>JAJHPC010000001.1:8930190-10380880 GCA_024447665.1 Juncus inflexus | reverse complement strand
ACTAAATTTTTTTTTTCAATTATATCTTCAATTCACTAGATAAAATTACTATAATACCCCCATCAAAACATGATTGTTTCCAAAACTTCGAGAACAATACAGTCATTTCAACACATGAAACGGAACATTACATGTGGAATTACCGTAATACCCTTAAAAAAACTCAAACGTTTCAAAAAAGTAAGAATAATTTCATCATTTCGCCACTCAGATTGAAATCTTTTAATCGAGTATATAATTTTATTTTGAATAGTGGTATTACAAATGAGTTTGTATCCGAGTGGAAGAGACGAAGTGTTATTGGGTAAAGACATTTAATATCATTTAAATAAAAAAACAAAATATAAGAAAAAATAACGGGATATGCCCATTCTATAGTGTCATTTATTGGTAGAGAATTTTTATGGAACCCTAAATTTTTTTAAATATAATTCAACAAAATAGAAATACTATTTTAGATCCTTATAAAATTTCAAAATATAACTCAACAAAGAAATATCACCGTGTTCCCTCATTTAGCTTTATATCTTTTTTTTACATCCAGCTTTATATAAGAAAAATTAATATAGTCCATCACTTACAACATGGACAATTTTATGTATATCTTCACAAAAGTCAAAATATTATGTATACCGCTGTAGAATAAGAATAACAAATATGTTTTTATTGTTGGCCCATCTTACATACAAACAAATATTCATGTAACCTCTACGAAACACATGAAATATAAAATATGTATCCTAAAGGATAGAAATATGTTACTTTTGTAACAATCACTTCCCAACAGAAATATGTGTATCCTTCATAAATCTAAAAAAAAATAAGAAATATTATTTGTTATTTTATATATTTGAGAGAAATAACCATTTCATTAGTAACCTTAAAAAATATCATCGTTGATAGTCTTTTGATAAATATCTCCTTGTTTTACCCAAAATGCACGTGCATTTATATTGGGATTAAGACTCAATTCTATACATTTTTTTAGGGGTTATAAATGTAAAGTTTCCACACTAACATTGACATAGCTCAATGTAAGTATTTCGGCAACAGTTTGAAGTTTGAACAGGGAAATTATGTAATGAGAAATAACCGGCTGTTCTATTTTATTTCATACTTACCTTTTTCCTTTGATTTTCTTATGAATTATGTAAGCAGATATGTACAAATTTTACTTGTTTTTTTTCTTATCAAACAGCGAAACGATTCCTTGCTTCATTCTAAATGTCAAGCACACTCAAATGAAACTAATTATAATTGTCAAGTAATCATGAAAGAGGTACAAAAATTTATTCATCCTTGCTTTCGGCCGGACATACTTCACGGGTTCTGCAAAATCAAATTATAATAGTGCCCTTGCTGGGCCAGAACTCTCCATCGAATAAAATGTTGGTTTTTTGTTAAAAAAATTGAAAAAACCAACAACGTTGTTTTCTAAGAAAACAGCAAAATGTATTCTACGAATGTTTATTTTCAAAACCAATAAACATTCAACATTATATTGATCATTTTACTGTTTTCTATTATTTTTAAAAATGAAAAACATTTATTTTATTTTTTAAATTAATATTAAATTCATATGTTAGTAATTCTAGTGTGATGCATCTTTTGTTCGTTTATGTTAAGTTTATTCCTTAACATAAAATACACCGTGAAAATATTATCATTTGAACAGCATTATGAATATATAACTCTAACACGGCTTTTTTAATGACTGAAATACATAATATTTTCTTGCTTAAGAATATTAATATGACTAAATAAATTATTTTCTTTTTTACATATAGCATATTGTACAGTTATCATGTGGATTGACTTGACTGACCGTCCATAGTGAGAACTTCTGGACCTGACTTAGGTTTGGACTGAATGCAGAGGCCTGATTTCAACCTTTGTCAAAGTAATATACAGTAGGGATCAGGCCCGGTCCCAGACTTTTAGGGTTCCAAGGCAATTTTGTAAATGGGCCCATAAAAGTATCAATTAAAAAAAATGATAAATTTCAAAAATTGCACTTTCTACTATATTGAGGTTTGACATAGTTATCTCTAAACCTAAGGTTTAGAAGTAACAATTATCCTATTAAAAACATATTTCATTAATTAGTAATTTCAAGAAGATAAATTGTAATATACCAATTTAAGAAGAATTTTCACACCAAGTTAAGTTGTCAACCCTACTTAAGATCTTAGAATCGTCAAGCCAACCAGATTTAAAATCCACAAACCTTATCTCTATCTGCCCAACCTTATTATGTACAAAGTAAATGAAATTAGAGAAAATAAAAAGTCAAAACTACAAGAGAAAACATAAAAAGGATTTTGAAATTAAGATAGCAAAAGAGAAACCTACCCGAACCTCGAAAGTTAATTCGCAAATCCTCACTCACCCGCCAGCCGCCATTGATGATGTGTTCAAACCCTAAACCAAAAATTGAAAATTGGAATTATAAGAGAATTAGAAAGAGAAGAAAGAAAAGAAAATCATGGAAGAAAATCTCACTTAAATCACATCTCACAAGCGCCGGTAGTCTAGTTGAGTTGAGAGATCAAGCTTCTTCCCCGTTCAATTTTGCAAAATAGAACTAAAAACGAATGAAGAAAGAGAGGAGAGGCCTTCTGTTTGGTGCCTTGATTTTAATCTTTATTTTATATGGGCTATTTTTTTTTTTTTCATGGCCAACAATGTGGGTATTTAATTCAAAATTTCACTCTACAGGAATATTACTACTATAATAGTATTATATAAATTGGGGCCCATCACAATTTGTGGCCCGGGACCCAGGCCTTGCGGGCCTTGTGCTGGGGCCGGGCCTGGTAGGGATCTGAGGATGGATTTTTTTCGTTATATAAACAAATAATATATAAAATTCATTATTTTTTTCATTAATTAAACAAATAATATATAAAATTCATTATTTTAGAGGTAGTAAAATAGTATATATACAAAATAATGAAAATAATATATAGAAAATAAAAAATATATTGAAAAGAAGAAGAAATAATATACGGTAGCATTTTGGCATACTCAACTCTGTCGCACTTTTAGATTTTCCTAAACAGTATAAAATTATTCAAATTAGATAACTTATTCTCCAGTTTAGATATCTATCTTTACAACCATTCTAAATTTTATATAATTTATTCAAAATGTGATCATAAATACTATTTTATTAAAATTTCTCAATCCAAAAAATCTCAGTTTAATCAATCTATACATTAAGTAGCAAAACAACATGAGTTATATATGAAAAACAAATAATTTTTGTCCCATGTCTTTGTCGACTTTTTCTTTTACTTCTGTCCATAGAGGCCACGAAGAACCCAAGAAGTAGAAAAACGATAGCAGGTAAATCAAGAATCAGAGTATGTGAGTAAAGGACATACTCCTGAACCAAACTAGTCTACATTTTAGGATTAGACTCATAGCCTAGACATTCCACCAAAATGCTCAAGCAGCACTTTATAATGTCAATTTGTTTAATTTAAAACAATGCTCATAAAATAAAATATAGATTGGACTTCTTATTTTATCACCTGGACTGGACTTCTTATTCGTGGACTTCCTTTTCCTATCTGGGCCTTCTTTCTTACACCTAAAAAGTTTGATTAATAAAATGTAGAAAAAAAGTTTGAATTTAGACCTTCAACTCTGAAAATGTAAATGCAAGGATTGCTCACATTACGAAAACATCTTTTTGGGAAAAAGATAAAGTAAATGCAATTAATTTGATTGACTAGAAGTAGAACTATATATCTCATCAGCCCTGATAGCAACAAAATGGGCGCAAACTTGCTTTTTTATATGATGGGCTAAACCTAGATCCTTCAAATTGAAATGATATACCAAATAATTACACAATCACGCAATGACCATCGACTAATTTCCTTCTTTTGTTTTGTTATTTCCATGTGTATTTCTCTCCATCATAGAACCTTCTATCTCCTCCCTGCCGAAATTGATCGATCTCTCATGGAAAAACCATCAAAAGGTAAATATTTTATTTTCATTTTAAGTTTTTAATATATTATTATCCTTGTAATTCTACAACGAATTTTCTGCCTTCTCTGTTTCTAATAAAGCCGTAAAAGTTAAAATTAATACATGGAACTCAGCTGCATTGGACCTTCAAATTCGAGCGTAAATATAACATTCTTTATCGACTTCATGTTTGTCCTAACAAAATTAGAATAAAGTCTTTCAATATTTGAAGTTTTGTTTGGCACCAAATTTAAATTTTTTCATAACCAAAATCCAAAACTAAAATACATACTGTGTTATAGGAGGCTCTGGTACCAGTACTATAGTCTAATTTTTCATAACCAAATTATACAATTTCATAACCAAAACCCGAAACTAAAGTCTATTTTTTGTTGATTTTGTTTAGGAACGTCGAGATTACAAGACAGCTGAATCCTTACGAGAATATGAGAGGAGCATACAGATGTAGTCATTCACGTGAGTAAAAAGAATACAAATAGGGTGTGAATATGGAGCACATGAACCATCTACCTTTTATCATGATGATCTACATGGACCGGGTTTATTTTATTCAAAATGATAGAAAACCTTATTTGTACCGGTTTGATCTTTCATCCAATATTTAGTCCCACCTTACTTTGCCCACATATAAGATTGTTTGTTTATATAACCTTTTTCTAGAATTGTTCAAACGGTTCGGTTTTTTCGGGAATCAAACTGAACCGGCTTAATTTGGTTACTTCGTTTTGGTTTTTCGGTTTATTTGGTTCGGTTCAGTTGAAAAATCTAAATTATTCGGGTTGCAATTTTTATTGTTTTTTGTTACATAACTCAGGATGAGCTGGACTTTGCACGGCTCTAGGCTTGTCCAAAGAGTGTCTATTCAATGAAATATCGGACGAACATGGTGTATCATAAAGAAGTCGTGGTTTCAATTGTCATATGAGTGAAAATAATTTTGCAAGTACGCACCCGATTTATTCAATTAAAACATCGATATGCGACAATTTATTTATGTGAGTGAGAAAGCATTTGAATTGCGGTAATATTATATTATCATGAAAATATCATTTTTTGATGGAAATGAGATTATCATGTCATGAGAATATTATTATTTGAATTTCTAAGAATACAAACTTTTTTTAATTTATTAATTAATGAAATGATCATTATACCCTTGTTAATTAAATATATAAAATCAATCATATATATTATTTACTATATTAATGAGAGAATTTATTTTTAATGATAATAATTAAAATTATTTTTTTTAAAGTTAATATTTTAATGAGAAAATTATAATTTAATAATAATAATTAAAATTATTTTATTATTATATATTAGTTTTTTAATTAAATATAATAATTACTTTTAAAATATAACTAAATTTATCTAAATATATTTAATAAATAAAAAATAAAAATCTTTCAAATAATTACTTTTTAATATGTATTAATCTTTTTATAAACTATATATAGGTCTTTTCAGTTTTATATTGTTTAATTTCTAATTGAATATTATTAAATAACAAAATTATGTTATAATTATAAAATTTATATTATTTTTTAATTAATATAATTTTCGCTCTCATAAATAATATAACTATATGTCATTAAAAATTTATTCATTACAATTTTTTTCTTAGTTAAATATATATTATTTATATTTTTCATTTAGTTAAATATAATTAAAAATTTAATAAAATAATAATATTTATTATTGTTATTATCATTAAATATAATTAGTTAAGGAGGATAATTATGTAATAAGCATAGGAAAGTAATTTTTCCATCTATTTTCGTGGGAATCATATTCTCATGCTTCATGTGAATGTGTCAAATTATGGGAAAAAAAATTTCATGCCACGTAGAATTTCAAGGTTAAATCAAACATGGGAATGCAAATTTTTTTAGGCAATCTTTCCATGGGAATCACACATTCTCACCCACATTCTCACAATCCAAACATACCTTGAAAGAAGTTTCGAATTTTAGACAAGTCCCAATCTATTATAACTCTTACAATAATGTAGTTTTATGTAGTGAATCAATGATATATGGGAAGAAAATTCTAATATGTGTAACATAGTTTAAGATTATGCAACACATAATAAACATCTTACACACACCACATAAAATCTGCACTCAACCAAATACATTCCATCAGTTTTGATTCTTTTTTGAACTCATCTCTTTGATTCTTTCCAGTGAAGAAAACATGGAAACAAGGAAGTTTTCTATCTAATGAAAATAATACTTTTAGAAGAAAAAACAAAGTATTTCTCCTCTATTTTTTGTGCGATATATATATACTTAAAAATTTGCTTTTATTTTTTGTGCCTAAGTTTGATTTTCCTTTTCTTTTTTGACAGCGTTTGTAGTTATATCATTTGTGATATTTGCCGTACGGATACGTTTAGGGCCTTCATCTGCGCCCACGTCCATGCCGCGCTGAACGTGATGGCGTACGTCGAGCCTTTTTCTAGTTGGATCATCTGGCTGAGTTCTGCGTTGTTGCCTAATCTGGCGGCGTGCTCTCCTGTATTGTTTTTGTTATATTATTTTATAAAAATGATGTCTTTAAATTTTGAAGCTTGTTATGCTGTTTTGTATATTATTTTAGTATTATTTTTTTGTTTCTTTTAAATTTTGTGGAAATAATTTTGTTAACTTTTAACTAGTTTAGTTGTCAATCGGTTGACTTTTTACGATATTTTGTTCTATGAGTTATTGGATTTTCGATTATTATTCATATTGATACGAATAAATTAATGAAAAAAGAAAAAAAAAGGATAATAATGCCACAAACGTAGAATATGATGACTGACTCTAGTATCATCCCTAGACAGTTTTATATGGCTGAGAAGTCTAGTAATGTGTCCATTTTATCGATGAATTAGATATAAAATTGTAGGCCTAACTATCGTATAAAACTTTTAGAACTTATTACAGCATCTTGTTCTATTATTTTTTCATCATTTGAGTTTATTTACATTGTGTGACGACTATGATTATGCCACCTTGTCTTTGCCCGGACGAAATGAGCTTAATGTATTGTTAATGGTCCAACCTGGTATGGAAGCGATCCCTTCTCTTGTCTTCACGCTGGCAAATCCGCCTGACGATATCGTCTCAAAATCTCCATTGTTAAGCAAACCTAAAATGCCAAAAAAAAATGTACATTTATTGTTGATTGTTATTCAAGAACATTGCGAAAGAAGGATGTTTAGTTTGCATAGTGAAGAAATGAAGTTATGAGTGATATGGTTAATGAGGTTGATAAATGGACTCAACTCATAGTTAGATCCAACAATAGATTGGTATTGAACTAGTAAGGTATTAATTGTCAAATGATAGATACTATTCAATAAGAATTTAACAGAATTCTGAATTCATATTTAATTTCAACGCAACGTCATTAATACAAGTAATTTGTGCCAAATACTCGCCAATTAAATCGGATTAAATTTTGTTAATCGGTTGACTTTTTATGATGGTTTGTCTAGAGTACTTAATGTAGATTGACGATTTACCGGTTTACTGGCATTAATCGACTGTTACATGGCGTACTTAATTTTCCTTGAGATTTTGACGGTTTATCGGCACTAATCGACTGTTACATGGCGATAATCGACATTGAATTTTTTTGATAAAAAAACGGGATTTTCAATTTTTGAAAAAAATGGGCGAGATTAATTTCTGCAAGATCAACATATTTTCCTGGAGAGCCAGTAAATATTTCTGCCACGAAGAAGGGTTGTGATAAGAAACGCTCAATCTTTCGTGCTCTTGCTTTGACTGCTTACCAGCGTTAACCGACTGGTACATGGTGGTAATCGAACTTGAAATTTTTTGAAAAAAAAAACGTGATATTTTTTTTTGCAGAAAAGTACATTGTTCTCTTAAAAGAAATTATAAAAAAAAAAAATCAAAGCCGGTTTTCAGTTTTGGACTAGTTACCAGCATTAATGGACTGATATATGACAATTATCGAACTGGAATTTTTTTTTTCAAAAAAAAAAAAAATTTTAAATCCCAAAACCGTTTCTGGTTTTGGACCACTTGCCAGCGGTTTTGACGTCGGATGATGTTACGGGAGTTATGGAGGAGGAAATCTAGTGGCTTAGTATACAGACCAAAAAAAAACCAAAAACATATTCTACGAATGTTCATTTTAAAAGGCGATATTAAGGACCAAATAAATTAATTTCCTGTGGATTGACTTGACTGTCCATAGTGAGAACTATTGGACCTGTGACTAGGGTTGGACTGAATGCAGAGAGGCCTGATAAGTTGGTAAGGCACTCGGATCTCGGTACTTGGATTCCGTATCTGTCACTGTCACCTATATTGTACAAATACGATAATAGGTAATTATCAAAGTAATAAACAATACTCTCTGCTTTTAAACAATATTATTTTTCAAAAAACCCTGAAGAACATGTATAAAATTATTCAGAGTAGATAAACTTGTTCTCCAGTTTAGATAACTTGTCTATCTTTAAAATCATTCCAAATTTTGTAAACAATTAAATTTATTCAAAATGTGATCATAAAGTTTATTTTATTTAAATTTCTCAATTCAAAAAATCTCAGTTTTATCAATCTACATTAAGTACTCCTCTAAAAAAAAATCAATCTACATTAAGTAGCAAAATAGCAAAGGTCGTATATGAAAAGCAAATAATTTTTTGTCTCATGTCTTTGTCAACACTTTCTTTTAAAAGCAGAGAAAAGGACAGGAGGATAGAAGAAGAATCAAAGTACGTGAGTAAAGGACATACTCATGGACCAAACTAGTCTGCATTTTTAGGATTAGACTCATAGCCTAGATATTCCACCAAAATTTTCAAGCAGCAATTTAAATTTTCAATTTGCTTTTTAAAACAATGCTCATCAAATAAAATCTAGATTGGACTTATTTTATTACCTGGACTGGACTTACTTCTTTAATAGTGGACTTGCTTTTCCTATTTGGGCCTTCTTATTTAATCACGTAAAAAAAATTGAATTTGGACCCTCAACTCTGAAAATGTGAATGCAAGAGTAAAAATAAGAAATATGTTTTTGTTTTAGGGGATAATTTCATATATGCCACTACAAAAATTCAAAATATCATCTTTATCATTATAAAAACTTAAATATCATATTACCATCGTAAAAACTTAAAAATATCATATATGCCATTACAAAATTTAAAATATCATATTTGCCATTACAAAAACTTACTATATCAAATTTGACATTAAATTTACTCAAAATTTAACACCATTTATTTTTTTCGTTAAAATTAACGGTTCAATCTTATAATTACCATTACATCCCTAAATTTATTGTATGAATTAGATTCATATTAAACATTTCTCTCTCTCCCTCTCTCTCTCTCTCTTCATGATTTAGATTCATATATAAGCAAAAAAAAATCTTTCTTTTAATTTGAAGTCGAAAGAATTTGATATGAGAGAAATGAATTGATTATTTTTTTGAATAATTTTTTCTCTCGTATCAAACTATTTCGACTAACAAATTGAAGTAAAGATTATTTTTGTTTATATATGAATTTCAATCATGAAAAGAGAGAGAGAGATCATCAAATGAATTTTTAATATGAAATATAATTCATTAACTAAATTTAGGAATATAATGGTAATTATAAGATTAGACCGTTAATTTTAATGAAAAAAATTGATGATTTTAAGTTTTGAGTAAATTTGATGGCAAATATGATATATTAAGTTTTTTGCAATGGCAAATATGATATTTAAGATTTTGTAATGGTATATATGATATTTTTAAATTTTTACAATGACAAATATGATATTTAAGTTTTTATACCGGCAAATATGATATTTTGAGTTTTTGTAATGGCATATATGAAATTATCCCTTGTTTTAGGGTTGCTTCTTACTTCTTAGATTGATTTCTGTGTTTCTAAAGTTATTATTTATCTAATTGGTTAGATTAGAATCTAGAAAATGAGAACTATAGTCAATAAATAATATCAAGAGAGTATATGAATGGCTCACGTTACGAAAACATACTCTTATTGGGAAAAAGATAAAATAAATGCAATTAATTTGACTGACTAGATACCTCATCAGCCCTAATAGCAAAGAAATTGGCGCAAACTTTCTTTTAATATGATGGGTTAAACCTAGATCATTCAAATTGAAATTGATATTTTGAAATTTGAATATTTACCAATTAATTATCCAATCACACAATGATCAATTTCCTTATTTTGTTATATCCATGTGTACTACTCTCCATCAAAGAACCTCCTTTCTCCTCTGCCAAAATTGATCTCTCATGGAAAACCATCAAAAGGTAATTTTTTATTTATTTATTTAAGTTTTTAATATATTATTATTCTTATAATTTTACAACCGATTTTCTGCCTTCTCTGTTTCTAATAAAGCCATAAAAGTTAAGATTAAAACATGAACTCTGCTACTTTGGACCTATATTTTACGTTTTGTTTGACACCAAATTTATCTTTTATTGATTTTGTTTAGGAACACGGAGATGACCGCAGAATTGAATCCTTACGCGAATATGAGACGATCATACAGATGGAGTTTACATCTGAGGAGGAGGCAAAAGAGTTCTTCTACAATTATGCTAAACATAAAGGATTTAAAGTCAGAAAAGATAATATAAGAAAACGTGGAGATGGTGTAGTGTACTATCGTCGATTCGTATGTTCTTGGGCTGGATTCCGCCAATAAAAATACTTAAATGGTAAAGAAAAGAAGAGAAAATGCTCTTTAACTCGATGCGGTTGCCTTGTCAAGTTCGGTGTCGCGCTGAATAAACGGACAGGAGATTGGTATGTAAGAGAGTTTGTTGATGATCATAATCATGAATTAACTCGTAAAAAAGATGTTGCTTCTTTACAGCCTCAACAATAGCAAATTTGGCGCAATTAGTATTTCTTATCCTTGAAATATCATCAAAGACCTGTGTAATTGCTAGTAAATTCGTCAATTAAAACATGTGCAAGTAAGATATATCAATTACTAACAAAACATATCAATGATTATTCTTGTATTAAGCTAATTATGTTTTTCATGCAACTTCTATAATCCTTGTATAACTCATAATTATATATTCCTTGTGGATTTACTGATTGCGTGTTCAGTTCTGAATGTGGAACTCCAAACACACACTCTTCATCTCATATCCTGTGTCGTATGATTTATAAGTATAGTTAACTAAAAAGGACCCTTTTTTTATCAAATCCTTAGGCAAAAAAAAAAAAAGACTGTTTTATTGTGAGAAAAGCTCACTTTTGTCCCCTGAACTATTCAAAATTGTTCAACTTGCCCCCTCAACTTTTTTTTGCACACTTTTGCCCCCTAAACTCTTTCAAATGTTCAACTTGCCCCCTCCATCCAGTTAAATGCCCAGTCAGCAGTTAACTGATTGCGTGGCATGCTGACGTGGCAGCCTCTTCCCTTTTCTTTTCTTTTCTTCCCGTTCTTCTCTTTCTCTTCTTCCTTCTTCTCTCCTTCGCTCTGTCGCCGTTCTCTCCTTCTCTCCTTCGCTGGTCGCCCAGTCGCCGTCGCCGCGCTGCCGCCACCGCCGGCAAGAGACTGGGGCAGGAGATCTGGCTGGATGGCGGCTGGGGCTAGCGTCGTCGGCGGGTCTAGCGTCGCGCGGAGAGAAGAGAAGAGACAGAGAGCAGGGAGACAGAGCGGTCGCGCTACAAAATAGTAACGGTTCCTTCTGAAGAACTGTTACAGATTTACATAATTGTAACAGTTCTTTCTGAAGAACCGTTACAGATGTACAAAATAGTAACAGTTTCTTCTGAAGAACCATTACAGATGTACAAAATAGTAACGGTTTCTTCTGAAGAACCGTTACAGATTTACAAAATAGTAACGGTTTATTAGTATCGGTTCTTCAGAGAAACCGTTACTATTTTGTACATCTGTAACGGTTCTTTAGAAGAAACCGTTACTATTTTGTACATCTGTAACGGTTCTTCAGAAGGAACCGTTACTATTTTGTAAATCTGTAACGGTTCTTCAGAAGGAACCGTTACTATTTTATAGCGCGACCGCTCTCTCTCCCTCGCTCTGTCTCTTCTCTTCTCTCCGCGCGACGCCAGATCCGCCGACGACGCCAGCCCCCGCCGCCAGCCAGCCAGATCTCCGGCCCCAGTCTCTCGCCGGCGGTGGCGGCAACGCGCGCGCACGGCGACCGGGCGACCAAATAAGGAGAGAAGGAGAGAAGGAGAGAACGGCGACAGAGCGAAGGAGAGAAGAAGGAAGAAGAGAAAGAGAAAAACGGGAAGAAAAGAAAAGAAAAGGGAAGAGAAGAAAGGGAAGAGACTGTCACGTCAGCATGCCACGCAATCAGTTAACTACTGCTGACTGGGCATTTAACTGGATGAAGGGGGCAAGTTGAACATTTGGAAGAGTTTAGGGGGCAAAAGTGTGCAAAAAAAAGTTGAGGGGGCAAGTTGAACAATTTTGAATAGTTCAGGGGGCAAAAGTGAGCTTTTCTCATATATTTTCTAATAACAATATATACATAATAGTATATATAATTCATTTTCTAATAACAATATACACATAAAAAGTGAAAACAGTATATAAAATGAGAAAAATGTATATAAAATGGGAAAAATAGTAGATAAAAGTAAAAAAAAAATACACAAAGAATAAAAAACAATATATAAAATGGCAAAACAATATATAAAATGAGAAAATAATATATAAAATGGACAAAAACAGTATATGTACAGTGCTATCATACTATAGTCGTGCTACAGTGCAGTCGTGTTTGCGCATTTTTCTTATTTTATTTTTTTTCAAATTCTCAAGATTCTGTCCAATTAAATGTTTAGCATCTTTCTTTGACCATTCACCATACAATCTCTATCTTAACTGTATTCAAAAGGATATCTCACAATTAATTGATTTCCATTTTTACTTGAAAAACTCCGTTTAGAGATTAATTGATATGATTAAAATCAAACGGTTGCTATTATGTTGGATAAAGCATGGTCCAACATATGTTGGACCATTCCCGAACCCTTTATTGTGATAATAACTTCGAGGAGCACCGTGGACTTCATAATTATATTGTTTGAAACCATAAAAGCAACCAAATCCACAATATATGTTAAAAAATATTCTTATATTATTTTAATTACATTTATTTTTTTGAAAATTAACTAATAATTAACTTAAAATAAATAATAAAATACAATAGATATTAAAAAATATTCTTATAGTAAATATTATTAATGAGGACATATTGGTAATAGATATTGGAATATAATATGATTTGAAGTAATATTGCATTCAATGTGAATGTTATATTATTGTCAGGTATGATTCCTATGTAAAAGTAAACAAATGAATGTAATTACTACATCCAAATTTTTATGAGAATGTGGAACTTTTCCATCAAGTAGACACAACCTAATAACATCTTTTTATGGGCCAAATAAAAACTACATACAAACATTTGCAACAGCAGAACAAAATATTGGGCCTGCATTGAAAGTTATTTATTTAAATCATTGATAATTAATAACAAAAGTAAGTTATAATATGTCATAAATCTCAAATGAAGTTTTCGTTTTGGGCCTCAATATGAATCTCCATTTAGTACCCGTGAATATTTTATACGATTCGTGTGGGAAACTTTGGATCTTGATTATGGGACGAGATTTAACTCTCTACATTTTTGTGTTAAAAAACCTTGTTTATACATAAAAACTTGAGGGGATGCAAGATTGTTCATATTATAATATCTACTTAGAGAATAGGAAACATATAATTTTCAAAATAAAAGAACATCTTGAGAAAAGAAAAAAGATAGAGAATTGGCATCACAACGTTCTCCAAAGATTTTCTTAGATTCTAACTGAGCTTATATTGAGTTTGGTGGTTACCACATAACATTAGTGTGGATAGTGGGCGGACAAGATGCTGTAGTGCTCTGTCCTGATAGTCTAATCTTGACTAAACGAACAGGATTGGCTTGATATGATCCAAAAGTTAAGGCATTAACTCATTGATATGAGTCAAATATTAAGTTAATATACAAATTTGTTCAGCATAATTAATTAGCAATGGTGAATTTTTAAAGGCGGGGTCATGAGATGGTGAAAAAGGTGGGTCAACCAATTAGTGCTAAATTACTCAGAACACAAAGGGAGTTATTTTATGAGAAAAAACAGAAAGTAAATAATTTCTCTCTCAAATTCAAAACAAAAAAATTGAATTCTTAGAGTTCATAAATACTACTTGGATAAAATCAAACATAAAAGCATTATTTATGTGTATTTTTTGTGTGTTAAGGTTGTTTAATAAATAACTCCACAAAAGGAGCATATTGAAAATCATATATTTTTTTTAAAGTTTATAGAAAATCATAATTGATATAGCATGAATATGGAACTGATTCAATACTATTTAAGAGCTCAATCAATTGTTCTAAATATTTAATTTTGATGATATGATTCACTTTTTTTGTTTATTTAATTAATAACATGAATTCCTGGTTATGACGGGGACTGGGTATACAGAGAAATTGATAGTATGTACATGTTTGGTGGATTCATGACATTTTAAGTGAATTTTTGAGGATTTTATTTTAATTTAATTTATAATGTACCAAATTTGTCCATGTGATTGTTACCAAATTATATGATTTGAGAAGCTTTTGAGATGGCTCAGCTCATATGAGTATATGTTGCGGTCCGGCTAGCTGGTAAGAGGGATTGCCACTTAGGGGTGTCAATGGATCGGATTCGGATCGGATCCATGCAATATCTATATGCGAATCCATTTAAAATTTAGAAGATCCAAATGCGAATCTGAATTCACTGAGAAAATCAAGATCCATATGCAGATCCATTAACCAACGGGTTTCGGATTCTATTATAAAGTTTTGAACATAATTTATATATGAGCATATAAAAAATCTTGGATGAATTTTTTTTTTTCACACTCTCGTTTAGCACCATATATGTTATGTGAATCATGTGAAATTTTTTGTCTATTATACTCATTGACATATTTTATTTTATTATTTTTATTATTTCCTAAGTTATGCAATACTAAAAGTAACAAATAAATGATCTATATTTTTTATACTATATATAAACTTATATATGTATATCATTATCGGATTCACATCGGGTTTCGGATTCGGATCTTACAAGAACCAAATCCAAACCCGATAAACTAACTAATCTTCTTCAAAAATCCATATGCGGATCCATTTTGGTTTCGGGTACATTTTTAAGATCCATATGCGAATTCATTCATACGGATTCGGATCGGATTATCGGATTTTGGAGATGCATTGACACCCCTATTGCCACTAATCCTGGCGTTGGCTCCATGAAGAAAGATGAGAAGCTATGTATTGTATCATATCATATATTGATACTTCAAAATAATAAACATATTTTTCATTTACTTTTTAAATAATAATTTGATACATTGGTGCGTACAATAATATATATGATATATGCTAGTTTAGAATATAAATTGTTATTAATAAAATAACAAAATATTATTAATGTTTAGTAGATTATTTTTTTGTATGTTGTTTAAAAATTATCAGTATCAGATATGATATCGTTCATAATTATACTCATATGACATGGGCAAAGAGAAAAAGAGAGTGATTGATGCAAGCTCACAACAAAACAATGGTGGTTTTAATGGGCTGAGCACATGAATCATCTTGGCATGAAATCCATCATGAAATGGTCCTCTAAACATATTAGACCGATGATTAGAGGTTGTACACCAAAAATTTATAGGACTTTTTTTTTTCAAGAATCCTTGAATTAGTCCGAAAAATATTCTCCAAACCCATTGAACCCATATGATCTAACACAATCCAAATATATTTTAAAATCATTGGGTCGGTTACGAATTAGTATCTGAATAATCCAGAATAACAAGGTGAATGACGGGTTTGAAATTTAAAATCTCAATACATCCATATGAATTAATTATTTATAGTAACATGTAGCATATATCTATTACTTTTTCAAATATATTAAATGACATAAAATATCCTCATAAATCTAAAATTATAACATTCTTGAAGTTAACATAGATATAACTTTACTATTATCAAAGTAAAGATAAGAAACTTAAATAAAATTATTTCTATGTATGAATGGAAAGAGAGCTAGGGAAACATGAAATAAATTATTATATAAATAACAAATGGAAAAAAATTATGAGGACATAATATTTTCTTTATCATGTTGTGGGCATTTTTGAAGTAGGAAAGAAAGATAGGGGTATGCACATCACATTCCAGATTGGGCAAGATCTTTCATATGAATCATATCTCATAATCCCAATATTAATTATAGATTAATTTAGAGGAGGGTCCAAAATTTAAAACTATAGTTAGGAACCATATTTGATAGATTAGAACCAACCTAATATACTAGCTAGTGAGGACCAAGTGCATGATTTGCGAATGATTACCCATCAATCTAACTAAATTTAAAAGATGCATGAAAAGAAAGAAAATCTGCATATCGAATAAAAAACCTACAAAATACCCGTAAAGCAACTAAAAAAACGAGCATCTTCAAAGTACCATCCGATAAGAAGAGAAATTAATTCATCATCATACTATTTTTTGATGATATTCATCATCATACTAATATTAATCCGTCAAAATAATTTGAATTTTAACTTTTGAATAATAATATACAGATTTACCTATCTTTTTTTTGTTTATATTTATCCAATGTGCGTTTTTTCAGAACCATAATATCTTTTTACTTATCTAGTATCTCTCCTATACTTATCGAATATATCTTTTTTGAATATAATTATTACATTTTTAAAATAAACCAATATACCGGTCCATTGTACATGTTCGACGTACCATTATAATAGGGAGATGCATATTTTGAAAACCAATGTGCCTTTACTAGTACATAATACATTTTTCATGTCTAATGTACATTTTTTGAATATTAATATACATTTTTTATCTGTCCATCATACATTTTTAAATATCTATATACTTTTGTGAATATTTTTTTTAATACAAAAGACTAGAAAATGATTACAAAATAAATCCTAAAAAAAATAAAGGATACAAGAAAAACAAGAAAATTTCATCAAAACAAGAAAAACAAGAAAAACATTTTGGGGTTGTTTTTGAATCTTATTTCTGAGTTTTTAGAACAATTGAAGTTTTCTCCTTCCTATTGCTCGTCTCAACAGGTTGAACTTTTTTTATTTATGGAAAAGAGCTAGCTAAGATTATGACTATCTTAGTTAAGAATAAAAAATGGGCGTAGAATCACACATTCTAGCAGCAATGTTAGCTCAATCATACTCATCCATTCTTTCAGGACCAGTCTAGTACATAAAACAAGTGTGTCAAAATTACAGGACCCTAAATTAAAGATCAAAGCCTACATTCATCTCTTGGAGTTTTAGACCTAATGGCAAATGCATTTGCACAATGTCATTATCTATGTTGGACCAGGACCGGATCCTATTGTAGTGCGAAGCAGTACGAATTCTTTTTTTTTTCAACTGAAGTACAATATGTTAATAGAGTAATTTTGCAACTTTGAAACCTTAAAGGATCCGAAAATTAGAATATTCCGTAGGAATAAGACTTTTATATATGTGGCATTAAATGATTTTGTAAAAATAACAGTTTTATATTTGAGTTGAAAGAAAGAAAGAAAGAATAAGAATCACCAATTTTATGCATCTAACTAATGTGGCCTACATACAAGGCAACCTCTATATTTTGTTATGAAATGTGGAAGAGACCCACATGATCTTTATTGGTGTGGGAGCATCTTATAGGCCCCAAAGTGCGATTTATTTACCATCGCCTAACGACACGTTAACTTCATTTTCCATAGATCATCATCATATTAACCTTGAATCTTGATTTATCTCCTAAAAATGATGTTGTCTTCCAAATGACTGGATCCATGTACACTACAGGGTACATTTTTTCATAATAACCTTTCGTTTTCTTTAATTTGGAGAGATAATTTTTTTATTTATAAAAATACCATTTTTGCCTCCTTTTTAGGTGCTAAATATGTAAAAGTATCCCTCAAAAGTTCTAAAAAACACTGGTTTTTCTTACCAGCGTCCATTTTGGCGGTCAAAAACTTAATATCGATGGCAAAATGCTATATTTTTGCAAATTAAAAAAAAATGTTTTGACAAATTAACAGAAGAAAGGGTTTTTTCTGAAAAAGTGCTCCATAATACTACCTTTATGTATTAATTGACACCAAGAAAACCTGTCAAGTTTCAACAACAGCAATTATTTGGTGGGATATGAGAGAAGGTTGAAGATTTTATATAACAACAGAGATATGTCAAAACTGACCTCCTATAACTATTCATAATTGCTTATATATAGACCATTTTTTCAAAATATATATATTTCTGGCCATATAACTGTATATAACGTATAATATATCAATTTTGCTAGTATTTTTTTTATGGCATTTCAACATATATTATGATTATTTTATGATATGTTATTTTATTTACAATATTATATTATGTTAATTTTTTTTATCTTTTGTAATTTTACATTAAGTACTATTTTATTTGTAAGTAAAAATACTATTTTCTGCATATTTGTTTTTGAGAAAATTGCATTTGTTTTTATGATTTTATATATATTTTAGTTAACTCTTACTAAATAATTTTTTTCTATTTTTTTTTAATTATTTTTGTTGAACAAGATGAGATATATGTCTAATATAATTTGTTGATTCTATCATAATACACGTATTGGTACGTGGCTGGTGCCCCCTCCTCTCCCTAGCCCTTTATTATTGAGGAGTGATAAACATAACATGTATAGGTGGTACACGAAAACTCAAAATAATTATATTATGTTTCACTTATCACGTATTGCCGTATTGGTATTACCCAACAGTGCAAGATAAAACATCGTGTGGGAAAATAATGGGGGACAATCATATTTTTATTGGATAAGATATCTAAGTTTGAAGTCGAAATTTTATTGGCAACAAATTGTAGAATTTATTTCATTTTTGTTGCTCCACAATTACTTGGGACCGATTTATATTTAGCAAGATGAGGAGAGAATCTAATTTTATCTACAAATTAATTCCTAGCAAAATCCGGACCTCAATTTTCCATGCATCTTCAAGGATACAGAATTTCCATCTTAATGATTTTCCAAAATTAAAAGGGTATATACGAATAATTCTCCTGACATAAATAACCAATTTTCCTTTCTCTCCGTTATTATCCTGCTACAATAATTACCATAATGATCTTTCCATAAGGAGAAATTTCAATTCATACCCCTGCAGAATCTCATAATATTACTTACACCCCTAAAATCACACAAAATCCTTGAACAAGGAAATAAACATGAGACTATCACACTCACTGGGTGATATGTGAAATTTTGATACTTTGTAGGATCTCAAAAGAAATATTGTTTCTTCCCAATAATATTCACAGCTCTCTTCAAGAGACATTTCCATATCTAATATACCTTGTAAAAATATCTAAATATATACATGTATTCTCACTGATCTCCTTATAACCAACTCTACTGTTTCATCATATCAAACATATGTTTTATCCTTTTCTTCACAAATCAATATATATAATTCCAATAAATCACAACAATGCTATGCTGTTTCATGGATTTCTATGACTCACAAAGCTTTTGGCATGATTTCTTCCAGATGAAAAACAATGGATATGATTTGTCCAATGATTCTTTTCCTTCTCTTGCATCAAGAAACAATCTCACTTTACGTCTGCCCAAGCATATAATTTCTCCCTATGATCCCTACTATAGGTATAGTAATTCCTTTTTTTTTTTGAGTTCATGGTATTACCTTTTTGTTTATGGTCCTCTAAACTCATCGAGAAGAGTTGAAACCGCAATCTATTCAATAAAAAAAGAGAGCTATTAATTATTTAAACAAATAAAAAATAGAGTAATACATGTACACTACAAAATAAAATAGAGTAATCAAGAGCTGCATAACTACTCTTTTATTACTAATTAAATTATGAAATACCAACATTTATAAATGAAATAAAAAAAAGATCATAAGACATTTGATTTAAGTCATGAAATAATTAGTACTTAATATATTTTTTTAACTCTTTAATGCAGAGTTTGGAAATTGTTTCTCACCATATTGGTAATCTACTCGGCTTGTGTCTGCCCGTTAGAATTCGGATTTGAGAAATATTTGTCACGAAATATTTTCCTGGCTGATAGAATTATTGATGTATTTTTCATGATCGATATTGTTCTCACCTTTTTCGTCGCATTTCTTGATCATCAGACCTGTCTTCTTGTCCATAATCCAAGACGTATCGCCGTCAGGTTGATTGGTTTCTTTCTAATAATTTTTTATTTATATTTTTTTTAAATTATATCTTAATCTATAATGACTTTGTTTATCATTCCTTGTTTTGTACAAAGATTATATGTACGAAAGTTTATAATGACTTTGTTTATCATTCATTGTTTTAAATTATATAACAAATGAAAATGTTACATTATCTGTGAAAATTGGTATATATGTTGCACAATATAATCCTTTGATGATAATTTTGTTTATATTTTTACGCCAAATAAACTAATTAGTCATGAACATATATTGTATGCAAACTTATGTTTCCAGATCCATTTTTAACATTGGTATATATTTTTCTTCTTCTAATTTCTGACAGATATATCTCATCTTCATTCATCTTTGATTTTTGTTCGGCTCCATTACAACTATGCCTCCTTTTAAACAAGAATAAACACGAGCTTGCTTTTATAATTCTTAGTATGCTTAGACTTTGGCGTTTACGCCATGTCAGCTCCCTCTTCTCAAAGTGAGTCATTTTCTTCACTTTAATTTTATTTTGATAGGCTTTTTAAATATATATATATAGAACAACCTAATTATTTTTGACTTATTTCTATGACCGACTTGGTTCGGAGATTCAGATCCCAACTCTGAGACTTCAAATTCCGCATCTGGTTTTTGAACAATTTTTAAGTGCTTTAACATGTTTATCATTTAATTGAGATTTGAAATTTCGTTTTTTATTTGAGCCGGGATTTGAAATTCCTGACTGGTTTAATGAAAGAAATATGTTGAAAACCAAATTATGTTGGAGTATCTCTTGTACAGAAACTTGCCTTTTATTTTTATAGATGGTTTCCAGTCCCGTCTCAGATTAAATTATATTAAAATCAGGATTTCAAATTCCAATCAAGTTTTGATTTTTTAACATATTTATCATCAAGTGGGAGCTGAAATCCCGTTTTTCATCTGAGATGGATTTGAAATTCTGAACTGGTTAGAAAAATTGAAAATCAAGTTATTTTGAGTATTTGCAAAATTGAGAAAATGAGAGAGAAAAATTTGTCTTTATTTTCAAAGATATCATCAATTGCACAGAATTTTTTATTATTGAAGAATAAAATGATGGATGCTAATAATTTTGCTTTCTTTCTTAAGGCTAGAGAAGGATATACGTTTCAACTATTTCTGGATCCGCTGCACAAAGCTTACCTCAGTACTTTTCTCTTTTTTGTTCACTTTCCTAAGTTTTCAACTTGACGTGAAGATTATTCTTTTCTAAATTAACATTGCATAAAGATTGAACCAATTTAACCAACTTCTATTATAAACATGACATAAACAATAGATCCTTCATTTAACCTGAGTAGTAGTATTCGACCAGTTAATCATCCTAATTAGTTGTATTGGATCAGTAAACTGAGCCTGAGTAGTTGTGTATCGGACCAGTACACAACTCATTGAGTCTAAGTAGTTGTATTGGACCAGTACGTAAGTGACTCACACTTTGTGTTTTTTGTCATTTTTATAACAGGTGACGGTTTTTTTCATGCATTTTGCTGCATGTTTCTACTACATGATAGCAGACAGATATCCCGATCCGAGCAAAACATGGATCGGCGCAGTGCAGCCGGACTTCCGAGACGACCATTTATGGAGCCGGTACATCACCGCCATATATTGGTCCATTACGACTCTAAGTACAGTCGGTTACGGCGACTTGCACGCACAAAATACGCAAGAGATGCTTTTTGGGGTTTTCTATATGCTTTTTAATCTTGGGTTGATGGCGTATATTATCGGCAATATGACCAATTTGGTCGTACATGACTCCTGCCGCACCAGAAATTTTGTAAGTAATTCAAATTTTACATTTTGGATTGTAGAGGGATACAATACAATTCAAACCGTACTTTCTCGGACTGTAGAGGGATAGAGTACAATATAAATCCTATATTTTGTAGAGGGATACAGTTTAAATGGATTAGAGGGTTACAATACAATTCAGATCTAATAAAATTGTAGAAGGATGCAATACAATTCCAAGCTAAGAATTCTTAAATTGCAGAGAGATATGGTTCTGGCGATTTCAGAGTACGCAGCAAGGAACCAACTACCGAAACGAATTCATGATCAAATGCTGTCACATATTTGTCTGAGGTTCAAGACTGAGGGGATCAAACAGAACGAAGCTCTTGAGAGGCTGCCAAAAGCAATTCGATCCAGCATTTCGAATCACCTCTTCTTTCCGATCGTTCAAAAGGCATATTTGTTTCATGGCGTTTCGAATAGCTTCGTGTTTCAATTGGTATGCTATGGATTTAAATTTATTTTGATTTGATTATAATTATAAGTTTGTGTAAAGGTCCCCGCTGAGTGCTGTATTTAAAGATTGACCAACTGCAATGACATTTTCTGTAATGTTTATAATATGAGGGGGATTCTTTGAAAATTTCTCATAACAATATAGAGTTTGGGGTCTATGTTTTTTAAGTTTCTCCATTTATAAATGTAATCTTTTATAGTGTAAATTAATTTGACATATATTATTATCATTATAATAGGTTTCTGAGATGCAAGTGGAATACTTTCCACCAAAGGAGGACATATTAATTCAGAATGAAACGCCTTCAGATTTTTATATTATTGTGTCCGGATCAGTGGTAAGGGTTATTTTATATCCTTTTAATTCAAATTCTTTTTCCAAATTTGTGATTTTTTTATAATGGAATATTTATATACAATACTAATTTGCACTTCTATTTCAGGCTAGGAGATCAGTTACAGATGGGGTTGAAAAGGTACATTTTTTCCTAGCTTCAAAAATAAAATAAAATTACAGGAATTTAATAAATAAATGTGTAAATAGCTGATTACTGGTAGTTAAAACATTTGAAACCATATATATTTTCTCCTATATATTTTTTAAATTTATAAAAATCCATCGAACTTTCGAAACATTCATAAAACTCGTAATTCAAACTTTTTTTTTTCCTGGAAATGTGTATAAATAAAATTTCAGCCATACGGTATGGTAAATGCCTGTGAAGTAATCGGCGATATTGGAGTCTTTTGCTGTCGACCCCAGCCGTACACTTGTCGCACATGCGAGCTCTCAGAGGTTCTCCGAATCAGCAGAGCCTCATTATTCAATCTCATACATGAAAATAGAACCGATGGATTTATCATCATGACCAACTTTTTCAAGGTTCAGTTTTAATTTTTCATACAAGATATTAAATTTTTGTTATATAGTAATATTTTTTTTTTATTAAAGAGGCTCAAGTTGCAAGAGAGATTGTATCCATGGATGCAACAGATAGATGTCGGTCCGATTCTTGAAGAATGGATTGATCTTGAAGAAAACATTTCTGAAATTCCTCCCCTGAAAAATTTACAAATATTTCATCCAAACTTGGATTCTGAAAGTCCCAGAACAATGGCGAGAAGTTTTAGGAAATCTATGAGTTTTACTAAAGATAATGTAAACAAATTAAGAGTGACTGTTCATAAGACTCTGAAAAGAGAGGGCGATTTGGGAAAATTGATCAATCTACCTGGTTCAATTGAGGAGCTACTTAAAATTGGTGGTTAGTATTTAAAAAATAATACTTCAAATACTTTATCTATTGTTTCATTAATAATAAGATTATGTTGCTTTTATAAAAATTTAAAATATGCAGGAGACAAATTTTTAGGGTTTCAACCAAAAAAGGTGGTGAATGAAGAAGGTGCAGAAATAGATGATATTTCTACTATAAGAGATGGAGATAATTTATTTTTTACTGATATATAAAAGTATTTCAAGATACTTAGCAAGGAAATTTTTATTAGTATTTTACTAGCTTGAGTGAATGCTAGCTTTGTCAATTTTTTTTGAATGCAAAACTAGCATTATGTCTTTCAACTTTAGTAGTGGTAATAAGGATGAATAATATAAATCCTCCTCTAAGAGAGTTGAGGGAAAATAATTTTCATTCCATATAGACTTTGGTCAAATAAGTCCAACTAATGTAAAAGCAACTGATATGGAAAGTTCTTTTTATTAATTTTTTGGATAACGCTATTTCGAGGGCTATCGTCGAAGACAACTTAAATTTTTTTATATTTAATGCCAATTTTATCTTTATTTATTATGACGATGATTCATGCTAATATATTTCATTCCATATTTATCTTTCCTAATAATTGCATGTTAATTATAGCTAAAACAGGAAATAAATAATTCATGATTTTACTAACCCTACGATTTTTTTTATAAGAAGAAAAATGCAAGCTAATAATATGATCATATTTAATTAACACTAATAAGATTTTAATTCATGATTCTACTATCTTTACAATTCTTTTTTATAGTTTGGGTCAATTAATAGTTCAAGATTTAGCTTGTTTTTCAAGAAATTATATTTTTTTTCCCTTGTACATCCTAATTTGATACGTTTAAATACTAAAAACTTAAATTAAAGAACTTAAATTAAAGGAGAATAAATTCAAGCCAAACTTTTCAAACAAAAATGGAGAAACTGATAGAAAAGATAACAAAGAGATAACCAAAAGATTGATTAATTTAGAATATATATTTCCATATATCGTATAGAAAAAAATTGTAGAGATAGTAGAACCACGAATTATTTATTTCTTATTTTATCTCGACTAGTATTTAATTGTTATGAAAAATAAATATAGAATGAAATAAATTAGCATGAATCGTGACCATAATAAATAAAGATAAAATTGGTATTAGACAAAAAAAAATTTAATTGCCCTCCACGAAGCAAATATAGTTCTTGAAATAGCATTATCCAATTTTTGTCCTACATGACTTTTATGCTATCTTTCTTTTTTGAATTTTGAAGTAGCAAATCCAAATACTTCTTTTGGGTAAAGGAAGGGTAAATGCTGCCCAAATATCATTAAAATAATATTTATTTAATTAATTTCTGTAAAAAAAAGGATCCAATATGAGATATAAAAGTTTAATATTCTAATTTATATTGACAACAACTAATAAAATTGTGATCTTGATCCTTTTTCCATTTATTATCCAATAATAATAAAGTATGTGGTTTCAAATCAAACCAATTTCTCATGACAAAATGAGAATTTTATGAATCCTCATAAAATGTTAATATTATTTATCAATTATCAACAAAATTGGAAAATCTGACAGAAATAAACAAGATCTCAATTTTCAAAACTCAAGAGAACAGGATCTCTCTGCAACGGAGAGGATGTGAACTATCTCTGAAATAAAGTCTGCTTGACTCCACTCTCACCGACTTGAGGCTGTAAGGAGTGGCGGTGAAGGGCCGTGTTCAGCCCTTGATAGTCGGTTTTGCTAACCACATTCCTTCTATTGGATGATGACCTCTAGAGCTTTTTGATGAACCCTGGTTTCATCAAGTGCTACTCTGTTAAAGGTTCGCCAATTCCGTTTGACTGCGCGAGCCAATGTTGGTCCCAATATTTTTCAAGGTTGTCGATGCCGCTGTTTGGTTCCATTGCCAAAAAGATAGCGAGTCGTCCGTCAAGAATAAGCTCGATTTGAGATGAGAATCATTCGATTTATTCCATATCTTCTTTGCAAATTTGCAGCTTGTGAAGATGTGGTTTGATGATTCCCCGTTTGCAAAGACACAAGTTACAGATGTTTGGACCGATACACTTTTTTTTTAAGAGTGTTTAGAGTTTGTAATTTGTCTTGTAAGGCTACCCATTCAATGATTATTCTTGTGTTACTGCTAATCAACTTTTTCATGCAACTTTTCATGTGTTCACTAAGGATTGAAGGAGTAAGTTTTTAGTTTTAGAACCCTTGTATAACTAAATATATGCCCCTTGTGGATTTACTGATCAGTTCTTAATATGGATCTCCAAACATACAATCTGCATCCCATATCCTATCGAGATAGAACTATAAGTATAGTTAACCGATAAGGACCTTTTTATTGTGATACTAACTTTGAGGAGCATCATGCACTTTATAATTATATTGTTTGAAAACCAGAAAGCAACCAAATCCATATATTGTTTCTAATAGCATCTTTTTATGGGTCCAATGAGAAAACATTTGCAACAGCGTAACAAAATATTGGGCCTGCATATAATCTATTTAAATCATTGATAATTAATAACAAAAGTAAGTTATAATATATAATAATCTCAATGAAGTTTTTGTTTGGGGTCTCAATATGAATGTTTCCTTTTTGTTCTACCCCTGAATATTTTATACGACTCATGTTGGAAACTTTGGATATTGATAATGGCCGAGATTTATCTCTGTACAATTTTAGATAAAAAACCTAGTTTATATCTTGAGAAAGATGCATACTGTTTTTGTAGTGCCAAAATATATTTCGAAGCGGTAATATATAATTTTGTGTTGATTTCAGCGATAATAATATAATATTTATGTGCCAACTGTCAATTTTTAAGGTGACTGTCATCTTCATCACCAATATACTGTTGATGTCAGCATGCCGTTTTTAGTGTTAATACATCGCTTTTGTATATGTATCATGTATACCATTGGTGCCAATACAATATACCATTTTATTGTCAATGCATTTTATTTTGAAAGGTAAGTATATGCTTACGTTGTATTAATAAAATTAATAAGCGGTTGCTACAAGCGAGTGTTTACATTGTAAAAAGCTAAAGAAAGCCAAACGAAAAAAGAAGAAGAAAGTCCTATGTAGTTGGCTCCTGACTACTATTAAGACTTAATATTACAAACTATAGCTTTTCCCTGTAGTCCAATGCCGTTGTCCATTCTTTTGTTGTGGCTATGGCCTGATCATAAGTTTGATCCACCGTGTGCCTAGCGCATCGGGAGATCCGCCCGTCCTGAGTCCTCTGTTGTGTCAATGCATAATTTTGTACAATTCAGTCCTTCAATTATTTTTTGTATTTTGTGAGTTAACTCAAAATAAGTTTTGGTGTTGAATATTGGTGTAATATACAATAGTTGGTGCTAATGGATCATTTTTGTGCAAGTGTTTTATTGTTGCCAATCTAAATGCGCTCCATAACCGTCCGTCCGATCTTCATCATGATAGATAATCTGAGCCCCATCAAACTTAACTTAACCCTCCTCCGTTAACTCTCCTTCCGTCTACCTCCAAAGAGTAAAAACAGCAGCACCTCCTCCTATTCTTCTTCTACCTCTTGCTTCGGATATGGAAAGATCTCGCCAGTTGCAATGCAAACCTGCTAATGGTATTGTCTTGCCGTCTCATTCGGTTTGGTTGTTGGTTTGGTGACGAGCATTCCATCATCCTCCATTGAGCAACCAGGTGATGAATTTCTGTTAATTTTTAGATTCAATTGAAACATAAGAGGGGACTTGCCGCTTAAAACCTGTTTTTTTTTTGAAGAATCAGCAGGCGATTGCCGGCTGAGATTCTATTAAAAAATAAAGGTAAAAAGTTCAAATTACAAAGAGTTTTGAAGCCCTTGAGAGGGCATAATTAGGGATACAACCTGTTTAATGAAATTCAAGACAGATCGGAGCTTTCATCGATTGGTTGGTCTTGTCTCTCGTCGTCGGATCTTACAACTTGGTCATTTTCTATTTTTCCAGTGAAATCCGAGTCTCCTAGAGAAATCTTCATCTTTTATATCTAATTCAAGTCCATTTGTTCAAAAACCACCAAGTAGCAACGACAGTACAAGCCTCTTCTCTGTTATTTTTAGAAGGATCAATATCTTCCAGATTTAAGCAAGTACCGTTAGAGAGAGAAACCTTGTGTTCTGCCGAGATTTTTGAAAATGCACCTGAATTCGAAGAGTAAACTTGACATAGTTAAGGAATTTCAGAAAATCATAATTTTATGTTCTACTGTTATTTATCATATTCCTCTTTTCAATACTTGTCCTTACGAGCTTTTCCATGTACTTATTTTAAATATTTTATTTATTTTTCAGAAAATGGCTCAATTAAAGTAAGTGTTGATTCACCCGACAACGGAGCGAGGGCTTGAATAGCGTAATTAAGAGGTATTTGGATCCCAACCAATGATTACTGGATTTTTTTTTAACCATTATGAGAGACTTTTAGAAGAGCGTCGTCATGCTGAGTTGGTTTCTGATTTTCAAGCTAGTCAAGGTTCAAATATGCTAAAGCAAGCTACGACCATCTTGACACCGATGTGTACAATGTTTTTGAAGCTGAAGAAATGCGCTTCTGAAATTGTGTATTGATGGTCTTTGAAACTAGAATATGCAAATTGTGTGTTTGTTCATATTCAATTTGGATTTATTTAGTTTGTAATTCTCTATTGAGTCACTGTTTGTTGAGTCGTACAATTTTGAATTCAAGTTTGAGTTTTGAGGCCTCTTTTTATAATTTTTTGATGCATCTCCTTAAATTGTAGTGCACCGCGCTTGAATTATATTGTATTAACAAAATTAGATGTTGCATTGATAAAATTTTGAATTCAAGAGGTGATATGTACCAGTACTTGTACAATCATGACATTGATATGTTGCACAATTAGTATTGTCTGATTTTGGTTGGTTTGAAGAAAAGTCCCTCTCATACAAAAATCCTTAAAATGGTTTCAATGTAAAAAAAAAACTCTTATCTCAAAACATAATTACACAAATAGTGCCTCAAGTCTTAACATAAAAAAAGGAAAATAGTGTTTTAATATTTATATTTAGTCACTATGTAATATTCATAATTACACATTTTGAATGAAAGTATTTGTCAATGTATAACAAAAAGAGTACAATCAAACAAATATAACCAATAAATATTTTTGTCTTCTCTCTTTTTTAAAAATTTTTTTTTTTTAAGCGTCAGGAGGCGCTTGCCTCACTGAGATTCTTTTATAAAAATGTTTTTGTCGTAATAGACCTTACATATGAGGGGTACAGATTCTATTATAATAGACCCAATTATAAGAAATTATAAGAGGTCTCTTATTGAATTACAAAGGAGGCCTAGAAAATAGAAATGTCAATCTGGCGTGAAGTGAAGTTAGACATGCTCCCACCAGTCTTCTGCTTGTCGTTTGGCCTCCATCAAAATTGCTCCCGGCGTTGTCCTCTTGCTCCTAAAGATGAAGTTGTTTCTCGCTTTCCATATGGTCAAGCACGCACTAAGCCAGAGGGAATCCCATTTTTTGCGTTCTGTTTTTCCAAGTGCAGCACGAGTTTGACACCAAAAGAGCTCATTGGAGATGAATAATAGCGGGTTATAACCCAATTGTCTCCATATTTGTGTTGCCGTATCACAATGAAAAAACAAATGTTACCAATAATTTTTTGTGTCTCCTCTCTTTTTTAAAAATGTTACCAATAAAATATTTTGCCAAAAAGTACAAAATAATATATAAAAAAGATAGCTCCTTTTTCACAATTAACTTCAGAAGCTTATTTAGGCAAACTTTGCCAGCTAATTAAGTACCCAACTCATATTTAATTTTTGAATTTATATCAATCCAGATATATATTAGTCAATCCAGTTATATACTAGCCACATTTTATTAATCTTTCAAAATACTTTGCATAAAATTGAGTTATATGTCATATATTGGCGTCGATCTCTGGAGGCAGATCTGGCCGGTCACAGAAGCATGTCACTCTCTCAAGATGGAGATCTTGCAGCAAGGTTAGGCAGAAGCAGGGAGTCAATCTCTCACCCAAAAAGATCAGGCGCAACGAGTCGAACTCTCAGGCATATCGTTTCTCCTTATGATTCCTAACTATATGTACATTAACATTCTATGTTATTATTGTTATCTTTTTTATGATTTTTTTGTTATACATTTGTCTTATTTTTTTTTTAGTTTATGGTTCTCTATTCTCATCGTAGAGTTGCAATTGCAACTCATAGTCTATTCAATAAAAAGAGATTACTGTTAATTATTTAACAAATAAAGAATAGAGTAATACATGTACACTACACAATAAAATAGAGTAATCATGAGCTGTATAACTACTCTTTTATGACTAATTAAATTATGAAATCCCAATAACTCTAAGTGAAACAAAAAAGAACATAATGCATTGGATTTAAGTAATGAAAAATATTACTTAACATATTTCTTTACTCTTTACTGCAGAGTTTGGAAATTATCTCTCACCATACTGGTAATCTATTCGGCTCTTGTCTGCCCGTTAGAATTAGGATCTGAGAAATAAATATTTGCCACAAAATATTTTCTTGGCTGGTAGAATTATTGATGTATTTTGCACGATCGATATTTTTCTCACCTTTTTTGTCGCATTTCTTGATGATCAAACCTATCTTCTTGTCGATAATCCAAGGCGAATCGTAGTCAGGTTGATTAGTTTCTTTCTAATGATTTATTTTATTTTATATCATAATCTGCTTTTTTTAAATAGACCCCACGTTTTACCTGGGAGTCGGCAGTTAATTTAATTAATCCAAGAAATAGTTCATAAGCTGTTAATATATATTGATTTTGTTTATCATTCATTGTATAGTATATATAACAAGTGAAAAATGTTACATTATCTGTAAAAATATGGAAAAAAATATGGTATGTTGCACAATATAATTTGATGATAATTTTGTTTATTATGCCAAATAAACTAATTAATCATGAACAAACATTGTAGGCAAACTTATGTTTCCAGATCCATTTTTAACATTGCTATATAATATTTTTCTAATTTCTGACAGATATATCTCATCTTCATTCATCCTTGATTTTTGTTTGGCTCCATTACAATTATGCCTCCTTTTAAACAAGAATAAACAGGAGCTTGTTTTTATAATTCTTAGTATGCTTAGACTCTGGCGTTTACACCATGTTAGCTCCCTCTTTTAAAGTGAGTCATTTTCTTCACTGGCTTTTCATAAGCCCTCCTAATTATAAGTGCTTTAACATGTTTATCATGAAGTGAGGTTTGAAATTCCGCTTTTTATTTGAGCCAGGATTTGAAATTCCGGACTGGTTTAATGAGAAAAATATGTTGAAAACCAAATTATTTGGGAGTATCTGAAAAATTGATATAGTTCAATATAGAATACCTGCCTTTTTATTTTAAAAGGTAGTTTCAAATCTCGTCTCAAATAAAAATAAGGATTAAAATTTCTATCAAGTTTTATATAATTTTTTTAATATGTTTATCATGAAGTAGGACTTGAAATCCCGTTTTATTATCTGAGTTGTAATTGAAACTTCGGACTGGTTAGAATTAAGTTGAAAATTAAATTATTTTGAGTATTTGAAAAATTGAGAAAAATAGACATAGAAACTTGCCTTTATTTTTAAAGATTTCCTCTAATTTGAATTTTTAATTAACACAAATTTACCAATTGCATAGAAAGTAAAAAAAAAAAAACAATTTCTAGAAAACTTGTATGTATGAAGAATATAATAATAAATGCCTAATGCCCTGTTTTCTTTCTGAAGGCTAGAGAAGGATATACGTTTCTACTATTTCTTGATCCACTGCACAAAGCTCACCTCAGTAATCTCTCTTTCTTTTTATTCACTTGTCTAAGTTTACTAAACTTTTTCTCATCTCAAAAAAAAGTTTACACAACTTAGCTTGAAAGACTTATAGGTTCTTAGCTGAGTATTTATATTTGACCAATTATAAGAGTCACTCACGATTTATTCTCACAACAGGTGATGATATTTTCCATGCATTTCGCAGCATGTTTCTACTACATGATAGCTGACAGATGCTCCGATCCGAGCAAAACATGGATCGGCGTGGTGCATCCGGACTTCTGATACGACAGTGTATGGAGCCGGTACATCACCGCCATTTTTTTGGTCCATTACGACTCTAAGCATGGTTGGTTACGGTGACTTGCATACACAAAATACACGTGAGATGGCTTTTGGGGTTTTCTATATGGGTTTATATACACATCCCCCCACCATCCCCCCAAGCCACCGTTTACCAATGATAAACGGGGCCCACTTATTTTGAATATAAGTGGGACCTGTTTACAAGTGATAAACGGCGGATTGAGAAGATGATGAACGGAAGATATATATACTTTTCCTTTCTATATGCTTTTCAATCTTTGGTTGATGGAATATATTATTGGCAATATGACCCCAATTTGGTCGTACATGACTCGAGCCGCACCAATATTTTGTAAGTTATTTTTTTATATATAGAAATTTTGTGTGATCTTTCTTTTCAACATGAGATGTAGAAGATTTAGAGTCATAATTGCATCATTTGATATGATTAAGTTACGCAATATTTTGGTACCAATTCTCATTTCGAGATTAAAATTATGTTTGAAGTGGGTAAAACATTGCTTTTGCACCAAAAAATCCTTGGGAGATCATAAATCAAATCTTGCATTTTAAAGTTATAGAGGGATACAATAAATTCAAATCTTACAATTTTGGATTGTAGATATAGTACAATACAATTCGAATCTTGCAATTGTGAACTATATTATATACAGCTTAAATCTTACAATATACAATTCCAAGTTAACAATTCTTAAATTGCAGAGAGATACAGTTCTGGCGATTTTAGAGTATGCAGCAAGGAAACAACTACCGAAACGAATTCATGATCAAATGTTGTCTCGTATTTGTCTGAGCTTCAAGTCTGAGGGGATCAAACAGAACAAAGCTCTTGAGAGGCTGCCAAAAGCGATTCAATCCAGCATTTTGAATCACCTCCTCTTTCCAATGGTTCAAAAGGCATATTTGTTTCATGGCGTTTCAAATAGCTTCATATTTCAATTGGTATGTTATGGATTTAAATTTATTTTGTTTTGATTATAATTATAAGTTTGTGTAAAGGTCCTTGCTGAGTGCTGTATTTAAAGATTGGCCAACTGCAATGGCATTTTCTGTAATATTTATAATATGAGGGGGGTTCTTTGAAATTTTTTCATCGAATTTTTCCAAATTTGTAATTTTTTTATAATGGAATAATTATATACAATACTAATTTGCACTTCTATTTCAGGCTAGGAGATCGGTTACAGATTAATCCCAACCCCTTATTTTTCATCTACTTTTGAGCTCCCTCAAAATGTTACATCATCACTTTTATTTCAATTGTTAGATCAATTTTTTTGTCGAATCTTAGACATTCATTTTCTCAAATTTATTGATATTTTATGGTAACATTTATATAATTATTAAAACATAAACATATGATATAAACATATTGAAATTTTCTCTTTATTTTGAGTCTCATATTGTTATGCTTCAAATTTTTTTTCTTGCTATAATTTGTGAATATAGACTATATGAATGAAGATGTACAAAAATGAAATGCTCATTAACTTATATATTATACTTTATTTTTCATGTCTGTTTGAGAATTTTCAAGAGATCTATTGTCAATTTTATCTAGCATGTTGGTTCAAATTTTTTTTGAAATCTTAGATTTTCATTTAAATTATAACACAATATTACATAAAGACATATTGTTATGATTCGAATTTAATTTTTTCTTGATAAAATATGTGAATATAGCTAGACTATATAACAGAATATGTAATAAAATTAAAAGCTCATTTACTCTTATTATATTCTTTTAGCCCTCTTTAAAAATTCTCAAGAGAACTATTATCAATTTCTCTCCACCGTCGAATCAAATTTTATCAAATCTTAGCTTTTTTAATTTAAATTATTATCATAATATCACATGATTAGTTAGATTAATGTTCAGTGTTATATCTCCATTATGTGAGAACTATCATCGCAAACGAAATTTCAGAATATTGAAAACTATATTAAATTACTTAATGTTTTATGGGTTTCATAATAGTATATATATAATCCATACTATTTTAGCATCTAAAAAAATCGCGGTTATAAATTTTTGAAGAAAATGAGTAATGTTATATTTTTTATGTAGTATACATATTTTTCCCATATATATAATATTAATTATTATTTTTTATTTTTATTTTTTAAAGTTAATCATCTATAATTTAATCTTATGTAGTTTCAATTAAAATATCCGAAATAAATTATCTTGTATTTTATTTTCTCGATTTCATTCATCTAAGCCTCGATTAACACTTAATTTATTTTTCTAATATAACATGTCAAGACATAATGACATAAAAATCAAAGACAATAATTTTGAATTCTCATGTATTATTTATGTATTATGGATTTACAAACCTTAATTTTGAATTTTCATAATTGTAAGTTATACATTATTAGATTATAATAATTATTAAAATTGAAATACTCCCCGTGAAGCGTAAGCCTTATCCTAGTATTAATTACAATATACTACTTTTAATTGAAAGGAAGATGTATGCTGATAAAAAAAATTAAAATATTTTTTTATAACAGAGATTAACTATATTAAAAAAAAGGAATCATGGCTCTACATATATAGTTAGACTTTGATTTAATTTCACTTGGTTATTTTACATGTAGATATGGTATATTGGCCAATGTTTGTGGTGGCAGTACATGACATGATTTCAGCTACATTTTCGATTGTCAAGCAATCCATATCTTTGGGCTGTTTCCTCATGTCCGTGTCATTCATACGTTAACTAAACATGAAGGCCAAGTCTACATACCGGAAATTAATTTCCTTCTTATTCTCGCTTGTGTGTTTGTCACAGCCTCTTTCAAAGTTACAACCAATATTGGAAATGCTTATGGTACATACAGATAAATAACTTTATTTCTTCATCTAATTTTATATGTTTTTGCATATATTTTTAATTATGGAGCCTGAATTAACAAATTTGTTTGAAGTGAAATTAATAGGAATTGTTGTGGTGTATGTCATGCTGGTGACATCATATCTCCTCATATTAATTATGTTAATGACATGACAAACGAATTTATTACTAATCACACTTTTCATATTAATCTTTTTTTCTTTCGAGCTTTTACACTTCTCTTCGGTCCTATACAAGTTAACAACACGAGGTTATCTCTCTCTAACTTTTGCCACGGTTCTTTTCTTTGTAATGAAGTGGAACAAAAGATCTCAACCGAATATTTGAACAACCAAAGTTCAAGTCTCGGTATTTCACACGTAAAAGGTGTGGGACTTTTATATACGGAATTAACTGCCTGTTTGATTTGAGGGTTTTTAAAAGACAGACACTCATATCCGGTATAGTGAATAAAATCATGTGTTTGATTTAAGGGTTTAGTCTTGACTGTCAGGTCCTGTTTCCCCCATTCATCCCTCATCTGATGTCCGCCAAAAGAAACGGGACATCACTAATATCCCTCTTCTTCACCCGACCTCTCTCACTCGCGCCATCTCTCTCTCTCTCTCTCTCTCTCTCTCATCCCAACGCTTCTTTCTCTTCCAATCTGTTTCGCCTCTCTCCAAGTCCAAGCTCATCGCTCTGACCTCCTGAACTCCACCAAGCTAAGCTCTCTCTCTCTCTCTCTCTCTCTCTCTCGTGGGTGATGTGCTCTCTGATTTCATTTGATGGTAGATGACGAAGCTTCTTGCTGTGACGAGTTAAATTCTTGTTCAAAAAGACCACTCCTTGAGAGTAATTGACTGCATAGATTACTGATTTTTGGTGATTCCTTTGCACTTCTTGCTTTACTGTAAGATTTTCTTACTATTAAATGGGTAGGAATTTAAGGGAATGAAAACTAAAAATATTTGATATCTGCAAAGATGGATTGAATTGTATCGTTTAAATTGACTTACACTTGATTAGCTTTTCTATTCAATAAAAAGATTAATTGGACTCAAAATTCTTGAAATTGCTAATGAATTTGGGAGCTTAGATATGTGGAGTTAGTTCTGCTACTTGATGCAAAATTGCAGTATTAAGGTTTTATTTGTTATTTTTTTTATATAATATTGAGGCTTTATCAAATTAGCAAATATTAGGGCAATATCTGGACTTTAATTGTTATTTTTTGGGAACTGATGGACAGTTGTAAATGCTAATGAATTTTTTAAAGTACAAATTTCTAGCGCAAATTTTATGTGGATTGGATTTGTTATAAATTTAGTGAGATGGTTTTAGTGATAATATATGTTGATAAATATTTAGTTTTATTTTGTTATTTTGAAAAAATTGTATGCTTATGGTTTATTGTAGTTTTTTTAGTTGTTTTGTGAATTTATTATGAGTACATATGATATTTTATTTTTGAATAGTAATGTTTATTTTGATTTATATTTGAATTTTTTTATTTTTGCTTTATATTGAAAAAAAATAATTTTAAAAAATAATTAAAATTAACACATGTATTTTACTCATCTAAATAATATTTTATTCAATCGATTACAATTCCGTTCTAACCACCTATAATGGTCTTGCACATCAAACACTAAATTTTACTTTCCCTCATCTATGATTCTACCACATCAAACAACACATGTCATTCACATATATACCTCATTTGCTCCATCATCATCTTAATATCTTAGTATGTCCCGGTATATCCCTCAATGTCTTCCACATCAAACAGCCCCATACCGGAAATTAAAGGAATTTCGGCCATCTTTTCCTCATTTCTTAACTAATCTTCCTGCCATTCACTTGCTTTTATTTTTCGTCTCGGTTAAACACATGCCGGTTTGAAAGTTCAATCAGAGTAGAGGTTTTTGCTAAAAAGTGTGGTGTCTAAAGAGTATAAAATGTATAGATGTATCCTGCGATATGGATATAGAGATAGACATGTTGGAAATGAAGAGTTTGAAGGTTTGTTAATGAAGAATCTTAAGACTTTCATTCGTGGAGAGATTTTGAATGGAGAAGAAGAGATGGAAAATGAGATTTGAGTTTTTGGAGAGGTCACGTGAGGCAGGCATGCGTGGTTTTTTGTTGGAGCATAGTGAAGTTAGGCCACTGAAGAATCAAATGTTTTTAAGAAGGTAGTGGTAAATTATGTGTATGATTTTCTTAGAAGGAACTTTGGGCAAGGCTTTGTGAATTTGCAAATACCCAACAAGAATTTGATGAAGTCTAATTATTGTTACGAGATATTATTTTTTGTATTATATCATGGCACAAGTGACATTTTTTATATCGACTTTCTTTATTTTATAAGTTTATATTAATTTACATATGTGAACGCATATTTCATAAATGTGATCACATATTCCGACATCATTATAAGTTACATACATAATTCTCATTCGTAGAATTATAATTTTTATCATTTATAAATTTTATATTTACATTTGTCAATTTTATATTTTATATTTAATAAATAATAAAAGAAAAATATTCGCGCGAGTATTGTCCTAGTGCTTTATTGAAAACATATAATTTTATGTTTTTCTTTCACTCATAAAAACATATAGAATATTGAGTACACACCTTATTTAATAAGTATTCATTTTTTTTCATCAAGATCGCATTTACGGGAAGAGAAATGATGTTCATATCGATATAATTAAAAACAATAAAAAAATATTTTTTAATCAATTTCCGGACAAAAAAAAGGGATCCAATATGAGATATAAAAGTTTAATATTATAATTTATATCGATGACAATTAATAAAATTGTGATCTTGATCCTTTTCCATCTATCATCCAAAAATAAAAAAAACCGTATATGTAAGTTTTCAAATCATACCAACTTCTCATGACAAAAGGAGAATTCTATGAATGCTCATTTTATTAATTATTATCAAGGCCCATAAACAAGCAAGATAGATTTCAAAACTCTCCAATTCAAAAAATGGAGAGGATATGAACCATCTCCGAAATAAAGTCTCACCGAGTCGAGGCTGTGAAGAAACAAAATGGAAGAAGGCGGAGCTCTACAGCTTCCTCCCACTCCTCCGCCCTCCTCTTCATCTTCCCCTCCAGTCCTACCTCTCAACGGACAGAACGACAAGGCGGAAGAGGAAGAGGAAGAGAAGGAGAAGGGCGGAGGATCTCCAGTCATACCTCTACCTCTTGGTGGAGACAACGGAGGGATGATCAAAGAGAAAGGCGGCGTAGAGGTAGAGAAGGATGAAGGAGAGATGGTATCTTCCTCTCCAGTCCCGCCTCTGAATGGAGATGAAGGAGGCATGCGCAAGGCGGAAGAGAAGCTCGCTGATGGCGGTTTGACTGACGAACTCCGTGCTCAAATCGTCCGTCAGGTGAAAAAATGATGATTTTCTTTATGGCTTCATTTTTTACTCATTATTTTGTTGATAAACGATGAAGTTTATGTATGAATATGCAGGTCGAATACTATTTCAGTGATGAGAATTTACCAACGGACAAATTCATGCTGCAATATGTTAAAAGAGACAAGGGTTTTGGTAAGAAATCTACCTTGAATCTCATCTCATTACATCAATTTTTGTTCATAAAAAAAACATGGAAAAATTAGTTCTGATTTTGTTTCTATTTTTTATAAATTGGTTTAATTTAAAGGGACCATGAGGATAGAATATTGTAATGTTTGATCCTTCATATGATGAATATTTTGATCATCATATTGTTTTAATATTTGGAAATGATGTTTATTCCTTACTCATCTGAGTTGTCCCAAATTGATTTTATTTTGAAAGTATTTAAAACTGTGTTAAATCGGTGCTTTTTAATTTACTTCTTATGAGTCTTTCTTTGTTTCTTTTTTGTTTGTACTGCAGTTCATATCGAGTCTTGAAATTTAATGTCTCAAAGTTCCTATTCATATATGCTTATTATTATTGTTTATATATTTTAATGTTTGTTTGTTTGTATTGTAGTTCCAATTGGAGTAATTGCATCTTTTAGAAAAATGAAGAAGCTTGTAAAGGACGATATTTCTCTCGTTGTATCTGCACTTAGCTCCTCAACTCAGCTCGTAATTTTTGCATTTCTGCCCTCCTTATTTAGTTATTCATTTTCTTTTTTTAATGTTAAAATATTAATATACACTTAGCCTATTTTTTAGGTTGTCAGTTCAGATGGCAAAAAAGTTAGGAGATCAAATCCTTTTGTTCCCAACATGAAAGATATTAAGGTTTGTAACTAAACTTACCCATTTCGCTTTTATATTTTATTTTATTTACTTATTTTTTGACATTTTTTACTAATTTTTGATAGTTTTTTACTAATTTTTGGCAGTTAAGAACTGTGGTTGTGGAAAATCTTGCGGAAAATTCTACTGAAGAAAGTATTTACAAAATGTTTTGTGGAGCTGGAAAGTATGCTTCAATTATATTATACAAAATTAATTAAACACCAAAATTTTGATATTATATTTATTTATTTTGTTGGTTATTTTTAAATTTTATTTTTTTACAGGATTGTGAATATAACTATTCAAGGACCAAACTCTGAAGAAGGAGCTAAAAAGGCTATGATGAGTAACAAGGTATGTTCTTTGTTTATACTATTATTTTTTTATTATTTATTTATTATTATTATTTATGCAGATACATGCTCTTGTTGAATACACTTCTGTAGAAGATGCTGAGAAGGCTGTGAGTATTCTATTATTATTAATTTCATATTATTATATTATTAACAGAAAATTTGCATAAAGGCCTCTACATAATGATGAAATACAAAAAACCTCTGCATTATTTCCGAAATTGCAAAAAATAACAGTGTTAATTTGTAGGAAACTTTAAGAAATATTTTTTTAAATAATTATAGTAAACTAAATGGTTGCAGTTTTTGTAATTTTGGCAATAATACAGGGGCCTTTTCGCAATTTCAGTATAATGTAGGGTTTTTTTTGCAAATTTCTCTATTGTTATTTTATTAATTTTGTTAAATTGTGAATTTGTTAGGTTTTGACGCTAAATGACAGGACTAATTGGAGAAGAGGGATCAGAGTAGAGCTTTTAAACAAAAGGAAGGTATATATATACTATTTTCCATATTAATATACTATTTTTACTTGTCTTTTATTTTATCTTTTATTTTTACAATTAGCTTACAAATTGAATTTTCTTAGGGTTTTGGGAAGTTTGAAAATTTCGCGACAAAAGATAAAGACTCTGAAATAAATGGAGATGGCAACAAAGATGATATGGTACGTATAAATATAAAAACCCAAAGAAATAAAAAATGAACTCAATAATCGTACTTTTTTTCTTATTATTTCTCAGTTTTTTTTAATTTATTTTTCTCTTTTTTTATATCTTTTTAGAAGGATCATGCTGGTAATGCAAAACAAAATAAGGGGCATAATAAAAATCGCCGTAAATATAATAATCAGAAAGACGCAAAGGAACTAGGTGTTCTCACTTGTATATATTCACAATTCAATACATACAAACCTTAATTATAATATGCAAAATTTCTAAAAATATTCCCTGCATTATCACCAAATCGCAAATAGGCCCATGCATAACCACTAATCCTAATCCTAATACAAATTTTCTTGAAAATTGAGGGGCCTTTTTGCAATTTCCAATAATGCAGGGTTTATTGCAAATTTTCCCTTGAAATATTAATAAAATATGCTATTTTGAATATTTGATAGGTTCAAGCAGTGAAATTACGAATAAGCCCCTGCCTGGTCCAAAAATGCCTGATGGTACAAAAGGGTTTGCAATGGGTCGTGGTAAACCCTTGAAATTTGAAAGTAAAATTAAGGAGCAAAACGCGTAAGAAATATGGAATTTTTCTTTTTGGAAAAATTTGAATTTACTTGCTGACTTTTGAGTGTGAAATCTTTATAGATTAGGCTAATGTATGCAATGTTATTGTTATTTCTGTTGTTTTTGTTGCTTTGTTGTAATATGATTGGGTTCAATTGATCTGTTTCAAATTGCTTTTTCATGTATAATATGTTAAACGGTTTTGTTTAATTATAGCAAATTATTCCCCTATAAAAGAGAATCAAATGTATTTTCATCATGTATTTAGTCTTTTTCAATTCTCACTTAAGAGTGGTCAGTTTAATAAAATCTTGCAGATAAACTCTTCGGTTTCTCTCTTTCAAATATGGATGAGGATAAGATTAGTTCGATCCCTCAATGATTTGGAACGCACTTAAGGAAAGAACGAAAAAATATTAATCCCTGACAAAATTGAGAAGGGAAAGTCTAAATTAACTTCTAACAACCCCAATGTTGATTCAGATGAGAGAACTCATCAGATGGACACAAGTCGAAAAGATGGAAACGATCAGTGCTTCCAAATTTGCCAAAAGAAATTAATATGCATGAATCTTATCACGACCGCCAGTATCAAATTGCAAATTCTAAACGTAACGACGCACAAATCCCTCATTTCACGCATACAAAATACGTCTAAGAATTCGAGCAGTGTGTTCAATGGGTTATGGGATAAATATTGTGAAGGGAATGGGAAAAACAAAACAGGTAATTTTTAATTGTCTTTTACTAAAATTTATATATATAATAATTTCGCCCAAGCGATTCACAATTAAATAACCCCAAGTCTGAGATCGGCCAACTGAATATGAAATGAACCCACTTAAATCCCCTAATTTTTTAGGTTCGTTATACTAGTTGTATAAACTAGATTTAATTTTTTTACCCCTCCCCCTATGAGGTTTAGAATTAAAAGAGAGAGAGTACACCATATGACAACTAAAATATCTCAAGAAAATGTAGTTACTTTTTCTATTAATGCATTTCGATATTAAGTATTGGAAATAAATGGCCAATGGCCGGTTGGCCAAAAGAGGATTTATTTCCTCAATTATTATTACACATGTCTCAATTAATTATTAATACTCAATAATCAAGTTTTAAAATTTAATATATTATTTTATAAAATAATACAACAGTTTCAAAATTGTAGCTAAATTCATTTTCATTTTTGCTTTAGAAATTTTCAGGTGCAAATATTAGTTTAGCTCATTGATCCGAAATACCACATCATTGTATCATTTTTTCATCGGATAATTCAACCGTAAGTCATTCAACTTTCAAAAATGACTAAATAGGTCAATCAACTTTCAATTATCTCTAATAGATAAATTTTAAATTGTCCAAATTAGATCCCCGGTTAATTTCACATCCATTTTTGACGGAATTGACATGTGTATTACATGTCACCGTTGATTTAAGCAGTCTAGGTCATCACCCACTTATAACTCAAATAATCATCTCAAGTTTACAAAATCACGGCAAGTCACCAAACTTTATAATTATTTCATCACATTCCACTCAACTGTGAAATTTTATCAGCAAATGTCACTCAACTTTAAAAATATATCACAAGAATTAATTAACTTTAAAAAAATATCATAGAATATCACTCAATTTTAAAAATATATAACTTGAGCTCACTCAACTTTAAAAATATATCATAGTAGGTCACTCAATTTTGAAAATACGTCATCAATGGTAACTATCTTGAATTTTATGTTGGTTTTAATTTGTTGAGACGATTATAGTTTATGTGAGACTTATTTTTTCTTTGAATATTAATTACATGATTTTACCAAAAACGAGATAGTTACAAAATATCATTTTTATGGAGTACAGAAAAATTCTTTTCCAAAAAATATTTTCATAAAATAATATTTTTTCAAAGAACTATTTTTCATTTTTAAAAAATATTATGTTTCCAAAATATTTTATAAAAGAAATAGTTTTTTTCAAAATTAAAGTATTTTGTAAAACACTTTTATACAAAGTTATAAAATATCTTTTGAAACATAATTTTCTTAAAAATGAAAAGTAAATATTTTTTGGAAAAATGTGTTTCATTTTATTTTATGATTTTTTTTTGAAAAGCATTTTTTGTATTTAATAAAAAAATATTTTGTAATTATTTTGTTTTTGCTAAAATCATATACTTTATATTCAACACAAAAACAAGTCTCACTTGAACTATAATCATCTCAACAAATTAAAACCAACATATTTTCAAAGTTAAAGACAATGGCATCTGGTGACATCTTTTTAAAATTGAGTGACTTACTATGATATATTTGTAAAAGTAAGTGATATCATGTGATATAGTTTTAAAGTTGAGTAACCTCACGTGATATTTTTTAAATATGTCATGTGATATATTTTTATAGTTGAGTGATATTTGGTGATAAAATTTCATAAGTGGAGTGACATATGGTGAAATAATTATAAAGTTTGATGAACTCTCGTGATTTTGGTAACTTGAGATTATTTGAGTTATAAGTTAGCGATGACGTGGATTGTTTAAATCAACGATGGCATGTCATACACGTGTCAATTCCATCAATAAATGGATAAAAAATTAATCGAGTGACATAATTTTTTGGACAAATCAAAAGTTAATCGGGTGACTATTAGGAACAACTAAAAATTGAGTAACTTATTTGATAATTTTTGAAAATTGAGTGACATATGGTAAAATTTATCTTTTCTTCATCTTATAATTGCAATAAGACTACGCTGACCGACCTAAAAGCCCGACCATTGCCCGATAGCCTACGTGGCCTTTCTCTCTTCTCCACATCGGACCAAGAAAACAAAACGGAAAAGCTCTCTCTCTCTCGCTCCGCTTGCTCCGTTATCCCCATTAGCTCGCCATTCGCCTCAGATGGAAACTAGCAAACGGGCTCTTGGATCTGGATCTAATGTAAGCGGCAAAACGGGCAAGCACAGAGCGGTACGAACCCAAAAACCCTAAAGGCGCGGCAGCTGCTTGACTCTCTTCTCTCTGTGCCTGAGGCTTGTATGTAGCTCTTTTTTCATTTTCTTGTTGAATTATTTAGCTGTTTGGATTTAATTGGGTTAAATTAGTGTATTTTTGTTCTAATTTGAGTAGTTATGATTGAATTAGGATTAAATATGATTGTTTCATGAAATAACAATTTTAAATGAAATAGGTCCCCTGTGAAATTCAGAAGCTTCATTTTTTGGGCACAAGAGTCAGTCAGTTATAGTATACATCTGAATTGGTAACTGGTGCACATTATTGAATTAAGATCATCAAATCAATTGCTCTGTTTGAAATGATAAAATAAAAAAGGTTAAATTATTAAAATTATAAAATAACCTGTATGGCTTGATTTTTCATAATCAACTTTAGTTTCTGAAGATCATGTCCATTTGATTTGCACAATTGGTTAAAGAAGATCAATTGATTCTTTAGTCTAATATTAACTCCATTGAACTTATTTATTTTTCTTGCAGGAATTTCTTTGCAATTTAGGCACGACACATGGCCTTTTCGCAAGTATCTCGAGAGATAATTAATACCGCTTAACAAAATTAATATACTGATCTTTTGTGAATGACGCGTTGGCCAATTTAAATGATACATATTTTGGGACAAAAGAGAGTTTTCCAATTTATTCGGTGAAATTTATGTGCCCACTATTGAACAAGGTATCACAGATAGTCAAAGAAAACAATATTCCAAGATCCTCGAATTTTAGGAATTATATTAGAAGATTTTTGATGTAATAGATGAATTTTTTTACTGTTGGTGTTGTGTTTTGATGCTTGATGTTGTAGTGATTGAGATGCTTCTTGTCAAATTTTTCTTATGAAGTTTGTTATATTTTATTGTGATTATGTTAGAATTTATTATAAATCATGTGGAATGTTGTGAGGTTTTTGTAATTTAATAATGAATTTTGGGATTTTGTCATGTATTGTGTTTTTTGTTATAAATTTGATATACTCACTGTCAAATTTTGTTGGAATTCTCTTATAAATGTTTCCAAATATTTTTCTCAGATATATGTTCGATTATAAAAAAATTTAGTTCAACACAAAATTCATATAGCACAAATTCACAAAAATACACAAATTCATATTATAACAAAACCAATTTCCAATTTATAACATTTATACTGTATCGTACATGCTACTACATAAATTTGTTACAAATTACATCATCATAATAAATTTTATCCTCCAAAACCCTAAAGCCTTGAGGCTTAAATTTTCATTTCGTCTGTCCTTCCCTGGTTTGGATGCATTATATTTAGCATTTCTGCACAAAAATAATATATAAATATTAAATAGACAACAAATTTCTATCCCCGACACGGCCGACACCGACACGAGTCGGCCTTAACCGAGCTGACTTTTGCCTGACCAAACCTCCCACTCAAAAAAGGGAAAACAATTGAAAAAAATTGTACAATCGACCCAACTCAAACAATTGGACTCGCGTAATAAACTTATTTAATTCAATTGACAGTTGACATCATGCATCAATGCAATCTCTCAAGAAAATAAATAAATAAGAACAATTTAGAATAAAAGGTGTTGTACAATCCCCCTTTAATGCACCCGTTTAGCCCATTTTTGGAATGTTCGGCTCCGATTAATGATTAATCGGCGATTAATCACCGATTAAAAGCGATTTCTGCAACACTGCCCACCTTATAACTCGAACCAGCCTAATCACATATGCATAAAAGTATTAAAAATAATAATTAAGGAGAAGAAAAGGCTTCATTGAAAGGATCAATTTTTACAATTAATCCATAATTATCATCATCGTTCCTCCTGTTCTATCAGTGCCTGTATTTTTTACAATTGTAGGATGCAGGGGAGACAATTGCAAGGCTATATGAGCATTTCCTTCAGTTATAATGCCCCTTCAATCAGCTCCCTATTTCAATTACCAACACAATAATTCGAATTAGTTCAAAAATTTTGTTTACAAAGAATCTAAATATGAATCTGGAAGAGAGACCATTCACCTTTTCAAGGATTTGAACTGCAATAATTGATTTTAACTGCAATTCAGTCTTTCATGTTGATTCGAGAGTTCAAGAACTCAACTTTTCCAACAATCTGTTCAAGGAATTTAAGATTCAATTTAAGTGGTTCATTCAATTATTTAAAAAAAGAGAAATAACTGAAAAAGACTAGAACCTCGCAGAGAGAGAGAGAGAGAGAGAGAGAGGTCAGTTTCGCCATGAATGCCACCGACGAGGCTGAGAACTAGCTCACAGATTAAACTTGGTTTCATTTTCTCCTGTTCTGATTCTCAGCGAGGCTGAGTTTCTAGCGGGTCGGATCTGGATTCTGGAGATCCGATTTGTTGGTTTCCATTTGAGGCGAGCAGCGAGGGAAAGGGAATTAGCGGAGCATGTCTCCGTTTCCTTTTGCTGTTCCTACGTGGAGGAGGAGGAGAACAGCCACGTAGGCAGTCGGTACATGGTCGGGCTTTTCTGTCGGTTACTGTAGCCTTATTGTTATAATTGATACTGACCAGAAACTAACACCGTCCAGTCCAGATCTAACCAAATCTTTTTTACTTTTAGTATTATGGAAGTTATAAACCTAAAAATATGATGTCATTTTATATGATAATATTTTAAGTATTTGGCATTGATTAAATCATGAAAAAATACAATGAAAAATCCTTCTCATTGGTATTATCATACTGACACGTGTCCTGTTTAAAAGAGTACATTAATCTATTTGGATGAATTGAATAAAATAAATGCATTGGTCATGTAAAATCCTTTACCCTCTAATTAATGAAAAACGAAACGAGCGAACCCTCGTAGTTTTCCTCAAAAAAAAAAATTACAGAATTAAGGTTAAAATAATTGAGACTTACTTGAGTCTAATTTTTAAAAAAGAAAATTATTGATTGCTTTATATGTAGTTAACTAAAGGGGCTAGATGAAAAGAAGTGATGATTTGAGCTGAAGATATCCTTCATCATTTTGTTTTTGGAAACTTGGATCATGTAATGAATTCTTCTTATGCATATTTTATCAGATGTTTTTGAAAAAGAAAACAAAATAATTTAGTTAACGGTTACATTAACATCAAGATATTTCATCTTTAGTTAACTACTAGTACTTACTCGAGATGTTGGTACATGACCGGTACAATTCCAATATGCCATTAACTAGAATCTCAACAATTCTATGAGGTAAAATCAATCGGTGCACTTCAATTTCGTCACCAAATATTTGGTATATAAATATTATTGTGTTTATTTCATATAAAATGAGATGATACTGAAATTGGATGGAGGTGTAGTTGCACGATTGACGCTAACTTGTGGCTTTGTGCAGTTAGTGATATATTGTGCATTGATAATGTAAGCATTATTTTTTTTCTCTTATTGTATCTTATAAACTCATAAACATGTTTTAATAATTTCAGGATGTTGCAGATGAGGCAAGAGTTTTCTGATTTACCTCAAGCAATCTATATGTCCTAGTATGAACAAGGTGTGGGGAAGCAATATGTCTAGCTTATCGAGATTTTAGTGGTGTTACAGTTTCGTTTATTTTTGACGTAATAGATATTTTTTTGGATGCTTGTTAGGTTGTTAGATTCTTGATATAATTTAGTTATAATTTTTTGATAAATTGTTTGAGGTTTTTGTCATACATTTAGTTAGATTTTTTATTATTTTATTTTAGCTTTTAAACTTTTTGCTATTTTTTTTATAAATATTGTGTGATTTTGGTCATAAATCTGTTGTACTCTTTTAATTATTGTATAATTGTATTGATTTTTTTTTTCCAGAATGATATAATTTTGCAATGATTTTGGCTAAGCATATTACATTTTGTCAAACAGTCATATAACAAAAACTTGGTTTCAATCATTACACATCTCTTATCATATATCAATTTATTACTCTACTGTTGGAATTTACATCAAGGTAATAAAAGACTTAAGAGCAAAAGCCCTTGATTACATGCTCATACGTTAATTTGCCTCCCATTTGTTCCATTTGTTTTCCAACAAATGTTGCGAGTAAAATGCATGAAACTACAAGATAATGATCGGTTTTAGGGAGCGGGTTTGGTCCCACGGGCTTGGGACAGAATTTCGTCCCAAACTTTCCAAAATTAGTTGATTTTTGATATATTTTAAGTTATTTTTTACAACATTCATTAAAATATGATAACATTATACAAAATATCTACTTTGCTCAAATATTATTTCTAAAAAAATGTAAGTTTTAATAACTTTTATATTTTTTGATAATTTAGAAAAAATGCAGGGGGTTATATATAAAATTGTTATACAAGAATTGAGAATCACAAGATTGAAAAATGAACAGTGAGATTAGAGCTTGGGACGAAATTCTGTTCCAAGCCCATGGGACCAAACCGGCTCCCATCGGTTTCATCAATGGGAATTATGCCAACTGCACCTGCTCCTTCTACAGTTATTTTCACTCTTTTCCAGCCTTGTTACTGACGAATTTTCATACCACTAGTTTTCCTTGCTTTGCTAGTGTTCAACGAGGTATCCACATAGAAACCGCAAAACATAAAAATTATAGATTTATATGATAAGGATAGATAGTATCTAACTTATAGTATTTTTCCTGAAGGGACAAAATGAAAAATTGATGATTTGAACGGGAGGAATCCCAGCATCCTTTAGAATTAATCACGATTCACAACCATGAGTCTTGTACACAAATTGACATCCATTTCATTCTCAATCCATCAACCTTTTAGGCGTACCTGTCGTGCTAAAAAACCTCAAAAAGAAAATCAGTTCCTTTTGAATGATTAACCCTTTCCATTTAGAACAGGAATAAGCTTTAGAACCAGGCACGACGGATCTTATTCTTGGGATTTTTGGAAGAATTAATAGACTTTGAAAAAATGAGTACACTTTGAAATTTGAACAGATCTGCCAAAAAACTCGACAATAATTTCATACCTATATTTAGGGATCTGGGGAGAGCAGCTAGAAGAATTTTTACTCTTTTCCTTTCTATCTCCTCTATGTATTAACTATTAAGATTTGTGCAAATATTAGATAATTACGTTTTCCTTTCTTATAGTTTTTGCACGGTTCAATTTTAGAAAGTAATGATTATCAAATATTTGTTACATGTTGTATTTAACCAACTCTTGTTACATTGTAATATTTTATTATGTTATATTATACTATGTCATATTATATTATATCATACTATACTATATCATATTACATTATATTATACTACATCATACTATAATATAAACAATTGACTCTTTACCATTAGACTATATCATGCTACATTATATTGTGTTACATTGTAATATTATATTATATTATATTATACTATATCATTATACTATATCATACTACGTTATATCATATTTTATTATACTACATCATACTATTATTATATCATACTACATTATATTGTAGTATAATGTAGTATGATATATTATTATATCATACTACGTTATATCACAATATCATACTATAATATATCATACTACATTATATCATACTATAATATATCATGCTACGTTATATTGTGTTACATTGTAATATTTTGTTATGACCATATCATATTATACTATATCATACTATACTATATCATTATACTATATCATACTACGTTATATCACACTATTATTATATCATACTACATTATATTGTGTTATATTATAATATTTTGTTATGTTATATTATACTATATCATATTATACTATGTCATACTATATTATATCACATTATATTATAATACATCATACTATAATATATCATACTACATTATATTGTGTTGAATTGTAATATTTGGTTATGTTATATCATACTATATCATATTTATACTATATATCATACTACATTATATCACATTTTACTATACTACATCATACTTTATTATATCATACTACATTATATCACATTTTAGTATACTACATCATACTTTATTTATCATACTACATTGTATTGTGTTACATTGTAATATTTTGTTATGTTATATTATACTATATGTCATACTATATTATATTACATTATATTATAATACATCATTTGCTATATTATATTGTGTTACATTGTAATATTTGGTAATGTTGTTATATTTTACTACATAATACTATACTATATCATACTACATTATATCACATTTTACTATACTACATCATACTATAATATATCATACTACATTATATTGTGTTATATTGTAATATTTTGTTACGTTATATTATACTATATCATACTATATTAGATTATCTTAAATTATACTACATCATACTATAATATATCATGTTACATTATATATTATTACATTATAATATTTGGTTATGTTGTTATATTATACTATATATCATACTACATTATATCACATTTTACTATACCACCATACTATAATATATCACATTACATTATATTGTGCTACATTATAATATTTTGTTACTTTATATTATACTATATCATAGGGTGTGGCTAAAAAACATGCGTATGCACAACATACGTTTTTTTTTCCACACCCAAAATACATATTAAAAAAATAAAAATAAAAATTTCAACCGTACGGATGTAATATATATGTTATGAATATGTTGTAGATTAATTTTCACAAAAATCGAAATATTATATCATTGCCATCACATATCATCAAAAATATGCAGCACTATTCAAAATATATATCGGAATAATAGTTTGATGATACATGATGGCAATGATATATTATTCTGATTCCTATGAAAATTAATTCACAACATATTCATAATATATATATTACATCCATACGGTTGGAATTTGAATTTTTACTTTTTATAACCATTTTACGGGTATTTTTAAAAAAACGTATGTTGCAACATACGTATGTTTTTTAGCATTATCATACTATATTATATTACCTTATATTATACTACATCATACTATAATATATCATACTACATTATATTGTGTTACATTGTAATATTTTGTTAATATTGTGAAGTATATTGGTTATTATACTAATATTTAGATGGCTGGAAATTATATTTTAAGAAGGCTGAATTTATGGGAATTAAGTAATTAACACCAATTATGTTAGGCTGAATTTCCCAATTATGTTAGGCTGGATTTATGGAAATTATATTACGTGCATACAAATTGGGGAGAGGAAAATGGAAGGAAAGAAGAGAGGAAAGAAAAGGGGTGACCAGCTAATATTTTTTGGACTAAATTGCCCTTAAATGATTGGAGGGTTGAGATTTAATTCAGTTAAAAAAAACTCATACTGGCTTAATTTTTTCTAAATTTTGTGGTGGATATGGAAGATGCGCCCAAGTTGAATTTATATCAAATTTACCCATACTCCAAAACAATCCGTTAAAATCCCATGTATAATCAGAAAATTACCTTATTGTCCTTTTCTTTTCTTTCTTCCCATCTCTCTCCTCTCTATCTTTAACCCAAAATGGCAAGAACCCATCTCTCTCTCTCTCTCTCTTGAAATCTCTCTACAATTACAATAACTTCCTTTTTTTATCATAGACATTTATTAGCACATCACTTTCACAATTCTTATGGAATTCCTCCATGAAAAAACAGAATGGTGATAAAATTTTCGAAACAGAATTATGATAAAGTGCTCGAAGAGGGGATAAAAGAGCTTCCATCTGGGGATGATCAAGAGGGGATAAAGTGCATGAATTCCTAATTTGAGCCGCCATTTCAAAAGAATGAAATGTAAAAAAAAATATAGAAGATAGAGCATTAAAAAAGAGTTTCGGTTCGTTATTGCAAATAGTTCTCACTTAGTGGCCGGTGAAATGGAGGCGATAGTATTCAAAGCTAGAGAGAGAGAGAGAGACATGCATTCTTGCCTTCATGGCAGAGTGGGAGCTGGACAAATTGGAAGAGAAGGAAAAGAAAAAGGGTAATATGGTAAATTTAATTAAGATAAGTCAAGTATTAACGGACCAAGTAACAGTATGGGTAAATAGTATGGGTAAATTTGATATAAATTGAACTTTAGGAGGGTAAATTTGATATTTACGATTTTGAAGGGGTAAATTTGATATTTCTTCTTTTTAGAAGGGTATACGTGATATTACCCCATTAAAAAAAGAGTATTTAGCCGTCAGCCAATTAAAGGCACTTAGAGAATTTTGTGTCTGTTACTATTCTCTCATGTAATAATTCATATACCAAGTATGGTTGATTATGGGTATAGATTATAGAATATTTAATTATGGCAAGCAATAACTTCCTTCATCAATTCTATTTGATGATCTCTGTTATTTCATTCTCTACAATCTCTACAATAATATCCATTGAATGGTCAAGTTATTTATAACTTTATAATAGTTTTAAAATTTAAGTTGTATTATTCATATAATAAAATACAACAGAGCTGTGATAATGATTGTAAAATATAGAACTCAAATCACATTTTGATTTTCTTCTTTCACTATTACTATTATTCTCACTAATGTACACGCACGTTCCACATTATCATATTTAATCAATTATACACAAGCCAAAAAGTCTTACAGTTGAGTTTGTGAATATCAATGTGATGTTTATTTTCATGGGAAGCTTATTACATAATAAAGCATGTATATTTTGTACTAGCATAAGTTCGATTTGTATCGTGCAATTCAAAAGTAGCAATGTTTTCTGGAGTGATTTGGCTCTGAGTGACTCCTTTTATTACCAGGACAAAAAAAGTCATGCATTAACATACTATTACATGATAGTTCATATAAATTTCACTGATTGTGTATCTCTTTTTTCTTTTTTGTTAGTTCGGACATCTGAAAGAGACAAAATGAATTATTGAAATTTCGGTATCCCTTGTATATTATAATTCTAAATGACATTTTTTACAGTAAATGAATATTAGCCCTCCACGTCACTCAAGTTGTATCAGCCTTTGTTATTTGGGCAGCAAAAAAAGGGGTTCATTGAGGTGAAAGATTGTGTCGGGTTCGGAGGTGGATTGAAGCATGGTTCGTAGTTTCGTCCGTATCGGGTCGGATTTTTCCGTGGACGACCCGATACCGCCATTTTAAGTGGGGTCGGACGACTTTCGTCATTTTGACCCTGTTTTTTCTGATTTTGATCCCATTTTGTAGATCCGTTGATGGAGAAGAACAACCAAGAAAAATAGTGGAGATTTAGGCAAATAATCGAGAAAAAAGAGCATTTTGGGGTGGAAAAAATGGGAGAGGCCATTTTTATTTGTGAAGCTCGGTTGAAGAGGAGAAGAGGAAAGAGGCAGCACGCGCAGGAAGGGGAAAATTAAAAGTCTGCTAATTTTCTAACCCAGCATTTTGGGGTGGAAAAAATGCTCCCGTTCAAGCATCGACTTTCCATATTCTTTGAAAGTGTTGCATTGATCATTAAATCTGAAAGTCTGCTAATTTTCTAACCCAGCTTTTTTAAATTTCTCCAGTTGTGTTAGTTTTAAATTTTCAGTCATCCCATCTCTGATTCAAATTCATTTCTCTTCTATTTACTTGTTGCTATATTGAATAGGACGATTAAACCAAACAAAAACGTGATAAATTTCCTAATTTGTTCTTCAATTGTAAGTAATTTATGCTAAACTTTTCAAATATAATTCTTTTTCTAACACTTGTTCCTAAATTTAAGATCTAAAACCATTAACCTAACTACTGATGATTATTATCAGGTTGAGACAATAGCTTTGCTCAGTGAAGCAGCACCACAAGAGATTTCACTAATTCATAAAGGTATAAATTCATTTTTATTGACGTGTCAATTTCACTTTTTTTTCTTTCCCTCTCTTTCAATTGAAATCACTGTACTTATTTCTAAAAGCACTAGAGATGGATCTCCATCGCCTTACAAGGAGAGATCTTCAATCGCTGTGAAAGAAGAACAAGATCCGAGCGAATATGACCAACAAAGCCATGGCTAATGCTCTCAAGTGTCTAAAATCTGTAAGATAAGATCCTCATTTTTTCTATTTCCTTTTTGTCCATTAAATCTATTGACCCTATAAGATAAAATTATGTATTAGTTCTCTTAATTGGTGCATGCTTGCTTAAAGATCAAATTATGTTTAGTATTATAATTGGTGCATGCTTGCTTAAAGATCAAATTATGTGTAGTATTATAATTGGTGCATGCTTGCTTAAAGATCAAATTATGTCTAGTACTATTTGGTGCTTAGTTTTAAATAGTTTATTCTTAACCTTAGATTCTAAATTTTCAATATGGCACCAAAAACATAACTAGCACTAACTATTATTAGGTTAAGAGAAAGAACTTGAGAATGAAATCCCTCTCAAAAACTTGCGAAGCTACTAAAAGCACTCAAAGGAAGGAAACTATTGCACCTTTTGTAGAATCAGACAATCACGACACATGTAGTTGCATTACTCATATGGAAGTTGAAGAGGAAGAACCACCGAAGGATTGTATGCAACATCTCTTTTGTATTATTACTCTAGAATAGTTACGTCACGATGTTCTTATGTACTTAACTATTTATGAATCATTACATTCTCTTGTTTTACATTAGGGACGGAGGAGCATCTTGAAGTGTTGTCTCCTTTTCGGGCGGAAAAGGTATGCTACTTAAGTTCAAATGTCATATATCCAGGTTGTTATGTATTGCCGTTGCATTTGTATGCCTTAAAATAAAAAAATTGGGAATGGAACCGTTCAGATATGGCACGCAATAGTATCTTCTAATTTCTTAAAATAATCACCCAAATAGGTTACTTCCGTTGTCAATTATATAGAGAACACATACGATTGTGACGATCAACTGAACAAGACTTGAAACTATTTTTTCTTAATCGATGACTAGTCCCTATAAATAGGAAAGTACCGTAAGTTTTTATATATATTATTTTTCAGGATACTCCCAACGTAAGTTTAGATGTAATCTTCTCGATCCTTTCCCTTATCCCCACGGAGGCCATCCTGAGATCGAAAACAGTATGTCATGATTGGGCACATATCATCTCCAACCCAATATTTATCCGTGCCCACTGCTCTCGGCCTATCCCAATAACCTCTTTCTTCACCCACTGTGTAAATTCACAACATCTGATGGATGGAACACCTGATCATTTCTTCAAGCCGTTGCAGTCAAGTCCCAAATTTCCAAGCATGATAACATTACTCTTATCAAGCGGTTTCAAGGCGGCATCCACTAGTCATGGACTCGTTTGTTTTTGCCGAGACAAAGATGGAACTATTATTTTGGCCAATCCTGTCACTTCTCAATGGACTTTTATCCCAAGGCCGCCGAAGTTGGTCGCTCCATCTCTCTCTCCTTCGGCTAATAATACTTATCATTATCCACTTATTATTTACGATCCAACATTGTCGCTCCATTTCAAGCTGGTAATTGTTACATCCGATACAGAGGATATTATTTAAGGTTTCACATTTATTCGTCCGAGACGGCCTCTTGGACTCTATCATCTGTTTGCCCTCCTGATAAAAAGATGAACATTTTTCGGATGATGGTTGATTTGAATGATGGTTTCAAAGGAAGCAGGTTAGGAGGGGGCTCCGTTTGCTGGTGGGGTGGTGTTTACAACATTATGTGTGTGGATATGAGATTGCTAGTGACACCTACTTTGGACAGTCCCTTTACCATGGGTCAACTGTAGGACATTGGAAGAGCGAGTGCAATGTGCTTGCGCGAGATGGAGAGATTTAATGCGTCATTTTTTATCGCAAAAGCTTGACGGTTAAAGTACAAAGATTGGATAAGGATAAATGTTGGATTTTGGAAGGAGAAGGTGACATTGAGGAACTTTTGAAGTTTCCGCCGGTTCTCATGTTTGCCCATGTGAGTTATGATGACGTGAGGAAAGCGTTGATGTTAATTACCTTTGAAGAAGAACCTTACGCCTTCCACCTTTCGAGCTCTCGGATTGAGTTTATTGGTCAAGATTTTAGTGACTTTGGACAAATGAAGTTACCCCATGCCAATACATTGGCATCTTTCCATGGTGGCAAGCAAGACAGACATGCACTTGATGAATTGCTTCATATGATGTGAGAATTAATGATAAATAGTGCAAGCAAGACAGGTGCAATGCGCTTCATGAATTGCTACATATGATGTGAGAATTGATGATAAATAGCTTCATGATCTATCATCAATTCGAATTCTCCGATCAATACATTGGCATCTTTCCATGGTGGCGAGCAAGACAGACAAGCACTTGATGAATTGCTTCATATCATGTGAGAAATAATGATAAATAGTGCAAGCAAGACAGGCTCCATGCACTTCACGAATTGCTACATATGATGTGAGAATTGATGATAAATAGCTTCATGATTTGGTGACTTAATCTGAGACTTATGCTGCCATATTGAAGTGGCTCGTAGCGAAAGAAAAAAGAAGAGAAGTTGGAAACAAGTTTGGTCTTTGGTCGGGATGTTGCATCAATCTGGGAGCATTGGCCGAAGTGGTACATCCAAACATGTTTAGGGTTTTAGGGTTTAGGGTTTAGGATTTAGGATTTAGGATTTAGGATTTAGGATTTATCTTTTATTATATTATAAATTTTGTATATATTTGTATATATTTGTAAAGACTTTTTTAAATTAATTCAATGCAGGTAGGCAATTGTCTACATTCAAAAAAAAATATTATGAATTTTGTATGCCAGTATCTTCTTTGTGTTTGTGTGTTTGTGTGTTTGTGTATGCATGTGTTTTGACTATTTGCGCAGTTGGATATGAATCATGACATTTGTGGTTTTGTTTCTCATTGTCCGATGTGTAAAATTGGCGAGTGCGGATTTATTGAGAAAAAAGATTGTCAAATATAGTAGGGGTAGTTAATATGGTTGGAGTTTCATTATTGCCTATATTAATTAACTCAAGACTTAAAAAATCTATATTAGTTTTGGGTTTTAGTGCAAATGGTTTTATAGGCTAATGGTAGAGTATTTGACTTACGATACAAGAGGACAAACCCGGCCATATGCTTCAATTGGACTATTTTCCTTTCTTTATTGCAAATATTGCTCACTAGACTAGAGGACTTCAAAAAAGTGTTGGGTTTGACCAGGACATAATGGAAACGGTCCTTGCCAATGATGGCATTGACATGATTGGGAGATATTTTTTACATTAGTTTTGTATACTGGTTTTGTAAATGCAATGGAATGAAATTTTGTATGATTTTTAGATCGAGTCAATTTGTATGATTTTTAGATATCAATTGAGACAAAAGTGCATTTTTCTCAATAGCAATCTCCTAACATTTCCATCCTATCATTTGGCAAATGCAACAAAATGACTCTACCAATAACATACTTGGGTATCCCGCTTTCCTTAAAAAACCGAACAAGTAATCTCCAATTTATAGTAACTTTTTATTTTTTTTAATGAAAGTGTTAAGTAATTTTTTCGGCTACGGTTCAAATAAAAAAAAGAATATCCAAGAATATAAACAAAACATCATCATCTTACTAATTCCAATATAGCCGGTATGTAAACATTTGTACATAACAATTTTAAAAACCACATAAATACATAATTATTCAATCATGTAAAATAGAATGTACTAAAATCTCAACACGGACTTGTAAAATGTCCACACAATTAAATGTGCACAATATTTTTGGCCAATCCTGTCACTTCTCAATTGACTCTTATCCCGAGGCCGTCGAAGCTGGTCGCTCCATCTTTCTCTCCTTCGACTAATAATACTTATCATTATCCACTTATTATTTACGATCCAACATTGTCGCTCCATTTCAAGCTGGTAATTGTTACATCCGATACAGAGGATATTATTTAAGGTTTCACATTTATTCGTCCGAGACGGCCTCTTGGACTCTATCATCTGTTTGCCCTCCTGATAAAAAGATGAACATTTTTCGGATGATGGTTGATTTGAATGATGGTTTCAAAGGAAGCAGGTTAGGAGGGGGCTCCGTTTGCTGGTGGGGTGGTGTTTACAACATTATGTGTGTGGATATGAGATTGCTAGTGACACCTACGGACAGTCCCTTTACCATGGGTCAACTGTAGGACATTGGAAGAGCAGTGCAATGTGCTTGCGCGAGATGGAGAGATTTAATGCGTCATTTTTTATCGCAAAAGCTTGACGGTTAAAGTACAAAGATTGGATAAGGATAAATGTTGGATTTTGGAAGGAGAAGGTGACATTGAGGAACTTTTGAAGTTTCCGCCGGTTCTCATGTTTGCCCATGTGAGTTATGATGACGTGAGGAAAGCGTTGATGTTAATTACCTTTGAAGAAGAACCTTACGCCTTCCACCTTTCGAGCTCTCGGATTGAGTTTATTGGTCAAGATTTTAGTGACTTTGGACAAATGAAGTTACCCCATGCCAATACATTGGCATCTTTCCATGGTGGCAAGCAAGACAGACATGCACTTGATGAATTGCTTCATATGATGTGAGAATTAATGATAAATAGTGCAAGCAAGACAGGTGCAATGCGCTTCATGAATTGCTACATATGATGTGAGAATTGATGATAAATAGCTTCATGATCTATCATCAATTCGAATTCTCCGATCAATACATTGGCATCTTTCCATGGTGGCAGGCAAGACAGACAAGCACTTGATGAATTGCTTCATATCATGTGAGAAATAATGATAAATAGTGCAAGCAAGACAGGCTCCATGCACTTCACGAATTGCTACATATGATGTGAGAATTGATGATAAATAGCTTCATGATTTGGTGACTTAATCTGAGACTTATGCTGCCATATTGAAGTGGCTCGTAGCGAAAGAAAAAAGAAGAGAAGTTGGAAACAAGTTTGGTCTTTGGTCGGGATGTTGCATCAATCTGGGAGCATTGGCCGAAGTGGTACATCCAAACATGTTTAGGGTTTTAGGGTTTAGGGTTTAGGATTTAGGATTTAGGATTTAGGATTTAGGATTTATCTTTTATTATATTATAAATTTTGTATATATTTGTATATATTTGTAAAGACTTTTTTAAATTAATTCAATGCAGGTAGGCAATTGTCTACATTCAAAAAAAAATATTATGAATTTTGTATGCCAGTATCTTCTTTGTGTTTGTGTGTTTGTGTGTTTGTGTATGCATGTGTTTTGACTATTTGCGCAGTTGGATATGAATCATGACATTTGTGGTTTTGTTTCTCATTGTCCGATGTGTAAAATTGGCAGTACGGATTTATTGAGAAAAAAGATTGTCAAATATAGTAGGGGTAGTTAATATGGTTGGAGTTTCATTATTGCCTATATTAATTAACTCAAGACTTAAAAAATCTATATTAGTTTTGGGTTTTAGTGCAAATGGTTTTATAGGCTAATGGTAGAGTATTTGACTTACGATACAAGAGGACAAACCCGGCCATATGCTTCAATTGGACTATTTTCCTTTCTTTATTGCAAATATTGCTCACTAGACTAGAGGACTTCAAAAAAGTGTTGGGTTTGACCAGGACATAATGGAAACGGTCCTTGCCAATGATGGCATTGACATGATTGGGAGATATTTTTTACATTAGTTTTGTATACTGGTTTTGTAAATGCAATGGAATGAAATTTTGTATGATTTTTAGATCGAGTCAATTTGTATGATTTTTAGATATCAATTGAGACAAAAGTGCATTTTTCTCAATAGCAATCTCCTAACATTTCCATCCTATCATTTGGCAAATGCAACAAAATGACTCTACCAATAACATACTTGGGTATCCCGCTTTCCTTAAAAAACCGAACAAGTAATCTCCAATTTATAGTAACTTTTTATTTTTTTTAATGAAAGTGTTAAGTAATTTTTTCGGCTACGGTTCAAATAAAAAAAAGAATATCCAAGAATATAAACAAAACATCATCATCTTACTAATTCCAATATAGCCGGTATGTAAACATTTGTACATAACAATTTTAAAAACCACATAAATACATAATTATTCAATCATGTAAAATAGAATGTACTAAAATCTCAACACGGACTTGTAAAATGTCCACACAATTAAATGTGCACAATATTTTTGGCCAATCCTGTCACTTCTCAATTGACTCTTATCCCGAGGCCGTCGAAGCTGGTCGCTCCATCTTTCTCTCCTTCGACTAATAATACTTATCATTATCCACTTATTATTTACGATCCAACATTGTCGCTCCATTTCAAGCTGGTAATTGTTACATCCGATACAGAGGATATTATTTAAGGTTTCACATTTATTCGTCCGAGACGGCCTCTTGGACTCTATCATCTGTTTGCCCTCCTGATAAAAAGATGAACATTTTTCGGATGATGGTTGATTTGAATGATGGTTTCAAAGGAAGCAGGTTAGGAGGGGGCTCCGTTTGCTGGTGGGGTGGTGTTTACAACATTATGTGTGTGGATATGAGATTGCTAGTGACACCTACTGGACAGTCCCTTTACCATGGGTCAACTGTAGGACATTGGAAGAGCAGTGCAATGTGCTTGCGCGAGATGGAGAGATTTAATGCGTCATTTTTTATCGCAAAAGCTTGACGGTTAAAGTACAAAGATTGGATAAGGATAAATGTTGGATTTTGGAAGGAGAAGGTGACATTGAGGAACTTTTGAAGTTTCCGCCGGTTCTCATGTTTGCCCATGTGAGTTATGATGACGTGAGGAAAGCGTTGATGTTAATTACCTTTGAAGAAGAACCTTACGCCTTCCACCTTTCGAGCTCTCGGATTGAGTTTATTGGTCAAGATTTTAGTGACTTTGGACAAATGAAGTTACCCCATGCCAATACATTGGCATCTTTCCATGGTGGCAAGCAAGACAGACATGCACTTGATGAATTGCTTCATATGATGTGAGAATTAATGATAAATAGTGCAAGCAAGACAGGTGCAATGCGCTTCATGAATTGCTACATATGATGTGAGAATTGATGATAAATAGCTTCATGATCTATCATCAATTCGAATTCTCCGATCAATACATTGGCATCTTTCCATGGTGGCAGGCAAGACAGACAAGCACTTGATGAATTGCTTCATATCATGTGAGAAATAATGATAAATAGTGCAAGCAAGACAGGCTCCATGCACTTCACGAATTGCTACATATGATGTGAGAATTGATGATAAATAGCTTCATGATTTGGTGACTTAATCTGAGACTTATGCTGCCATATTGAAGTGGCTCGTAGCGAAAGAAAAAAGAAGAGAAGTTGGAAACAAGTTTGGTCTTTGGTCGGGATGTTTCATCAATCTGGGAGCATTGGCCGAAGTGGTACATCCAAACATGTTTAGGGTTTTAGGGTTTAGGGTTTAGGATTTAGGATTTAGGATTTAGGATTTAGGATTTATCTTTTATTATATTATAAATTTTGTATATATTTGTATATATTTGTAAAGACTTTTTTAAATTAATTCAATGCAGGTAGGCAATTGTCTACATTCAAAAAAAAATATTATGAATTTTGTATGCCAGTATCTTCTTTGTGTTTGTGTGTTTGTGTGTTTGTGTATGCATGTGTTTTGACTATTTGCGCAGTTGGATATGAATCATGACATTTGTGGTTTTGTTTCTCATTGTCCGATGTGTAAAATTGGCGATACGGATTTATTGAGAAAAAAGATTGTCAAATATAGTAGGGGTAGTTAATATGGTTGGAGTTTCATTATTGCCTATATTAATTAACTCAAGACTTAAAAAATCTATATTAGTTTTGGGTTTTAGTGCAAATGGTTTTATAGGCTAATGGTAGAGTATTTGACTTACGATACAAGAGGACAAACCCGGCCATATGCTTCAATTGGACTATTTTCCTTTCTTTATTGCAAATATTGCTCACTAGACTAGAGGACTTCAAAAAAGTGTTGGGTTTGACCAGGACATAATGGAAACGGTCCTTGCCAATGATGGCATTGACATGATTGGGAGATATTTTTTACATTAGTTTTGTATACTGGTTTTGTAAATGCAATGGAATGAAATTTTGTATGATTTTTAGATCGAGTCAATTTGTATGATTTTTAGATATCAATTGAGACAAAAGTGCATTTTTCTCAATAGCAATCTCCTAACATTTCCATCCTATCATTTGGCAAATGCAACAAAATGACTCTACCAATAACATACTTGGGTATCCCGCTTTCCTTAAAAAACCGAACAAGTAATCTCCAATTTATAGTAACTTTTTATTTTTTTAATGAAAGTGTTAAGTAATTTTTTCGGCTACGGTTCAAATAAAAAAAAGAATATCCAAGAATATAAACAAAACATCATCATCTTACTAATTCCAATATAGCCGGTATGTAAACATTTGTACATAACAATTTTAAAAACCACATAAATACATAATTATTCAATCATGTAAAATAGAATGTACTAAAATCTCAACACGGACTTGTAAAATGTCCACACAATTAAATGTGCACAATATTTTTGGCCAATCCTGTCACTTCTCAATTGACTCTTATCCCGAGGCCGTCGAAGCTGGTCGCTCCATCTTTCTCTCCTTCGACTAATAATACTTATCATTATCCACTTATTATTTACGATCCAACATTGTCGCTCCATTTCAAGCTGCTAATTGATACATCTGATACAGAGGTGTATTATTTAAGGTTTCACATTTATTCATCCGAGACGGCCTCTTGGACTCTATCATATGTTTGCCCTCCTGATAAAAAGATGAACATTTTTTGGATGATGGTTTATTTGAATGATGGTTTCAAAGGAAGCAGGTTAAGGAGGGGGCTCCGTTTGCTGGTGGGGTGGTGTTTACAACATTATGTGTGGATATGAGATTGCTAGTGATACCTACTGGACGGCCCCTACCATGGTCAACTGTTGGACATTGGAAGAGCAGTGCAATGTGTTGGCGCGAGATGGAGAGATTTACGGCATCATGTTTTATCGCAAAAGCATGGCAGTTAAAGTACAAAGATTGGATAAGGACAAATGTTGGGTTTTGGAAGGAGAAGGCGACATTGAAGAACTTTTGAAGTTTCCGCCGGTTCTCATGTTTGCCCATGTGAGTTATGATGACGTGAGGAAAGCATTGATGTTAATTATCTTTGAAGAAGGACTTCACGCCTTCCACCTTTCGAGCTCTCGGATTGAGTTTATTGGTCAAGATTTTAGTGGCTTTGGACAAATGAAGCTACCCCATGCCAATACATTTGCATCTTTCCATGGTGGCAAGCAAGACAGACATGCACTTGATGAATTGCTTCATATGATGTGAGAATTAATGATAAATAGTGCAAGCAAGACAGGCGCAATGCACTTCACGAATTACTACATATGATGTGAGAATTGATGATAAATAACTTCATGATTTGGTGACTTAATCTGAGACTTATTCTGCCATATTGAAGTGGCTCGTAGCGAAAGAAAAGAGAAGAGAAATTGGAGACAAATTTGGTCTTTGGTCGGGACGTTGCATCAACTGGGAGCGTTAGCCGATTTGGTACATCCATACATGTTTAGGGTTTAGCTTTTAGGATTTAGGGTTTAGGGTTTAACTTTGATTATATTATAAATTTTGTTTGCCAGCATCTTCTTTGCGTTTGTGTGTGTATGCATGTGTTTTAACTTTTAACTAGGAATCATGATATTTGTGGTCTTGTTTCTCATTGTCCGATGTGTAAAATTTGCTGTATGGATTTATTGAGAAAAAAGACTGTCAAATATAGTAGGGGTAGTTAACATGGTTGGAGTTTTATTATTGCCTGTATTAACTCAAGACTTAATAAATCTATATCAGTGCTGGGTTTTAGTGCAAATGGTCTTATAGCCTAATGGTAAAGTATTTTACTTATGATACAAGAGGACAAACCCGGTCATATGCTTCAATTGGGCTATTTTTCATTCTGTGTCTTGCAAATATTTCTCACTAGACTAGAGGACTTGCAAAAAAGTGTTGGGTTTTACCAGTACATAATGGAAACGGTCCTTGTCAATGCTGCCATTGACATGATTGGGGGATATTTTTTTACATTAGTTTTGTATATTGGTTTTGTAAATGCAATGGAATGAAATTTTTTATGATTTTTAGATCGAGTCAATTTGTATGATTTTTAGACATCAAGTGGGACAAAAGTGCATTTTTCCTAATAGCAATCTCCCAACATTTTTATCCTTTATCATTTCGCGCATTCTAAGATGCAACAAAATGACTCTACCAATAACATACTTGGGTATGCCGCTTTCCTTAAAAAAATCGAAAAAGGGTATAGTGTTCCACTCATTAGGAAATTTGAAAATAGGATAAATGCGTGGAAGGAGCGGCTTCTATCAATGGGAGGAAGATTGACTTTAATCAAGGCCACATTAAGCGCTATACTGATATTCTTAATGCAAGCCTTAAAACTTTTCATAAATGGGTTATCCAACAACTTAAACGGCTAATGACCTTAGCGTTCCTATGGAAGAGAAATGAAAAATGTTACCCGGGAAATTGTCTTGTTAATTGGAGAAAAGTCACTCTACCAAAGGAGTACGGTGGGATTGGGATTTCGGTGTTAGAAATGCAAAATGATGCATTATTACTGAAGTGGTGGTGGAAGATTAACCATGGCAAACATGGAGTATGGGCTAAATTCATAAGTCAAATATATGGCATTGCAAGCACCTCTCAGCTCAATGAGATTGAGCCAAGAATATCATCCTTATTTATGAAGGAGTTGATTAGTTTGAAGGATCAATGTAACACTAGCACCACATGGGACGTGATTAATAATGAGCTGATTTGGAAATGTAATTCTCCAGGCCCCTATGACGCAAAATCGGCTTAATTCCTAGTTAATATGGGTGTCAAATGCAGTTGGCAACATGCACTTTGGAAAATAAAAACTCCGGCGATTGTAAAATCTTTTATTTGGCTTGCATGCTACAATAGGCCAAACACAGCAGACATTTTAGCCAAAAAAATGTGGTCGCACAACAATTCATTTGTTTTATGCGGTGCAACACCAGAAACGAAAAATCACTTAGTAAGCGAATGTTCCTACACAAGATCGGTATGGCGCCTCGCTCAAAGGATCTCCCCAAATCAGCTCCTATCGCTGCCGAATGATGACTTCCTCTCGAACTGGGAGAAGACGCATAGACGACTATCTAAAGAAAGAAGAATACGGTGGGAGGCTAGATGGGCTGCTATTACATGGAATGTATGGAAGGAAAGAAATCAATGTATTTTCAACAACAAAAGGAAACTGCCATTATTAACGGCCAAGAAGGCAATGGAGGAGGCTACGGAGTGGATTGAGAACTGTTAGTCTACAATTAGGGAACTAGGATTTGGATGCTAGAGTACATCAATCGGATGTAGTTCTGAATGTAACGTTTTAAAGTTTCTTTTAATACAAAAATGAATGGTCTGCAACTTGCAGCCATTTCTTAAAAAAAAAAGAATGTAAATGTAATAAATGATTTTGAGAGAATGCTAGTGTTTTCTTCATTATATATCTAGGTATATTTATCAATCATTTATCTTACAAATTTTATTTATCATTTAAGAAAACTTTTTATACAACACTATTTGCTAAATGCTAACTCCAAATGCAATTTAAAAATTGCATATATAGAATAATTAAGAATTTTGAATCTTGATCAGTTTTTTTCATCAGTCTAATGACTTAAGGTTTAGTTTCCTACGAACAAAGTAAGCCTTTTTTCTCGCGTGTAAGTTTACGGGCAATTTCAATAAAAGAAAAAAAGGAAGTGTGTCAAATTTAGAGGTATCTGGATCTTTGGAAAGAATGGAAGATGTTGAGACTTGTCTGCATCTTTTTTGCAATTAAGAACAATTAACATGATTTGTTAGAACGGAAGTGCTTCAGTTTTGTATTTTTCCTAAGCGTTGTCTATATTTCCAGCAGCAAAGATTGGGCATCAATACGTGATTTAATCATTTATAGCCTAAATTGGGCCCAGATATTCTAGAAATACAAACCTTTTTCACAAATCAAAACAAAGACGCGAAACGAAAAACAATACGCCTGGAAAGTATCCTAGAAAAAGACATCCTCTTCTTTTTGTTGCCACTCACAAACTAACTTCCAATTATTTCAATTATCACGACAAACAAACGAGAAGAGACCGGACCGAAAGAGCAAGCAATCACTTGATCGAACTTCCATTCCATTGACGTGGTCTCTTTCAATCAATTAGCCAAAACAAACATGCATTCTCTCGCTTCAAATCTCGATTTTGGTCTCCATCGATCCACACGAGCTTCCAATTCGATTCCTCATGTCAGAATCAGATGCATCTCTCAGGTTTCACCCCTCAAAACGATTTTCTAGTTTTGAAGCGATTATGGTTGCATTTTGATCATCACAACATTGATTATTTATTTCCTCAGTTTTCTTTTTTTTAATCTCTGTAGGCGATTGCCTACGGAGTATTTTCATTTAATAAAAAAACACACAGTTTACAGGATTAAGCCCCTATTACAAACAATTAATTAGGCGGCTTAGGCTTCATTAAACCTTTTAGACAACACCAAAGAGAATGACATTATCTTATTATACATGTTCCTGACTGTACAATAATATTTTCCACAAGTTGGCGTCCTGCCCTGCTAGTTGGTTGACTATTTCCGGCGGTGCGGAAGCGTTGTTGAAGATCCTTTGATTTCTCTGTTTCCAGACGTTCCAGCATACTGCGGCCCATTTGCAGTCCTACACTATCCGCTCGTCTTTAGTCTGACAGCCATATCGTTCTCTTTTACAGAAGTGCATGGGTGACTTATCTATAATTCTCGTTCTTTTTTGGTTCAGTAACCAGATGTGTCTGGTAAAAGGGGCAATCCATTAACAGATGTAGAGAAGTTTCTATTTCACCCGTGTTGCATAGCATACAAGCGGATATGAAGGGCCAACCTTTTTTCATTAGGTTGTGTTGAGTGGGAATTCTATCATATGAGAGGAGCCAAAGAAAGAAGCGCACCTTGGTTGGAGCTTTGATGGTCCACATGAGTTTCTGCCATCCTGGGGCGGTGATGGTTTTGAAGAAGAACTCATAGCATGATTTTGTAGTGAAAGCCCCCTTACTCTCCGAACGCCATTTGAGTGTATCATCCTCATTTGTAAGGGTGTGGGAGAGAAGGATCTGCCGTATCTCAGCGGCTTGTGATGCGATATTTGGATTGTTAGAGTTTATGAGAGGGGTTAGGTCCCATTGGGAGGATAAAACTTGTGATACGGAGTCATATTTCCTCAGTTTTCAGGATTGAAACTGAATTATTGCCCTTGTAAGCTCACGCACCGTTCAATCCATCTCCACGTAATTGATGAAGTATGTCACTCAATTCAATCCTTTTCCATTCAATTAACAATTCTGTCGTCTAATTTCAGCTTTTAAATTTTCAGAATTATACAGATTTCCATCAATTGATTGGAGACGACCATGAATTCTCTTCAGACTTTAATCTTTGTTCTTCAAGTGAAGAAGGAGAAGAAGATGACAGTGATGATGATTATGATACGCATGTCTATCCTTCCGAAATTGTGGATTTACCGTCTTGATAAAAAAGAGAAAAAACGATGGCTTGCAGTTCACTGATGCTTCTTTACCTGTTGCTGTAAAAGAAAAAGGTGCATAAAATTACCTTATTTTTCTTTTTAGTTTTGCAATAAATACCTAAATTAATATTTTTGGGCCCCACAAAGTTCTAATATTTACGATATTTACACTAGGCATAAGAATTTTTTTTGTATAACTCCGCTTTTAGTGAAAGAATTTCTTGGGTAACTTTATTGCTAAATTAGTCAATGCAAGAATATAAATTCACAGATGAGCCCCTATGTTTTGCCACCCTATACCTTTTAACAATGCAAAAAAAACCTCCATTTTTCAAAGAAAGTAAAAAAGGACCGTAGTGTTATTATTATTTTTTTGTAATTTACCAGGTAAATGGATATCTAACTTGTCATCACAAATATATATGCTTTACTCTTCATCAAACAAAACTATTCAAGCCCATGACTTTCTGTTCCATCTAATTAAATTAACCATTTAATCAATTTTCTCACAATTAATTACAACTTTCACTTTTTTATACAGAATCCGACAAGGAATGGTTATAAACCTATATTTGACCCTTTTTATATACATATTTCTTCTATATTTCGACTCAATTTCATGGCGAATCGTCAGACTTCCATTAAAACCCTATTTCCTAACTCAACCCTTCATAATCTCAGCCGCCACGTCAGCACTCGCTGGCCTGTTTTACACCCCACTTTTAATTATTTCCACATTTATGAAATATTAAAAAAATGACGGGCTGATATTAAAATTTCTCGGAGAGTTCTGCTTACAATTGGCGGATTGACCGATTGGGATTTTTGTTGGTAGGAAATTTTTTAATTGGTGAGAATAATTTAATGTGTTATAATATAGCTGTTTTTGCGAATGTTTGTTTTGGCATGATTGGATTTCTTGACGATGTTTTGAGGGGAGTTTCGCGTCATTATTATGGTTTGTTTGGATGGCTGAAACTTACGTTGCAAGTAATCATTTTTTTTTTAGTTATATTTAGTTTTTTTATTTTGAATTTGTAACAATGACGTTTTGTTGTTTTAACAGATTGGTGTTGGTGCGTTTTTCTCATATTGGTTGGATTCAACAAGTATTTCCACACCTTAAACAATGTACATAACTAGTGAGATCAGTATAATGTGAAGAAATATAAATCAATGTGTTGATTTTATTAGCCTTGTACATAAAATATACCTGCATGAATCCTCCTCAACAATACATAAAAAAACTCAAAAAATAATAAAAAACAAGAACTACATATATATCGTGTACACTATATATATACATATATTTACTTGAGTTGGTTAAATTTCACTTATATATCTATGATTCATTTATTATTATTATTATTATTATTATTATTATTATTATTATTATTATTATTATTATTATTATTATTATTATTATTATTATTATTTGCTCAAAAATTTATTTTTTTTGGAATTTGTAATGTAATTTAAAAAAAGGGCCGAAAAAGTCGCGCTACATGCAAGAATGTGCGACATTACACGAAGCTAGACGGATGTCCGGACATCGGGCCAGTTCAACATAAGCAAAGTCCAAAACACATGAATTGCACTAAAAGAACAATACAAAAGGATTAAAAATGAGGTTAAAAAAAGTTCTAAAAAACTGAAAAAGAGCCTAAAAAATAGGCCCATCTAGTTTGTTGGGCTGTAAAAGGAAAAAAACATTTGAAAAAGACTAAAATCACGCAGTTGATGAGCCACTGGAACATGTTTTGGAGAGGATGCGTTTTCTTGTATGATGAACTATTTAAGCTATCGTGCGGAAAATTCCATGCCAAATGAGACGAGTATTGCCCCCGGGTTAGGCATGTAAACGGTTCGGATCGGGATTATATCATATCCTTATCCATATTATTTTTTCGGATCCGAATATGAATACGGATCCGGTTCGGATATTACCGGATACGAATATGAATACAGATATTTATCGGGATATTCATATTTAGATAACTTGCGCCTTTTTCAAATATATATTTCACTATTAACAACAACAAAATGATAAAATCATAATAAAATCATAACAAGTTTCAAAATAGTAATAAGTAAATTGATAGATTTGAATAAATATTCTTATTCATATTCAAAAATGATAAAATGGCTAAAATATTTTAAAAGACATCATTATAGATATGTATATTCGTATCCAATATATAGTGAAATATCCGAAAACGGATATTATTCGGATTATAATTATCTGGATACGGATATTATCCATATCCGTTCGGATATTATAAGCCAAACTCATTACCATATCCGTATTTGTATCCGTTCGAATACGGATAATTTTTTTTGAATACGAATATTTAGCGGATACAAATACAGGTCGGTCGGATATTATCCTATTTGTTTTCACCCCTACCCCAGGTGCATATCTGGGACAATTTTTTGGCGACATGATGCATTTTGATTGGTTTGATGACGCGGGTGTTATTTAACCGGTGATGTGTATTTAGTCCCTTTTTTTTTATTGCTCTGTAGTCCCTACTCATAAAAGCAAGTAGAGTGTTCCATCGAAAAAAACAAAAAAAGCAAGTAGAGTGAAAATTATGAACGACTGGATGGGGAGGCAAAGGATACAAAAAGAACAGACTTGCTTTCCTGATTGTTCAGAACATATTAAAAGACATTTTTTCTAAAAAAAATAGGAAGAGAGGGAGGAATTGATAATATTTTTCATTTTTTGCAGGGTATTCATGATAAGATTTTGACGTTTTGTAGACACATGAAATTCCACCCATCACGAAAATAGCATGAAAGTCAAAACAAATAATTTTGTTGAGGCTTGGTAGGCAAAGTTCCTATCAAAATTTCATTAAACAACAATAATGAAATTCGTACATCTGCAATTAAACATAGATATAACAAACAAAGGAAAAAAAATATATCGTTTTAAGAAGTAATATCATAAATAATTAGTTTGGCTTTCGGCAGGGCACAGAGATCTTGCCTTTGACAATGATGGGGACTCAAAAAGCATGAACCCCACACCCCACCAGGAGTCAAGGACCCTATATTAATTTCTTATTATTTTTATGACCGGCATTCAATTATTCTAATTAAGTCATCGTATAGGAAAATATATTATTCATAATTTGATATTACATATCAAAATGCATGATACCATCATCGACCGGCATTGTCATCTTTGTCTTGATTTTGAGACGTTTGGTGACATGTTGATGGGCATAATTAAAGAAAAAAAAATGATATTGATACATAATATATGATAATGCAATTTTATCAATCTCTTTATTGGATAATATGATAATTTGTGAGTAAATATTTAATCTATACTTAGTCCGTGTATTTTGTAATTTAGTACAAGTTTTTAAATATATAATTAAACACATGTATTTGTATCATCAAATCCAAGCTTTTATAACGCCTCAAAAAAAAAATCCAAGCTTTTATAAAATCAATCATACAAGACATGTTTGATTTGGGGCTATAGATACACGAATACGATGTTCCCATGTGAAGATTTGTTAGTGCAGGACGGGTATATGTCAAACCTTAACACAATTAGACTTTTAAAATATATTATTTTATCTTTAATAAACAAAATTGTGGAGCTTCTAATTCTCTCTTATACTTCACTGACAATCATCAGTCTCACACCTCTGAGGCTCTAACAATTTATCACCAACAGATAATAAGGAACATGCTGAAATGCATGGCCTTGAGAATGAAAATCAAACCGAAAAATGTTATTCTGAAATCTCAAAAGCCGTTTGTCTACCGAAGTGGTTTGAGATGTATACTTTGTGACACGATGAAAAAGAAAAGTAGTTAGAAAGAAAAGATATAAAATTGTTTTCTCAAATCTCAAAAGTCATTTTCCACTGAAGGGGTTTAAAATGTAGCTTCTGACAGAATTAGATTTTTTTGTTCGAGAGAGACTGACAGAATTAGGTTTACTTTGGCTTTTTGTTGTGCAGAAGATCAATCATCTTATCTTCAAAAAGTGATAAATTAAGTATAGTTGTCTAGCTTTGTCGAAATGTTACAGCCCTACGATCTTTTTATATCACAAGTGATACTTGAGCTTGGCGCGAAATTAAAATTTTTTTTTGTCGAATATCATAGCAAACAACAAAACTTAGAAAATGATGCATGATTGTTTCCGTTTAATAATAAATAATATGTTAATGCATGTTTTTCAATTATGTACCATAACAATGCAATGGGTCATACGTAAAAGAGAGCAAATGAAATATCACAAACTATCAAGTACCATGCAATAAATTGGATCATGTTAAAAAAGAACAAATATAATATCAAAAACTAAATTAAAAATAGTATTATATTATATAATATGATCTATTAGATTAAAGTAACATAAAATAATGTGGTGTCATATCAATTGTGTCACTCAAAATAAGACCGGTACAATTTGACTATTAATTAGACGGAACGATTCATTTGGTTAGAATAATATAGTATCCTATTAATTGTACTACTTTGGTAAACTTGAAGCCATTTGTTCCAAATATAAATGAATAAAGATTGCATTGCACAAAATAAAAGGAATATATTTTAAATTGTTACAAAATTAAACAAATAAAAATTACATTTGCACAAAGAAAAGGATGCACTTAATTCTTGTGACAGTGCAATAAAAGATGGAACATATTTAGGGGTGTCAATGGATCGGTTTTGGGTCGGATCCAGGTACTATCCACATGCGGATCTAATTTAAATTCAAAAGATCCAAATGTAAATCCAAATTCATTAAGAAAATAAAGATCCATATACGAATTCAAACTCATTAATGAAATGGATTTCGGATCGGATTTTACATTATGTCATCAAGCTTAAAAGAAAACTATAAACGAGTAAATCTCATAAAATACGTGATTAATTATTGCCCATTTTTTCTTGCCAAATATTCACTTTAATTAATTTCTTATATATATATATAAAAGAAATTAATTAGAGTATATCATAAAAATACGTGATTTCTTGTCCATTTTTTCGCATTTATTATTTTGTTGTTACATATATATATTTACTATATATTAATTGTCGGATTCATATCGGGTTTCGGATTCGGATCTTTCAAGATCCAAATGCAAATTCATTAAACTAGCGGATCTTTTTCAAAAATCCAAATGCGAATCCATTTTACCTTCGGACAAAAAATTTCGATCCACATGCGAATTCATTCATTTGAATTCGGATCGGGTTATCGGATTATGGGTATCTATTGACACCCCTAAACATATCCACACAATTTTTTTAGATAATAAAGAATTACACATAGAAACTTCACTGGTAGAATAATTATTAGATGTTCATAACCATACTACAAACTACTATACAAACTATTGTACACTTTAGCTTTACATTTCTATGTTGCATATTTAACGGTGAAAAAGTAGGAGTAAAAGGAGTATCTATAGCCGTGCCGTATGATTTTGATCAAAAGACCCCAAATAAATGGATGACGTGGCATTCTTATGTGCATTCACTGTAGCAAAGACTTTTTAACTATATTAATATTAATAGATATGATTGTCCACCATTTTGGCCATGATGCCACCTAAATAAACAAATATTGTAATCTTGTTTTTTTGTCCCTATACATTTTTTGTATTTATAAAGTATGGTGATGTATTACTATTAATGAATAATTAATGCTATGACATATATTAGTAACAATTATCAAATTTAAGCAACTATGACATATTAAATATAAGTCAGATTCCTTCAAAATAATTATAAGTCAGATGAATTTGATTTTCTCATCAAATAAGCAAAATTGGTGAGTCATCGATGGAACTCAAAAAAAATCTGAATGATTTTGTGAAGAATATGATAATTTACCACCTCTAGGATAGTATAGTGGTAAGGTACTAACTTCATATTTATATAGATGAGAGGTTCAAATCTCGCGACTAACAGGATTGATTAAAAAGAAAATAAAAATCAAATCATCGATTATAGTTCTTTCTAAAAAATAAAAAAAAAACATATGACAATTTATACAATCTATGAGACATTTTGACTGGCTTAAATTTTTCTATCGTTTATGTTTATTGATGAAATATTTTCATATGATGAATTATTTAGAAAACAGTTTGGTCTTTAAAATTTATATTCTTTATGCATTAGTACAGGTTTTGATTCCTAGAATCAATAGAAGATACAAAAATATTTAGTATTGAATCAAAGATTTATGCCAGTAGAATCTTATCCAATAACAGTATTGATATTATTAAATCTCTCAATCTGGTTATCACACTCACCATTTCATTAACTTTTTTATCGATTTTTTGGAGTCATAAATGTAAAATCATGTAAGGCCAAAAAAATAAGTGAGAAAGTTAATGAATCATTTTATTAGGATGATTTTATTGTAAATCTCTAGGGTCCATGAGAAATTATTAGTTATATAGTTTTTTTGTTGATATAACTCATAAAATTCAATAACTTATCAATTATACTAATAAAATTATGTACCCATTATGCCTCTCTTTTGCAATTGTCAATATTTATGTCATTATATTTTACCAATTATTCAATTTTGTACCCTTCATATCAAATTTTAAATGAAAATATTTTTTGCTGATATAAAATAGCTCATATTAGTATTTTAAAGAAAATACATTGTTACGTGCCTTTTATTATGCATGTCATAACAATCTACCTATTTATCACTAAAATATAAAGAGATGGTACGAGGGAAAAATTAGGGAGACCCCTATCTTGTTTTTTAAATACTAAAAAGTAGGAAACAAGATTAACTAGATTTTCTACATTGATTTAAGAAATATAAAGCATCCATCTTCCCCCTAAAATAATTAAAAAAAATCATGGACTAGGTCAATAGATGAACAGTAGGAGGATAAAGGGTGGTGCCAAATAAAAGCATATTTGACCATTCAGCGACACCAATGGTTGCAAATGTACCATTATTGATTAAATTAATTAGTGCATGAATTTAATTTCTAATTAATTAGGTATTGCGCATGCTTGCTTTGTCACCGTTCTTGATTAAACAAGTCGTGTATTGTTATTAGTTATTATAGAAATTTGTAATTTTTTTTTTTCAAAATTGATGTGTAAAAAAAGACTATAAGAGACCATTGTGCAAATAAATACAATTTGTTATACTTCTAATATAACTAGGGATGCAAAAGAGAAGTCGGAATATTCATCTTATAGTATAATTATTCTCTGAGAAGTCATAATGCTGATAAGAATAATTTGAATACAGTTTCTCCTAAGTAGTTAACTTAATCAGGGGGCGGTTGGTGGAATATTTCAATTTCCATTCTCTGGAGATCATTCCAGAAAAAAAGAGAAAAATATATATTAAAGATTCTCACGAAATGAAATTATAAACGGCATAATTAATGTTTGAATGTTCATATGTTTTTTGTATGTGTTATATATTTTGTTTTAATACATAGAATCTATCAAAAATATTATTTTGTATGTACATTATATCATTTTTATTGGATAAAATAGTCCAGCTAGCCCCTAGCATTTGACTTAGCTGAAAAAATATCAAATTTTATAAACCCAATAGCTTAGAGAATATATATATATATAAAGGATGACTAAATAACTTGTACAAGCAAAATTCGGATTTTGTTTATGACCAAAATACTACATATATCATCAAAAATTCAAATTTCAACCGTACGGATGGAATATATATTTTTTGAATATGTTGTAGATTAATTTTCACAAGAATCGGAATATTATATCATTACCATCATATATTATCAAAATTCATCAAAATACATATAATACATATTATATATATTTTGATGAATTTTGATGATACATGATGGCAATGATATAATATTTCGATTGTTGTGAAAATTAATCTATATCATATTCAAAATATATATATTCCATCCGTACGGTTGAAATTTGAATTTTTGATGAATTTTAGTCACAGACAAAATCCGAACTTTACTTATACAAGTTATTTAGTCATCATCTCGTGTATATATATATATATATATATATATATATATATATATATATATATATATATATATATATATATATATATATTAAAGGCTTATCCTGGTTTTTAATTTTCAAATGAAACTGGCGAGTCAAAATGGATATAGGCATATAGCATTATTGCCATCGTGGATGCAAATAATTAAGGTTAAATTAATGAAATATTAAAGTCAGATTTAATGCTTAAAATCTGTCACCTTACTTCAATAATTCCACCCAAATGCTGAATAATTCTTAGATATAGAGTTTAATAAGGACTGTTGGAGTTATGTTCCCCAAAATTTTGACATTATAATATGCCTTATTAGAGATCTAATATATTTTATAAAAATCTAAATCCATATAAATATAAATATAAATTTTGATGTATTTTGGCGGCAGAGTTGAGCTGAATGCACACCATACTATAATGATACAATATGGTTGTTCGTGTGCTAATATATTTTATGAAGGTAATATAGTAACTATTTAGAAGTCAATTAAAGATTATATCACACCCCTTAATATAGTGAGAAGAATGGAATAATCCTTTTCTCTAAACCAATTCTAAGGTCGAAGCAAAGACGGTCAACTTATACATTCCAAGTAAAATAATAATTTGTGTCCTTTCAAAAAAAAAATATTAATTTGTGAAATGTATATGCATATGAAAACCAAGAAATTCTTTCGTCTTTCTTCTATAATAAAAAGATTATTAGAATATTTGGGAGTAGATTAGAGGATAAACCTACCTCCAAACCAGACTTCTTCTGTGGCTTTTATCTTGTGAGACATTTAGCCTGCTGGTACCAGGTTATTTAAGATTTAATAGTAGTAAGATAATACAAATTAGAATTACATTTTAAAATATATTAATATTGAAAAAATAAATCGATGATTTTCAGTAGTTTATTATAGACATTATTATTGCAGTAAGTAAGATCATTTCACAGCAACCATAACAAAAAGTAATTTTGTATATATCATACTAGAAAAACTACTAACATATAAACAAATATATTTACAAACTATTTTAAAATTGAATTTCAAATATTAAAAATAAGATACTATATTGAAGAAGTGAGGCTAAAATAACTAATTAAGTATAAATTTTTATACTTAAGAGACTCTTTATAATCTTTAAATTGACTTTGAAATTTCTCCTAAGCATAAATCTTAAAATTACATCCATTATAAACACGAATTTCAAAAATCATACTTACTAAAACATTTTAACATTTATCTTATATTAATTAAACTTATTGCAACCAAAATTAAACAAGAAAAAGTAATCCAAATTCTCTACATGTACAGTGTACACACTGACCTCAAAAGATCCCATTACAACCTCCTCCCTCTATTAAACCCCCACCAAACTTCCTCACCCTCCCCTGGAAACCCCAATCAGCTCCTTCTCCAATGCTCTCCGCTCTCCAATCACCCCCCGCCACCGTTACCGCACTCGCCCTGCCTCTCCTCCCCTGCGAGCTCCTCCACGAGATCCTCTTCCGCCTCCCTCTGCCCGACCTGCACCGCCTCCGCTCCGTCTCCCACCACCTCTCCGCCCTCGTCTCCTCCCCCGACTTCCGCCGCCTCTACCACCTCAACTCCTCCCTCTCCTCCTCCTCCTGGCTCTTCATCCTCTCCAAGCGCCCCCCTCGCGAGTCCATCCTCAGAGGATTCCACTCCAGCTCTTCTCTCTGGTGCTTCCGTTTCCCTCTCCTCTCTCTCCAACCTTTTGATGATCCGTACTTCCTTGCCGCCTCCGGCCCTTTCTTCCTCTTCGCGTCTAACTCACGGCGAGATTTAGTCTCCATCCATTTACCGTCTGGTTCCATTCATCGCGTCCCTCCGTCTCCTCTCGGCCCATGCGGAACCTCTTCATGGCGAAGATCCGCTTTGAAACTCACAGCTGATCCCAATTCTCATCGATTCAGGTTTCTTTTCGCAGAGATGTATAATTCCCTCCCGTACCTGTTCGAGTACCGGTCTGACACCGCCACGTGGCACGCATCGGAAGCTGTGTTCGCAAGTTCTGCTCGTCCTTACGATTCTGATCCGCTCAACGTGTACCTTCATCTAGCCCATACCGGTACCGAGTCTCTGGTCCTCTGTACCGGACCAAGAACCAACGGTCCGTTGTTGCTCCGGCCGAGGTTCACTGAAAACCCTCTAGGCCCCGACAGACTACATGTGTATGGAGATGGAAACATGGCCATCATAAAGTCAGTACCGATAGAAGAGGGTTCTTCCAGAGTTAGGGTTAGAACCCGCGTCCTGACCGGTATCGAACTTTGGGGAATCAGTTCAGACGGTACCGAATGGGTTTTGAAATCTAGGGTTTGTAGAGAGATGATAGAAGGGATTAAGAAACCGTACGGAGTGATGATGGGCTGCATGGCGGAGAGAGAAGGGGTGGTGCGACTGGTACTGATGTCTAACTGTAGAGGAGCTTGGGACCTCGTGTGGCTGTCTTACGACCGGGATCGGACTCAGTGGAGGTGGATTCCGGTACCGGATTGTGGTACCAAAGGGCTGAACATGGCCGGAATTGCTCTGTCTTCTACTTTCTCTAGACTTTGGCCCGCGCCTGCTGGCGAGCAGTGCAAGTGATTGGAGTTTGAATTTCATTCATATCACTCTCCGTTTTAGTGTATACTGGAAGCATACTGTTGTGAGAATTAGATAAATGGAGATGTCCAATTTAATAAAAATGGAGATAGGTAATTGGGCTGGATTGATTGTGTTGGATTTGGTTGGATTGTGTGGGGATGAAGTGTTTGATGAGTGTGCATTTGTAAGTGGGATGTAAATATGAAATGAGTAGTTGTGGATTGTGGTGTTTTTGTTTGTGTTATCTATTGTTTTGTAAATATGATGTGATTTGGATTTAGATTAGTTTTGTAATAATTGTAAATAATTTCTTCTGAATAAAATGTTGCTGATTGTTGGCGTGTTTGAATAAAATTGTTGTATTTATTATCGTATTGTTAATAGATATCTCAATTCATGTTTGATTAGCTCGTTAATTATTTATATATATTTTGTGAATAGATATTTCAATTCATGTTTGATTAGCTCATTAATTATTTCTAATTTTGGTGATAATATTTTTTTTTAAAAACTATGATTTCAACTACATTAACATACTAATTTGAGTTTTCTTTATAAGTCAATTTTTTTTAAAGGAGTCTACAGGTTTCTGTATAAGTCATTAATAAGACATGGGCATGTAAGTCCTGAAGAAAGTGAGAAAGTGATGTTAAGTTCGAGAAAATCATTCAAGAAAATAATTAAGAATCATTATGATATTTAACTTTATTTTTCCTATTAACTTATATGAATATATTCTTTACTTAAAAAATTATACGTATTAATAACTTGCATATTTCATATATTTTTCTAAAAATCACGGAGATACTTGTTTGTACTCTAATTGTAAAAGGAACCCATACAAAAAAAAAAACTATGATCTCAGCTACATTAACATAATAATTTGAGTTTTTTGTATATGTCATTTTTTTTAATGAAGTCTACATGTTTCTGTATATGTCATTAATAAGATATGGGCATGTAAGTCCTGAAAAAAGTGAGAAAGTGATATTAAGTTAGAGAAAATCATTCAGGAAAATAATTAAGAATCATTATGGTATTTGACTCTATTTTTCCTATTAACTTATATGAATATATTCTTTACTTAAAAAAATTATACGTATTAATACCTTGCATATTTCATATATTTTTCTAAAAATCACGGAGGTACTTGTTTGTACTTCTCATAGTTTTAATAAACGATTTTTTTTTTCAAACAAAATAAAAATTTCTGAAACTTTCCGCTCACAAATGGTAAAATTACAAAAAAAAACACACACACACAGAAAGTAGCAGAGAAAACGCCACAACGAAACATGAAAAATTTAACTCCACTTAAAACATTGCTTAATAGTTAATTACAATTATAAAAGCCAAGTATAAAAAGCTTTGTAAAGTGAAAAAAATCTTTTACAAACGTATATAAAGCCTTATCCATTCCCTTCGTACAGAACCCGCTCTAAACCCTTCTTCGCCATTCACCTCTGTCCTCTCAAAAACCCTCCCAAAACCCTTGTTCTCCCCACAAACCATGCATTCTCCCTCCTCCATTAATGGCCCTTCTCTCTCACCATAACCCCTTAAAACCTCACCCTCTCCTCTCCAACCCCAAACTTCACAGACCCAATTCACTTACCTTCCATTTCACCGCTCCCACACCACCAATCCCGTCTCTCCACGTCGCCGCTGCCGCCGTACCACCGAACCCCGACGAAACCATCCGCTCTCTCTGCCGTGCTGGGCAATTAACTGAAGCCATTACTCTGTTCGATTGTTCAACAAACCATCGTTTTGAAGAAGAAACGTATCGAGAACTGATTCATTTATGTCGCCAGGAGCACGCCGTGTCAGAAGGATATCGGATCCACATGCGCATTACGGAATCCGGATCCAAGTTCTCACTCTACGTTGGGAATCTCCTTCTTCTCATGCACGTGAAGTTTGATAAGCTTCTCACTGCATGGACGGTTTTCGCTAAGATGCCTGAACGAGATGTTTTTTCATGGAATATCATGATTAGTGGCTATGGTCAATCAGGATTCTTGGAAGATTCGCTTGATTTGTATCAAAGAATGATTTGGGATGGTTTTAAACCTGTTATTCACTCTTTTACTTGCGTTTTGAGATGCTGTGGCGGTTTGAAGGATATGAGGAGAGGTAAAGAGATTCATGCGCATGTTTTTAGGTTTCAATTTGGGTTTGAAATTGACGTTTCAAATGCTCTGATCACAATGTATTCAAAATGCGGAGATTTAACAAGCGCTCGCAAGGTGTTTGATGAAATGCCGAAGAGAAATGGCATTTCTTGGAGCGCGATGATTAGTGGGTATTTGGAAAATTACCAAAACGCCCTTGGAATCGAATTGTTTCTTTCAATGTTGTCTCTCTCTCTAGAGCCGAATTTATTCACCATGACTAGCGTGATCTCTCGATCCGATCCGAAATTAGGACAAAATCTCCATGGATACGCGATTAAAAAGGGGTTTTCGCCCGATTCTACGATTTGCAATTCTCTAATCACAATGTATAGCAATTCAAACCAATTGGAAAACGCGACCAAAACATTTTCAAAAATGCCCGACAAAACCCTAATTTCTTGGACCGCTATGATTTCAGGTTTCGAGCAAAACGGATTTTCCATCCAAGCCCTCGAAATATTATCCCAAATGGAATCTAATGATATAATTCCCGAATATGTCACGATTATAAGCGCATTGAGCGCATGTGCAACGTTAGGAGATTTAAATAACGGCTCAAAGTTACACAAACTCGCGAGAATCAATGGTTTAGAGCCCGATAGTAAAATCTCAAATGCATTGTTGGAAATGTATAGCAAGACTAGGTCTATAGACCGAGCAATGGAAGTTTTCAAAAAGGTCCCTAAAAAAGACGTAATTTCTTTCACCACGATTATTTCGGGGTTTCATATCAACAAAAGGAACTTGGACTCATTGAAATTCTTTCGCAAAATGCAAAAATATGTGGAGCCAAATCACGTTACGTTCATGGCCGGCCTTTCGGCCTGCACGGATCTCGGAGCAATTAACTGCGGAAAAGAGATCCACGCTAGGGTTTTGAAACTAGGGTTAGGGTTTAACGAGAAGTTATCCAACTCGATCTTGGACCTATATGCGAAATGCGGGAAGATGAAACTCGCGATTTCCCAATTCAATCTCATGAATTTGAAATACAATATAGTTTCTTATAATATTTTAATAAACGGATACGCTGTTCTAGGAGAGGCAGATCAGGCTGAGAAAGTTTTCAATCGGACGGTTAAGATCGCTCGATTAAAGCCCGATGATGTCACCTTTTTGGCTTTATTACGAGCCTTTAGTCGAGCCGGGTCGGTCGATAAAGGCAAAGAATATTTTTACAAAATGGCCCAAAAATATTATATAATGCCGAATTTGATGCATTATGCTTGCATGGTGGACTTATTGGGCCGGGCCGGGTTGTTAAATGAAGCTTTGGATTTGATTCAAAACATGGGTTTAAAACCCGATAGTGCGATTTGGGGAGCCTTATTAAATGCTTGTAGGATTCATAAAAACTTTGAATTGGGGGAATTTGCGGCGAAATATTTGTTTGAGTTAGAAGACGGGGATTATTTGGGGTATTATGTGCTTTATTGCAAGTTTTATGCGGAATTAGGGTTTTGGGAGGGGTTGGAAAGAGTGAGAAACTCGATGAGAGAGAAAGGGCTCGAAACCAACCCGGGTTGCAGTTGGGTCGAAATTAAGGGCATTTTACACGCGTTTTTAACGAACGATAAATCTCACCCTCAAATAAACGAGATTAACGGAGTTTTAAAGGGGTTGGAAGAGCGAATTAGGGTTAGTGGGTTGGACCCGTTTGACCCGTTAGTTGAAAAGTCAAAGGAGGAGGTGTTGTGTGGGCATAGTGAGAGATTGGCTATTGGATTCGGGCTTATAAGTAGCTTACCGGGTCAACCCGTTTCGGTTACGAAGAATTTGTACATGTGTGAAATGTGTCATGCTTTTTTTAAGTCGGTGAGTAGGATTGTGAGGAGAGAGATTAGTGTGAGAGATGTGGAGAGCTTGCATAGGTTTAGAAATGGGGAGTGTTGTTGTGGCAAGTAGTTAACTTAAATTAGGGTTTGGGATTTGGGGAAATATTAGGGTTTAAAGTGATGAAAAATATATGTGGTGTGTTGAAATTTGTGGTGGCGTTGTAATTTTTTATGGGTTTGGAGGTGAGAAAAAAGGTTACTGTTTAATTTTCACTTATTTTTTGGGTGATGGTTCAGGCGAAATAAATTACTACAATTGAAATGATATTATTTTAATGAAATTGTTTTTTTCTTATGAAAAACATGTGAGTTTCATGCCTGACTGGCACGAAGTATGATTCTTTTTAAAGTGGGTTGTGACTAAAATGTATTTTCTTTGTTAATGAAATAATCAGCAGATGTATTAATTGCTAGCATTAAAAAAAAGTAATTGAGTATAGTTTGAAGAAATTAACAACTAATAAGTAAGTTATAGTAAACTGATTTAGATTGTACACTAGTAAGCTCAGAAATATTGCACAAGTTAGTCTGCTCAATTTTTCAAAAGAATATGGATGAATAACTTTCAAAAGTATATAGACGAATGAAGTTTTTTTTTTTAGTAGTTTCTTAGTGGGCTTAAATTGGTATGGGCCAATTAGTCTAAGTTTGAGAAATTACTCAATAAACTTTTTCAGTTTACTATATTTTAGAACTAAAGACTAATTTGGCCCATACCAATTTGGTCTCAGTTTATTGTGAATACAACAATTACTATTACTAATCTCTCTAGTTTTTATTGAACGAATAACAATTTCTATAGTTTACCATAGTTTGAATGCACTTAATTGGCCTGTTAATCTTTTTCAGTTTGAGAAATTACTCGATAGACTTTTGTACTTAATCAAGCTTGCATTAAAAAAAAGGTCTTTTGTACTTAATCATATAAATACTTATATTTTATATTTCAGTGTGCGTATAATTTTTTATTAATACCAGTGAGGATCATTGATGAAAAATCAACATTGGTCTTTTCTTTTCCTAACCACTGTTTTTCTTCCCTACATACTCCAAAATAATGACACTGGAAGGATTAATAATATTTGAAATGGAGAGGATTCAGACCGTTAGGATTCCAATTGACTCATGTCCGTACGGAAAGCCAGATTTTGATGCATTTTTCATTTTCAAGTTTCAACATTTGATTTGAAAGTACACTTTATTTTTATGACATCGTGTCTAACAAATCTAGATTCCATTATTTATTAATCTTGTTATTAAATAATCATTCTTCCGTATCAATTCTGTAACTTCGGTTTTATAAATATTTAACAGGCAACACGGCACAGGTCCTGGCACAGGTCCTGGTCTGGTCCTGGACGGCTGGACCACTTATTTTCTTTACAACTGTTACAAAAAAAAATATGCTTCACATCTTTCATAATTATATATAATCACATTTCTCATGTTGCAATAGTAGTTCAACAAGCGTATAATGAAATGATTTTCTGAATAATTAAAAAAAGTGCCATGTCAATTATACGCATTGAAACATGTTTTTTCGCAAAAATCGGGCATAATAACCGAATATAATAATACATGTGTTCCGAATAATTAAGAAATGTTAAGTCACCTATTTATTTCAATTGAATGAAAAAAGCATGGTTATGGAAAGAGCGTAAAACAATTCAGCTGGTTTAATTTTTCAAACTTTAAATTAAAGATATTTAATTTAAGAAATATCTATTAATTACATAAGAGAAAACCCATTCAGTACGAAATAAAATGAGACGACAAGAAGAAATAAAAAGGCAACGAAAAAAGGATATTGATATTCTAGATAATTGAAAGAACATTTTTGATATTTACATTCTAGAAGGATAAATAAGATACATTTTGAATTTACAAAACTAAATTAGATATTTATATATTTTTAAAAAGGGTAAATATGATATTTTGAAATTCCTTTATTTAGCTACAGAAGGCCCCCACCCGGCCCTAAAGTGTAAATAAGCAGGGCCCAATTATTAAATTAATCACATACAGGGAAAGGCATCATTAATATAAAATTCTTCTTTTAAGGAAACCATATGGCCCACTTAAACACCCATGTGACACCCGCCACACACATTACCACACCAATTGTAAAGAAAAAAATTTCCTAAACCATAAATATCCTCACGAAAATTTAGACAAACTTAATTTATTTTCCTAAACATAGGTTTTGGCCCTGGAGACTTTAATATTTAATTAATATTTTTCTGTTATTTTTCATCTTTGATATAAAAAAGAGAGAGAGAGAGAGAGAGAAGGTAAAGTAAAACTCACCAAGAAGTGAAATCCAGAACTCGGTTGAACCTCCTACGTGTCACCTCACCTTCCAGTCGAATCGCCACGTGGCTTCACATTCTCCTCAACCATCTCCACTGCGCGAAACCGTAGATCCGCCATTTCTATGCAAATAGAGAAACAACTGCGAATGACTTGACACGTCCATCTTAAAAACAATGGAGATGAGAGTATGACTGTACCTATCTTCCGTTTCTCGAATATTAAAGAGAGATGATGCGAAACTGCACAGCGGCACACTCACTCTCTTTCACTCTCTCTTTCTGAAGCCATCTTCTTTCCATTCTCAGTGGCGCCATTACCGAGCTCGGATCAAAGCCAGGCCAAGCGTGCGACTCACGTTCGCTAGGCAATGGGCCCGTACGGTTCCGACTCCACCACGGGCTCATCTTCGTCGGAGATCCACGGCGGCTATCCCTTCCGCCCGGCGGATCTCTTCCGCGTGGCTCCGGCGGCCCCGTCCGATTCCGCCACCTTCGAGCCGTCAGATGTCAGCTATTGGGTGGATTCAATGCTGAACGAGTTAAGCTCCGCCTCGGCCCCGTCCATGCCCAACCTATCCGTGACTGACACCTGGACGGACCAGATCTGCCCGCCGGTCAATCCGACGCCTCACTGCGCCGCGCCTCAGATGATTATGGCTCAGCAAAGGAAGGAAGAAGAAGATTCAGGCATCAGGCTGGTTCACCTCCTTATGAGCTGTGCCGACGCAGTCCAGCGTGGCAACACGGGATTGGCCGCGAGACTAGTCGACGAAATGCGGCTGCTCCTCTCGCAAGTCAACACTCTATCAGGAATCGGCAAAGTCGCGGGTTACTTTGCCGATGCTCTGTTTCGGCGATTATACGCGACGGAAACTCCGTTGTCGGCCTCTGAATACGACGTATTGTTCCACCATTTCTACGAGGCCTGCCCGTACCTCAAATTCGCGCATTTCACCGCAAACCAGGCGATTCTGGAAGCGTTCGAGGGCCAGGACCGAGTCCACGTCATCGATTTCAGCCTAATGCAAGGTCTCCAATGGCCGGCTTTGATACAAGCGCTGGCGCTAAGGCCAGGCGGACCTCCGTTCCTACGTATAACAGGAATCGGACCTCCGTCACCAGACGGCCGAGATTCCCTCCGTGAAGTAGGCTTCAGACTGGCGGAGCTCGCCCGGTCCGTCCGGGTCCGGTTCGCCTTCCGAGGCGTGGCCGCAAACCGGCTGGACGACGTCAAGCCATGGATGCTCCAGGTGGCCAAAGGAGAAGCCGTGGCCATCAACTCGGTCCTGCAGCTCCACCGCCTCCTATCGGATCCGGGTCCAGGATCCGCCCCGATCGACTCCGTCCTCGAGTGGGTCGCCGAACTCGGGCCGAAGATCGTAACCGTGGTGGAGCAAGAAGCGGACCATAACAAGCCTTCTTTCCTAGACCGATTCACAGAAGCGCTATTCTACTACTCTACAATGTTCGACTCATTGGAGGGCACCACGAGCTCAGCCTCCTCTCTGCCAGGCGGGGCCCAGCGGCAGAGACAGCTGGCAGTCGCTGAGGTCTTCCTCCAAAGAGAAATCTGCAATATAGTGTGCTGCGAAGGGGAGAGCCGAGTGGAGCGGCACGAGCCGTTGAGCCAGTGGAAGAGTCGGCTGAGCCGAGCCGGTCTCAGCCCAGTCCAGCTCGGCTCCAACGCGTTTAGACAAGCCAGTATGCTTTTGACTCTGTTTTCTGGCGAGGGCTACTGTGTTGAAGAGATTGATGGATGCTTGACGCTTGGCTGGCACAGTAGGCCGCTTATTTCTGCCTCCGCCTGGCGGGCCCCGCCTGTCAGTGAGATTGAGAGTTTGAATAATAATGTTGGTGATGATGTTGTTATGCCGTGTAAGGATAATATTGGTGATAGTAATAATGTTAGTACTGTTGATGATAATGTCAGTTTTAGGGAGCAAAATATTAATATTAATAATGATGATGAAAATAATAAGATCAGTTGTAGTGGGAGCGGAAGCGGCGAGTGGTTTTGATGTAAATGGAGGAGGGAATTCGACAATTTAAATAATAATAATAATAATAATAAAATATATATATTAACTGTATATTTAATTCTTAATCGTGAACTAATTTAATATTCATCTCGTTTTGGGAGTGAGTTATTTAGTCAGTATTTAAGTAGTTAGTTAAGTGAGATTAGAAGAGAGGCACAGATTGGGAGGAGGATGCTTCTCGGAAAGCGTGAGGTGTCAGATGAGATCACAAGAGGGAATGAGAGCCGTTGGATGGAGATCGGACGGCGGAGAGTTGGGGGCAGATTTGCATGGCGATCACGTGGCATGAAAAGGGTGACAGGTGGCGATCGAGTCACGTGCGTGCTGCAGGGACCAGAGAGGGTCACGTGAGGCCCGTTACGGAATTATGGGTTTGCTGTTCCAACCTTTGCTTTGTTTTGCTGGATTTTCTGTGGATGACTTCTGTGCCGCGGATTGTGATCTTGTTGTGAGGTGATGAAATTAGTTTGTGGTGTTTATAATAGGGTAATGTGATGCAGTTTATTGTAGTGTATCTGAGTATAGATATAATATTATTATAGGGCATGGATATATTAGTATATACAGGATTTGTGTGTGTGGATTGATTTGAATGAATAGTGGGCGGGGAGTAGCTTTCACAGGCCGGGCCCATTTGCACTGTGGTATTATGTCCGTATTTGTGTACAGATCCATACGTATTATTTATTTGCCCCACATTATGAAATAATTTGACAAGACTTTCTGAGTGTTTTTCTATATAAATTACTTTTTTTTGTTCCTATGTATGTTTGACATGTTACAGTTTAATTTTTGCTTATTGTCAGCTCATATTTCGCTTAGCAGTGTATCAGGTGTGGTACTGGTATATCAGTAAAAGAGTAGTTGCTCATATTGATTCTTGTAGTTCTTTTGTGTTCTTACAAGCTACAGTTAGAGATATGTGGTATATGTTTCAAAACTTGTTCTTGTAATTTTGGGTGGATAGACCTGATTTCATATTGTTCAGGTTCAAATTCAATAAAAATTGCTGAATTTTCAAAATATTTTAGATCATTATATTAAATTCAGGTGAATAATTAAAGTAGGATCACATTTTGCCATATCTACCTGTCAGACCATAAGTTTATTATTTATAGACCATAAATTCAGGTCCACTTTTAGTGGTGTTGGTTATGTGATTATGCTTAGTCAAAGGACCACATTCCGAAATAAGGGTCTGTGTCATAATAATAATAATAATAATAATAATAACTCATTTAATGTAATATCACCCTGGTTAGTTAGGCAGTTGAGGTCATCTAATCAACTTCGATTGACTCATCTCTAACTATCAAAATCTCAATATGAAAAAAGAAATCCTTGAGAAATGGAGTACTATATTTCTTTGCACAAAAAAAGTAACAATTTTATGTAACTAGCATTTTATATTTCAAACTTTAAAGTTTGAAATCAACATTTCTGCTTTTTATTTCAATCACTGGTGGTTTACAAATTAATTTTCCAGCTTTGTTTCCTTTTTATTTGACTTAAAAAGTAATTTCGAACTATACAAATAAAAAGGTTGATTTCAAAATTCAAACACATAATTCAAAAAATTGAATTTACAGCATTGTTTATTTTTAATTTGACATGAAAAGTAATTTCAAACTTTCCGAATCCGAACTACACAAATAAAAAGGTTGAGTTCAAACACATAATTAAAAAACAAACTTATTGAACTACTAACATAAGAAGTTATTTTTACAAATTATTTTTGTTATATTTGGTCATTTGAGAACTAAAAAATGGTTATAGGGCACAATTTAGATATATGATTTATAATTATCACTACATTCACATTCAATGGGTAATTTACGACAATTTCCTTACACTACAATTTGGACAGACGAACGACGACCCGCAATTTACAATTTTAAGTACTCAACACAAAAATAGAAAAGAAATTACTTTCGAGCAACAAAACCAATTAATTGAGATATTTAATGCAAAAAAAACTCTTCACAAATTTGGAATTTCAGTTGGTGCAAGTCATAACTCATTTCCTAATCTTGTTCATTAGTGGGTCCCTAACTTTTAATCAATGGAGACATTGAAAAATTAATGCATTTACCAAGATATCTTAATTTTCAATCAACCAAGTCAATTTCAAAGATATGTGACAAGGCACCTACACAACTAGAGATTTTTAATTTATTTTCTAATTACTCTAATTATAGGAGCTTTTCACTAGAAACCCTACAAAATAGGAACATTATCATAACATTTTGACATCAACCCCTCTAAACTCTAAAATCTGGAATAACCGCATACCTACACAAATAGAGATTTTTTTATTATTTATATAATTATTCTAATATGGGAAAATTTCCCTAATATAATTATACAAAAATAAAAATATTCCAAACACATCATAACATCTCCACATCAACCCCTCTAAAAACGTAAAATCACGAATAAACACATACGTACACAAATAAATATTTAAATTTCTTTTCTAACTACTCTCACTGTAGTAAAATTTCACAAATAACCATAAAAAATTACAAATATTCCAAACACATAACATCTTCACATCAACCCCTCAAAAAAGAAACTAAACCCCAACAATTTATCACTCAATCAAACTAAAACCCGGTAATTTTTCAACCCCAATTTTGCCCATCGACTCTCTCTCTCTTCCCACCTCATCCCACTTACCCATTTCCGCATAAAAATTGGAAATATTCACAAAAGCCCCTCCTTCTTTACTCTCCAAATTCACAATACTACTCGCTATTTTCTTCCCTAGACCCGGTCTACGGTGGACCCGACACGCGGAAAGAAGAGAACCGTAAATAACATGGTTTGGTTTAATCTTCATTTTTTTAATAAACTCAAAAGCTTGGTCTAAAAGCCCGGCTCGGGCAAATAAATCCACCATTAATCCATAATGTTGCAAATCTATGTTTATATAATCTAAATTAGACATCGAATTAAATATTCTAATTCCTTCCGAAATAAATCCGCCATGAGCACAAGCACTAAGCGTGACTTTAAATGTTATATTATCAGGCTTCTGAAACCCTGATTTCTCAAATTGGTTAAAAAGCTCAATTGCCTCTTTTGCCCTTCCGTGATTCGCGAGGCCTCCAATCATGGCATTAAATGCGAGGGTATTTTTGTAATTTGCGCCGTTAAAAACCTTCAAAGCCTTTTCTATGCATCCGGTTTTTGAGTACATATCAACTAAAGCGGTCTCCAAAAACTCGTCTTTTTTTATCTTTTTTTCTTCGATATAATTATGAATTTCTCGCCCTTTTTCTAAAGATCCGATTTGCGAACAAGCGCTTAGGAGAGAAACTAGGGTTTTTTCGTTCGGCGCCACGTCAGCATTTTTCATTTTTTCAAAAAGATTTAATGCGTCTAAATATTGGCCGTTATTTATGAACCCACATATAATTCCGGTCCATGAGACCACGTCCTTTTTCGTAATTTTACTAAAAATGGAAAAGGCCGTTTGAATATCGCCACATTTTGCATACATGTTGATTAAACCGTTGCTTAAAAATGTATCGCAAGTTATTTTGCGATTATTTATGTAATTATGAATGAATTTCCCTTGATTTATATCGCATAGTTGAGCACAAGAAGATAAAGCAATTGAGAGAGTTATTTCATCAGGAATTGCGTTGAAAACTGAAATCATTCTTTTAAAAGTATTTATGGCTTGTTTATGTTTTCCGTTTTGTACTAAACCGCCAATTAGGGCATTCCATGAATTTGTATTTTTGAGGGGCATTTTGGTAAATGTTTCAAAGGCTTTTGAGACAGATCCGCATCTTGAATACATGCTTATCAAGGAATTTGACACGTCTAATTCCGACTCGAATTTGAATTTCGAAATTTGAAAATGAACCCATTCGCTTTTTTCAGAATCTTTGCAAGAAGAAAGAAGGTTTATGAAAGTTACCTTGTTAGGTTCAAATCCTTGTTGAAGCATTTCATCAAACAGGTTGCAAACATCTTCCCAGTTATCTGTTTGAGTGTAAGTATTCAAAATAGAAGTCCATGTAACTATATCTCTTTCAGGCATTTCATCAAACACTTCTCTCGCACTTTCAATTCTCCCACAGTTTCCATACAAATTGATAAAACCAGACATTACAAACATGTCTGAATCAAAACCGAGTTTAATTACCATCCCATGAATGGATTCGCCTGTTTTTAGCCCCGCAATTTGTGCACAAGCTCTCATGACAACAGATAATGTGTAACTATCAGGATCAAATCCTCTACAAATCATCTTTTTAAACAATAACAATCCACTGAAGGGTGAATTGGAGTTAGTATAGCCTCTAATCATGGCGTTCCAAGTGAAAACATTTGGTTCAGGCATTTGATCGAACATTTTACGAGCATAAACCATGTATGAGTCTGAAGAGTGGGAAGAGAGGAGAGAGATGATCCGACCAGCTAAGAATGGATCCGATATGAGTTGGGTTCGGATCAATTGCACGTGAATCTGAACCAATTGGGATTTGGTGGAAGAAGTTTGAAGAAGAGAGGTGATTTTTTGGAGGTTTGGATTTGTCATCCATGGCTTGGTTTGAGTTGGGAAGAAGGATTTGGGTTGGAAGTATAAATAGCGCATGAATGAATAATGGTGTTTGATGAAATGATTCTGGTTTGGAGCGGTCATGTGATTTTTTAAATTTAGGGTTGATATATGAAGGGATTTAATTGGGCCTGGACTGTTTGAGTCTCTGAGTTGGGTTTTATTGGATCAAGATTAGAGAAAGAAAAGAAGAATTTCTTTTTTATAATTTGAAATTTGAATAACATGTAGTAAAAAGTAATAGTAGAATTAGAATTACGATTACGATTATTTGAGGTAAAGTATCGTGTACTGCTTATTGTTTTAAGTGATCAAGGAAAACTAAATTAGATGCTTAAATCATGAATTAAACAATCCAATTCTTTGAAATCACTAACTTTATATTGTTTAAATTCTTTCACCCTATCAAATGAGTAACATGATATTGAAGTTTTCACTCAATTTCTAATATCTAGCAATTCAATATAATTTAAATCAACTTAAGCGTGTACTAATTTAGATGGAAATATTTTGAATTGTAATTGAGGGTGTTATGTGTGCTAATTTGGTTGATCCTACATGATAATTGAGACGTTGGGTATGTAGATTTGCAACTTTAATATCCTGTAAATATTTCATCAACTAATAAAAATAGTTTTCCCAGAGTGATCTAATTTAAATAAATCAGAAGTCTACTGGTCTTATAGGACAAAAGAAAATCCAGTGATCAATTTAAACATCTGGTAAACTTTAATGATCTGGTGAAATTTAACCAATGCCATAATTAAGATGACTACAACTACAAACATCTACACATATATTGATATCTTTATGTTCCACTAGAATTACCAATTTGACCCCTCACTCCCGAAACTGAATAATCCGAAACAAAATATGACTAAAACATATTACATATATTTCGTCAACTTTATAGAACAACATTGCTCAACAAATTTCAGTCACTTTTTTTTTTCAGGAACTCAATGAGTGATTGATGATGACAAAATCTTGGAAGTTCTTTATTAGAAATATACTTGCTTGAAAGTGAAATGAAAAGACCAACTGCTGCTTCTGCATGCAACACATCACAGAAATCAGAAAATGGTAGAAAGAGAAGTTTTGTTTTTCTCTAATAATGCCCACAAAAGTCCTTACAATCATAGGGAAAATGTTACCTAGAGATATTTTTTAAGTAGCATCTTTTCGGCATCCTTTTCAAATTCCTCCCTTTTTGGTTTATCATTTCAAGATCACAAATACCAAGATCCTTCTTCCTCAATATTACATGAAGAATTCTCAACTTTAATAAACTTAAACAATTTACACAAATATATATTAACTTATACAAATATACATTAATCAATCCAATCCAATGCAACAATCATGCCACATTACGCAATCCACACATCCCACGGAATAAAAACAAAGTCACACAAACACCCCTCTAATCCTCTTCTTCACCCGCAACATCCTTACTAACTCCCCTCCGCCCAACCAACCCCCACCAATCGACCTCTCTAAGCCTCAAAACCCCATACAAAACGATCCCACACACAAACCCTAAAGCCGCACTGCTCCCCGTCATCGAGACCGCCGCGCACACCAACATCACAAACGACTCCTCCTTCCCATTCATGTCCCTTGATGCCATCGCCAATTCAATCCCCGAAAAAAGCAACAACACCCCCAAAATCCCGATCGGAAAATCTCCCAAAATCGTCACGAACGAATTACCAAAAAGTAAACCTAGAAATAACTTCCCAACGGCGAGGAAAATTACGGAAGCGCCACTACGGCCGCCGAAACGGTATTGGCCGGCCAGGCCGCCAGCGCCGTGGCAGACTGGCATCGCGCCGAACCAACAACCGATTAGATTCATCAGGCCGACGCTAACTGAAACAGACGTGGGAGATAATTCCGTCCGATCGGGAAATAAATCGGAGGAAAGTTTGCAAACCGCAATCACGGAGTTAAGCACCGAAAGAGGGATCTGAGGTATCGCCCCCTCAATAAACCCGATTTTCCAATCGTCCCAACTTATCGACACAATTGAAATCTTCGACGGACCGAACTTCAAACTTCCAAAAATCGAAGGATCCCGTACAAAACATAATATTAAACCCAAAAGAAATACTATAAGAGCGGAGGGGATTTTGGTGAACCGGCGAGGTGGCGCGTTTTCATTGGTCCGTCGGTCTTCGCCGGAGCCGGTGGTAAGTAAGAGGAATAATAAGGCGAAAAGGGCGAGGATTATGCCGTCTAAGCCGAGCCAAGAACGAGGATCGGAAGAAGAGGATTTTGTTGAGGCTGTGAAGTCTTGGTTGTATCGGATGTATTTTATTGCTGAAAAGGCGAATTGGAGACCTTGCGAGAGCTGAATGCCTCGTACTACCTGATATTCACAAAAATATATTTCTAATGATTTTTTTGATAACCTCTTCTTTTGTAGATGTTTTAAATAACCCCCCACTTTTCAGATTTGTCGGGAATTTGGTTATAAAGTAGATTAACTAATAAAGTACGGAAATCTAAATGAGATTAACTTTAGTTTCGAGCAATTCGCGAATAAATTCATACCAACAATCACTTGCACAAATATTTTGTAATTCAAACTCCTACTATTTACACTTAAACAGTACATTAAAAACAGAGGAAGTACCGGCAAAGGGAGGAAGCGGTACAGAGTATGCATGAGTCCAGTAATTCCAAGGAGGAAAAGGATTCCAGCCGTACAAAGTCCGGCCGCCATTATTTGCGAGACAGTGAGATGAGGAGAAGAAGAGAGAGCCACCGCCGCAATGGACTTCATAGGCTGCACGGGCATTGGGATTCCGAACATAAACCCAGTAATCGCGTTATAAAACGCCGTGAAAATCAACGTCGTGCCTAAAAACGGAACAATTCGATTAATCGTCGTAAAAAATAATCACGTACCAACAATCTAGTTTGGTGTTGGGAGAGAGATTTGGATGATTAATTGACGAAGTGATTGCCTAGGTCGATTTTGTTGACGAGGGAGAGGGCGAGGACGATGGGGATGTAAGTGCCGAGGTCGCCGACGGCGCCGCCAAGCTCCGCCCAGACGCCGTTCTTGATGCGGAGGTTGGCGGCCGGAGATGGGAAGGATAAACGCCATGGGAAGGCGCGGCGGGGCTGGGCTGCGTCGCTGGGGAGGAGAGGGGAGTCTGCATCCATGGCTTTCGCTTGCTCAGTCGTCGATTGGAGAAGAGAAAAGAGAAGAGGGAGTAGTGAGGAGAGAAAGAGCGTTGAGTAGCTCGTCGGACTGAGAAAGGAATTTTTTTCGATAATTTGAATAGTGTAGTTAAGTGTGAAGTGGGTTGTAGAAAGGGTAAGGGAAAGGGAATTATGGAGTTTTCTACTCAGAAGTTAATAATAATCTGCTGCACGGATGGGTGCATAACGTGATTCACAGAGGAAATTTTAATTAGCAGTTAATGGTTGATTGGGGAACATGTTGCGTGTTTTATATACTCACTCTTACCAGCGATGAGGTGACATCATCATTAGTTTGCGTGGATCTTATGTGCCGAATGTATACACGTGTAAATGAGCAATTTTTTTTTTAGCCATTAGATTAGATATACTTAATTTTGTATAAAACTTATATTTTTTAATATATATAGTTTGAGATTTTTTTTTTAAGTATGACATTTTATATTGTATACCAAAAATATTGACAAATAGACGCCAACAGAGTCACGACACAAAGGACAAGGAGTGAAGCTGCTGTAAACATGTAGAAAATATCTTTTCATTTCTAATTACTTGGGCCAGATGTTAAGTAAGCTTTAAGTAGGCCTATATCCAGGTCTTGATATTAATTCAGGAAAATGAGCCTCAAATTTATATAATCTAGCCAATATCATATTGAGCCTTTTAAAAATGCAAATATCAAATTACTAAACAGAAACAAAAAAAAAACATCAGCTCTTTGAAAGTACAAATATAATTTTTTCTTTCCAAAATCCAAAACATTTAACTTTTCAATATTTTGTATGGACAAAAATTCCCTTATTTTTTTTTGTCTGGAAAGATAATCGGGCCTAATATCAAATTGGATTAATGCCAGCCCAACTAGAAGCAATCAAGAAAACTGGACTCAAAGTATATAAAACCCAGCCTATTATTATCTCTCTATAACTCGGGCTCCATTTTCTAGCACACCTTAGCAAATAACTCCCATTTAAGTTTGAACTGTTTCAAAGTAGCATAATTGGTAAACAATGAATCATAAGTTTAAACAAAAAACCAAGATTCTTGTCCCTTTCAAAATACCAACCCACTAAGACCAACTAACTAATTACAATAAACCTCTTAATCATCACCCTTTAATCTGAATCCAACGGTTCTTAAACCAGGGAATCTCCCACACGTTTGCCTCAATGTTCACAAAATATCTCAATTCAGTGGGACCCATTCATCCTACGTGGCACCCAACTCGATACGCCATTGGTCATTCCGCTCTTCAAGCAACAAAAGTTCCCACTAAATGGCAAACAGATATTTCTTATATAGACCCGGTTCATTCATATCTCAACAAATACCAACTCGCATTGTCACATCAAATGTGTAAACATAAATTTCTTATTCATCAACATTTGTTATATTATATCTTATAAATTTTACATATTTTATTAAAAATGGTAACAGGAGTTCAGCAGGTAAATTATAGAAAACCAGCGCATTTTCGCGTTGGTTTATTACAGTTTGGTAGAGCTTGTTTATTTAAAGATTAATAAAAGTCAGAGGTTGTGCTGACCACGTGGCTTAAACCAAGATCCACCCTCGATGTCTCAATCTACCGCCGTGATTAGACCAATGATCTCTCTCTCTTCTTTATATGAAGCTTCAATTCAACGACCTCTAAATCCTTCTTTAGAATCCTTACTCCATTTCTCTCTCAAGTAAACATGGCTTTATCAATCAACTGTTGTTTAAAGCCTTCTCCTTCTCCAAATCCCTCTCCTTCAACCAGATCCGCACAATAGTAACTCCAATTATATGCTCTAATTATATCTCTTAGTTTTACCATCAATCATACCGTAATTAGTTAATAAATCGTATTTTTTTCCTTTTTTTCATCACAGTCTGAGTACATTTAAGGATCAAAATGAATGGAGAAGAAGATTCATCGCGACAGTGGCATGTGTCGTAATTTCATCAACAACTAGCACAATAGTAAATCAGGATTCAGCAACAGCCGGAGAAATGATCAGGCCAATGGAGATCTCCAGTGCAAAAATGGTGAGATGGAGCGATGTAAGAACTTGCCCTCCTTGGAGAGATAATTCACTGGAGAGTATTGTTCCGGAAAATTTACCGAGGCCCTTTTCTTCAAGGAGACCCAATAACGTCGTGACACATGGCAGTGAAACTGCTCAGATTGTCAGCGGTAGCGGTGCGTCGATTCGGTTTGATAAGAGATGTTTCTCTCTCTAAAGAGGGGAGAGTAGAAGATTCATGGTTGTATATTTATTGGTTTGTTAATTTGGATAGAAACATTAATTAATAGAAGAATTAATTATAGTGGTCCCTATTTGGACCTAATTCTGTAACAAATAGGTAGGGGCTTTAATTCCCAATTTAGTATATAGATTGTGTTAATTTATCTTTTACATTGATGTTGTTGATTTTTATATAAGCTCGGTTGTGTTAATGCAATCTCTTAACATTTCTGATCTTATAAGTTATAGCACATAAAAATATTGATTTTTTTTTATGAAAGAGAACTGCAATTAATAACTTGATTTTTACTCTCTTTCAAATTAATCCAGCTAGACGCGGAATTCGTACCTCTCTTTTATAGAATTATGAGGTTAGTATCTTATCACTAAGTTATTCTAATGACGGTGAAAAAATAATCAATATTATATAATTGTCCTATAATCTATTAATTATAGAAGGCAAGAAACATACATGAAGTCCCAAGCCGTAACGGCAATCCAGACGCCACACGAGCATCATAAGGCGCATAAATCATAAGAAAAAATTTATTAAATTTTGTAAAACCGTGATTGAAAGTAAATATTTTTGTAAAACGCTCTATTTAGCTAAATTGTCTACTGTTCAGAAAAATATAATTTTTTAATTATTTTCTTCAATTTTTCTATGTATCACATGTATGCTCTGCTTTTGGAGGAAAGGTATATCTAAAGTAGAAGATACAAACTAAGAAATGTGGGGTCATAGTAAGGAATCAAAGAAAGATTGTTTGAAGTACATCTCGAAATGGGAAAATATCATTTGTAGTACACTCTTGTACTGCTAGGTTTCTGGCTACCCATTGATTTTAGGGAAATTCTTCAAAAACCCCCTAACTTTTTTGGACATTATCTAAAACTCCCTAACTTTTTCATTTCTTCAAAAATCCCCTATAAAACAACTTCAATTTTTTTTTACCCCCTATGGGGTTATGTTAAATATTTTCCATCCATTCTAATTTTTATTGACCAAAATGCCCTCTATTGATTATTTTTATACTATATTTAATTAAATTAAAAATATAATAAAAAATACTAATATTTTTCAACATAATATAAATATTATTTTATATTATTTTATGATGCATTAATTAATAAATTCTGAAAAAAATTTCTTATAAAAAAATTCAAAAAAATATTTTTTAAAAAATAATTTAGAATTTTTACTGATTTTTTTCCAGAAACTATTTTTTAAAAACAACATAAAAAAAATAATAAAAAAATAATGTTTTACTGAGAATAAAATTATAATATACAAATAAAAAGAGAAAATATTTAATGTAATATAATACTATAAAATAAACTAATGTAACATAAAATTATATAATATAATAAAAAAATTAATTAATGCTTGCATAAAATAATATAATATATTATAATATTTATATTATGTTGAAAAACATTAAATTTTTATTATATTTTTTAATTGAATTAAATATAATATAAAAATAAATAGAGGGTATTTTGGTCAATGCAAAAATTGAATGGATGGAAAAGATTTAACTTAACCCCATAGGGGTTACAAAAAATTCCATGTGCTTTATAGGGGGTTTTTGAAGAAATGAAAAAGATAGGGGGTTTTTAATAATATCCAAAAAAGTTAGGGAATTTTTAAAGAATTTCCCCTTGATTCTATATAGGAAGAAATTAGAGTAAAATTTATAGAAATATTATGGATTGTAAAATTTGCATGTGATGTTTTCTCACAAAAAGTAAGAAAAAACAATCTAGGTTATCAACCATGGTCTGTTTTTTCAGAGGTATTCAAATGGTTCGGTTTATTTGCAAACTAAATTGAACCAATCAAATTTGGTTAATTTGGTTCAGTTGTTTGGTTATTTGATTCTACTCGAAATTCGATTTTAATTTAATTCAGTTTGATTCATATCTTGTTCGGTTTAATTTAATCAGTTTAGCCTATTCAATTTGAACCGAACCGATTAAATGAGTACTCTATTATTCTGCACGCATAAAGTGCACTTAATTTCGTACATAATTAGTTGCACAGTAGAAAGATCTTTCTCAGTTGCCTTGCCTTGAAAAGAAATCTTCTCAATTGATTTATAACTATTTTTGGGTCAAACTAGACTAATTTTGGGCCTCAGTTTTTCACAATTGATTTATCTTGCACTTTTTTTTAGTAGATTGTCATGGCCGAATTATGATTTCCTAAAGGAAATGGGTAAACACAACGATTTCCTAAAGGAAATGTATAAGACACTGTAGATATATATTTTTTTTCATCTTATATACTGTTTTCTTATTTTATATATTATTTTGTCATTTAATATATTATTATTTATTCTTTGTGTATTTCTTATTTTTTTTATATGTTATTTTCCCATTTTATATACTTGTTTTCCCATTTTTATATATTATTTTCCCATTTTATGTATATACTGTCATTAGAAAATAAATTATATATACTGTTATGTATATATTGTTATTAGAAAATAAATTATATATACTGTTATTGGATCCCGTCATGAACAGTCGTGTTACAGTGCGTCGTGCTCCTTCAGCTCCCGACGGTACTGTAGAAAAGTATACATGTAATGGATATAAAGTTAAAATCATCTAATCATGTAATGGATATAAAGTTCCTTAAAGTAAATTATACATTATATGAGTTCCACATGGAAACTTACTTAAATAAGCACAAAAATGATGCTTCTCACTAAATGACACTTTTTTAGAAAATTGCAATTTTAAATATAGGTAAGACTTAAAACAGGCCTAAAAAACACACAAATTTTAATCAACTTAGTAGGCCTATTTGTACGTTAACGGCCCAGAATCTGGGCCTTCCTGGGCTTTTAAAAATCTATAAACTATTATTTTTCCTTTTTCATGAAGCAAAGCCTACAGTTGTAGTTTATTAAATTGACTGAGGAGTCAAGGACGCTCATATAGACACAAAATAGGTTATTTATATTTATTTATTTATATATATAATCCTAAAAGGACTTTTCTATACTACTTGCACCTTAATTTTCCACATCATTCCCAAAATATTTGCCCTCCGATCTAAATCAACAGGCTGTAGTTTTTTCACTTTATACTAAGATGATTAAAATTTGAACAGTCATGGTTCATTCTATTCATGATGTTCTAATACGAATTATATTCATAGGTCCATGTAATTATTGTTGAACCATGTGTATGTAAACAATTTGTCTCTTCTTTCTCTCTTTTTCTTTTTAACATTCCTGGCCCCCTTCTTCTTCAACTTGGTAATTCTATATAATATTAAAGTTTAATAAGTGGAGGGAGAATGTGGAGCGGATATGTCTCTCATATAATATTGATATTGATTTCCAATTTGTACCTAAGTATGTTTTTATTCAATATTAATCCTTACTTTGAATTCAACAAGTATCAATTCATATTTGATATTATGATATTTTATTACTAATAAAGTAATAATATAATATATTATGATATTGAATAAATTATAATAAATGAATATGAATCTCACTCTAAAAAGGATTTTTTTCATAAACTCCTAAAATATTTTTATTACATGTTTGCATTTGTTTTCCCTATTAAATAAAATATTTATAATCATTTTAATATTTAAAAATCTAACGTAATCCCTTAAGTAGTACAATTTTACAATATAAAAAACTTTATAAACTAAATTTAAAGTATTGTTATTATATGTTGTTATATTATTATTAATCATATAATATAATATGTTATATTATTATTCCTTTATTAATATATTACATTATTATTAATCCAAGTTATAATATCAAAAAAATATTATTTTACAATACTATTGACTTATAGTGGTATGCAATTAGTCAATTTTATATTATTATTAAAATATATGTTAATATTATTCGAATAATAAGTTTATAAAATAATATATTTTTTCACTAAATTTTTTTCAAATGGAGGAAACAATGAGGGTTATAATTGGGACCCTTGGTGCAAATACTGAAAACACCTACAGCTGGCCTGAGAACTAAAAATCTTACACATATTTTTATCATTTTCACACTTTGTTGGAGGTACACACAAAATTATGAGATGCTATAGGGATGCACCTGAAATTTGATCTTCAGCTTATAATAAATTATGTAATTTCCTTACTTCTTTTAAAGTTGGATGAGTGGAGGGAGGATGAGAGACCGACGCGTGTCTCCGAGTAGGTGAGTTTTTTTTTTTTTTACATTTTGTTGGATTTCCTGTAGCAATTAATATTATTCAGTATATAAGAAAAATCATTCCAAGCTAACATGTCGATTTAGTGCATAACTACACTCATATAAAAAATTTAACTACGGGCCCCACATAAAATTTCCTTACCCTCAGGCAAGCCCAAAGAGCCATTCAATGCACATGTGAGCTCATTCACACTAAGTCTATAATTGCTGAGTATATGTGGAATAAGATAAATATATATAGTGCTTTCATATATTGTATAAAGGTGTGGTGGGACTAAAATTTACATACTAAACTGGATAAAATAGGTGTGGGAATTGAAAGTTTATAATAGGCTGAGTCTGAGTGGGCTGCTAAAATTCAATCTATGAAATTATATACAATGTTCCGAAACAGAGCGAGTGCTTCCCTAGTTCTTTTTAATAAATAAAACTTATGATTTGGGATATTTTTTACCTATCTCACGGGATTTTAATATGAGTCCTCAAATTGTACCACAATATGTACTTTTATATGATATTAGTTCCCAATTTAAATCCAATAATTAATTCTATCTTTTTAAGATTTTTTTTAATTTATTAATTTATTTTAAGGAGTAATATTCTACAATAAATAACATCAATTAATGTTTGATATTGTGATATTTTATTGGTAATAATTAATAACATAACATATTACGATTTTGGATAAATTATAATAAAATTGGGTCCCACTCTAAAAAATGATCTTTTTAATAAATTCTTAAAATATGTTCATTACATGTTTCCATTTTACTCCCTATAAAATAAAATATTTAAATCCTTTCAATATTTAAAAATTATCTTATACGTTTTCATATATAAATGATAGTTATGACCTCACTTGATTCAATTTTACTTTCTTTTGGAATTTTTTGAACACTCATTATTTTTCACAATATTTTTAAAACTCACCCGACTTTGGATATTCATTTTTTAGTCTCTATAAATTATATTTTTTTTATCTATAAGAACTAAAGTTAGTTCTCTATTTGTGATTTATTTTAGTAACATATTATTTTATTTTATATTTAACTTATAGAATATTTAACTTATTCTATTTTTTAAAATAAAAGGGAAATTGAAAATAATTGAGTTTTTTTTCTCCTAAAATTATAAAGTTTTAACATAAATAAACTCATGGAAATTAGATAATTATTCAATCTCTTCTAACCATATCTTATTTGATACATTTTTACCTTTTTAGTGGTAATCATGTCAAAGAAATTATATTGAGTATAAACTATACAAGTAATAAAATGAAACTTTTTAAAGAGACAATCGAATATTTTTATTTTTACGAAGGATTATACAAAATACATGATTTCATTCAAATTTTGGAGGTCACACATGATTTTTTTTTTCTTTAAATTTCTATAGGTTAAATTTTATTATTTATAACAAAAAATTAAGTTGAAATTTTTTTGTTTTAAATGTAAATAACTCAACAAATCATTACAAAATTGAAAGTGAGAACGAATGCAAAATGAGTTCGAATTGTCGTATTATAACATTATTTTAGTTTTTATTGCTAAATTCGTTTATTGAGAACGGTGAGATTCAAACCCGAGTGTTCGTCATCATATCCAATGATTTACCTTTGGGGCAAGCTATCACTTACTTTAATTGCTAAGTTTGCTAATGCACAAAATAAGTCAACATTATATATTATATAATAATATAAACAAATACCACTTTATTTATGTTAATTTACTTTTTTTTCATATTTGTTTATTATTTGTTTATTTATTGAACGGAAACAATCAGCTAACGTGCCCCTCTTGTTTATATAATCCTAAATAAGGTTTTCTACGGTATTTGCACCATAATATGCCACATCAGTTTTTTTAAGTATCAAACCTTTAGATATTGATCCAACGTTCTATGTTAAAGAGAAAATGATTCTCACACATGGTTGTTCCTTCAATGAATCATTTAACTTTTTTATGCATATAATCGTTAACATACATCATATAGCTTCTATGCTGGTTGATACACATGGACCGAGTCTATTTTAAATGTTCAAATTGAGCAATACTTGCCTGGGTCATTCATATTCTTTCCCAATGTTATTCATCTTTTTCATCCATACCCAAACAAAAATTCAAAATTCGATGTACTATCTAGGAAACAAAATTCAAAATATTATTATTATTTTATTATCACATTATTAATATTTATTATTATTATTATTATAATAGATTTTGACCATAATATTATAGTATAATAATTTATCTTATTTTCTAAAAAAAAATTGATCAAAATATAAACTTGCATTTACTTGACACTAAGCAAATTAACAATTTTTTTTCACAAAGCATGGAGCAAATTTTTTTTATCGTAATGAAAGAAGACATTATATTATCTATTTATATATTATAATTTTGAATACCCGTAACTACAAAATTCTCTCTAGGATGCATCACATCATGCTCATATTTGGATTGGGGTAAGACCAATAAAGGACACGGAATTGTTCAAAAAACTCACAACTCCCTTACATCATTTTTTTTATACTTTGACCATTATAATTTATATGAATATACGAGATAAATAAAATAAATATTAGTTTCAATAAAATAAAATATATGAAAGCCAAAAAATTATATAGAAATGGAATCAAATATATGAAAGCCAGAGTGGAACCTAATATATGAAAGCCAAAAATAATACATTTTTGTAAACCAAACAAAATACAATAACATACTTAAATTCTCTGATTGTCAGCAAAACAAAAAACCGACGAGTAGATGAAAAATTAGTATGGTAAACTGATCGATCGGATTTGTCTTCTTCGTCCGATATCTCCCTGTTCATTCTTCACCGACTCCAACTCGGTCCCATCATCATTATTCTCAGAGTCAGAATGTGGCGTAGTTTGATTGTTAATTTTCTTGCGACATAGAAATATCCCTATTACACTTACCGAGACAAGCAAACACGAGATGAAAAGACCAAAAAAGCTGTCGAATTCTAATGTTTGCCTGTTTGTATCTTTCATGGGTGATACTGCAGGCTTAAAAGATACAGAGAACCACTTATCTTCTATTTTCTTGAGTGTAGCATCCTGTTCTAACTCGAGTATAGCTTTTGACATGTCAAGAGTCATTGTGGAGAATTTCGGAAGTACCTGATGATCAAAAGGAATGACAAAAGGTAAAGTTTATTTGCTCAAATCATTAAAAGATGATTCATTATATAGAAGCTTAATTTAATTCTTCTCTGAACAAAACAATAATTTAATGAAATAATGAATTTGCTTACAAAGCCAAAACCCCCGAGCATGTGCGCCTCGCCATAGACAGTGTAACCTTTGTTTTCAGAGAGGAAAACACGAACATAAGGCACCTCCATAAAGGCCGCTGTTATGGTTCCATTTTGGAATGCATTGGGATAATCAGAACTATTCGTAACTAAAACAATATCCTGCGTGTAGTGAAGTACATCTTTCAAGTAGTTGAAGAGAAATCCGAGACCACTGCAACTGATCCTCGAGTCATCGACACGTGGTTTTAGATTGTCAATTACTAGAATTGAGCTAAGGTTTGCTGTGTAACTAGAGCTTAAAATTAAAACTACCAGGAGCCAGTGAATAATCACAGTTTTCGTGTAGTAAGAGCCAATTTTCCCTATAAATAAGAGGGTAGAAATTAAGAAAATTATATATAATATTAATCACAAAAAAGACCAGATGTTTTAAAACTTACCATCACCGTAGCTCAAGAAAATTGTATTGCCAATTACCCAGAGAGCAGCACTAATTTGCTTGTACCAAGGGCCCTGAAAATCATCATCCGCTTTATTATCATATTTCTCCAAAACCAAAATCGTTACAAATGTCCATAACATCATGCCACCGATTCCCAACCACAACGTCCATTTGAATGGACTCAAAAGTAGCCATCTAGAGTTATTATGCTCCAACGGGACTAGCATCACAATGCCAGATGAAAGAAACGGCCGAGTGAATGATACTTTCTCTGAGCGTGAGGCTAGGATTGTGACATCTCCTACAACTAGATCTACTTTCTATAAAAAAGAAGATAAATGATTTTAGAAAAAAAAAAGAACATTTTATCAATGACTAACTCCAAATTAGCATGTTCATGATTTCTTTAAGTAACAATTCATAGATAGACGTATAAATAATGTACCTCCAAGTAGACCTGGTTGACGAGGTCATCATAAGTGAATTGATTACTAGAATTGGTTCCTTTGGGAACGAGTTGAAACTCATAGTCAAGTGAAGCATCGATCCCCATGTTAAAGGGTACATAGTCATATTCAAATTTATAGTTCATCTTGTCTAACACAGCTAAGAAAACGTCAATGCAAAATCCCCTTGGATTAGTTACTCCCTTAGATTCTACATCAACTTCTACCATTTGAAAGTTTTCAAATACTGGATTAGCTGGTATCCCAACCTTGAGTCTCCTCAACCCTCCTGGGATTATTGTTGGACCGCCAGGCCAAAAAACTACAGTTAGATTGTTCAAACTAGGCCCATGCAAACCTAACTCATTCTCACTGCCATAAAATCCAAAATCATCTAACCAGAATCCTAACTCTTTATAACTCTTACCAACTACATTGATTATCCGAAACATTGGAAGCCCCTTACTAAATCCGGTGAGCTTGCTTGCAATCAAATTCTCGACCAGTGGCATGTTGTTCTTCTCCGACTCGAGCGCAGCAAATGTTATGGCTTGCACAATATCATACGCTCGAAAGGCATATACTCCTGGTGTAAATACAATCTCACCGTTGTTTTCATACTCTCTCTTAAATGTTCGCTGGAACTCAGAGTAAAACTTCTGATAATTCAGAGTGGACTCATTGATATAGGACTCAATGCCTAAAACTCCTTGCATATAATTGGAAATGAATGACGAGTTAAAAGTTGAATCTAAGAGATAAGTGATATCATTTCCACATATCCATACATATCCTTTATCCATCATTCCAAGTTCAGTTGCCTCGTGGAACAGGGAGAGAGCAAGAGCCTCAGAGCTATATAAAACTACATACACAGTGGATAATTGTTTCTGCATTTTTTTTAACTCATCTTGAACGTAAGACTTTGGATAAGATCCGTTTCTTGCTGGTGTAAAGACGGCTAGGTATTCGAGCTCTGATCCAATCTCTCTGAGGGCAAGAGAAAATAATAAAGCTGTCTTGGACATGGTGCTGTGTCCGTCATCCTCATAAACAGCAATTACGTGTCGCCAATTGAAGGATTTAACAATAGCAATGATGCATTTAATAAATGCCGCGTTTGAATAAGACATTTGAGCTAAGAAAGGCTTGGAGGGTAGTGAAGAAGGAACAAGAGAAATTATGGGGATTTCAACTTTGTTCCCAATGTCACCGGCAGAGAGCACTTGCAGTGTAGTTCCAGTAGCAATAATTGCTTTTGCGCCCCGCTCGGCCAGTTCTTGTGCTACGATTTAATGAGGTCATTAGTGTATGCTTGCAATTTTCTCCAAGAATGATTGTCATTCTTGTGATTGAATGAATAGTTGAATATTATTATTTTTCATTGTAAAATATGTAAGTTTGGTTTAACCAAATAAATCGAATTAGTATCCGGTTCATATGATTCAGTTTTATTTCGTCAAAAAACCAGTCCGTTCAGTCTTCAACAAAATTGGCTTAGTTTATATTCGATTTGAGTATAAGGCTTTTAGTTGTTCGGTCCGGGCCGAACAACCGAATGAACATTCCTAAGCATGTGGAATTAGAAGATGAATGAAATGATCATAATACAATTAAATATTTCATAGCAAAAATAATTAATTAATCTCAACCAACCAAACTTGGCCCTGTAGCGCCACCATCAGCATCCGGTATTGTATTCTTGAATTTTCCGGTATTGGACTCTCTGCTCAGTGCTTACCACTTGAGAGGTATGGCTGATCACTGATGCCATCGCCTCAGGTGAGGCAATTTGGGGTCTAAAAAGAATTTTCCTAAAAATTATTTCCTATCTCCCCTCTCCTGGCTATTCGAACTACATCCCCACACCAGGGCTCCTCTCATGGCTATATGAATATTACTATGATTTATATTGAAATTCATTTCATGAAAATTATTATTTTGATTTTTATTGAATTTAGGCATATCAATTTGATTTATGGAAATTTGATGATACTTTTTATGAAAAGTTACATGTTTTAAAATTTTATGAACATTTAGATATATGATATTTTGCTGGAAAATATTATGTTTTTTCTTTACTAGCATCATAATTTTAATCTTGGGCCAAAACTTTTATAGTAAGAGTGGTTATCTAACCCATAAATTAAAAGGTTATGAGTTCAAAATTTATCAAAAATTAATTTCTTTGAAAACAGACGAGGACTTATGAACCCTTCCTATTAAACAAAAAAAAAATAATCTTACATAAACACTAGTTTACCCGCTCGATCACTAACCCATACATTTGAAGGGAACCAATTGACTACATTCCATTTGTTCTGATAAATATCTTTTTTTTTTTTTTTGGAGTTGTTCTGATAAATATCATAGCTCTAAAGATTTTTAGACTCAAAGATGAAAAATTCAACCAAAAAATAACGTAATAAAGACACTAAAATTAAAATACAGCGGTTGTCAAAGCTTACTTCACTGGCGGGCATTCATAATTATTTGAATTCATGGTACAAGCCATGAATTTTTGTGAGAATATATGAAGAACGTATACAAGCAATTGTTGCAATTTTTTTTGGATTAATCTTAATTAACACCCTGACTAATCTCAAGTTCTCATATTCTTTATGATGGCCGACTAGTATCTGACTATTCCTAGTTCTCATCTTTTCCTACTTGCGCTGACTAGTGACTCTTTTACAACATGTTGATATAAGCCCATCCTATATCAAGGAAAAAGAAGAAATACCATAGTTGCCTGCGAGAAGAGGATCAGTGCCATTAAGGTGTTTGCCGTCGAGTAGAATTGTAGGGGAGGAGCTAAAATGTTCGACTGCAAGTTTGATTGATATATATTCTTCCTTCCCTTTTCGTGTATTATGATCGAAAATAGCTCCGAGAGGAAGTGTTTGTCCTTTGACAGTAATTAGGACTGAAGCTAGGCTGCAGATAACACAAATCTGGAAACAGGAAAATCTAGCTGACATTGTTAACAAAAACTAGATATACTTTTTTGATATTGTGACATAGAGATTGATTCAGACCTAGCTATTTATATAAGATTTTGGGTGTACCGATTCTTACAATGAAAGAAAAGAGGAATATGAGAGCAAAAAGTAAGCGCCTTGAAGTAAACGCCTTGACTTTGTCTCATCCCCCGTCCAAAAACACACACACACACACCACAAAAAAAAAGATGATGATAACAAAAATAAAATTCAAGTGGTTAAGTCAAATTCAATTCCATTTTAGTTTAGTCCCTCGCTTTTCTTTAAAGAAAATGGAGGCTTTGCTCATCTTCAAACAAAATGCGTTCATATTGAACGAGGAAGTATGTTACTTGATTAAATGATAAATGAAACTAATCGGTTACATTGTTAAATATTATACTTAATACTTTTTTTTTTAATTCAACTTATGTTTGATGGATTGAAAGATTTTACTAAATATATATTAAATAAAATTGTGTTAGTAGATATTTGAACTTGTGATTTCTTAGTCCACATGTTAGAGACTCTACTAACTAAACTATAGATCATTTGCCTATACTTAATACTCAATTATCAATTTGATTCTTCATTTTCGTTAGCTAATGGAGATGAAGGATGTAAAGCAATTCTTTTGAGTTTTCTGGTTTTAATTTTTAAACTCCGAAGAGTTTACTTTCGTTAATTAAAGATGCCTAATTTACTCCGAAGAGTCCTGATAGCTGGCACTACTTGACTATATCTATCTGAATAATAAAAACAAAAAACAAAAATTAACAAAAGTCGTTTGGAACGTCACTTTCAGGTTTTGTTGAAAAAATATTGCCATAACTCAAATATTTCCTTCATTCACTATTGTCATGTAAATGATGTTGATAACAAAAATTAACAAAGATATTAACAAAAGTCATTTGGCAACAATTTCATTATTCTCCGTATTTATGTTTTATTTTTCTTTTCTTCGATGACAACTTTATAGAAATCGAGAGGGAAATCATGACTCATTCAAGATTTTGATAAAATAATATATATCAATACTGTTTTAGTAAATTTTTTTTAAATATATATAATTTTATGTATTTGACTCTCAGTCAAAAAAAAAAGAACAATATTAATCAGCATAAAAAAAAATTTCTAACCCCTAACGAATAAAGTCAAGTTCCACCACTACTTTCCTCCTCTCTCCAACTAAATTATACAATAACATTAGTTAGTCTCGACCTGCAGACATTCTTAAGTTAAATTATGAATATAAGAAACAGCGTAATCGTAATCCATTTTCAAGTTGTACAAATTTTCATTCTATTTGCTTGGTATCCTGCTGTGATCATCTCCGGTTCTCTCTCCAGTCCGTTTTAAACATCATCTTTAGATGGATAGAGACAGTCAGCGACCAGCTTGGATTCTAGCCAGCCAATCAAATCGCCAGTCCTAGATTACATGCATCCAACTGATCCTACGTGGCAACATGAAGAACAAGGGCGTCTCCAGTTGGTTGCATAACAGAGAAACAAAACGAATTGACTGGACAATGGCTAGAAACATGAGTATGTATGTATGTCTGTTACATCCTCTACAATTTCAATTGCAACTATTTTCAATTTTCTGAAACAGTTTTGTTCTTAAATAATATTGTGTTTTGTAAATATAATTACCTCTCTTACAATTTTTTATATCCATTCACACTATTAAATTCGCCTCGTAAATCGTAATGAAATTGAAAATATAATATTCATGTTTTTTTCCAATTCATGTCAAAAGTTAATTTTTGTTTATTCTAAGATATCATCTTTATTAATCTTACATTGATAAGAAATTGAAATTGAGAAACATTCTTTAAACAAAATAACATAAAAAAACTCGTTAAAGCTTAATAGCTCAAGCAGTCGGACTTTTACTTGAACGTTTGAAGAAATCTCAAGTACACATCAAGCACGAGTTGTGAGTTTTTTTTTCTGAAAATTGATAAGAGATGAATAAGACTACAATCCCACCATAAGATAAAAAATATATAAAATACTTCATATAATCCATATTATAAATAGGCTCGTTCCATGAATAAGCCTAAAAAGCATGTTGGATAAAACACAATCACTAATCCAAGTACAACCACTTAGTAGAATATAATTATATTTGTCTGATTTAAAATCAACCAATAAACTTGCGTGACAGAATAGAAAGTTGCATACCAATGATTACATATTACAAGAGATATCAATTCTAATTATTTGTTTACATATTTCAGTATAATCGCAATGATTTTTCTATTAATAACCTTCGTCTTTTAGATTTATATAATAGTAATATTCTCATTTCTAAATAAATAGAATTGTTTATAATTTTTATAATAATACTTTTTGTAAAAAATGATTCTTTTGTATTAGACATGGTATATGTGAGCTGATTTATGCGTTTGTGTGTTTTGACATTTAATTTTGTATTTTTTTTTAATTAGTAGACTTTTAGATTGCTATATCTAAAGAATATTTTGTTTACAATAAAAGTATGTCGATAATATAAGTAAATTGTTTCTTTTTGTTTTAATAGTACTAAAAATTATTAAAAATATCGTTCTTTTATTTTCTCTTATAATTTTGAGTTGCATAATAGTTTGATTTTACTAAAATATTAGATCAGGGCATAAAAAAATGGAGGCCGGCCTTATTTATGATTCAAACTTATTAGATCAGATAATAATCTCATTTTAGTTTCATAGAAAGTTAATTGTTTATGTGAAAATATTTTCATCAACAGTATAAAAAGTTCATATGACAATTATGTTGAAAAAGCATAATAATAATTGTTAGCTTTAAACTTGAAAACACTGCAAATAGTCTTCATTTATTTGACATCAAATCAAGCTAAAAAAAAATTGCCAATGATGCAATTTCGCCTATTACAGATGATAAAAAAGTCCAAAGCCCAAACACCTGATCCACGAAGGCGGGACCAAAGTGCAAAAACGTGAGGCTCCTTTTCTCTCCACGACTTTCGCTCTTTCTTCCCTCTTTTTTCCTCCCTCTTCTCAAAACTCTCTATCTATCTCTCCAGCTTCTTCACTGCACTCTCACTCGAAGAACCAACCAACGTCTTCTCACGCAATTTCAGATTCTATCCATCCATGGCTTCTTCTTCTTCTTCCATGGCTTCTATCTCTAGATTCCTTCACAGAGATTGTAACTTTCATGCGGGACTGAGGCGGGTTTCGAATGTGTCGCCGGCCAGCTGCATGCGTCAGGCTAAGCTTGGTATGTGGATTATTTTGGATTTGGGTGTTGGGTTTATTGGGATTTGGATGGATGGAGTTTCATTTTTTTTTTTAAATTGGGTTTGATTTTGAATGATAATAGAGGTTGCAAGTGGAATTTCATTGAGTTGTGCGAGGAAAGATGAGAATTTTTCTGTTTCTTCATCGCGTGCTTCGCCGTTAATGCCTATTTTGAGGTTTGTAATTTAAATTAATAAATATAAGTATATATGAGCAACCAATTTTGTTAATTGAAACATAAAGAAGAGAATTTAAGGCCTTTTCTTATTCATTTCTTTTCTGCCTGGATAAGATTGATATGACATTTGTATCAATTTTGATACATTTCTTAATTGAGACTAATCAATTATTAATTACTAATTTGATTCATCTTCATTTTAATTTATTTTATTTTCAGAAAGCGTGAAGCTTTGTGCAAAGCTGAAGCAAACATTTCGTCCGGAAATATACCAGAAAAAATACCAACTCAAATGAGCACATATGAAAGAATAGTTGAATTGCTCACAACTCTTTTTCCACTTTGGGTGTGTAAAATAAAGACATAAATTTACTTATTTTAAATTTACATTTTTAATATTTAAATAAACCTTACTTTACAATATGATTTTTACCAGGTCATTATAGGCACAATCATTGGAATTTACAAGCCATCTATGGTACATTTATAATTTAAAATTTGAGTTATCTCACTTAAAGGCTTAAACCCTAAATTAGGGTTTTTCATTTTCATGGAATATATATATATATTTTTTAATTTTTTAGGTTACATGGCTAGAGACAGATTTATTCACAGTGGGATTAGGGTTTCTGATGCTCTCAATGGGTTTGACTTTGACTTTCGACGATTTCAGAAGATGCATGCGAAATCCTTGGACCGTGAGTGAAATTTTATTTTATTATTTTTCGTTAATATCATGGAAATTATTATCAATTAAATTGATTTTTATTTTTATTTTATTAGGTCGGTGTGGGATTTCTTGCGCAGTATGTTGTTAAACCCTTGCTTGGCTTCGCTATCGCAATGGTACCTTACTCGACATTTAATTAATTATTCTGTGCATTATTTCCCCGATTATTAATTATTTTATTGATGCAATATTTCCCTAATTTCCCACCTCTCGAATGATACACTTTATAAATAAATTTCAATTCAGTATTTCCTCCAAATGCCAAGTTCATATCAACCAGAACTACCTAACAAACATCTTCCCAACAAACAAACCACCACTGACAAATCTACTAAACCCCCCCTTAATCATACCCAAATCACAAAAAGGCCCCTACATTGTTGTCTCTAACCCACAATTAAATGAAATTGAATTTGTTGAAATGCAGACATTGAAACTATCGGCTCCGCTGGCGACGGGCTTGATTCTGGTTTCGTGCTGCCCGGGCGGGCAGGCGTCGAATGTCGCGACATATATATCCAAAGGAAATGTCGCTCTTTCCGTCCTCATGACCACGTACGGTTTACCACTTTTTTCTATTTTTTTTTAATGTTTACGAACTATTTGGAACTCTCGTTGTTGTGTTGGTGGTAGTCCGACACTTTTATCTCTTTTATTTATTTTGAACTTATTTTTGTAGCTGTTCTACAATTGGTGCAATTGTGATGACGCCTCTGCTGACCAAGTTCTTCGCCGGTCAACTCGTGCCTGTCGATGCAGCTGTAAGAATATTCGATTAATCAATTTAATTAATTAAATGAATGAATAAGCATGCAATTATTCAAAATGATCGCTCACATTTCCAGAATTGATTAATGGTTTTTTGTCAAATCCAGGGATTAGCGCTCAGTACTTTTCAAGTTGTTCTCCTTCCTACAATCATTGGAGGTTATATATTTATTTATTTATTAACTAATATATAAATAAATAAATGATATATGACCAAATATTTAATTTTATTGTATCTTTTTCTTGTGCAGTGTTAGCGCATGAATATTTCCCCAAATTTACAGAGAAAATAATTACAATTACTCCGTTGATCGGAGTGCTTCTCACCACCCTGCTTTGTGCTAGTCCCGTAAGTTTTATTTCATTCATAAAAAAATTAAACCAAGTCATTAAGTAAAACATGATAATTTAAAGTTTAATTGATTGATTAATCAATTATTTTCTTTTAGTTTCTTTTGGTGACAGCATTCAATCTGACCCATACATAAAACCTCACTAATTTTATTTATTCATTATTTATTTAACTATTATTTTAATTATTTATTTATTATTTCTTTTCAAGTTATTTGATTCATCAGTAATTTATTGTTATTACTATTCCTATAATAATGATTTTTGTTGTTGATACGAGGCACCTTATAGATAGGGCAAGTATCGGAGGTGCTGAAAGCGCAAGGCCCGCAATTGATACTCCCGGTGGCAGTTCTCCACATCGCAGCATTTGCGCTGGGCTACTTCGTCTCCCGCTTCTGCTCCTTCGGGGAGTCCACCTCCCGCACCATCTCCATCGAGTGCGGCATGCAGGTATCTATCTATCTATCTATATACATATGTATACATATATCATCACACTAAAATAGTCTCAGCTCACCCAAATTATGTCTCCTCAATCCTTGTGTCTTATTTACATGCACTGTCCGTCCGTGTGAGTCCCTGTACGTTAATTGGAATGACATGTTTGGTTCCTGTGTTGGATTGAATTGAACTCAATTCAATTGTGGACTAATCATGCATGCATGTGTGAAAACAGGGACCAAGCATGTCGGCTTGGGGACTAATCATTCATGCATGTGTGAAAACAGGGACTAAATTGCAATCCGACTCAAGTACAGGGACTAAATTGTGCATTTATTACATATTAAAATAGTATGTTCAGAATGTTGTCGTAGTCTTGACTTTTGTTATGCTATCTCTTTGGAATGTGGCATTACTCATGGCTAGTATTTTGTTTTATGGCTGCTTGTGTAGTGGTAGCCTTGTAGTAGTCCGAAGCCGATGGAAAGTAAATGATTTTTTTGCTGATGTCAAAAATAATCATATGATTATCTGTATGGATTTAATTTATTATTTTTTTTTAGAGTTCTGCGTTGGGGTTTTTGCTCGCGCAAAAGCATTTCACGAACCCACTTGTCGCGGTGCCTTCTGCTGTCAGTGTTGTTGCCATGGCGGTATGTTCTTTATTTTATTAATTTCATAAATTTTTCTTATTCTATTAATTTTATTAGTTTTGTTAATTTTATTTATTTATTTATTTATTTATTTATTTTTGTAGCTTGGAGGGAGCGGTTTGGCGGTATTTTGGAGAAACCAGCCAATCCCAGCTGATGACAAGGATGATTTCAAAGAGTAAATCAATCAATTTTGGGATTAATTTTTATTATTAAGTAAAATGTGTAAGTTTGTTAGAACCCTTTTGTAGTATTTGTAAGAGAAGAGGATATGCAGTTTATTGGTGTTCGTTTTTTTAATTTCGTTTTGGAGCTAGTGTGGTTTCCATTTATTTTCAGAAATAAGTTTCTCCATTTATTGGAGGACCAAAACGGTGTGTTCGGTATTTATTGTGAGAAGTTTGTAATTTTGATGATTTGTAGCAGGATATTTTTTTATTTATTTCGGAGGTTTTGTATTATTGAAAACTTTGTTTGTAGTTAACCAAGTCTAAATTTTTGGCGTGATGACTCGCTACACAATTGGCTCAATATTGAGGATTATTCAGTTAAAGACAGGACAGGATATCCTGTCTTTGGGATTTTGAATGTACGGACCTTGATATCCGCTGAAGAGTGAAGTGGCAAGAATTTAGATGGACATGTTCTACAAAGATAATTAGACTTGTTTTGGTAGAACATAGAATTGGCTCTTCAAATATGATTTTTTAAATGTTACTTGTGTGACGGTGATACTCATTATGTTGTTTGTTGCTCATTATATGCTCAGCGGCGGGTCATGACCCGATATAGTTGGGGACGAGGGAGCAAATTTTCTTAACTTTAGAATACTTATAGTCTAATTTGAGGGGCCAAATATACTAATTTTCCTATGTGATGTTATAATATATAAACACTAAATCTTCCTATGTGCTGTTGTATACATAGAACCAAAAAGACCCAAGTCCAACCAAAAATCAAACTGTATTTCATTTACTCAGGGAACAGGAGCGTGGCTTCCATCACGTGACATCAGGCATCTCAGACTCACAGTGCCCACGTCCAGTCACGTGACACGACGGATTACGTCCTTTAATCCATCCTCACAAAATCTAACGGTGAGAAATCAACACGATGATGATTTCATGATTTGATGATGATGATGGTTTTCTCTGTAAAATTTACCGTTTTGGGTAATTCAGCGATTGTATCTAGTTACTAACGCGTGATTTATTTTGCCATTTAAAGCGCATTTAGTGGGTTCAGTCAGAGTGTTTTTATTAGTAACAAGATGGTCTAGATATTAGGGTTAGGGTTTTTAGAATCTAGATTTCAATTTTCAATGATTTAGACTTTAGGGCATTACCTCATCTTCTTTGGGAACATGGCATGCTTGATGAGTTGGACAAGAGGAGAGAGAATTATATTTCTCATGGTTTCGTTTGTGTACAAATTTAACGACAATCTAAGCTTATTTAGATCTATTTTGAAGAAGTATATGATCATTATTATAGAATTAAGTATATGGTCATTATTATAGAATGACTAGCTGAATCTTCAAGTCATCATACAAGATAAATATGAGAAAATTCAAGAATTTATAAATAAAGTTTAATAAATTACCTAAATATCAACCTCTTTTACACATTAGAAAAACTCCATGTTTTTTTTTTCATCGGAGCATTTATGAAATAAATACTATCATTTTTATTTTGTTCTATAGGTATGAACAGTATAAATCTTCAATCTCCTTTTATAAGACGCGTTCAAACTGTCATAACATTTTGATATACTTTATTTGAACATTACTGAGCAAATTAGTTGATAACTAAAAATGTTAAACATCCTTCTGTCAACGTAATGTATAGTGATTACAATGAACACTTCAATCTTTAGAAATAGGCTTTTGAGATACAAATTTTGAGATGGCAAATCATTTCCGTAAATTACAATGGGCGGCTAGAATATTGACATTATTTTTCCTTTTTTTATTCATAAACCAACTGTTTGCAAATAGTAATACTAACACTTCCTTTTAACTCCAAATTAATTACCAAGTGTACACGGAACAAAGGATCCAAGCCGTAAATATGTACAATCTAGAGGTCTAGTATGTATAGTTTATTCACATTCAAATCCAGCTAATTTTTCACTCGGTGCACTAAACCCTATATTACTTAGGGTTTTTGTTTTCGACAATGCTATATGAATTAGGTTTTTTTTTTTTTTTTTTTGCTTTCTGCTATATGAATCAGGTTAATATTTAAATTCGTCATCCAAGTGAATTTATTCGCTGTTGCCTACGGGCTATCTAATCGAAAAAAAAGTGAATTTATTTGCTGATAAACCCTGCCAATTCAGGAAATTTGCCAAAATGCCACCAAAAATTTCTGATGTTAGTCATAAATAAAAACTATTTTCACTTACCTAGGTTCTGTACCGTTTCCATTAATTAATTAATTAATTTTTTATTGTATTATATTTCTTTTCCGTTGTTTTTTTTTTAGAGTTAGATCCCAGTTCTGGTTTGGGTATCCGCGGTAAATAGAATCTGTACGTAGTAGGGAAAATAGGACCATTTGTTTTGCATTAAATTTGTAGACTGGGCCAGATGGACCCGGAATCTAGTTAAGTGGATTTTAGTGATGTAATAGTGCAATATTAAATCTGGTTAAATTACTTGTAGAAGCAGAAATTCTAGATTTTATAACTTTGCCATAAAATAACAATAAGTATCAATCAAATAGCAGAATTGCTTGTGTCATCTCTTATCAGCAATAATGCAGTTTAAACTTAATCTCACTTATCATATCAAATACTTAATGAGTACATAACAGAAATTATTTTTTTCTTATTTACAATTTTATTGAATGGAAAATCAATTTGGCAAATTGAGGAACCGAGTTGACCAGTCAATGGTTAAACCTGTTTAATTTCCTGTGCGTCCTACATTTTTCCAAATTGGGCTATAAATAAACATGGGCTGGGCTTTTTTGGAAGTTTTACTTAATTAGAAGAAGAATTTGGCAGTCGGTATCCAAAGAATTTAAGAAAACCGTGTGTATCTTTTCCAAAAGAGAAATTTGCCAACAAAAAAATCTCCATGCTAATTCGAAACTACAATACAAAACGATCCTTTCTCTTTCATGAATTTCAAAGACGTTCCTGCCTTAATGGTATTAAAAGTTAATTAAGCCGCATTATCATATTCATTACGATATGTTATGTTTCTGTTTAAAGTTTAATAGGCGGCAAAGATTTGTGTAAACTAGAAAAAACCCTAATAATAAGCTCCTGTTTCAAATAATTACAGCTGCAAGCCTGGACCCCCCCATAAATACTAATCAGCCTCCTCTGTTTTTTCTCACACACACTCTCTCTCTCTCTCTCATTTACTTCATCTGCCCTTGCCATATATTGTTTATATCTCTTCTCTCTTTCTTCCCTGCTCTATTCTGCTCTGTTCTGATCATCCCTGCCAGTAAAAAACGATTCACTTGTAAGTTGAAACCTCCAAGTGTTTCAAGTTCCCAAAACCCTTATAAAACCCTTCTCCTCAAACACACAAACAAACAAAAAACAACCACCCTTTCAACTTCTCTTCAAAAAGGAAAGACAAAAAACAGAGCATATGGTTTCTCCTCCTCCTTTTCCTTCTCTTTCTCCTCCACCTCGTAAAAGTTCAACACATATATGGCAAGTGGGACCTATTATAATCGGAGCCGGTCCCTCAGGCCTAGCTGTAGCCGCTTGTCTTTCAAACTTAGGAATTCCTTCTCTAATACTAGAAAAATCTACGTGCATTGCTTCTTTATGGCAACAAAGAACTTATGATCGGCTCAAACTCCATCTCCCTAAAAGATTCTGCGAGCTTCCATTAATGGGGTTCCCTGAAACTTTCCCAAAGTACCCCTCAAAGGAGCAGTTCGTCTTCTACATGGAGACATATGCATCAGCATTCGGTATCAAACCAAAATTTGGGACTGAAGTGTTACGAGTGGAGTTTGATGAGAGCATAAATGGCTGGAGAGTTTGTCTGAGAAATGGAGAAGAGATGGTGAGTAAGTGGGTGGTCGTAGCAACAGGAGAGAATGCGGAACCGGTTGTACCGAAAATGACCGGTACAAAGATGTTTAAGGGGACCGTGATGCACACTTGCCAGTACAAAACAGGCAAGGAGTTTGAAGGCGAGAAGGTGCTTGTGATTGGTTGTGGTAATTCCGGAATGGAGGTTAGCTTGGATTTGTGTAGACATAATGCAAACCCTTATATGGTTGTTAGAAATAATGTGAGTGGTAAATAAAATATTTTTGTCATTTTTTATGAACATCTAAAACTTTATTTTTTATATTGCCGAAATTGAACTTTTTTTAGTTAATTTTTCATTTTTTTTCATTTATAGGTGCATATTTTGCCGAGAGAAATGTTTGGAATATCAACATTTGGTATAGCAATGACTTTGCTTAAATGGATGTCAGTTAAGTTAGTAGATAAATTTCTTCTCGCAATGACTAATTTAGTACTTGGTGATACTGACAAATGGGGCCTACGGAGACCAAAAATTGGACCTATTGAACTCAAAAATCTTACCGGCAAGACTCCAGTGCTTGATGTTGGAGCACTTGCTCAAATCAAATCAGGCAGGATTAAGGTTAGTTTTAATTTCGATGAAACTATTTCTTTGTATTTGAAGTTTTTCTTTTTTGGTATTTGTGAAGGAAAGGAAAATATTATTTCAGGTGTTTTGATTTCTTTCTTGTTATTAAAAAATGTTTTATGCTGTTTTTGCATAATGCATGCAACTTGAATATAATTTTAAAATATTAGTAAAGTAGTTTGTATTTTTAAAAAGTGAAGTAAATAGTATATTTTTTTCTCACTAAATCATTTCATCAACTGGATAGAAAGATATTTACTATATTATAAAAAGATAATTATTGGGTAAAAATTCAAAGGTTTGAGCAATTAATGTGGAAAAACTATTTTACTATTAATATATATTTTTCTATATATCAATGATTCTTATTAGCTTTATTTGTTCAATAAGAGTTTTTACACAAATAGATACAAAATTTACAGCACAAAAAAACAATTATCAGACTCCTAAACTATGGGAGTGATGATGAATTAATGATGTGATATGATGGGCTTGCAAATCTTCTCTCGAGGATCTTCTTACCCCTAAAAAGCAAGTTTGGGTCATGTCACAACCCCCAAAACATTAATCATAGCCCCAAATAAACAGTGCTTATTTTTATAATTTTTATAATCCCAATGCCAAAACTATGCATTCATTTCCCTTAATTGCAACTTCATTTGTTATTAACTTAATACTCAGTTTGCTAATTTTCCAACAATTTCTCTTTTTTGGATGAAAAATATGTTAGAATGATATATGATGAAAATATCATGAATATCTCTAGAAAACATAGGATTATCGACTCTATACGAAACATAAAAATATCATATTTATTTTACTTCAAAAAAAAATTCATATTTATTTATGCATTAGTAATGGAAAAATGCCTAATTTGGTCCTTGTTTTGAAAAATTAGGAGATGGGGGAGTATCAATGGTATTTGACATCTTTTTTTTTAGTTTTATCGATACTATTTCATTCTTGTATTAATGATATTCCTAGAAATTCGGCTTTTTTTTTTTTTGGTGAAGTTGAACAGATGATATTATATACTGTATACTTTACTGTTATGTTCCATTTGTTCTAAGTTGGGTTATGGATTAAATGTGCAGGTGGTGGGAGGAGTGAAGGACATAACAAGAAACGGAGCGAAATTTGTGGATGGGAGGGAAGAGCGGTTCGATTCCATAATACTTGCAACTGGCTACAAGAGTAATGTGCCTTCATGGCTTAAGGTAAAATTAAATTACTTTGCATAAAAATTGACTACTCTTTCCTGACCCCTTCTGGCCCTTTTACTTTTTTGTGTCTATTTCCATGGCACAAGTGAGAGAGCTCATGTAAATAAATGGTCTGTGTTACATCTTGTGTATCATGTATATATATTGAGTCATGCCGACTAATTCATAAAAACATAACAAATTCATGGAATCTATACTGAATGCAGGATGTAAAGTCTGTTTCAATCTATCAAATGAAGTCTAGTCATTTTCATGTCATCCTTACTTGATTATCACTAAAGCATATATTTTGAAAAAGCAGTAAATTAATATTTTGATCAAATTTAATAAAGATTCAAATCATTAACTTTTCAAGATAAACCTTTGATCAATTGATTTGAGCAGGTCAAGTGAGTTTGTCAAGTCGGGTGAAATAATCAATCATAGTCTATATCCTCAATTCATTCAAAAAAAAAAAATCAATCATAGTCTATCTATTAGATTAGTCCCTGCCCCTATAAACGATAAGAATATTACTATTTTATATAACCTGTTACATGTTGTATATATCATCTTTCATTAGATAATGAGTCAAAGGATTGAGACTAATATCAGAACCTTTCAAAATCATTAAATGAATCCCTAAAATTGGATAATAAATGAAGCTATGTTCTATGCATTAGTAGGGGGTCATGAATCATCTCTGAAATCATTTACTCATTATATGACAAAAGAATGAAAGATACTTATTGAAATAGCACTCTTTATTTTCTTTTCAAATTTCTGCACCCATTTCAAAATTGCAATATTTAGTAATCCCTAATTAAATACTTAATTTAATTATCGTCATTAATTTTCATTTTTCATATATTTTAGGATGGAGGAAATCTATTTGCAAAAGATGGTTTACCAAAAACTCCATTTCCAAATGGATGGAAAGGGCAAAATGGTCTTTATAGTGTTGGGTTCACTAAAAGAGGTCTACTCGGTACATCGGCCGATGCTTTAAAAATCGCAAAAGATATTTATCTTCAATGGAACCAATAAAACCATAATTAACAACCCTTCATAATATACAATTATCATGTTCTAATCTTAGGACGAATTTGGATTTTAGTTGACTTTGAGCGAGTTTGACCTTTTTTTTCTTTTCCTTTTTTATATGTAAATTAGACAATTTTGGATGGTGGGTCCCCAAGAGTTTATTATGGAATTAAGTTTTGTATATTTCAAAGTATAGAAAATGAAAAAAGGGAGGTATGTTTAATTAATTCCTTTTGCACCTCAGTGGTGGGTTTATTTTGGCAGTGTCTTTCTTTCATTATATTTCCTGTGTGAGAATAAATAAGTTGTGCATATATGGCTCTGACAAAGAATTAAATGTATGGTCAAATGAAATCGGTGAATTTATTCCATATCATGCAGAAAGAGAGCATCAAAGAATTGATTTTTCAAATTTTGCAAGGAGGTGCCTACTACATTATGACAAAAGCACAAATATTGTCATTTGGGTAGCAATACCAATATTGAGAATAGTTAGAATGAAATTTGTTATATCCTAGTATTATTTTTTGTCAGTAAAATAAAAACTAGATTACTCATTGTTGGAGCGAAACAACTATATCCGATTGCATATATATATTGGAGAGTTTTTTAGGCCACCTAACTTCCTAATAAATCTTTTTTACATATCTAATTCTTTAAATACCGGTGAACATTTTTTTTTTATGTTTAAATTATTGGGTTGAGAGATTCCTTAAATATATGTATTATATTATATTTGTCGAAAATTAAACATATGATTTTTTGCTATATATAAAAATATTTTAATCAACTAGATTACAAGTCATTTAGGCCGGTAAATATTTTCAAATATCTGATATATATATTTGTCAATTATATTTTTTTATTACTAATACAGTTTCCATATGTTCAATATATTGAGCTCCCTCCTCATGTGGGCCTTGCCCTTGAGCCATTTTTTTAGCTTCTTTTAATAAGAGAGAGTGTTGGGGCTTATACGAATAAATACACCAATGTGAAATTTGCTCGGGTGAGCAAAACCACAAGAAAAAAGGTGGTTTCGGCATCTCTCATTTCTTGCGTGAGAACAACAGAAAAAAAGAAGGAAAAAATAAAGAAGAGATCGAGAGGAAACCAAGACAAAGATCGCAATTCAGTCTTTACAAGTGATCTTATATAGTCGGTTGGTAGGAAACTAATACCGTGAACTAATGGAAACTAATACGGTGAACTAATGCAGTGGGGTTTTCTCTAATTCCTCTAATTAAGTAGCAATTTCATTATTTTCTTGAGATCCTCGAGGGTATAAGTCACCGATTAGGTTATGACTTTTGTTTACGGGTTTGATTTGCGAATTTTAATATTTATGATTATGATCTAATAATCGAGAGCCAAACACATGTGTCAAATTTCTTATGTAGTAACATTTAAGGGTTGTAATACTTTAGTTTACACTAATTAGTTTCCTTAACTAATTAATTATATGTGACGTCACAATTTATCAAAACAAGTTTAACTAATATATTTAATGAACCACTAATTACTAAATTAATATATTAATTGAAAGAATAACACAAGAGTGGGTCCTTGGTTATACTGAACCATTAGATTATGGTTACAATTGACAACATTTTATATATATATATTTAATGTGTAGGGTTTCTCCTGAAAAACATTTCAAAACATTTCGAATTTATTAATTAACTCATATTCAAACAGTAAATTGAACTGCGGCAACCGTGCTATCTCCAGTCTTGTATACATCTTGACTGAACAAAAACAAAACAAAACAAAAAAACAAACATGATCGACAACCATTATTGTGTCATCGAGAGGGTTGAACAGTCTCTACATGACTGAGCCTGCATGCAATCTGTTTCTAACATGAAACCCTCTCAGTATACGGCCCTTGTAGCATATAAGATGGATGTATGTATGTAAAGAAAACAGTGAGAAATTTAGTAGACAATGATAGGACTCTGGCAAGTAAGCAATTTATTAATGTCCGTACCTTGCAGGTGTGATAGCTACACTGCACACACAGAACTTCCGTGTATAAATCCCGTAAATAAAATAAAATTAATTCAAATTTAAAAAGAATAATAACTTTCTGGAGCAAGAGATTTTGTGAAATATTTTGGGGATAACAAAGAGAGTATTTCACTGTACACACCCACACACTCACGCACATGTGCTACCTGATTTGGTGACGTACCATTTATACGGACACGATCCTTATAGTAGTAATTCAAAAGAATGATGCGAACCATGAAAAACAATATCAAGCTGAAATAACGAAATAACGATTGTACCTGTTATATTTATATATACTCTTTGTATTTAATTATTTTACTGTTTCAGTGCGTGAGAACCTTGTAATTTGTACAAAGAAAAATTCTCAAAATCCGCCCACTAATTTCTTAATTTTACAAACAAAATTCTCAACTTTTGAAGTATATAAAAACATTTGCTTTTTATTTTCTATTTTCAACAAAACTCCTAAAAATATTAAAATAATAAGAACTTTGCAAAAGAAACATTATACTTAAATTACAAAAAAATATTGTTATTATTGAAAATTGTAAAAAAAGATTCCTCCATTCTTTAGAAAATTGCGAAAAACCCATATCATTTGTTAAGTTTTGACATTAATAGTAAATTAATATTATTAATTCTGACTAATATTTTTTGAATTACCAGGTTTTACCTTGGGCCTTTTCATCAGAAAAACATTTTTTGGATTAAATTGTTTTTTTTACTCCTTCTCACTTTCATTATATATAAAGTTCGTATCTGACCAACCCCAAAAATATGCATGACCATGACCAACCTAACCAGGCCTAGAAACACCAAAAAAACTCGTCTAACTTATTATGACCTAGCCCACATACTAATCAATATCTTGGGGGTAAGGTCCAATTTGGGTACACGTGGATTTTCTGACTAGACGGGTTTTGTCAACTCCCATAGTAAATTAATTTTATTAAAAAATATATTAATTTGTGTTAATATGACTAAACATAGCATTTCTTTCAAATTAATTCAAGATTTTTTTATAATGTAAGCATTATGTGAGGTCTCTTTAGTAAATTTTCTTAATGATATATAAATAATGATAAATTACAAATAAAAATTGTGCATATAGTTATACATTATTTAAAAATAAGTTAGTGTACTTCTATGTTATTTCTCTTTTATTTCAAAGTTTTTTTTTAAATGCAAGCTTGAGGTCTTTTATTTCAAAGTTAAGAGATGATTTTCCGAAAATAATATATTTTGAATATTCTCCGGTGCAGGGGATTTCCACAAATATAAGAAATAATTGGTTTTTTTTTTTAATAAACTTTACCTATGTACAAATACATGTACACGTCAGTGAAGAGTCTTTTGGAGTCTGGAACGTGAGCGTACAGCCTAGGCGTCACTGCTACTGTACCATTATATTACGTCACCACTCAGCATATAATCATCTCTCGATGACATGTGGGGTCGAATCCAGGTGGCGTGAGTTAATTGGCTGTGGTCTGAGCACGGGATTTTGGAGTTTGCGTGTGGATGAGTTTTCTTGTTATTTGCTTCTTTTTAACTTGTTGCATGTATTCAAGCAGAGCATGACGTAGAGAGGAGAAATACGAGGCCTGCCCTGTTCAATCCATTTCCAATCATTTCATCTCCTCATTTATTTCTTTTCATCTTTAATTTGATGTGAAGTTGCTTTGTTACCTTGTGTGTAGTGACTTTGTTGTTGGATCCAAAAATTATGTATTTTTTTTTTCATTTTGGGCTAGAATTTTGTTTAACTGGGTCAGCTTTATTTCTTCTCCTTATTTTGTCCTGTATGGCCCATGGTCTAAATGTTGTTAATTTACGTGAATCGGGGTCATTGATATAAATGAAGGCCTACCTAATCAACGGTACTTGGTTTTGGTGCCCTACCAACAGGCTATGAGATTTTTTCTTGACTAGAAAACATATCTCAAAACCGTACAATATTTATAGCAAACGACCCTAAATTATTGCATGCAAGAATGAATTCCAAGGTACTTATTGTGTTAAACCATTTTCTTCATCGTCACCTTCTTCAAACCAATTAATCCAGTAAGAGATCATGAAATACGTAAGTTATTACGCTTTTAGTGATATCATCTCTATTGTTTTCTTTTCTTTTTCATTTATATCAGTATTACAATTTACAGCTGAATCATCAAATTCAAAAAATAATTTGAACAACATATATTTTTAACTACCAAACTAAAATTCTAGGTTTTTGTATGATACTTTGATTTCAAATTGATCAACGAACTGTCAAATCAGGACAAAATTATATACATGGCTCTTCGGAAAATGACGAAAAGTTGGTCCCTGCTGGTAAGCGGCCTTTTTTCTTTCCACCCCGGTTTCCCCCAATTCCGTTTGAAGCTCCAGACTTCCAAAGATAATAGGTGAACTTTCATGAAATAAATCTTACAATATTGTATTAAACAATCATTGGAAGTTGTTAAATATTGTAACTGTGTGAATGAGAAAATAAACATTGTAATATTGTCATGTTCGGTATAGAATAAGGGAAATACATTCTGTGATGAACGGATCTTGTTTTATAAAGACAAAATTTCATACAAAATCAGAAGGATAAGTTTACAATGAGAATGATTGAGTGATTGCCAACCCATAGAAGAAGTGGTAAAGTGTAATACGTGTGAATCTAGATGTGGATTCAAAATTCATTAACATCATCTTTCTTTTTTTCTAAATAGGTATGGAACCACTATTCCTCTAAAAAAGTAATATAATGGAACTAAAGGGAATATTGATCCTAAAAATTTTATACTCACACTCACAATTATATTGTTACTCAATATTATATGTTGATACTGAAAATTATATATTTATACTAAACAATAAATTGGAAACTCTATATACTAACACTGAAACATTATATTAACATCGAAATGATATATCGATATTAACAATAATATATTGATATTAAAAACAGTCTACTGACACACTACAAAACAATATATTTTTATTGAAAATGATAATTGTACTAGAAATATTGTCATCAAAATGAAATATCAACACAGAAACTGATATTGGTATTGAAAACAGTCTAGCAATACATAAAATGATATATTTACATTGAAAACAATATATTGATATATATTTCTATTGAAACGTTATATTAACACTGAAAATAATAATTCATACCATAAACGGTATATGGCACTGAAAACTTAATATGTTGATATTTGATACTGAAGACGGAATATTGGGACCGGAAACTTTATATATACTGAAAGAGGTATATTGACACTAAAACAATATATGGATCTTGAAAATAACATATTGACATTGAACATAATATATGATATTGAAGACAAAATCATTGTGTGGACGCTTTGACAGCAAATAACACTCACCCGCTGCTCGGACATGTTGCTGTTGATGTGCACCTATTTTTGGGGCCTTGTTGCTTGATTGCTCGCATCCATTACTAAAAATAGCTTTGACAGCAAAAAATGACCATGCAGTCAAAATCAAGAATTTATCTCCCATCGATTCTTATCCCACACCGAATTTATCTCCGTCGATTCTTATCCCACACCGAGATTAATTGTTCTGAGTTTTCTCTCTCTCTCTCTCTCTCTCTCTCTCTCTCTCTCTCTCCCTCCTTCTGCCCTCAAATTTAATCTTCATCAGGTTCCTTCTCCTTCTCTCTTATAACATAGACATACTGATACCTTTTATAAATAACTTTTGTATAGGGGAGTAGTTGCAGAGATGTGTGTTGGGGCGAAATTAGATATTTGCTGAGTATGCAAGCGATTAGGTCCAAATCATATGTACTTTTATTTCTATGAAAAGAACTTCTGATTAACCAAGTTTTTCTTGGACAGTCAGAGATGATCTGGAACGAGTTCAATGTAGCACATATCATAGATATAGATGGCTTGACAACAAAAAGTAAAACATATGAAAATGAGACAAGATCACTGGCCATAATTCGTAAAATCGAGCCACATATCCGCGAAAAAAACAAAAACGCATATGACCCAACTAATATCTCTATTGGACCATATCACAATGGCTCAACATCTTTGCGTACCATGGAAAATACGAAATGGGAGTATCTTAATTATCTTCTCGAGTTAAATCGTGAAAAGAAACTTCAAGATTACATACAAGTGATTAAAGGAGTAGAGGAGCAAGCAAGAAGTTATTATGCCGATGAGATTATAATGGATAAGGATAGTTTTGTTCAAATGTTATTGCTTGACGGATGTTTCATATTAATGGCACTTAATGGGCTAGATGGAATCTTACCAAATTTTAATATGCCAGAAGAGCCAGAGGAAACCTATATTGACATGGAGAATTAGGATTATTTGTTGCCGGAGAATGATGGAGAGATATCTTATGAGAATGAACAATTGTATACACAATATATATTACGTGATATGCTTCTCCTTGAGAATCAAATTCCTTTCTTTGTTATAACAAAGATATACGAAATTGTAGTAGATGGAAAAAGCTCAAGTTCTTTACTTGTGAAGAATGTCATCCAATCTCTTGAAGATGCATTTGGACGCTACCTGAGAGTAATTCATGTATTTGATCCACCAAAAGAAATTTATCATTTGCTTCATTTGTGCCATGGGTACTTTAAACCCAGACAAAAACAGGCCATAACTCATCAAAATCAGGCAAGGCCACCACCATTTCTTAATCCTTTTAACTTGGTCAACAAAATTTTGTACAAACAACAGCAAATGACAAGACAACCACTTAGTCGTTGGCGGCCAGCGACGCAATACCGTGAGGCAAGAATAGAGTTCAAGAAAGGAGAATTTCTTAATGAAAATCCACATCCTCTTCTTGACATGAATTTTCGCAATGGCACACTCGAAATTCCTTGTCTCTGTATTGATCAGGAAACTTGCAGTCTATTTCTGAATTTGCTGGCGTTTGAGAAGAAATGCCCTCAATTTGGTAATTACTTTACCGCATACATCGTATTTTGGTCTCAACTCATCGCCATGATAGATGATGTGGTACTTCTTGTTGAGACAGGAATTATCAAGCATGACTTGGATCAGGATAACGAGGTAACTAACCTTTTCACATCATTAGTTGATTGTGTTGTATTTGAATTCAACGAAGAGTATTATCTTAAATCTCTGTCATATGATGGAAGACCATTATCAAATTTGGAGACCTAGATGGAGAGAATGGATTAGATCAATCTCTTTAAAAGTTCGTCGAAATATATCAGAATTACCTATAACATTATCTCAAGCTGTGTAACATAAAGCACTCTGTCGACAAAATAGGATACAATTGAAGTTAGATTCTAGCAGTTCTCAGATCTCCGGGTCGGGATTTATTGTTGGATTCTTAATCCAATCATTGTTGGACATGTCAGCTCTATGTCTTTTCTGAGACTTGCAGTTTCAATGTGTTCTTTCGAAAGAAAGTTGTGTACTATTGATACATGTTTTTAAACAAAAGAATATGACTACGACGGACAAAAAGATGAAATAGCATAGTCTTAATTAAAATTTAATTTTATGCTTATTTTTTAATTCAATTGTTGTTTCTGTCATCTCCAATGTAATAAATATTTATTATTATTAAGGGAGAAGCCTAAGGGGATTTTAAGAAAAAAAAAGACTGACGGCATTTTTTAGTTTGGGCAAGCGAAATGCCGGCTGGAATTGGAGAAATATGTTAAACAATGAAAAAATGTTACAAAAAGTTTACTGCAAATCAGAAGAAAAGAGTGGCAACATGCAACCAGCGAATTAAATAGTAGGAAAAAGAGGAAAAGAAAAGAAAACAATAAGAAAAACATTTAGGTATGAACTTTCAATACCACGTGGATTTTGTAGAAATACTAGTTTGCCTATACTTTCACTCCACAAAAAGCCTCAAGTTTATCTTCCACCTTGTCCTTCTCAGCCGCACAAAACCTCACATACTCATTGTAATCGTAAGGCTTGAAAAGGGCAGGATGGTCATTATCCACAAGCTCATCTATGACTTGCACTAATCCATCATTTTCTCCCGGAACTGAGAAGAGAATTGAAGAATATCTCGCCACCTTTCCGCCCACCACTATTCTATGATATGGCGCGTGAACAAATCCGTTCGTCCAAGCCTGAGTTGTTACAAAATCAATAAATGTTTAGACAAATATGTCACTTTATTTTATTTTATTTTATTTTATTTCATTTCATTTCAAGATATGTAAGTTCATTATAAGTTGAATTTTCGTATCTAGAAGGTTGTTTGAGGTGGTGGTATTTGAAACTCCAAACTGGGTTAATGAGAGAAATAAGTTGAAAATTAAATTACTCTTGAGTATTTTGATAAACTTGCGTTAGAATAATTTATTAATTAGTAAAACGCAAATGAAAATAAAATAGGTACTTAACACGAAGAACATTGCCGGCCATGACAAGGAAGGAATTCGGTGAAGGAGCAGCCGAAATCCAATCACCTTCTCTTGTTTGGATTTCCAATCCATCAGTTTGAATTTGGTTTATGATACTCAGCGTGTTGGTATCTTGATGAGCGTAATACCCTAGTTTCTTTCCCCCCTTTCTCTCTTCTTCTTCAGAAGGCGGTTTATACTCTGCAAATCGAAATAGGTACCAGTTCGATTCATTTTGAGATTCGTAGTATTGTGATACGCCTAAGCTCTCCAGTACCATCCTTCTCACCATCCTCTCCAGTTCGGACAAATGCTTTGCCACTGGCTGCACGATTTCACTATTAAGAAAATGGTGAATATTATAATTTGAAAATGATAAAATCAGTGTTGGTATTTGTTAATCAATTTCAAATCGGTACCAAAATTGAGGGTTTCCATCAGGCCACAAGAGGTCAGCAAAATCCCTTACAGCTTCGATCTTGTGAGCATCACGAATGGCAAGACTCTCGAAAGAATCCAGGTCAGGAAACTGACCCATGTAGCCATGAAAGGGCCTCTCAGGCCCGTAATAGTTCCGCATCTTCTTCTCCGGTGGGAGCTTGAAGAGGTCTCTCACAGCCTCGCCGAATCCAGGTGGTGAGTGTGGATTTGGGAACTTCGCCTCAAAGCAGCCGGAACTGGAGAGAGCCGTTGAGACTTGAAACTGGACGGATTTCCATTGCTCTGTTGTGGGGTTTGTGGGGTCTAAGAGGGAGAAGTCGATCTTTGGGATCGCCATTAGAGGAGGATTAGCGAGCTGATTTGAGGTAGGTTGAGTTGAGTCACAGTGTGATTAGAAAGAGGATTGATGGGAGGCTGAACTCCTCAATTTGTTAAGGACATCATTACCATGTTAGGTTTGGACTTTGGACATAGGAGTAGGGCTGTCAATGGTTTGGACTTTGGACATTAGTCACATTACCATATCCTATCCCACCATAATCGGTTAATATCCCTACCCGCATCTAAATTAACCGTCATTATTTTTTCGTCCCTATACCCGATCCGTCGGGTATCCATATACCCGCGGGAAAATAGTACAACGGCAAAAAATAATTATGAACTCCAAAAATTACCAAATTATCTAATTAAAAATTAAAACAGGAAATTACACAACATCCCTCAAAAGATATAACATTAAAATAGTCAAAATTATTAACAATCAAATTAAAATATTAAAAGTCTAATAAAATATAAATTTAAATTATGAACATATGTATAAAAAGATTGTTAATTCACACCGGGTATACGGCGGTTACGGTTATGAATATTATTCATGATTATTTTTCATACCCATAACCGTAATCGTACTCGACTTCGGATAATTTTTCATTTCCATAACCGTACCCATGAATATTTTAACCATACTGAATGAAATAAAAAAATAGAAACCAGCCTAGTTTAATAATGTGCAAAAAAATCACTAATCTGTCCCTGGTTAGAAAGGCAGGGAATTAGGAGTTAATTGCATTAGGTGTAGACTAGTTGGTCACTCAGTTTTGATAAAAACAATAAATACTTCATATTTCTTTGAAAAATAGTTCATCTTTAGATTGAAACTTGCTCGACTCCATTAGGCTCAAAAAATTAATGAAGCATCTATAGTTTAGAAAATTAAAAAACTATGACCCATATTTCAGCATCCAAATCTGACTCCAATCAAAATAGACTAAAACAAAAAACATCAACACCAAAATTCAATACAAAGGATACAAGATCATTATGACAAATCAATTTAATCTGATCAATCTGTTTACAAGCAGTAATTAACAAACATAACAACAAATATCCTCATAATAAAAACAAGTTTATTTATTAGCCTTTCACTTAGGCCCGTAACAATGCTTAAAAACAAAAAAAATAGACAAATCAAATTATAACAATTAACCATAGATCTCTCCTAATTAACTCCCAAATCCTCCAATCCACAATAATCAAAGAGGAATTTCCATTTCCCACTTTACCCCCCTGCTCAACTTTTCCCTTTCAATATTATTCACATTTAAATTTTTAACTCCTCACTAATTATAATCCCCCTCTATTATTATTATTATTAGTATAAATTTTGTAAACAAAATCATAAAAATATAGTATATAAATCTGTATGAATCAATAAATTCTTTTTCTAACTGGGGCGGAGCAACAGGCGGTCGGACGGTGAAACGGAATGCCTGAAATGGCACCTGTGCCCGTACGGACACTTATCCCCGGTCAGGACCATTCTGCAGAGCTCAGTCTTGTAACGGGGGTGGCGCAGGACGGGACGGAGCTCGGAGATGCCGTGCGCGAACTGGCAGTGGTCCTTGTACGGGCACTCCCCCATCTCCTCCCACTTGTTGCAGAGTTCGGTCTTGAACATCCCTTGGTTGTACACCTCGACCTCCAATGCCGCTGCTGAGCTGGATTCTTGCTCCAGCTCATTTTGGTCCGTTTCGGTTGGCTTTTCGGGTTTCTTGCTGCCCAATCCGAGTAAAACTTTTTGCTGCTGCTGTTCAGGAAAAAATAGTATCTTAGAGATCATACATGTAATATCAGGAATTATAAATAGAAAATTTGTGTCAAAGTCTCTGCATTATGCTTAAATTGCATCAAAGTCCCAGCATTATATAAAATTGCAAGGGAGGCTCTGTAATACTTTGGATTTGGATTAATACATACTAATTTCTAGATTAACACATAAATTATATATCTAAATCATAAGTTAATAACTTAATATTACCGAAATTAATATGTGTACCAAACATGCAGTTAACTATAGGGATTTTTTGAATTTTTGAAGAATGAATGGTTATTTTCAAATTTGTAACAATCCAGGGACGATGTTTGCAAACTTCCCTGAGAAAGGAGATTATTGAATTTTGATACTCACCGATGAGGATCGAACAGGGCTAGTGCCACGTAGCCCAGGCTGGCCCTTTACATCCGGCCCAGTTGGTCCAGTCTGATTATTCTTCTTCAAATAACCGCTCGATCGAATGGAAATACTTTTGGGCAGCACGGCCCGTCTCTCAGCGGCATGGACCAAGAGCTGGTTTTCATTAATCGGCTGGAGAGGGAGCACGCTCGTCGGGCTGGCCTCCGCCGCCGCCTCCGAAGAAATCCCAAGGCGGTTGAACTCGTCCGCCAGTAAGTTCACCGGAGATTTTGAGATCATGGCGAGTTTCTTGGAGAGATCGCCGTTGGCCATGCGGAGCCTCGCGTTTTCTTGCCTGAGCGCCTCTGCTTCTTCTGCCGCCTCTTGGAGATGAGAAATGCACATGTCGTACCTGTTTGGACAAAGAGACGAAGCTATTTAGAGTCTATCAGATGAATTAATCGAGCTATGAAATTATTAAGCCTAATTAGCAATCAATTAATTCGCGTTGTTTAAACTGGCGATGCTAAGCGAGTTATACCACCAGTGTAAACTTATCAAGATTCAAGAATTCAATAGGAAGAAAAGGGAGAAATAATGGTTTTCATACCGGTCATTGATGTCCTGGTACTGGAGAGCAAGGCGGGCGAGATAGAGCTGCTTTTCACTGGAAGTCGGGTCAAGACGGTCATCCTCTCCGATTGTGGACATGGTGGATTGGGACAGGGACGAAGGAGAGAAAGGCGATGGTGCGTAGGAGTAGAACAGGTCACCTCCGGTAGCTGGCAGAAACAGAGGCGACAGAGACTGCTGGTCTAGATAGGGAAACTGCATGGATTCCATTGTGGATCTGCGGAGCTCACCATTGACGGAAGAGAATGAGTCGTTCTGCATGTTTGCTTTGCTTGTTTCTCTGAAATTGGGATCAGGATGAAAGAAGATTTGTGAGATGTAAAGGAAGTTTGTAAAAAATAATGCACTAAGGCAAAACGAAAGTCACAGAAGGTATCTTATCTGAAATGAAAGTGAAAGATTATAGATCTTGTTATATACAGTAGCGACAGTACTTCTCTGCTGATCTTAGATAATCAGTAAGGATTTAACTAATTAGATATCAGGAAATATTGCCGTGTTGCGATTTGATTCAACATTCAAGGGATTTTAAGCTGAATTTCAGAGGTTTAAAAATAGCATAATGAAGAACATATAAAATATTAAAGATCGAGCTCAGTGCTCATTGATCTACTCAAGTTTATTGATTAAACAGGATAGATCGCGTCAAAATTCAAAGAAAACAGAACAAGAAGAGTAAAAGAAGCTCCAGTGAGCTGTTCTTCACTCAAATCAAGAAAATCAACAATTAATTTCAACAAATTCAAGAAAATTTGATTAAAATAATCATCAGATCAAGAACCCCGACCCTTAGCAGATCAATCACAAAATCCCTATCTAAATTCACAGAAAGAAACCACCCGATCAATCAAATTAGAATCTCCTTCCATTCATGAACTATCCAAAAGATCAATCAAATTAGAATCTGTTTCCATTCAGTAACTATCTAAAACAGTATAATTAAACTGACCTTCGTCAAATGAGCTCTGGGCAGAGAAGAGAGGAAAACAGAGAGTTATAAGATAGTGAAGTAATATTACGAGAGAGATGAGAGGAAAAGGAAAGAGAGAGAGAAGGGTATTTATAGTGAAGCGGCCGTTGTGAATTAGGAGACCGCCAAGAAAAATAATAATAATAAATTAAATTTCTCTCTAACAGAATGTGGTCCCCGCGCAAATAAGATTACCTGTTCGATATCTGTGTATTATCTCGTGTAACGGGTAATATTTTCTCTTACAAATCAACTGTTTCATAAATTTTCCTTAACATTTACTACAGAGAAGTTACATGCGTTTTAAGCTGGATATATTGTGACTAGACCTAGTCTTTAAGAACGTCTACGAAGAGTATATTGTTGGTGTTGGAAGACTAGTAATACGCAAGAAAGGGTTTCAACTGAGCAGTGCAAGTTGAATCAGTACTATACATGCCGTTTTGGTAGCATAACAACTGTTCTTATATCTTAACCTTTATATTTATTTCCCTACGGCTACACCTCGTTTTCAAGAACTATTCCGTAATTTTTCCCATTTACGCACTTGGTGTACAGAAACAGTTTTATGCAGGGAGTTGTGTACAAACTACAAACGGAGCTTGCAAGTGCGATTCGCAGTCCGTTACTGCACGTGAGCTGTGAAGGTATAGGACCCACTAGACTGTAATAATTGGAATGGTGGAGTTTGTTAGGTCCTTTCGATTATTTGGAGGGAACTTTCCCGCCGCTAATTTTGAATTATTATTATTATTATTATTATTATTATTATTATTATTATTATTATTACCTCCCTGTAAATTAAGATGTATTATGTAAAGTTTTGTAAATAATATAGGTAATTTGACACAGGGATAAAATATATTCTCTGATTGTTACTACTTTTTTCCTTAACCTCAAACAAAACTCTGAAACGAAAATACGCAATTGCTTCGTCCTATTCAGGCAACTAATATACGTACAATAAGAAGAAGAATTTGTTACGAAATATTTAAAACACACACGAAATAACTTTAACATATGCTTAATATATTAATGATTTTTATCAGTAATTGTCATTTGGAGTCTACCTCAATATTAAATACTTTGTAATGAACAACTTGTTAGTTCATTAAATTGAAGTGATAAAAATAGAAAACATGAGGTTTTATCAAGTTCCAAATGATTACGAGTTACATTCCAACAAAAGCAATCCATTAGTTAGAATGGATTATGACTTAAAAATATGAGTATAGTATAATCTCATTGTCTATTCCAAAACAAATAATAAAAATAAAATGAGATAGCTTCCGGTACCAGCTAGTGTGCTTTGCTTATTGCACACTGTACTACCATTAGGCCCAAATTGACAATTTGGGAGTAAGAAATATTTTCTTGCATGCACCTGGTCTAGACAACTATGTCCTGGGATTTTAAACTATTCACATTAATTGATTTTTGGTGATTTTTCATAGACGCAAGTGGCCTATACTATACAAAAACTAAATGATATTTTTACTTTCATAATAAAGTTTTTCAATATATCATTAATTTTTTCAATGGATCTACTCTACTACCTTTGATACTGTCTTCATGTCAATATGAAACTATCTCCATATTTCAAGACCATGTCCATCCATTAACAGAACATAAGAAGAAGAAGAGAAGGGAGTTCTGACAAGTGAGGCCCACATTATGATTGGATTAACTTGGCTTTCAAGTCTCTGACCGGTCACTCTCCAAACTAACCACAAAATCGTTTTCTATGCACAGGCCATTTTATCCTGTGGCACTTTTCGTGTATTTTTCTGTACATTACACAAAAATCACAATAACAGGTGTTGTTTCTTATAGTCACTAAATGCCAGTTTATTTAGGTACTTGTTTTAATGAGCTTAAATAATATGTAGTTGTTGATAAATGGCCTAATACAATTATGAATATGTAGTCTTAATTTCTATAAGTTCTCAATCATAACAATAACAGTATAATCTGATTATAGTAGCATTAATTGAAAGAAATACTGAATGCAGATATAAAGACGATTATAACTGCCCTAAAAAAAATTCTAGACGATTATAACTGCCCTAAAAAAAATTCTAACGCACCATTATTGTTTGCCTTTTGATTCGCTACGTATATAACAACATGATAAATAGCCTACAAAATCCAACCTCATTGAAAACCCTAATCAGGAGGAAAAAAATAAGAATAAGAAAGCGAAATATGCATGATGTTTGCTTCCCACTCAAATCTATAACTAACTCCTCTTCCACCAATCTGCTCCCTTCTTCCTTACGGACCAGTAGAGTAGCCCTTTTTTGCATTTCCTTCAAAAATGATGCCATGTGGCTAATTATAATTGGGAGGGTTTACTGTTGTGTGGTATGAATTGTACAAGAAATCGGATGGGATGTGTATTTTTGGAACTTATGAGAGAAATGCGCATGTGAATGACCCGTAAACAAATTATTAGGTGCATGACTTTTTTAAGGATGGTGTATTGCCATCAGTTTTGTTATGATATTGGATCCAATTTGGTGCATGGATTGTGAGATGCTCTAGCTAGAATGCCTTTTTGTTGATAGAAACTCGGAATCTTTTTATCTTAATTAATTTATATCTCTCATTTCAAACATTTTGTTAAATTGGCAAGCCAAGTTCTGTAATGAAAGGATGTAACACATGCTCATCTTATGTGAAGATATTTGTTATTCAGAAAAGGAAAAAGAATATCAAACGTAATTAGATCTTTTGTTACTTTTGGTTGGTATTCAAATTGTTAAGAATAAGACCTTTTATCACTATCATTTTTTTAGATTATTATTATTATTATTATTATTATTATTATTATTATTATTATTATTATTATTACTCTGTTTATGGACTTTCTGGCCCATAAAAGTAATTTCTTTGCAGGACCTAAAATGGTATAAAATGGCATAAAATTGCATATAAAACAATTATAGATTCATATTTCATATCAATGAATACATTCCTAAATTCAAAATCATGAAAAGTGGGAAACTATAACAGTAGAAAAAGAAACATAGAATCACTAATATATAATATAAGAATGAACTTCATAATTCATCTCTGAATTTATCTGAAAGCTACCAAATAATTGACTATTACTTCATAAAATAAAATTCGGCCTCATTATAAGAGCCTATATATATTTCCCTTCTAATTTCTTATCCGCTCCTTGTTTTACGGCTCGCTCCAACAATCTCTTTGATCTGTTATTATTACAACAACAACAAAGCATTAAATTAGCAATAGACATAGTTAAAAGCAAATACTCACCGATATATTATTATTTATTAATAAGTAATAACATATACATTCTTTTAAATATAATATATTAATTTATTAATAAATTAATAAGATAAATTAATTAATAATATATTAATTATACTAAAAACAATTAAAAAATAATATACAAATTAATAATACATTATTAAAAAATATATATAAATTGAGATAAAATACTCACAGATCCGGCCAGATCAGCGGGCCGAGCAGTCCCACTCTGACTCTTCTTCTTCAAAAACTCCTTCGACCGGACGGAAATACTCTTGGGCGGAGGTGAAACGTGGTTCTCACTGATCGGCTGCAACGGCAGTTCACTGTTCGAAGCCCCAATCCTCATCCTGTTCAATCGGTTAGGTAGTAGATTTCCTTTGGAAATCATGGAGAGACGGTTTGTCAGCTCGCAGTTCTCTCTGCGGAGTTGGAGGTTCTCATGCCTCAGATACTCCGCCTCCTCTTTTATCTCTTGCAGACGTGACAGACAAATCTCATACCTGCTTTGTACACCATAAATCAGTTTCGTGCTAAATCGTTTGCTTAATTTCATGAAGAAGCAGAGGAGAAATGAAGGTTTGGTACCGTTCGGATATGTCCTGATACTTGAGAGCAAGGCGCCTGAGGTAGATTTGCTTGTCGCTGGCTAACAAGGCGTCGTCTGCATTCGACCAGATGGAGGATTGGGAGAACGGCGAAGGAGAGAAAGGGGGCGGTGAGACGGTGGATTGGGAGAACGGGGAAGGAGTGAAAGGAGGCGGGGTGTAAGAGGAGTAGAACTGGTCGCCTCCGGTATTGGACAGGAATAGAGAAGACGGAGATGAGGTGTCCAGGTACTGGTACTGCAAGCACTCCAAATCGGTTCTGCGTTCGCCGTTGGATGAGAAGAATGAATCGTTCTGCATCTTTCCTTCTGTTTGATTTCTCTGAAATTGAAATTGAAGTGTATTGATTAAGTGAGACGAATAAATGAACATATATATAGCTTCTAATAAAATGTAATGTAAGAATAGTTTAACGAGAATTAATGGAAAATCAGAGAAGCTTGTTTATCAGATCTTAAGAAACAGAGCTTTGAAGATGAAGAAAGACGGGATCAAGGGCTTGCTAATCTAGTTAAGTACAGTAATAACTGTAATTTAACCTATTCTGAGGTTATAGAATGGAGTAAACGAACGTATTGAAGTACATTTGGTGATGAAATAAACTAAAATTCAGAGAAAATAGAGAACAAAAAACATAAATAAAGCTATTTTGAGACTTGATCCTAGCCAAATCAACAGATTTTTAAGTTGAGTGAAGAGTTTAACATAGTTTGACTATGTAGATGCAAAAAAAAAAAAAAAAAAGATCAAGCTAGTTGCTCATTGATCTACTCAAGTTCATTAAAAAATTACAAATCGTAGCAAATCAATGAAAAAAGAATTACAGAAGTTTCACAGAAGTTCTTTGCCAAGAAAATATTGATTGATCATTAAAACAAATCTATCAGAGCAAATAAAACTGGGAAATAATTATAGCGTGACAGATCAAACAAAGCTTCAGAGAGAGAATGATCTAAAACAGAGCAATTAACCATCAAATTAAAGAATAACCCAATTAAATCAATCCTCGACAAAATACCTTATCCTATCAGGCGATGAATCATCAAAATCCAAAAGAAATTCGATCATCAAAGCTTAATCTCACAAAAGTAAAATCAAAATCAAAATAAAATCTAGACTACAGCAAGCATATACTGATTCACGATCTATCTACAACTGCATAACCACTCACCTTCCCAAATGACCTGTAGAGAGAAAGAGAAAAATGGAGAAATTCAGAGATAAGAGAGATGAAAGGTGAAGTATATATATAAAGAGGCAATTAAAATGGCTGTGATAAAGGAGAGCGAAATTGCTTCAATTATTTTTTAAAAAATAATTAATAAATAATAAAGCATTTTTTTTGGTTCTAACAGAATTTATTGTGGTCCCCACAGTCCTGCTTCAGCTTCGTATTTCAAACTTAGATACTGGTGACTGCGCTCGGTCTGTGTGAACCTTGTGAAATGAGCTTCTTTGCATTCCCTTATGGTGTTCGAACGCCTGGTATAAACAAGAAGTCCTATTCAGGTTGATACAGTAGCAGAGCGTGGTGTCCTTACATGCTAATTTTATATTTTGCCTACACTTGGTATTCATGAACCAGTGTAGATGTAGTCTCTGAGCTGACGTTGAAAGATAGACTGGTGTTCAAGAACAGTACCAAGGGAAATAAGATCCTGGTCAGGCGGTTTAAGGCTAGGAATATGGAAATGACGGATTTGCCCCTACGAATGAGCTGTACTAAATAAAGTTGTAATAAACTGTAATGATGTTCGTTAGCTGTTTTTTATTTGGAGGGAACTTTAGCGCCTTGAATTATAATTTCAGTAGTGCTATAATATAGTTTTATTAAAAATAATAAGCAAATATATAAAAATATCGTCATTAAACTGTTAGAAGGAGAGTTTGTATTTCGTCATCTCATAATTGAAACAGTGGTACAATGAGAATGTCCAAAGATTAATGAAGAATAAATTACAAAATGGATAATTGTCATTTATTATTAGGCCATGAATCTTAAAGATCTTTTCAGGCCTTAAAAGTCATTATTCTGTTGTGATTACAAAGTCATCTAAATTCTGTTGTGATTACAAAGTCATCTAAATTCAATGCTAGTTAGAAGTTACAAAAAAAATTATTATGCGAAGATTACTTCTTGAACTATTATTAAAATTATTATATGAAATTATATCTTGAATACTATATCCATATAGATTTTCAAGCAAACAATTTTTCAGTTTTTTAAGAATTGCCATTAATTTGAGACTCGAAAATAATAGAAGACTTGTAATCCTTTTTATAATAATTATATTTTATAAAACTAGTTTACATATAAATGAAATAGTTTGTTTTGTATTAAAAAGAATAAAACATTAAAAATAGTATATAGTGCTCTACAATATTGCGAGGGAATTTCACATCTCTCATTGGGCTTTCAATACTTTTACTTTTTTACTTTCAATTATTTCAATACTTATATTATTGGGCCGTGAGTCAGAATGGACTCTTACAAGGTTGGACTACTGTCACAATTTGCCTCTTTTCGGATTTAGGCCAGACTACAAAGGTATTTTCATGTGCAATAAATAATCTATTCTAATTACCCTAGTATAATACAAGCTAAAAGTTATAATATATATTTTAACATGAAGATCTGTTCTTTCTATCATGAAGATCTGTTCTTCTTTGGGAAATTTCTTTATATCATATGTAAGTTTTGAAGTGAATATTTGACCTCGTGCTAGTAAAACAGATAAGGAACAAAAAACTTCTCAAAATTCAAACTTACAATTTGGTCCAAGTATCGAAATTCAAAAGTTTGAAATTATGTGGTTGAAATTCAATATTCCGTGCATATATGTGGAACAAAGAGTGCACCCAGAAATTTCAAAGCAGCCTTTATAACATGATCATGATCCTATATATGAGCAAAAATTTATAAATAATTGTCACCAAATTAAAAAGAAAATTAATCACAATTTTTGTTTCAACAATGGATAAATAAAACTTACAAAAATGGAGAAATTATAATTAACCATAATTAACAAAAATAGGCATCATTTTTCACTAAAAAAGATATTAATTTTCAGTTGCTCTTCTTGTTTGCCATCTATAATTGCATGTTTGCATCTATCTTACATTATCTTCTTACAAATTCATTCGGACCTTAAACAACCTCTTTTCACATGGTCCACATAATACTTCAAGAAAAAAAAAAACAAACAAAAAAACCTAAAACAAAAACAACAAAACAAATTAAAAACAAGATCACGAATCAACTCAACTTGCATGCAACTCCACTTCATCCTTCTGTCTCAACCTCGAAACAAACTCACCATTCGCCACAAGGGAATTGTAAATCTCTGTAATTAATCTCTTCTCATACTCACTCGGTTTGGATCCCGCAAACCCGTTTCGCGGGATCCGTTTAGTCCACAAGCTCTCCGGCCCGTTCGGTCCTGAAAGAGCGTTTCCTTTACTAGCCAATCCTAACATGCCTTTTACATACGCATCTCGGATCCGGGCGAGGATCCGGATCGGATTTAGGATCCGAAACCGGATCCGGAATGCTGAGCGGAGCTTGAAGAACCGCCTAGGTTTTGGGCCGTCGCCACCGAGTCGGGCCACCTTTTTGGTGTGCTTACCACCTTGCTGGAGTCGATCATACTTTTGTCGCTGCCAGTGAGATCTTACTGCGCTGGTGAACTTGTATGAGAACTCCATCTCTCTCTCTCTATCTCTTTTTCTCCTTTCTCTCTCTTTTTATCTTTCTATTTATCCTATTATGAGGTTTTGGGTTGGTGTGGAAATGGGTGTAGTAAGTGTGTATCTATATGTGGATTATATTTCTTTCTTAGTCTCTCTCTTTTGTTGTATGATTTTAGGTTGGTGAAAATGGGGGTAAGGAAGTGTATATTTATGTGGAATTTTATTCCTTTATCCACCTACCTTCCAACTCTTGTTCAAAGGATGGTTAAATGTATAAATTATAAAGAGCCAATGTTGCCGATATAAATATTTTTATGGTACTGGTCTACCACCACATCGTTATATTTTCTAATGTGGAGGGTGTTCATTGGTGGCTGCACTATGGACCTGTCATATCTTATAATTTTCCAATTCTGGTTAGAGAATTGATCAACTTAATAAGATAGAGACATTAACTAATTGTTGTTTTGACCGCACGATTAATATATAGGCCATGAAATCAACACGTGGTTCTACTTTTAGGAGTCCACAAATACAAATTGCCTATTGCTTTGAGATTAGTGATTTTAGCTTATAGTTATGAACTATGAGGTGACGACGCATGATACGAAAGGGTCCAGATAATCAGTGTCATTTTATAATTTTTCCAGTTTGTATTACTTATTTTACTTAATATGAGGTCAAAATATTTAATCAAATTTTGGGTCATGTAATCAGGATTTTAACTTTTAGAATTACTTTCACATTTGTGTTGTATATGTCATTAGTATGAAATTTAAAATTTAGATAGACTACAAATTAAAACTCATGATCATTATGCACACACAAATCTGAAAAGTCCAAACTAAAAAGGTCTAAGTATCATGAATCCAACACTCAGTTAAGTACTTTAATACCACTCTATTTTTTTTATAGTTCATGTAAAGCAGAGTTTTGTATTTTTCCTGTGTGTAATAAGTTTATAAAAAAATATATGTAACTGAAAAAATATTGCCTTGTTTTGGTCATGCTTTAATAATTATACACGAGCGAATTATTATGAAGATTGGAGAACCATGACCACTTTAAGATTTTTAATAGCGTAATATATGTTATTAGTGCAAAAAACTAATCGATAGTGAAAATAAATTTCGTTCTCCAAACATATGCATACAAAATCAGCCCAGTGTGATTACATGACACAAAACTATATGTTCAAATCGAATCAAATATGTTATAGAATAAATAAGATTTTTAAGTCAAATATATTAAAAATAATATGTTTATTTCATAAAAAATAAGATGTAACTTTATTGACTGAAATTATGGAGGTACTTGGCAAGTTCAAGCGCTGTACACGACCAAGATTGGGGTCAATAAATAAAGTTAGACTTACCTAAGTAGATATGTTTAATTAGATGCGGTTTGTATGAATATATACTTTTTTTAATATATTTTTGTAATGTGGAATCTTCCTTTCCATGACTTTCTTCTTCTAGAAGTTGAAAGAAATTAGTGGAAGTCTAATTTTTGAAAATTGCCACTACAACCAAGTCATCACTAAATTATTTGCACACTGATTTGGACCCCCATTTGTGTGTATAATTCTTGTTGAATAGTTCATATTTTAACAATAAAAAAACAATAAGAACGTAGGCTTCCAAATATATTAATGTAATATATTATTTTATTATATATTAGTATGTTGAATGTTTAATTTATTTACATAGTTCTTATACTATAAAATATTTAATTAATGTAACATCTTTTGTATATATTATCTTATATAGTATATGAAACATTAGTCATCACTGGACCTTATAATTATAACCAGTTATTATTTTATTGGTAATTTTGTAAAGATTCAATAAAATATATCTTTTTGGAAAAGAAAAAGAAAAAAAAAGGTTATTTGTTTCTACTAAATGGTTACACACAAATTTGACTTGGTTACTATTTGACTGCAAAAATCATCCAACATAAAATAAGTACTCTACGCAGGAAAATCAGTTTATTCAGTCAATTGTAAATTATTTTTATAAAAAACATTCTATATAGTTGGGAAGAAATCTCATGGTCCATGGGCCCTACAGTTATATCAGGACTAAATTATTTTCTTAAATCAAATTCACAAAAGCCCAAGTTTATGAGACGAATATTCCCCTTCAACTAATCTAGAGCACAGATATATTCAATTTTCTAATAGAATACTTAAATAACAATCACAGTTTTTTTTCTAGGCATAGTTTACTAATTTCAGAAAAGAATTTTCATTTCAAATCATAATATTTTGTATGGTTGGGGAGAGATCGTATGGCCCATGCATGGCCTCAGCCCAAAGCTATTTTCATGGACCAAGCTAACAAGACAAGAGGCCAGTTTGTGAATTAACATTCTCTGTTTGTAGCATTAAAATATATAGCTCTGTGTGGTTGCTACAATAAGAAAGTATCTTTTATATGTTTTTCTTGTAAATGAAAATTATCCCTTCACCTAAATCCTAAATAGTGAATGCTAAACATTTCAAGTTTCATCTTTTATTCGTGAATACTGGCTCTTGTAAACCTGACGTATTTTTACTTGGTCAAATTCAAGTTTAATAAGTTTATATTTTAGTTGTGAATTCTATTTATGTTTCCGTAAAAAAAAAATTATGTTCTTTTGAGGCATTTTATATGTGACTCAAAATGAGACTATATTATTAAAAAATAACAATTATGTACGAAACCGTTGATAATGCAACTTTATCATTAAAAACTCTCAAAAGATTAAAATCTGAAATATAAAGGTTGAAACTTTTTTCAATATTGTAGCTACTATATGCTTATTAACTTTGCTACACATTGGGTTCAACTTGACCCGCTACACAAATCAAACCATGAAAGCATTTATCGAAAGAATAAATTATTCAAATAATTTCCATTTAATTGCGGCGCATCTCTGTAAAATGGAATTGAACCAAATTCAACTTGAACACAACTCACATGTTCCTTCTGACTGTCTTTATTCATGACGTTTGAATCATTAATTAAATACAAAAGGATAACAATATTCCAGAGCATTGGCTCTGTGGCATATACTTTTTAGTCAAATAAATAAAAACAGATCATACTTAATTGCATTAATTTTTCTAGTTACACTGTAAGAAAAGATAAACAAAATTGAAATAAAATAAACAACAAATGATTGATTATTTGTGTGGAAATTAATTATTTGGATTATTCATAAAATTAATTTAGAGAAAATTGTATAATATTTTTTTGGCCCGGGTAAGTTTGAGAACAAATTGTATACTTAATTGCACTTTTTATTTCTAAAGTTTATTTTTTAAAATCAATTTTATGACTGATTTCTTTTTCTTAGAATTTTACTCAACCATTCTTCAATATCTCGCATTTTTTCTTTTCTTTTTTTTAATGTAAGCTTGAGTCAGCATCTCGAATTTTTCATTGGATAAAATAAAACAAATCAAAACTAGAAGAGTATATATAAAAGCGGCGCACTTCAACTGGTCGACCCCAATCCTTATCCATGCAGCCGCTTAAGAGCATCCGAACCTGCCACGTCATCACGGTAGTTAGACTGACAGGTGGGCCCACATAAAGAACGGCGTCAATTCCCCCACAGGCTGAACGCCACGTGTCGTGATGCTTCTCACGCGAGAAGGGACGAGATGATTGTGACGGCGCCGAAACGTAACGGATTTATTTCTTCTTGTTGTGTTTTGACTCTCATCTTCTCCGGTACTTTTGAATGGATTTAGTTATGTTTGTGTAGAAGGTTATAAGGAATGTTTGGTTTGGGAATATGAGGTTTTAGTGACTGGAGATGAAGTGAAATGTTTTATTACCTTTTTCGGGGTGAAAGGAAAGAGTAATAATGAGATAACTGCCGAGGAGACGTAAAGGATCAGGTGCCTTAAGGGTGGGAGAGCCGTTCATTCTAACGGTGAAGAACTTTTATTGGGAATGGATCTTCTGTTTTTCTGTGTGGGAATTTGTAATTTATGGTCAAGTGTAATTAAAGTAAAAATATATCATAAATTCATAGGTTAAATCATGAGAATGAATAACTAAACAATATGGTGAATTTAGACTGTGAACTTTTTTTTATTGACTCCGAGGTTTTTTGTTTCATTTTTAATTATTTGATATTGACGAAGTTTAAACTAATAAACCAATGGCCATTTAATAAATTTGAACAATTAATTGCCTGTGGAGAAAAGAAATACTTAATATTAGTTCCAAGTGGCAACTCGCCCAGTCGCCCTCTATAGAGGTATGAGGCCTTTAAATTTGTGTAATTTGGACTTCCATTTTTCTTAATCTAATCATTGGGCGTTGGACTTTGAACCATTCTCAATTTATTCAAAAAAAAAAAAAAAAAGAAATACTTAATATTAATTCCAAGACTACTGAGAATATGATTTGTACCAAAATTCACTGAATATGATTTGTACCAAAAAATAATAATTTAAAGAAAAAGAAATACTGAGAATATGATTTGTACACAAACTTTGATCTGCTGAAAGACTTGCAACTTGGTCCTATCGATAATTGGGTAGAACACACATTTCCAAGGAGCCATCAATCCATTTTACGATAAATGGAGAGCCCTCTCTTTGATATTAGTATTAAAAGGTTTGTTTAAACAATTATAGGCCGGCCACGGTTTTTGGAGGACTCTAGACTAATTTTAGAAAAAATTCTCATAAAAAATATTAATTAAAAAAATTTAAATATAAAATTCTAAAAATTATGTTCTTTTACTTTCACTTGTATAAAACATGCAATTTTGATAAATAAAAAATTATGATTATACATATGTATGAAAACTCAAAAAAAATATAATGAACCCTAAAAGTCAGGTAAAAATATATTTCAAAAGTTATTTTGTCTAAGATATCAATGCAAATAGAATTCAGTCTTGGTAACTTATTGACGTCCTAGTTTGAAGTCCTTTCAGGAATAATATATTTCAAAGATATGATGGTTGAAAGTGAAATTAATATGGATTCTCGCCCCGCTTCAAAATTCACTGAATATGATTTGTACCAAAAAATAATAATTTAATTAAATTACACCCAAAACTGGGCTTGGCTTTTCTCTCATTTTTTTTAAAAACATACTTATATGTATGAAACTAATATATAAAAATGGCTTTAAACTATACTTATATATGTATGAAGCATAATATATATAAATGTCATCTTTAATATTTGGATCCTAGACCTAGGTCTCATTGGCCTAGAGATAGAACCGGCACTGAGTACGTGAACTATTAACTTGCTACTCAGTGGCGGATCTTAGCGAGGAGAGGGAGGGCGGCTGCCCCCCGCGATTTTGAAATTTAGTATATATATATATATATATAGTAATGTTATTGTATTTTATGATAAATTTATACATTATATATATTCCGCACCCTCAAAATTTTTACTGTATTTTCCACTACGGCTCCTCCGCCCCCCAAGAATTCGGGTCAAGATCCGCCACTGGCTAGACTCATATTTAAATAAAGTATGGTTTTAGTCAAATAAAATGGCAAAATATTGCCTTGATGTTTTGGGAACAAAAATTAAAATGGACAAATCCACTTTGTGTTGAAATGGAGAATTTGGACTAAAGAGATTACAAATATCTTTATCCGTCACATTAAAATCTGTGCGACAAATCACACTTGCTTTGCTTCCCTTGCTATTGTTGTGTGCAATTATATTTTTTTTTATGCACGTGATCCAATTACTAATTGCATGATTGTCTTTGCATAATCTGCGCCTAGCTAGTTAGGTTAAGATATTAAACCAGTGAGTGAATAAGATCATGAGAAAGAAGATATTTACTTACAGAAACTTGAAACATACTATTTTAATTTGTGTGTAAGAGATTTCTTTTAATTGTCTGCTATTTATGGTTCACATAATCGCATTGTACAAATCATGATATTTTTTCAACTTATTACACAAATTTATGAAAAGCGCTACAAATCTTAGAACTACGTCAATTGACATGACACAACACGTTTTTTATAAATTGTAAAATAACCTTATGTTACAAATTTAATAGAAAATATTATAAAACAGAAAACAATTAATAATCAGTGTGTTCAATATTCATCAAATAGACCCTCCATAGAAGGGCCTAAAGAAAGACCTGTGAGCCAGACTGGCTAACTATATGGATGGTGACATGAAGACCCTTAAGTGGGTGTTTCGAGCAATTAATTGAAATTAAAGGAAATTCATTTTCTCTATTATTTCGTCGCATTTTCTCCATTTAGTTTGTTATTTTTTAGGATTAGTAAACTGTATTAGGACAGTCAATATATTATATCGATTAGGAAAAACACATTTTCTATGATGATTATAATACAGTTTATTGACTACTTGGTAATTGATAGAGAAAAATGAAAAAAAAAGGAACTTATTATAGCACGATGCATTGTAATACGACTGTTTACGATGAGATTTAATAACAATATATATAATTTATTTTCTAATAACAATATATACATAACAATATATATAATTTATTTTAAAAATATATATATACATGACGCTTCAAATCCTCACTAAAAATGTGGCACTGGACTTACCACCTAACTAAGATGTGATAGGACAGGTCTAGTATGAAGGTAACCAATAGGAAAGCGCAACGTCATCCAACAAAGTTATGGTCACACGGTTTAGTCATTTCATGGATGTGATATTTCGTTCATTATTCTAGTCTCTCCTCATTTACATGGACCCAATGTACATATGGTCAAGCTTATAGATCCTCTAATAAATTGTTTGCACATCAACCCCCAACCACAAGATGTTAGGTGGATTTGGTGTCTCAGAATTTTGACTACTGTGTTTGTAAGAAGAAATTAGCTGTAATAACAAAACTATTGGATTTCCATGTAATTATAAATGTCTAATTTGATTTTTTTTAACTCAATTTTATTTGTTTTTCAAAATACTATTTATAATTATCATTATATCAAATATATTCTAAAAATATTTATTATATTATATAGAGTTATTATTTCTCAATATTGCATCAACAAGCTATTGGTCTGAAGAAAATTGATGAAGTTTATAAATGATGACACAAAGAAAAATGATACAAAGGTAATTCAATAATACAAATTGTTGAATAATATAGATTAAACGAACAATATAATATTTTTTTTTAGTATCAGCATGCGAAAAGTCTGCTGAAAATAAATATATCAATTAAGAAAAAAAAAATAATAACCAAGAGTTACAATGCGAGAAAAAAGTAAATATTAGATCAAATAATAAAGGCTAAAAGAAAGATAAATCAACACAAATATAAAAGCCTGAAATCCTTGTAAACTGACAAAAAAGTAAATAATTATTAAAAAAGAAAGAATATAAAAGCCTAAAATCCTTGAGAAATAATATAATCTTCGACGGTCAAGTAAAACCTTTTTCTGGAAGTTGCTTTGTAGAATGGATATATTTCTGTTAATCTTTGTTTTTCTTTTCTAATATTGTTTTTTGTTTCTTTCTATATTTCTTTAATTTACTTATTTCTATAATTTTTAACTTAAAAATTTATATGCGATTGTTTTATTTGGTTAAATAAATTTACAGCAATCATTTTATTTATATGGTACCTACAATAATTAACTATTATTATAACATAAATACAGTATGTCCATGTTTTGAATATATTAAAGCAATTCAATTACAATACAAATCTGTACACATAACAAATTTAAAGAACAATTAAATTAGAATAATAAAATGTACATCATATCTAATATATTCACCATACATTCTCATTTGATTTGATGGTTCATAGCCCAAGTCCACATAAACTCTCCTTGTAAACCACATCTCATTATCTGACGTCAGCAATGGGCCCTATTGTACGACGTATGTTGCTGCCGCTAGCCGACAGCTGCCGTTAATCCTCTGGCTCATTTCCGTTACGCCGTTTTAATGCCGTCACGGCTACCGTTTGCAGGTATTAAAGCCCCCACCAGTTCCTCTCCAGTTGTTACAGATAACCTCTCTAATTTGTATTAGTTGTTTTGTTGGATCTCATAAAGAATTATTTTTTTCATAAAAAAAATTACATTTCACAGTCCAAAAATTATCGGAGAGTTTGGACTACTAAGCACATCCCAAAAAAAAAAAAATGATAATATACATATATAAATAATTGAATTTAAATATATATATGTAAAATACACACATATATTATGTCATGCTAATATTTTGCATAATAAACATCTTCATGACATGTCCCACGAGAATGTCAATACTACATTTCATTCTTAGAAAATGTTTACACCATAAAAGTTTTTTTTATAAAAGGTCAAATAAAAATAGAATTAATAAAAAATTCACAAGTAAAATAATGAGGGATTCTTGTAGAAACAGTGAAAAGTAAATATTTTATTTTGAAAAGAATTACATTTTCCTTGATAGATCGGTTGAATGGTACCGATCGGAATATACAAACTGTGTGTTCCTTGACATAATCAAAACAGAGTGTGTAAAATATTATTATTGTCTTTTTTCTAGCAAGAACAATGTAATGGAACATTTGGTAACAAAATTAAGAGTCCAAAAAAATATTAAAAAGAATGACCGATGAATCAAAATATTATAAGGTAACAGTACCTACAATTATTTTTGGTTGTTAGGAGCAAGTGTCACTACACTTACTTATATAGTTTGTAACTATTCTTTTTGTTATTTTATAATTATAGATATGTGATGCTGGAGATTTTTTTTTATATAACCTTAGTCTTAGTTCAAATAATTTATATGCTAGGAATGCGGTGCAAAAATACCTCTTTATGCTATCTTAAAAAATAACATTTTTGATGTATAACCCAATACTCAAAACTTTTACTCATAATAATAGTTTTCCAAAATAAGTAGACTGCGTCTATTTAATTCTATATAAATGTGATATAGGTAAGTTAATGAAATAAATATGTTGTCTTTACTGTCATAATTATATTTTTAATCGGATGGATTTTACCCACTTTATCCAAATCAGATACAATATAATAAATAAGCGGACAAATATATATCTATCTCAATCTATATATCGCAATATCATAAATTTCATTTCAAATTAGTTCAATAAAATAACATTACTATTTATACTATAATATATATTTTTACTAATATCCAAAATTCATCTTTCATAAAAATAAAACATTCCCAAAGCTTTTCTGTAAGATTTAATGTCTACATAAAAACTGGAGATATCCAGTATACCACAAAACAGGAACATTTGTACCTCAATAAAACCCCTCTGCCTCTATTTCCGTTCACCGAACAAGAGAGCACAAAAACAAGCAAGAAAAACTCAGGAAAGAAAAAAGGGAGAAAAACAGAGCGGCATGGAATCACCACGGAGCGAGTTCACCGACAGCCCGAGCAACAGCGCCGGCGAGCTGGAGGCGCCGGTGGATTCCATACTGGAGAGAATCCGATCAGGCGAGGAGCTGGAGAGCAGGATCAAGGCCGCCAAGGAGATCCGACGGTTCACGAAGACTAGCTCGATCAATCGACGGCTGTTGTCTCCCGCGGTAGAACCGCTCGTGGAGATGCTGAAGTCCGGGGATGATGACTGTGCGGAGGTGGCGATTCTTGCTCTGTTGAATCTTGGCGTGAAAGATGAGAGGTATGCTTCTTTATTGTTTTATGAGTTTGTTGTTTGTTGCGGAGTTATTATTAGTTTATTTGTGATGTTTTATCGTTCTTTCTGGTGTTTATTTTCGTTTGCTTTGGAAAAGCTTATCTAAGATCAAATATTATGGTTTGAATTTTTTGATTGTGTGATTAAATCTGGTCTTTGATCTTATTGTTTGATTTTTATTTTTATTTTTATTTCTATGGGAGGTTCACTTCAGAAGGGTTTAATTTCAAGAACTGAAATATAATTTTGTTCTTTTCTTTTTGGTGGAATATGTATGTTGAAAAGGTTGTCTCTGTTTTAAATGAACTATTTATTTTCACTTGGAGATTTTTATTTGCTTTCAATTTTTTTTTTTATATTCCTAATGAGGAAATTAATTGTTATTTTTTAAGATTTACTATAATTATCAGAGTATTTGGAAAGTTGATTTATAATAAAAAGAAGCAGATTTAGCTTAGATAAAAATGATAGTTTCTCACTATAATTTTTTAAAATAAAAGAGCTATTTTAGAAAGAAGAATTTCTCCCAGTATAATTAGTAGGTGTTTGTTTTGGCCATTAATTGTTTTATTTAAATTGTTGATAATTTAATTCTTTCTATAAATAGAATTTCCTGAATTAATTATCTATTTTCTTTTCCATTTGAAATTGAGTGTTTTGGACCTAATCTTAATATATTAAAATTTCAAGACCTAATTAAAAATTTCAAGTTGATTAATGAATAATGATTCATGCACTATTTGTGCAAATCACTTTTTTACCTACCAAAACTTTTTATTTATATCTGTAAATTTGCAACTTAGTCCAGATAAAATCTTAATAATCAACTTCAATTGATTTTCAATTTTTTTCGCAAAACCACTATAGAACTTAATCAATTCTAGATATGCAGATATTTTTCCTCTTTAGGATAAAACTTGCGGAAAATTGTTACTTCCCAAATTAGCAAAAAGTCGATTTTTTTCCAAATTAAAAAAATAGGATCCAACTAAACCTGGCCAAATGTGATTTTTTTCAAAATTAAAAAATCAAAAGGTTGAGTTTCCTTAGTGCTTAAACATATTACTGTTTAGGTCAAGTGTCTAAACTAAATGTCACTTTCCATCTAAATTAAGCGCAATTGCCTATTTTTAAAATTTAAATTGATTTTTGAATATTAAAATTAGAGTTGGAATTGTAGTTCAACTTGGAATCCTATGTCAACACGGGTTTCTAAAAGTTGCATCATTATCTCATTTCAAATTTTCAAAAACTATAAGCCAAAAAATTTAGTGCAACATGTAAAATTATTTTAATAACAATTCATATTCTTTATTGATGAACAATTTCATCCATAAATAAATTAATTTGTAATTAAGAAAATTAAAAAGAGTAAAACTTGGTAGTTTTGTAGGTTACCTACCTAAATGCCTCTATCCATTTAAATTCTTAATCTGATTAGAGCAAAAACTCAAATTTGAAACAAGAACTCATAAGTAGTGGGAGAAAACAACACATAATAAAATCAATGTTTCTACAAGTGACGCATAATCAAGTCATCAATTTCTATTTTGAACTTTAAGACAAATAATTTATTAATTGTTCTTTTTATAGCAAACCCAATCAATTGGAGCTCTAATAGAATAATACATCACCCGAATCTTCACCAAAAAAAAAGTAAAATAAATAAAACAAACTTAATGGCATTTCCTTTCTTAGTGGTTCTATAGAATTTCTAATATTTTATTACTAGTTTATAATACTTTATCATAGGCGGTTTTGTTTTCTTCCAAAGTGGAAAATTTTGTTCAGAACCGTCAAAAATTTGGCAAGCCCAGACTTTTCTTGAACATAAATTCAAACTTGGTCTCTTTTTTCCATCTCAAAATTTCTTTTTCTTCACAACTTGTCAAAATTAGGTCCAACGAACAAACAACCCTTAAAATAACTAACTAAAACAAAAACACAAAATAAACTAACAGTAAACTTCTCTTTGCATGTTTACTAACACTAAACTCAATCATTAAAATTTCAGGAATAAAATAAACATAGTAAAAGCAGGCGCACTAAGCCCAATAATCTCCCTCCTAAAATCCCGAAAGCAAAGCCTTCTTGAAAACTCGACAGCAGCAATTCTAACTCTGACGGCCTGCTCAGCCAACAAGGCCCAAATCTCAGCCTCTCCAGTGATCCCCCTCTTGGTCTCCATCCTCTCCAGCGCCAATAATCCCCAGACCAAACAGGACGCTCTCATGGCCCTCTATAACCTCTCCACTCTCCCCTCTTCTCTCCCCACCATCGTCTCCTCAAACCCTATTCCACCATTAATCCACCTCCTAAAAACCCTAAAGAAGTCCTCCAAAACTGCCGAAAAATGCATCGCGTTAATCGAACCTTTATTAGGGTTTGAGGAAGCCCGGTCCGCTTTGATATCCGTGCCGGGTGGGGTTTTATCCATCGTTGAGCTTCTAGAAGACGGATCTAACGCCAGCAAGGAATATTCCGTCTGCTCCCTCTTGAAGTTGGTAGAAAGCGACAGGGACAAATACAGAGAAATTATTCTTCAGGAAGGAGTTATTCCGAGTTTGCTGGAATTGACGGTCAAGGGGAATAGTAATAAATCGAGGTGTAAGGCGAAGGCGCTGCTGAACTTGCTGAGGGATAAGTCGTACGCTCGGTCCGAAGTTGTGCCTGCAGCGGAATTAGAGAACATAGTGGGGGATATTGTGATGAGAGTGGACGGCGGAGAGGCGAAGAAGATGCTGGCCGAGATGGTGCAGGTTAGCATGGAGCAGAGCCTCAGGCACATGCAACGCAGGGCTCTCATGTGTACACCCAGTCCATCCAAGTGAAAAAAGGGTTTCTATGTCTGTGTGTGGGTTTATTAGGAGAGTGTTTTTTGTTTTCAATGTTTGAGATGGTACAGGTGAATAAGTAGAGGGTGGGTGTGCCAGTCCAGTCCAGTCCAGGTGGCGACGGGTGATTGGTGGATAAGTGTTTATAGTTTGATTAATTTGAAATTGAACATTTTGTTATTGTTTTTTCTTTTTTGATTTACAGTAGTAAACCGAATGTATTTTCAATGGTAGAGTTTTACAACTCACAAGAGATTGTGTAGGAGTATAGCCGTATAGGATATGGATTTGAAGGCTAGTTTGATTCGGATCTGGGTTGATTGGAACCTACCCGGTAAGAAGTGCACGCCTTTCCCAAAATGAACAGACCAGTATAACAGATTTTCCAGTGTCAGTCGCCACGTCAGCAAGCATGAGTTTAGTTAATGGGGAGTTCCTAAAGTTGATTTTGAAAGATTGATGTATATCATATGACCATGGGGAATGCTTAAGCATCTCAAACTTTTCTCAAAAGCTTGTTAGATTTTCAAAATTTGAATTCTAACGAAACTTAAAATAATTTATAGAAAAATTGATGAAATATATATTGGTAAAAAAAGATGAAATTTTATGGAATGTTAGAGGCCGTTTATACTTGATATTTGTACATTATAGAATGGTCAAAGCAAAGCAGTAGTTTTGTTCTATATTTTACATCATAAAGAATGTATATTAACAACTTCCATATTTTTCGATAATTATGCCACAAGTGCTAAGACAAACACATCGCTACCAGACAGAATTTCGAAATAAAATAAGTTGAAACAAAATATAACTATAACAAACTCCCTTGATATAAATCAAGAAAGCAAAATGTAAACCCACAGTAAAACACTAATCTCCTCCAATTAAAATAAATAAACCATAAATGTAACTCACCCTCACTCCCTACCCTGCGTAACAAAAAACTGAGAGAGAGAGACCTATAACTTATTTTACACAAACCTTCTTACTAATTAACTTCTCAAGCTAATTTCCCTCTATAACAAAACGACGAAGCAGAAAGAAAACGATACTGTGGCCGTACAGCCAAACAAGCAGGACAGGACAGGACAGTTGGTTCGTTTTTGTATCCATCACGAAAGGACCAAATTACCCTTGGAAAACGCCAGGAGAAGTAGCGCCGCCTCCGCCAGCTCGTGGCTGGACCTCTCCAGTACTGCCCGCCTCATCTTCTCCCGCTCCTCCGTCCGGCGCTTCGCCAGCATTCTGAGCGTGTTTTGTTGCTTCTCCTTCTGCAGCTGCTTCAGCTCCTCCATCGTCAGGAAGTTTTCGGGGTCGGAGGAGGAGGTGGGCGCCAGCTTGTTCTCACCCGCCTCGTACTGGATCTGCCTCTTTCTGAACTTGATCCCGCATGCGTTGCAGAGCGACTGTGTCAAAACAGAACAGAACCGATTATGGTACTTTTACTTGCGAATAGAGATTAAGATGAGTTTGAATTGAGAGGGACATGTAGAACAGAGAGATGAAGAGTGGCATTGAAATTCTTGTTTAATATAATATAGCGTTGCCGAATTATAACACATCATAGAATAACATAAAGAATGTTTTTTCTTTTACAAATTTTGAGTAGAATATATTGGCTGTAAGGGTTTTATGATGTCATAATAATAAGTAAATGATCATATGATTTAATCAAATTTTGAGGAAAAGTTTGACTTAACTGAGCACAAGATCAAATAATAAATTACAGTGTTTTACTAGTAGAATGTAAAGATACGAACCAATTTAGCATAAAAACATAGAATGAATATAAATCTGAGCTTATTATATCACTAGCTTGCCAAGAAAAAAAAAGAAGAGAGACTAATTTCCAGTTTGTGATCTTTCGTCCAGAGTAAACTGATCCAGAAAATTACATTCATCCAAAAACAAAACATCAAGAAATGGAATGAAATCTCAATTCAACAAGATGGAAACTGAGAATCACCTTGGGTCCGGTAGGGCCAGAGCGCCACAGAGGAGTCTTGGATGTGCGACAATTGGCACAGATCCTGGTCGTACGGATCTCAGCCGTCGATTTTCCTTCTTCACGAGGCTGCAGCTCCTTCATCTCTCTCGCCTTCCTCCTCGTGCGCAGCTTCGCTCCCCACCGATGCCAGCCGTCGGACAAGATCCAGCGGTGGTTGAGCACCCTTCCGCACTCTTTCCGAGACGCGAAATTCATCGACGGAGCCATTGATCTCAAATGCAACTAGCTACGGAGATAGAGAAATTTGAAACAGAGCACCATGTTTTTGAGCACGGTAGAAACAGAGGATAAAAAGAAGAAAAAGGTGATGAGGCCTTCAACCCTTTTCTCCAGTTATCATCAATGGACCAGTGTGCACTTATATTATCATTTAGCTTTATAATATTTGACTGGAGATCTCCAGTGAGTAAATAATGGAGAGGGGATGAAGATTGTCGTTTTCAAAGGAGGGAGCTGACACGTGGCGCGAGGAGGGGGACCGCAGCGTGCTTCGAATAAATTTATACGGAACCGGTGCACGAGAATTTGTTACATTACGAGCAGAGAGAAGTGAGGCGGTCTACTAGAATGAGTCCAGGGAGGTTTTATATTGTCTGGGATTCTGCTGAGCTCAAACTGAATCTGATAGCGATGCTACCGGGTTCGGGTTTTATTTGTCCAGCCCGAACTGTTAAGATGTGAATTTGCGGCGTAACAAGATGAGGCTGATTTCTATTTTTTTAAATATAAATTTCTAATTTTTATTAGCATTTTTAAGACCGTTATAATAGGATAGGATGCGTTATTTTGATAAGGCTAATTTATTTTTTCTTTCTTGTCATTAACTCGGGACCTTTGTAAGAGAAAATTTAATTTAATAAATTACTACCGTAGCCTACTGATTTTCACAAATAAAAAGTATTTGAAACAGAAATGTATTAATAATTCATGGTCAGATTGAAGTTGAACTCCAAAAAAACACCCTATTATTATTAGAGGGAAATTCTTAAAAAAACTTACTTTTCTCAATATTTAAAAAAATATGTTATTTTTTTTATGTTGTTTCAAAAACATTTGATAAAGTGGATTGATTTTTTCATATATTAAAAAAACAGTTTATTTATGAACTATAAATGCTAAACAGAAACAAAAAGAAAACAATCCATTAAACAATTGCTGTTTTATGGACCTTAATTATTTGTACTGGCTATTCCCATCCAATACTTAATTCAACCTCTTTTTTGGGCTAAAGCCTATACAAAATCAGGTTGGCCCATGACACGTGGCACCACACACTCAGCTTTTCCATACTGACACGACACGTAGCCATTCGCGTCCACACACACACTCTTCTATAACAAACCGTCACTCCATTCTTCACCTCTCCATCAAAAGTAATTAAGCAAAAAAAGATCTCACAAATACTCTACAGCTCCAACACACAAAACTGATAGAGAATTGAGAAATACTTTGAATTTGAGATATGTTTGTACCGGTTTGCGTTGAGTGCGGTACGAGGAGCAACCCGTGCCGGTGCAAGGTGGTGGGGCCCACGCTCGGTTTCTTGGCCTTAGCCGTGTCAGCACTGGTGGAGTGGCCAGTAGGAGCCATCGTGTATTTGTTTAAACATGAAAAAGGCCGGCGAATTATGGCTCATCCTGTTAGTGTTGTTTATCCTTCGGTCTCCAATTCAATTCCTATTTGAAGAATTTTGTGTTAGTTTTTCTGAAGGGTTTTTTTCTTGTTGTTTTTTTGTGTTGATTAAAGCTAATAGATGCAAGTGCGGTGTTATTTTAAATTAATAGATGTTGTATATTATTTATTTTATAAATGATATTATTAAATGCTAAAACTTATTTGTTCTATTTAATGATCATTGAAATAAAAATAAAAGTGAAAATTAATAGAGAGTTTGGGATGAAATCAATTTCCTTGAGTAAGTCTTCCGCTCGTCATTGTAAATTCTATGAAATAGATCCAACATATGTAAGTGGTTTTGTATGGTTTATTAATTTGAATTATAGAGTCAAATTGTGCTAGACCAAAGTTTTTTCAGAAGGAATGAAGTTGAACTCCAAATAGGAATTGTATAATATAGTGCTCTAGTGTATTTTAATATATATAACGCCAAAATGTATATATTTGTATGTATTTGCCCTCTTCTCTCCCACCCCTCGATATATGCGGCCATCGGCCACTATGGGCAATGCGGAAAGAACTCAATCTAATAAAAGCAGATCGCCCTATAACGAAAAGGGTTTATTAAAGCTTTGTTTGTGGGCATTTGTAATTGTAAGGGCTCAACTTGCTTTCTATTTTGGGTCAGAAATATAAATGCTGCTTCAAGGGTACACAAAATATAGAATCAGTAATGGACATTGTAAGGTTTCTGTTTTTTTTAAACAAATGTAAGTTTTCTGTTTATATTGTGTATTAATTATTGTTAATTGGTTGTGTATTTATTTACTTGGTATTTGTTATTGTATAAACATTTGTTGTAATAATTATGTATTGTTAAAACAGCATTCTAAAAATAATCATTATTTCAGCCATCCTAACTTAGAATCTAAGCTCATTTGTAGCGACTTGTATTGAGAGCTTTCTATAGCGAGTCACAGATCAAAACATTTCAAATATACATGACATAAATTACAATAACTCATTAGGCGATTTGCTACAGATAGTCGCTACAAAGAATTCAGACTTTGTAGCTGATTTGCTCATACTGTTTTTTTTAGTGCAATATTTGCTCATAATGTTAGATTCCTTCACTACGAACTATCCAACTTCATATTGTTACCTCTCTCCCAATCAATCAAGTTCTCTATCTATAAAGCTCTGTCCATACATGAATTCGTGGCAAACAGCAAGAGGAAGTTCTCTCTCTCTAAAGATAATTGATCTCACATCTTTGAGAGAGTACTTACAAGAGGAAGTTCTCTCTCTCTAAAGATAATTGATCTCACATCTTAGAGAGAGGGAACAAAACCATGAAGATCAATTCATTATCATTTGTTTTATTCTTTTGCCATCTCACCATTATAAACGGTGCATTATTTGATGAGGCGAACCGTTTACGCCCATTGAGTCCGGACGTGTTGGAAAAAAGAGCGAGAAATTATTTATTCAACCAGCAGTTGAGAGTCACAAGTGCAAGTGAACAAAATCAGCAGCCATATATTGGAAAACAAGACGGGATGAAACAGGCAGATAAGATTGTCGCATTGCCAGGCCAACCTGCTGACGTAAAACTCGAGCAATATTCTGGATATGTAACGGTCAATCCAGATTCAGGCAAGGCTCTTTTCTACTATTTCATCGAGTCTCCTGCAGATGCGACCAAAAAACCGCTCGTCTTGTGGTTAAATGGAGGTACGATCTTACTAATTGGAAACAATTTTCTTCATTTTAGGAATCTCAAAATAGTCGTGTATGTCAAAGTTAGGTATATAATCGAAGTAATTATTTTCGATTGTTACAGGACCTGGATGCTCTTCGATAGGTGGTGGAGCCTTCACCGAACAAGGACCGTTTTACGTCAACAGTGATAGAAAAACACTCAGGTTAAACGAGCACGCATGGCACAACGGTAATTTATTAACCTATTTATTACCTTCAAAAACATAATTCTTATAAACCTGAATAAAACATAATTAATTAACTTAATTACCACAATCTATACGAAAATGATATAATGCAGTTGCAAACATGTTGTTCTTGGAGAGTCCAATTGGGGTCGGTTTCTCCTACTCGAATTCAACTGACGATTACCAAATGACTGGAGACAAAAGCACAACTGAAGATGCATATATTTTCCTTCTGAACTGGCTCGAGAGATTTCCTGAGTATAAAAGCCGCAATTTTTACATAACTGGAGAGAGCTACGCTGGAAGATACATCCCTCAGCTCGCCAATCATATCGTCTCTAAAAATGTCAATAATTCGATCACTATCAACCTCAAAGGCGTCGCTGTAAGTGTTAATTATTTTCTAAACATAATAATTTTGCGACTTCTGGTACAATAGATTGGAAGTCAATCTTTTTTTTCATTCGATAGATTGGAAACCCGTACTTTGATCAAGACATAAACGAGAAGGGTGTAGTCGATTTCTTATATTCACGCTACATAATTTCAAAAGAGGATCGCGATAATATTCAAGGAATATGCTCTAGATCAGGACAAGGAAGTTATGCATGTTACATGGCCAATAAATTCTCTATGCCATTCACGATAGATAACTACAATATTTATGCACCTGTGTGCCATGATATAAATGATGTTTCCCTGCCATATGACGAGGTAATATCATATAAAATATCACTATATATATATATGATTTTAAAAAAAAATTGTTAATTAAAAATCAAATTCTCTTACGTAAGTATTTTATATCTATTTTTCACATTGTGCAGAGATGTTCAATTATGTAAACTTATTTCTTGTAATTCATTACACAGATTCTAATTGCGTAAGCCAAATTATGGAAATGAAAATTCTCTCATATGAGTTTCTTTTTATGTGTAGCCTTTTGTGAGAAATTAAACTAATTGTATATTATTTTTTACAGATGACAAAAATTGATCCCTGCCTGGAGAATTATACTAAAACTTACCTAAATCGACCAGAGGTACAAGATGCACTTCATGCAAACATCACGAGACTTGGATACGAATGGAATTTTTGCAGGTATAATTAATGAAAAATACTAGTTATTCTATTATTTTTTTTATTCTTAGTATTTCAACATTAATTGAAGAAATTCTTAATTTATTTTCTTTTTTTTAATATACCACCTCCTGAATAAAAACAATGTAAAATATGTCAATCTCTCCATAAAGAAAATGATGAATTTTGACCAAAATCAAAACTAATTGTTGAAATTAAACTATGATCTTTATTGTCCTGATTCAGTACGTTTCTCGACGAAAACCAATGGCATGATACACCACCAACTATGGTACCAGTGGTAAACGAACTCCTCTCCAATGACTTGAGGACATGGATATACAGGTAATTAGATTATTAATTACGTTTTACAGCTTATTAAAGCTATTAATACATATATACATAGTAATCTTTCATTCTCATGTTGGAAAACTTCAATCAATCAATTATTCAATTTTGCAGTGGAGATGTTGATTCAGTCTGTCCAGTAATAGCAGTACAAAATTTTTTCGACAAGATTGGGCTAAAACAAATGGAGAGAAGGCGTCCTTGGTTTTCTGGCAAAGAGGTACTCTACTAAAATACTCATTCTCAAATATTTTTGCAAATATCGTGCAACTAATTAATTAAATAATTTTTTACATATATTTACAGGTTGCGGGTTTTGTGACTAAATACGACAAGACAACATTTGTGATTGTTAGAGGGGCAGGACACATGGTTCCGCGAGATCAACCTCGCCGTGCACTCCTCTTATTGTCTTCATTTTTACAAGATAAACTTCCAACAACAAATCCGGATCTTCCAAATTTGGATGGTCCCGATGGTTCCCCTAAATGATTAATTGTGTTCTTGGTTTCGGTCATGATGTTGCTGTTAAATGAGTAATTGTGTTCTTGGTTCAGGTCATGAATCATGATGTTGCTGAAAAATTGTATGTGTTCTTTGGTGTTATAGCCATCATAATTGTTATAGCCATCATGTAATAAAATGTCGAAGTTTTTTAATCATTTATTGATCTTTGATGTTTAAGATTAATAGAATAATACTCATGCTACATTGCAGTTATTTTAACTTTTAAATCTCTTTTTAATATAAGAGAAACCAGTAATTTTTTTTGAATCTCAAGTAGATGATTGCCTACTGAGATGCTTAGAAGAGAAACCAATAATCACAAGACTTAAAAATATTATAGGATCTAAAATTGGTATAAATATAATATAATTATTTAATATTTTTTCACAATATGAGATATAAGTTTCTTACACTTCAAATTTTATATTACTGCATAGCAGCATGATACAATATAATTATAACAAAGAAGAGAAAATAGAATAGTTACTATGGTTTCATGGTGATGTATTTTTTCATACTTAACTATCCACCTTAGAGTTAAAATGCATGATTGTTGTCATTATCGAGAATATTGTAACATTGTTTCATAGACCAATTGTTGCAAAGTGGGTGTTGAGAATGCTTGATTGTTGTCATTATCGAGAATATTACAAACATTGTTTCATACACCAAATGTTGCATACAGGGTGTTGAGATGAAATTAAATGTCAAATATGTAAGATGTCATTTGTCAAGGTGTAAGATACAAAGTTATACTTTGTATAATTGTTAATGATCAATATTTCTCAAACTTTTACCTTCAAATATATTTCTCAAACTTAAAATTAACGAGTTTTAAAATTTGTCAACAACACTATTTACTACAGTAATTGTGGTGAAGATTAAAAGTTATATATTGAAAGCTTCAAATTTAAAACTGAAAAATATATTGAATATTAAGCTTGAAATTTAAAACTGAAAAAAGATATTGAATTATTAAGCTTATCCCTTGATGGCTTAGTATGTGTATTCACGATATAATGAGATAGTTGATTTGAATAATTTATAGTTGTTACTTGTTATTATTTATAAGCTATTGATTAATTAGAACCAATAATTGTATTCAAGTCCAATAGATTATTTTGGCTGTAACATCAACAGAATTTTCTAATTTATTCCTAATTAAGCTTCAATTTATTAAATCACTAGGTCCCAACATGACAAAATACAACAAATAAGTCCCAAACTTCAAATTCAAAAATTACAAATTCCATCAAATTAAAATACAGATGACTCAACTGGAGGCACTATCAATGGACTCTCCTTTTTCTCCACTTTTGCTTCTTTCTTCTCTTCCTTTTTCTCCACTTTTGGTTCTTCCTTCTTCTCAACTTTCGCTTCTTTCTTCTCTTCCTTCTCCTCTACGATTGGTTCTTTCTTCTCAACTTTGGGCTCTTTCTTCTCCAATTTGGGTTCTGTTTTCTCTTCCTTCTTCGATCCAGCTTTTCCTCTGAGCTGGTCAAGTTTCTCCATTATTTTTTCTCTTATACCGGGTTTCGACACTCTTGCGCTCGCAGAATTGACCGGTACGAAACTCATCATAAGGACTGTACCTGCCACTAGTGACAAAGCTTCTCTACGCGATATTCCATTATCCTGTTTTAGTGCAGCTTTTACAATATTCTGTCTCTTGCCCTGTATAAAGAAAAGAAAGATATTAGTAAACATAATGTTTCTGGGTTTTAATTTTAAGTAAGGTTGGTAACCCACAATGAAAAATACAAGCAAGCCTTGATCTAGAATTAGGGATAACTAAATTATTTCACTAAATTGGAAATTGGTAAACAAGTCGTGCTACTTATAACTTAAAAGCCCCAAATTAAACAAAAAACAGTAGCAAAAGCAAATAAGTTGATCAGCTTGTAGTAAATAAAGCTACCACTAACATCCAAAGTTACAGATCGCAAACAAAACCCCTCAGCTGTGCCCAAAACGAAGAAACACAAAACCATCAAGCTACATTTCAACTAGCAAAAGAACAGATCGATCTCAAAACAAGTGAGATCAATGAAACAGCCACTTCAGGTACCTGGAGACGACGCTCTCCAGTCGAGAAACAAGCAACGGGTCTACTGGACGAATCCCTTTGGCCGGCCAGGCTGCGAGGCAGTGGAGAGTAAGAAGCGAGCTTCAGAGAAGAAAACGCCATTTTTTCCGATCAAGCAACAGTCAAAAACCCTTATTGTTTTTCTTAATGTTTTTTTCAGCTGGACTGAAGTAGGTAGATGATGATTGAATGAGAGAGCAAAATGTGAGAGATTGGTTAGGCCGTATTAATGGGCCAGCACTATTGTGGGCCTATCATTATTTTCTGCATGTTTAATTCACCACCCACATGCTAGATGGGCTCTGATTGTCTCCAGTTGGAGATCAACTCTAGATGTCCGTTTGTAAGATTTATATATGGACATGAGAATTGAGAATCACTGAATGATGAAATTTCGCTAGGCAGAATTTTATATAAAAAAGTTTGTATAGAATGCCGGTCTTGAAAAGTGGACGTTTGAGACAACTTGTTCATAATTTTCAACTTGTTTTTAGGAAAAGTTCTGTTTCGTTTTTTCGAACCTGCTGGAAACAAAAACGAAAAAAAAATGTTTCAAATTAAATGTTGTGTTTGAAAATAGATTTTTATTGTTTCGAATACGTAACGTTTGTAATCGCATTTTTAAAAAATCAAACATATAAACTATTTTCACAAACTCAAACTGTCAAACATATATAAATGATATTCTGATTTATCGAAAAGAAAACGTTTGTTTTGCAAATTGTTTTTTATATTAAGGTAATTTAAAAAAACTTGTAATTTTGAGATGCAAGAGGGAGCATGTTTGGAGCTGTGTATGTGTATGCTTTATTCTTGTTATACAGATTCACAGAACACTAATACTCAATACAGCTATTCTACTGATACGTAGGACTGAAAAAGCCTGATCAAACCAATATAAGGAAGAGAAATTTGTACTATTGTAGCTGCTTACATGGCAAAGGAAGATCCTCAAAATAGATAAAGCAATTGAGTTGAAAAAGACTGGAGTAGTGTGGTGGTCCAAATACCATCATAAAAATTTGTACAAAAGAAAAACGCACCATACGACATGATTTCTTTAAGAGAGAAAAAAAATCACAAAACTCACCGACTATTACAGTACTTACTGAATCTGATATATATATATATATATATATGTTGTTGGAAAACTATTGATACCATTTTAATTAGACTTCTAGTTTGCACTTTGATTTGTAAGTGAAATGTAAAAGGCTCCCTAAGATTAATTACCATTAAACTGTAATTGTGTAAGATATATAAAAGAATTTAATATTTAAACTGTAATTGTGTAAGATATATAAAAGAATTTAATAAGTATCATGTTATAATACAGCTGTGTCACTGATACTTAGGAGCAGAAAGAAGCCTGACAAGCCAAATATAGGGACTGGCTTGTAGGCTGGTCATTTGATGAGCAAGACCCTTATTTAGTTAAAGAAATTGAGTAAGAATTGACTGGAGTGGTGATCCAAAATGAGCCGCATAGAGGATTGTGAATATCAATAGTATATGTTATACTGACATTAATAAAAAAAACTTGTATGTGTAAAATCTTCTCCATCTAATAAAAAGGAAAAGAAAAAAAATAGCTATCATTATTAACTATTAAGGAACCCGGTCGGTTAACTATGTAGAAATATGTATAATCATGAATTTTCTTTTTTCATATTCAATATTCACTGGTGAAAGTTAATTAACAGTTAAAATACATACAGTTGTATATTTCAGACTCATGCACTATACAGCTCAAGTTTGACCGTATATATATTCAGAACTATTGCTTTTTGAAAACAAGAACATTTTCTCCCTTCTCATAGTACAAATGGATGTTTTTCATTTATTTGTTAACATGTATGTAACTAAGTGAAAAACAGTAGGAAACTTGGACTCCACGAACCATTCAACCATGGTTCTAAATTTCTAATATGATAAATCTCTATTTCTACTTTCTTTTTCTTTTGAGAAAAGCCTGTAAAAAAAAACTCTGCAAAAAGAAAGAGAAAAGCTTGTAAAATAAAAAAGAAAAAAAAGAAAAAGAAAAGCTTGTAAGAAAAAGATCGTACGTCTTTAGCCCTTGCTCTTCTCCTTAAATGCTTCCCCTATCCCCTCATTTCTCTTAGCAGAAACTCAAAACCACAAAAATAACCCTAAGAGAGAGAGGGAAAGATGGAAGACAAGCTGAAAACCCTAACCTCAAACCTTGCAGGACTGATGATCATTTGGTCAATGGCGAATCAGTTCCTACCACCACAACTGAGAGAGATTATTTTGAATTTCACTAGAAAGGTGAAGGCCTACTTCAGCCCTTACATAGACTTCACCATTGAGGAATACACAAGCGAAGGCATGACCCGTCACGAGCTTTACACTGCAGCCAAGGCTTATTTGAGCGAGAAATGCTCTAAAAACTCAAGGTTATTTTGTTTTATTCCAGTTAGTTTGTTGTTGTTTAATACCTTTTTTTTAGAGTTAGGTTAGTACTTTAGTGTCTGCATCTCTATTTAACACTCTTAGTCTTAACCAACATATCTCATTTCATCTTAGAGGGAACTAAAAGGAATACAACAACTATAATGTTTGTAGAACAGACCCTTTATTCATCTTTTTATCCCTCGCCCTTTTTCAATGGAACAGTTCCTTTCTGTTTGCAATAAATTTAATGGGCTAGTTCATCTTACTTGGTTTATTACGTTGTTGTGATCATAAAAATATCAGGTTGTGCACGGTTGAGCTCAGCAAGAGCGGCAAGTTTCTGACCGGCCTTGGCGACTATGTTACAGTCACTGATTACTTTCGTGGTGCACAAATCTGGTGGTACGCATCAAAGCATGAGAGAGGTAGAGGCGGTGGTGGTGGATCGGAACAACAAGTTGTTGGTCCTGAACCTAGGTATGTAAATATTGTTTAAATTTCATGATACTTTTTTTTTTGAATGAAATGAGGTATAAACCCCTCACCCAATGATTAGATTAAGTAAAATAAATTCATTAGTACAAAACAGATACTTTTTGTTATTAAGAAGTTACATAACACTTGTTTTCATAGCTTGCCCTTGAATGGGGAAAAAGAAATGGTAAATATGTGTATTATCGTTTTATGGTAAGGGTATTGCCGTGTATTGTTGATAGTTTCTTTGATTTAATGATATTTTTCATGGCTATATTTTCGATGATCTTCAAGGGTACACGATTTTTAATTATTAGGATAGGTCTGTTTTTAGTTTTTGAAAAGTTTGAAACATTAGATCTATTTTTTTATTTTGAGTTAAAAAAAGGTTAGATCTAAAATTACTTGTTTTGTACATACTTTCCCTTCCAACCTTTTCCATTATGACAACTCAACTTCTCTTTAGATTTCAAAACTCTATTGCAAAGAGTCTTCTCCATTATTATCCCATAAAACATGTCCTAATCTTTGAATTGACTGACTGGCCATCAGGTACTACAGACTGACATTCCACCAGCGTCACCGCAACTTGATCGAGCAACAATATCTGAAACAAATCCTTGACGAGGGACGTGCGGTCTTGATCCGTAACAGGCAACGTCGTCTCTTCACCAATAGCAGATCAAACTGCTGGTTTCAGAACAACTCACAATGGACCTACGTCCCGTTTAATCACCCCTCCACTTTCGGCACCCTCGCCATGGACCCTGTGAAAAAACAAGAGATCCTGAACGACCTAACTGAGTTCAAGAAGGGGAAAGAGCACTACAACAAAACCGGCAAGGCGTGGAAGCGGGGATACCTTCTATACGGTCCGCCAGGCACCGGCAAGTCCAGCATGATCGCTGCTATTGCAAACTACATGGAGTACGACGTTTATGATCTTGAGCTGACAGCAGTGGATAGCAACACGGAGCTGCGTAAACTTCTGATTGCGACGACCAACAAGTCGATCATTGTCATAGAGGACATAGATTGCTCCCTCGACCTCACTGGCAAACGCGACAGTAGCACCAAGAAGAAGAATAAGAAGAAACAAGAGGAAGGAGTTGAAGTGGACCCAAATAAGGTCACATTGTCAGGTAACAAATATTTACATGAGAGTTGTCATTAGACAGTATATATTGGTTTCTAAATCAGGTTATTTACTCTCGTTTTGTTTAAGTAATCAACCAAAGAAACTAATCATCACGTCTCACTCTCTTAATTGCCTTTAATTTCACCAGGGCTTCTCAACTTTACCGACGGGTTGTGGTCAGTGTGTGGGGAGGAGAGGATCATCATATTCACGACCAACCACGTCCAGAAGCTCGACAAGGCACTGATACGGGCAGGAAGGATGGACAAGCACATCGAAATGTCATACTGTTGTTTCGAGGCGTTCAAGGTGTTGGCAAAAAACTACCTTGGTGTTGACGGCCACCCTTTGTTCAATTCGGTGCGGAACCTGATTGAAAAGGTGCATGTCACGCCAGCTGACGTGGCGGAGCAGTTGATGGATAGGGGATTTTTGAAGGATGATCATGAGAGGTGCCTCAAGAAGTTGATTAAAGTGTTGGAGGCTAAGAAGGATGAAGGAAAAGAAGCTGGGGAGAGTAAGAAGGGTGGAGGAGACAACTAATTTAGGATTGGAAGTTGGAATAGGAAGGGGTTTATGTTTCATCTTTTGAGTTTTGAGTGTAAGACTTTAAAGTTAGGTTGGAGTTTGTGTTAATTAAGTTGTGTTCTCTCTTTTTGGAAAATTTTGCAAGGTTGGTTTATTTCCAAAATGCAGAACAAACTCTTCAAACTTTATTAGGTAGGGCCGTAGGGCTTATGTTTCATCTTTTGAGTATAAGACTTGACATTATTAGGTTGGATTTTAGGTTAATTTAGTTGTGTTCTGTTTTCTTGGAAAATTTTGCAACGGTTGTCTTACACTTTTTTTTTAATGCAAGGTTGAGGCTTGTCTTACACTCTAATTACTTCCAAAATGCACAACAAACTCTTCAAACTTTATTACAACTCGCGAAATCTTGACTTCTTGTGCGAGATCTCATATTTATATTTTTCAAGTATTATTTCAACTATCAATGCAGCATAATTTGATATACATATACATTTCAAACATCTAATTGCCTGACATGACAAACAAAAAATTAGATAAGAAAAAAACATTTTCAACTTTTAATTTAATGGAAACCCTTGAGCGTGGCTAGATTCACCTCAAGTTAGCCTTAAAAAAAATTAAATAAGAAAATTAGAACAATAATCAAAGATCCAGAATTACAAAATAATACAAACAATACAATAGCACACAACTATGCTCAAAATACAAATTAGCCAAATGTAAAGCTAACAATTTATCCATTTTTGCATTATTAAGCAGTATACATCTTTTTCCGTAATCTAATTTTTTATCATCATGAATTGTGACAGAAAAATCTTAAAAATATGATATCCTAATATGAGAAACGAAACCATAACAAATTTTTGAAATAATATGAAGCATACAAAACATATTGCCTTGGCTAAACGAGAATAGGTCTCTGCTTTGATACTGGATTTTGGGCTTTTGGCCTTCAAAATCTACCAAAAGTAAAAGTAAAATAAAACATAAACGAACGAATTCTTTCCAAAGAAAAATAATATAAATGCCATTAGTATGGTGCAACAACAAATTAACCCCGCTCCTCATTTTCATTTTCACAAATTTTGAACATTCTCATAATGCTACATCATCCAAATTATTTCAATGGTCCGATAATAAAATAAAGAAAATCTAAATCATTGATTTACTATTATTTTTTGTGAGGTATAAAAAAATTTAAACCATATTTGTTTGATGCATTGAAATTCTACGTGAGTCGTGACAATAATCTTAAATTAACATGGAAATGTTGTTTGGTTAAATTTTTGGAAAGATGATTCCCACCAAAATATGTGAGAATGCTATATTCTCATGCAATTATGAAAACAATATTTTATTATATTATGTTTATTATTATTTGAAATACTCCTTTATTTATTACAAATTAAATATAATTAGATAATTTTAGTTATAATTAAAATAATAATCATATATAATATAATTAATATTAATTATTACTAAATTGTAATATATTTAATTTAAATATTAATTTCAAAATTAACTATAAGTGATTTCATAAGATGATTTTGTTAAATAGCAACATAGAACTGGATTTTTTTTTTTTGATAAATACCCGGTTGAATGCAGTTGATATATATTGAGTCATAGAGGGTTCATTACAATTTCTGCCAAGAGAGTTGGCCAGAAAAGAAAAAAAATCTAAACCCTAAATTTTTTTTATGATTATTACAGGAGACTAATCCATAGGTCAGTTCCGCTTTGATAGATTGCATTATCTCCGCCACCGTGAACTGTTTATCCGTGAAAGTTCTTGTACGTCTCTCCTTCCATATCTCAAAGGCTGTGGCCGCCATTTTGATCCTGATGTGAGCATCTCCTTGTCGTCTGAGTGTTTGTATGATGTTCATATTATCTAATTAGCATAGAACTAGAAATTTGATAATACAAAATGTAGTATATAATACAGTTAACTAAAACATATTATATTTGGATTACAAAAATATAATGGCCATTCATGATAATGTTATTTCCGCGTTAATGTAAAATCACTGTGAAAGAAGCACTCTAAAACTCAAAATACATACACTAAATATGATAATGTTATTTCCACATTAATATAACATCACCGTGAAAGAAACACTCTAAAACTCAAAATGCATACACTAAATAGAGCATGATAAATGCCTTCCTAATCCTCTCTGAAACGGTGTGAATTGTGATTCATTCTCCCTTATCAGCAGTTTCCTAGTTGTGAGTATTTTTTTTCCTATTCTCTTATCTATGATAATGTCAGGCTATCATTTTCATCATTTTTTCAGACTTCCCTCATCTCGTATTCATTCCCACTTAAAAAAGTCCATATTATTATGTGAGACAAATTGCATTACGTTTTGAATGATGTGAGACAAATTACAAAGAAGTTTTGAATGGCGTGAAATAAATAACAATAATTAAGTACACATTAATTAATATGGCGCGAGTCATATTAATTTTGAAGTATCGAAAAGTAAATGGTTTCTCAAGTCATATTAATTCTTGTCTTTCGAAAAAACAAATTTAATTAATATGACACGAGTCATATTAATTTTGAAGTATTGAAAAGTAATGATTGCTTGTCATGTTAATTGGCAGATGACAAACGTAAAAATAATCCACCACATACAATATTGCTAAATGCTCATCAACTTATGACTAAATTAATTGGCAGCTGAAAATTTAAAACAATACATTTCATTTTATACATACAATAATGGAGATAATAATTTAATAAACTGCATTTTTTTAAAACAAAATAATTGAAATCGTTCTCATATCACATAAAATAAAATAAAATAGGGAAAAATTTCAAAATCCCCTCAATTTTTGTAAATATTATAATATATATATTTTTGGATTCTCTTTTAGTTTTTCTAAAGTGAATTGAAATTTCCCCCTAAGTTAAATTTAACTTTTCATCCAATAGATATGTTTTGGACCGAAATAAATCCTCATAAAAAATATTTTTATATTTTATTTTATTGAATAAAAAATAATAATATGATAGTAAAACGTGAATACTGAACTAAAATCTAAATAAAATCATAAAAGTATAGAAGAAAAAAATGATAAGAAATAAAATATCATTTTATGTAAAATAGAAGGAGAAGAAAACATTGTATAGTATAAAATTGTAAAATAAGTATATCATAGAATGATATACAAATATCTTAAAATGGTATTGTGAAAAATTATATCGCAAAAAAGGAATTGAAAAGTATAGAGATAGTTTTTTTTTTTTTTGAAATATTCAGAAAAGTTTGGATTTTTTTTTTTTGAAGCTGAAAAGCTTGGAGTTTACATCCTTGAAAATGAAATACCATAAAAATCAAACTCCTAAATAATTAAACAATTAAAATTAAGTAAAGTTATTCTTGTGACGTTTCCTATAGGTCGGCTTCGCCTGCCTCTTGTTCAAAAAAGAGAATTATTGAATAGTCCCTGCTTTATGCTGAAATATCAAAATGTCATCCATCAAAGAAAATTGGCTGTAAAAGCATTCACGTGTAACTGTGTAAACCTACGATTAATTGTCATAGAAAGAAAAAAAATGCTTCAAGCTTCCAATTCTTTTCATATATAGAAGGAAAGTTGAATTTCCAGCTGACATCTGTCCCTGTTCAAATGAGTTTATAGATTTGTTCGACACATTTTTCATATATACAAAAAAAAATTCAGGTTGAATTTTCAGCTGACGTCTGTCCCTGTTCAAATGTGTTTATAGATTTGTTTGACACGCTAATAACAACAAAATGGATTTGGTGCAGTGGTAAGTACGATGGTTTGGAGCTTCGAGGGAGGGTGAGTTCTAGTTATATGCAATTGATATGAGAATATTTTAAATGAGATAATTCATCATGTCCTCAATATCATGGGCCCCAGAGGCTCATTAGGCCCTTGTCACCATTAATGTTTATAGAGAGTTTCTAAAAGCTCCCCTCTAAAATTTCAAAATATTGCATATATCTCAATAAAATACCATGTTATTTTTTTGCTCATACAACAATATTTAAAAAAGAAAAATTCTTCAAAAACCTCCTCACTTTTCAATTTTCTCCAAAAATCCCCTACAAAGTAATTTGAATTATTTTTTAGCCCCCCATACAGTTAAATCTAACTTTTCCATCCACTCAATTTTTTAATAGACCAAAATGCCCCTCAATTATTTATTTTTCATATTTTATTTTATTCAATAAAAATAATAAATAATTTTAGTATAATATTCCACGATATTATTTTTGACAATATTTTACGGTAAAATTTTAAGATGTATTATTTATTTTATTTTATTATATTATATTACAAAAAAAATTATTATTTTTTTATTATTTACAAAGTATAGTCTTGACTAAATTATTTTGACGATATTTTTTGGTGATGATATTTCATGGCATTATCTTATGATATATTACTTTTTCTTTTATGATATTATATTACAAAAAAATATTTTTTATTATTCCATAATTAAATTTTAATTTTAATTTATGTAAAATATTTATTATGATTTTGTATATTAGTTCACAATTATTTATATTTGATTTAAAAAAAATATTTTTTATTTTTAATTGAATAAAATAAAATATAAAAAATAAATATATGAAGGGTATTTTGGTCTTTTATAAATTATATTGGATGAACATGTTAGAATTAATCCCATAGGGGGTAATTCAAGTCACTTTATAGGGGATTTTTGAAGAATTTGAAAAGATAGGGGGGTTTTGATAAATTCCAAAAAAGTTAGGGAGGTTTTGAAAAATTTCCTTTTAAAAAAATATAAAAAAATAATAGTAATAATATAATAATTATTATTATTACTTACTCTTGAAAAAATATTATTTCACTTATAACAAAAAATATTTGTTTGATTAAAATGATGTGCATGTTAGATTACAAAATTTACATGTGTTTGGAAATGAATTTTCATATGTACCCCAATATATGTGCAATATATGTACCCCAATATATGTGTTTTAAAATATTATTTTGTCCTATTGATATGACTTATGACTTGAGGATTAATAGATGATATTATTGTTGAATACGTAATATTTCAAAATATCATTGGTATATATTCCATATGTATAAAATTAGAATTATTATATTATTTCTACATCTATTAATATTATTATAAAGTTAGAATTATTAATTTGTACAATATCTTGAAATAACATGCATACCCGTAAAAGTTTAAAAATATTATTTGTTCTATCATATATTTGATAGAAAGAGCAATTTTTACCAAGCAATTAATTAGATTCTAATTTGTAACAAAATTAAATTATTTTTCCGAAGCTGAGAAAGGCCCTCTTGTTTTTTTTAACAATTTATATTTTTTTATAATTTAGGTATAATATGGGGGCATTTCTGCAAATATCATAAAAATACTTGTTTTTTCTCGAAGATGGAAATTTCTACTTGGATTGGCCTTTCAGTTTCTTAATTCAGATCAACGACCTTTGAAATTTGCCTATCAGATCTCTCATAAGCTAATTAATGCAAGGAGAAATTACAAAGCTTATTCTTGCTTATAAGAATTAACAATATCATACTTAAAATTAAAAAGAATCAACATGACGTGATTGTATTGCAACTGACATTTTAGGCTCTGAAATGATGAGGATAAATGAAAAGTAAAAAAAAAAAAAAAAAATTAATAAGTCGTGAAAGGCCAATATGGCTAAAAGTCAATATCATAGGAGTACTTTATTTTCTCTATGTACGTCACAATGTCTATATATTTTAGAACAAGTTTAACTTTTTAATATGGTGTTTTACATGCAACATCCTTTAGTCGTAAAATATTACTTGAGCTCAAAAACTAGATAATCAAGTGATAACACCTCATACAAAAAAAGAAATTCACAATAACCCTACATTGTGCCTAATTATTATACTACAGAAAACTCGTACGTTATTGAAAACTGCAAAATAAAAATGCCATTATTCTATAATTATGTTGCTTGTTTTCCTGAGAGTTAGAATTACTTGCCAAAATCAAAATGCCACAGTCTATTTTTTATCATTAAAATGTAATTTAACCATATAAATTCATAAGCGATGTGAATAGAGCGAAGATGAACTAATAATTTATAAGAGGAAATTTTAGTTGAAATGAGAATGATAAGAATTTAGTTGACCTCATAACTTCATAATAGTTTATATATATGGATGTTTTAACTAAGTCTAAGACATGACATTAATGAGAAAGGGATCACGACACAACAAACCATTTTTTTATTTTCATTAAAAAATATATGAATAATTTAGGGAACATTGATTTTTTTTTTTAAATATTTACATACTACGAAAGCTCAAATTCTCCTCTTCTCCCTTTCCTATATAGTATATATATATATATATCTCGCCCTCTCTCACTGCTCCATATTATCCCTCAGCTCAAAGCAAACAAAAAAAATCTCTCAATTAATACCTCTATCAAACCCTTGTCTAAATCTCATATACAAAATGGCAGTAGCCAGCCTGTTACACAACATCTCGGCCCTCTTATTCACATGCACGCGACACGTGTCACGTGTAGCTCGCCGTCTGACAAACAAAGTTACAACTTTCTCTAAAACCAACAAAAGAGAAAAATTCCACAAGGCCTTAATAGGGAAGGGGAAAATTTTGGTGGAGCCGGTAGAGGGGGCGATTTGGCGTCACACGATCTTGTTGGGCGAGAAATGTCGGCCGTTGGATTTCTCTGGTGCGATTCATTATGATAGCGATGGACGGCGGACTCCCACTCCACGAACTCCAGTGCGCAGTAGTCCTTTGCGTATTTCTTTGAGCTCGGAGGATAATCATGTGGTGAATTATTAGGGTTTATGTTGAGTAATAGAGTCATCTTGGTTTGGCTGGTGCAAGATTGCTGGCTATATAAAATGTAAAATTGGACCTTATTTTTCTTTGCAATTTTAGTTGGGACTCGTTTGAATTATGTTTGTCAAAATCCAGTTGTAAGATTATCGTAGTCCCTTTTATTTATGGGCTTAATATTCTTACTTATTATTTTTTTTAATCTTTTTAACAGTTTAATTTTTGTTTCAGGTTTTCTCACACAAATTCATTAGCTTATATATCAATCCCTATGTTCGTATAAAGTTCATCTTCATGGACTTATTTACACATACTGAAGTAAGAGAAAAAAAATAATATGAAAATAGAAAAATCAAGCGAAATCATAGAACTTTTACTTTTAGTATGAGAACTACAATAAGAGCAAAAAATATGAATTTTGATTAGTGAACTTTTTCGTATTCTATTTTAATTAATATTGTACCATAAATAATCATAAATGATAAATAATTGTATATAATCAATCCAACCACAATATCAACTTGATGAATGACAAAAGTTAACCACGCTAATATAAAATGACGTTATACACTCTAGAAAAAATTATTCATATCTCACTATCAAATGGCTCAAATAATTAATACGATGTGCCACAATAATAATGCTCAAAGAAAGTTAAAAAAAAAATAGTGAGGTTTACTTATTAATGTACAAAAAAAAGATGCGAAATGAACTATTTTTTCCATGACTTAACTAAAACTTTTGATTCGATCATATTACAATATCTTTGACTATATTTTTGAAATCAAAATATTTAAAAAATATTTTTAAAGTAAATTTAGTACTTTTATCTGAAATATTTTGAACTCAGTAAATTTTATTACCGACATATTAACTGGCCTAAAATTAAAATAATGATTGATAAAAATAATAATTTGTCAATTACAAAATATATATCTTAACATAATCAGATTAATACCACAAATATATACTATGCTTTTCGTAGAAATTAAAAATTTACATCTATCATAAGTTGCATGTTTTCATGGCACACTTATTCAAGAGTAAAATAGGAAAATCAATTTATCATAATTTTTTTTTCACGAGACTTGATCATGTAGCATGCATGAGGGCTTAAAGAAAATAGAATCATCAGGCCCATGGGCCTTAATTTCATCTAGATCTATCGGCGAACTCAAGCATACAATGTAATTACTTTCAGGGTTCCTATTCACAAATTTCTTTTCCTCCTCTCGAATCAAAACGAGACCTGGCTCAAGTAATTAGACCGCCTCTCAATTGACCGTTGTGAGATCTCTCCTCTCTCTCTCCTGGTCCGCCTCCGATCGCTCGAAACCCTAATTTGAATGCTTTGACAGAGGCGATCGGATCCTTGTTGTGATTGAGATCCATCCGATCGAGGCCTAGGGTTTGGGCGATTCCATGGCGGGATCTTCTCTTTCTCTTTCTCCTCCTGTTCCAGTTTTTTTTTTGTTTGTTTGTTTGTTTTGGCTGCGTTTTTTATGCTTTTCTTGTTGTGTTCTGAGTTGGGGGTTAGATCTGAAGACCTGCGCAACGATTTTGTTGTGGAGAGGGAAACGGATTTAATTTTCGATTCTCTTATTTTGATTCTCTCTTATTTTTTATAATTTTCTTTCTTGTGTTTTGAGTTGGGGATGAGATCTGGATAGCCCTTCACGATGATTCTGTTGTGGAGAGGGAAACGGATCTACATCTCGTTTTTTGCTTATTTCTGTTTTTCTTTCTTCTACTCTCTCTCCCCTGCTATTCTGTTTCGCCCATGAATATCATTCGAACTATCCTCCGTTGTGGTCTCACGTTTTGATCAGAAAGAATCGGAAAGATAGAAGGAAAGAAAAAAAAATAAGGCAAAAACTACTTGAGGCTTCGCATTGAGGCATAAATCACTTCAGGCTTAATTTTGAGTCATAATTATGAGTCTTAATTTTGAGGCGTAAAGGAATATTGAATCTTAATTCTGAGGCATAAATGAGCCTTAAGGTGAGGCATATATGAATGTTGAGGTTTAATTTTGAGGCATATTTGATATTTGAGGCTTAATTTTGAGGCATTTATGAATATTGAGGTTTAATTTTGAGGCATAAATTAGACTTAATTTTGAGTATGAATGAGGCTTAATATTGAGGCATAAGTGACGCTAATTTTGAGGCATAAATGAGGCTTGATTTTGAGGCATAAATGAGACTTGATTTTGAGGCATAAAGGAGGCTTAAGTTTGAGGCATAAATGAGGCTTAAGTTTGAGGCATATATGAATATTGAGGCTTTATTTTGAGGCATATATGAATTTTGAGACATAAATGAGTCTTAATTTTGAGGAATAAATGAGACTTAATTTTGAGGTATACATGAGGCTTCATTTTGAGACATATATGAATACTGAGGCATGAATGAGGCTTAATTTTGAGGCATAAATATGGCTTAATTTTGAGGCATATATAAATATTGAGACTTAATTTTGAGGCATAAATGAGATTTAATTTTGAGGCATAAATGAGACTTAAAGGCATAAATAAGGCTTAATTTTGAGGCATAAATGAGACTTAATTTTGAGGTATATTATTGAGACTTAGTTTTGCGGCATAAGTGAGGCTAATTTTGAGGCATATATGAATATTCAGACTTAATTTCGAGGCATAAATGAGGCTAATTTTGAGGCATATATGAATATTGAGGCATAAATGAGGCATATATGAATATTGAGGCATAAATGAGGCTAATTTTGAGCCACATAAATGAGGCTTAATTTTTGAGACATCATGAGGCTTAATTTTGAGACATAAATGAGTTTTAATTTTGAGGCATATATGAGGCTTAATTTTGAGGAATAAATGAGGCTTAAGTTTGAGGCATAAATGAGCCTTAATTTTGAGGCATATATGAATTTTGAGGCATCAATGAGGCTTAATTTTGAGGCATATATGAGACTTAATTTGAGGAATAAATAAGACTTAATTTGGAGGCATATATGGGGCTTAATTTTGAGGCATAAATGAGGCTTAATTTTTATATGAATATTGAGGCATAAATGTGGTTTAATTTTGAGGTAGATGAGGCTTAATTTTGAGATATATATGAGGCTTAATTTGAGGCATATATAAGGCTTAATTATTTTGAGGCAACATGAATATTGAAGCTTAATTTGAGGCATATATGAATATTTAGGCTTGGTTTTGAGGCATAAGTGAGGTTTAATTTTGAGGCATAAATGAGATATACATTAATTTTGAGGCATACAATATTGAGGCTTAATTTTGAGGCATATATGAATATTGAGGCTTAATTTTGAGGCATAAATGAGGTTTAATTTGAGGCATAAATGAGTTTTAATTTGAGGCATATATGAATAACGAGACTTAATTTTGAGGCATAAATGAGGCTTAAATTTGAAATGAGGCTTAAGTTTGAGGCATGAATTGTTGAGGTTGAGACATATATGAGGCTTAATTTTGAGCCTTATATGAGGTGTAATTTTAAGGCATATATGAACATTGAAGGCTTAATTTTGAGGCATATATGAATATTGAGGCTTAGTTTTGAGACATAAATGAGGCTTAATTTTGATGCATAAATGATACACTAATTTTGAGGCATACAATATTGAGGTGCAAAGTAATTTTGAGGCTTAATTTTGAGACATAAATTAATATTGAGACATATATAACTTGAGGCTTACTTTTAATAAATGACTTGAGCGCTTAATTTTGAGACGAATCCTTTGAGGGATTAATTGAGCCATAAATTACTTGAGGGCTTAATTTTGAAGCAAAAAATATTTGAGGCTTAATCTAGTTGAGGCATAAATTATTTTAGGCTTAACTTTGAAGCATAAAATATTTGAGGCTTAATCTAGTTGAGGCATAAATTATTTTAGGCTTAACTTTGAAGCATAAAATATTTGAGGCTTAATCTAGTTGAGGCATAAGTTATATGTGGCATAAAATTCATGAGGGCTTATTTGAGGGCTTAATTGAGATGTAATATTTGAGGGCTTAATTGAGACATAGTTACTTGACGGCTTAATTTTGAGACATCTATTGCTTGAGGGCTTAATTTTGAAACATAAATAATTTGAGGGCTTAATGGAGCCATAAATTATTTGAGGGCATAATTGAGGCAGGCTTACTTTTAGGCATAAATTACTTGAGGGCTTAATCTTGAAGAATAAATAACTCTAAGGGCTTAAATTTGAGACATAAATAATTTGAGGGCTAATTTTGAGGCATAAATTGTTGAGTCTTTAATTTCGAGGCATAAATTACTTGAGGGCTTAATCTTGAAGAATAAATAACTTTAAGGGCTTAAATATGAGACATATAAATTATTTGATGGCTTAATTTTGAGCCATAAATTACTTAAGGAGGCTTAATTTTGGCAAAAATTAATTGAGGCATAGATTGTGGGCTTAAATAAGCATACAACACACTGTCTCTATAAATTTTTGTTTATTGCAATATGAAAATTATAATTATTTTAATAATGATTATTAATAATAATAATGATTATTGTGATGATGATTTGTGGTCCAAGTGGGGTCTGAGCTAATGCTATCAAAGGGGACTTGTTGAAATGTCTTGCATAATGTGAAATATATGATTATAAATATCATGGAAAAGATATTATGTTCTTAATAGACTTGAGGTATTGAATGACATTTTGAAAATATTTACTTAGTATTTCAATCCACTAGATAAATGAATTCAGTAGAGTAGAGATTCAATTGATTCAAATCAGATTAATTGATCATTATTGATTGATTTAGTAAGAATAGTTTCATGATCATCCCTCTAAAGTTGCGTAATTAATTATTTGAATCAAATTCTTATCTGGATTCTTGCAAATAATTTCAGACAAAGGCTTTAGCTGAAAAAGATCTTAATCAACTCTTCTTATTGACCAGGTATATAATTAAATTCAATTTCTGATTTTTAAACTATATAATAAAATCTGAGCGCTCTTTTTTACAAGTATAATTATTTCCATTAATATTTTATCAGGCAAATATTTATGCTAGAACTGGGCGTGAAATGATACATATTCTAGTAGAGAAATCTCAAACTTTTCTTTGTGAAATAATTCCTTTTATTCCCTGAACTAAATATGTAAGCCAGTTCTATAATTCTGTGACTACAATTTTAATAATTTAACCATATTTAATTATTTATATTTATTCTTTAACTACCTAGCTTCAGAAAAGACAGAAATTCCTATAGAGAAAATAATTTGGATAATCTGATTGAGGTAATCACAATTAGGTTCTTCAGTAGGTTAATATTATATTTTTATGGGAAATTTGCAAAAAAGCCCCCCACATCATACCTAAATTAGGTTATAATTATATTTTTGTATGGAATTTGCAGTAAAGCCCCTACATCATGCCTAAATTACGAAAAAAACGTACAGTATTGGCAAGTGCAAAAAAGATCCAACATCATATCAGAATAGAATTTTGTTTGCAATTTTAGATGATGCAGGGGCTCTTTTGCAAAATTTCCTTTTTGTTTTGTACTTTGGTCAGGTGTTACTTTTTTCTATTATTTGAAGGGAGAAGAAACTTTTGATTTTTTTTGTAGAATTTGAATTTAATGTATTTAATATCAGGTTTTTGGGTGTTAAGCTGTGTTAATTAAGGAACCAAATTACAAATTTTCTGATTTTTTCTCCAAGTAATATTTGTCCTGACTTTTTTTTTTACATTTTTGAAATAATTTTTGACAGACATCATCTTGATGACTTTGAAGAGCTTCGGTCCCTAGGTAATTTAAGCTAACTTTTAACTATAAAAAAAATAAAAATAAAAAATAGGTTGTTTGAGATCTGTGCTGATTTTGTATAGTAAGTTTTTTCTTTTTAGTATTTTAAAAGTCATGGATTTTTTCAAAAATATTATAAGTTTAAAGTAGGGTTTAGGGTTTAGGGTAAAATGAGAATTTGAGGTTTTATTTCTACTGTTCTTTTTAAACTAAAAATTCATCATGTTTTAAATTGTGTGTTTTTTTAATCTTTAGTTCAAAGCTGCACCTTGTATATTGTGGGCTTGAAAAATTGAAATAGAATGTTTTTGTTCAGTAGGTCATTAAAGAAGCTTGGATTGAAAGCTATCACTAAGGTGTATTTATCTAATTGCATAGCATTTGATTCTTATTTATTTCCTTTTTTATTCCACTAATTGTTGAAAAAGTAAAAAAATGCTGTGTATGCTTTTATTTCTGGCAAACAATCATCCTTTTGTTATAAAACCAAACCCTAGATAAAAAATACTATTTGGGAAATTGTTGGAAATACAATAGGCAGATCATTTTGCAAACTTGCCCTTAATTTATTCTTGCTTTTAACTATTACTTTTTTTTTCTTAAAAAAGAACTAATCAGGTTTCTGGTTCTTGGTTTCTCACCTCTCCAATTCATTTATTTTTGTCTCTAAATTGAAATCCAAAACCTAGTATTTATCAGTAGTGCATTACCATTTGCAGTAAATATATATTTAATAAAAATAATCTATAAATATGATAAAGAAATATAAAAATAATAAAATGGTGTAAATGTATATACAAGTGTTAACGCATATTAAATCCTGCGACAGAAGATATATATAATTAATGTTTCAAAACTTTTCATTTCGTTCACTTGGCAAATTAGATTGCTGGCAAATTAGATTGCATTTTTTTAGTTTTCATATTATTTTGATATTTGGTAGAAAGAGGGAGAACTAAAAGAGGCAGGAAATAAGCAGGTCGAGTTATGTTAAGATTGTTGGTTCAAAATATATAATTGGTGAGCTATTATAAAGTCAATACACTACATTTAATTGAGCCAATTTATCATTTCTTATGAACAATTTATGTCAAAAGAAACCCTGATTTTGCAAATCATCGCCCGACCTCTCTTCCTGTGTTTCACAGGCCATCAATAATTTGTCTGAGACTGAAAGTGTTTCGTTAAGAATTAAATTTGGTTATATGGATATTTTTGGGTTGTTGTTTGCTGTAGGTGTATTTTGTCAAATGTGATGTAAAGCTCAGTTGTAATTTGTGTAATTCAGGATAATTTGATTGGTATCCCTTTTTTAAATATGATGTACATCTTTTTGTAAAATTGAGTAAAAATGATTATTGAGTTATTTATTTGATGTGTTTGTTGTTTATCAAAAAAAATATATATTTTGACGTGTTTGTTGCGAATTGGACAATTTATTCCTTTCTTAAATATGATGTACATCTTTTTGTAAAATTGAGTAAAAATGATTATTGAGTTATTTATTTGATGTGTTTGTTGTTTATCAAAAAAAAAAATATTTTGACGTGTTTGTTGCGAATTGGACAATTTATTCCTTTCTTAAATATGATGTACATCTTTTTGTAAAATTGAGTAAAAATGATTATTGAGTTATTTATTTGATGTGTTTGTTGTTTATCAAAAAAAAAAATATTTTGACGTGTTTGTTGCGAATTGGACAATTTATTTAAAGTATAATATTACCATATTACTGACTTGGCAAAATTTGATAAATATATAACAAAGATTATTTTTCTAAAGTGTTCCACTTTACTACCACATGAATGTAAGAACATAATTTAAGTTTTGAATTTGAATGGAATGGTAAGAAACGTGCCGGCCAAATATCAAAACTCTGTTAACACACTTTATAAATGGTCAGGATTAAACTACTGAAATCAACCAAATGCAGTTGTTGTTGTGGGTTGAATTCTTCAATAAAGACTGAGTAGTCAACATATGGAACCTTGTGGAGATCACAATTAACACGAACCCAATTCCCTTTCTTTCTCCCCCCCTTTCTCTTTCTCTTTCTCTTACCTGCCTGTCCTGTCGCAAAACCCTTAGCTCACGCTGAGAATAAACATAAAGAATATGTCCTGAATGATGCTGAGCTGCATTCTTCCATGTAATATTCTATTCCCGTACGCAATTCCCGTTGAAATTTCAGCTCCTAATAAATATTTCCGTTTTTTTTTTCCTATCAGATTGAGGTGAGTTGAGAATTCAACAAATTTTCGATCGATCTTGTTAATTGAGCTGGTAATTGAAGAGGAAGGATGTCCGGCCCGCTTGATAGATTCGCACGGCCTTGTAAGATTCTCTAATTCTTCGCCTCTTTGATTTTCTTTTGGAATTGCCCTGTTTTTTATGTTTTTTGTACTTTTATTGTGATTCAATTCATATCGATAGCTGGAAATTTTGAAGAATTGTGGACTTAGATAAGTATATTTACTGTCTAGCTCATTGTTCTTCAAAAATTTTGGTCTCTGATTTTGGGATTTAGCTAATCATCTCAAGTCCTGGTTTCCATCTGTTAAATGGAGAATTTAGTCATTCCTTTAGTGTTAGTATATCTGTATTGTCAGGTTAAATTATACAATTGCCACCATAATTTGGGTATATAATTCCTTTATATCTCTTTACCTTTCCATCTACTATTGCAGTATTGTGCATTTAATCTCCTCTATTTCGTGTTCTATCCTTTACAACAAAATCCCCCAATTTCATCACAAACCCTACTCAACCAACCAACCGACTCACATACTTTTTTCCCATCTCAAAGCTCAGCAAGCTCATCAAGACCCGACAATAACAATATCAGACACGGACGACGACCACACCAAAGACCGCAGGAAAGTGAACTCGTTCAAGAAGCGGGCGATCAACGCGTCGAACAAGTTCAAGCACTCGTTCCGGCGCCACAGCAAGAAGCCCGCCATCGAGGACGTCAGAGACGTCGAAGAACTCCAGGCTGTCGACGCGTTCAGACAGGCTCTCAGGCAGGAGGAGCTGTTGCCAGCTCAGCACGACGATTATCACATGTTGCTCAGGTTATTGTTGAAATCCGTGTATATGTGGTGGTTACGGTTTGTAGTAATATTTTATGCAATAATATTTAATTTAATTTTGGGGGAATTTTGTATTTAGTGATTTACCCTTCCATAAACCCAAAATATCGTGTTTACCCTTAAAAGAAAAAAAAATCAAATTATCATATTTACACTTTTAAAAGTTTAAAATATCGTGTTTTTTTGTATTTTTGAGAGGGTGAGGATGATGTTTTGGGGTTATGGAAGGGTATATATGATGTTTTGAGTTCTTGGAAGGGTAAATATGAAATTCCCCCTTTAATTTTCGTCGGAATGCGTGCAATGTGGTATTTACGGGTTCTTAGCGTAGAACAATATGTAGGTTTATAAAACTTGTATATATGTACGTATTATGAAAATAGGTATTATAAGCAATAGATGCCTTTTGCACAAATCTTGAATGATATTATTATAATATATTTTTTTTCTTTTTACGTTTTAGGTTTTTGAAAGCGAGGAAGTTCGATGTGGATAAGGCGAAGCATATGTGGTCCGAAATGCTTAATTGGAGGAGAGAATTTGGGACCGACACAATTGATGTATGTTCGAGTTTATTTCATTTGAAAGTCATATTTATTTTTCTTTTCGAGTGATAATTGAAGTCCCATTGAAGCTTCAATTGTGCTTTTAATTAGGCCTCAATTTAATTAGGCCTCAATTCCGTTTAAATTTAGCCTCAATTGTGCTATACAATTAAGTGGTGCAATTAGATACAAATTAACCCCACTACACAATTGCTATTGATTCGATTTGAATTTTGTTCATTTTATACTTAAATCAAATTAATTTGTTATAGGAATTCAATTACGAAGAGGAAAGCATAGTATTACAATACTACCCCCAATTTTACCACGGAGTTGACAAAGAGGGTCGACCCGTTTACATAGAATTGATAGGCAAAATTGACACCACAAAACTATTGCAAGTCACGACAATTGACCGGTACATAAATTAATTTTACATAGTATTAATTCTATTCGAGTCCTTTTGAATAATAAATGGGCTTTATTGTAAGTTAAAAAGGTTTTTTTTTTTTTTTTTTTTTTTTGCTTTTAGGTACGTGAAGTATCATGTGAAGGAATTTGAAAGATGCTTTAAAGAAAGATTTCCCGCTTGTTCGGTTGCCTCTAAGAAACACATCGATTCTTGCACCACCATATTAGATGTGCAAGGCGTGGTAAAATAACATTTAATTATTCAATTTAATAAATGAGAAATGAGAAATAAAGTTAATTAGGGGAGAAATTTCCATGTTTTGCTTAAACATTTGAGCAATATTTGGAATCAACAATGTTTGGTATCGTTTCTCGCGAAGTTAATCGTATAGTTTTTTTCAGTTTTTCAAAATAAGGTTTGATTAAGCGTATTTTTGTTTTGATTTTGCGAATTAGGGTTTTAAAAACTTCAACAAGAATGCAAGGGAGCTTATCATGCGTCTTCAGAAGATCGATAATGACAATTATCCAGAGGTAATTAATAAATAAAAAAGAAAAAACTGGATTAATAAAAAGGAAATATATAAAAAAGGAAATAAAATAGGAAATAATTCATTAATCAAGCAACAGTTACTCAATAGTTTATTTTGATTGATACGGTTTATTTCTCAGCTATATATTAAATTATTATCATCTATTGTACTACTTTGTATGACAGTTTACTTTATTTATTTATTTTGATTTATTTTTATATTTGCAGACATTATGCAGGATGTATATAATAAACGCGGGCTCGGGTTTCAAAGTACTATGGAGCACCGTAAAATCATTTCTCGATCCAAAAACTGCTTCTAAAATTCACGTGAGTCATTTAACATAAAAAATGAAAAGAAAACAATAAGAATTATAGTTTTGGATATAATATAACAAGGTTCTTTTCGTCATTTTTAGGTATTAGGTGGTAGATACCAGCAAAAATTGCGTGAAATAATCGATGCAAGGTTATAACAATGTACTTGTATTATTATTTTTGTGGGGGTAAAATTGCCTTTTTGAATGATTTTTTCCTTATTTTTTGAGTGATTTGAATTTTTTTAGGGATTTGCCGCAATTTTTTGGGGGTGAATGTACCTGTGCGGATTTTGGAGGGTGTATTAATTCTGATAAAGGCCCTTGGAAGAATCCTGATATTTTGAAGGTATATATATATATATCGGATGACTAAAATACTCCGGACGTCTCATCCTTTTGATGTGCACCGAGATTCACACTGTGCAATAAATGAGTGTTTTCTCTCCTAAATTTCATTATTTAAATTGAAACAGATGAGATTTCTAGAGCATATAAACTCAAATACTCTCAAGAGCATCTTAGCCATCCGCTCTCTCTCCTCTCTCTCTACATCTATCTATCTATCTATCTATCTATCTATCTATCTATCTATCTATCTATGATTCTATATATATAAACACATTGATAAATTGTGTGTACTTTTTGACCTTAAGTGGGGATTTTTTGGGACTTAATTACTAATTATTATATTATTTTGACAAGATGGTGCATAATGGGGAAGCAAATTACTCAAGGCAAATCGTGACCATCTCAAGCACCGACGGAAAGATCATAGCATACGCCAAGCCCTCTTTTCCAAGGGTATCAATCAAACTCTATATGAACATCTCATCATAATTATTCGGCTTTAATTATTAATATTTTACGGAAATTATTGTGGTTGGTTGACCAGGTCAAAAGGAGCAGCGGTGAATCTACAGGTGAGTCAGGATCCGATGTGGAAGAAGCGAGCTCTCCTTTTGGAATAAATAGCCCCATTTTAAACCCTAAATTGACTCCTGTTCATGAAGAGGTACTACTCTTATGTTGTATTAACAAATGTATAGTGTTGATTATTCCTTAATATGATATGTGACAAACGATAGATTTGTTGACATATTTATGTACATTCTCTAGCTTCCGAGTCTAAATATAAAAACAAAAAAGTCGTTTCGTTCTCTCAATACAAAAATTAATGAAATCTTATAATAACAATAATGAAAATAATAATATTAATAATGAAAAAGAAAATAATAAAAATAGCAATACGCAGGCAAGATTGGCAGCAATGGCATCGACATCTGAAACACCAATAATCGACAAAGTCATCGATTCTGGATCAGGATACACCAGCGCTTCTTCATCAAGTCCCCGATTAAGGCACTCTCACACTTTCGGTTCGTTTTCACACAACATTCAACAAAAAGAAAATCAATTCATTATAAAAATCATAGCATTCTAATTTCTAAATTCTAATTGATCGGCTTACATACTCATTTAGGTAAATTCGCGTTGGCCAAAAGACCGTCCAAAATTCCCTCTTCAATAATCCGAGGAGTCAAATCTCAAACCCTAACATGGGCCACGGTTTTTTTCGTGAGTCTATATACAGTCGTTCGTACGGTCACGACCAAACTCTCCAAAACCCTACCCACAAAAAACGATAATAATATTATATCAGAACAGGAAAATAATATTAATAACAATATTATCAATAGTAATAACAATGGTGATGATGATTATCAACTGAGGCCGCCGTCTCCGTCGCCGAACTACACGAACTCGAAAGTGTTGGATTTGGTGGTGAAGAGAGTCGCAGAATTGGAAGAGAAAGTGCACATTTTGCAAAATAGACCCTCTAAAATGCCGAATGACAAGGACGAGCTTCTCGAGGCCTCGGTTAAGAGAGTCGACGCGTTGGAGGCCGAATTGATCTCCACTAAAAAGGTTACAAGTTTGAAAAATGTTGAATATTTTTATCCAAAATGCTGCACGACATGACCGAAAAGTATTTTTTTATTCAAAATGTTGTTTTTTAATTGGTCATATTCAATTGCAATATTTGCACTGTAAACCCTGTCGGGATGCCGTGGGGCTTTTTGGTCATTTGGCGCGTAGCATATTTGCTATTTTTATGAAATTAAGGGTTTAGTTGAATTTGAAAAGTTGAATTGAGTAGTTGGTGCATATGGATATGATGAATATGCTATATATCATACATGGATTTGTCATTTTTTAAGAGTTCTATGCGGTTAATTATATATAGTATCATTTAGAATCAATTTGTAGAGTTGAATTTTTGTTATTCTAAACTCGGCAACATTTGTAGGTTCTTCATGAGGCTCTAATGACACAAGAAGAATTGCTTGCATATATTGATAGACAACAGAATGCCAAGTTCCGTGTAAGTTGACCTCTATTTCTTTTTTATTTTGTTTTTTTATTGTACGAATAAAAATTAAACTCATTTTAGCTTGCAATTGAATTTATTCTTTTTTTCTGCAGAAAAAGAAATGCTGTTTCATTTGAGATATTCTCCATCGGACTTTTCATTTGTAATGTGGCGATGGTGTTTTTGCGTGTGTTGCATGATGTGTAAATTATATGTGTATTTAATATGTTTTTTCAAACTTCAAAGTTTGTAATAAGTGTCTATAAGTTCTTTTGTTTTTTCTGATTGCATTTTCAAGTGAGATCTTGTATATATTTTCAAGTGAGATATAACACTAGCAAATAAGAAGTGTGGTGTGAATATGGAGCAAGGAAAGTTTTGTTTTGACAGTTCGATGGCTTTTATTGTATGGTTCATTTATGGATGCTATTTATTCTCTCAATTGCTCAAATTCATTCATTTCGATCATCTGTTTAATATGAGTTGGTTGTTAAATGATATTTCGACATGCTTATCACGAGATATTTAAATGAGAATTTTTAAATTAAAAATAAAAAATCGTAAGAAATCAAGAAAAAAATATATGATGTAAAAAGAAGGAAAAAGTCAGAGCTTGCATCTCTAAATAATCATACAAATTCAAGAAGAAAAAAAAAAACAATATTATCAATTTTATGTCAACTTGCTTACTTACATATTTCTAATTTTTTTCACATTTGAATACCATAAATTATAAAGAAATTTTTTTAAGTGCATACTGAAGTAGATCGATGACAGCGGCAGTATATAAATTTTTTGACAAGTTATGGATCACCAAGTAAGTTTCAGAATTTTGCCGAATTTGATCCAAATCAAATGGTGTATTGTGTCATGACGAATTATATTAATATAATAACATCACTATGTGAATTTTCACACATTGTCACCATTTTTCAGTTTTCCCCATCACCTCGTTCTAAAATTTAACATTTTTTTGGATATAATTTTAAGCATTCATAAGAATTTAACATTTGCTAGATTTAGTTGTGAACAACGATTGCTGAATAGTTTATATTAGCATATAATCATCCCATTTTAATTCTCTAATTTAGTTGTGAACAACGATTGCTGAATAGTTTATATTAGCATATAATCATCCCATTTTAATTCTCTAATGAGGATGGTGTGTGTAACAGAAATGCATGTCCACATCATGCAATTTTAGCATTTTGTTTCATGAGGTGTCACTTAGGAACCAATTGTGTTGGATATCAATTGATTTGTCTTGTAAGCATGTAGCTTGAACCAATTGTGCTGGATTTCATTTGATTTATCTTATAAGCATGTAGCTCGAACCTATTTCGTCTGGATTATTCCTTCTGGAAATCTAAGGAAGGAATCTTCTTTTATTTTACTCATAAAAGAAATCTTATTTATTTTGAGCGTACTACAAGAAAGTCCAGAATATTCTATACGGTCGATTTCCCGTTCCAAACTCCAATCTGCGATAATCAATCCAAATAATACAATAGTCTTTTTTCATTTTGGTAAAATTTTAGTATTTCCCGTGTCAATGATTATGCAACTTAAAATGTAATGAAATTCTAAAACAGAAAGAAACCAGATCATCATAGTTGAGCCCACATTAAACCTTCTCATTGGGAGACAAAATATGCAAGCTTCTCAACAATTTAAACTCAAATTACTCAACTCAAACCATTAACTAGACACACACATACTCATCAAAACTAGCAAAAACACTAACCCTTCCAACCAAATTCGTAAAACCCATAACCAAAACTCCTCAAAGACTCGACTGACTCACAAAACAAACCACCAAAACAGAACAGACATATCAACCTCCTTCACAGAGAGATACTTCTCTGGAATGCTTCATTCAAACAAACAAACAAACCAAAAAACGAAACAAAAACTAGACCAAGAACAAGAAAATCAAAGAAACCAAGAAACAGAGAGAGACCATCAAGCTCAAATCCAGCAACAAACTCAAGCACCAGGCGCAGCATCCTTAGGACGGCTCTGCAGATACCCTCCATACTCTCCAGCGTAATCCTTCACACGGGAAGCCGTATCCAGAATCCTACTGCGCGCATAATCAACCCGGTCAGATCCAACCGGGTGGCGCCCGGTGAAGTACTTGTACATCCAGGTAGCTCCCGCAACGGCCGCGACTCCGACGCCGCAGAAGGACAGGAACCCGGCGACGGCGACGAAGATCACGAAGACGACCGGGACCCAGATCGGGCTGGTCAGGAGCAGGATCGGAGCGAGGAAGATGAGAGCGGTGACGGTGCCGGTTAGGGTTACGCCGGTCAGGAGGAGGAGGATCCCGCCGGAGACGACGAGGGTTAGGAATCCGACGAGCTGGGTGGAGTTGGGGGCGTGGTCTTGCATGCGGCGGAGGAGCGACTGGTGGTCCGGCATGGAGGAGGAGGGGCTGGGTTGAGATTAGGGAGGTTTTTAGGGGGGGAAGTGGAAAATGGTGAAATATAGGAAACGGAAAGAAGGGGTTGAATATAAAAAGAGGTGACACGTGGAAGGAGGGAAGACACGTGTGAGCTGGAGGTAAGGAGGGAAAGGACTAGTAAAATGGTGGATGGACCTGGTTTATCTTTCTAGTTTCTTCTGCATGGTAGTTTGATTGGGTAAAATCTTAATCTGGGGAAAAGATGAACAAACCATTTTTTTTTGAATGAATGAAAAACAAACATTTTTTAGTTTTTTTTTCCTTAAAATGTTTCCACAATTTGAAGTCAGCAAAAGTTTAATATTTGAAATTTTAAACCTAGCGAATTACTCTCCAAACAAATTGATTACAATTAAACATTTTAAACTATTACAGATTTTAGTTCGTTCATCAACTTGAAAAACTACTTGCCTGGTCTCATTTCTTCAGTTATAATTGTAGCATTAAGATGTTCGAGCGTAAAAGAAAATCAAGATGTTCTTCCTAACATATTTTTAATGAAAATAAATTGTCATTCCAAAAATTCCAGCCATTTCATTGTCAACTGAAATGCATCAACCTACTATACATGATACATGTCACTATTGATTTCAACTTTCATGTATCAACCTAATATACATGACCTACTATACATGATACATGTCACTATTGATTTCAACTTTCATGCATCAACCTAATATACATGCTACATGTCACTATTGATTTCAACTTTCAACTAAACCACTCTTGGTGCTTTTAAGAAAAAGGACATTATACTACTTGATAGGATTTTCTTGTTGTGCAACTGCAACACTACACTTTTTTTAAACAATATGTAAAACAGAAAAGAAGTATATGAAATCAAAAAGTAATATACAAAATATAATTTTGAAAAGATTATATAAATAAAACACTTCTTTTCCCTTGAAACAATATATAATGAAAAATAGTATGTAAATAAAAAAAGTATATAAAACAATACATATAAATAAGAAATAGTCTATAAAAACACAAAATAGTATATATTAAAACATTACATAAAACGCGAAAATAATGCATTTGATAACTGTTTTGTGTATGTTGCATACAATTTTTTAGAAATAGTATGTACATATGGCGCATAAAAAATCATGTCGCGCAAATGCTTTTCCCTTGGAAAAAAAAAATAGTTATTTCTTACCTCATGCACAGTTTCTCTTTAATAACCAATAAAAGGATTGGTCAATTACTTACGGTTAAATAACAATAAATTTCTCACCACATAATTACAAATTATTATGTTTTTTTGCACATTTAAGCGCACATAAAAGTAAAAATAAATACAATAGAACTATGATTATCTATTATATCTAACACAAAATTACAAAATATACATGAACGTAGATTGCTCCTGATGCCATTTACATTTCGTCACCGGCCTTCAAAATATCGAATAGTTAATCCATTTGGAAACCAAATTTCTTGATTTTCAAGTTAATGGCAAGATTTGAGTACAGTTTACATAACATCTGCGTAAATCAGATAAAAGAATAAAATTAATATGGTTCATAAAATAGATAAATTCAACGAATATCGTAATATAAGGTTCCAATGCAAGTACTATACAACGTAATAAGAACTCATTTTCCAATAATATTGATATTATACCTTGTCTGCATCAAATATTCCATTTTAAGATTCATCGGGTTTCTGAGACTCCGAAACTTGTTGTGTGTTCATCCTGTTTCTTAATTCTTCAAAAGCTTTCATACTTTCCGCATCAAAACCTCCTGCAAACTATAACCCACAAAAATAAATAAGAAGGATTAATTTCAAAAAATAATTACAAAATTTTATATTCTAGATTTAAAAAACAATAAAATATTATACCTGATGAACTCTAAAGGCAAATCGGACTCCTTGAAGCAGCAAAAATTCTCGGTTAGGTTCTTTTTCTGTACCATTCATTGCGTCCAACTCAGATGCGACTCTCATCATATACTTTCTCGCCAATTGGACCGATGATAATTTAATCTAACCAATAAAAAATAAAATGCACATAGTTAAATAACTAGGTCAGTCTAATCTTAAGTATCAGAAAAATAATTCAATCTTTACATATCTGTGATGTAATACTATCAGACCATTACTGTCATTTTCTTTTTTGAAGTAACTATCACCGTCATTTAACTCAAAAAATTTATTGTTATTTGGACCAAATAAAAATATTTTACCTTGCCAACCACGCCTGTGTCTGCTAACCAATTAACTGGTATTCCAAACTCCCTATATCGTGACATGGCCATATCTCGAGTCCTTAATAGTGCATAAACGCTCTGTTCCACTCTGAAATCATGAAATAATATAAATGAAAAACATATATATGAAAAGATGATTTTTATTTATTTATTTTTTGTTAATAATGTCTTACTTTTCGAGCAAGGAGTACATCTTTTTAAGCGCGGGTTCACATGGTATCTTAGGGTCATCTACAAAGGTTGAAACTCTGTTTTCTAATTTCATCAAGTCTTGGTATTCAAAGGCGGCTTCTCTCAATGCATCTGTTTTACCCTCCGGCCAATCAAAATGCTTCAAAACTGCTCTTTCATCAACCTACAAATAAAATCATGGTTATATGGTGAAATTAAGTATAATTAAACTTTAAGTAACTTTTTATGATTTATGGAGGGTAAGATTTTCCTTTTTTTTAGAAGTACCAAGAATGAGAGTTCTTCATCTAGCCAATTCACAAATGTGATTAGATCTTCTATGTCTGAAAAATTTGCCACTCGAACTTCACTCGCCAAGGAATTGACAAAATCACCTTGCGTTTCCACATCAGCTTTCACCTAGAAATAACAACATTATATTAATAATAACAATAATAATATAATACTAACAATTAACAATTAGCAATAATAACAACAACAACAACAACAATAATTCTTACGGCTAGAAGGAAAGTCGATCGGTTCTCAATCTCGCCAATCATATTACTCCTCACATCAGCCACACTCGAACTACCACCAGATCCAACCGCAGTTCCGTCCTTCTTCACCTCCCTTTTCATCAGCGTCTGGTAAAACTCGACCAGCTCTGGCGCCCTGTGCACCTTATCTCCGCTACCGCCGGCTCTAAGTCCGCCGGGCGGCGGTGGCGGTGGAGGTGGACCCCCGCCTGGTCGAGGCGGAGGTGGTGGTGGCGGAGCTCCGGGAGGCCGGGGTGGTGGTATACCACTTGGAGCAGATGGATTTGTATTGGTATTGGTACTGGTACCAGATGATTTTGGGGCTGGGCGAGGGGTTCTTGGAGGACGTTTTTCTATATGAGCGAGTTTAATCTTGCTTACTATTGGACTACTGAGATTTGAGTCTGGGGTTTGTTCGCCTGGATTTGTGGAGGGGGAAATGAGATTAGTGGCGGGGGAAGTGGGAATAGTAGAGGGGGAAGTGAGAATAGTTGAGGGGGAAGCGACATGAGGCATCACTAGGACCCCGACCTTCTCTTTTATTTGGGTTAGTTTTGGGGGTAAGAGGGGAGGTTTGTCCAATCCACCGAACCTGTATATGAAAAGAGATATGATTGTTATGGCATATTGATACTCGTTAAGTTTATGAGTTTGTTACTCATTCGAAACTGTTGGTTGCTACAAATTTAATCTTTTTATTTTTATTTTTGTTCTAACTAAGATTATAATATAGCCTTTGGACAATTCTTCAAACATTATCCTACTAAAATAATGCAAAAACCTTTGCGTTCTGGCTTGCTCTGCTTTCTCCTTGATTGTCTTTTCCCTCTCGGACGCCAATTTATGCCTATCTTTATATGAAGGATACTTTTCCTCTGCAACTCCTTCCATTGTCTTAGACATCAATTGAAACGACACCCCCACATCCTCATCATCATTCTCTCTCTTCCCGAAACTCGTAATGGCCATCCCATCCCCCGCGTTTCTCAACATAAGTGCCTCCAACGGCCCTCTCGCCTTAAAACTAGTCCTCTTTGGCGAACTACTCCCAATAGATCTAGTAGGTGAGGCAACATAACTCATATCATCCTTATTCTTCCCCCATTTCTTGAACTTCTGAATGAAACTCGGTCTCTTACTCAACGAACTAAATCGACTGGAAGAGCTGTCAATCGAGGCATTGTCAAAATCCTCACTATCGAGAGAGGAAACACTTTCTAGATCCGTGTCACCTTGGCCTCGTTCAGATCCGGCGTATTCTAGCATGAGTTGTTTTGCTCGCTCTTGAGATTTGGGGCTTAGGGTTTTGTTTAGATCACGAGCAGAGATTCTGCCCGAAGGGTTTTGGTTGTTACGGAGCTCGAAGCGGAGACAAGCGTTGACCCAACGGAGGTAGACAAGTTCCTCCACTTCGCTGAATCGGTTCATTTGAAGTCCTTCGACTTGTTTTGAGAGATCTGAGTTTGCCTGTCTTAGCTTGCTTATTTCTTCTCTTGCACTTGCCACCAATTCATTCTGTATAAAAAAAGGACAATAAAAAATTGATAATATTTTACTTTTCTAAGGAATTTTTAGGCGAGATGAAAAATAAAGAAATATTATTACTAGTCAGTTCCCATATCTAATTTAGTTTGTTATGTTCCTATTTAAATAAGTCCGATTTGTGATAAACAAGTAGGTTAAGACTTAAGAGTGTCACTGATGCAATTCTGGCAGTTCCATTTTTCTATTAAGTAGTTCGCTTAGTATAATTAAACATTGGTATAGATTTTACAACGGTTTTCATATGATTGTTGGTAGACCAAGTAGAGACAAATAAACATGGGACTACAGATATAAACACAAAGTCTATGATTGTGTCCTACTACTCACAGCCACACAATAGAATGTGGCTCATAATAAAAATAATGGGTCTTAAAAGAAAAAACCAAAAAAAAAAAATTGTTAGCAAATATGCTATCTTTAGGCCTAATCATACCCTACATATCATATAGGAGTTTAAGTGGTCAACCACATCTAAGAATGTTATTTTTGGGTTCATTCAGTCCATAAAAAACAAAGACCACTTCTGTAAGCCGGACATATTATTATACTTGATATTAACATGATAAAATTAAGGTAAACTCAATCTGATAAATGGGTGTAAGACAATGTGTAACAAGATATTGTGGGTATAGATCCCAACAAATTCAATCTTTTGTAGTATCTATTTAGTAAAATCTTTCAACTCATGAAATATGAGTTGAATCTAACAAAAATATTATGGTAAAGCACATTACTTGAAGAGAATTATTTTTACTAATTATTCCATAAATATATAATAACTTCAGTTCAAACAAATTAAAAAGAACAATTAATAACATCTCATACCTCATTCATATCTGCAAAATTAAGAGCCTTGGTTTCCGCAGCATCAAGCTTGACCACGAGCTCTCTTTTCGCATGTTGCAACTCTTTATTCTTCCTCCTCAACTCCACAACCTCAATTTCAAGGTCTTGGAAATTCTTCATCTTCTTTCCCATTTCCTCATCTCTCTTCGCTAGTTCTGCTTCCTTCTCCTGAAGCCCTGTCACTTGTTGTTTCAGCAAAATCAACGACCCTTTCGTTTGACTCGCTTCTTGTTGTATCTGCTTTTGCATCTGCTTAATCTTCCCTCGTGCCGCCTCTAGTTCTCTCTTCACAACCTCGCTCCTCTCCAATTCTACATTCAACTTCTTCCTCTCAGCGTTTAATGAGTTTATCGTTATGTTCAACATGTCGATCTCTACTTGCTTGATTTTGAGTTGTTTTTGCAACTCAAAGATATCGGACTCTTGCTCCTTCAACCCGTAGTACTCGAGCAATTCTCCTTCGAGTTTCACCTCTCTCTCTTCTAATACTTTTACCAAATTGCGAAGGCGTTCTAATTCGGACGCGTTATTTGCCATCTCAATGTCATATTGGGAATTGGATTTTATATCGAATTTGTCATTTGGTAAAGGGAGGTCGATTTCGCCTGAAAAGAGGCTTTCGATTTCTTCATCTATTAAATCGGTATTGAAGTCGTTTTCATTGGACGCGCTTATTAAATTGCTTATTGTTTTAACTTCTTCCTCTTCTTCCTCCTCTTCAACCTGGATTTAATAAAAAGCAAGAACTAAATCTACGAAAATTCTCACTAATGAAAAAATTCTAGACTTAAAAAAAGAAGACTTATAAATCAACATACATGTTCCTTATCATCAAAATCACAATCCCGCTCTGTTTGCTCTTCTTCTGGCTTCGGTTGCTTCGGTTTTGCATCGCCATTTTCTAAAAATCACAACAAGCCAAGTTAGAGAATCACAAATTAAAACATCAATCTCAATTACAATAAGAAATTGCTAATATTAAGCAAGAGAAAATTATCAGGTGCAAATTTACCTGAGGGTTTTACAGGAGGCGGCCTTGAGCAATTAACTTGGCGTATTGTATAGGCCGCTACCGAGGCCGCTACAACACAGCCTAACCTAACAATCATGAATCCAATGTTTCTTTCTCCCTTCACTCATCACTTCTTAAGTTTTACAAATTTCTAAGTAAAATCTAACAATACTAATAAATTGACAATAAAAGAGAGGATAGAGGAGAAAGAGCAAGTGTTATATCATTGGTATCTTATCAAGTCAGAAGACTCAGAAAGATATCTGACATGGAAGAAGATAAAAGAAGAAACAAGTCGAAGTCTCTCTACTTTCTCTCTCTCTTTTTCGCTCTCACTCTGTCTCTAGTTGGAGCAGGAGAACACCACCGGATTTTGTGGCTAGCCTTTTTGACTGTATGGATATATCGTAGGAGATTTTTCAAAGCCTCTAATTTATTGCGAAATTGAAAATAAATCCCTCTATTTAATTAATTTCCTTTTTAGTTATAGTAAAGATGGTTAATAACTATCTTATCATAGCAAAATTTAGTTGAAAAAAATATAATATATTCAACTTGAGTAATATTTGTGTTTCGTTGAGTTAACATAGTTTGGGAAAATGTGGAATTTCTTGAATAGCGGAGGGGCTCATATTCAATTTCGCCATAATATAGGGGCTCTTGTGAATTTTGTCTACACTGTAGTGTTACGAATTATCTTGTGTGATACTGATATAGACTGTGTTTTCACATCCCATCATAATTAAGTGTCCAAGAAACAAGCCTAAACGATGACAAAGTTTTTATACGCCAATGTGAGCAGCTAAGAATGAAAAGAGATATTTCTTCCTTCCCTCCATTTGGCAAAAAGGAGAGGACTTTTTTCTTATCATACATCTTAAAACCTTGCATGATAATCACAATTTACAATGACATATTCAATTTTTATATGTAAATATCAATTTGAGTATCTAATTTATTAGTACATAAATTTCAGTATGTGAAAATATATGTATATATTTTTATGGAAAAATGTACAGTGGTAATGTACAATATTATATGAATTAAATACTTATACATGTCTGTAGACGATATTATATTCATTTATTCTAGACTTACATAAGTTCCAGGACTGTTCTAGCCAAAAATATGAATTAAACTATCTGAAATTATTTTGTAGTGATTTTGTCTACCAATATTTTTTTCTTGATGGGTCATGTCGTAAAATTTAAATAGTACTATTCTCTATACTGCATAATTCCATTTTGACAACAACTGGAGAGGGATGGCCAAGGTTTCTGTTCACATAATTTGATGGTAGTTGTGGGCTGGGGTTTTAGGGGAAAAAGGCTTGTGATGTCTTTTAATTGTCAGCCATTAGCTTATTGGATAAGAAAGACAGGGACCAAACAGAGTCCAAATCTCTCTTGTCATTATGGTGTAAATGTAGTAAATCAGTTTGCCATACATGATATGCTGTTCCTTAATTGTTAACAAGAAAAAACATTTAGGGCTTATCTGGATGGCCAGTAATTTGTTGGTATTTTCTAGATTAGGAAATTTTTTCTAGAGTTTTAAATATACAAGTTTGGATGGAGTTTAGAAATTTTTAGGGAAAATTTAAGATAAGAATTTTTAAGGAAATTTTGTATAGAAAAGAGAAGAATGAAAAATTAGCTTTTTGGTAAGTTTTTTTATAAGAATTTTTAGGGATGTATTATATTATATTATATTATATTATATTATATTATATTATATTATAGAAAATTCATATAAACATATTTCCTCCAAATTTACTAATTTACATCCAAACACACCATTTTTTATACATCCTAGAGTTTATAATCCTCTAGTATTTGGATTTTGCAAATCCTAATCCTATACTAGGAAATTTTACACATACAAATAAGCCCTTAGAAGGCCTAAGGGACATGTTTTGCCTAATTTTCTCATAAGAATAATTTTTTTTGTATTTGATAATTATTGGGATTCCGATACTATCTAAATTTGTTACTGGATCCGTCTACTAATTAAATTTTTTTGTCTGGGTTACCCTTAAAAATGGTTCCAGATCCGAATTTGGTTATAAAGGAATCCGAAATTTTTAATCGGATCTTGGTCTATTACCGTTTATGGATACCGCACCAATTCGGTTTGGATATTTATCCAACCCATTGACACTCCTACTTATCAGGCTTAATTCTAATGACACGTGAAGTAATATAAAACCATTAATAAATTAAAAGAAATTGTATATTATTAACACCCTAAATACCTAATTTACACAAACATATTAATTTGTACACAAATTGTAAGTTTCTTAAGCCCCAAATTTATCTATAAACAAAATGAAATTCCCAAATCCCCCCAATTGGGAAAGACACTACAGTATTTTTATTGAAGCACAAACTACAGTAAACACTATAATTAAATAGACAAATTTCGTGAGCCGATTATTTCACAATATATGCTACTATAAACAACCACAGTTTTTCGCTTAGTAAAATTGAAAACTGAATTATTTCTTATGTTGCAGTTTCTTTGTCTTATCAAATTCAGATGCAGCAACATCATTAACCACCGAGACTCGGTTCGCATTCCACCAATTGCCTTTCTTCTTGTTCTGCTTTTCTCTCAACATTATGAGCTCTTTTTGCATTTCACGTATTTGATTTTCATCCTCCGTAATTTTCGTTTTGAGCTTATTTATTTCATCTTCTTGCCAGAGGAGTTTGTCTATTTTTTCCTCATCTACTTTCATCTTCTTTTTGAGTTCATTGATATCTGATTGCTGCAAAGTAGCGGATTTAAAATTTTAGTGACAAACTAAATTTACATGTTTTTGTGAAAAATAACTAATATGAACATAGATACATGTATAAGTTCTCCTTAAAAATGTTAAACTGAATCTCATAATATCATGCCGTTTTGATGCATAATTGTTAATATTTCTCTTAAAAACACCTTGTTAATAAAAAAAGAAAAAAAGTTTTACTAACTTTGCCAAAAAAATAAAATAAATGAATAAGACATCATTACCTGAGAACCGAGTTTAGCCATTTTCTCCTGGAGTTCTTTCAGGCAAGCATTCAACTTCTCCATTTCCAAATCCCTTTCCTCTTTCCCTTTGTCCATCGGTTTATCATCATGTTTCTTCTCTTCATCAGAATCAGTTATACCATATGGAGGTAAAGAAATTGGAAGGGGAACTGTAGTGCTAGATTCCACCTAAAATAGGGGAAAAAGGAAGAATAAATAAATATATTAGACTCCTTTTTATTTTTTTGATGAATTTGTTTTTTCTTTTATTGAAGTATGGTTCTTTAGAAATAAATAAATAAATTGAGAGATGCACCTATTGAAAACAAATTAGTACAAGGATATGAGTAGATTATATTTTATAAGCTTAACCGAAATCTAAATACAAAATAGAATCACACAAAGAATAGCAGCTTGTTATAAAAGCAAAAACATAAAAAAAAAAAAACAATAATAATCTACAATCAATGATGATAAGTAAACATTGGCCTTACATGTTTATCTTTATTAATTTCTGATAACTCATCATTCTCCTTGATCTCTCTTTCTTCAAAATCCACCATGATCCCCATGTTTGCAGATTGAACTAAAAATTCATAATTTTTTTATTGGATCTATTGTACAAGACAAATTTAGGCTAGTAGATATGTTAATACAAAAAGATATTCAACTTTTTTCCTTTGATAGAACCAAAAAAATTACTTGAAATATCCATATTGGACCATAAAAAAGTTTCCATATGAAAAGGAAAAGGTTGTAAAGTAGAGTCTATTTTGAACCAAATCCTAAATTATTCACAAAAGATCAAAGGCAAAAGAAATAACTTGTACAAGCTGAATCAAATAATGATAATTAGAATTAGAGTACAAAAATTAAATTTGAAATTCACCTGATTGTTTTTTCCCACGTTTATGCAGAAGTCGTTTAAATCCATAGGCACTAGCAGCAACCACGGCGGCGGCTGTGAAACTGGCCATCACAACTACATGTTTGTCTCCTAATTCTCTGTCCATTTTCAACCCTTTTAATTTAACTCTCAATTAATGATACCTTTAAAGAACTTGTTTTGAGATTAGTCTGAAAATGTTGTTTAAGTACAAGAAGAAAACCAATGAGCTTTATGGGAGTATAAAATACATACTTGGGGGAAAATCAACATAATTTCTTTTTCTAAATATTATTTTAGTTATGTAGAGATATTTGATAAATGTCCTCTTTTAATGAGAATTTTACAAAAATCTTTGTTATTACCAGTTGCATAAGTACCATACAATATTGTAAATGTATATTGAAATCTTTACTCAAATACCTCCTTTTCTCATTTATTTTCCTACATTTAAAAGTTTAGGAAACATCTTTGATCTTTCAAATATGCTTCCTTTTTCTTACCACCTCTTTTAAAATCTCATTATACTCAAAAACATTAATTTGTTAATATAATTATTAATATTTTGACAGTGAAGAATGTTATGACATAAAAGATTCAATATTCTAGAAGACCTTTTTGTAATTTAGTGATATAATGGGGGCTTTAGCATATGATGAAATAACTAGCCTTAATTTGATATCAACTATAAAAAAGAGTTTGAAAAACCAATGATACTTTAAAAATATTTATCACATGGTCACCTATACGTGTGTGGTTGATTTTGAAAATCATTTACAAAGATCACCAGCTCAGTATATGCTTATAATTTATAAATGTATTTAAAAAAAGGTTGAAACAAATGGCATTTGAACACATTTTTTTTAATTAAAAACAGCAGTTGGAAAATATTTATGAATTCATTTTGGCCTATATATTATTTCTTTTATATAAATAACCAGCTTAATATCTCCAACTTAAATCTCACCAGCATATCATGTAGTAAATTAATAATGATGAAATAAAATTAAAATTGTACAATAGTATAAGTGCTCGAAGTTATCATGCATGCCACCACCACTAGGATAGCCTAATGGTAATGTACTCGTTCCATCTTTCTATAGGTGAGAGATTCAAATCTCGCGTCTAGCATGATTGATTAAAAATTTAGGGATGATATATGACTTCACCCTAAAGATAATGAAACAGATATGATCGCCTGTAGTTCTTCCGTATTATATATTTTTTTTGGAAGTTATCATGCATGCCATAACTTGAAAGTACAGATTATTTTTTCTCAAAACAGGACTAGAACTTTTTTTTATCATACACTCTAAAGTGCATTTGGATGATTTTGGTGAGAGATATGTTGAAGATGACTACCAAACACAATTTTAATGGTAAATTGAAATTTTCTTCCATGCAACATCCGAAGAAAAAGAAAAAAAATATCATCACTGTCCCATTTTGTTGGATTAACTTAGATAAAATAAATATATACCATCGACTTGGAATGCGCTTATGCGTTCACATTGCCATTTTTCTATCTTCAAACAGAAAAAAAAATGTATAAATGATCCGAAACTGCTGGATCCAGAAAGATAAGTTCGTAAAAATCGTAATATCATCCATTTCACAAGCAATTAATTCTGATATAATCCATTTCATATGGAATTATTCATGCCAATTTTTAGGTCACGACTGTTTTTGATTATTCATATTTCTGGTCAATTGGTTCTCTGATTGAGCGTAAGCGGGTTTAGTCGAGTCAGACCAGCTGGACTATGAATCTTTTTTTAAGACATTTTTGGTACCCATACAGAAGATTAATATTGATTAAAATTTGGGAATTACATATCTCTTAGTAATCTTAGAAGCTTAACCTAAACCCTAATTGAATGTAGAAAATGAATTAAAAATGAATGTAGAAAATTTGGGAATTACATTTATATTCCCCACAATTGTAGCTCGGCGACAGCCGTAGTTGTGGTCACATGTGGAGCTCTCCTTTAATAAGATCATGTTGCAGTCAAACATCAAAAATAATGGGTGTGCCAATTGCCATCCAAGTCGTTTCATCTGGTTTTCTTCTTCTCACCAATAACTGCGTGATGACTGATGAAGGGTCTCAGTGGCTCCCAAAATGTCATTTTCCTTTTATTTTATTTGGGCCTGATTTGAGTCCATTTTGTTTTTGGGAGTTTTATTTTATTTAGTTTGGGCTTAGTCTGTTTAGGCCTTTGTTTGATAGAGTCCAACTGGAGGTCTATTCAAATCCAAATACACGAGTGAAAATCATGCAAGGATCCGACCCAACGTTGTGAGGAACAAAAAATATTGTGATGTGGTGTTTTATGATTTTATCAGCATTCAGCATTAACCAAAGAAGTTGCATGATCCATGATTAGTATCATGATCCAATTATATGTATGTATTATTATTTTTTTTTATAGAAAATGCATCTGATTGGGATCCACATCGCTTAATATTTTGACTTCTCTATGTAGATCATGACAGCACATCTTTTTAATTCATTTGTTTAATCTAAACCCATGGTATCTAGATGTCACCCTCTAACCTCTTTGCATTAACTTCTGTTTTTGTCATAAAATCAGAAATTAAAATTGAGTGGTTTAAATTGGAGTCGAAATAATTGAATCCGTAATATATTTGACCAAACTGCTTCCTTGTCAATCCAAATGCAATAGCAGCCATTTATAAAAGGTGAATTAAAGATCAAATGAAAGAGTCAAGATATGGATGATAAAAAGTAAGACTTGTCTAAAGGAATGGTAAAAATAAAACATCTCTCAACAGTCATCACGAACAATGTGCACATGTATCCATCATTATTAAATGACATTACATTATTATAGAAATATGAAATTAAAAAAGAAGCATAATACAATTATTATTGCTATTATTATTTTTTATTAAATATTAGAAAGTTTCATTGTTATTTTAATTGATATAAATGAAACTTGAACTTACAACCATTTATTTATATGTTAACTACAATTTAATATTAACTATCAATCAATTATAATTATAATTATAATTACTATTTTCCTAACATATTACCCTAGGCACTACCTTTGTATGTTATCAATAAACAAGTCAACCCTCCTATTCCCATTTCCAAAACCCAAGTCAAACACACAGAAATCTCAAATAAGAAAGGCATCCAAAACCTCGAATCACAACCCAAGAACAGACATCCAAAACATCACCAACAAAAAAGAAAAGAAAAACAAGAAAGAAAGAAAGAAAGATATTATACACAGAGAGAGAGAGAGAGAGAGAGAGAGAGAGCCAATGACAGCCCGGGCCCAGAGCCGCTTTATATGGGCCCTTGTGGACCCCACTTCCTCGGCCGCTCCCGTCTCTGGCTCCGCCGCCGCTCTCACCGCGTCCGCAGCGCTCTGAGCCACGACACCGCCCATTCCAATTCCAATTCTATTTCCCAGTCCAGCAGTTCCAATTCTGGAAAAGCCAAGTTGATAAAAAAGAGAGACAGGCAGCTAAAAAAAGACAAGGAGGTTGTCGTCGTGGAGAGAGAGATTCAGGAGGTTGAAGAAGAGATAGAGGAGGAAGAAGAGGGAGAAGAGTTTGAGGAATTCGGCATTTCTGGTCTGAGCTTGATTCGAGTTCCTCTGAGGAATAATACAATGGGGTCCTTCGATCCTTACAAAAAGGTTTGCATCATCCATTCCATTCCTTTTTTGTTATTTCTTTTTGGAATGTCGTTTCTTTTTTAACAATAGTTTTGATCTTGATCGTTTGTTTTGGTTGGGATCTGTCTTTTTGTTTTCTTGTTGGCTCATTTTGGTTCCGCTGTTATTTCTGTTCGGCTAGTTTGAGATAATAAAAATAAGATGAATTGAGCTCTTTTTTGTTATCTGATTTTTGAAATCAAACGGAGAAGAACGATTTTGTTTTTGAGGATGTCGAATTGTAGAAAGTTGAGGGTGCCCTTGAGGAGAAGAGCTGGTGGTGTATCTGATCGATTCAAAAAGGTTTCATATTTAAAAAGCTGTAGATTTTTTACTTCAACTTTTCTTTTGTTTTTTTTTTCTTGAGGTTTCCGACGCATTTTGTGATGATCTCTTATATATTTTTTCAACGAAGTTCTCAATTTTGCATCTTCACATTTGTATCTTCTTTATTGACTCTGTTTTTCTTAGAATGGTTTAATCCAAATTCCTTTTTAATGATCAATCAAATCGTTTCCCAAAATGAAGTATCATATGTGATGTTAGATTCAAATCTAAATTAAATCTCCACCGTTCTCAATTGAAATTACTTAGCGCTTGATCTAGAAAGATGATTAATAATCAATGTTTATCCTGTCCAGAAGAAAAAAATCAATGTTTATCCATATTCAATAGGAAAGTATACAAAATCCCCAATATTTCCTCCACTCTTCCCCTATCTGATCTCGGTAAACAGAATATGTTACTGCAGTAAGTCGACTGTGTTGTTGTGAAAATCTACTTTGAGTATTTGAGTATTCTGCTTACCACCACAATACATTCCATTTACCAGGGCACCACAGTTTCCTTACCTTGTTAGTGGTAAAGTGAAAAAGTGGGGGTGCATAGGGTACCTAAATCTAAATTCTAAACCATATCCAACATTTCTTTCCATCCCTAATATGTCCCCACAGTCAACACACAAATCAAAACACACAATGTGGTTATATAAACATGACAACCCTCAATAATAAATTTTTTTGCAAACACCTGAGTAGGCAAGTAAGTAAATTCTTCTATTATGAGGGTAAGCAAGTCTTAACATTTTTGCTTACCACCACAACCTATTTCCCTTACCACCACAACCCATTCACCTTACCGTCTCTCTTCCTTTTTTCCAGTCCACCCCCGAGTCGGAGTTCTTCACGGAGTACGGCGAAGCGAACCGGTACCAGATCCACGAAGTGATCGGCAAGGGCAGCTACGGCGTGGTGGCCGCCGCAACCGACGCTCATACAGGCGAGCGCGTGGCCATCAAGAAGATCAACGACGTCTTCGAGCACGTCTCCGACGCCACCCGCATTTTAAGAGAGATTAAACTCTTGAGGCTGCTGAAGCACCCCGATGTCGTGGAGATCAAGCATATCATGCTGCCCCCGTCCAGGAGGGAGTTTAGAGATATTTACGTGGTGTTTGAGTTGATGGAGAGCGATCTGCACCAGGTGATTAAGGCCAATGACGATCTTACCCCTGAGCATCACCAGTTTTTCCTCTACCAGCTCTTGCGCGGCCTCAAGTACATTCATGCCGGTTTGTTCATTTTCTTAATTATTCTTTTCTTGAAATGTTATGTGCGTTGTTATTAACACACGAGATGTGAATTTTAAGTAGTTTGTTACGTTTTACGATTTGTATTTGTTTTTTCTGTTATTGTTGTTGTTGTTTTGTAGCGAATGTGTTTCATCGGGATCTGAAGCCGAAGAACATTCTGGCTAACGCGGACTGTAAACTGAAGATCTGCGACTTTGGGCTGGCCCGTGTCTCGTTTAACGACACCCCTTCCGCCATATTTTGGACGGATTATGTCGCGACGAGGTGGTACCGTGCTCCCGAACTCTGCGGTTCATTCTTCTCCAAGGTATAAAAAATAAATCATTTCTTGATTTCATCAATTTTAATGTACATTTAACGAACTAACTAGTGAATCTCTTGTTTGATACTGAATTTGGGCAGTACACGCCGGCGATAGATCTATGGAGCATAGGGTGCATATTCGCGGAGATGCTGAACGGGAAGCCTTTGTTCCCGGGCAAGAATGTGGTCCACCAGCTGGACCTGATGACGGACCTCCTGGGCACCCCGTCCACGGAGTCCATCTCGAGGATCAGGAACGAGAAGGCCAGGAGGTACCTCGCCAACATGAGGAAGAAGCCCCCCGTCCCCTTCACCCACAAGTTCCCCCACGCCGACCCCCTCGCCCTCACACTGCTCCAGAAGATCCTCGCTTTCGACCCCAAGGACCGCCCCACCGCCCAAGAGGTACCAAATTATCATATAATTAATTACGAATAAGAAGAATTCATTCGTTTTTTTAATAATTTATTATATCATGTGACTGAACAGGCATTAACGGATCCGTATTTCTACGGACTGTCCAACGTGGAGAGAGAGCCGTCCACACAGCCCATCTCGAAGCTGGAGTTTGACTTTGAGCGCAGAAAGTTGACCAAAGATGACGTCAGAGAACTCATCTACCGAGAGGTGAACTTCTCATATTACGTTTAGAATTTGGAAAATTTTGAGGGGTGTCTTTGTTAAAAATAAATTGTTGTTTGTAGATACTGGAGTATCATCCTAACATGCTGCAGGAGTATTTATGTGGCGGGGAACAAATGAGCTTCATGTACCCAAGGTTTTACAATTTTACAATTATATTTGTGCTCATTAGTCTTTTTGTATTATAATTCAAGAAATGAAATTATGAAAAGTATATGAAATAAAACTTTTTTTTTTCTGAGATTTGAAATGTTCTATTTTCAGTGGTGTGGATCGTTTTAAGAAACAGTTTGCGCATCTTGAGGAACACTATACCAAAGGAGGTGATAAAACCACCCCTGTTCTTCGCCAGCACGTCTCCTTGCCCAGGTAATTTCAAATATTCAAAAATACTATTTTCTGTTTGTATTGAGAGCTCCGAAATGAATTTTGTTAATGTATTTATTTATTATTCTTCTTAGGGAGAGAGTGCCAACGGCAAAGGAGGAAGGAGGCGAAAACGGAGAGAACGGAAAGGAGAGTATATTGATGCAGCCTGGTGAGAACGGAGATCACATGTCCAGCGCGAGGAGCCTCATCAAAAGTGACAGCATTAGTGCGTCAACTTGCGTGGTTGTCAAGCCCAAGAAAGATAATGTAAGTCTCTTTTATCCTTTACAAAAATATATAATACAAATTGGGATATAATAGAGTTTTTACTCCGATAATGTGAACCGGCTTCTATTTAAATAGCATGTGCTTATTATAATGACGTGGTTTTATTATTTCATTTTGTTTTAGGGTGAATCGAATTCGGAGATTAACGAGGCAGCAATTGATGCCATCACTCAGCAAGTTGCGGAGCTCCATGCTACAAAATGTTAACAAGTTTCAAAATCTGAAAGAGAATTATAATCTTTCGAGGTTTCATTGTTTTTCTTTTCTTTTCTTTTTGTGATTTAAAATTGTTTATTCTTCTATCCAAAAACCACAACTCTTTCTCAATTTCTTTTTTATCTTTTTGATAATTTGTTTGATTAATTTTTATTTCTTTTTGCTTGTTCAAAAGTGATTGCGCAAATGTTTAGAAAAGGAAAGAGTATGTAATATGTTGAATAATAAGTTTAATAAATTTTGATTGTGCTTCGATTATTTTATTGCTCGGATTGCATATTTAATGTTTACTTTATTGGAGTTTTCATTTTTCTTATCATTTATATAATCTTTGATGAATCCACACTTTTTAGTTGCTATCTATTTCTTGCTCAGTTTGAGGAAAGAATTAGTATATATCTTGCATACGAATAATACTCCATACTCCATGCTCATGTGGATACGTTGGATAGTGGCGTGGATATCCAAGGTGAAAATGATTCTAAAGGCACATATACAAAAAAGGTGTTCTCAAGAGAAATTTGGTTGTAAAGTTAAATTGTAAATTGAAGGGACCTGATAGAGCGCATCAGTGTCACGCCGCCTCAATAACGTCTTAATCAAGCCAGCTCCCAGTAATCACCTTCCTTCATCGTGCAGCACTCCTATCACGTTCATAACAATATACATATTATTACTCAAAACAACATTGTAATCTAATAATAACAGTATATAGATATGATATAACAATATATAATTCAGACAAAATAATATATATATAACACTATATAATTCACATATAAAACAATATATATATATATATATATATATATATATATATATATATATATATAAAGAGAGAGAGAGAGAGAGAGAGTGGCTAAAATACTCTTGAGAGTATTTGGGTTTCCATATTCTTGACTTATCATCCATTGGATGTGCATCAAGATTCGTGCAATCAACTAAAAATAATAATTTTTAAATTTTCAAGGAGAGAGAAGCCACTTTGCACAAATCTTAATGCACATCCAATGGATGATAAGTCAAGAGTATGAAAACCCAAATGCTCTCAATAGTATTTTAGCCATCATCTTGCTAAACATATCTATATATTGCTATATCATATATATATATCACATCAATATGTTATATCATATATATATGTATATATATATATATATATATATATATATATATATATATAGTATGTATATATATATATATGTATATGTATATGTATATATGTATATATGTATATATATATGTATATGTATGTATATGTATATGTATATATATATATATATATATATATATATATATATATATATAAAAAATATATTATTATATATAATAATATATATAAAGGATGACTAAACAACTTGTACAAACAAAGCCCGGTTTTTGCTTGTGATTTTACTTGTGACCAAAATTTTGATGATATATGAGTAATGATATAATATTCAAATTCTTGTGAAAATTAATCTACAACATTCAAAACATATATATTCCATCCGTACGGTTGAAATTTGAATTTTTGATGAATTTTGGTCACGAGCAAAATTCGGGCTTTGCTTGTACAAGTTATTTAGTCATCATATATATATATATATAACATACGTATGCACAACATACGTTTTTTTGCCACACCCAAAATACGTATTAAAAATATAAAAATATAAATTTCAACCGCACGGATGTAATATATATATTATGAATATGTTGGAGATTAATTTTCACAAAAATCAGAATATTATATCATTACCATCATAGATCATCAAAAATATGCAGCACTATTCAAAACATATATCGGAATAATAGTTTGATGATACATGATGGTAATGATATATTATTCTGATTGCTGTGAAAATTAATTCACAACATATTCATAACATATATATTACATCCATACGGTTGAAATTTGAATTTTTACTTTTTATAACCACTTTACGGGTATTTTAAAAAACCGTATGTTCGAATGTACGTATGTTTTTTAGCATCTCCCATATATATATATATATATATATATATATAACAGTGTATAAATCAACCAATAATAGTATATAACCATCGTGCTGGAGAAGAAAGAGCTGGTGGGAGTGCTGCACGATTGGCATGATTACCCCGTCGTATTTGCACATTTCTCTAAATTTAAATATAATCCCCAATTAAGTCCTAATTTATCTTTAATTGATTACATCCCTACTTATAGGTTTATTACTCAACTATTCTATACAATTCTCTTAGATTACACTCTATAAAATTCTATATAATTGATATTGCGACTATTTCACATTTTTGAAAGTTTTTGTTTGTACTAGTTTTAATAAATGTTTGCTCAATTTTAGTTTTTGCTTGATTACTCAACTGTTTATTACTAATTTATAGTTTTTTCTGCTAATTAGTACATTTTTGCAAATCTTCATTTTACTTTGGGTCTCAATATTTTATCATATCGTATTAATTATATCAGTTTTCAAACTAAAATGAGTAAAAAATATAAAAATTGCAATCACCATACAGGGGACAAAATGGGGCCCCAAAAGAGGCAAACTAACTTCAATCGTTTGATATTGCAATTGTAAAGTTGGTTTGTAGTTGGCAGAGTGGTTCATCTAAGAAAGCTAATAATCAAAATTAGAAGAGTCAAAATAAGGACCCAAGAACAGGTAGTCTGTAGCGTGTCAATATGTTGTGAATCTTACATTCATAGATTATAAAAAAAATTCAATTTTGTATATAAAAACAAAAAAAAAAAGAGGTTTTGCCTAAGAAATAGATAGAAAAGTGAAATTAACGACAAACTTTAATAACTTAATAAATTTCGTAAGCTATAAGACTCAAATTTTAGATTTAAGCAAATATTACTGTTGACATGATTCATATTCAAATCGTATATCGTTACGAATTTATTGAATTAATTGGTGAGCAACTTATAAATTGTACACCTCCGGAGCTCGTTCCTGAGATGTCCTTGATTTATGTTCATGGGGAATTGAAAGTAACACCAATCTTACATGAAAATCGCAGTAAAGATATGAAGATTTAATGGAGACCATTAATTTTGCACAAAATTTTATATGTTGGGTCAAAAAAAGGAAAACAAAATAAATAACTTGCCAATTAGTTATAAGTTTATAACTTGGAAGAATTAATCGACAACAACCAACAACTACCTCCGAAATCATTCACTGTATTTCAGTACCTCATCTTCATTTTATTTGAAATGGAGATCATCTAGCGTTGCCGAATGATAACCTAAGTGATACGTACTAGTTTATTACATAAATAATTTTATAAAGTATAAACTTGTTCTGATGGCATTTTTTCATGGAATGTTTTTTATGGCATGTTTTTTTTTTGTTTAAATTTTTTTGATGTATTAGTAAACTTAGCAAAGATAAATGAACTTCAAGGTTTTGTTGAACTGGAGAGGAGTCGAATTAATCGTTATATTTCTTCTTTTTCTTTTTGTTTACTTATTTAGAGACGCATCAATGGGACCCAAACCAAGTCTAACCTGCTTGGTATAAAACCCGTTATGCAGTTCACCCATATATGCACAAAAACATAAAAAAAGAGTGACAGAGAAAAGGGTGAGAGCTAACAATGGTGAACTTTGTTGCAATACAAAAACCCTTGATACACTTTCTAATAAAAAGAGCCGGTCTCCGACTAATCTCAGTTGAAATCGAGCCTGGTACAGTAATGAGTTTTTGGGTACCAAAAGACAAGGCAGACAAGATAAATAATGAAATAGTCACTGAAGGAAAAACTTTCACGACCCAAAACCATGAAGAAATTCTTGAAGTGACTGAAAAGGAGGAGAAGAAGGAGGAGAGACTAGCCGTTGTTTTAGTGCATGGATTTGCGGCTGAGGGAATAGTGACGTGGCAGTTCCAGATTGGTGTGTTGGCAAAAATGTATGACGTGTATGTACCTGATTTGTTGTTTTTTGGAGGGTCTGATACTACTTCGTCTGACAGGTCACCACGTTTTCAGGTGAATATTGTTTTTAAATATTTTGTCTTTTTGGTTTTGGTTTTTGATATGGTAGCACTAACTAGCAAATGTTGAGAAATCGGATTTGTCAGTAGAGCCTGGAGCAAAAATGCTTGGGAATCACATTGTTTATGTTTTCATGTTGTATTTAGTAGTTTGGTGGTGCATATGCATGAACTAACAAGTAACAACTTCCTTCGGCTTTTGAGATTCTTTCCGGCCAACTTGAAATTTATCATTTTGCTAATTTTCTAGGCCCGTATCATAATCTTAGTTTTATTTCTAACCACTATTATCATATTTCATTAGTTTAGGGATGTGTATTAGATGTACCCTAGTGCACCGACTTGTTTATCCATGTATGCAATTTTTTTGTTAAAACTATAAATTATTCTATTTTGTACTGTTTTAAAAGATATACCATATTACATAAAGGTTTATAAGTATTATATACGAAAACAATATAACCCAATCCATTTTTTTTATGACCAGTAGAAATTGCGACACTAATAGACTTTGATGGCCCTCAGATATTGCATACATTAATTGACTTTGAAATTGTACTTTGATGGCCCTCAGAAATTGCGAATACTGATTTACTAAGAATCCATCAAATTGAAATTGGATCTTTTTTTTTATATGAAACTAATCCCCTATTTAATTCCAGGCCGAGTGTTTGATCACAGCACTGGGTCGTTTAGGCGTGAAGAATTGCACCGTGGTAGGGTTTAGTTATGGAGGCATGGTCGCATTTAAAATGGCTGAACTGAAACCAAAATTAGTTAGAAACTTGGTTATTTCTGGTTCTGTGTTAGCAATGACGGACTCGATCACTGATGCGGCATTAGAGAGACTTGGTATGAGATCTTCAGCCGAGCTGCTTTTGCCTGAGACGGTGGAGGGTCTCAAGGCACTTCAATCTTTTGCGATGTATAAGAAGATTTGGTTCCCAGAATTCCTCATGAGAGACTTCCTTGAGGTATGATGCATATATGTATTTGTTTATAATTTGATATTGTTCTTTTTTTTTCGTTTTAGTTGATAAAAGCAGTATTTTAGTTGAACCTAATGTTTTCCTTGGTTTAGTTGACCTGCCAACTTTTGTTTCTTTAATAAAGAGAATTTTAGTTACAGAGCATTATTTGCTAATATAACCTCAATTAATGAAATTTTTTTTATATGCAATTAATGAATTAAATAGTTGAACTACTGAGAAACTTTTTCACAAAACTTAAGTAATAAATGGTCGTTTTGTGGACAGGTCATGTTTGACCACAGAAAGGAGAGAGCTGAGCTGCTTGAAGGATTGGTCATCAGCAACAAAGATGCCACTGTACCGGCCTTACCTCAGGTACGCAAACCTATCTAGTTGTGTTTATGTAGCGTAGCGAGTGAAGAACGAGTCACAAACTCCAAATCTGTTACACTAATAATCTGTTCTGACATTAATTAAAAACTTTGGTGCAGAGAATACTGCTTTTGTGGGGAGAGAATGACAACATATTTAATGTGCAGCTTGCCAAGGACATGAAAGAGTGAGTTTTGATCATGTTTACTATTTCAGTTTTAGAATTTTCTTCTCATTTCTGTAAATTGATATTAAAAAAAAAACCGAAAGCAGCAACCCATTAACCTTTCTTATTCATTAAAATTTAAAAGTGTAACTAACATATTTTTAAATGAAAAAACAAATAAAATGTAATTATTATCTTAATTTCTTTTTCCAATATAGACAACTTGGTGAAAAGACCTCAATTCAAACAATAGACAAGGCGGGTCACCTTGTCCATCTCGAAAGCCCTTGTAGATATAATCAGCATCTCAAGGAATTTCTCGCAGCGGTCACTTCTGAACATGCACAAGAGTGATTTTAACAAGAAAATTTACTTGAACTAAAATTTATTGTTATTGTAATATTTGTATTTCTCTTTGAATTTGTGATCTCCATTTTATGTCCTGGAGAGGAAGATGGATTATTATTTTATACATTATTTCCGAAGAAGCATTTGATGTAATATGTTATTTCATTACTACAAAATTCATTTTAAATTAATAAGCTCACAAGTATATCATTCTTTCGTGGTTGTCTTTATTTTTAATGGCATTTAAAAGAACATTTCAAGAACAACCGTGTCTGTCTTGTTTAAGAAAAAAACCCAAATTGATCCGAGAACTAAGCCTGTCATAAAAAATGAAGCTATAAAAAACTAAAGAAGCAGAAGTTTTGATTGATACAGATGATCAACAAATAATTATACATAATTATCAACTGTTAGACTGACAACATTTTCCTCAATTCATTCAAATTAGCCTATAGTTTTCTTCCCAACCAAATAGTCCCTCAAATTGAACTTTTTATATCCATATGGACTCACACTTTACTGAACAAATATTAGCTTAAATCCATGAATTGTTGACTGATACAGATAAACAACAAGTGATAAAGGTACTGCATGAAGATAAAAAATGAAAACAGAGCAGACTTAATTTATCAATTTTCCTTATGATTATTTTTTTTTGAAGCTTCAGGAGCCAAATTGCCTCTCTTAGATTTTCATTCAGTAAATAGAATAGAATTTCGTACAAGAGTTTTAGGAAAACAAATATTTACAGACCAAGTAAAAGTTTGAATAAAAACAAGAGAGAATAAAAAAAAAAGAAAAATCGATCCATCTGGAGCTTGACAGCAGACCAAACATTCTTTTAATTAAATGGTAAGCTCAAAAAGTAGCATGATCCTACTTAATTGAACTATATAACATAATAACTAACTCAAACAATTTTTCCAATAAAATTCAAAGCTAGAACAACACTTAAAAGTCAAAACTTGCCTTAGATCAGACAAATTAAGCAAATTTATGTATACCATGAAGCTTTGCAATTGCACTGCAAGCTTCAATTGCATGAATTGCTTGTGAAATAGAGCAATTGATATGTCATGTTCTTGTGGCACTTTTCATATTTTATAAAGACAAATCGTGATCTTTTTCTGCTTTTCCAATTGTTATAGATGACAATATAATCTAGAGAAATTTACAAGTAACCCCTAACTATATATTTTATAACAATTTTTAAACTATATTTTGTAAGGAATAATATTAATATGCAATGCAACCATCACTAGGTTAGTCTAGTGGTTATGGTATCAACCTTAGATGAGGGGTTCGAATCCCGCGTCTAGCATGATTGATTTAAAAATTTAGATGAAGACATATGAGCTCACTTAATAGAGAACAAACATCAAACGATCACTTGTAGTTCTCTCTCAAAAAAAAATATTAATATGCAATGCAGGGAATAATAAGCGTCACCAAAGAAACAACATTTCTTTGCTTCCAAAGCCAGGCTCTCCATCATATCAAGCATTGGCACGAGATATTTGCGTCCATATCGATTGTCCAACTAAAATAAATAAAAAAATCAATCAAATTAAAGACATTCACTGAATTTGTTATTACATAATAAAATAAGTACAATAAACAACATACTATGAGAATGGTGCACGAGTCATAAGAACACTTGTCAACGGTGATTCTATAAATTTTCAACTTCTCAGATATTTGTAATAATTCAAAAAGTAAAAAAAAGTGTTAGATCTTGCACTATATTTATAAACGAATTAAATTAAAGAAAAAAGTTAGCATGTAAGAATTAAATTAAAGAAAAAAGTGTTAGATCTTGGACTAGATTTCAACTTTAATATTATACCTGCACATCTCTCATAGCATATTCGTGTCGTATCTTATAGCCCAGATCAACTATCGTAAGCGGACCAGACTATCATGAGAGAACATGCATTCAGTCAGTCACATAAATAAAAGATTTTATTATTACTGATCTTCGGTAAATTTAACCAATGGAAAATTTTAACTAATAAAATTATCTTCCAATGTTGGCTATTACTGATCCTGGTTAAATTTAGGAAATTGCACTATTAATTGTAGATTGGCACTATGATTATACCTTTCTGATTTGGGTTATTTTCAATAAAAGCTAGTGAAATTACTTCTAAAAAAAAATTACATTTATACAAAATAAAAAATGTTACATACTTATATGTTATATATTTGGTGTTTAAGCTTTTATTCGGTCAAGTTAGATGTGTCCTCACGACTCGCTGTACAGACAATATTGAACATCTTGATTTACTCCAATATCTGAGCAATTACTTTTTTAAACTAAACGTATGAGATTTAAACACAAATAAGCATCTATTCAAAGGAAAACAAAAGCTTTAAGAGGTGAATTTTTCTAGTAATATTTTCTCGGTGGGTGTGCTGTATCAACTCATGCTAAACTTACTCCTCACATTTTTGCTCATAACTAATTCATTTTTGGTTCCTATGAAACTAGGCTTTTCTACCTTCTCCTCCCAAAACACTAACGGTTCTAGCCCTTTCTTCGACACTTCATGCAATTAGCTTCGTACCATGGAATATTTCAAGTAGAAAAATCATGTTAAATTTGCCATGTACAACAGTACATCGGTCCAATCTCCAAAAAACAGTACATCAGTCTATTCCAATATGGCCCAATATAACCCATTAGTTTACCTCAACAGCCCAAATTCACCTTTGTTTTGTCCCATAGCATATATTTTTTTTTCACAATAGAGTTGTCAATGGAGAGAGGTTGGATATTGATTATTTTGGAGCCCACATGTCTGCCACGAAAGGAGCAAAAGCATTACACGTGTGTAGCAAGATAAACCTAAAGTCTTCCAAATAGGATCCATCGATTTGTTTCAGAAAATAAACGGACAGATGGGGCTCCAAAATGTCCATTGGTCCCCAGCAGCTCGTGCACGATATCTGATTTATCATCTCAGCTTTTCATTGCTCTCATTATTGCATTTTTGTTTTCTTCTCTCTTTTCGTACTGTATGTCTCCGAGCTATCATCAGCTCTCTCTTTGGTCAATTTTTCTAATAAGTATACATTAAGATTATATTATGATGTAGTAAAAAAAGATAGAATTGACTCGGAAGGGTATATCATTTTTTTTTAAAGTTTCAGGCAGTGAATTGTAGCACTAAGATTCTATTGATTAAAAAATAAAAAAGATTTTGAATATCACAAGAACATGGGAAGAAAAAGAAAGAAAGATGACACTTAATTTCTCAATAAAATATTTACAAACAAATCATTTTCATAAAGAAAGAATATACTCACATTCTCCCAAAAAAAAGTATTTTTTTATTTTTAGTTAGTTCTGTTGTTAATTTTGGAAAGATTCCATTTGAATCTTTTTTTGTTCCTAAATGCACATAATTGTCTTCTTTCAAACAAAAATTTCAGTATATCATTCGGATTTAGGTCAAAATCGCATCTTTTCAAAAACTATATATACAAAAAATACATTCATATACAAAACATGTATTCTCATTTTCATATAAAAAAAATCTGCTCACATTCTCCAAAAAATATAACATTTTATTGATTGCTATTGTAAAATTTACTTGTGACTATGAGGGGTTAAAAATTGAAAAACCTGGTGGAAAGAAGAAACGAGGGGAGAATAAATGACTAGTGATATGATAGATTTGATAGGTACCTCATATTATGTAACAGCGACAATTCGACCTCTTAATTGTCTCCATCTCTTCTTGCACTTGTCAGAACCACGCCCAACAGTCATTTTGCTTCCCCCTCCCCATTTAACTGATCATATGTTTATTTTTCGTATGTAAATTTTCCCCCTTGCCATTTGAGTAGACCATATAAAATGTACATCACAACTTCTATTACAATATATCAAAAACCATTATTTTGACAGGAATATATATCCTAGAGGCAAGACCGAATGAATGATCAAAAGATCATGTGTACTATATTTTTAATAGAGCACGTAAATGCATATATCCCAACTGTTCAATACTGCTACAATATTTGTTATCCCAACAAGAATACAGTTCCACCGTGACCAAGTAAAAAAATGAAGCATGTTTTTTTCCTTTCATATTTATATCATCTACTTATTTTTACCATACATTTTTGGGAAATATATATTGTGGAGAGGGGGAATGAATGAAAGATTAAAAGAGGAGGGGACAAGGCGGCAAAGAAGGAGACCTGCCGGGGATTCTCCCGCATGACCTTCATGCGTAGCTCCCACACGTGTCACCCATCCAAGACCTTCTCTCTTCGTCTTCTTCACAATCACAACTCACGCACCCTCTCTCTCTCTCTCTATTTGACATGACTACACCTCGGTCAAACCCTCTTTCTCTCTCTCTTGCTATTTCTTTCTTGGGACCATACCTCTTAAAAGCCCTTTATTTCTCTTTGTAATTTGCTGGGACGTTTTTCCTCATTAGCCCACAAAAAATGTGTGTATTTTAGGGCTTAGCTTATTTGTAATTATAAGACATAATTGTATGTTTTAGTTGCCTTGAAAAGGCCATTTAGATTTTGTATCTATATTTTAATTGTAATTTTTAACTGAGTGTAGTTAACTACTTAAATATTTTATAAATATTTTATGTAATGTATTGCCAATCAAATTTGGCATAAAATCATAATTTTTTTTATTAATAATATCAAAAATACCTTTTTATATGGGTGGCCGATATGAAAACTTCATTTACATAACATCTTAATATAAATTATATATATTAGAATTATAATGTTTCAATTCAACAAATAATTTAGAGTTTCTTCTTTTTCATAGAAACATGTTATTAGAGTTTTCTTAATATAAACTTAAAGCTGTAATACATTAGTTCAATAAAAAAAGAATATATAATTTAAGACTCTAGCTTACCTATATACTATAAAAAAGTTTGCATTATGTAAAAATACAAAAAGTGTAATATCCAGGTTATTTGTGTAAATTTCCAAAATTTACTTCACATCAAAGAAACTTCATTAATGATTTACAATGCGACCAGTAGTTACCCCAGTTGGTCCCCTATATAACTCGACTCCCACTCATAAACCATAATAATCTCATTCATCTTTCATCTCTCTCTCTATATCTTTTTCCTCTTTCACTTGATCCTTTGAAAAAATGGGGGACCATGGCCTTGAGCTCACCATTGCTGTACCGGGCCTTAGCTCCTCTTCTGGATCCGGTATGTCTGTCTTCTTTTTCTGTTTCTCCTTTTTTAAGGACCTTTCTGATAATTTTCATTTCCTCCTCATCTCTTTAGCCAGACTTTTGTGTGTTTAACACGGTCAGAAAATGACCCACCAAATCTTTAATCACGTAACATCAGTTCTACGTGTAAAAATGTTAAAATAAAAGACTTTATACCATTTAAAAAATTGTCTCTTGAAGCATGAAAGAACTTTTCGTTAGGAGGAAACAGTGAAATAAGGTTAAAAGTAACTTTCTCTGGCTTTTTTTCTCCTTCTTTGTTGCGTCTATTAATTTACTGAAAGAAACTTCAAGCATAGTTTAACGCTTTAGAGAAAGTGACACCACCCCTTCTTCTGTTTACCCTTCCTTTTCCTTTCTTTTTTATGAGGACTGATTTGTGCAATAGAAAATTTGTAAGGGGCCGGATGTACAACAATATCATTGAATTGGTTGCAATAAAGTGCTAATGGAGAAAGTGACAACTCTTTCACTTGTTTTCATTTCTTATTGTAACATGAGTTGATATGTAAATATATAAATTTAGAGGGGGCAAGATGTAACGACAGTGGAAATCATATCCACTTTGATGGACTTGGTTAAGCTGGTTTGAAGGGGACACATCCTTTTCTTGTTATTGTTTCATTTTCCCTTATTTTTAGCACTGCTCGATTTATGAAATGAATATTGTAGAGGGGGCAGGGTGCAACAACAATGGAAACAGTAACTGCAACATGAGAGAGCTGGACATAAACCAGCCATGGTGTGGGGAAGAAGAAATCGAGTTTCCGATGGGCAGTCTAGAAGAGGAATTAGAAGAAGAAAGAGAGTTAGCGCACCGTCCGAAAAAACTAAGACTTTCCAAAGAGCAGTCTCGATTGCTCGAAGAAAGTTTTCGTCAAAATCATACCCTAAACCCTGTAAGTTAATTTTTACACTTGAAAAAAATTTATTCACATTTTGTCTAGGCAATCAATTTTGCAAACTTCAAAAAATTGTTCACATTTTGTTAGGGTTTCTTTTTTGGTTCTTCAAGACATAAAATATTACTGTTTTTTTATCCATGGAGGGTACACTTGCATATCAGTTTAGGATATGCTATGGGCACACATCCATATATTTGTAAGATAGGCCACCCTAAGAAGATGTCAGGATGCATGCACAAATGTAGCAGGAATTAATAACAACTTTCATGAGGACCTATTTAACAAAATACACAAAATAACTGTAGGAGAGTTACTGGTTCATTAAAGATAACCAAATTCGATTTCTCCAAAAAAAAGATAACCAAATTCAAAAGGTCAATTATTCAGCTTCTGTTTCTAGTAATTTCAAATTTCATGTGGCTTTTAGACTTTTGGTTGCTGAGAACAGTTACCAAATGGACAAAAGTAGTCGTTACAACTTCATTTAAAGATGCAAAAGAATCCGAAGATAAATAAATTGACTTCAATTTGAAATGAAACCGCAGAAACAAAAGGAGGCTTTGGCAATGAAACTGAAGCTGAGGCCGAGACAGGTGGAGGTTTGGTTCCAGAACCGTCGTGCAAGGTGTGTTTGAACCCTTTTCTCTCTTTCAAAACCAATTAACATTGTTATTAATTAGAATAACTTACTATATTAATCATTTTAATTATCTTCCATTATGGGGATAAATAAGGCTCTAGTAATTAATTAGGGTAACTTATTATATTAAATTATCTTATATTATGGGGAAAAATAAGTCTTGTTAGAACTTAGGTTTATCAGTAGAATATTTTCTGTTCATATCCAGTTGAGCCACAAACACAATTATTAGTTATGAAAGTAAGTTAAACTTGAGTAATGAGTGAAATAAAATAGTTGTGATAATTCCACAAAACACGGAGTCAAAAACAACCAAGTGTCAATCGGCATCATTAGTTTTAATCTTTAAAACTACCCTACTCATAAAATTAAGGCACTGATTAGTGTTACGTGGTCTGTTTATGCTAACTTAATTTGGTACCACCTTTGCACGTGCTATTGATTTAGCATATCTACACTTACAATTATAGAAGCGCTAGTAGAATAATAAATAAACCATTGTTTACTTACCTTATGAAACACATCATTGATCTATACAATATAGAATAGTGATTTCAGTATCATGTAAACAACTTGGTTATGATAAAGAGAAATTATTAGGTTACATGGTCCACTAAGGATTCAGCCAATAAGAACATGCCACATCATTGAATGGGCTGAGGTGGCATGTTCTCATTGTTCACATATTTTTCTGTTGACATGAATAGAGTATAAACTACTTTTGGTCTTATATTAAATGAAGGTAGGTAACTTAGTGTTTAGTGCACAAATATGGTCAAAGAATGATTTTTTGGAATGTGTAGAAGCTTGTTATTGCCACCTATAATTGGGGGCATGAGGATCTCCTTCATTGGACTTCATTTATTATCTATCAACTTGTGTTAGTATGATTGCCTTCAAATTTTAAATCAGAGCTTATTTGATTAGGTGTCCATCTGTAGAGATACATTATTTATTTATTTTTGCACCCAAAGTAGCATGAACCCTAGACCTCAAAGGTTGGTACAATTTCTAATCTCCATTAATGCAAAGAAGAGGCATTAAGTGCTGAATTTATGTCACTGAGTAGCTACTTCCTCCATACATGGACCTTGATTTTGGGCCTTCTATTTGAAAAAAAGACTTAAATATCATTTATGATTCTTCTATATGCCATAGAATAATAACTGAATTCATTGCATTTATACATAATGAATATAGAAAAACAAATCTTATATTTATGCATAATAGATTTGATCTTCAACAAAATAACAATTATATTGGTTCTTTTTGTCGAGTACTAATGAACTTGACTATCATCTTGACATTTTGAACAGAACAAAGCTGAAGCAGACAGAAATGGAGTGTGAGTATTTGAAGCGTTGTTTTGGGTCTCTTACCGAGGAGAACCGGCGTCTCCATCGCGAGGTGGAGGAGTTACGGGCCCTTCGTGTGGCCCCACCGACAGTTCTCTCTCCTCACACTCACCAACCCCTTCCTGCCTCCTCCCTCTCAATGTGCCCTAGATGTGAACGTGTCACCACTGCTGCTCCTAGCGGTCGTACTGTCTCCAGGCCTCAGCCTCAGTCTTTTGTAGCTTTCAACCCTCGCAGGCCGTCTGCTGCTTTTTAGGGGTAATGGGACGATTTTCCATCTAATAATTTAACAATCAAAATTTGGAAAAAGAAAATAGTGAGGACTTCCAACATTTTTCTGCTACACTGAATTTGGAAATTAGTGTTGTCTCACTATAGTTTTTCGATATTTTGATTTTTAAGTTATTAACTCAAAATAAGTCCAAGAAATGACTTAGATTGGATAATCCTTGTAAATTTGAAAGAAAAAGGATGTTTAATTAACTAGAATGTTAAAATGTTTAGAGAGGATGGTTGGATATCTCTATATATTAAGAAAATTTCAGGTGATTTGAATGTTTATTAAGAAGTTTATTGGGCTTTTGTTTGTAATGGGCCCTTACCTTGGTTTGAATTTACATTTTAGACCTAAATGAGCCATTCTACTAGGCTTTCTGAAGTTTCGTTTCAAAATCTACCTCTAAAAATTTATATTTGCATTGGTTTTTGTTGGACTAGAGTCTAAACTTTAGTTCTATCCCGAATTTTATCTCTCCAAGTGTGAAGTAAGTAAAACAATGGATTTATTTAATTCTTGGGGCTTGTTGTAATTATGTTGTAATTTTGGAGCTATGTATATTTATTGTAAGGTGACTTTTGTATGTGGTTGTATTCTTTTGTGCCTGTGGTGTATATATTTGGGTGGATTTTGTGGGCGGATTTGTTAGTTTGTATGATGGTATGGTGGTGTTTGAGGTGAAATATTGTCGAATTTTCGGTTGGTATTTCTTCTAGGTTGAGGAGCAATATATGTAATCATCTAATGTGGGTTTTGTGTAAGGGCATCGTACTGATTGTAATCTTCTAATTAATGTTATTCAGCCTACGAATTTTCGATTGGTATTTCTTCTAGGTTGAGGAGCAATATATGTAATTATCTAATGTGGGTTTTATGTAAGGGCATCATTCTGATTGTAATCTTCTAATTATAATGTTATTCAGCCTACGGCTATCCATCGAAAAAAAACTATGGAGACCCTCGTTTATTTTCACGATTGAAATTCTTACATTTTATTTATTACAGTTTGATCATTTGGTTACTCATGATACTTTTTTTATAGTATTTACATGATATAACATCATAGAGTTGACGTACAACATAACATACTTTATATTATATGTACTTTTTATTTTTAATATTTTGTATTGCTACATATAGGGAAATTCTTCAAAAACCTCCTAACTTTTATGATATTATCAAAAACCCTTATCTTTTTCATTTTTCAAAACTCCCTATAAAACAACTTGAATTTTTTTTACCCCCTATAGAGTTAAGTTATACTTTTCCATCTACTAAATTTTTTTATTTACCAAAATACCCTCTATTAATTATTTTTATATTATATTTAATTCAATTAAAAATTTAATAAAAAATTTAATGTTTTTCAACATAATGTAAATATCATATTATATTATCTTATGCTTTGCATTAATTAATTTTATTATATTATATAATTTTATGTTGCATTAATTAATTTTATGTATTATATTACATGAAATATTTTCTCTTATTTATTTGTATATTATAATTTTATTCTTAGTAAAAAAAATTTATTATTATTATTTTTATGATTTTTAAAAAATAGTTTCTGAAAACAAAATTCAGTAAAAATTCAAAATTAAAAAAATTCCGAATTTCTAAAATGTACATAATATAATAAAATTAATTAATGAATCATAAAATAATATAATATAATATTTATATTATGTTGAAAAATATTAATATTTATTATTATATTTTTTTAATTGAATTAAATATAATAAAAAATAATTAATAGAGGGTATTTTGGTCAATAAAAAAATATAATGGATGGAAAAGTTTAACTTAGTCTCATAGGGGGTAAAAAAAATTCAAGTTGCTTTATAGGGAGTTTTTGAAGAAATGAAAAAGATAGAGGATTTTTTATAATATTTTAAAAAGTTATGGGGTTTTTGAAGAATTTCCCCTATATATGATATTGAAATTCTTATATTTGCATGGTATTTCATCAAGTTATACATAAGTTTTTGTCATTGCGAAGTTATATTTTTTTTTGTTATAAAGTGAATATCAGAAAATATTTTACTCGCAATTTTGATATAACCGGCATCTGATGCTTAATATATTTAAGTGTGAAATGCTCGAAGTTTTATAGATTGACGTCTTCAAGAACCTTACTTAGATTTCAAAACGTAAACAAAAAAAGGTTAAAGAAAATCAAGAAAAGGAAAGATATCAAGCAAAATTTGATCAATGTATAGTTCGGTTAGAAAGTGATATTATTCTGGTCCGATACCTATTTGTGATTGGCATTACCTTTTGTTCCATCATTTATGCGGTGCACCAAGGCAAAGAATGATTTGTAATGGTGGGCACAAAGGCCCCAACCCAATTTTGACACTGCACCTAAAGGTTATAGAAAGGAAACCGAAAGCATGTGCTAATTAGTATGTTTTTCATTACATCTCACGATGAAACTGAGTGAGAATTGCTTAGAAGTTCGGTTTAGATAAGGGACTACGATCTTAATGAATATCACCAAGAACTTTGAAGAGTAGCCTGGGGCATATATAGTTTGGTCCCTATTTCATAATATCATACGAAACACATGATGGAACATCATTTACCTCTCTCATTCCACAGGGAGAACTTGTTCCTTATGTTGGTTTCCCTTTAAATTAGCTAGTAACCTTGTAATTAAAATGGAATGCAAAAATAACCTTTAAGCATTTGAGTTTGTAAAAGTAGAGTTTCAAACTCCATGAGTTCAAATTGAAGTTTTTGCTTTTTGCTTGATATTTTGAATGCTAAATGTTTGAATGATAGTTTTTTTGTCAACAAACCAGAAACAAAACTGATTTATTTTTATTTTTTAGTGTTCAAAATAAAAAGTAATCGCATTCTGACAAGCGATAATCTCCGCAAACGAAATTGGCACCATCAACCATCTTGTCTAAACTGCAACAATGCACAAGAGACGGTCTCACATCTACTGGGTAATTGTTCATTCGCCAAAGGCATATGGACAGGCTACAGCTGAAAATTCCGCAAACCCAACTAAGTTTTGATGGAGATGTACTACAAAATTGGCTTGCAAATCGAAGAAGACAGCAAAAGGAATTTAAACAAGATTGGGACAGAATTTGGCTCTCTTCTATTTGGGAAATATGGAAATAGCGAAATCGGCGAGTCTTCTCTTCGAAAGCCACATCGCCGGCTTTCATCTTCAACATGGCCTGGAATCAAGCAACCGCGTGGAAAATTCATTACCGAGTGGACCATGTGATGATCATGTTCTGCTTTTCCTTTCTTCATTTCTTCTTCTTTTCTTTCGTATCGCTTTTAGTCATTCTTCCCTGTAGCTAAGTTGCGTCATCCTTTGTCTTGTTAAATAGACGACACTTCTTTGTAAGTGGAGTCGAAATTGTAATTTGCTTTTTGCTTAATGAAATTACGAGAGGTAGGCTATCGCCTATAATTCTCCTTCAAAAAAAACAAAAAAAAAAGTAAAAATATGTTTTCAACATGTAGCGTTCGAAAATGCTATTTTTACGAATTTAAACATATACAGCAATCTTATATACTGTAGATCTCTCAAATCTGATGATCACCTCAAACTACAAGAATTATATGCATGATGCTACTAGCTTTGAGTCTTCACAAAGCAAAAGAAAAGAAATGAAAAGAAAGAAGAATGATTTTTCTTTGTTTAAAAAATATTATTTGTAATGTAAAAAAAGATAAATTCTGAAAATTTATTGTTCAAATTTACATGATAAAAATCAGTTCACGATGTAATACAAAATTCAATTTACATGATTGTAAGAATTAAGTACTAATTGGATCGAGCCTTTTCAATTCTAATCTAAATCAGCTGAATGGTCAATTCTGCAAACCATAGAAGGAAAGCTAAAATTATATGTACATGGTAGACCTGTTAAATTATTTTCTTATGTTAAGAGTACATGTTAATGCTAGAATATGTAATCATCCAAATGACCTATGATCAAATTACCTGAACCCCAAGAAATCCGACCTGACCTGATCCATTTATTTCACACCTCTACTCCTGCAGCTGCAGCCATTTTGATTGCACGGGCATAAATGGTCACAACATAAACAATAAATGCAAGTTTAAAGTTATTTTAATTTGCATTTGCATAGAAATACATCATACATAACAGGCCGGACCCACTAGCCCACATGGAATGGTAATGGGCAACACACATCAAAAGGGCCTACCATTGAAATACATGCATCTCATTCAATGGAAATATTTATGAGAGTTACAAATCAGTCTACTGGGCTTTGATCTTCATTTGAATTATCTTCCCTCTCCCTAAATTAAATATGGTTGACAAACTATGATACGATGGTCAGTGAAATATATTAGGTTAACAAGCAAAACATAACATACCAAACTTGTCCCATTTTATGCATTAAATTCATAATTACCATCTCATGTAACAATAATCGCTCCTATATATTATTGGCAGTAAATGCATTTGATCTTTGGCAATTTCCCAATTGGATTTTAGACATAATCAAAATTTCCTTAGAATAATTAATGAAAGCGTGCACGCACGCATAAAAAAGTTGGCTAGGTTTGGGCTCACTAGTCCCATGTCTAGTCTTAGGCTTAGCTAAACAAGCCTCACGTGTATATGTCTACTTTGATCAGATGGCTGAGATTTAGTCTCCTTGTTGATGCTAGAAAGCAACCAGTGACCAACTTGCATGTGGTACAGTGGCTGCACAGCTTCAACTCTTCTCTTTGCCATCATCTTCTTTTCCATTCCTTAAATTTTCAAGTGTAGTTTTTCATATCCAAAACAATATTCAGAGTAATTCACTCACCCCTATTTCCTTCCGTAACTCTGTTTCATGATAGCATGTGTTTGAATTCTTATTTTTCTGAATGGATTAGTCAGAAAAATTAAGTTGTAAACATCAGTTTGAAATAGGGCTGTCAACGAGCCGAGCCGAGCCGAGCCAGGCCCAGCTCGAGCTCGGCTCGGCTCGGCTCGATAACAATATATGTTTCGAGCTGGTTTGCCCGGCTCGAGCTCGGCTCGTTTAAACTCGAGCCAGCTCGGCTCGGCTCGGCTGGCTCGGCAAGGATTTTTTTTTTTGTAAAATCATAATTTTGTTGAAATAAAAATAATAAAAATCAAATAAAATCTAATTATAAAAATTACAGCTAGAAAAAAGTAATATAACCCAAAGAACAACATGAAAAACAACAAAAATAAAAATAATATAACTAAATTTTAGGGTTTTCTATAATTAATCGAGCCACGAGCCGAGCCGAGCTAGAGCTGGCTCGACTCGGCTCGGCTCGTTTAGATTCGAGCTCGGCTCGGCTCGGCTCGGCTCGATTAAGTTTCGAGCTGTTTCGACTCGAGCTGTTTCGAGCTTTTATCGAGCGATTTCGAGCGAGCTACCGAGTCACGAGCTGTTTTGCCGGCCCTAGTTTGAAACTCTAAGCTGGGTTGTATTTTATGATATTGTATGAATACGGGGAGCAATGAATGCCCTTGGTGGTGGACTAGGTGGGTTTTCACTTTTCTGTGAGCCAACATGGGACTGTTTATCTACAGCTGTTGTGGGCCTCATTTTTCATTCTAATGTATCTTTGTGATTGTTCAAACATCAATTTTATGTGTCTTCACATGTTGGGGCTCCAAAGTGACTGGAATAAAAGTATCAACTGAAATTTGAAATAATCGATTTCAGACTTGAAATTAACAGTAACAAAATATGAGCTGAACTGCTTCAAAATTCGAAAGACATCTAACTTTTTTCAATTTTAAAAAATAGTCGGTATAATCTAATTTACAACTTACTTTTCTTATTAGTCATTTGAAGTTTTATTCTCGCTTTGAAGAAATATTTCAAATCACTTGTCATGGTTAACATGTTAAAAATACTAAATCTATTGAATAAATCATATTTTCATTATTAACTCCCAACGGGATTAATTTGGGAAATAAGCTGAAAATGAAGTTGTTTTGAATATGTTAGAAATTTATAAGGGTTAGATATAAAGGCATGCATTGTTCCCACAACAATTTATATGAATAGTTTTTATACTTCTAATTATCAAAAAGAAAATATGCATATTAGAATAAAAAAACTTAGTATTACATGTATATTGATGAAGTGTTCTACAAATCAATACACCATTTATTAGATTAGTAAAAATAATGAAAATATCTACTAGTTAACTCAAAAAGAAGATGAATATTAGTAGGTCAAAAAATCCCTTTTTTATCTTCTCTTGATCAATCCAAACAGCATTAAATTCTCTTTTTCTTCCGGCCCATGTGTGATTGTCTCTCTTAAGAATCAATTAGGCTGCCTTCCAAATAACTCTTCAGCTCCATCGTCAATACTGGAGACCTTCTAGAAACTTTCAAACTCAATTGTTCAAACTTGAACTTCAATTCAAAAAAGTTATATATTCTCAGTCAGAATCATAGTCCAAGAAGAATGTAGTAGACCAAGGTGAATGGTAGAGCTATCAACATCCCAAATATAACCCTATAATAAACAAAAGTTATTAAAAACTAAATAGGAAAATAAAACATTAATTAAGACTAATTTCAATCATATAAAGTAATGGAACTATGGAAGTAAGACTCACGCAGTGCTAAGTATGGCTGGATGCACATTATACTCCTTGGCAAATACAAACGGTACGATACCTTGTGGAAGCGCCGCCTAATTAAAAACAAGGAAATTAATTAGACATAATTTTATCTTAATCCAAATGAACTAAGCATATTAATCTTCAGACAAAAACTGGTATAATATAATATCACTGGACCCCTTCAGAATGAACAAATCTTTCTTTACTCTCTCTTTCGGCTCGTCAAATGTTCGGGCCAAAAATAATTTGTCTTTTGCCAATCAACGACTGACACGTACGTACAATCTTGTCGGGTCATTCTTTTTCTCAAGTTTGAGGTGTAATAACTTGTGTAGTGACTAGTGAGTTATGCATCTTATATCATTTTGAATTACAAGAAATATAACAAGTGAAATGTTGATTGATTTAAAATAGATAATAAACTAGAACTTTTATTGACCTCGAAAAAAACAACTAGAACTTTTATGCAAAAATGATTTCATAAAATCATAATCTTTATTCTTTATATTTAGTTTATAAAATGATTTAGTCTTTATATTCAGTTTACAAAACTATATATAACAAAATATTATATGTTATATCATAGAGGATGTATAAACAACTTGTATAAGTAAATTCAGGATTTTGCTTGTGACCAAAATTCATCAAAAATTCAAATTTCAAGTATACGGATGGAATATATATGTTTTGAATATGATGTAAATTAATTTTCACAAGAATCAGAATATTATATCATTGTCATCATGTATCAATTTTGATAATATATGATGGTAATGATATAATATTCCGATTCTTGTGAAAATTAATCTACAACATATTCAAAACATATATATTCCATCCGTACGGTTGAAATTTGAATTTTTGATGATATATGTAGTATTTTGGTCACAAAAAAAATTTGAATTTTGCGTGTACAAGTTATTTAGTCATCCTCTCTCTCTCTCTCTCTCTCTCTCTCTCTCTCTCTCTCTCTATATATATATATATATATATATATATATATATATATATATATATATATATAATCAAACAATTTATATTTATTGTTTAATAAAATTATACCTGAACGACTGCAATATGAAGTAGTGTGCCGCGCAATCCCATCACAATGGAGGCAACAGCCATGACAGCAGGACCAACAAAAAATCGCACAGCCATAGCAAATGTCGCCGTTGAATTACCGCACGCGATTATCTTAGGTTGAAGCGCCATAAACAATCCTATATATGGATTGTGAAAATAGATTTGAAGTGGGACCATGATGTATAATTATGTGTGGTGGGTAACTTGGAGATCTTGTTATCTTAAATTGTAGTGACATGAAAATATTTAAATTTTAGAATTATAAGCCTCACAAGTAATAGGTTTTCAGACACGAAGTCTCTTATTTTCTATTTTTTCCCCATTTTCACTAATATATGGTAAAAAAATGTGGCGTGATAAGCAAAATAAATTGTGATGATAAACAGAAATAATCTAAATAGTTTACCCACCATAGTAAATTTTCCACAACACCACCTTGCTACATTTTACTCATGTGTCAATGAGAAAAAGAAGAAAAGTAGGGAGATATAAGGGTCTTAGTATAACTTTTCGAAAATAATAACTAGTCATTTCACACAGCATATAAGGTCACAGAAAATTTATTACTGTTTGTTTTTGTAAGTTAGTAGTTTTATCTTGTTATCCTCCTCTTTTTCATGGATAAAGGTGGTGCGTTCCACATTTTGGTGAGGAATAAATAAAGCGGGTAATGAGGAATAATGGCAATATCATTATCCATTTAGAATTACCCACGTGGCATTTTAGAGGGAGAAAGAAATATTAATTTTATATATATATATATATATATATATATATATTTTTTTTTTTTTGCATTTTCAGGATTCCTTTGAGGAAATCACAAATGTAATTCAAATATATTTTTTTTAATGGTACCTCAGCAGCTTACGAGTTCAAAAAAGAAAGAGAAGTGGGACAGACTCACCGAGACTAAACATGGCCATGCCAAGACCAGCATCAGATAGTATGGAGATTGATTTCTCAATTATCTTCGGCATCATTATATGCCACCTATTATTACATAATACAAATCAATCAATTATTATTAATACATACTACTTAGCCTTAACTAGAATATAATACATCTCTATCTAGAAAACATGAGTAATCAATCCAATTAACTAACCGGAAAGCAATGAGGGACCAAACCAGCCCAATCAAGCTCGAGTACGTGTTCGGGTTCCTTATAAGCTTGCGCCAGACCATGATGAGGATGAGCCGCGTCATGACACTCGCCGGCGGCATCTGCTGCGTCCGATCCTGATCCGACGGCTCTCGTCCCCCCTTCGGATGCAGCTCCGCCGTCGAGCTTGACCCCAGCTTAGACAGTTCCGCTGGACCATTTTCCCTCTCCGCCTCCACCACCTCTTCCAATCTCTTCCCCCCTCCGAAACTAAACTCTCCCTCATCTAAAAATCGCAGGCAAAGTTGGAATTTATTAAAAAAGGCCTCTGAATGGTTGTGATTACGAGGACTGATGCGGAATTACCAGAAAGTTGGAGATGGATGAGAGATTCTACCTTTGCCTGAACCGTTAGGGGCGGCGAGATGGTCGGCCGGAACAACCATGCGAATCTCCTTCGCGCCGCCGCCGGCGAATTCTCCGCCGCCGCCGAAAACCGGCAATCCTCCGACGTCCGACACCGGCGAAGTATTCGAGCTCCATACAAACATATGCAACTCCTTGGTATCATGATTCACTGGCGGTTTCATGGGGACAGCAGGCGGCCGCGTGTCAGGCTGTACTTGCACCACGTGTTCCTCGAAGTTAGATTGTCTCGGAGTTGGCCCGTGTGAGAGTGGCGGCGCTCCGCCCACCATGGCGAAGAAATCTGAGTGGTTGAAGTTCGACCCACGCGGCGTCGGATTACGAGAAGAATTCAGAGAGTAAATCTCTGCTCCTGTGAGGTTTGAAGGACGTGGAGTCATGAGAGACAAGGACCTTCTAGAAGCTGAGGATCGACGGAGGGTGACGTGGATCTTCCCGTCAGCCGCCACCTCAGCGTCGGTTTGCAGAACCTCTCTGCCTCCGTCCAAACTCATCACATCAGGATCAATTCGGAAAGAAACTATGGAGCCAGCCGTATCAGGAAATTGATCCGAAATTAACAACTTAGCCGCACGGTATTCAAACAGGAATAGTAACAGAGTGTACCAAATGATGCATTGAAGAACCACGATTTGCACCATTAATGAACCGCTGTAAGGTCCATACATGGCGATTAGCAGAGGGATCCCCATTACCAAGGTGTTCGGCAAGGTCGACAGAGAGAAAACCGTTATAGACCAATCTAGCGACGTGGAGTAGCGACGTGGAGCGATGCGGGACCAGAGAACGAGACCAACCAAGACGAGAAGCTTCTGCAGAGTATCAGCTGCGACGAAGCGGAGATTCATGGCGTAAGGGTCGTTGGTGGAGATGAAGTGGAAGGAGAGGAGAGGGACGGCAAAAATGGCGACGAAACGGTTGATGCCGGAGCATTGGTCCGGCGAGAAGATGCCCCACCACCGTACGGAGCCGTACGCCAGAATCATGGCCACGTAGAGAGGAACTACGGCGGAAAGAACGGTGTATAAATCGTGCCATGAAATCATGGTTTTACGTTGGTGTTTGAGATTGGGTTGGTTGGAGTGGAGCAGGGAAGAAGGGGAGTGGAGGTTGTAAGTTGAGTTGCCCACGAGGTTTGTTTGTTGGTATTTATATAGCAACAGTCGAGTGAGGACTGATGAGTTGGCTTTATTTATTCTTTTTTTATTTTTGTTAAATTATTAATTTATCTTGAAAATAAAATCAGTGAGAGTGAATGGAGAAATATGAGCACTTTTTATATTCAAAAAGTTCAATTTTTTTAAATATCCTTGTTATTTTGTAATTACTCTTGTTATTTATAATATAGATATATATTTTTGGTAAAATGATGATATATACTGCTTTTATAAAATGATATATATTTTTATAAAGATATATATATTCTTCTATAAAATTTCATTCTTTTTTTCAAATTTATAACACCACAAAAGGAAAATTTGAGGAAATTATGAGGTTAGTCCCACGAAAGCACAATTCAATATAACATTTTAAGGTCAGTGTGGCGGGAATGATTGCTTGTTCTGAATGAGTGTAGTCCTTGATTTCTCATCAATTATATTAGAACAAAATCATGAATATTGTCATGCAGTCGAAAATATACGTATTTGGATTAGAAACTGGGTATCCTGTTGAGTGGAGTTGCGCACATATATGTACTAGGACAAGATTGGAACATATGTCCCTTTCTTAATACACTGAATGGAATTGAGAGGAAAGTATACTAGAAACCAAATATGTCATCCGGCAAAGAGTATTTCTATTTTAAATTGCATTTATTAAGAGAAAATTTGACACAAAAAAATAAAAATTAAAGTTAGTCCTAACCCAACAAATGCAGCACTTAAAATAATATTACCAAATTGAATGCCACTATTAAAAGTTTTCTATTAGTATAAAATTACTTAGCATCCGAGAAATAAGGGCCAATGTTTCCATACAAATAACAAGCCTAACCTAACAAACCACAAAGAATCTACCCCAACCCTATAATTACATTGCATTGCATATTTAGACAAACACTTACCCGCCCTTAGAACCCCTTTTCAAAAAATAACATATAATTTTCTTTATCATTTATTTAATGACGGTTTAGTTAAACTAAATGAGAAATTTGTAATACTCTGGGCCGGATTACTGGGACATGAAACATGTCACTATAAACCAAATATGATTGATTAATTATTCTGCTCTAAGAAAATATTAGAAGTATTCCTCGTGATTTGTATAAATGATCCTTAAATTAATCGAATGTATGACTCAATAGTAGTTATTGTTGCACAAGCATGGTATTTTGAAGTTTTGCATCAATCATTTGAGAAGAAATTATAACTCTCTAAAATCAGAAGCAGTCACTTTGCAGTTGAATTTTGATAATATTAGTGCATTGAAAACTTTAAATCAATTAAGGAAAATTATAATTTGCCCGCTCATTTCCCTACAAAAACATTATTTACATCATTATTGAACTCTATGATATTATATTTTTTGTAGATACACCTCTTTATAATATAATAGTTTTTATTTTATACTTACATTCTCTATGATATCAAAATGACTTATATGATATTTTTCTGAAAAAGTGAGATAACACCGTTGAAGTCCCATCAATTAACCCCAACCCCCCAAATCATTGTATTTGATCATCATTCAGGCTATATACTCAAAAAATATATAATAATAAAATTGCCATACATCTTTAATATTATTTCATCAATTAGTAAGATATCTCTATCAAATTCATGTCCATGAACTGATGTAGTGTACTACCAAATGATTTCTCCTTTATTATTTTGGCAACTTCCTTTTGAACTCTTCCCAAACTCTCATTTCAGATTTGATTTCAAACCGATTTTCTCTAAATTAAATGAATCTTTGCACAAACTCAACACCAACCAATGATTAATGAGGTCACTTGAGATGGACCAATTTTCAGATGCTCATAATTTCCCATCAAATGAATCGATTAGTAATTCAAAATATTAGAAACAAATTATGCATACTTGCAAAATTGCAAATCAATGAGGTTCTCAATCATCATTGAATTCTTGCATCATTGCATCATGAGTGGAAATATTAACTTACAAAAGCTTTAATGATACATCTTCACAGGTTTTTCTCTAAATATGGTTAATTACAAAGTGTATTTAAGGAAGAAATGTAATTTTTTAATATATGTTGGCATGTGTATACTACGTCAAAAAACACTTGATTACACCTTTTTTTTTTTGCTCGTATACATGATTTACACCGTGGTAAAGTGCATATTCTCACGGTTTTAAAACCGTGGTAGAACCGTGACATCTCCGTCCGTAGTAAGCATTTATATTCATGGTTTCAAAACTGCGTGTAACTCTACCACAGATCTTTATACACGGTTAAAACCGTATTTACGTGCTAGCATATTAGCACGGTTGGAATTGTGGTTATATATAGTTCAATAGACAACTTAACATGTTTGGAACTGTGGTTAATGTATATTTTAGATTTTATATTTTTAATATTAATAATCGGATTCATACTCACTATAAGTATTTTAATCATCAAAAATGACGACTATATTTGAATCAAATAAACAATATTAACTAGAAAATATTCCATACAATCAAAATAACATAATTCCTTCAAAATATCGAAAATCCACATAAATTATTCTAAGCTTCTAGAAAAGCTTTGACTCATCGCTGACAGCGTCATCATGCTTTCCGGGTAATGCATCCAACAAATCTATTAAAATTAAATTAAATCCATGTTATTTTCTATTAAATTCATCAAACTAGATTAATTTAAATATAATAGATATATTTTTGTCATGATAGACTGAAATTACCTTTGTACCCTTTGATAGGTTCAACGTCTTTATTTCTTTCTTTCGGAAGTCCAAAAATATTGTAAGAGGTCGCTCATTGACGTAGAAACCTAAAAGATAATACATAAAAGAAATTGAATTACTTTTAGAAAAAATATTTTTACTCCCAAGCAAAACTGATCCGACTCATCTAGGACAAAAACAATCAAAAAATGAAAAAAATCAACCAAAAGTTGAAAAAACAAACCATAATCGCCGACCGTAGACTTCAAATCCAAACTAAAATCGTTCCTAGTGAAAGAAGACAATAGATTTGTTGCCAATGCCAGATTCGCTGATTGCGACACTGGCGGGCGGAAGGGGAGAGTTCCAGCGAAATTGGTGGAGGGATAGGGAGAGTGGCAGATTGATCAAAATGATAAACGAGGTGGAAGGGGAGATATGAAGGCTTTTCAAATTTAGGCTGTTGTGCCCTAATATTGTTATCCCGGTTTCTATATAAACCGTATCTTTATTATCCCGGGTTTCAACTAAACCGTGATTTCATATACTTTTATTATGGTTTTGAACAAACCATGTAAATCAAAATTGCAAGTTAAAAGATTTACAACTGTAACATATTAGCGGTTTAAAACTGTGTATAGAAGTGAAGAATTATTCTTTCATATATATGGTTTCATTATCGTTTGTAAGAAACCGCAGAAACCGCGTAAACAAGCAGTTTTTGTTGTAGTGGTAGTAAGTAAATATTGATTTATCAATAAGCAAAAATTTGCCGCTCACAGAGAGAAGATTCACTTGGTCCAATGGACGAGAAATACCGGCGATGGCCCGACTTGACCGAGTACTAATTTCATCGGACTGGCAGGCGTAATTTCCGAATACCACATTAAGACCACTGACTAATACGGGTTCAGATCACTGTCCACTGCTTTGTTCCTCATAAACCTATCTGAATAGACATTTGTTTATTCCTTTTGTTCTATATCTAGATCACAAGGCATGGAAGTATGTCATCTTTGAGTTTGACTAAAGTCTCTTTCCTGATCGAGAATTAGAATGAGTAAATACAAAATGATATTAACAACACATGTTAATCCATTTTGAGCATGACAATGCATTTCCTTCAGTCCTAGTTTATCAGGGGGCCCAGAGATATCTCCCTAATGACGAGAGGAACAAATCCCATCTTGGTCACTCACATTTCTCGTCATGATTCAGTGCATACCTAATGATGACCCTAATGATCATCCCATTATGGATGACGTAGGATCATATTAAAGTATGCAGTTCCACATACAGCCATACATGAATCCTTGGTGATCTCAAGTCGTAGGAACAAGCACATTATTCATATGAGAATCACTAATGACATATACCATGCATATTCTCATATAATTCAGACTTGACATCTCTATGTCCATGATCAGCAGCACATGATCATCCAGCCTGCGAATATACTAGTGTGGATATGTAGCTTCTTACCTGAAGTATTTCTATCTCTATAAACATCATACATATCACTCGGGACAGTTTAGAATTTGCTTCGTATTTTCCAAAAGGAGCTATTTTCAGGTTCAATAATTGGCTCCTCTCCATACAAGGTTTCTCTGATTTTGTCAAAGATACATGGGTTGGACTTGGGTTGGTGACAAACCCAAAACAGCTCCACCATAAATTCACCGTTTTAGCCAAGCAAATTTCGTTTTGGAAGAAGGCAATCACCTCTCGGTCAAAACTCAGAAGCTCAATTGCCAGACAATTATTAGCTTTCTAGATAAAACGGAAGAAACTAGGTTTTTAGCACCGGCAGAAAGAAAATTCCGGGCAAAACTAAAAGAGAAAATTTGGGAAATGTGTGCTTTTAAACATAGCAAATGAATGCAGCGAGCCAAATGTAAATGGTTAAAAGAGGGAGATGCCAACACCGCATATTTTCATGCAATTGCGTCAAGTAGAAGGAGTAAGAATAATATTGAAATGTTAAAATCGGAAAGGGTAGAAAAAAGAAGTCATTCTCAAAAGGCCGACATCTTATTTTGATACTATGTGCAACTGCTATGCACACAACAACAGTCAGAGGCATCCATAGATTTACAAGCTTTGTATGTGTCCAATAATGATCGCAATCGACTCCTGAGTTTGCCTATTATGGATGATGATGTCAGAAAAGTCCTTAAGTAATGGAAACCCAACAAAACTCCCGGTCCGGATGGGTTTACGAGGGAATTTTATCGATTGAGGGCTTGTCACAAATATTAAAGGCAAGAGGATTTCATGCGCAAGATATTCATTGTGTGGTTAATGGCATTTTACCGGGGCTTGTCACAGTTATCGATACGTTAGGTGCCAACTGAGCCAATTGCCTCCGGTTTAGAGGCGCATGGACAACATGCATGGTTTGAACGTCACGGATTAAGCGTAAGTCATCTACAGCACACCGAGGTCGGATCGTGCGGAAGTCATCTACGCACACCCAATCGGTCTCCACCAAAACTCTCAACAAACCGTTCTCATCTTCTTAGGCCGAATAGATCACAAGCGCCGAAAGTACGAACGCCTCTACCGGTGTCCACACGAACAAACTTCTTAAAACGGGAAGAAGAACAATATATATGCTAGTAGATTGTTCTCCTCTTGCATAAGAAAACTCTTTTTCTTATTCTTATTTTATCTCACAAAAGATGTATATAATTCCTCTCATATAATCACACCATTTCATTTTGTCATACAAAAGAAGGCACCCTTTCGTAGTTATACAAAAAGGAAAGCACCATTTCGTAATTTTGTCACACAAATGAGAAAGGATATTTTTCTCTCTTTTGTCTTACAAAAGAGAATGAGAAATAATGAGAGAAAGAATGATATGTTGTATTGTGAATTTGAAGTCCTCTATGTCCTTATATAGAGGTAAAGAGTCATGTCTCTTCACACTAAAAAATGTGTATGACATCACTCATCATTATCCATATGCCATCATCTAGACTCTTCTAGATTATATGATCTTTTGTGCTCATAGTCTTTATATACATATATATCACATCTTATCACATAAGATGACAATATATTTTGTGACATTCTTATGCAACTCATCATATAAGTCGCTAGGATTTTCTGCGCCCGTTTCAGTTTGTTCTTTCTGTGTGACCCTATAGGTTCACTTAATGTTGGCAATAGACTTGACAGTCTATAAATCATGAGCGGACTCTAGCAAGCCATCATGACTACCCAATTTAAGTGAATATCGGTGATCCGATTTACCTAATCAACAATCACGTATTTAGTCCCTTTGTCACGCGATATCTATATCGATCATAAGGCATGTAATATGTCATCCTTATATTAATCGATTAATATTTCTTGATCCCAAATTAAACTGAACAAGAACAAATGACATTAATAACTCTTATTAATTCATTTGAGTATGGCCATACATTTCTTCAGTTCAATTCATCAAGAGGCCTAAAGATATCTCTCTCATTTATGAGAGGAACAAATCCCGTCTTGATTGCACTCATCCCTCTACATGATTCATTATATATCTAATCATAACCGTTATGACTACCCGGTTAAAGACAGTGTTAGATTATGTTAAAGTATAAAATTACTCATGTTGGGAACCAAAACAATCTCAGGCCAAAGGACTATAAATACTTTATGTTACAAGAATCGCTAATGACGTAAAACATGTAGCATTCTTATGACGGGTCAGTCCAGTATATGATCTCTAACATATACCTATGTTAATGACTTGATAACTATTTATCCATGATCAGTAAAATATAATCATCAGTCAACTAATATACGGTGTATATTTATAGCTTGTATATAAATATATATTTATATGTATCTGCAAGTATATTTGTCTCCACAAATATCCTATAAATGACCAGGAACAATTTAGAATAACATTCATAACACTTTATAGTTTTACTATCAAAGTCACGAACTTTGATGACATAAAACTAAATTGCATATTCATGGTCTATTTTAATTATATTAAAATAACCTATACGCACATATTATTTGAAATATCTTAGAATAAATATTATATTTGTTAGTACAATCAATCATCTAGGTCACAAACACTTTGGCCTAGAGCATAACACCATCATCTGGGGCTGCCATTAAATCTCAAAAACCTTCCAAAACCCTCTTCCTTGCCTCTAATAGAATCTCTACAAAAAACAATAGCAATTGGAAGGGGAATCTTTTGAGTATGGCCGGCATGTTGGTGCTATTGAATTCAGCTTTCCTCGGTAAAGTTGTTTATTTTATATTGGTAATTAAATTGCCTAAATAGTTGGTTTTAAAAATTGAGAGATTGCGACCTGATTTTCTCTGGTAAGAAAATCAAACTAAGAAAAGAGGACTCAACTTGTTTACCGCGACAATTCTGAGGATTGGGTATTAAAAAAATCTCAACTTTCAATGTTGCGCTTATGAGTAAATGGCTGTGGAAAGGGCAGTCAACACAAAACTCGCTTTTCAAAGAATTATGCCAGGTGTTTTATCAACCTTTTTGTGGGCTAATGGATAGGTCCCTTCAGGAAAAAAAAATCAACTTTGGTTATTGCGACCATGAAAAACGCATCGCTCTTTATATCGACAGTGAGGTTTGAACCGGACAATGGAGAGACGATCTCATTTCGGTTCTATAATTGGGGGTGTGGAATCCTGGCTTTTACCTATAATGAGCTTTTTTTCTTTGCAAAGAACAAAGATATTACTTTAAAGGATTTTATTCAAGAACCTAACAAACATGGGTTCTTTCAGGGGCAACATGTCCATAATTGCCACAGCTCAATTTAACTGGAATAGTCCAAAATTTGCCGGTAATACAAGATAATAATGTGGATAATACATACTAGAATCTAACCGGTAATGGCATATTCTCAACGAAATCGGTTTTCAAACATTTAACTTCCGGGGGGCTGATAATTTGGAATTGGGCATTCATATGGAAATTCAAATTGCCACCAAAGTTAAAGATATTCACATGGAAATGGGCAAAATGGATTGTACTGACACACAATCTTTTAAAGAAGAGAGGATGGTTTATTCCGAGAATGTGTGTTTTATGCCATCAACAGGAGGAAGACATGACACATCTCGCGTCGCATTGTCAGTTCTCGAGACAAGCTTGGGACATTTGGATTCAGATAGAGCTGTCAGATGAAAGGGTTACCTATGAAAATAGGCCACTTGACAGGAGCCTTAAAGGAACTTCAGTTTTTCTCCTTTTTGAAATTTCGAAGGAACGTTGCAACCGGTTATTCCGAGATGAGAGAAGTTTCTCTTTGGTGGTTATGGAGAATGCTAAGGTAGAGTTTAGTTTATGGGAGAATAGGCTTAATGAGGGTTGATGTTTTTTTTTCTTTTTCAAATTTAAGTGCGAGTTAAGAATAGACATCTTGCCCATTCTTATAGCGCCACTTGATCTTTGTATTTGAACATCTTATTAAAAAATTGAATAAATAACCTAAAAGTATGGGTTAACTCATCTTGGACAAAATCCTTCGAAACATAAGCAAAAATTTGTTGCTGATACGTATCAATGAGAGGAGGCAGGGTCTTTATTACGGTTTTATTTCTACAGTGTTGTTTTAATAGTAAATACCTCTATCTAACGAAATGCTTAATTAATTGTCTGACAGAAAATATGTTCATAATTTGCAACAAGTACTAGCCTACCAAACATGCTTAATTATTCATCTTTTTACATTGCCACACATGGATGGCGTGTCGTCTTTTAATTGGAACATGGTAATTTTGGGACCATTTAAGTTAAAATTCAAGCTTTTTTTTTTACATTGGAATATGTTAGGTTTTTTCCTTTCTTTTTTTAACATAATAACTCAAAAGTGAATTGGGTAAATATTCACTTCATTATCCAAACATAGAAATTAACCCGATCCTTTGATTTTGGGATTTTTCTTTCAAAAAATCGCCCTAATTTTCCGTAACATCAAGAAAAAACCTTCCCTTTGTAGATTCTCTCAGAAACCCAGGATTGAATTTCATTTACCTTTGCTAGCAAATATCTTCAACATTTCATCCATATTTTTATATTTTTGGACGTGTTTTTACAAGACGGGAAGTTCACGACGAACCATGGGCAAAGCTATTGTAAGGGTTATGAGGTCGGTGTAAGGGCAGCAGACAATTTTGATTAGTGAAGGAAAGTAATCCTTTCCACTCGAAAATCACTGTGAAAGAGAATCTCTAGTTCTAATGTTGAAGATATTTTTTTGAAATAATATGGATGCCATAGGCTAAGGGACAATCTGGAACTCCAATTGAATGCTGAGAAGAATGAATTGATGAAGGATAATTTGAATGAAAAAACAGGATAAATATTGAAAGTAACTTTAATAAAGAGGTAAAAAAAATCATTCAACTCTACTGTGAGTCTGTGATAAAGAGTGAAAAGAATTTTAAGATATTCATTAAAGTTAAGGGATTTTTTAAGATATAATTTCACTTAAAAAAGTTTTCTGCAACTTTTCTCCATGCATCATGGGTCCCATTCAATCCGTTTGCTGTTCACTTTTATTTCTGTCAAATCTACTCAGAATTGAAAGATTCATACAAGAACTTGCCACCCGCTTGTTTAGTTTAATGAAGGAATTTCACTATACGCAACGACGTGATTAGTTTGAAAATTTTATATCAAGAGAACATGATAGATATGGGTAAATTTACTAAGTTTTAGGAATTTTTTTACTTAATTTTTAGTAGTATCTGTATTTCTAGCATCAAGCCAAACCTACTAGATTTAGGTGCATGTGGTCAAGTATATAATGCAACAAAAAACACGATAGGCCGCCCACACTTGCATGTATGGGGATAAAGCATGAAAAGAAAGGAAGATGACAAGATGAGCAATCCGAATTACCTTAAAAATAGGAAGAAAAATACTTGTATTTCTTTCCAAAGATTAATTTTATAAAATGGCATGCTAAATTCTATGTATGCTCGCAAATCGGAGGTTTGAGATTACTTTTTCTATTCAAAGGAAGATCTCATTTTCCTTCTCTCTCTCTCTCTCTCTCTCTCTCTCTCTCTTTTTAACAAAGTCGAAAGAGAAGTTTTGCTCAATAGAAAGTACGCCAAAATATTTCTAATGTTTTGCTAAAAGGAAATAGTTTTTTTTTTTAAATCTGCATCTATTTTATACTACGTAGACTTATATATTGTTGCATAAAAATATATATTAATTTGTGTAAACTTAATAACTTATATAGTTATATACAAAATTGTGTACGTTCTTTTTACATAAATGTATGCAGTTTTACAAAAAATATACTTGGAAAAAGTGGCGGCGCGTGCTGTATCATGTGCCAACAATGGATCCTATACTAGTACAATATATATTTCAGTTCGTACCGACGCAAGGAAGTTTCATTAGAAATATAAATAATAAATAACTGGAAAGAGAAAAAAGAGTAGGGTCGTTATCATTGTACTCAGCAATAAAAAGAGAGGCAATGCAATGAATGGATGTGTTACTAAACTTGCCAACCTAACTTTGACATAACAAGACTATATTCTATAGAAACATATGTAATTATACTATGTATATAGACGAAGGATTAGGATATGTATATAGTCCATCTGAATGATCTGTACCAGATGTCCGATCATGTCTCTTTGTGCAATCTTTTCCTTTCTTCTGGATGAACAACCTGTACTGTTTCCAAATTATGTAACAAAATATTCATACAAATTAATCTAGATCTGAATTGAACTCCATATATCATTTATATATTAAGCAGTAAAAGAATTCTAAAGATATGTATATGGTGTTTCATTCTTGAATAGCCTTCAAATAATGATATTTGGATACAACTGTGGAATAATCTACTGTAAAAATACTAGCCGGAGGCAGTATTCAGTCCACCTAAGCCTTATCCATCTTACTCTTTCTAGTCAAGGCTATTCTAGTACCGCCAACCCTCTTGGCGAGTTTTGTAATTATCCTATATTATTTTAATTCAAATTAAACTATAGATCCCAGGCATGATCTGGGATCAAATTTTCAAAAAATAAATAAATAATGATATTACGGCTTTGAGAAAATTCTCAAATTAAGAAGTTTTGCACAATACCAAAAGAATCCTGTTAACATGTATTAGCATTCAAAGATTTGAGAAACAACTACCAATGGGTTTTATAGAAAAAAAAAATGAGGAAAATTGAAACAGTGACAAGATTTTCTTCTTTTAAAACCAGTTTTTTATTTTTCAACAATGCTATTTCATGCCTTTGTAGCCCATTCAAATTTCTACTTTTCGGCCCAAATTTTTTGGGTTCTTTCTGGCCATAATAAACTTGGTCTCATTCAGCAAAATATTAACTTTATTACCCCTCCATAAAATCAAATTACCTTTCGACCCTTCCTTCTCCTCTCTCCAAAAACCCTCACTAAACCCTCTCAGTCTCCGATGGCCTCCTCCCTCCTCTCCCGCCGCCTCCTCTCTCGCCGCCTCCTCCCCTCCGTCTCCCTCCGCCGCTTATCCTCCGATCCATCCCCATCTATCGATTCCTCATTCCCTTCTGATGATCCGTCGCCAACTCGGCCTCTGGCGAGGACGTTCGAGCCGCGGCAGCTGGAGGGCGGCATGGATCCGGGGATATACAAGGCGATCCTCGTCGGGAAGGTCGGCCAGCCGCCCATAGAGAAGCGGCTGAAAAGCGGCACTCCGCTCGTGCTCTTCTCGCTCGGAACCGGCGGGATAAGGAACAACCGCCGCCCCTTGCCTGACGAGCGGCCGGAGGAGTACTCCGACCGGTGCTCCGTCCAGTGGCACCGTGTTTGTGTTTATCCTGAAAGATTGACGCCTCTTGCAATGAAGTTCGTCAAACCAGGGCAAGTTACAACATTTTTACTTGAACGAAAAGTCATTTTTTTCCAAAATTAAAATTCTAGGTGAATACTTTTCTGATTTTGTAATTATTCTCGGAATTGCAGAGCGATTATTTATGTTGAGGGAAATTTGGAGACCAAGGTTTTCAGCGATCCAGCTAGAGGACTTGTCAGGCGGATCAGAGAGATTGCGATTCGTGGAGACGGTAAATTTAAATGAAAAATATCTAATTTTTATATTTTATTTTGAAATTTTGTTTTCAAATTTACAATTTATTTGTTCATTTTTGGAGCAGGTCGTCTGTTGTATCTGGGTACAGATACTGATATACCTGAGATAGATAGAGAAGCTGCGAGAGGCGTAGGTTATTACTGAATTTTTTAAAAATTGGGGGTATTTGGTAAATAAATAGTTTGAGATTTAAATGCAACTCACCAAGTTCCCCTTTTTCGAAATTTTCTTTTTAGAATTTTTTTCTTTTTTTTGCTGTAATAGACTCGATAGGGTGTCTTGTTTAAAACCGGATTATGGAGAAGCTTTGTTTTGGTGTTTTGTATGATATTCTGCTGCTATTTTCATGTTAGTTTTCTGTGATAAAATGGGAATGAAATAAATTGAAATAAAGCTTGTTTTTAGTTGGTTAAGTAATTATTCGTATGTCAATTAGTATATCTACTTAAAGCCCTTTTTGAACTATCCCACTAGTATTCAATTATATTAATTTTTTCCATATTTGAATATAGGCCTTATTAGTGAATTAAATTAATTTCCTCCATATTTGAAATATGGGCCTTAGTAGTGCAACGTTAAATTTAAGTAAAAAAGGGCCCATCTACAGGGCTAAGATCCAATTGTTTCTTTCTATTTTGTATTATTTATTTATTTATTGTTGAAGGTCCGTTTAGTAGGCCTTTTTTTTAGCAGGCCAGTTTGATTGTTAAATAATGAGTTATGAGCTTATTGTGCCAATATTCTTCCCCCATTTGTTCAATAAAATTAAAATGGCAAATTCTTAAAACCCCTTTATATTCTTTGTGACAATTTTAAATAGGGAAAGTATATTTATTCCCTGTCCTCCCAGTCCACCCTGATAGATAAGCCGGGGAACTGAAACTCAATCCAGATCGGCTTTCTTTGTTTCAACACAAACATGATGGAAGTCTTTGAATGTGTATAGATTACCGGGCTTTTAACAAGTTCACTTCAAATCCAGTTTCTACAGATAAAAACCAAACAGAACTTTTTGAATGATTTCAACAAGATGAGAGACTGTCCCTTGTTCGACCTAGTAAGCGGTGACCAGGTTCCAGTCAATCCCTCTCTCGTGGAAGCGCTTGAGGTCCCCTTCCATTATCTATTTTTTCATCTACTCCTTGGATGTAGGACCAAGAAGAAATAGATTCCAGAGAACACGTGACATTTTTCCCTCGCATGAAAGGAATGACAGTTTTCAGTCTATTGCAGCTACGGCCTTTTCGGCTTCGAAAGGCATTGTGTTGTGGATCAAGATAGCCCGAGGTGAATATGGAATATGTTCAGTCACCCTTGCGCGATCCACTCCTTGACATTATCTCCTTCAATGCGAGAAGTTGCTGGGCTTGTCGCATTTCATTTCGAACATTCCGAATGACCACTGGCGCCTTCCGGCCCTACCTTACTCTACCTTGGGAGTCTCTCTCGTAATTGCGTAAAGCTCGATATCGTTGGCGTCGCTGGCACAACTTGCGACAGAAAGGAGATCAATCCTCTGTCCCGGAGGAATTCATCTGTAAGAAAGATGCCTGACTGATCATTAGTTCCCTCAGGAGCAAGAAAAAAAAGCGGCGGAGAACGATTAATGTACGTGGCCCGTGGTCTGGAGGCCCTTTGCGGGATACGAGACTGCCAGTCTCAGCTAATCACTAGCATTGGTTGAAAGAAAGAGAAAGGTCTTGATCAGTTTCTAGTACAAAAATAAACCGAGTAGTACTGCTTTGTGGGACAAGAACATCAACATTCATATTTCTTGAACACCAGTTTTGGTTTTTCAGTCTCCTTCTAGCTACTTTCTGGGAACACGTGAGATTGACCGGCGTCGGCTTGTAGTCTCTGCAGTCGGCACACGCGCCCCCTCATCATGCCTCCTTGGTTTGGGACCGGATAGGCGGTGTCTTGAAAAGCATTGAGATTATGAAATGCGTATATCTTCATGGCGCTAGCAATCTCTATTAGTATCACTGACAAACGGCCCCCACATTTAATTAAAAAAAGCAAGTCCCATTTATTCATGATAAACGGTAGACTGGGAGGCTGTTAGGGGATATATATATAATCCCTTTTAAATATTATTGAATTGCAAATCATCATAATTTCACATATTTTATTGAAATGAATAATATTTAATGGAGTACTTATTTCAAAATCTCCAGTTATATTAGAAACGGATATGGTCAGTGATATCGATCCATATTCCTACCAGCTTTAATAGCAGGTTCAAGGCCTTGGGATGAGCTAAGTCAGACAAAACAAAACAAAACAAGCTTTCGACTTTCATATTGGCCTACATTTCATATCATATTTCCTTTTTCTTGTCTTATCCTACTCTTGGTGTGGGTCTCGTAGAATTTAATTGGATATGACATGCTACAAGATTCTTATGTACCCATGAGTAGAAAGAGAGTGAAAATATCATGCTATTTTTCATTTTTGAATTCTTTCTGTTAAAAATTTACAAAAATATGAAATATTTTAGGAGACTAATATGAGTTGAATTGAAAGGTGTAGCAAGTTACAAATCAAAAAATAAAGGAAAATGTACAAATATGACGGAGTAATTACGTCCAAATCATGCCCTCCTGCATCATTTCCATAACTCCTCTCATTTTTTTTTTCCATCCCAATTTATTCTCGACACGACGGCTACATAATGTTATTGGTTGATATATATATATATATATATATATATATATATATATATATTTTGTTTTGTCTCGCATAATATATCGTTATATCGATTTATATATTGTTATATCATATCTATATATAGCATCGATATACTTGTTATATCATATATGTATAGTGATATATATATATATATATATATATATATATATATATATATATATATTATTTTGTCTCGAATTCTATACTATTATATCATATCTATATACTTTGTTATACCATATTTATATAACACGTGTATATATTGTTATATCATATATGTATATTTATATATATATTGTTTTATATATGAATTATATAGTGTTATATATATACTGTTTTGTCTGAATTATATATATATATATATATATACACTGGGCGCGATGAGAGTGTTAGCACAACGAAAAGTTTGTCTTTTTATATTTGCTGATTTTTAGCAAATTAAGACGTGTCTTGTTACATAAGCTCTAGGAGGACTTCCGTAAAAAAACACTATGTACAGAAATGAAGTGCTTAATTTGAAAATTAATATTATCTTACAGTTGAAGGTGTGGAGTTGATTATTAGGTAATGCATTGTGCTTTTTCCCCCCTAAAAAGAGGATAAAGGCTAAGGGGTGCTCAAATTAACATTAGGGTTCAATTACCTAAAAAAACTTTAACCCAAGATAAAAGTTCAAAAAAAGATTTGATGCACCGAGATCCTGGTTCATTACGAAAATTAAATTGAAAAAAAAAACAGTGCAAAAGAAAGCAGCCACATGTAAAGTACATTGTATACTAAATAATTAAGCAAACTTGTCCGACAATAGAATTAGAATGTAAGATTCCTCTGTATTTTGTACATTAACTGACAAGTTCAGATCTTAATACATTTATTACCCTTCAATAGTCATGTATTATGTAAATTGACTTTATAACTTTTCTTAATTGTAAGTAAATTAAACCAAATAATATAATACAAATCATCAAAAATTGAAGATTTTTGAAGGAATTGAATTATTGAATAGTCTAGGATTATGAATTTTAGAGGAATTCATGAGTCAAGAATTATGAACATTCAAATAAAATTATAAAATTATATCTATAACAATATTACATTATATTCAGATAGAATCATAGAAACCAGCAAATATTTCGCGCATTGCGCGAGATTTGAAAAGTAATTTAAACACAATTTAGATAAATAAATATTTATATTAAAATATAATAGGATTTAGTATTATTGTACATCTTAATACTAATTTAGCCAAAACTTTATACTACAATATAAACATCATAGAAAATTCAAATTACATTCCCGACAAAGAACTATTCCATATCTTTAGACCTATCAAATATATAATTAAAAAATAAGTACACCAAAAATGAATAAGTATTTTTTTTTTGGAAAAATGAATAATTAATTCACTATGGAACTTTAAGAATACATTGTGGGTAGTGATTTGGACACGAACAATTTTGATGGATACAAAATTTTTTGAGATGAATTTATATTTTTATCCTTATATTAGCAATTAGAATTATTTTTATTAAACTTACTAATAAAGAGCAAAAAAGTAATTTCCTTTTAAAATTTATTGTATTCATCAAATCAATTCCTATCCGAATCATCACCCTACTTTTTATCTTGTTTTTAATCTTTGTTAGTAGAATGTTGAGCATTTCCCTTCATCTTTATGAATATATATTTTTCCATCAGTAATTGTCTCAGGCAATTCATGATACGTATTACCATTAAATTCAGAAGTTACCTGAGATTATTTTGAGTTAGAGCATGTTTAAAAACTTGAAAGGTCCTTTCTCAACTAATTTGACTCCTTAATTTCATTTTCAATCAACTTCTCAAAAGGCGAGGTGAGAAAGGATGTCAGACAGAGAGAGCACAGTGCTGGAAAACAGAGGTTTTCCTTCAGTTGGTGAGAGAGAGATAGAGAGATGAAGAAAAAGGGCTAGATGTGAGAAGGTGAGCTCGTAAATTGGTTGGCGGAGAGATCAACGAAATGAAAAACATGATGGAAGAATTGGCGTGTACATAGGGGTTTAAATGGTTCAAATTTTAGTCATACCATATTCCTATACATATTATTTTATTGGATATGGATATAGATACGAATGTTGATAGCTTCGGATATAAATTTAGTTCGGTTTATACAAATACAAACATGGTTCATATATTATGATATACAAATACATATTTATTTCGGATATTTAAGCGGATAAATGTCCATATTATTTTTCTATACATACCACTATTTGTGACGACAAAGTTAATAAATTATAACAAATTTGAAGAAAATATTAAAAGAAAGAACTAAAATAATATTTGCATATGTATCCAAGTATGATAAAAACACAAAATATCCATATATGCATCTGTATCAATATCCAATCCATGTCCGAAATAGACTGAAATATCTGAAAAATAGTTACTATTTGAATAATTATTTGGATAGGGATGTTATCCGTATCTAGGTGCCAAATCGATAACTGAATCCGAATTCGTATCTGAATTAAGATATCTGAATCTATATCTGTATCCGGCCGGATGCAGAAAATTTTGATTCGGATTTGAATTCGGGTCAGTCGGAGATTACCTAACCTCTTTATACCCCTACATACATGAGTTCAGTCATGTTATTCTGTATATGTATCCAAATATGATAAAATTGTTAGTATAATACCCTAGGCTAATATATTTGAGACTTAGATGTATGGATTGTGTTAAACAAACATGGTGTTTATTTAGAGGTATTTTATATAATAAATGTGTATTAATTATTTTATTCTTATTACCAAAATGAAATTTAAATATGATATTCAGTTTTATATCATCAAAGTATGTGACTTTGATAGTAAAACTATAAAGTATTATGAATGATATTCTAAACCGTCCCTGATCATTCATAGGATGTTTGTGAGACAAACATAATTTATGATAAGCTACAAATGTACATCAGTATGTTAGTTGACTGATGGTCACGTTTTACTGATCATAAATAAGAGTTATTAAGTCATTAACGTAAGTATGTGTTGGAGACCATATACTGGATTGTGATGGTGTTATGCCCTAGGCCAAAGTATTTGTGGCCTAGATGATGGATTATAAAAACAAACATAATATTTATTCTAAGATATTTCATATAATATGTGCGTATAGGTTATTTTAATATAATTAAAATAGGCCATGAATATGCAATTCAGCTTTATGTCATCAAAGTGTGTGACTTTAATTTGGAGAATCGGTTTGTTTGGAGTTTGCTTGGAGAATTGGTTCGTTTGGAGATCGCTTGGAGATCGGTTTGTGAGACCGGTTAGGCGAAACATACAAAGGATCGGTTTGAAAACCGGTTTGGAATCGGGCAAAGAAAAGCGTCAACCAAAGTCGCTTTCCATTATCACGGATTAAGCGTAATCCGAAGATACAAAGTTATGAACTTTTCTTTGATTTAATTGTAATTCACGGATTCTTCTTTTGGGTTTCGAATTCAATTTTGTTTCGTTTTTGTTTTTCCACTGTGTTATGAACGGTAGAAATCCAACAATAAAATCCATGTATGCACCTGAATCAATATCTAATATGTATCTGATATATCCTGAAATATCCGAAAACATATACTATTTGAATAACGAATTATCCAGAAATGGATATTATCCATATTTAGATGCCAAATCGATAACCGAATCTGAATCGTATCCGAATTAAAATATCTAAATCTTTATCTATATTTGGTCAGATGCAAATAATTTTGATTCGAATATGAATACGGGTCGGTCGGATATTATCTAACCCGTTTATACCCCTACGTACATGGGTTGAATCTTATCTTTTCTTTTTTATATAAAACAAATCTTGACATTTTTGTGATACATGGCTAAATTTTGACCATTAGATCATCTAATCTAATGGTCAAAATAAAATGCCTATGTGCTTAATAATATGAGAGAAAATTTTGTAGGATTATAAATTATTATAAATATAAATGTTAGAAAATTTACTTACATTTGGAATTGGAACCAAACCATTTTGAGTACTTCCTGGCCAGCTTAATTTCTACATAAATTAGATGGCCACATAACAAATTATGCTCTTGGAAAAACGATGCATTTGCATACGATCTCAAACAGGGGCGGATCTTGACATGATTTATGAGAGGTGGTCAAAAAAAATTCCTCTACTGATTAACATAGTTTAAAAATTCTAAAAGATCAGATGCATAAAAATACATATATTTAAAAAAAAATCACTAAAATACATATGCTATATATTATTCCGTCAAAATTTTGGAGGGTCTTGATCCCTTCAGTCCCTACTAAGCTTTATCTCTGATCCCAAATTAAAGGAAAATAATAATTATGGTGCACGAGCTGCTCATGCAAAATAATGAAACACAATCAAGCTGCTGTCTGTTTAATTAATTTTTCTTTATCCTAAGCATGAAAACAGGACTCCTATTCTCCGGTTTCAATACAATTGGGTCTCTTTATATTATTTTCACTGGAGATGAATCGAAGGATGAAAGGCACACCAAAACCAAATTATTGCAAAATCTGTCATGCAAAGCCTCGAATTTAAATTTTTTGAAAAGAAAAGCAATTTAGATTTGATATAAAAAAAATAATTTGTACGTTCATGCTCCATCATTTCCTCGTTGTGTGGTGAAATTTGACTATTTAGAAAAGACAACTCAAAACCCTTATCTCCCGGTTTGACTATGTACCGGTATCCTTCATTTCTTTACGAAATTATGGTACACTATCATATCTCACTTCTGGATTTAGCGCAAGATATACTTCTAAATTTAAAGCACATTTTTGTTATTATATACATTATTTTTATTTTCTATATCTAACTTCGGCTTCAATTTGCCACTCTGTTTTTTTTTTCTGGTCATCTCATTCAAACCATCAGCAACAAGTTAAGTTTTATTTATGACTAGGATAATCCTCGCGCTTCACGGCAATTATTTTCATTTTAATAGTTATTTCAATTTAATAATGTATAACTTATTATTATGAAAATTTAAAATTAAAATTTATAAATCCATAGTACATAAATAATATATGAGAATTATTTTCTTTGATTTTCTTATATCATTATGTCTTGACATAGTATATTAGAAAAATAAATTAAGTATTAATCGGGTTTAGATTAATAGAATTAGAAAAAATAAAATCTAAGATAATTTATTTCGAAGATTTTAATTGAAACTACATAAGATTAAATAATAGATGATTAATTTTAAAAAAATAGAAAATTATTATTATATTTAATATTATATATATGCAAAAAATATGTATACTACATAGGAAAATATAGCATTACTCATTTTCTTCAAAAATTTGTCACCGTTATTTTTTTTTTTTTAGATATTAAAATGGTATGGATTACACATATGGTATTATAAAATCCATAATACATTAAGTAATATAATATAGTTTTCATTATTCCGAAATTTTATTTGAGATGGTAGTTTTCACATAACGGAAATATAACACTAAACATCAATCCAACTAATCATGTGATATTATGATAATAATTGAAATTAAAAGCTAAGATTCATGAGCATATCATTTTTGTATATCTTCATTCATATAATCTATATTCACATATTTGAGCAAGAAAATAAAATTGAACCATAATAATATGAGACTCAAAATAAAGAGAAAATTCCAACAAATTTATATTCGATGATTTTAACATGAGAAATAAATATTTCATTAAGAAGTAAAAAAATTTAAAGAAAAAAAATTTATTTATATTTTAATGAGTAAACTGGCATATGTGATATTGTGATAATAATTTAAATAAAAATCTAAGATTTAAAAAAATATTATCCAACGGTCGAGATAAAATTGACAATAAGTCTCTTGATAATGCTCAAAGAAAGATAAACAAAAAAGGTATAAGGTATAAGTTAATGAGTATATCATTTTTGTACATCTTCTTTTATATAGTCTATTTTTACATATTTTAGCAAAAAAAAAATTGAAACCATAATAATATGGAACTCAAAATAAAGAGAAAATTCCAACAAATTTATATTTGACGATTTTAACATTAGAAATAAAATATTTCATTAAGAATTATAATTTTTTAAAGAAGAAAAGAAAAATTAATTATATTTTAATAAGTAAACTCTTCATTAACTATTGGTATTAATAATTGAACATAACTTTGCATTATGATTAATTGAAACCATCTGATTAAGATCGGATGATCACAAACAAACTCACAATGATTCTCACTAAATCAAATATGTAACACAAAATACCAATTTAACCAATCATATGCTTATGTTTTAATAACCACAAAAATATTGCCATAAAATATCAATAAATTTGAAAAAATATGAAAAAAAGTAGAAGATGGAGTTTGAAACGAAGAAAAAGAAGATAACCTCTTTTTTGGAATGAGTTGACTACGTGCAGAATCCCCTTTTCTCTGCTTTTTGCACAGGTAACTTGCTGAAGAAACTCCTTGGCCGGCCTGACTGAGGCCAGCCAGTTCTGAAAAGAAAAGTTGTTTTTGATATTTAGAAATCGTTCTCTACAGGGGTGAGAAAGGGCTTATGTTTCGAACTATGAATCATTGGCACCCACTTCAGGTGCTGCAACGTAGAAAAAAGGGGAAAGTGGTTTTCCCGACGGGATTCAAACTGTGTCAAGATGGAAGCTCGATAAAGGCCTAAGATTAGACAAAAAAATTAATCTAATGGTCAAAATAAAAGTGATGATGTGGTCTTTTGAAGAGTCTTAAAAGTATATGTGTAACATTCTAAAAATGTTTCCATCGTCTTCTGGAATGTTGTATCATTGGTGCGTGTAAAAGAAATTCTATGGTTGTCTCGATGATTGTCTAATGAGATATATTTCGAAAGACATGCTATTATAAGCATGGAAATTGTATCAACGGAAAAATAAATGTTAATTTTCTTAATATCATGTTCTAAGTTTCTAACAATTGAAATCAGAACATCCAAATTGGATCTTAGGAAATAAGATGGGAAAGATGGAAAAGAAGAAATTGCATTACGAGTAAAAGCTAGATAAACCGCATTAATTCATTCCACTTAGATAACATCTGATCTAAATAATGTCCCATTACAAGCTTCCACTAAATCCTAAATCTAGCTCCCTACCAACCAATACCCACTTACAAAAAGATTTCTCCACCAATACTATCTCAATCATTAAGATCCCAACAAAGAAAATGAATAGGACTCTCACACTCGATCGCCTCAGCTTTTCCATATTTGCACATGCACCCCTAATAAAAATGATATTTGTTCATTTAACCAACTTTATTTCAGCCATATTGAAGCGATATTACATCGAAGACTGACTCCAGAAAATTATTAACTTCGAAAGTTTGAAGGGAAATTTACGCAAAAAAAACTAAAACAACAAAAGTAGAAGAAAGAAACAAAATTAAAGAACCAAAAATATGATACGATAATCAAACCCTGAGCAAATAAACGCTAAGTTCAGGGCCTCCATTACTATCCGGATTCATCATGTAAAACGCCTCTGAATCTTTAGAACCAACTACTCTTTCAAACCTAGCTCTCATATACATAATATCTCCATCTTTCTCTCCAGTTTTCTCTCCATTTCCAGGTATCACTCCAGCCCCCATTGATACCGGTTCAAGAGCTCTCAAGACCTTCCAGTCTTCTTCACCAACCTCTTTCCGTATTGCATATCCACATTTTCTCCCATTGCAATAAGCTCTCCATACCGGTTCTTCTCCTATCTTGGTACCACCACCTTTGATATCTTTCTTTCTCTCACACTCCAGGGCTATTCTTACCAGTCCAGATGCCATTTCCTTTACTAGAGAGCAAGTTGGAGTGGCAAGTTCGATCAGGAATGCTGGAGCGATACGTGGATCGGATTGTATAGCGAAACGAACGTACCCACGTCTGTGACCGAAGAGCGTACCAGTGACACGTGTCCCCAAACCGGACCAACCGGTACGGTTCCGACCAGTACTGCCGCTAAGCGCCGCCGCCAAGATGGCCCGAAACCGGGACAGGGCAGTTGTTCTATTGTTGGTTGATTTATTATTGGTACCGGTTGGAGCACTGGTACCGGATTTTTTATGGGTGGATGTGTCGTCCTCACTAGAGAGGGTTGAACTGGAAATAGCGAAAGGAAAGATGTCGAGGTCTTCAAGCTCTCCATTGGTGAGGTCCGACAGGTCATCTCCATTGCCGCTCTTGCCGAGTATCCATTTGAAATGGCGGCGCGACAAGGAGAAGGATGAGTCGTGAGGACTTCTCGCCATTATTGTCCTCATCTTTGCACTGTTTTTTTCCTTGTGAGTGTTGAGTGTGAGAGAGAGAGAATCTGTTGCGTGGAGAGAAGAGAAAGGGTGAGACAAGAGGTGGATTTATTCTAAGCTTCTAGCACTTTGTGTCAGGGCTGCAGTTCTTTTTGTACTGGACTGGACTGAGGGGGGTGAGCTAATTCACCAAACATTATTTTGAGGAAAAAATGAAACAAAATATACAAACCAGAGATAGCAAGCGGCTAATAAAAAAGAGAAGAAAAGGCCTGAGGAAAAAAGAAAAACACTCGGCCAAGTATGAAATACATAGAACAGTGGAACATAAAATAATGACTATTTTATTTTATCTCAGTAATATTGGCTAGATACATGATTTTTTTTAACTGGAAAAAAATAATAATTAAGAAAATGGTCTAATTTTAGAAATATTTACAAAAATAGCGAAATACGAGTAGTTTCGTTCAGTAGCGGGGCGAAACAGAGCGAAAATCAATTACGCTAGAAAATGCGCTAATTAAGTTCTGTTTCACCCAGTAGTCGTGCGGAACACACTATTTTCATAATTTTTCACCCGCTAACAGCGCTTAATTAGATTCCGAAAAAAAAAATTGTACAGTCTGTTTCGCCCCGTGGTGATCTTCCATATTGTGGGCTTATCTCACGAAATTTGAGCCCAAAATATATGAAACAGTCTGTTTCGCCCGCTGGCTGTTTTACCTGCGAGCTGGACGAAACAGACCCCAATAATTTACAATCCCTGATTGTTTTTTCGACTGATTTCGAAAATTTTCGAAACAAAGAAAAAGAGGCGAAAAAAAAGAGAAAAGAGGAGAGAGGGAAGGGAGAAGAAGGAGGTTGCCTAATTAACAAGGTATGTTGATTTCTTTGAGTTTAGATTTAGTTAATTTTGGTTATTTGTTTCGCCCCACCAAAAAAAATAGACGAAAAATGGGCAATTTTTTTTTGTGGGCTAAGCCCACAATATGAAAAATAGTTGTTTCGCCCCATCACGAGGCAAAACAGACTGTACACTTTTTTTTTCTTTTCGAAATCTGATTAAGCGCGGTTAGCAGGAGGAAAATTATGAGAATACTGTGCTTCGCCCGACCACTTGGCGAAACGGGTTTGATTAGCGCATTTTCTAGCGTATTGGTTTTCGCTCTGTTTCGCCTCGTTACTGGGCGAAATTGCTACTCTTGCAAATATTTTCAAACTAGGCCATTCCCTTAATTTTTTTTTGCCACTTCAAAAAAAAAGTCTAGATATATAGATTAACAATTTGATTTAAATAATAATGACTTATGATCATATTAAATAGAAAAATTAGAAAATTTAACTAGCATGTAGAATGATATTTATAAAGTAGGACATATTTTTCTTAAATTTCACTGTATTTCATGAATTAGAATAATTCTATTTCTATTTTGGAGCAGAGTAATTCAGTTTTTTATGTCTTTCATATGAGATATTTTATTTTTGTTCGACTAGAATCGATCCCCGTTCTCTATTCTATCATATTACACCTGAGCCCTACAAGCACGGAGAGATAAGAGAGTAAGACCGTTGAATTTTCGAACTTTGGGATGTGAGAATGGAATCCTTGTGCTTAATTGCATAAGATATAAAAAGAAAATGGAATTAAGAAACTCTAATACAATTTAAAAAATGTGTGAGTTAATGTCAGTCGAGTCACATTTTGCAAATCTTGGTTAATGGTATTTTAAAATTTGACAAATTATAGACATAGTTGCTAGTTAGGCAAGAAATGAGTCAAGAGTCCAGACATAATCCTGTTCTCAAGCTTATGTTATAACTTGTCGTATGTGTCGCACAGTGACAGAATAGAGAGAACCAGTGTTATACAGTGACAGAATAGAGAGAGGGTGAAGGATACAAGGTCTGAAACGGGCCAGGTTTGAGCAGGACTTGTGAAAAGATAGTGGTTCGTTGCATGGGAAACATGAATGGTGAGAGTTTACATTGCTTTTTTTACGTGAAGGACCCAACATGCAGGGCCGTATCAGAACTGTAAATAGTATAGGATAGGATAGGCTAGGCTAGTATACTGTATAATAACTTAAAAAGGGGAATTATTTATGAAATATATGTAGTGTGAGATAGAATATGATATTCACTTGAATGATTATTTTTTCAAAAACTAAAATTCATCACGAAATTCAACAATTTTCTACTTCAAACAAACTATTTTATAAAACATTATTAGCCCACAATAAAACACATACTACCCCATATATTTTCATCATTTTAGTCTCAAACCAACGATTCAAAAAATAAATGCTATTTAGGCAAGGCAAAAGGACACAACCACAAGTAGGCCGTACCGAACCCTCTTTAGATTCTGGTACGGGGAGACAAGCACGACAGGTCTAGTCTGGACCTCTTCTTCTTCTAGTAAATAGATTCATGCTGGTATACTGTTGGTCTGATCTGAAATGGGCTCAGACTCAGACATCTCTTCTTGGTCCTTTGGTCACTAGCCTGCTCTTCTGCTCTGTTTTTTGGCACTTCACCATAAAATAAGCACAAGTATGCATGCCTTTGTTTATTTTTCAAAGCCCCCTAACCCTAATTTTCTCATGTTTTCAAAGCGAAATAGAAAAAGAAAAAGGAGCGTTTGGTTCCATCTTTTGAACATGAATGCATGAGTGTCTTAACATTTAATAGATATAGATTTCAATTCTATGTTTGATTTTCGCTAGATAATGAAAGTAATGAAATTTTTGATTTCCTAAGTAATATTAGATGTAAATAGAATTATCATCAAAATTGATGACTATTCTTATTTTCATGAATAGGGAATGCAAAAATAAATTTTTTTTTTATAAATAATATTTCTCCCTCATTAATTAGTCGATATAAATAGATTTTATGAATTTAGAATCTTCATAAATCAAGATTTTTTACATACCTTGGAATATATACACAAAACCAAAAATAATAATAGTACATGGCATGAAATTAGATTCCTTGTAATATAATTCTTTGGAATCCATGTATTCCAAGTCATTTTTCAATATTCGAACCAAGCTTGCATTAAAAAATATTCGAACCTAAGATCTCAAGCTTGCATTAAAAAAAAAATTAATACTAAGTTTTTATCCTAAAAAAATAATTTATTTTCAACATATTCTCGGTCTAATTTCGTGCGGAATCTCAAAGCTCATATTAGATTAAAAAAATTAATAAAAATATGCATAAAAAGTTGATATTTGATTTTTTTTTTTTTGTCCAAGGTGAGATTTAGACAAATAAATAAGTTGGCAATCAAGTTGCAATAAGTACATAGAAAACAGATAATGAGAGGGCTTTAGAGAAATCACACCAATCAATTGTACGTATCTAATTAGTATTAAAGCCTTGTTGCTAATCAAAATTGTACTTAATTAAAAGCATCAATTCAACGGATTAAAAAATCTTTAATGTACAAAACCATATCACATACTGTCAATTCCACTACAAAGTTGTGTGCTAGACTAGGCAGTGGGTTCTAAAACAAAGGTGCAAATTCGTTCCTTCCGACTGATAATTTACATTCCTAACAAATGTCTTGTGATAGAAGGATAGAAGTCTCATTTGATGCCTCGCCACATGCTTAATTAATTTATTGTCAAAAAAAAATGCTCAATTAATTATATAGTAAATTTGTTAATTAATTAGTTTGGTGGTTAACGTATGCATATGTGGTGAATGCATGACCATGCAAGTAGCCCAATATAAAGTAGCATGCAATTTGGAATTTTTATTAGGTCACCAAATTGGGTGCAATCGTCAAATGAAAAAAGGACTTTTGAGCCTTAAACAATATGCTAGTTTTCTTAAAATTACACGTGGCTTCCTCTTGTGGGACGTGTATCAACTTGGCATTTGATTAGAAAATAAGAGATTCTGTGGGCTTGGGCTGGAAATCTTGGTAGGTTCTTACAAGTCACAAAGTACTCATTTTAAAACATATTATTTTATTATTTTGATTGTATTATTAATGATAGTTTGTAATTGAATTTTGATTAATAAATTTACGCGGAGAGATGCACAAGTTCTCTGTAATTTTCAAAAGAAAAAAATTATAGGTCTAATGAATTTTCTGTTTACCATGACTAAAATAAATTAATTGGTCCAATTCATACATCAGAAGAAGAACAAAGGGGAAATTTCACACAAAATAAAGTACAAAGATTGAACATAATATAAAAAAGTTTCGAACTCAAAGAAGAATTTAACAATATATAGTTCTGTTTACACTTTAGACTTTAGTGTTTACGACTAAAGAGTTTATAAGTAGTTTCATCTAAATATGCTATAGCGACCCGCATTTACGCATGTCAAATTATGACAAGCATCAAATTCCAATCCCACAAGCTCCAATAATTCATCCAACCTTTAGTTATTCCAAGAATTTAAGAATCGAATTTTGTCTTACATTATACCACCTTTCTAGACCTTCCTTATAAATAGACCAACCTAGTTTATTTATCCAACACAACCTAACGCATTTAATTCCTTAAAATTCCATTTTATAAGAGAAGAAGTTAAGAGAAGAACCAATGGCATCAACGAAAGCTGTGAAACCAGTTGGGCTTACGGGCCAGCCCAAAGAGGCTCCTAAGGCTTCAAAACCTGCCCCTAAAAAAGCTGAACAGAAACCTCGTGAGCCCAAAAAGAAGGTAATTTATATAATATTTTTAATTGGTTTCTTTCATAAAAAGATTATTTTGTTTGAAGTTCCTAAAATGAAAATGTTTGCAAGAAAAAAATTGCTTGTATCCACAAGATCTTGTTTTCCAATCAAGATCTTCCAATCAAGATACTCAGCCGCTAAACTATAAAATCATTTGCAAAAAATTGGGTCTTGTTTAATTAATCGGAAAAATTGGCGATATACTAGGAAGGACTCTTAAAACAAATTTAATCTAACACAGGGAAACTCCTTTAAAATTAAAATTTTGTTATAATTTTTTTTTACCGAAGCTGTGAAAAGATAAATATTCAGTTTGTATATGAAATAAAAATAAATAATGTATTTTGAAGATGGACAGTGATAAATTAGCCATTAGATTAAATAAGCAAGTACAGATAATTTGTACCAAAAGATATGAGAATACATAATGAATCCCTTCCATCTCCATGTGTTTCAAACATATTATCTTTTCAATTTATTTTAACATTATATAATTACTTCTAATGTCCAATTAATGATTCATATTATATTTTTGTATTTTAACAGATCACCAAGGCCCCAAAACCAGGTCCAAAGAATTAATGTACGATCAAGATGTATGAGATCTAATATACGACATGATATCAGGCATGGCTTGTCATATCTCTTCTTATCTTTAATATTTAAAACTTGGTATTTTTAATTGTTGTGATGCTATGTTGTGTAAACTCTTGAGTTTGTAATTTGGTGTATGGAAATGAAATAGTTTTTATTTGTGGTATGTTTTCTTGTTCTTTTCATATATAAAAGCTTTCATGTTAAAATTGTTCTTTTTTCTCTCTTTTGACAGAGTAACGAAAAAGAATGCACCAAATCTCACCAAAAAGAAAAACAAATTTACATTTGCATTGCATTATATATATATATATATATATATATATATATATATATATATATATATATAATATTATGTTTCTTTTATTATATGTTATGTGTATTATTTCATAGTTTTACGAGTTCTTAGTTGCTTATTGGGTGTGTTCATTCATTTACCTAAAATTAATATATATATATATATATATATATATATATATATATATATATATATATATATATATATATATATTTTTTAATTTTAGGTAAATGAATGAACACACCCAATAAGCAACTAAGAACTCATAAAACTATGAAATAATACACATAACATATAATAAAAGAAACATAATATTTAAAAGAAAGTAAAAAGAATATAACAAGTAAGCGAACTTCTACTTAGATAGTTAGCTAAAGTACTTGTACCAAACAAGAAACATTTCACTATAAAAAATCTCTTCCATACGAGTCCAACTTAGTGCTCATGGCTCAAAACCTGTCATAAAATCAGAGGTGGCTCGGCTGTAATATTTGTGTGACAGGTCAAGGGCCTCACAGACCTTAGGGCTTCTGATTTTTATATTCTTTACATTGAATTTCTTTTTTTTTTTGAAGAGGAAGAAATCCGGATTTCGAACCGGGGGACCTCCCATATGAGAATAAGTGGTAAGATCATTGGGCTAAGAGGCCCTTCTCAAAAGTAATACTTTACATTGAACTTCATAAACAAAGTTCCATATATAGTGCACTTGTCTCTAATTAAGTGTGAATGAGATGAGAGAAAAACAAGTGTACCAAATAAACTTTTGTTAGGACCAGTCGATTATGAACCATATTTGTTTGAGAAAAAAGAGAAACTAATGTTATGTATATTTTTCATGGACCAATATTACATCATAACTCATTTGAGTATACTTAATTTATGCATACATGACCCGTGATGCATGCTTTTGGATAAGAAAAATAGGATAAAAAGAAAAGAAAAGAAAAAACACATTAAATCAAAATTTAGTTGATTTCTTTTCTTTTAGAAAAATGATTTGTGTAATATTATTAACCATTGATATGTCATAATTTTTATAAAATTCACATATAAATACTTATTAGCTTTTATTTAAATCATCTTTTGCATTAAACAAAATTATCTAAATTTTAAGGCCGCGAATTGCTAGCCGTCAAAGGCCTCTTAAAAGACAGAACCGGCCCTGCATAAAATGAACAATCATCCATAACAACAATAAGCACAAAATAGCAAATAATAATACTTCAAAAACAATAAAGTACCTTGTTAAAATGGACTAATTTGACGGGCCAATTGTAACTGCCACTCTGGCACCAGGCGTCTCGGTTTGGGAATAACTGTATTATTTGGTACTGGTATGGTACTGTTAATAGAATGTATCGTACCGACCACATCTTCAACCAATTCATCTCTCCCTCCTCTTAGTGGGTCCTGTTCAGATACTCAGAATTAGAAGACGAGAAGAAAAAAAGTTGCTAAAATTGGGTCAATATTGCACTTTATACCATTTTCGATAAATATTGTATTGATATATTACTTTTTTTGCCTATGCAATGTTTGTTGTACACAAATTAAATACTACACGACAAAATGGTATATTGAGGTTATGCATCAAATTATTTTTGAACCGTAAACATAATGAGTTAATAATAATTACTAATTACTTTTATTATTTTATTATTATTACCTGAAGAAACAAATCTGTATGAGTTTTGCCTTCATATAACACTAATCTAACTTGAGCACCTGCCTTTTTCAAAACCTCCGCAAATTCCTCACTAAATATTAAAATAAAATTCTCAATTTAGAAAAACATATTATTAATAGGCAAAAAATAATTATTTGAATAACAAGCTGAACCTGGCTGACGAAGGTATTGAATAATCATCAGTACCGTGAAATAATATAATTGGAGGTAATAAAGATATTGCTTTGTCATTTGATTCCTTTGCAATTATTTCAGGCGAGAATCTTTGCAGCCCTAGCTCTCCTTCCATTATGCTAAAACAGAAATAAATATAAATTTTGCATCAATTTGTTGTATATTTATAATTAAAAGTTGGATTAATTAAGAGGGTATATATATTAGGATTGCTTACCTGAGAAAAATCCTCTTGTATAAACCACGTTCATGAAAATGATCAACTAAGTTGTGCAGATTATACCTATAAATAATATGAAGAATATTAAAAAAAACAAAAAAATATAATTGAATGGCTAGCATAATATTAAAGCCCCAGCTAACCTATTTTTTATATACAACTTAATCCATCATATAATGCTTATTACTATTATACATAGTCAAATTATATATAAGAAAATTACCCGCCAGATAAACCAAAGTAAGCTTTAATTTGCAAAACGCTCCAGGAAATATTTTCGCCTGACGCTTCTTTAACAGCTTGACTCATCAGAGCACAAGCCGCAATGTGGGCCCCAGCTGATTGGCCCATTAAATAAATCCTTTATATAATAAAATTACAAACATTAGTCCATTAAACAAAATATAAATTTTTAATGTTACGTATTTAAGAGAATAACTAAAAAAATATACTGATTAGGGTCGCCACCGTAATTTGCGATGTTATTGCACACGAATGAAATCCCTTCAGAAGCGTCTTGTACCATATCTCCTATTGTGCCTTGCGGGAAATTTCTACAAAATTGAAATGAAAATTCTTATAAATCAATATAAGTTTTTACAAATATTGACTGATAATTAGAATTTTTTTGTTTAAATTACCTATAATCAATGCAAGCAACTATGATTCCTCTATCGGCTAGCCGTTTTCCTAGTAGAGATCCCCATGCTTTATAACTAAAAACCAAAATAATTAAAATTAGAAAACTTATTTTCTTTTAATATTGCATGATTTATTTATTATATTAAAAAAAATTACCCAATAATCCAAGCGCCGCCAGTTACAAATGCCACAACTGGATTTGAGCCGCTACAAACTTTTGGGAGATACAAATCCAATCTTCAAAGAAAAATTAATAATATAAATTAGTAAATAAAATAAAAATTATGAATTTATGCCTGTTTTTAGATATTTTAGTTTACCTGTTACGGGGTTGTCTGCCGTAAACTACACTTCTATGTACTTGACTAGAGAAAAAATAATAATATCCAACTGAAACAAAAAAAAATTAAGAAATTCTAAATTATACTAATATGATATCAACATATGTGAATATACAAAATATATGATGACCAAACAAAAAAAGGAGATTATCGTATGAATGAACTAACCTTGTAGAAAACCAGGCATAAGCAAAAATGCATATATAGCAAGTGCTAAAAGTCTTGAAACCCATCTATAACCTAGACTGGATATAAAATAAAATAAAATAATTATTATTTTCTAAAATGGCTTGAATTTTTTTATGAGAAATTATACATAGTGTCCAGCTTTTGGAGTGCCCAGAAACGCCCACCATATAATTTTAGCTATACATATATATATATTTGCACTTGGATATATGTTTTGTGTTTACAAATATAACTTTTTGAAAATATATATTTTTTATAATTTCACTATACTTTTTGCGTTTACAAAAATATCTTTTTTGTAATTTCATCATACCTTTTATAATCGGGCGTTGCTGGGCGCTCAAAATGCTAGCATTCCATATCTGAACCCTTTTTTTATTATTAGTTTTGAAATGATGCAAACGTAGTTAGTCATTCACCATATGATTAGAAATAATACCATTTATGTATATACATATTCATTGTATGTTTTTGTATGCATTATATCTTTTCATATGTAAAATACATTGACATATGATATATCATTTTTGTGTAAAGACAATTTTGCTTCAACATGATACAGTACAGTCATACAAAAGTGATCATGTCAAAATCATTCAATATCAATATCTGGAAATTAAATATGTGGATATTGATATTAATACTATATATTTTGTGATCCTCTCAAATATCACTCTGTAACAATTATTAAATATCTGTGATATTCGAATAAATAATCATACAAAATATATATATTCAAATTTGATTGAATTGATTAAAAAAAAACAGAAACAAACCGTTACACATGCCCCCACCATGTGAACATGAGTCGACATTCTTTGTTTCTTTTGCATCAACAATCAAACAAATAAAAAACCAATTTTGATTTCCTTTGTGTCTTGTTTGTGGCCAAAATATTGTAGCACAACATGGTATATAAATAAGGGAAAATAAATCGTTTAATGAAGATATAATACGTAAAAATGGAAAACTAGCTATCACATATTACAAAATAGCAAATAACACAACGATTATAATTGATTTTTAGTTAGATTTAATGGACTATAAAATTACAAAATTATCTCCACACAAAATTGTGTAAAGAAACGGGCATAGAAATTAGAAAACTGATGGAAATAGCAGTCAAAGACGTTTGAAAAACACTAGAAGCTGCAACAAACATTTTTGCCACGTCAATTTCAATTCAACAAAAGAAGGAACAACATGAAAACTTGGTTTGATAGTAAAGAGTTGCACTTTGGTCACAGATATTTCCAGAATTTCAACGTATGGTATCTTATACCTCTTTTGATCCTATACGGCTATACAATAATACAACTCAACCCAGTTTATTAGCAGCTGTATTGTACTTTATCAAAAGTATAAAATTAAATTGGAATATCCATATTCCATCATAACCGACTCTAAAAATAGACCACCGAAATAAGTTAGTTGTCCACCAAAAAGAGTACATGAAAATAAGTCACGAGTAAAAATTGACAATATGTCCCTACAGCTACTCAAAATTACAATGAAGGGTCATGCATTCAAGATAAACTAATTCACTTTACTCTTGAATCACGATGCCATTAAAACATTTAAATGCAAAGAAAATCCAAGAAAATAGAGACGAATTTCAAAATTTTCATACAAAACTGAGATGAATTTCAAAAGTTCAAACAGACCCACCAAACAAACAGTGCCCGAAATTGTAATTTGAGCAAAAGAAAAGGACCAGAGTAGATAAAGTACCCAAGATATTGCAGAAGCGTAAAAGCGAGGTGCGTGATCAGATAAGTCTCCGACGCCGCATGCTCCATGTCTCGCCGGAAAGACGAACCGTCTCCACCTTGCTCTGCCGCCTCGCCGGAGGTCCTTCTCCGGCGACTCGCCGACGAGCTCCTATGCAAAATCTCCGCCTCTGAATTGACGTCCTCGCACGAAAATTCCATTACCGTCCCCATTCCCTGTTCTTTTTATACAATCGTATAAAGAGAGATAGATAGAGAGAGGTTTTTTTTTACGTGTTTTGTTTGGTTTGTGGAGGGAAAAGAGTGGGAAGCATTTAAAGAGTTGTAATGAGAGAAATCCACGTGGATTTGAGGGTGGCAAGCAAGGCTAGTCTAGTTTGATTGCACTGCTTTCTTTTTCGGGTTTTTACTGCTTTAAAATTCGGGTTTTCTTGAAAGGTGAAACGGAAGTTCTGAGATGCATACAGAAAAACTGCTGAGTCAGGTTTTGAAATCCTGTGTGGTTAATTCATATGTATATAGCCTGTGTAACGGGTGATTCAGTCAAGTGGCTTCCCATTCAAGGGTTCGGTGACTCAGGTCACATCAAATCAGACAGATAGGATTGCAGGCTTGAAGAAGGCTTTTTGTTTTGCTCATTATTTTGGATTTGGAGTTGGTCAATCGACTCATGGTGGATTTTTTGAGTGCACGTATTGACATATTTAATTGGATAGCCTCCGCTTTTTGGTAGGAATGGAGATCTCCCTTTGCTATGAGATGTTGATATTATTGTGGTTTAGGAAGATCGTATGATGTTTCGAAAATGTTATTCCTCAAATTATATGATGTTTCGGAAATGTTTTCCTTCCTTCTCCGCGGTGTATTAATTATGATGTCATATATAAAGAATTAGAATTTTGCGTGCAGACAATAGTGATATTCCGCAGTGATAATTGGTAATTATGTCAAATTTTGATTTTATTAACAAGATTGTAATAATTTGGGTTGACAAATAATATTTTGTAGACATCACATATCCATTACACATCAAAATAAAATATCATTAATTAATGATTGTACGATGAGTCTTTACCATGTATTTTTTTTATTATTGCATCAGAATGTAGAGGATGAACCTTTTCATTTTTCCCCTTCTATTTCAATTCTCCTTAACTTCCATCACAAATTGGGTTTTTGAAAACTATGTAATGTATAAAATGACTCTTAGTTACTTCCAATCTCAAATTATCAGCTAGTTTGCTTACTGTTTAGCATATCACCATGTTTGCCAGACAATTAAAGATATTAGTAAATGATTTTTTATATACATTGTATAAAAATATGCAATATAAAAAAGAATATGTCATATTTTATATATTTATACAATTAGATAGTTATATTATAATTGATAAATAATTTATCTTGTTTACTCGAGTACAAATATGTAATTGTATTTATGGGATTAATATGATTAAAACGACTCATTTGATATTTGAATTATTGAAAGTTTTTATATGTATGAAATATTGTTATTCTTAATAATTAATTTATGAGTATAATAACAATAAAAACATCTAAAAACCAGCACTTGAAATTTTTTTGCCGTGAATATTTTCATTTAATTATAAAACAATAGTAATAAATACCATGAGACATCCCATTATTTTAGTCATAGGGGATTATATTATAATTATAAACAGAGATACATCCATTATTTTGGGTTTGGAACAGAGGGGGTAGGCAATCAAGTTTGGGTCATAGATTTTGTGTGGTTATCCATATACGTAATCTGTCAGCCATTGTTTCAATTTTTTTTTTTATAATAATATCTGAATCACAAGAACAAAAGTACAAGTACAACTACAGGCTGGAGATAATATAGTATAAATTCAGATATGGGGGCCATCACTAATCATCAACTCATTAAATGTGACTACATAAGAACTTAGCAAACATTATCATTAGAGTAAATCTTTCGCTCTCCACCAATGCGGTAATTGGAGTTTATTTAATGTTTTTTCACAACTTTTTGAAATTTTTGGGTTAGAAAGTGACCCAGTATATTCAAATTATCATATATTAAAACTCTCTAATTACCATATAAAAATATAAAAAAACCCACTAATCATCATCTTGGGGACATAAATAGCATAAATGAGATCTCTCTAATGTACTCTACCATTTATTTCTAGCTATTCAATATAGCAAGAATACCACTCATATACTTTTGAGACTCCCCTGCTGTGTCATACTCACATATCCCTTAAAATGTGCTTGAATTTTCGGCCATCAAGTTTCCCTCTCAAGTTATCTAAATTGTTTAATTCATATCAGATTTGTGACATGACTCCGGTCGAAATAATTAGTTCTTGCCTCTCAATAATTGAATTAAAAAAAGCAAGCAGAAGCAAAAACTGAGATAAGGATAAAATGGATAACTATTATATATCCAGTCTACTGTATAGTGTATAAGATAGGATGACATTTCTTTTCAACTTCAGCTGTACTTAAATACAGAATAATCGCAATACAACCAAACATAAAGTTCTACCAACTATTTATATCTTTAAATACCAAATGTAATGTAAAAATTCACACCATAGCATAAAACTAAAATTTCTTCAAATTAACAACACATCTTCAAATAATAATTACTTTAACCAACCAATTTATTCACCAATAATCTCCACACGAGCACTCACCACCCACAAAATGATGAAACCTCCTATTATCCCTCACCACAATCTCTCTCTCAACAACCATACTCATAACCCTAATCGCCTCATGACAATCCCCACAAATCCTCAAATTCTTCAAAACCCTAATTTTCGCCCCGTTCCCCAATCTCAAAAGCCCAAATCCAATCGCAAGCCTCTCGCTATGTCGACTCAAAACTCGCTCCTTCTCCTTCTCCCCCATTAAATGCAACACCAACTTAGTATTTGGCTCATACCCTAACTTCCTTATCTTAGCGTAAATCATATCTAAATACTTACAAATCTCATCAAAATCTTCATGATTCGTGTCATTAACAACAAAAACATGCGTCTTATTCTTCACCTCAATCCAACTGCAACCCGGTTCTTTCTTAACCCCTAAATCTCGCATTAATTTCCTAACTCTAGCCGCTTCAACCCATCTACCTTGTGAGGAATACATATTAGACAATAATATATACGTGCCATTAATATGCGGAGCGGATTTTAATAACTTTTCCGCCGCTTCCAAAACAAGATCCGTTAACCCGTTAACCCGCGAGCTCGATAAAACTGCTTCCCAAGTTTCCAAACTCGGTTCAAAAGGCATATTTTGGATTAAATTTTGAATTTCTTCGGCCCGGCCCGCTCGGCCCAATAAGTCTATTAACCTTGTGTAATGCTCCTCATTAGGGGCAATTCCGTAATTTCGCTCCATGGATTCGAAATGGTGTAAACCCTGATCCACTAACCCGTTATGGACGCAGGCTGAGAGCACTGTTAAAAATGTGATTCTGTTTGGATGGAAACCTTCTAGAAGCATTTCGTCGAATAGTTCTAAAGCGGCTGAGCCCTGCCCGTGCTGACCTAATGCTGACATCATCGCGTTGTATGAGACTAAGTCTAAGTAACGCATTTTGTTAAACACTTGTTGAGCATCGTTTACAAGCCCGCATTTGCCATACATTGTTATAAGGGCGTTTTGGGCAGAATTGCTCGAGTCAAACCCTAATCTGAGGAGTTGACCGTGGAGAGTTTGACCCGGTTGGACCGAACCGAGATCTCCACATGCTGTAAATACGCCAGCATAAGTATAATCGCACGGCTCAAAGCCTTTGTTTCTCATTTCATGAAATAAGTTGAGAGCTCGTTCTGCCTTGTCGTTGTGCACAAATCCTGATGTCATGACCAGCCAGGCCATTTGATTCTTGCATGGCATTGTTGTAAATATTTCGAACGCTTTGTCTATGAGTTTTGATTCTATGTAGCCTGTTAGAATTGAGTTGTAAGAGACTGAGTCTTTGAGAGGCATTTTGTCGAACAAGTGGCGAGCGGTTTGTAACAAGCTGGATTTTGAGTACATGGTAATTAAGATGTTGTTGATTGGTAATTTGGAGCTTGGTTTGAGATTAGGAGATGAAATGATTATGTGTGCATGAACTGATTTAGCGAGTGAGAATAGTTTTCCGTTTATACAGGCGCTAAGTATGCTAGTGTATGTGAACTCATCGAGATTTATATTTTTGGAGACCATTTCTTTGAATAATTTCAACGCGTCAGAAACGAAACCGAACTGGACGAATCCAGATATCATTGCGTTGTAAACGACATCAAAACGTCCATTCATGGTGTGAAAAGCATTTATTGCATCATTCAATCTTCCTTTTCTGATGTAACAGACTATTAAAGTAGTCCATGTCAGTTCGTCTCTCTCAGACATTTGATCGAACACTTTGCGTGCGCGAAAGATCGATTCTTGACAGTCGCATTTCATGTACACGGATATTAAAGCGTTCCATACTGAAACTGCTTTTCCAACACCAGATTTCATCACAGAGCAATGCAAAGAGTTACAGTGAGTAATAGAAAGATTCAAAGCGGAATTCATGGCGCTCAGAACGGCAGTGTAACTGTAATTATCAGGCCGGAATCCCTCACGTAACATATTACAGAAAACATCAATTCCTTTCTTCCCGTGTTTCTCTCGTGCATAAGCAGAAATCATGGAGTTATAAAGCACGGCGTCACGAGAAGAAACTGGTGTTGAGTCAAAAATTTGAGAAGCGAGATCTATCCGACCAGATGATGCAAAGGCAGAGAGAAGTGACGTGGCAGCAAATGAGTCGGGGAGAGGAAGAGACTGAATGAAGAGGCGATGCGCGGAGCGTAAATCGGGGGAGAGAGAGTAGAGGTGGATGAGGCGGTTGAGGAGGCGGGGCCTCGGGCGGAGGCCGGCGGTGAGGAGGTGCGCGTGGAGCGAGCGGAGAGGAAGGAGGGTTGAGGAAGAGGAGGAGAGGCGACGAAGTAAGGAAGAGTAGAAGTTAGTGAGGTGGCCGGCGTTGAGGAGGAGCGCGGAGGTGTACGGCGGAGCTGGTGCAGCAGCCATGGTTGGCGCATTTTGCTCTCTCGCCTGATTTTGAAAGGAGACGTTGACGTTGGTAAACTCGAATTATATTTCCGTAATAATTCCTTATTTGGGCTTTCTGTAGTCCAGATTTGGCCCACAATAATATATTCCCCTAAATAATTCCTTATTTTGGGCCTTTTGTACCGTAGTGTAAATATTATTTCATTCATTTTTCTGTGAATGGGTATTATCATACGAAAAGAAAGTATTGTTTCTTGCAGAGAAAACTAAGAAATAATCGAGATTCAAAGAAGAAAAAAGAAATAGTTGAGAATTGAGGTCGACAGATCGAGTTTGAGAGAGAGAGAGATGGCGGAAGGGAACGGAGGAGGAGGAGAGGATGGGCAGAAGATAAAGAGGATCGCGGCGGCGGCGTACGACTACGAGAACGACGCGCGGTGGCCGAGCTACTGGTCCAACGTCCTCATCCCGCCGCACATGGCCGCCCGCCCCGACCTGATGGATCACTTCAAGCGCAAGTTCTACCAGCGCTACATCGTACGTTTCATCCAGTTAGATTTATGTGATCGGATTCGCTTAGCCTACCAGTGCTTCTGATTTGGACGATTAGCAGCATTACTTAGCCGGAGTGAATTCAGTGAATCTGTGGAGAGTTTATTCGATTGATTGATGATTTAAAGTTATTCTGTCGTTTTGAACTAACAGTATGAGTTAGGGGCATTTGATTTATTATGATAAATCGACTCGGTTTCTTAAATAACCTTTTTAGTAGAGAAAGTTCTTAGGATTCTTTCTTGCTGGATGGAGTAAAGAATGGAACCTCTTTAGTTGCTTTAAATCTTATCTTGTTCTTCAGATACTGGAATCCAAACCTTTGAGATCCCATCACATCATTTATACCAAAGTTCCAGCCTCTTTCTGATTTCTTACATTTATGCACAAATAAAACTTTTCAAAAGAATTAATATTATTCAATCTGATAATTTGACAGGATCCTGATTTTGTTGTGGATGCAATGGCTTCTAATTCCAGATCGAGCGGAGCCTCGTCTTCTTCTTCTCAGTCAACAACAGGACCTTCTAGAAGGTCAACTCGTTCTGTTGACCAGACTTCAAGGCCCCATGATTCAGGTTTCATTCATTTATTTATTTAATACTTATTTGTAATTGTCCAATTTTTGCATCAATTAACTACAGGTCTTGAATTGCCTTACTAAAGATCCATTTCATCCTCAATTTCTTGCAATTAGGCCTTGTTTTTGTGCAATTTATGCAGTTAAAAGCTTAAAAATAAAATAAAAAAGTGAACATAAATGTTACTTTAAATTATATCTTATATGTATTTTTTCTCACGTTTTTGAAATTTATGAATTTTGTAGGATCAAGTGGTGGTACAAGTTCAAGGCCGTTGGATAGGAGGTCCATTCATTTATCTCTTAATGTTTGGGTATTTATTAACTTCCTTTTTTTTCCTTTTTTTAAAAAAAAAAATTTAACTTACAATACAAATCTTGTTTTATTTTTGTCGATCCAAATTGAATTTAATTTCTTTTGATTCGTTGATCCAAATGTAATTCAACTTGTCTTGTCTTTTATTTTGATATATTTTCTTTAATTTGTCAACTGATACAATTTGACAGCTTAATCGAGGCTTAAAATACATGTACCATTCGACCTTAGTATTGGTTACTGAAATTATGATTTTGTACTGTCTATATATATTTTCTTGATATTTTTTTTACTTCAAAATTTGACAGGTGGCGCTTGTTTCTATAATTGGAATGATTCCTATTGTACCAAAAGAGTTTTCCATTAAAGTGTACCGTTTGGCTTTACTTGGCACTTTATGCTCTAATTCTTACTCTTTGTACACTATTCATGGGGTACTTAAACTTTTTATTTATTCATCACAAATTAATAAATCATTTCTTTGTTCTTTCAAATTAACATTCTATTTGTGATGTTTTATTTTATTTTTTCAGAAACCAAGGGCGTGGAATTTGAATGCGATTCAAGCATGGTTTCAAACTGTATTGGCGACAAAGGAATTTATACGATTAATATACTGCCTTTCTTTCATTACTTCTCAATTACAACTCAAATGTAAGCATTTGTTTATTATATAATTCATTATTTTGTAAGGAGTTGATTGTCAATTTGGAATCTTTTGGATGAGGATTAAATTAATTATAATTATTAATTACCCCTACCATATTCTATTTTTTCTAATATAATTAATTATTTGATTTATATTTATATAGTTGCTTTAATTCCGGTGCTAATATGGGCGCTTGAACAAATTGCAAAGTTTTTGAGACGCAATTTCTCTACTTCCTCCTTGTACAAGTAATAAATAATCCATTCTAACATATTTTATATTTCAAAACAGAATATTACATACAAAAGTTGTTATATTTATGCAGGAAATATTTGGAGGAGCCTTGTTTGTGGATCGAAACAAATACAAGCACGCTCAATATTATGAGCGCAAATTCCGAAATTGCCCTTGGTTTTCTTGTCATCTTCTCACTCCTCTCGTGAGTAACTAAATACACCCATTTAATAATATTATTTCAAAATGTGTGATTTTTTAAAGAGGGAACTTTTGGCAAATAATGAAAATGATGTTTTCTTTTTCTTCCGCAGATGTAATTTTACTTGTACTTTTTAATTTTTGTGTTTTTAATTTTTGTTCAAGGTTTTGATTGTAATTTTGTTAATACAGGTGGCAACGCAACATAATTCAGACCTTCATATATTGGCAGGTATATATCCTATGTATAAATTTATATAACATTGTATACATAGAATCATATGATATTTTAATATAGGGAAATTTACAAACAAGCCCTATTTTAAAAAAAGCCCCGCCCCCTCATTATTGAAAGTTGAAAAAATTAAGAAAAACCTTATATTTAAAAAAAAATTAATTCATATTCACAATATTATATATCATATATTACTTTTTTTTTGAAATTATCAGATGACGAAGTTAACATATATTCTAATTTGTACATTATACATTTTTATACCTCTTTGGATGCCAAACCATCTTTACATAATCTAACCTTACCTTTCTGAGTACCATTATGTCAATTACCATTTTTTTATTTTATTTTCAGATGATGAAATTAATGTATCATTCGCCAGCCACAGGAAGTTACCACAAAAGCGCATGGGCAGCAATAGGTCGTAAAATGAACCCTTATGTTACAAAATACGCTCCGTTTTTGAATAGACCCGTTTCTGCGGTCCAAAGATGGTGGTTCAGATAGTCAGTTGGAATGAATGAACTTTATGATTTTTTTTATTTGTTCAATAATGTATGGATAGTTTGTTGTGGAATTTATGTTATTGTATTTATTGACCTGAGTTGAGTTATTTTTTGGTATGGTAATAAAAGAAGTAATGAGAGAATCTGAGGTTACTTTTTATTTTTGTATTTCTTGAATGTGGTTAGATTTCTTTTCAAAGATGTGTTTCTTTTCTTTTACTTTGGTGTTTGCCGTGCTTCATATGACAAGAAAAGATTATTTTGTTTTTGATTGCTTGTTATTTTCAGAGGTAAAGGTACCATACCTCTATCCTAATTCAGAATATCATGAGTAAAATATAAATGATTCTCTGTTTAAATTTTATTAATGTCAAATAATGGCGCTCTTTTAGTTATATTCATTCAATCAAAAAATTATACTGCTTATAATCAATCTCTTATATCGCAATTTAAACAAATTCACAAAATGTCTGTCAATCTATTGTTTATACATTGAGCCGCATCAAGCTTCAAAGGTATAACTATGGACCATCCGAACTAATCATAAGAATGAAGATATAATGATAAAGAAGATGCACTAGTCAACTCTCTCATGTGCTCAACAACTCATCATTAATCTCTATATTCCATTTTAGAGTAGAAGTATTTCAGAGAGTGTATAATAATTATTTAGTGATAGATCTTAATTGAAATCACGGCAAATTTTAAGAAGTCACGGCAACCCTAATTTTTCCTTGACTTAGTCATAATCATATTAAAATAGAACATAACGTCTCATTTAAAATCTCTTTCACAAAACGCAAATACAATTTCAAAAGAAAAGAAAACAATTCAAACCTCAAAATATAAAATTCCATGGCTGTAAAAGGAAAGGAACAGTTTAAGGTCACGGTATAAAAAAATTATAAAGAAAATTCAGCAACCACTCGACTTCATTTGGCTTCTCATCCCATGCTTCCCTTTCAAATTTTCGGAAAGATGAATTGATAATTCATCGAAATAATATATACAATTTAGCTTGTTATTCCCCATCAGTCCCAAACAAACAAGCACAAAAAAAAAAAAAAAAAATTCCAAGGCCAAGGGAAAAAAAAAATCCAAAACCTACTCTAAAAATAGTGTTTGATCAAACCTTCTCTAATACCCTCTCAAACATTTCGTCATCGACCAAGTCTACTCTAATCAATTTCTCATTCTCCTCTTCAAAGCCTAATTAATCAATGAATCGCAATACCGAAAAAATCAAGAGCGGATTTCGCCATTACGGCCGTAAATTCCGGAAAGCTTATTACACCATCTCCGTCTGTATCTGCTTCGGTCATCATTTGTGTCAGCTCGCCGAAAGACAAAGGTTGACCCATTTTCGCCATAGTTCTTGCCAACTCAGCCGCTGATATAAACCCATTTCCATCTCTATCAAACGCGCGGAAAATCTCCAACAATTGCACTTGGTCTAACAAAGATTGCTGAGTCATCAGTGGTGCGATTGCAGATGCTAACTCTTCGAACTCGATCATCCCATTGTTGTTTGAGTCCATGATGGATAAAAGCGCGTGCAATTCGTCTCCTGTTGGTTTGAGTCCGATTGAGCGAAGTAAGGCGGCCAGTTCGAGCTGAGTCAGGCTGCCGTCTCCATCCATGTCAAACCGGCGAAAAATATCGCGCAGTTGTTTGAGTTGGTCGCCTCTTAGGGTTTGCATTGGATGGTTTTACGTGAGTTTTGTGAATTTTTTGAAGAGGGGGAGGAATAAGGATATAATGGTTTATGAAGGAGAAGAAGGGTTGAGGGAAGCGCGTTGAGGGGATTGGGGAAAACTGGAAGGTCGCTGGTCGGGTCGCATTTTAAAATGAAAAATTGTTTAATTGTTTAAGTTTGGAGGAATAGTAAAATGAAAGTTTGTTATTGGAGGTGAAAAGAAAGAATAAAGATGATGGGAGGTGATGGAATGAAGGGTTGGGATGGGTCAAGATTTGGAGGTGGTCAAAGTTGGATTTCGAAAGTGTTCTGATTAATTTAAATAGACTTGGTCGAGTCAAATTAATTAGAGTGAAACGGTTGGTTCTGTACTGAAGATAAATCATGACATTATTCGCCATATTAAGTAATTATATAGTCCTTATATAGCCATTACATTATATATACTATTTTGTATTAATTATGAAATGAATGTTTAAAAAGAACTAGATAATTTGTATTACAATGTGTCTGTAGTATATTAGATACATAAAACTGTACATTAATGAATTATTTACTATTACATATAGAAAGTTGAGACTGCACTAACACTAGTTAAAAAGGTTAGATGGTTTTTCAAAATATCAAAAAAGGTAGGTGATTTTTTAAAAATTTCCCTTAAATACAGTAGATCTGCTAACTTAATCAACCGACAATTATGGGATCTTGGGTCCTAATAATAATTTACTATGACAGAAATATAATAAGATTCTGACAAGGAGGTGGGATGATGAATGAAGTACGAACCCAAATGAAATTAATCTGAACTGACTAGGAGGCTTCCTCTTAGTTTCCAGAGTGATTCAGCATTATTGTGTACATGCCACTAGAATATTAGACAGCTAGATTTGAACAAGGGCTTAGTCAGCTCACAGAGATTGCCTACCATATCACATTATTGCTGGTTCTCAATATGTTAAAATTTCTTTTAAAGAATATAACATTTTTACTCATTTTAGGGCAGTGAAAAACTTTTTTTTAACAAAATAAATATTTATATTTGCTTAATTAGTCAAAATTATAAGCCCTCCCACTAATATGTACATAAGAAAATGGTGGAGAATTTTTCTTCAAAAGAAAAAAAAATAAAATGGTGGAGCACTAAACTAATATAAGATTTGCGCCCGCAATGTTAGATGATTTTCAAAATAAGTGAATTTATTTTAAAATAAATAATGATTTAAAATATTTTACTTGGAAAATAATGATTTAATTTATATTTCAGTATAAAAAAACACAAACATAGAGTTTTACAAGTATCAAATAATTAAAATATGCTAATATTTTAAAAACCAATAGCATTGCAATATGATTCCTCCTCCACCGTCTTACTATAACTTATCATGTTTGCTTGGAAAGACAAGCCATGCCTCTACCAATCTTCAAATCCATAAACAACAAAGAAAAAGAAACAAGATCAGAAAAAATGTAATTTCTAACATTAAATTAATTAAAAAAATACAAAGTTATCAGATTTTTTTTTTTTACCTGGCTGACCATCGTCGTTTATGATCTTTAAATCCAGCAAACAAAAAAGAAAAAACCCCGAAAAACCAGAAAAAGAGATAATTTCAAAAATAAACTTAATTAAAAAGAAAAAAAGTTATGATAATTATTGAACCGTATGGCCTCCTAGTGAACTTGAGAACCTTCCTCTAATTTAGAGGGAGGAAATGGTAAAAGTAAATGGTCCTTTTGGGGTTAGAGGGCTGGCTCAGAATTTGAGTTCTTTATACTTTTCATCGTATTTAGAAAGGGAATGAACGAAATCTTTGTAGGCATACTAACGGGTACTAGTTTGTTCCAAGTTAAATTGCATTTGAACATTCATTCTTTAATGTGTACTAGCTACCCTCGAATCAGAGTATATAACCTCAACCCAGTACAAAAGAACCTCAATTATCCACGAAAAAGAGAAATTAGAGTCAAATTACTTACCTTTTTTATGATGTAACGGGCGACAACAGGCTGAAGGGAAGTGAATAAGGCAGTGCAATAGCGGCGATTTTCTTGATGTGTCACTTCTTCTATTTCTGTGTTGACAGTGGCAGAGGCAAAGGCAAAATCATCAAGAAGCTCGAAAGAGAGGGCGAGAAAGGACAAATGAGACGAATGGAGTGTTGGCATATCTAGCTGCGAAGATTTGCGGGTACTTGGGCAGCAATTTTGTCGATTCAAATTGGTCTATCCTCAAAAGTATATATATAATCAAAATACAAAATAAAGGAAGATATAATCCGACGAGAAGAAAATTCATTTAAAAAAAATTAAGAACAAAACTGACTGGTTGCATTTGAGCCCACAAGGCCGAAGTTACTTGATTTTCTCCAATGCCTTGTGATTAAAAGTTTTCAACAGTAAAATCATAGCTATACTAACTTTTCAGGACCTTCATGACAATAAATAATCTTCCATTTTAGATTAAATTAGGTTCAAAATGCCAGAAGTGTGATTTTTCATGTCGTGTGAACTATCAACTAATTAATGTAAAGCTCATGCCAAGTTAATAATTTTGTAACAATATTGTGACATGCATTTATGGTTACTACTTTTTGCGAGAACAAAAGACCAAGTGCCAAAAATACATTTTAATGCTGAATTATTTATTTTTTTCTAATGAACAATAATAGAGCATACTGAAAATCTTTTGAATGGATTAGTTGATGCTTTTAGTTTAGTTAGTTGTAAAAAGTCTTGTTGTGTTTGTCATGTTTTTTTAAAAACTGATTGGTAAAATGAGCAAGAAATTTCATTTTCTATGTCTTATTTACTTAAAGCTAACAATTTTTACTGTTGGTATTTAGTAAAATGATGTGGAATAATATACTAATACAATAATATGTATAGTTGTATATTAGATGTTGGGCCTTCATGATTTTGGGGCTCTAGACTAAAGCCTAGCCCGCCTATACATTTGGCCTGCCACTTTCAAAACATGAAATTATAATACAGTGAATTATTCCAGAATTTGCGATGTTATCATTTTAATTTGCTACGAGTATGAATCTCGCAAACGCATCATAACAATCTTCTTTAGGTTTGTGGAATGAGTTGTTCTCATGTACATTTGGGATGGGATGGATTAAACTTTGTACATTAGATATAATATAATTTATTTTAAATAAAGTTAGAATAGTTTATTTCGAAGATATATTAAGAAAAAAATGTAAGGAAATGAAAATATGTGACTACTGCACAGAGCTGAGACTATAGTTATGTATTCAAAAGTCATGAATATTAAAAAGCATATTATTTGCTTAAACAGGAAATGATTTGATCAAAACCACAACTCGTTGCTACCCAACAACACATTGAAGAAAATTCCGGGCTAGACCTTCCATTAATTTTTCAGAAAAAGGAAAACTTGGACAAAATATCTTATTTATCTATTTAAATCCCTACAAACATTCATTCCATCAGGGCTAAATTATCAATATTTCTTTTCTTTCCCTGTTATTCCTTGAATCAACAATGTCGTATCACAAAGAATGGGTGAATCCATAGCTTTCAGTGTCACATTCTTGCACAATACGTGATACTTCTGTAAAATAAAGTGAGTGTTCCTTCCGTTCAACTTCATCTCCACGTCGAATAATGCGTTTTTTTCGTTAAAACTAGGTATACTGACAGCCGTCCCTGATAACTTAGTCACAAACGTGTTATCTTGACCCCCTTTTGAACACAACATTTGTTCAGAAGACGTGTTATCAACATAACTGCTATCATCAGTTGTTTTTGCGAGTAGGATTCCAGAGGAAGACACTGAGGCGAATCTTCTCTGCAGACAGACCGTGTTTTTACTCCCTGTAGTACTTTCGAAATGGAATACGACATGGAGTACCTATCAAATGAAAATGAATGATGACAAATTGTATCATGATTTCTTTTAGTCTTGTTGTCAGCAGATAAATCATGTCTATTTCACTAGACATGTACTTTTGTTTGTGTATTCTATATACCATTTTGTATATGCGTCTATCTTTTACAAGAAATATATATATTTTCTTATTCCTTGTCTAATGTAGTATAATGGTAAAAATATATACACAAACAAAACTCAAGAGAGGTAATATAATTTGATATTTTTGGAATTTGAGGAGGGCAAATACGATATTTCAAACTTTAGCGGGAAATATAATATTTTTAGTTTTTGAACAATAAATATGAAATTCCCCGATAATATATATGCCAATATAATGGTACATATGATTTTCGTTAAACAGTAATATAAATATTTTGTGCCGGTTCTCCAGTCCAAGCCCCCCACATGTCAGAGGGTTTTTTGAAACATGAAGATTTGAAAGAAAATAATAATTTATTAGAAATTTATAGTAATTATGATTTTGTACCGGATATGATGTAGCGTTGGCATCGAGACCTGATGCAGCAAAAGCGACAGTCGAAAAACGGGCTTGGGTTTTAGGGAGGACACCATAATAGTCATACATGTATATGCTAAGCAAAATAAACAAAAAGAAACTTATGACAAGGAGAAGAAGAACAATCACGAAAACGAAATCACTCATAGCTGATGTCGGGTTTCCATTTGCAGGTTCTGTCCTTTCGTTGCGGTGATGGCAATTCGGGCACTCCATTGGTCTCTATAACAGTTAGAATTTCTCAATTTGAGTTTTTTTTGTGGGAAGCTAAATTGATGATCGGTTATATTTATTGGCGCCTGTTGTTGGAAAATGGTTTTTTTCTGTTGAAGTTATGACTATATTTATACATTGTTGATTTAGAATAATATGGTTAGGCCGGGCCTAGATGTAATGACACCGACTGAATTCCAAAATTTTCCAACTAGTCATATTTCCCTATTTTCAGTTACCAGATTTTGTGATTGTAAATTGTCGGTTTGATTAGTTCTGATAATCTTGTCCGATCAAAAACTCTAATAATCCTTCCATTTTTTACTCCTCTGTTACACAAATATCCCACTTATTTAAATCGTCATAAAATCTACCACGCCACATTTACAATTTACTACCTCTCATTCCAACTGAGCATTCCTCCTCTCAAATTCTATTTATTGAAAAATAATTTAATAATGATGGTTGTGATTTTTTTATTTTCCATAATGGCTTCTAAGCTTACTATGATTTAATTAAATAGAAATTATAATTTAATAAAAATAACAACAACCATATAATTTTGTGTGATAATAACATTTATTCACATTATCGTAAATCTAAATATGTAAAGTAAACAAAAAATTATCATCACATGGCAATGCGATTTTCGTTTTTTTTTGTGATTCGGCAATGTGATTTTCATCATCCACATCCCTTGAAATGTGATGTTTATAATAAAATGATATTATCACGAACTAAACACAACATGTATTTTCATTTTTTTTCTTATAAATATAAAAAACCTAATGGTCTTAACGAGATGAATCTAAAAAAAATAAAATGACCTTAATAAGATAAATATAAAAAACCGAAATGGACCCTAAGGAGATGTAGAGTATCTCATTGAATTGGGCTATCTCATCCCTTCTTCTATTTAATCTGAGTTGTATAGACCCTCTTCATCCTGATGTACTGTACATGTTTCCTACATTTTATCGTTAGAAGACACTTCAGTCATATTCTTTTTTGAATTATACGGAGGACTCACATGTCTCCCATATATCTCCATAAAAACCCAGGTAAACCGGATTCGAATTTGAGATATCTCATTTATTTGAGTGATGTCTTGACTATTTGAGCTTACAAGTGTTGGCACAATTATATTATTTTAATATATAAATTTTTTATCAGTATATAATTATATAAGTTGGTTAATATCCGGTTGTAAGGTTTTCATCTTTGTAAAAAATGCTTCTATCCAATTACTATGCTATTGGGTCGAATAAGAGAAGATTCGGAATATAGAATCTTGGAAAACATATAAACAACAAAACCAACACAATATTTTAATTAATTTTAAAAAATATAACCAACAAAAGAGAGGATGAATGACATCTTATTTTTTTTCGAGAGAGAAGTATAAATGACCACTTGATTTTTATTTTCTTTTAAATCAATTTTACAAAACTCGAGATTCGATCTCCCACTTAATGGGATGAGACTAATATCCTTAGCACTAGACTAATCTACTGACTATGACATCTTATTTTTTTTTATTCTTGATTTTCATTATTTTCCTTTTGTTTTGCTTTTGACCGCTGTATTAACAAATTTTCCTTTTGTATCAACAAATTTTGTCCGTCCAATATGAATTTGGCGACCAATAAGAATTTAGCAAACAACAACTAAATTTTATGTGATTTTCTGAAAGCACTCAGTGTAGGTGAAGAATTATGACACAAGAAAAAAAAATCTTAAAAAAAAAAATTAAAGTATCAACAGTTCAAAAATTTCCACCATACTATACGGCGTAAGAATCAATTTAATAATGTAGCACAATGACAATATCTAAATATAGTGAAAGATAAAGAGGTGGGTGTGAAAATGTTTAGAAAATGGAAAATTACATATGCTTAAAAAAATTTACATATTCTCAAAACTCAAGAGTCACTAATGCTGAGTAAAACATGCCATTTAGTCTGTGATGTATTTTTCCATGAAAAATTTATTTGTTTATTTATGTTATATACACACATTTCATGACATAATAGCTTCTACAAAAGAATCGAACCCATCACAGCATGGAAACCTTGGTCGTTTGACATGGCACGGGGGAGTCCGTTGCTTTGAGCGGCAGACTCTTACACGACACGCGATAGTATGGTTTTGCGAGATGGTTTCTACCTGCAAATATGGTTTTCAAATGGTTAGTTGTGCTTGAACTGAACCAATTAATAGAGCAAAATCAAATTGTAACTAGATTAGAATTGAACTAACAAAACCAGATTTTAAGTTAGACCAAAACACGCCAAATTGGACTTCAATTTAGTTTATTTGGCCGAACCAAGTCATTCTTAAATTATATACTCCAAGATTGGTTAAGTTAAATGCAAAAGATCAAACATAAAGGCTTGAATAAATTGAGTAGCATAGTTTCAACAAAACTGACCCAAATAACAGATCAAAATGAATAAATTGTCCAAGTTAGCTGAACCAAATATCCAACAGAAACGAATCAAACTGAAACCTTACCTTCCAACTCAATATCCACATCGAAAAGTGAATTTTCTTTGTTCAAGCTGCTGGGTAGATTAATAGCAGGCCCCACCACCTTAATATCAAATTCATCTTCATCCCTGTAAGTGTCATAACATGTGTATCCTTTTTTTGGTTCTAACGATTTAGCGACTGTGATGCCGGAGTAGGAAATGGTGGTGAATGTTCTTCGGAGACAGACAGAACTATCGTGATTCCCCATAAATTGCATTATGACATGGAAGACCTAATTAACAATAATTATAAAAAAAAATTAAATAGTGATCGAAAAGCATTCAAGAAATTTGGACGGAACTAGTCTTTCTGATCATCTTATAAGTTATAACACTGATTTATTCAGAAGATATTTACGATTTAACATAGGCTACTTTTATTCTCACCGGATATGATGTAACGTTGGAGTTCAGACCAGATGCGACTATAGCCGCAGAAGAAAAGCTGATGTCACTTTGTGGGACGACGTGATAATAATTACTTAAAGATGCGCAAGCATTAATTAGACAAAAAACAATCAAGCATGAAAAAAACAAACTAAGCACGCCAGAGCTAAAACCCGCAGCAGCTGCTTCTTCATTCGTTTGGAAACGGTGATGACAGTTCGAGCACTCCATGGTTATCTATTGCAATTTGAAATTCTAACAATTTTAATTTTTTAATTTGGATTTGATGATATAGGAAGATGATGATCGGTTTTATTAGTGCAGGGAAATGATTAGTTTTCGGTTTAGAGTTTTGTCTATATTTGTGCATCCTTAATTTGGAATATGGTTAGGCAACGTAACTGCAAAACGGAATTGATTGATCAAATTGTGGTGTGGAGGAATTTGTTTGAATTGACATCAAGTCGTTTTGACATACTGTTATTTGTAATTAGTGAGGTCGTTGATATGTAATTAGAAACAACTTGTCTGCAAAAAAACCCTGCATTATTGTTAAATTGCAAAAAGGAATCCTCCGTTTTTTTTAAAAAAAACCACTAATTTTACATACGGCACCATATACAAAAAAGAGGTTTCTAGTACTTCCCACAATGTCATCAGTGTTATAACCCGTATTTTGTATAAATAATTTATCTTGGGGTATTTTTATAAATTTAAATATTTAAAAATTTCAAGTTATATTTTCAAAATTCATTATATTATGAAAATGATATTTTATATATTTTGATAAACTGAAACTTCATAATTTCTAAATTATTATTATTATTATTATTATTATTATTATTATTATTATTATTATTATTATTATTATTATTATTATTATTATATTAAAAAAATCATATTCATTGAATAATGTTGGTGACTAACATTTAGATTAGTGATTAATGTTCATTGGTCAAAAGAATGATTAAATGTATTTATGGATGGCGCCATATTTATTTCTGATGCATTTTATGTTTATATTATTTCGAAGTTTTGACTAGTTAAATGCACGAATTTATTAATCCGGTACATTCCCTTTGATTTTATGATATGCAAGATTTTGTCTCTATTAATGTCCATAATTCTCTGAATCATGAAATCCATTCTTCTATTTATATTTAGTTCTCCATATTATAATAAAACTACAAAATGAAATTCTTTTTCCAAACAAAATAACTATATTTCGACAATCATGATGGATTGGAGTTTTGAAGACTCATTAAGTCGAGTCATGAGTCTTTTGAGGTAAGGATTCTTGCTCGTATATATTTTCTCCTTAATTATTTTAATGTTATAATTATTAGTAATATTAATATAAAAATATTTTTTTGACAGATCTAGAGCTTATATGGCTCAAAGCAGATATTTTAACAAGTCATAAAATAAAGTATTTGAGAATAATATATATTTTGAAGAAAATATTTTTGTATGCGGGATATAGTGAGATGTGTGAAAAGTGATAGTAAGGCGAATACAACCGTACTTAGTAGGTGAAAGCCAAGGTCACTAATTTGCATAGGTGAAAGGCCGTACTTAGTAGGTGGAAGTTAGAGCCGTCAATCACTCAATAACGAGCTCGGAAAGATGTGTATTTATGGCGTACTCGATGTCACGGAGCATTTTCTAGTGTTTATTCGTATGAAATGACAAATGAGAAAGAAATAGATATCCCAAAGACAAATTTTATTTTCTAATGGTTATATTCACTAAAATGAATATTTTTATATATGAATTTATATAATCATTTATTTTAATTGTATGCGAGTATACTTTACTGAGTATATTTATACTCATCCTTTTGTTTTTATAAATTTTTCCAAGTTCATTTAATTGGGAGATCTGGGGTTGAGCGTCCTCACAACATCGAAAAAAATAAGATAATTGTACAAAAAAAAATGAAATATAAATTATAGATACTAGATTAATATATATTCCTTGTATTCTTCCGTTGTAATACAATTTTTAGTGTCGTATATCCCGAAAGATATACCACCGTTGTATCTCGGGCCTAAAATGGATCCAGAGTATAACAATCAGCAAATTTTACTCATAGTAGAAAGTGAGTCTCACATTTTACTATTAAACCTCTTTTTATTCCTGCACGTAGGACCCACTTCCTACTAGGGATAATTATGCTGATGTATCGTGGGAAGTAGGGCATTTTGATGATAAGGTATATTTTTCTAAAAAAAAGGCTTGGTAAAAAGTATTTGATTATTTATCTTGTGAAAAAGAAAAAAGAAAATACCCACAATTTCTTGTCAGCATTACTGGAAAACAGCAAAAATTAGACTAGTACATGTCCGAATTTCCAGAAAAATAATAGATGAAAATCAGACAAAAATTACACTGATATCACAACTCCATAAACCTTAATTTTTAAATGAAGCTAAATAAAATACCAATCAGACATTAACCTTCATAGTAACACTACAAGACATCGGCACATCCATGTCTTTAATCGGCACATTTTTGCACCAAACGTGATAATAGTTTGAAGGTAAAATGTCAGCCCCAAACTCCATCTCTATATCCACTTTCACTTCTCCTTTTCTGTTTACGAGCAATTCTCGCATCTTTTTTTGGGCGAAGTCACATTGTTCCCCGTAACTCGCATGACAAACTCGTTCCAGTAAAACATGTCAAACTAGGTTTAATGTTCTCTTTCATCAATTAAAATATATCCTTTAACATGGACTTTTTTTCAACAAAAAGGGGGTCCCAATGTGATTTAAAATTGATATATAATAGTAACATGAACTTTTTTTCACAATCGGGTATTAGTCGGATCGGAGTTTGCCGATTCCGACTTGAATCGGCTGAATCGAAATTGGACTTGGCGATTCTTAGAACCATGCCCTCAATAAAACCAACAATTTAAAATAGGACTAAACATAAAAAACTCAAGATACGAAACATTTATTTTATATATTATTTAATTATTTTCTATTTATTTAGAAACAGTTTGTAATATAGGAGATATTAAAAATTTGTTATATAAAAAATATCTTAATGGAAAGTATTTGTTTGTTATCTTTGAACATTCAAAAAAGAAAATAAAAATAAAGAACTAAAAAAATTGATTATTTATCTTGTGAGTAAAAATAACATAAAAAAATTACACACAATTTCCTGCCAACATTACATGAAAAAAGCAAAAATTAGACTAATACATGCTTCAGAAGAAAAAGGAGAGATGAAAATCAGAAAAAAAATTACAAAGATATCACAACACCTTATTCTATAAATGAAACCACATACATTACCAATCAGACCCAGTTAACCTTCATAGTCACACTACAAGGCACCGGCACATCCATAACTTTAATCGGCACATTTTTGCACCAAACATGATAATAGTTTTAAGGAAATAAATCAGCCCTAAACTCCATCTCTATATCCACTTTCACTTCTTTTCGATTTACGAGCGATTCTCGCAATTTTTTTGACAAAGTTACATCGCTCCCATTGACTCTCATGACAAACTCGTCCCAGTTATTCATATCGTAACATGGGACGTCGGTGAGCAACATATAATAACGATCATGAGACAATTTAGCTAGTATTTCGCCCGAGTAAGATATGGTGGTGGAAATTAGAGTAAGACAAGTTCGCGAGCTGGATTCTGTAGTTGGATCGAGTCGAAATATTATGTGATATGCCTATAAACACAAGTATAATAAATGTGTGAATTTGCAAACGTAATATGTGTATTCGAGAAAAATATATAGTATTACAGCAGAGGGTGGATTAATTGGATCATGCTACCACAATCTTCTTTTGAAGAATTTTGCATGTAGGTTTAATCTTCTCACTTATCAATTAAAATATAGAGTTCTTTAACACAAACCTTTTTTTCACAAAAGGGGTCCACAAAAATTCTCCACATTATTGTGTGATTTGTAAGTGACATATAGTCAAAAGTATTATTTTAGTCGTACCGGCAATGAGGTGGCATTGACGTTGAGGCCTGATGCACTTACGTGCACGACGGAAAATTGCACATGGTGTCGAGGTGCATCATTGGTATAAATGGTAGTTAAGTAAGCTAAACCAAGAATGATGGAGAAACTGAGTGTAGAACCAACAACAATAATTTTGATTCTTTGCTTCAGACTGAGTTCGCTCCATTTGGGGGGTCGAAGGCTGTTGTTCTGTCTGAACTCGGATTCAATTTCCATCTCTCTCTCTCTCTGAAATGCTATCTCCAATCTTTTTAAACTCTCTCTCTCTCTCTCTCTCTCTCTCTGATCCTTGTAAAATGTAAATGCTATCACAATTCACGATTTAAAAATGCTAATATTTCGGTTTCCGAAGGAAATGGAGTTTATAGTCTATAGAAGGAGAGTGCAATAAATTTGTTAAACCTAGCAATCAATATTTTTCTTTCCTTCTAAATACTACATCGATTTGAAATATTTAAATATTTCGGTTTCCTAAGGAAGTGTTTTTTTATAGCAATCAATATTTTGGATCTTTCATTTTTCTTCTTTTTAATAAAACTAGGGGTGTAATGAAAATGATCTGGGCAATTCACCTTCTCCTTGCGGTATGGATACCCATAATCCGATAACCCGATCCGAATCCGAATGAATGGATCCACATGTGGATCGAAAAAATATGTCTGATAATAAAATGGATTCGCATTTGGATTTTCCGCTAATTTAATGGATTTGTATTTGGATCTTGGAAGATCCGAATCCGAAATCCGATATGAATCCGACAATTAATATATAGTATACATGTATATATAACAACAAAATAATAAATGCGAAAAATTGGGTAAGAAATCACATATTTTTATGAGATATATGTAAGAAATTAATTATGATAAATATTTGGTAAAAAAAAATGGGCAAGAAATCACTTATTTTATGAGATTTACTCGTTTATAATTTTCTTTTAAGCTTGACGGCATAATCCAAAATCCGATCCGAAACCCGTTTCATTAATGGATTTGGATTCACATATGGATCTTTATTTTCTTAATGGATTTGGATTCGCATTTGGATCTTTTAAATTTAAATTGAATTTGCATGTGGATATTACCTGGATCCGACTCAAAACTGATCCATTAACACCCCTAAATAAAATATGGCCAAAGTTAACCTAGCAATCAATATTTTGGCATTACTAAATTACCCCCTCAGTTATATATATTTGATATTTCTTCAGGCAAATACATCACAAACACGATATGACTCATTAAAACCAAAAACTTAAAATATGATCAAAACATAAAAACATATCAAACATCTACATATCAAACAAATCTTAAAAGCCCAAAAAAAGTGCTATTAACTCGATCAACATCTATTTCCAAAATTAAACAATCTTAAAAAAGAGCTAAAATCGGTTTGCAAGTCTCTCATTTCTCCTCTTGACAATTTCGGCAGCCCAACTCTTCCCAATCTCTGTTTGGAATTTCCCTTTAATAAAAAAATGACAATCTATCAATATAATGAATTTTGCTTTTTTTGGAGGATCATAATGAATAATTTTAACCTGCTGTGGAAATAAAGAACTCATCCAAAACCTTCCCATGTTCTGCACAAATTTGAAAAAATGATTGAACAAAAATAATTAATATGAAAAAACTTTATTACGCTTAATAGTAGTAATATACCTGTCTCATATTCCAAAGCCTGAAGAATCATTTCCACCTGTGAAATAAATAAAATATATAAATATAAGATCTATTTTTTTAATTACATTAAAAGTAAAAAAATACAGCAAAAAGAATCACACTTTGTCAAAATCCTTCACAAGATTGGCTTCAATTGAAGAATTATTCTCATACTCAGCCCAAAGTTCCTTTATTTCATCCGCTACAAACAAAAAAAAGATTCAGAAATCCAAATGTAAATAAAAAAATATTTTCAAGAAAATAAAATATTATTTTATTTATTTACCTCTTAAACCTCCACCAAGAACCTCACACATTTCGCTCAAAGCTTCTTGCTCAAGTCTGCTTTTTTCTGCTTTTGGTACTCCATCAGATGGAGTTATATCACCAACTATAGCTGTAAAAAATAATTATGAAAAAAGTTAGATAATAAAAAGGAAAATGTGAAATTAATAAATGAGAAAAGAGAGATCTTGGTGAATTGTAAATAATGATAATTACCTTCGGCAATATCATGAACAATTGCAATCTTGATACACCTGTTCAATACAACAAATGTGTAATGAGAAAATAAGCCTCACTCAATCTAAATTTTGCCTCAGTTAAACCATAGATTGTGAAGAGTGCTTTAATTGTGACTGAATCTAGCATCAATTAGACCAAATTAAACTAAATTTACCCCAATTCGTTTACTCAAAATATTCAACTGGCACAAGATGCAAAGGGATCTCAAATTCCCCAAAATAAGAGGAACAAAAACGGAACTTCAAATTTAAACTTTGAAAACTGACCTTTCCCTGTCGATATCAGGTAGATCATCGGCGATCAAAGCCATGAGAGCCATGCGGTACATGTGATCAGCAATCGACTCAGGTCCCTTAATCCCATGGTTGATCCATCCTTTTCTCTTCGTCGTCTAACCAAAACAGAAACCAACAGATCATCAACAAGTTATTCCATGAAAATTCCTTTCGAATTTTTAACTCACACATACCTTGAGACGGTGACAAAGAGTGAGGAAATCGATGGCGGATGAAGAGTCGGAAGAAACAGAAGCGCCATTAACGGCGTCAAGCGAGACCTTCGGGACGGATCCGTCCGAGCTGGTGTTGCCAGCCGCAGAGCAAAATAGATCAACGGATCGAGCGAATGTGGTGATTCTGAGAGAGTATTGGGAGGAGAGAGAGGAGCGGGGTAAGGAGGCGCGGAGGAGTTGGCCGGAGACTGGTGGTTTGACCGCCATGGCTGAAAGGAAGAGGGGAACTGTGAAGTGGTGAGAAATGAGAATGAGATGTATCCAACGGGCCGTATTAGTGGACCAATGGTGCTTTCAAAGTCTACTCTAAGAATTATGATGAGTACCTAATCGGATTTTGGTCTTGAACCACATTATGGACTTTGGAAATTTGAAAATAAATTTTATTTTTTTTAGTTCGAGATGTTTTTTGCGAATGATACAATTGTTTTCAGATAGTTTTGCTGTTAATTTTGTCATTTATATTGGACGGACTTTTTATTATTTATTCATATCCAGTTTTTTTTCCCAATTTCTCTGTGCATTACATTCTTTTCCCTTTTGGCATAAAAGAAAAGTAAAAACACACCTGTAAGTCATTTCTTCTTATTCCTTCAAGTCATTTTTTAATACATCAGCAGATAAAAGCATTTACTTACATACTAAAACTCCAACACCACCACATCACATCACATCACAACAATCTCTTAACCAACAAATTACACACCATCCTCAAGGATGCCCATAACCAAGGAACTCAATTTGATTAAAAAAAACCCGCAATTAAGCCACTCCATCCTTAACAATAATATTTAACAAGAAGAAGAAGAAGAACAGCAATTAATAACACAACTCCAGTTACGGGCCGCGGTGTTTGCGGAAGCAGGAGAAGCAGCCCTGGGACTGGTCGAGGGGGATCATGCCCCCGCCTTTGGAAGTGTCGATGGCTTCTAACATTTTGACGACCTCGGCCATCTCGGGACGCCGGTCGGGGTTCGCGTCCCAGCAACGCTTCATCACGTTCGAGAGGGCGGTCGGGCAGCATCGAGGTATCTCCGGCCTCAGGTTCTAAAAAGTAAATGTTGGAATGATAATGATTTTAGGGTATATACGACGGTTTAGTTTGATATAAGTTTTGCATCAGAATATTTCGAAGGGGAGACTTTATAAATTGAAATTTTGAAGGGTATGTATGAGATTCTTCCTCTGTTCTAGCCAGGTGACTGGTATCTAATCTTGTTTCCAATTGATGAAACACGAAAAAATATAGTACAAAATAATAAACAAATCAGTACTACATACCAAATTACCAATAGTTATACTTCTAGGTATTGAAAGAAATGCGGGAAAGAAAATTTGGGATGTAGGGTTTGCTGACCTGGCGCACGACAGCTGATGTCACCTCAGAAAAGCTGAGATCAGGATAAGGCATATCGCAGCAGTATATCTCCCACAAACATATCCCAAAACTATACACATCGCATTTTCTATTGTAAGGATTCCCATTCAGAACCTGAAAACCAACACAGAAACTAGTAGAGTTACAAACTAAAGAAACAAACCCTACATTATTGTAAATTTGCAAACAGAACCCTCAAAAGTATTTTGATTTATATTATATACCTCAGGAGCCATGTAACCTAGGGTTCCAGTTTCGCCGGTCATATCGCTAGGGTTTGAAGCCTCGACTCTTGCCACGCCGAAATCCGCGATCTTCACGTTCCTCGATTTGTCGAGAAGCATGTTTTCGGTCTTCACGTCTCGGTGCACGATCTTCTTCGAGTGGAGGTAGCTCAGCCTGGTTCAAAATGAATGTTGGAAAGATCATTTATCATTTATCCTTATCATCATCACTACTATAAAAAAAAGAGATCAAATTTGAAATTTGCACGGAAGGAACAATCGTACCCTCTGGCGAGGTCGAGTGCGAGCTGGTGGACGAGCTTGAAGGGGAGCTTCTTCCTGCGGTTTTTAATCAAAAAGGTCTTGAGGGCGCCGCCGGGGGAGGTACTCGACGATCACGCAGCAGACGTTGCTCGGCATGCCCAGCTGCTGCCCCCCCTCCGTCGATATGCTCAAATCCCGCGCACCCATCAATGCACCCACAAACTGCAAAACAAAAATGACAAAAAACAAAGAGAGAGAGAATAATAGCTAATTCAAGGATTCAGGGAAAAAAGACAAAACTGAATGAGATGTTAAAATCAAGACATATAATTCAAGTTCATGTGAATAGTAATGAAACAGAGGTGCTTGAGTTTTGTACCTATCTTCATCTTTTTAGGGTCAATAGAGTTTCAAATGCACAGTATAATGTACCTTTGTTACATTAGGATGGTCTAGTTTATGCCACACGGAAACCTCTTGAGAAAACGCAGCTCTCAAAGCAGACACTTCAGACTCAGATCTGTTTCCCTCTTCTCCCCAATCGAGCAATTTCACTGCAAAATATATAAAAAAAATAACAAAATTAAAACATTTTAAAATAATAACATGACTATGAGTTGTTGCTTGTTACTTTCCCCTGATCTGTTGTATTTTGCTTTACTTTCGATGTTGCATTGTAACTTCCGTTATTTGTTTCCATTATTTTTTTCGACGAATTTTGTTAGGCAATTATGTTTGCTTAAACATGATCATTATATATTTAGCAACATTAGTTAAACCACTTAAGAAGCAGTGTAATTAATTAAATTTACTATTAATTAGTGCTTCCAAAAATATATACTAGTACTGCATATCCGTGGAATGATACAAGCATGATAATGTAGGTTGCGATATTAATTGCTTTAACTAAGTACCATATTGCATTAAATGGGTCCAACCAAGATCTTAGAGTGCCTTGTGAAACTTTTCTTAATATTAGTTTTGACTTTTGACTCAGCTTTTGTTGTACTTTGTACCTAATTTATGATTCACAAGATATATAACAAGCCTCATAAAAGCATCACATGAAAGTACCAAAAAACAACCTTTTCTAAATGCAGACTTAATTCAATTATTATTAATTTTGTAAAAAGAGAACCTTATCTAGCAAAAACTCACGAGTTGTATCAAGTTAGAAAAGGAACGAAACAAACCAAAATGAAAAAGGAAAAGAGACGGACAGAAAAGAAAGAAAGAGCATGATAATAATTATTAAAGATTTCAACTTTAGTGCTTTAACGAAAAGGACTAGTGGAAAGAACCTGCCAAAATCAAGACTTGAATATGACTAATTTAGTAAAAAATTAAAAAGCAAAGAACAGTTTGAAGACCATAAAAAGTGAATTTTTTAAAAACAATGATAGAGCATATCATGAGTAATATGGATAATAATAAATAATTATCATGAATGACATGTAGAAGTAAAAACAAAATGATTATTTCCAAATTTCAATGTTGTTTTAATAAGGTCAAAATTTCAATCATTCATAGGAACAAAAATATTTTACTCGATTCAGTAGGATTTTTTTTTTTTAAATATTGAGATAAGGTCCACCCTTATCATCAATGGCAATTACCATTTAGTCAGAATAATGTCATAATTTTGTAGGAGAAAAAAATCAGTAATTAAATTTTCAATAATAATAGATTGCTTCAGTTGTAACTACATTCACCCAAAAAAATAGAATTTTCTGTGTAATTAATCATATATCAAAAGAAGAATAAGTTTTAAAGACGCAAAATTGATAAAAGAAAAGGACCAATTTCTAAATTCCCCATTAATAATAATAGGCCATGGTCCCAGATAAATTTCTTCCAAGAAAAAAACAAGCAAACAAGCATTTCATCAAGCAGTTATGTGGTAAAGATAAGCTGCATTAATTTACAGTTATCTGAAAAACCCCAACCAGATTATTTTCTCACAGTATATATCAGCCAACTTTGTATGCAACGGTTGAAATTTAATACCACAAAAACTAAATGTGCTAAACAAAATTATCTCAAAAACACCGACAAACATAATTTCACCCAAAAATACACACAGAACCCCCCAAAATTTCACCAAAAGAGTGGATAAACACAAACAACAAAATAAGAAAAAAAGAATTCAAATTAAGAATAACAAAAACAAAATTTTATAGAGGCTCAAGTTAAAAAGCCTACGAAACAAAAGGGAAATCTTATTAAGCAGCAACGGAATGAAAAATGACAAAACCTCAGGGCCAAACCGCAATTTTCACAAATAAAACAACACAACACACACCAAAACTCAAACCTAGAAAAAGCTCGAAAGTTTCATCAATACCTGCGACGTCCTGGCCGTCGTAGATCCCGCGATGAACGGTTCCAAACGTGCCGCGTGCGATCACGCCCTTGATGAGCAGCTTCTGCGGGTCGATCTCCCAATCCTCCCTCTCCCTCTCCTCCTCCTTCTTCTTCTCCATCGTCCACGCCCTGCTCAAATGCCTCTCCAGCTGCTCGTCCAGGCTCTTCAAATCTATCTGATCCGCCCTCACAAACCCATCCCCTCCCCCTCCTCCTCCTCCTCCTCCCCCGCCGCCTCCCGCTCCTCCTTCCTTCATCTCTCTTCTCAGTAATTAAAACCACTCGATTGACGATTCTCTGCTTTCAATTCCTCTCTTCTTCTTTTTGTCTCGCCTTTTCACAAGAGTTGTGTTGCCGAAGAGTAAGCCTATATGATTATGATATGATATGATATGAATTGCCACCGTCTAGAGTGGTACTGGTGGAGGGAGTTCCGCTTTTATTAACAAATTAATTTCTGAAGCCGGTTCATTATACACCTCTCCATTCAGAACGAGCTATGTCATTCTCTAGAAGCAATTCCTCAATGGCTGAGTCCACCGTGGACCCGCGCCAGCTTAGAAGTTCCCGTTTTCTTATCTTTGGTTCGTTTTTCTATTTGTTTATTTTAATCGTATTGTTTTGTTTCGCCTGGGGAAGACTGCGGTTTTTTGTTTCTTGTTTTGAGATGGACTGGGTTTATATTCATGTCATGCATCAGAGGTTAACTGAACAGATTGGTTAATAGAAATATTCGTTGAATATACACACTGAGATTTGCTACAGAAGAAAAAATTATATACAGGCGTAGAAATATATGGGGTGCTAAAGTAAAAAAAATATATATATTTCATCACTTATATTTAGAAAAAAGAATGACGTTCAAAATAGTATAAAGTGTTTCCTGAAATGAATGATAAATGATGGCATTACAATGTACGAGATTTCTACCAAGTTAGTAATAAGGGTAAAAATAAATGAACATAAAAAAAACAAAAATAAGGGTAAAATATATGGAACACCGTTCGTAATACTAATTCTGATATCTATACAGGGACAGGGTTAATATCTGCGTGCCATGTGAGCACATGGGTTGCGCCCTCACGGCAATATTTGTTTGTCCCTGCGCCACCTGGATTCTTTGTCATGACCGTTCTCTTCTCTCCATTTCATATTCAAAGTTACAGATCTTCACCCCTCATTCTTTCGGCCCAAATGAATCAAACAGACAGCAAAGCTCATAAATTATTACAAATTCTGATTATATATGCTTATCAATCAATGGGCCAATTATATTTCTGTAATAATAAAACTTGGCGGGCCAGATATATTACCCTCCACAAAAAAGAAGAAAAAAATAAAGAAAGAGAGAAGGACTGAAGATATAAAGATTTTTTTTTTATATATCATCTTTTTTCAAAAATAAACTAATTCTTACCACTGTTTTGAAAATAATGGAATAACTTTCATTTCCGTCACTATTAGTGACGGAGCAGATGTTGTTCCGCCACTAGTAGTGGCGGAACATATAAATTTTATAATTTTTCAAAAACGGGATTAATTAGTGAAAAAATGTGTTCCGTCATTGCCACCGGCGGAACATGACAAAAATTTACCTATGGCGAAACAGAAAAAAAATTAATTTTTTCACGAAAAGAAAAAAAAAATACTGTAGTAGCAGGACACTGTATTTACACTAATTAATCATATTTAGTCGGTCAATTTTCCGAAATTTTTGAAAAAACTGAAATGGCACATGCAACATCAGTGGCGAAAGCGGTATATACCACATTATTTCGAAATCGAAAGAGATGTATTTATTTACCGGTTTATTTTGGATGAAAATGGAATAAAGAAAAACAAATCAGATATAAAAGAGAGGAAAAAGGAAGAATAAACAGAGGTGAGCAGCTCAGTTCCGCTAATGGCGCTGTCCCTGATGAGAACCGGCGCCGGCGTCTTCTCTCTGAGTCCTTCTCCAAACCCTCGATTATCTCTCTTCCGGCGATCATTGTCGACATTTCGCCGGCGGTCCCTTCGCCCCTCCGGTCAGTTCACTGTACTGTGCAGAATAGTATATTGATACACGAACTTGTGAATGGGAATTGTATGTGAAATTGTGCGTGGGAATCGTATGTTGAATTCTGTGATAAGCAGGGATGGTTTGTAAATGAGGGCGAGAGCTGACCGAATTTGTAAATTTGAGGAGCTGAATTTGCAGTTTTTTTTTATCTCTTATAGATTTTCGGTTTGATGGATTTCAGGTGTTTCTGCTGATTCCAGAGTTAATCTCAAGGAAATGGAATTCACTGAGCTTGATGTAAGTTTTTTCACCAAAAAATACTTTCTTTTATACATGTAACTATGAATTATCCTAACTGATTTATTTCTTATGGTAATTGCACATGCTAAATTTTGTATTCTCCATAAAGAATTCCAATTTTTATTGCTCACTTTTTCCTAATTTAAAAAAAAAAAAAACTTTTGAATAGAAATGGGTTCAGTCACATGGATTTAGAACAGGCCAGGCCATGATGCTTTGGAAATGTTTGTATGGAAACAACACTTTGGCTCATTCTCATGATGAATTAGAAGGTCCTTTTTTATTTTATTTTATTTAATTCTATTAAGTTTTTTATAAAATAAACTTTTTCTCTTAGTTTGACTAACCCTGATTAAAATTGACTGTTTAGTGTTTAGTATTAGGATACTTAAGAGCTTTAACTCTATACTCCCTCAAAATTGTGGTTTATGAATATTTAGGAAAAAACTGAACTGAAATTCTTGCAATTTTAATTGTTTTCCATTCAATTTTGTAAACTAATGTTGCTTATTTTTTATTCATGAATAATTAGGTCTAAACAAGGATTTCAGGAGAATGATATCTGAAAACGCTTCTCTCAAGGCCTTAACATTCAAAGACGTTCACACCGCCTCAGACGGAACTCGAAAGGTATTTATTCCAATCATTTATTGTAAAATGAAGGGTTTATTATTTCTCAGTACAATTATCTTGTTTAAAGTGCAGATATTGTTTTCGCTAGAAGAGGGAGCAGTGATAGAGACAGTTGTGATCCCGTGCGAGGGAGGCCGTACGACCGTCTGTGTGTCCAGCCAAGTCGGCTGCGCCATGAACTGCCAGTTCTGTTACACTGGCAGGTCAACCCAAATATTTTAAACGTTAAACATTTTTACCATGATTATTTAAATAATGGTTAACATCTATAGGACAACAGTTATACATTTTTTATACCATTGCTTATTTGTAAATCAGTCAATGTTAATCAAAATGTAAAATATTTTTTTGTTTAATTATTATTTCATGTGATTTATCACATTATGACTGAAACGAAACGGGAAAGAAAATTCGTGGAATAATATTTTATTTAATTATTATTTTATTTATTTGATTATTTAATAGGATGGGGTTGAGGAAGCATTTGTCGGCGGCTGAGATTGTCGAGCAGGCTGTTTTTGCGCGAAGATTATTTACTAACGAATTTGGATCTATTACAAACGTCGTTTTCATGGCAAGTCGTTATTAATTCATTATTTATCATTCATTATTTTTATTATCATCATCTTATTTATGTACGTACTAATTGATTTATTTATTTATGTAGGGAATGGGGGAGCCGTTGCACAACATAGACAGCGTGATAAAGGCGTCCAACATAATGGTGGACGAGCAAGGTTTGCATTTCAGTCCCCGAAAAGTTACTATTTCCACGAGCGGGCTCGTGCCGCAGCTAAAACGCTTCCTTCGCGAGTCCAGCTGCGCTCTGGCCGTCAGTCTCAACGCCACCACTGACGAGGTTAGTTATGCAAAGAAACCCATTTTTATTTTATTTGTTATGGAACCCAAGTATTTTGTTAAGTTTATTGAGTAATTGATGTACTTTAGGTGAGAAATTGGATTATGCCGATAAATAGGAAATACAACCTTGATACGCTTCTGGGGACGTTGAGGGAAGAATTAAAATCCAGACATAAGTATAAAGTGTTATTCGAATACGTGATGCTTGCCGGCGTAAATGATAGGTTTGTTTTTTCTCTTTTTTCAAAAAAAGAAAAAAAATATATATATAAACACAACAATGCTAGGGTCTTAGTTTCTCACACCCTAGCATTATTGTCAAAGAAATTAAATTAAATTAAATTAAGCATAACAACTTGGAATATTACTTTTTCATTAATTTTCCCCAATAAACGAACAGTATTGAGGACGCAAAGAGGCTAACAGAGCTCGTCAACGGAATCCCATGCAAAATAAACCTGATATCATTCAATCCGCACGAAGGCTCTCACTTCAAACCGACAACCGACGAAAAAATGTTCGAGTTCCGGAACATTCTAGTAGAATCCGGATTGGTCGTGCTTCTGAGACTGAGCAGAGGAGACGATAAGATGGCCGCCTGCGGACAACTTGGGGAACCCGGGGAGTTTAAAATGCCTTTGTTAAGAGTTCCCCAACAGTTTCAAGTGGGAGTGTGAGTATATGAATGAAAGTTGTTGTTGTGAGAGAAACTAGAGTAATGGAGAGGTATGTGAGTTTAGTTGATAGGTGGAGCTTGTTATTAGTTCGTTTATTATTGAATGATTTCAATGATTTCGAGAGTTGGTGTTTGGATCGTTGTAGCATTATAGAATGGTTTAGTGTGGGGTATATGAATTGTATTTGTAGTGAATTTTGTTGAATTTCCATTTTATTTGTTCTTGTACGTGGATTATTATTGAATATATTGTTGAAATTTTATTTATTTTATGACATCCCGATTTACAAAATCATAGGTTATACTGCCATTTAGATTTCTAGAGCCTTTTCTAGGATTAGTTTTTGAATCTCGAGTATTATTAAGCAATTTAACATGATGTCAAAACAATTGCATTATTGTACATGAATTGTTATGGATAATAAGTAAATAAACTGATGTTGCATTTTATTCATTCTTGTACTTGCTATAAAAGTTTATATATGTTTGCTTGTGTACAACTTTGGGAAATCAGGAGACTTGTCTTTTTACTGTATGTGATTTTTCATTGATGCAAAACTTTAATTTTCATGTAGTATTTTTGAAGTATATAAATTCCATTTCCAACCAAACAAACAAATCACATGAGAGCTAAGAGCAGATCCAATACAGGCAAACATTATATATAAAATATATATCCAGATAATAAAACAACAAAATAGAATCCTACGATTATGTCTTTCGCCAATACTACATTGAAAACCGATCGAAAACATAATTCAGAGATAAGTCACATGAGCAAAATATACTACTATTTACATGTTAACAGTCTAACTGCTGTAGTTAAAAGAAAAAGCATCTCCCCCTTTTCTTTTTCATTGGCTCCAGTGTTACCTGCAACAAGTCAAAAATTCATGAAGTGAAAAAACAAAGAACATAAATGGCCAAACAAATTAAGTAAATCTACTTAGTAAACTCAATTGTGCAAATTTAATTTACTTCCTACTTAAAAAATTATAAACCCCCAAAGAAATTACGAGAAAATACAAAAACAATCAACATATTTGTTAACAAGTTTACGGATCAGATTAATTAAAACTTTTACTCTTAATTTTCATTTAATGAAATAACCGTTACAACATACCCTTCGAATAAAAGATCTCATCGTAAGGACGACAATATCCCTCATCCTGCCAATTCATACAAAAATTATGAATACAATAAGGCAAAACCAAATTTGAAAGATTCGACATCAATGTGTGATACAACCATACAATTATTTAATTTTAATTAATTTTAATTTTTTTCACATTGTTTATTGGAACTTTTATACTTACATGCTACTATCTGCTTTCAGTACAAAAGAGATGTTATTGTTTTGGACTTCAAATCCAGTAGCACTCTCCCTTGGAATAGTTATCTGAATAAATAAACAAATAAATAAATACATAGTTAAATAAATAAACGAATAAATAAAAGGTTAAATAAATAAATAAAATAAACTTACTTCCATTGATGCTAAAAACTTCCTATCAACAATAGTATGTGATTTCTCATCCTCAATTTTGAACCCGTTTCTCGTAATTCTCAATTTGGCATTCTCCCAATTGGACCACCTATCCTGTAATTTAACAACAAAAAAAAAATTAAATGAAACTTTGTAGTGCTATAACAAGAAAAATATTTATTTTTACCATCATTGCGATATTAAATAATCCATGGCCCTCAAAGAAAACTCGTTCGATCTGCTCTTGCATTTGGTTGTCTGAAAATAAACAAATTTAAGGTCATAATATAATTTAAGTTTAAAATATTTTCAGAAAAAAGATGTAAATAATTTATGTCTACCACAAGTAATTTTTCTCTTTCCGTTTGAGAAAATCCTCACTAAATCACCCTGCATTGCAATTTCAAATATATTATATTATAAATATTAAAAAAAAGAATACTTTCAAATACTTTTTTCTTTGTAAAAATATATATTCAGTCAAAAAGAATGTAATGAAAACAAATAAAAAGTTACCAGTTGTTCATTTTCTCCTATCGGTATAACCTCAACGGACAGAATGGAATCCACATCATCAGCCGTGACCAAATGAACTACTCCAGTTTCACCTGTCAAATAATTTTTTTTTTCTTAGTTAAGAAAAATATCAATAAATGAATATAATGATCATCTTAATCAAGAATCTTCTATTCTTGCAAATGTAAAAATAATTTACTAGCAAGAATAACCTGGGATATGGCTGCTAGTCCCATCTTCATAGAATCTAACCCACTGAAACAAAAATTGAGAAGTAAAAAAACTTTAAAACATATTTGAGCATTTTAATTTTATTCTCAAAATAACAAATAAAGGAATTGAACTAAAGGGCAATTTCATCCAATTTTTTTCAACCTATGATTAATGGTAATACAAAATGCAATATAAACTTCAAATAAATGTCTTGCTTGAGTAAATTTGTATAAGTTTGCGACAACATTTCATTTCATTCCAGATTCATCATATTCATTTAATTCCTCAATGGATCTCTTAACGGGTCACCTCTTGCAAGAAACTCTGCCATTTTTGTACACCTCACAACATCATTTCCAAATAGACCTTCTAATCTTCTCAGTAATTCGGCCAATTTCTTATCCAGCCTTCTAATCTTATCAATTCGATCTTTCACAACCCCATTCATTTTCTTCCTCTGAGACTGAGGTTTAATTTGAGGTTTTGTAAGAAAAATAGACGAGTTCAAAATATACTCTCACAAACTATTCATCTTTGAAAACAAACCATTCTTTTAACAAACACTAGCTCAGCGGAGAGAAGAAAAGAAACCAACTTACAGCAAAATCACAGCGAACGGTTCCATTTACAGCGAAACCACAAGCTTGAATAGTCTTCCCTGGCCTTGCCTCGCCTGAAATACTCAGCCCCTCTATCTCCGGCAACGGATCCACTTCATCTCTCTCCGCCCCTATTAACTGCCGCTTATCAAAAGAATCCGACGAGGCGGAGCCATCCTCTGAACCCTCGCCACTCAAGCCGTTGCTTTCGTAAGTTTCGGATTCCATTAGCTCGAGAGAGAGGTTACTGAATTGAATTTGTAGCGATTACTGTGGGCTTTTGTTGATGTTGGTCTTGAAGGGGATGATGAGGTAGAAAGACTCTGCTGCTTTCTATTTGAAGCAGAGTCTTCGTGAGAAAATGAATGCATGGTTCTTCTATTTGTAGTTGGAGTTTCTTTCCATTAGCGCGTTGGATGGTAGCGGAGAATAGAAGACTGACTGACATTCTATTTTTGCATTTAGAAAATGACTTTGATGGAGACTACCAGTTGTCCAGTTCAATTGAACCTCCGTCTGATGGAATCCACAGAAGAAGAAAGATTGGAGAAAAAAAATATGTTAATTGGCCCATGGGCTGAATTAGATTTTTTTAGGCAAGGAATTCATTTCTTTCCCGGGCTTTGATTGGAATGATAGAAAAAATAAGAGAGTGAGTGAGATGTTAATGTTATAAGATAAAATATTATGTCATAAACTTTTTATAGTTATTATTTATTTTTTGTCATTTTAGATTGAACAAAAATTTATAAAAAAATGATGAGTGTTATTGAGAAAAGGCAATCCAGTTTCTCTGTTCTGACACCTAGGCTGTATATATAATATATAAGTATGCGTTATTATAATAACCATGTATTAGATGATGTTCTTGTTCTCTATTCATAACAAATATATAATTTGTCTACTTCAATTTTGTGTAGTAATTACTTCACTGAAATTAAGCCAACTTCAGTCTTCAGAGCACCTTTGACCCCAAAACAAAAATCTTTCGTAGACAAGAATAAAAAAAAACATTTAAAAAAAAAAGAAAGAATCGAAACGAAAACAAGAAAAATCAAGAAAACGCTCGTAAGTGGAAATGGAATCAATCCAATCTCAATCGACTAATCGTTCCAAAGAATATAATGAATCACCAACACCTCTTCTTCAGAAGAAAAAAAAAATCACCAACACCAACATCAGGCATTGGACTCATTTCGTGAAAGCCAAAGTCAGTGAAAACTGAAAGCATACTGAATCTCCGATCCCCTAATGCATACTATACTATATTATATTCCAATGCTGATCATTATTCCTTGGATGAGCAAAATCCAAAACCAATATATTCTAATATAAAAAGAAAGAAAAAGCCCAACAATGAATAATAAATCGTCGTAATAAAAATAACCGGCCAGAAAATAGGCCCTGGAAAACAAATAAAATGGCAATGACTAAGCCCAAAAATGAAAAAAAAAATTTAGCTGCTCTCATGATATAATGGCATGCTAAGTAAATACACAGAAATCCAGGGGTATAACATCAACTAAGACAGTTTCCCTTCCATTTATTAACACTCTTTCCCACGCTCCCTCACTTTCTTCTTTACAACCTTTTATAATAAACCAAACCAAGAATCTCTCCAAGAGCCAGAGAACAAATAAAAATGGAGCTCGGCAATGGCGACGAAATCGATAGCTCGTGCTCCACGCCGTACGTCAGCGCTCCGTCCAGCCCCGGCCGCCCCTCCTCCGCCTCGCCCTCCGCAGCGGCCGTATGCAGCGCAGGCGGCGGATACTTCTTCAGCGCCCCGGCGAGCCCAATGCACTTCATTATATCCTCCGGCTCGTCTTCGGCCGCCGCTTCTAACGCGGCAGGAGGTCTGTCGGGCGACATTGAGTTCGAGTTCTCGTCCCGCTACCTTTCGTCGATGATATCTGCGGACGAGCTCTTCGTCAACGGGCAGATCCGGCCCATCTCGAACCTGGACACGCCGCCGCTCTCTCCAATCCAGGACGAGGAACTGGAGATCTCCGGCCGCGGCCGGGATATCAAACTCCGCAGCGGATCCATACACCGCCGGACCAGATCCATGTCGCCGATGCGCAACAACAACCGGTACCAATGGGCTGAAGATCTCGATCTGGATCAAAACGAAGAAGAAATCAAGAGCCGGCCCAAAGATCTAGATCTGGATTTAGATCTAGAACAACAAAAGGAAGCAGCCGATGGGACAATGCCTTCGGCCTCAGCCTCTTCTTCTAGATCTAGTTCGTCTTCTTCCAGCAGAAGCTCGAAGCGCTGGATCTTCCTGAAAGATCTCTTGTACCGTAGTAAAAGCGAGGGCCGCGAGAGAGAAAGAGTGCCCATCAAGGACCGGTTCTGGCCTCACATTTCCTTCTCAAAAGACAAAGAAAAGCTGAAACCAACCAATGAAGCAGCGAAAGATAGCCCGACCAGTACCGCCACACCAGCAATGAGAAGCAATGCTGGTACGGCCGGTACGAGAAAGAGACAGTCGGCGCACGAGAGGCTTTACAACATGAACAGGGCCCATGCAGAGGAAATGAGAAGGCGTACCTTCTTGCCGTACCGGCAAGGCTTGCTGGGTTGCTTAGGGTTTAGCTCGAGGAGTTATGGCGCGTTTAATGGGTTTGCGAAGAGCCTTAATCCTGTTTTCTCCAGGTAATCTCAGTACTTAGAAAGAGATGTTTTGGAGAAGAATATATGATATGATGTGAGATGAGATGAGTGAGATTATCTTTTTGTATAGAATAGTTAGTTCTCTTCTTTTTTTGTATTATTTGTGTAAGGTTTGAGACTTAGTTTTATTCTCATAAAATCGTTTTCAGTTCTGGGAGGATATTATGTAGGTGAAAAAGTTTGTAACTAGCTATATTTGTGGGAAAATGACGGTTGTGATTCCGTGAATTGAATGAATAATTTGGTATTTTGGTGGTTCTTTTATTCCTTCCTTTTTTAAAATGTAAATATGCTTCTCTTTAATTCTTTGGCCCTTTGAACGCACAAATCCTGTGAATTGGGTCATTTCTTTTGCACAGATCTAATTATATACGAGATCTTAGGAAATGTAAGGACCTTAATAACTTCTGTTGATTGGTTTTTTTGTTTGTTTTATGGCGCAAAATTCTTTGTTAATCTGTTATGAAAAAGCTTATATCAATTAACTCGATCCTAAACTTGGGGATCCATGCAAGTATATCTGTTATGTACTTCCTAAATCAAGTAAAAGTAGAAAAAAATGAAGCGAAAATCGAGTAGCTCAGCTGAACAGAAGCATATCATGTGTAATGTAATGAAGTAATAATTGAAGAGGAGTGGAGTGGAGTGGAGGGTGAGGAGGAGAGGGACGTGACATGCACGTGAAGTGTCGGAGGTTGGAGTTTGTCTTGTTATTATGACAGAGAGAGAGAAGAGAGGAGAGAAGAGAGGAGAGAGGGGTGGCTGGAATCATTATTATTGGGGGCTGCCTTTAATTAGGGTTTGGCAACTTGCCAGTCTGATTGATTGTACGACATTTAATTTCCGTGGTCCCGTTAGTTGTCTTGTTGACTTTGATTCAATTCTTAAGTAATAAATAAATTCCAATTATATACATAATAATGAGAAATAGTACTGTTCATATACTCCGGTTGAGAGTAAAATGTTAGACTTAGAAACACAATTTTACATATATTATTATTTATTATTGACGGACGTGCATAATATGTTGGCGAAATATTCCTGTTATATCATTTCTCATGAGAATAGACGTATGAAAGATTACATATTTTTCATATGAAAGGCTTGAATGCAAATACGGATTACATTTTTTATTTCATATGAAAGGTTTGAATGCAAATAAAGATTACCTTTTTTTTCATATGAAAGGCTTGAATGCAGATACATATTTGAATTGCTAAAAATTGTTTGTTACTTACTCTAATATATAATGTTGAAATATATCCCTTTTATACAATATGCTGAGCTTAACTTGCAATCCAGCCCATCTTTTACAAGCCAATCATCCAGTAGACTAAAAATTAAAAATAGATTCTTTAACACAGGGGAAACTGGTCCAAAGTCCCACAAAATACTGAACTTTGGGCCCTTAAATTTTGGGCCCATATAGGCTTGTTTACAAAGACATGTTTATAAGGTAATTAATTGTACGGAGATAATTGACACAAAATTTAACACTCCAATTATTTATGTATGTTATATCTTTAAGAAAAGGATCCTTTTCTACCCCTTATCCCTCTTTAGGCCCTCACCTTTCATGAAAGAACCCCCTGACTGAACTTGATAATAATATCCTGTTGCAAACTTTCTTCAGAGCTTTGAACTATGTATTATGTGTAAATTATAAATGTCTAAAATTTTATACAACTTTTTTCTAGCTTCATTATCATTTGAGAAAATAAGTTACTTTTCAGTCATCTAAATTGTTGTGTTCGAATTCTGTTACTGTACTGGACTACATGCGCAATCTATTTCATGTCATGACGTAATTATGTTATCCAACGTTCAACAGGGGGATGTATATATTTTTGCATGAGAATATACTAAATTACTGTTGCATTATTGATGTGAATTGAACAAATTAAATACTTCGTAGATAAGTTTTCGTTCATGTGGTCCCTAATTCAAAAAGCACGTCAATAGCAATATATGCAACAATATGAGAAATCTTTTTGGTGGTGGAATTTTTCCTTTGTAGCTTTTCTTTGTTTACAATTCCTTTCTTTCCTTGCAACTCAAAACAAGCACTTAATTGGATGGTGAGGATCTTTTCATGTGGCCCCATAATTAAACAAGACTTCCTCTAATCCAGATTCTTAAGCCAATCATTTCAAAGCACATACGTAACTTGAAAATATTTTTGCTCTCTCAGCCCTATACTTCTTTTCCTTTGCATTTGCCTCCCAAGACATGACTATTTTTTTTTTTAGAGAACTAATTGGATTGTTAGACTTGTTAAATATTGAGCTAAATACGTTCGTCCTGATTTGAACTTATTCTCTCTCAAAATTGACGGATTGTCTTATCACTTGAGCTAACAAACTTTAACTTGACATGACTATTTTTTTGACAAGCTCACGCCTTACATTTAGAATAATTAAAAATTTATAAGTTTTTTTACAATGATTTATCATAATAAAATTCTACAAGTTAAATCAATATCATATTTGAAAAAATATTGAGCAATTTTATTATTTATATAAGAAATTAACACTAAAAGGATTCAGGCAATTTTATTATTTATGGACAAAATTAATTGTTAAGGATAATTCTGAAAATCCAAAAAAACAAGGGACTAGACTAGAAATATCCGCTGAAGTTCAAGTACAAACCGAACTTGTCCAATAGTGTTTCCATTTCCCCTGTCTCTCATGGCTTCTTCTTCTCCCCCGCCCCAAACATACGCCGGCGAGCCCCCGCCATCTTCGCCGACGGACTACAAAACCCCTCTCCACTCACCGTCGTCTTATAACTCCACGCACTCTTTCCCTTCACCACCGCTTGACAAGAAATCCCCTCTCCAGTCGCCCTCGAGAGATCAAAACAAAGAGTTGATAAACCAATCGATGGAACGGATTTCTTCTCAGAAATCACCCTTAAGAGATCAAAGCAAGGAATTAAACCAGTCGGTTGAACGGGTTTCTTCTCAGAAAACACCCTTAAGAGATCAAAGCAAGGAATTAAACCAACCGGTTGAACGGGTTTCTTCTCAGAAATCACCTTACAGAGATCAAACCAAAGAAGAATGGAATCAACCGAGACAACATAAACCAGTCGCTTCTCCTCCTCTGTCCCCGCTCAAATTCAACCCCTCCCCTTCAATCAAAATCCAACCGCCTCCTCTCTCCACACTCTCTCTCTCCGAAGCATCTCCGTCTCCTCTCACAGTCTCAAACCGAGTCATCAACAACCGGAGCCCAAATTTCGACGAAGAGGCAGTCGAATCCCCACTACGAATAGTCAGCTTAGATCAGAGAGACCGAGTCTCCGATCAGGAGGTCGCAGGGAGCTGGAGAAACGGAGGGGAGAGCAGAGTGGTGAGGGAAGCTATATGGAAGGCGGAGACCGTGTGGGCGGTGGTCGGCCTGAGGGTTTTGACGGCGGTGTTCTGCATGGTTTCGTTGTCAGTCATGGCGGCTGATCGGACCAACGGCTGGGATGGTGACGTGTACACCCGACATCATGAATACGTGTATGTAACAGTAGTTGTGGGAATTTTTCACATATAACCCTTCTGAAAATATTATTACAAAAAAGGCCTGTAGAATTTGTAAATTCAATTGTGATGTTTATATAAAATAGTATATAGGACACCAAATTTGAAATATAAGAAAGGTAAAGTGGTTTGTTTTTTTATTTCAGGTATTGTTTGACTGTGAATGCAATAACGTTTGCATATTCGAGTTTGCAATTGTTTTCAGAGATCCATCACGTTCGCACCTCAAAGCATTTAATACCTCGGCCTCATGCTTACTACCTTGATCTCATCTTGGATCAGGTGAGTCAACCAATTTCCTAATCAATCCTTTTATTATCTTACCTTTTGACTGTTCTAATTGGTATATTAACACACAAAATAGCATATTTGCATAACTATGTATTGAATTTTCAGATACTGGCGTATCTGCTGATGTCAGCATCATCAGCCGCCGCCTCGCGTAACGATATTTGGGTTACGAGATTCGGAGGCGATGAATTCACAAGAAAGATAAACGGCTCGGTTGCGATGTCATTCTTGGCATTTATTTCTCTCGCCCTGAGTTCTTTCAACTCTACTTATGCGCTAATACGTTGGATCTCATAATAGCTTAATTATATTTCTCTCTGTTAACTTCTCTCTGTTGTAAAACAGAGTGATTTTCTAAGGTATGTATGTGATTTTATAGTCTCGGTGTGTTGTATAGTGAGTCGATGATACGTGAATAAAAGTAAATTAAATTTTGTTACAAATTATGAACCGGAAGCAGGTGGATTATTGACTTGCTGCATAGATATGAGTACTTCATGTACATTGTAATTTTCTTCCAAGTGTAAATTGAGATATGTGTATAGATGATTTGGAGGCTTGTATATTCCTTGTATCCATTTGAATGTTGTGAGTATTCATGTAGTAGAAATAATAAGAAAGATGAATGTATGAAAAAAATTAATCATTTAGTTTTTCGTCTATTCTAGTTAGATAGCGAGGCATATATTCACAAATCCTTTCAATTTGGGCTAGTAATATTGGACTTGACGGAAATTGAGAATTTTTTTACACTTTTTGAATTGTAAGGTTTAATTGATAAATTCTCTCAATTTTAATGTGGGACATCAACAGATTTTGTTTACAGCAAATACTCTGTCTCTCTTTCAAGAAACTGATGAAAAGCAATTTTCCCTGGAAAGTTCAGTTTATAAATTCCTCACAGAACGCGACAATAATCTAAGCGCCAAATTGGATCATGATTGGACTACGGACGATATATTTACTCGAGACCCACTTCAAATCTCCAAATAATTTGTCGAATGTTTCGCCAGTCGACTTGAAGATAATGCTAAAGCTTTTAGTCTCATTCATTGAAGTGAATTGGAGGGTATTTGGCACAACAGTCACTGATACTACTTTTGGCACGTTAATCAATGCCTTGTATGTCACATTTGTCATTCCAACGTTAGTCACAGTGCGATTGATCTCCATGGTGTTGCTTGTTGAGAGAGGAACGGCAATTGACGGATAGTTCAGTTGCTCTTGGGTGATGGTCTTCAACTCAGCGCACTTCACTGCCGGGTTAGGATAAACAATAGAGCTAACCTTATCATCCTCATAACCTAATCCACAAAGATATCGAGTGTACTCTTCTGGCTGAATATCATAGATCAAACCAGGGTCTAAGGCTTTATTTGCATTTATATGTCCAGCACCCATCGCAAGGACGTCGGCTGGGAGGTGTTTCTCATCAGAAATTGGTTTTCCATCGTAGTTCATCACAGAGGCGGTGGTCATCATTGCGGACTTTATAGCAGCAGGAGACCAGTCAGGGTGTTCTTTCTTTATCAATGCTGCAATCCCGCTCAAGTGTGGACAAGACATTGAGGTACCTGAAAGTATACCAAACTGTATTGTCTCCTCTCCGCGGAGTACAGGTGGTATAGCAGCAACAATTGATACTCCAGGGCCAGTTATATCAGGCTTCAAGATTAATGGACTTTCAGTATTCGGGCCACGAGCCGAAAATGAAGCAATTGAAGGAGTCCAGTTGTTATGCAACACAACGCCTTTGAAAAGAAATGTGGCTACGGGTTGTGCGGTGCTTTTGATGTAGTTTTTTAGCTCCTCACCGACATTATAGGTAAGGGTTGTGGTTGGCAGGGGGTGGACGCTGGGCATCGGGGTATATCCATCACTCTCACGGCTCACAACTATCAAGCCAAGCCCCCCGGCCTGAAGAATCAAACTTCGCGCATCACCATTGCCTGCAACCCCTGAAGCATCACAGACAACAATTTTTCCACTAATGTTCTGCTTGTCTAGAACTCCATTTAAGCATTGTCCAGCCTCGACATTGCCTTGTGAACCAAAGTATGCAAGTGGAATCATTTCTCCCGTCAAATTGTTATGTGGATATAAGCCCTCCCCATCGAGCGAAAGTCCATTACCTAGCTTAACAGTGGATCTAATCTGCCTGTCAGTAGTGCTTGCGGCTACTGTAAGGAGCCATGGTGCTTGGTTCGAAACTGTTGATGTATTAGGCCCATTATTGCCTGCAGAAGTGCTAACAAATACTCCATTCTGGATTGCATAAAACCCCCCGACAGAAATAGGGTCTGCATAGAATGATGCAGATGATCGTCCTCCTAAGGAGAGCGAGAGCACATCACATCCGTCTTTCACTGCTTCCTCCATCGCTTTAAGTGTATCAATCCCTTGACATCCATTCTCATTGCAAACCTTATAAACCGCTATATGTGCTCTTGGTGCGATACCGGAGGCCAGGCCTAGGGTTGTTCCCATAAGACTCGTGTTTCTAACATATGCTCCAGCAGCAGTGCTTGCCGTATGAGTGCCATGCATCACAGTGTCAAAGGGAGATATGTGTTTTAGTTCTTCTTCACCGGCTTTCAGGAAAGATTTGGCACCAATAAGTTTGTTGTTGCACAGAGTGCCATTGAAGTCGCAATGGCCCCTCCATTTGGCCGGCGGAGGAGGCATGCCCTTGTCATCAAAGGATGGATGGCCTGGTGCAATACCAGTATCAAGAACACCAATGATGATACCTTCACCCATGTTTTTATTTCTTCTCCACAAGCCACGAGACCCACGCAATTGAAGAAAGTCGGGAGTGTGGGTTGTAGTGAGCTCATACGGCTTGTTGTCTAGGATAGCACGCATAAACCATGGTTGCTTTGACATATCATTGAGTTCATTCTCAGTTAGTCTAGCTGCAAATCCATTCACAACTTTATTGTATGAGTAAATAAGGCGCGAAGCTGCAGAGTCTTTGCATACTGTTGACAAAAGGGAAGTGTGCCAGGTCTCGGCATTTTCAGGCACAGAAAAATCTAAATTGGGTGTTGATCGAATAATAATTATGTAATTCTGAAGCTTATTTTGGCCATTGTGGGCAACAATAGGGGAGGAGAATGAAACAAAGAGAAGGAAGCAAAGCGAGATGAGTAGATGTAAGCTTTTAGGCTCCATCTAATGAAAATTGAGGAGATGAAAGAATGTGGCTGCTTAGGCAATTTTATATACGTTACACAAGAAACCAAAATGAGTTTTTTTGGACTTGTTTCAATGGTAGCCAGATTGTCAATAAAAACCTAGAAAACCGTAAATTTAGCAAGCTCCCTAATGGAAGAAGTTTATTCAAAGGAAATGTTATTTTGTCATTAACAGCTTTGAAACAAATTGCTCATTTTGGTTCTTTCAGATACGAATGGTTTGTTTGTTAGAAATCATATAAAATTTTTGGAATTACCACACAGTAGAGGCAGATTTCCCTATATATTATGTTGCAGATTTTCAAATGCAAGGACGACAATCCACATACACAACATTAATTCGATATATGACTTTGAATATTATAATTATCGAGATACTATTTTGTATATATACAAAAAAACGTATATATGGACAATTGTCTTTTTGTATGGGTCAAAAGTTCAGTTTAAATTGTAAAGATACATTGAGAAAATACATAACTAAATGTCATTGGACCCCAGTTGGGCCTGTACGAAAGATGCTTAATACTTGACAAAAATAAAAAAAAGTTCTCAAAGAACGACTAATTATTGGTAGAGCACAAATGTTAACTGAACAGTAAACACTTCACAAATTACCCCTCATTCATAACCAAACAACATCTAATTTAGGGATAGGGATTGGTATTTCTGATTTTTCATTTTTTAAGACGTTCGGTTATACAGAAAACTGGTTATCAAATTAGCGTTAATTTAGTTGATATGTTAGACATTTTTGAAGCAGTCGGTGACATGACACTTCTTTTTGTGTAGTACATGCTTTTTATGTTCCATACTATTAATTAGTTAAATCATTTATTGTTATAAGATTTGTAGCACTATTATTCAACTCTCCAGAAATATTTACATGAGCTCAAATATCAAATATACAATGCGGAATTTGCAAAAAAGTACTTGTATTGCATTATGCCTAAATGGCAAGAAAAGATAATGTTATTTGAGAAGACAGGCCTCTTGACTCTTGAAGAATCTATTGTACAATAATCAAACATATCATATAGATTATTTGACAAATGTCATATGAGTATCGTTATCCCGATATGATACGATTTAATTTATTACGTATCCTCGTAACATAGGTTCATTCTTTATAATATAAGTTTGTTACTAATATTTTTTGCATTGGTAATTTTGAAATTAGCTGAAAATTTGAATAAAAGAGGCTTTGTTATCCCATAGTTATTTTTATTTTTATACTTTTCAAGGTAGCTTTGATTTTATAAAGGGAGAACTCTAGTCTATTGCCACAATTATTTTAGGAGGCACTATCAATACTATCTTGAAAGAGTTGATGATGATAGGTTAATACAATGTTTCATATATTATGATCACTACTATCATTATGTCTTTTCCTTTTTTTATATAATTATCTATCTTTTTTTTTTTTTTTTGAAGCTTCCGGAGACGATTGTCTCACCGAGATTATATTAAATAAAAATAAAAAGTTCATACAAATAAAAGAAAATAAAAATAAAAAGAGATATTTACAACACAGACTTAAAAGAGGGAAGAGAAAATAATTATCTATCTTTTATTTTCGATTTAGCTTCTTCTGGTTTGTGTTGGGATAGCAAGATAATTCCTAGAATTGCTGCTACTCAATTTGAATTGACCAAAACAACTCCAGAAATTTTTTCCTCAAGGAAACGGAGTACTTCAATTATGTATAATTGTTGGAGCATTTTAACTGTAGCAAATTGAAATCAACTCTTTTTGACTTCAATTGGGCATCAATTTTGACATGCTCATGCTTTTTCTCCTCTAGATCAATTTGAGTAGTATGGTGAGTGAGGTAACATTTTTTAATCTCTTTTGATTTACTGCCGTAACTATGGAATGCTAAAGAAAAATAAATATGTGAATCAACGAGCCATTATCTATTTTAGTGGCATTTTTTTTTGACAGAATTTTATTGGGATTTTATTTGTTTTTATGTTCTTGAATAATTGAGCTATTTTGATATTTATAATCAGATTTTTGCATATAAATTGATCAGGTTGAACGGTTCCTTTAATATATTCCGTATATGCTAAATCAATTTCTGTGTTCCTCTATTTTGCAAAATTTATTTCTATGAATAATTGGGTTGTTGATGTGTCAAGATAACCCTTATTATCTTCATCATAATTATTTTCATTAAGATAATCTTAGATAATACTTGTATTGTCGTTTATTTGTTACCTCTTGAGATTATACATAGAACATCCTCTAATAACAGCAGCACAGTGCGGGAACTATCTCACAAATAAATTTGTTACCCTAAAGACTCAAATCATGTTCCTTTTTCTGTATAAAACAAAAGTTGAAGAGTATTTTTCTCGTTTTACTATTTTTTTTTAAGGAGAGTTATAGGCGATAGTCGATCTCTCATAATTTCATTAAGTAAAAAGCAAATTACAATTTTGACTCCACTTACAAAGAAGTGTCGTTTATTTAACAAGTCAAAGGATGACACAACTTAGCTATAGGGAAGAAGGACTAAAAGCGATACGAAAGAAAAGAAGAAGAAATGAAGAAAGGAAAAACAGAACATGATCAGCACATAGTCCACTCAGTAATTAATTTTCCACGCAGTTACTTGATTCCAGGCCATGTTGAAGATGAAAACTGGCGATGTGGCTTTCGAAGAGAAGACTCGCCGATTCCGCTCTTTCCATATTTCCCAAATAGAAGAGAGCCAAATTCTGTCTCAATCTTGTTTAAATTCCTCTTGCTGTCTTCTTCGATTTGCAAGTCAATTTTGCAGTACATTTCCATCAAAACTCAGTTGGGTTTGCGGAATTTTCAAATGTAGCCACCATATGCCTTTGGCGAATGAACAGTTACCCAGTAGATGTGAGACAGTCTCTTGTGCATTGTTGCAGTTTGGACAAGATGGTTGATGCGGCCAATTTCGTTTGCAGAGATTATCGCTTGTCAGAATGCGATTATGAATTACTAACCAAAGAAAGAACTCAGCCTTAAGTTGTCCTTTAATCTTCCATAGTGCCTGAGCCCACGGCACACGAATTCCGCGGTTGCGCATAGTTTTGTATGTCGAAGAAGTTGTGAAATTTCCCTATGATTCCCATCTCCATCTCGGTGTGCCATTGTCCATGAGAGTACATGAGACAGCATAAAAAGGAGAGAGTTCCTTGAGTTGTTTAACAAAGAAAGAGACTCTAGATTCGGGGATAGTGTGAACTTCTCTTCCGCAATGTATATTGTACGCGAGAGCAATCGTTTCTGCCCAGAGTGACTGTCGTTCCGACGACAGTTTCCATAGCCATTTTAGTAGGAGAGAGTTATTTTGGGTTTTTAGATCCCGTAAGTCAAGGCCCCCGTTTTCTTTTGGCAAACAAGTTTTTTTCCAATTAACTAGGCAATGCCCCCCTCTACATTTGGCATCGCCTTTCCACAAAAAACTTCTTATTACCTTATTTAAGTTTTTGATAAGCCATCCAGGTAGCTTGAAAGCTTGCATGTGATAGGTTGGCGATGCATTGAGTACCGATTTAACCAAAGTGAGACGACCTCCTGAGGATAGAGTTTTTCCTTTCCAAGCTGCTAGCTTTGAATGCATGGAGTTTAAAAGTGAAAGGAATTCCTCTTGCTTGGGTTTCTTTGTCGTAAGAGGGAGCCCAAGATACTTGATATTGTTATTTTCACTTTGACAGCCTAAAATCCGCTCAACCACCGGGACAAGCTTGTCAGGTATAGCAATAGGCACAAAGAAGCTTTTTGCCTTACTAATTCGCAATCCGGACATTTCGGCGAATAGATAAGGGCTAACAAAACAATCTTTAGATTGTATGGGTTGGCCTCTATGAACAAGATTGTATCGTCGGCATATTGTAATGCTTTCGGAGCCATTACTATAGGCGTTGATAATAGTCCACTAATTTTTGCCAACATTGCTTGTAAGGTATCAGTCACAATGTTAAAAAGCATAGGTGAGAGAGGGTCTCCTTGACGCCTTGTTTTACTATTAAATGCCAACTTAATCTCACAAATAAATAAAAATTAACAAGACAATTAATGAATGTCTTAGAATTTCCATTAAGAAATAATTACAAAAAACATTAATTTCTTAGGATTTAGAAATGTCACCTTAAAAAGAATCTTAAATCCCCGTTCAAAAATAAATAAATAAAAAGAATCTTAAATGTTCTTTTAATTTGAATCGCCTTCTTGTACTTATACAGACCATCATATTATTAATTATAATCTCACTCCCACTCGGATCCAAGATCTAAATTACGAGTTATGATCGCAATTGAACTGCGAACATTATGTTTATTAGACACCCATTTTAAGTCACCGCTCGCCCATTTGCGGATCTTACTACCGGTCCACTTAAAAATAATCTTGAAACTTTTCATTTCATTTACTTTATTGAAATGCAGGATCGGTGGCTGAACATTCACTAGAATTCCTTTCGGCACATTGACTATTGATTTATATGTAGACTTAGCCTCTCCAACATTAGTCACAGTGCGATATATAACTGTTGTACCATTCACTCGGTGATACACAGAAATTGAAGGATAATTGAGTTGCTCTTGAGAGATTGCCTTCACCTTTGCACATTTTATTGAGGGTGCAGGAGAAATAATTTGGGATATAGCACTATCATTGTAGCCTAATCCGCACAAGTATTGGATATAGTCTTCTGGTTTAATGTCATAAATCAAACCAGGATCCAATGCTTTTTCTGCATCCACATGACCAGCACCCAATGCATAGGTGTCAACTGGATGGTGCCACTCATCAGAAATTGGTTTTCCATCTAGATCAGTAACATAAGCGGTTGTCATGATTGCCGACTTAATAGCAGCAGGAGACCAATTGGAGTGTACATTTTTTACTAGAGCTGCAATTCCACTTAAGTGTGGACAAGACATTGAGGTGCCTGATTTGATTGCAAATTGTATTTTATTTCCTTTGCGGAATCTCGGCGGCATAGCAGCAATGATTCCCACTCCAGGACCAGTAATATCAGGTTTTGAAATCAGTCGTAATTTGCTTTGAAAGCTAGGGCCGCGAGATGAGAACCTAGCAATTGATGGAGACCAATGGTTACGCTTTGTGAGGCCCCTAAAGATGAATGTAGCTACTGGATTTTCTGTCGAGCTGACATAATCCTTTACCTTCTCACCATCATCAAAGCTAATTTGTGAGGCTGGGAGAACATTATCACCCATAATCATTTGATATCCAAATTCTTGATCGCTGAGAATGATCACGCCAACACCTCCGGCCTTGAGAACAGCTTCACCTGGATTAATTGGATCATTATCAAAGAAACAAACAACAATTTTACCACGAACTATTTTCTCGTCCATCGAAGCACCACATATTCCGGGACCGACGATTGGAAACATTTTATTCTTCCAATCTTTTGGTTGGTAGGCCGACTCCCCCTCAATCTGAGATCCATTACCCAATTGAACAATTGATTTATATTCTCTATCTGTTGTGCTTGCAGCTACCGTAAGAAGCCATGGTGCTTCATTTTGTATTCTACCATAACGAGGCCCCAAGTTTCCTGCAGAAGTGCTGACAAACACTCCCTTTAGGACGGCATAGAATCCCCCCATGGCCATGACGTCTTCATAAAAAGGCACTGACTTGTCTCCCATGGAGAGTGAGAGCACATCACAACCATCATTCACAGCTGCTTCCATCGCTTTAAATACATCTGCAGATTCACATTCATGATTGAGAGTACACACCCTATAAACTGTGATATGTGCTCGTGGTGCCATCCCAGAGGCCATGCCAAGAGCATTTCCCAATATATTTGTTGCATTAACGAACGCTCCAGCAGCTGTGCTTGCTGTATGTGTGCCATGACCATTCATATCGAAAGGGGAGATGTGTCTTTGCTCCTCTGCACCGGCATCTAAAAATGACTTCGCGCCAATAAGTTTGTTGTTGCAAACTGTGCCATTAAAGTCACAATGACCCTTCCACTTGGTTGGCGGTGGTGGCATATCCTTGTCATCAAAGGATGGGTGGTCTGGCGAAATACCACTATCAAGTATACCGATGATAACTCCTTCACCCATGTTTTTGGTGTTTTTCCATATGCCCGTTGGACCACTCAAATGAAGGAACTCAGGTGTGTAAGTAGTCGTTAGCTTGTAAGGCTTGTTGGCTTAGACGGCACGAGCAAACCATGGTTTTTGTGACATTTCTTCCACTTCCTCCTTAGTCAACCTAGCCGCAAAGCCATTTGCTATCTTGTTATATGAGTAAATAAACCGTGAGTTCACGGAGTCTTTGATGATGGTTGATAAGAGAGAAATGTGCCAGGTCTTTGCTTTTTCACTATTTGAGATGTCGACATTTGAAGTGTCTTGCACAAAGATTATATAGTTTTGAATTCTGTTTTGGTGGTCATCAGCAACAACAGTGGAAATGAAGGCGAAAAGAGAAACAAAAATGTAAAGGGAGAGGAGTCTTTTGGACTCCATTTTGAGAAAACTAGGCATTCATTAAATAATTTTAAGAATATATATATAAATTTGTAGAAAACGTTTGTTACAAAACTTACAAATATACAGAAACAAGAATATTCTAAACTTAGAAGCTCTAGAATGAAACTGGGTTTTCCATAACTAAATTGTTACTTCGGTAGAACTTCACGCAAATGTTGCCATATCCTTATAACAACACTTACAAATAATAGAGAACAATATTGGCTTTTTCTAGCAAAAAAAAATATTTTCCTATTGAATTTAAAACTACAACTTTATCAGCATTTGCGACACATCATGCTAGAGCTCAAATTGTCTAGTGAGCTAATGCAATTATTTAAATAGGACCAACACATCGGTCTTAAAATGCTTATGTTGTGTTGTACTAATAGGAACAATTTTAGAGATTTAAGTAATTGTAACTCATTTTCCTTGAAAGAACTCAAGGTAAGACTAATTCCTCTCCTCTCAATCTCATTTCGGCATGTAATCATATTGGGTAGCTAGAGATGAATCTAGCAATTCAAATAAATATAGGTTAGTCTTTGAAACAATCCATATTCTGTAAACAATTTTGATGCAGTTGGCGTTGCATATGAATATACAATTTAGATATAGTTGGAATTCCATAGTTTGATTGTTGATGTATCTTTTATATTTTTTAACAAGTACCTAGATTTATTATTCCAGTAAACAATTTTGATGTAGTTGACATTGCATATGAATATGCAATTTAGATATAGTTGGAATTCCATAGTTTGATCGTTGATGTATCTATCTTTTATATATTTTAAGAAGTACCTAGCTTTATTATTCCATTACGTAAGAACCAGTAAAACCTGATTAACATTTTTTATTTTTATTTTAGGATAAAGAAAAAAAATATATTTCAATTCATACATCACTTCGACATTTTCATCTCGAACAAATAATCTCCTTGATCCACAGTACTTGTTATTTACAAATGAAGAAAAATCCCATAACTCTACAAAAAAATAACCAATCAATTAAATCTTTTCACATATACATACACACCATATTTCTATCACTCCTCTACCTGAATCTGATTCAACCTACTGAACCAAATCGAATGCAGTATCATATGAAAAATATCATACTTAACCGGTCTCGGATGCCACAGAAAATGCTTCTGGAGCATTTTCACACAAGTATGCATTTTCAAATACCTTCTCAGCGGAATCCCCAATAAAATATCCTTCATATTCGGAATGTCTCTCTCTGCTATAACTACTGAAAATGAGCTCCAATCCAAAACCTCTTCGAACGGTAAAACGAAATTATCCGCAATTATTACAGGGACGCATTCGTAATAAATGGCCTCTACTATTCTCGGACTGTTCACCTCAAAGCCCATGGGACAAATGCAATATTTGCTAGTTTTCATGTGCTGAATGTAATTCATTTTCCTCGATACCCTAATACAAAAATTACATTATCATAATATATTGGATTCATTATACGTACACTAGAATTGGTTATATATAGTTTCAAAAAAGTCAACACATCATGCTCTCACAACATGATTCACAACATGATATATAAATAAGAAATTCTTTGATACAGATTGTTGCCTTTATACTTCATTAATTTCCTTATATATCTATCATGTTGCGGCGAATCATATTGTGAGACCATGATGTGTAGACTTTTCGATATAGCTTCAACATTAACTATCGAGTAAAAATTCGAATTACTTAAACTAACATGACTCAAAAAGTTTCACCTAGATTATTCTCAGTTATACCTATCAGGAAGAGGGCCAAAGATCTTCATATCAGGATCCTCATTCCAATACTTCAACAAAACCGGTCTTACTCTCCCATGAATAGTCCCCGCAAAGAACGCTAAAATGGACCTCTGAGAGACCGGTCGGCCCGAGCCGATGTATCTTAACGGCTTCCTGGGGTTCCGGATCGTTGTCTCTGGGAGAGACACGTCTTTACCCTTTCGAAATATGCCTTCTGATGTGTCCGCGTTGCAGAGGGCTTTGATTGTGTTCTTGCAGAGCTCTTCGTGGGCGGTAGTTGTGTATGGACCCTGGGAAAAGTTGGAAATTTGTTAATTGAGTATGTTGAGAAAATGATTGAATTATTAGCATTGCTGTTGTTAATATTATCATTATAATTGTGGTTATTATTATTATTATTATTATTATTATTATTATTATTGTTGTTGTTGTTGTTGTTGTTGTTGTTGTTGCTGCTGACTAGGGAGATAACATATATTTTGGGATGAATATATGACTGTTCAAGATTTTTATCAATTAGTTATAATTTGGCACATGTGACATGTTATAGTACCACTATTTTTTATTTTAATAGTGGTACTATAACATGTCACATATGCCATGGAATTAATTCATGTAGTCGAATATATTCTTGCAAATATGAGGGTGATAAAATCATTTTACCCAGTCATGACAAGCAACAAGAAAATGATCGGCCCCATTAGTCCGATTCCAAAACGGATACCTCCCCTTAATCCAATCCACATAGTCTCTCAAATAAACCGAGAGCGGTTTCAAGTCGTGTGAATCCGGGACGTAGAGCGTGTTCTGGAGCTGGCGGGCGCTGTAAGGGAGGTAGAACAAGTGCGCCTTTTCTGAGTCTGGTGTGATGAAGCGTTTGTTTTCTTCTAGAAGTTTCATGAACCAGCCTTCCGAGGCGTAGATTCCGCGGAGCTCGGGGGTGTGGAAAATGGGTCGCTTGCCGCCTCGGTAGATGTAGATTTTGAGTATCTTCTCCATTAGCTCGTAGCTCCTGAAATGGTAAATAATAATTTGAAAAAAGTTGTTTCATGAAATTTAGAAATAGTATGGTTAGGAAAAAAGGCCTGATCATTGACCCATCTAACAGTTACAACTCCTTATCTGATAAGCAAACTGTCTTGTGATGATGGTTATAAGAAATACATAAACATTTACCACCATAATATTGTTAACTATAATCGTAGCACAGTACCACCACAAACATATAAGCCAAATTGTTACATCAAAAATAATGGTTAATATGATTTAGAATGAAATGAAGAAAATGATGTAGTCTAACCTCTTGAATACGGACACGTTCTTGAACAGAGGGGTGTACAGCTCTCGATCGTCTGTAATTATTTCCACATTTTCTATATCTTTTCTTGCATATTTCAGCGCATCATTTGGGGACATTCTCCAATAGGCCGGCTATCTATGCACAAAATTTATCCATTACTTACCAAAAGTTAATAGTTTTTTACAACTTAATTATATATCTGAATTGTTCAGCCAATATGCTATTTTCAGCATATAATTTGTCAAGACACAATTTTTGTGTCAATATGTATCTACAAAAAACATATTGTGCTTAAAAGGGTATATTACATTTAAAAGAGGTGCAATGAGATACCATTCAATGGTGAATTCTAAAAAACTGCAAAATTGCAAAATTCCAATAAGCATAACAAGTACCTCTCTTCTTCTTCTTACAGGAGTCGTCTTTTTAATCTCAGGAGCTCCAGAATTCACAACATTACCCCCAAAATTCCTTTCCTTAACCATTGGAGGTGACAGAGAAGTATTTAACGACATTGTAGAACTATCAACCATTGGAGGCGACAGAGAAACATTCAACAGAACTGTAGAACTAACAACCATTGGAGGCGACAGAGAAACATTTAATGGAATTGTAGAATTAGCCTCGACCAAACCATCATGCCTTGATGAATGTCGAATCTCAATTGTAGAATTAGAAACAGCAGGGATGATGATGCTAGACGAAATTATGAGGGGGTAATTGGGGATGTAAAGGGCCAAGAAGGCGGTGATTGCAGTGGTGAGAAGAGCGATTGCAATTATCCGAATTGTGAATGAATTCATGACTCGCCCACGGCGGAGACGTCGTCTGGGGGTGGCGGCGGTGAGTGTTTCACCGGCGGTCATCAGAGGTGGAAGAGGAATCGGAAAGAAGGATAACGTTCATGGAGATTGAGGAGAGAGAGAGAGAGGACAGAAGGTGGCGATAATAACTACGAGTGAATTTTTTTCCTTTTTAGGAAATGGAAAACTACTTTTACACCTCATTTTACAACACACGTGTGCCAGTCTTTAGTTATAAACTAGTAACGTGAATCCACAATCTAAGTCCGTCTGCATTTTCCTATTTTTAAGATTTTGTGATAAATATTGGGTGCCAGTGCACCTATTTGATACAATTAAATTGATGATAAAAAAAGGCTTTGGATTTGATGAATTATTATGGATGGAGTATGTTTTAAATGAACTAATTATTTATTTAGATCGAATAATAATCTGATTACCGATATAACAAGCACTTCTTGACTACTAGGTAGAATATATCATGTGTGATATATGATATAATTTTCAACGTATAATATTTCTAGTATCAATATATCTCAAATAGAGTTGTCATGTCCGATTCATTACAGAACATACGGTTGTACAGAATAAAGAGAAATCAGAATCGCTACCAATTCACAACCTAAGATGCAAAATTTCACTAATAATTTCGAACAAAAGAAGAAAAATAGTTTCATTATTCCTTTCATGAGAAATTCTAGCACATTTATTAATTCTCTATCCACAAAAATGCCCTTCTATTTAGTAGGATTAACTACCACAAAATAGAGTTGTTCTCATGCAACCCCATATTAAGACCAAAAAAATGGAAACTTAATAAGTTTAAAAGGAGGAAATAAAACGAAATTAAAATATTTTTCCAATAGGTTTAAGTTCGCGAGGCAAGTGGTCATAGTTGCCAGAATTAATATCGGACTGAAACATGGGCCTCTTGCCAAAATTACGCAAAACCCCTTCTGCCAAGTGCTCTTTACTCGGAGTCAACATCACGTAATTCGGATCCGCCCTTTGGTAACTGCATTATTTTAATTAAAAATTATGAATATTGACAACTTGTTCAGGGAAAAATAAAATATATTTTGTAATTTGTAAGTAAGATTGTTTTTGTTAAAACCTTGGTTGTCTAAGATCTTCGACTCGGAGCCCAAACCCAAAAGATGTCGTTCTTTTTGCATGGTCATTTGTTGCTGCCAAATAAAATAATTATTATTATTTTTTGAAAATTATTATTAATAATAATAATAATAATAATAATAATAATAATAATAATAATAATAATAATAATAAATAATTAAATTAATTAACTAATTCAGATATTTATTTAACCTGTAACACTGAAAGTGAAGGAAGGTTTCCACCAAGACTTGAGCGCCAGTGAAATTGAAGACTTTGCTGAACCTAACTTTCCCTATAAATAATAAACATATAATAAAAATTGAGATATTTATTAAGAAAATAAAAAATGAAAACCAATGATAAGAGAGAGAACCTTGAGTAAGAAGTTCTTATTAGCTTGCCAGCTGGCAGCTAACTGAAACACTGATGGATTTGTGCTCTCTGTCAATCCAATTTTATCAACCCTTCAATATTATTCAAACTTTTAATTGGTAACTGAAAAACTTGACTAAACTTTTTTGGAAAGCAAAATAAGAAAAAGGTAGAATAAAATAAAGAGAAAAATGGAGTACCTAGTTGCCAACTCAAACCCAAGATCAATGTAATTAGTGATTCCAACAACTTGATCAGTTTCAAATGGATTGTTTACCTTTTAATTACAAATATAAATAAGTACATATTTAATAAATAAACTAATTAATTAACTACATTAAAATATAAATAAGTAAACATCTTACCCTTCTTTGAACCACAATATGCTGATAGAATGATGCAATCAGCTGCCAAACAAAAAAAGAAGCAAAATTACAAAACAATTCAACTTGCATAATTACATCTCATTTTTATCGTTATAATGACAAACTACAACAGAGAGCTCCAAAAGGAGAAAAACAACAAAATAATAACAATGGCAAACCTGTGAATTTTGCGAAAATTCAAGGGCGAAATTGAAAGAAGGGCAAAGCGGACTAGTTGAGCCTATACCATAACCAATTGCAAAACTCAAGTTTTTCAAGTCCTTCAAGTCCACAGTTTTATCCTTCTCAACTAATATTTCACACAAAAATTATAATTTTTTTTATTATGTGTATCAAATGAAGAGATTATCTAATTCAAAAAAAAAATAAAGAGATTAAATTAATAATAATATAATACATTTAGGTTTGAATTGAATCCCTGCTGTTAAATTTCCACTTTTGGCAACTATCCATCCAGAAACGGGCCGCTGGCCTGATACTGAAAAATATTAAGGACCAAAACGGAAATTTGTTAAGAAAAATAGAATAAATTATTTTTTAACGGAAAAAAAGAACTGAAATATATTACAAGGAAATGGCATGAATGAGGTGCCAATGGATAAATTCTGAGAACCATATCTTAATCCCATCACTCCATAATCCTCTACATTTATCCTGCATTTTAAAAATAAAATAAATAAATTAATTAATTAACAGTTTACTAAATAAATGAATAATATACCTTTTTTGCATGAGCAAAGGAAATACACCAAAAGCTCCTATTCGATATTTTGGATAGTATGCACAAGACCTCAATTGAAATTTCCTAAAAGAAATTTAATCGTCATAAAAGTAAAATTAAAGTATACTTTTTTAATTAAGGAAAAGAGAAAAAAATAAATAAATAAATAAATAATTATTTACGGATCAGAAGTGGAAACAAGGAAATCCATGAAGGTATGAGGATCATCCAAATCCCTACAAAACAAAACAAATCATCAAAATAAGATAAACATATCTAGTTAATCAAACTTTAACTTTATCAAACTTAATTAATTAACCCCAAATAAAAATCTACCTTTGCCAGCGAAAAAGCGCATTTCCATCCACATCATTTCCAGATTTTTCATGGAGAGAAGAAGAAACCTAATACAAGTCAAGAAACCAAATTTCTCTCTCTACAAATAAAACTAATAATTACCCAAATTGAGGAAAAATTGAAAAAAAAAATTATAAGATTCAGCAAGGATACAGTTGCGATTAAATCAACATGAGGATCTTCTAGAGGTTTGAGCATTAATTTTGCAACAAAATGATCTTGCTGCTCGAAATAATCATCGAAAAGACAATGTAAAGCGAGTTTTGCAAACATTAATTCATATGCTGGAACCACCATCCTACAAAAGGAAAAGTTACAGTTTAGTCCATACAAATTTAAATATTTATAATGTAGTCCTCAATAGATGGCTGAATTATTCTGAGGGTAAAGTGCATATATTTTGCCTATATTGCATAAGTTCAATCAGGCCCTTGAATTTTTCCTATTGAAACTGAGTGGAAGGCTGCAAGCGATGAGGCACTGAGACAATTACTTCGTCATTTTACAAAAAAATGTAAAAACTAATTGAACAAATAATCAATTTCTTGAAAAAGCAACAAAAAGAAAAGAGTAAATGGAACAAAAAAAAGAGGGTGATTGAATCAGACCTGGTGCGAGCAGCTAGAGGAGGGAAATCAAAGAGAGGAGGGACGAGCACCAACGGCGGAGGCGGCTCGTGGTTCTTGTCCAGTAATCCGATCAAGTTCCCCATTGTTGCAGCGATTCAAGAGATTTCTCTCTTCTCTCTTCTTCTTCTTCGTTCTTCTTCTTCTTTTTTTCTTGCTCGTTTCGTTTCTTTCTTTCTTTCTTTCTGCGCGGTATTTTTCGGTGATGGCTATTTTCGGTATATACCCCTCTAAATTCTGGTTATTATAAATTAGGCCTGACTCAGCGTTCCGTGGACTGGGCTTTTTTTAAGTAATATTGGGCCTTATATATGGGCCTTATGGGCTGATGTTTATATCTGCATAAATATTTATATTTAGTTCTAGCCTATTATTTTTCATGAAGTTGGACCCACTAGTAATTTCACCAACTTTTCCTCTAATATATGGGCCAATATTATTTTAGCAATTTGAGATATTTTACTTCTTTTTATCTTTTGTTCTACAATCTACTACTCATAAACGATCAAAATGTCAACTGAGGTTGATTTTAGTGGTTAAATAAGGGGTAATAGTTCGAATTAAGAAGATAATTAAGATCGAGAATTAATCTACAGACTACAGTACCATTAGGGAATGAATAAAGGATAGTTGTCACAGAGAAGAATAGATTCTTAACTATAACTCGAGAGCAAAGCAAAGAACCCCCAATGTAGAGGGTAAGTTAGAAACTTGCATGCAAATTCAGGGAGCACTTCTCTTCAAGCTTCCATTTAAAACAGTTCCCATGGCCTCTACAACAATCAGAGCTACATCAATTATTAACCGATACGAATTTTGCACCGACACAAGGTAGCATTCTTTTCAATCTAGACACATTTCAAATTAGTGGTCCTCTTTTTTTGAGGTCGAATGATCAGTCATGTATTATAAACTACTCATTGAATTGAGTTTTTATAGGTAAAATATAAAATCATGCAAGGAGTCGCCAAAGCTCTACGATTTCATGGTAATAGGCTGAAACACGCAGTTCTACAACATATGAGCACAGACAACCTCTCTTTGGTGAACTTAATTTCTCATTTCAAAGCAACCTCGTCAAATTCGATTATAGCACACAAAGGATTAGAGAATATAACTGTTTCGGAGATTTTAAAAACAAAAGGCAAAGATGAGGCTGGAGAATTGTACACGTGTCGCACCAGCGATAGAGTGTATGATGCAGTTCAAAGTGTAAGTTAGGGACGTTAGGATTTCACTTTCCTTTTCTCTTTTTGTTTTAAAATTAACTGGCCAAATTTAAGTATCACACAAAAATTATGCAGATATAACGAGTGATTATCTCTTTCTTTTTGTAGATGATAAAGTAGGGTTTGATTTTTATTTTTATTTATTTTCAGATGATGCAGCATAACATAGGAGCTCTAGTCGTGGTCAGACCGGAAGATGATAATCAGATTGCTGGAATAATCACTGAGAGAGGTAAGAGCAAACTATATAAAAAAAATGTGCAAAAAAAAAAGGATTTGAAGGGATATTAACTTTCAAATTGAAAAAAGAGAGTGAAAAAACTAGCCAGGGATCAAAAGTAGCAGATACAGATTTTTGTTTTGTTTATTTATTTATTTATTATATTGTCTAAAATAGAGTTCAAACAGATTATCTACGAAAGATAGTCGTGCAAGAGAGATCTTCTAAGGATACGCGAGTTGGCGATATCATGACAGATGACGTAAAACCATAAAACTTTTCAAATTTTCTATTTATGTTTTATCATCAGTTACGGAATGTTCAATTTCTTTCATAATCCTTAAATGGCCAATTTCAGAATAAACTCATCACAGTCACTAGCAATACAAATATTCTTAAAGCGATGGAGCTAATGTCAGGTAGTTTATTAAAAAAAAACAAAATATATACACAACCAAAAAAAAAGAATGACACCTTTGTTAAACATAGTTTGAGATTTGAGTCTCTGTGTGGGCAGATAAGCATATACGGCACATGCCAGTGATCGACAAAAGTGTGGTCGGTATAATATCTATTGTCGATGTGGTTAAAGCGATAGTTGACCAGCAGCATCAGGAGGTCAAGAGATTGAATGAATTCATCAGAGGGGACTACTATTAATCTTATCTATTGTTTAAAAGAATGAAATGTGAAAGTTTTTATTCACAATTTTTTTGTAAAAAATTGTGATGTATTGTTAGGTTCATTTCTTAGGAGTTATCTCTGTATGTGATGATTGTAAACTGTTAACAAACTGAAAAGCAACTTAGAAAGACCATATTTAACATTTGAGTTTTGCTTCAAAACAACCATCCATGAACATCCCAAAAAAAAAGAAAAATCAGAACTGCCTTAGGAACTTAAAAATATGATCATTAACCTCATTTGCCCTCTCCTGGTGAAGGAAGTGGCCTACACCTTTCAAAACTACCACCTCAGTTAAAGCAGGTACAAACATTTTCATGCCATGCATGTTTATATACAACTGCATTCCTGGGAAATGGAATGTGAGATCTTGATCACCAATCATAAATTTCGTTGGAACTGTTATCTCTACCCCTGACCATGGTGCGGTTAAATCCCAGCTTCTATATTAATAAAATATTAATTTGCGAGTAGTGAGTTCATAAATCATGTATAATAAATTTTTCAATTAGGAAATTCATGCAAATATCAATTTATAGACAACGGTCAGTAATTCATAAACCGAATATATACTATATTCGTCTCAGTTGAAATTGCAATTATGAAAAAAATTAAATTGTCAAATTAAATGAAATTGAGTCTAAGGTAACTCACAAGTCCAAGCAACGATAGTAATTTACTGGCCCGGTAAAGCCAGACTTCTCAAATTGCCTTGCATAATAGCTAATCTCCTCTTCAGTGATCCAATACGGTAATGTTATATTCTCGTTCGGAGAACCCAATCCTTCTTTCGGAATGTAAAACGGCTCAGCCTTGTGATGTGTGAAAACTTTCTTCAAAAAAGTACTTACGCCCACGCGGTCAATCTCAGCTTCAGGCGCTGCTGTTTCCTGCAAGCATTTGAAGCCAATTGATCATATTAAAATCTTGTATAGGTTTAGATCCCAATGTTCGGTTTTCCAATTTCGTCTCACTAGTAAGTGAAATACACTGCCATGATAAGTAGTAAGCGGAAGCAATCAAAATCACCTACCAGCATATTTAGCATGGAGAAAAGATCGCATAATTCTTTTGATCAAACAGAATTAGAGGAAGAATCTCATAACCTGAAATCTGCAGATATAATAGGAATCTCCATACATTGCTCTGAGATACTCCGAAGGCCTGAGATCGGTGATACGAGGGATAAACGGAACACTCATATTCACCAAGGCCTTCACTCGGTCCGGTCTAAACATGCACAAAAACCACGCTAATATCGCCCCCCAGTCATGACCCACGACAAACACCTAAATGCCCAATCCATACAACAAATCAATCATTATCAATTATATTAATCATCAAAGCACTAAACCAATAATTAAAACGAAGAATAACATAATTTGTGTTGACCTGAGGTTGGTCTAAGGCATCCATGAGAGCCACCAGATCTCCGACAAGATGAAATACAGTATAAGAAGAGATGCTAGAGGGAACAGAAGAGTCGCCATAGCCACGTAGGTCAAGTGCAACTGCATGGAATCCTCTATCGGCTAAGCCCGATAATTGATGTCGCCATGAAAACCAAAGCTCAGGAAATCCATGGAGCAGCAAAACCACGGGGCCTTCACCCTTCTCTGCTATGTGCATGCTTATTCCGTTCACCTTCACCATCCTGTGATTTATCTTCACCTCTTCCATGGCTAGCTATTTTATTTTTAGTGTCACTTGAGTGTGGTGTGTGTTTGAGCGGTGTGGCTCTTTAGAGTAGACACGAGTGATATGTCATCATTGGACTGACTCACCATTTTAAAATCCACTCATCATCACACGTGTATTTTCAGTTTTACGTCAATGTGTATATATATACATATACATATACATGATCCGATAAACCAATCCACATCACAGTTCACATTCATGTAGATCATAAAAATATTTTACAATTAAATTCAAATAAGTTAATCTAAGGTTATTGTATATTAAAAATAGAATTAAAATTTAACATTAAAGACTTTTTCATCTTCTTCAGAAGGTTTTGAGGAAATTGTATATGAAATGAGGAAGAGAAAAGAGAGAAAAAGCAAGCTTTTAGTTGAATGAATAATATGAGACTGGAAATATTAAATTTATAGAAGAAATTGTGTCCTTGTGTGGATTTAAGGGAGTAAATGAAATCATATTAATAACATTTAGATAAATATCTCAATTTATTGGGTAATTAAGGTTGAATATATGGAAATTGAATGATTGTTAATGATCAATTAATATCTCATTCAATTATGAGATTAAGAAACTACTTACAGGAGATAAATTGTTAGCATTGGAGTGAATTTGTTAGATTTTGAGTCAATAAAGCGTGATTTTGATATCTTGCACTTTTGTTCTGGAAGGGAAACTTGATATTTTGGATATTTGAAGAATCTATTTTCTGGAAATTATCTACAACATTTCAAGATTGGGTAGAATTTGAAAATTGATGAAAGAACAATAGTAAACCCAACTTCTTGCATTAAATTAACTTGCTATAACTAATAAAATCTATACAGCGTGGTTGCAGGAGCTGTCAATTAAATTTGACATAATAATATTACATGATAAATTTGAATTTCCATCAAATAATATAATGGAAAACAAAAAAATAAAGTCTAGAATCACATTAGACTAATTACGATTCATCTGCCTTGGGTTCAAGAACTACATTGATTTTCTCCTTGCGATCTCCTCTTAGAACTTCAACAGATACCTAAAATAAAAAAATAAAAATATCTCAAGGAAATGATAAGTTTCAATAATGTATTTTTCAAGAGAGAATTTCCCAAAATAAACTATGTAACTTTCAGAAGCTAAGAAAGTACCACATCAATTTACCTCTCATTAGTTGAGAAAAAATATCTATTTTTTGTACTAACTACAAAAAATAAGGGTACTATGAGAAAATGAAAGTTCAGTTTAAATTTTACCAAGGGCAATTCCCATGTGTAAGCTTACAAAATCTCAAAATATCAAATGTACCTATACAAACTAATCTCAAAATATCAAATATTGCTCATGTTCTATATTATTCATGATATCTTCACTTTTGCAAGGTGGCTATACGTGACATTTCAACGTTTTATAAGGGTACACATGAAATATGCATTAAATAAAGGCAAGAATAAAGCAATCAATTACCGTCTCTCCGACTTTACACTGGTCCAAAATTCTATACAAATCGCTTCCGCTCGAGATCTTCTTTCCATTTACGGACGTGATGATATCTCCCAAAATCAGCCTTCCGTACGAATCTCTTTTCGTCGCTTGAAGACCCTATCACACAAAAAGAAAAAGAAAAAAGACTAAAACATTTCTCATTTACTCATCTAATCATATATTGTTACAAAAAAGGTATAAAAGTGGTACCGCTTTTCCAGCAGGCCCATTTGGAGGGGCGTCTAAAACAAGAACTCCACTCACGCCGAGTTGCTCAACGGACTGATCCGGCGCGAATTTTATCCCCAGAATCGGTCTCGTCACCTTTCCGTATTTCACAAGCTGATCTACTATTCCACCCACCTGTCAAATTTAAAAAGAAATCCTTCTTATTAAGTGTACGGATCATCATGGTTTATACAAAAGTAGATTTTACCTTTCTGCTTTTTTTTTTCTTTTTGTTTGCTCTATTGTGCTGATTTAGGTTTATGTTGGGCTCAGATTGATCTGGGCAACGTTTGGGATGAAAATTCACCAAATTTTGTGCTTGAGGTTGTATATTAATACATCATTTGGGTTAAATTTGATATTTGTATTCTTAGAGGGGCAAATACATATTGGGACAAATGCACAGTTAGTCCATGTACTTCACTGGGATTGCAATTCAGTCCCTATACTGTTGATTTGACATGTTTGGTCCTTGTACTTACACAATCATGCACGGCTAGTTCCTAAAAGTACAGGGACCAAGCATGTCATGTGAAATCAAATCAATAATACAGGGACTAAATGAGCGTCCTGAGAAAGGAATGCAATAAGAAATAGAAAGAGAGAGGGGAGGAAAAACAAAAAGGAGACGGACGGTGTCAACGGGGATGGAGAAGCCGACGCCGGAAGAGGCGCCGGAAGGGGAGTAGATGGCGGTGTTGATGCCGATGAGAGTGCCGGAGCTGTCGAGGAGGGGGCCGCCGCTGTTCCCCGGGTTGATTGCGGCGTCCGTTTGGATCACGTCCTGGATCGGCCGCCCCGTCGCCGCCGAACTTATCTCCCTCCTCAACCCACTACACACAAAAACCAAATAATAATAATATAATGAGGGAATATGTTGGGTTTGTTATTTTGAAGGTTGGTAGTGAGGAGGAAACGCGGACCTTATGACGCCGGTAGTGAGTGTGTGGTCGAGACCGAACTGCAAGACAATTTTAAATAATGAAATGTCATATTAAATCCCTATTATTTCATTTTGGGTAAAAAAAGAAGGGGGGAAATGAAAAGAAATTTAAATTGCGCACAGGATTTCCGATGGCGAATACTTTTTGGCCCACTAGTAAATCAGCAGAAATACCAACGGGAATTGGTCGCAGTTTATCTTTTGGAGCATCAATTCTTAAAACGGCCACGTCTTTGTCTTGGTCAAATCCCACCACTTTTGCTTCATATGTTGATTGATCCGCAAGTGTAACTCTAAATATGATATATACATTTTAATTGATAAGTTTATTGTAGATTATATTATATGGATAAGATCAGATTGATATGATAAGAAGAAACGATGAGCACGTATAAATAGGTTAAAGAGAATGGATTAATAACACCGCAAATAAAATGGAAATTCAAATCGAAATATTTGGTAGCGAAATTTAACCTGAGATCAGAAGCGCCGCGAATGACATGATAATTGGTCACAACGTGCCCATCTCTGTCCCATACAAATCCTGAGCCCGAGCCTTGAGGCACCTCAAGCACGTCCAATGTGAACAAATCCTGCCTAATTCCACGCCCAAATGAATCAATCAAACACTGCAATTTAAATTCCCGACCCAAATTCAAAACCCAACAAACCGAATTTATAAAAAACCTCACCTTGCTGCTAAATTAGTGATATAAACAACAGAAGGCGTGTTCTCCTGAAACAATCGCACTGTGGCGAGCTCATCGGTCTGTAGTTTCTTCGGCGGAGACACAACAAAGGCGGACGCAGGGCTCGTCAATAGAGTGAATGAAAGAGATAGAGAGGCTAGGGATAGAAACAGAGAACTGGAGGCTGAGGAGAGGAGAGAGTTAATGGTGTTTTGTGAGAGGAGAGGGAGAATCGGGGATAAACTGGGGAAGACGAGTTTGGGAGAGGTAATGGAGGATGGATGGGACTTTGGGCGAGGTTGAGGGTGAGGGCAAAATGGGGATTTGGAGGCGAGGGAAGAGAGGAGGTTGGAGAATGGAGAAGATGAAGCCATTGATGGAGGGAAAGACTAAAGAGAGCTGCTTGGTTAAAGTTAGCAGCTTGATATTGCTTGGAGATAAACTGAGAGGATCTTTCTGGTGACACTTGTTTGGATGGTCAACTCATCTCCAATAGTTCTTGTAGAATCTTCATGAAATGGAATTCACTATAGCCGTTTGGAACAAGCAATTTTGGATGGAATTGAATCTCAAAATTTCATTTTCTACAAATTATTTGTTTGGCAAACCATTTGAATAAGAGTTACGTAATTCTTAAAATTTCCTCTCTATACAATTTTACCCAAATGTAATTCTCTCTAAAAGTTAGAATGTCAAAGTGCGACAAATTATATTATATTATATTACAAAACATATAACATATAACATAAATAATATATAGTAAAATAAATTAATATAATAAGAGAGAACATAATATAATATAATATAATATAATATAATATAATATAAGTAATATTACTTTATATTATATTATTTCATATTTTATATTACTAATTGTATAATAATAGCATAATTCTATATTTTTACAAACAACCAAACAAGGAATTATGTTTTTCGAATTTTATACTTCTAACGTCCAAACAAACTTTAGAATTAATTAATTCAGAATTTTATACTTCTCCATCTTAAAATTCAATTCCACTCCCTAATTCCACTTGCCAAACGGGCCCTATATGTTTCGAGCAATGTATATTTAATTGTATATAGGTTTTTAGAATTATTACATTAGATCGAAAATAATATTTATGTTTGTGCATGTTATCCGTGACGAATCTTGATCAAAAACCTAAGATGAACCATAATCAATATTCTAAAAATTGCGTCCACCGAATAATTTTGATGAATTGCTCAAAAAAATCGGATTTATCGCTCAGAACCGTCTAATTTCCGATTTTTCCGATTAATTTGCGATTTTTCTGATTTATTAGCGATTTTTCCGATTGATTTTGATTTGTACTAATTAATTCCACCTAATTCCTGGCCGCCTGACTGCCGATTTTTTCCGTATGACTACCGATTTTTCCATCTAGATTCCGATTTGTTCGCCTGGATCACGATTTTTCCAATTAATTCCGATTTTCTCACCTAATTTCAAGAATTTTTGTCCCAATTTCCTTAATTTCATATCTTTATTTTATATGTGCATATATTAATAAGAAATATTCAATTATGAGTCTAAAATGCCTAGGCGCTCTAGGTGCTAGTCGCTACCTTAACGTTTGGTGACCACCTAGCGATTTCTATAACACTGACCGTAATTCAAAATATACTGAAAATTTATGATAGGACAGTGAATATATAGTAGTATAATCACATATATGCTATTATTACTTCAAAATCACAATATATATATATATAACTTCAAAACCACCATCACTATGATAGTCTAGTGATAAAGTATTATTATTCCCACATTTTCATAGATGAGGCATTCGAATCTCGCGTCTAGCGGGAATCACTTGTAGTTCTTTCTAAAAAAAAAATACTATAACAGTATAACTTCAAAATCTATGGGAACGATTGCCTTACTTAATCTTTATTAAGATTCGTCACTGCATGTTATATTATATGCCATTTAATCGATTGATATGTGATAAAATGCGAGAGTTATTTCCCGTCATCCTCGTATCATATCAAAATAATATATATTTTCTTAAAACAATATATATTTATAAAAAAATTAAATATTTCTCTATTACCATATTAAAAATTGTATACTTTAAACAATAATAAATATTTAAAAATAATATATATTATTAAAAAAATATATTATTTTTAGTATGGTATGACATGAAACTACTCAAGTATTTTATCGCATATCATAAAGAGATTAGAATTACATAGTGTAACATGAACAAACGTTGGAAGTTTAAATTCAAAAATCAGCATAATATATTTAATCTTAATAATGAATTTTGTGTTAACTGGTAAGGGTATAAAAATGTATTTTACATCTCATAAATAATGACGTTATGCTCAAATATTCTAGAGGATTTCATTTAACACGTGTGGGGCTTTTATGGATCGGGAGTGTTCCAATGTCCGGATTATTTATTTTGTTGAAGTTGAAGTTGAAGGTGCTCTGAATAATACAACTATTTATTCCGTGAGATAGGAATTGTAATTATTTTATTTTTATTTATTTTTTTTATTTTTTTTTAATTAAATTTTTTTTTTTCTCTGAAGTTTTGTTTCTGATAACCTCCAAACTTAAAAAAAAAAGAAATTAATAGAATCTCAGTGAGGCTTTTCGCCTACTGCAGCTTCAAAAAAAAAGTATAGTGGGCTGTATTAATTTGGGGAATTATGATTTGGCACATTGACATCAGTACAATTTTTGGATCTTCTATGAAGATTACTCATCAAACAATCGCATTTGACGGGTCAAATACTACCCCGTTATATCATACTATATTATCATTAATAGCCCTCAGTTTAATCTTTCAACCCAGAAATTGTACTGGTGTCAAAAATATCATTTAATCCACTGATATGTAAAAATATCATTTAATCCATTGATATGTGATAAAATACGAGAGTGATTTTATCATATCAAAATAATATGTATTTTCTTTAAACAATATATATTTATAAGAGAATTAAATATTTCTCTAGTATCATATTAAAAATTGTATACTTTACACAATAATAAATATTTAAAAATAATATATATTATTTAAAAAAATATATATTATTTTTAGTATGGTATGACATGAAACTACTCAAGCATTTTATCGCATATCATAAAGAGATTAGAATGACATAGTGCAACGCAAACATACCTTGGTAGTTTAAATTCAAAAATCAGCAAAATATATTTAACCTTTATAATCAATTTTGTGTTAAACTGGTAAGGTTATAAAAAATGTATTTTACATCTCATAAATAGTGACGTTATGCTCAAATATTCTAGAGGATTTCATTTATCACATCTCGGGCTTTTATGGATCGGGAGTGTTCCAATGTACGGATTATTTTATTTTTTTTGTTGAAGGTCCTCTAAATAATACACCCTTTTGCATAATTTGATAAAACTATTTTATTTTATTTTTTTGACAAAAAAATTGGAGAGGGTTTTATAAACCCCCTCGTCCAATTGTGTATTTTCATTAATCAAAAGATTTACAAAGTTATTACAAGTGATCTTTATTTATTTCACCTATAAACCTTCTATAAAATTTAGAAACAAGCCCAAAAAGTGAAATTAAAATAAAACCTATACTACCCGGCCCATAAAAAGATTTGATAAAACTATTTTAGTTAACTTCTACTGTAAAAATCACCAATATCATTCACATCTTAACTGATTTTGGTCGATCAAAGTCCTTGTAAAATTGTTTAGGATTATTCTCATGTACATATAATTGAATTGAATAATTTGTTTTGATATACAAAATTGAGAAGACAAATAATCATCTCTCTTACAATATTCTTTTATACTATAATAGTATATCTTTTTTAATACCAATATATTTTTATTGTATGTCAGTATATTTTTTATCTTATACATAATTTTGATATATTATAGTGTCCAATATATCAAAAACAAAAGATAATAATTTTAAGCAATAACAAAGGAAGGCGAACTAAATAAGATGATCTGCATTGCTTAGAAAGCCAATGATAGTACAATATCAACAATCAACACATAAAGGATAGTCTGAGATGAAGACAACAAATTATATCTTGCCACGTGGGCCCAACTTAGGAGGCAATTGGGGGCCCTTCACAATTGGTAGCACATCGCCAGAGACGGTTGAGCCGAGGTAGGCAATGCTGAAGCCGCCGCCCAAAAGCAAGAACTTGAGCAGGAGGCCTCTCTTGGTGAATGGGGCTGCAAAGGTCTCGAAGAACTTGCTCTGCAATTTATTTGCACAAAATATGTGAGTTTCGATGCAAATTAGAATAATGTTTGCAAGCATTCCAATGGAAAGTTTAAGTAGATGAATCAATTGATGGAGTACCTGAAGAGGATTGTATGGTGAGGGAGCATCGGATCCGTACAGGTCCCACTGGCCAGTGGTATTGCCGAGGTCCTCGAGATCGAAATACACGCTTTTGTCTCCGTACTTCGCCACAACTGAACTCCTGCGGGACCTGCAACAACAATTCAATCCACATATTACAATTTAAAATTCTTGGTGATTTTGTAAAAAAAACACTGATTTTATAATGTTTTTTCTTTTGTTTCTTGAAGAGTAGCCTACAATTTTCTATTTCACAGTTTTAATCGGGAATCTAACTAGTAGTTCCTAATAATCGGTAGAAATAATAATATTCCTGTCAATTTAATCATAAATATAGTTTGAGCATCTCTAAGATTAGTCTAAGACTAAATCCATGAGTTATTGAGTGTAATAGTAATATATCACAAAAAAAACTAATTGGGCAAAGGCATACTAGAACTCTCTCTCACTGCTTAATAAATAAGATCTACTTCTACTTGCCTTATGCTAGATTTAGAGAGACGGTTGGGTCTGATTGCAAGTCTGGTGCCGCTCATGTTGCTTCCAGCGAGGCCTTTGACGGTGGCCGGCTGCACAACTGCAACAGTAGAGAGAGATGCCATTGCTTCAAGCTGTTGTGAGAAATGGGTTCGTTCTGTATCTGTAATTAAGCCTTAACTAACGCTTGAATGAAAGAAACTCTGTCAGAATTTAGAAATATGGAAAGATTTGAAATGTCTGGTGGGTAAGATCCTACTTGGAAGTTTTGGTGATGACCAACCACATAAGAGATGCCACGTGGGAGATCAGTTGGATAGGCTTATCTAATATCCGTGATCCTGTTACATGGTGATAATCTTTGTATGAACTCAAATTAGCGAAAATGATACACCAAATAATATAGTTTGTTGGAATTATGGGGGATATATTAGCTACTTTTTGCATTTGAAATTTAATTTAATTCCAATATAGTTTTGCTTATTCAAATGTTTATATAGCAAGATATATAATATATAATTATTAAATTCACAACCTTAATTGTCAAATAATGTTTATATTAAGTGCATAAATCAATATATCATTTATAAAGTTTTGATTACTCAAATGTTTATATTAAGTGCAGTCAAGATTATAGGGCTGGCTGGCAGAGAGATTGACAAGGTGCAGCGAACATGATATGTGGACTATGGCAAGAAGTTCGTGACATGCTTGGATGTGGTTAGATAAGACTGATACTAATTATCACAATAAAATATGTAAATGCGACGTGAATTCCACATGCAAAGCTCACCGATGGATAAAACTAGTATGATAGAAATCTTTCATAAGAAACAAAATGCACAAATCGGATGATTTGAGACAAAAAATGTGTTTTAGCCAGTACACTACACTCACACCTTTCAAGTGACAACATGAATGGGATGATTATGTGCCCTAGATACCAAAGACAGTACTTATAAAGGATAACACCTTCAAAATACTTACAGTTCTCCGATATATAAAAAATTTATGTACAGAGATACAATATATTTAATTTTGAAGTATATAAGATGGTGGAGAAAGCTGAAAAATATTATAGTGATCCTACTAACCGAAATAAGAAGGTAAAAATACTAATAATATTAAAGTAATTAAAGTTTTTTCTCTTAATTTTTTTCTTTAGGTGTTCCTCTCACGTTGGCCTCATTGTACGATCTACTTTTTTGATACAGATGCACGAGAATGAAAATCTCTACGGGCGTTGGAGAACTAAGCCTATATGTCAGCCCGACTAGATATCTAATGACTAGAAGACAAAGGAAACGAAGCTTCTGATAAGGGCTAAGTGATTGAAAGTCTGAAGTTCTGCACATGAGAGTAATAGTTGAATCAACGATAATTACCAAGTAAAAGTTTTTTTTTTTACTTTTTCTTGTTATTTATGTTTTTTCCTTTCTCTTTTCCAATTTTTTTGTAAATACTTTTGCATACATATTCTATTCAACATTTTGGGGTTGGGGAGACTTCCACATACCAAATCTATTTATTTGATCCGTGGGGGTTCACATCTATATGAGGATTTTTGTCAATGTCAAACTAAAAATAAAACAAAATTTTGTTAAAAGAATGTCACCTAAAAAATTGAATCCAAAATATCATCCAGCGTTGAAGAGCATTCAAACATCCAAATTACATATGCAACCGAACAAACAAAATTATTCAAGTTTCACATACACCTAACTCATCATTAACTTAACATTAAATCCATAAACATCAAACTGTAACGCATCGAGTTTAGAAGCCAATTGATCAACTCCGAGATTGCTTGCTTCAGCATGTGATTCAATCTACTAATAGTAAACCAAATTATATTTAACACATATTTCATTTTGAGATAAATTTAATGAAATAAGCTTATAACATATGTGACTAATTATATTTAACACATATTTCATTTTGAGATAAATTTAATGAAATAAGCTTATAACATATGTGACTAATTAAACTTCTAATCAGAGCCGGCACTGTCTTTTTGGTTGCCCAAACCCGAAAATAAAAATGTTGTATTTATTTTTGTATTCCAAAAAGACATGTAAAGAAATTCATATAGCAATACTATTCTGTAACAATCATTACATAAAAATACAACTTAATGGTGTATTTGATAATAACACGGTATTATTCAAAGAAATACAATTTCATTGAATATATAAAAAAATTTCATCCGATATATAAAAATGTGAAACTCTTTTATGGTTGAAATTAAATGAAACAAAAAGTTCCACGGAGAGAAAGTTGTACAAAGGGGCAGCTTCTTTCTTCTTTTGTTTTTTAGTTTCCTACTTTGTTTCTCCCAAAAAACTTGCAAGGTTGCATTAGTTTCATCTCCATTAATAATGGAATAGACTATTAATAGTAGGCATATATAAGTGTTGTAATTACTTAATGAAAGAGATCCCAAAATGAGTAATAAAGTACTTCTTGAGCTTTTTCTTCTTAACAGATAGGTAGCACACTCGTCACTTTCATTTTTTATACATGGGCTTAAGATATTTATAATAGAATTAATTTTAGGATGATTTTCTGCTCAAAGAAGCAGACATAGTGTATATTTAATCAGCACCGTTGGATCAAAAAACGTGGCTGAATCATAGTCCTTGATGATTTTCGAATTTGTAATTTTTTGTGACAGTTATTATATGCTTACTTACGTGGCCAGATGTTATTAATGATATGGTGTGAATCCTCTCCTGTTCCGTGTCTTTGTTCTCCATTGACTCTCCCTCTCACTCGCTCCCCATCTCTCCCCATCTCAAGCTCTCTCTCTCTCTCTCTCTCTCTCTCTCTCTCTCTCCCCCTCACGTAGTCACTCCTGTAGCCGCTCCACTCAGCAACGACCTGATTATGCCAACGACCCCATAGCTCCTTCTCTTCAGATACCGACGATGCCTGACACGTGCGCACAACGGACAGCGCATCTCTCTATTTCCCTTCGTTCTTCAAAAACAATTTCATTTCTCTTCAGAAACCAATGGAGTCTCTGTTTCTCCTCTGGCCGGACAACTCCACCTGAGCAAAACCAGATCCGTCTCTGCAACCTGCTCCAAGAACCCGATGTAATGAAACCAGACAGTCACACAAGGACTGAACCAGATAACCGCGTCGCTAACAGAGAAACAGAACAATAGTGATCGCGCAAGAACACGACAAGACTAAACCAAACCGAAGACCTTGTGATTATCAGCAGCGAAAATAATAGTGCAGCAATATGCTCACACTAGCCCAAGAAGGAACAATAATAGAAGAAGAAATGATTGAACAATGGAACTTGAAAAATAAGATAAATTTCTTATTACAAGAGAAAAAAGAGATACAAAATATTGTTGTTGTTGGAATGAATAAAACTCTACCCCTACCCCTTTATTTATAGGATAGTCATATCTAATATAAGGAAATAACTCAAAGAATTACTGCTCCATTTAATACCTAAACATGGAAATACGAAACCTCCTTGTCAAGAAATCTAATATATGGTAATACCAAAATTCCTTGTTAAGAAATCTTATTTCCAAGAAATATCTTTCCTAATTTGTTACATGCCTTCATAATATACAAATGCATCTTTATATTTTAACACCCCCCTTAAAGTGCATTTGGCCATGAGCCCCAACTTGGCTCGCAATAACTCGAATGATCCCTTGGAGAGAGACTTGGTGAAGATATCAGCCATGTTGTCAACGCTTCTCACCTCCTCAACTCTAATAATTCCATCAAGCACTTTTTCACGAATAAAGTGATGCTTGATCTCGATGTGCTTGGTTCTCGCGTGACAAACAGGATTGGTTGCCAATTTCAACGCACTCTGATTGTCGCCTCGAATAACCGTATGACCAGTAACCGCATTGTAAACATCCTCGACCAACCTCCACAACCAAACACACTCTTGTGCTGTAAGTGATGACGTCTTGTACTCCGCCTCGGTACTAGAAAGAGAGACCGAATCTTGCTTTTTACTGCACCAAGAAACACTTGCAGAACCACAAGAGAAGACATAACCGGATGTCGATCTCCGATCATCCAAATCACCGCCCATGTTAGAATCGGTATATCCATGCAAAACGAACTCGGAATCCTTCTTATAAAATAACCCGAGATCAAGAGTCGAACTCACATACTTGAGAATTCTCTTTGCTGCATCCAGATGCGACTTTGTCGGAGCTTGCATAAACCGACTCACCAGACCGACCGCGAAGGCAATATCCGGTCTAGTAATTGTGAGATAAATCAGGCTTCCAACAAGAGCAGGCAATATCCTTCAAACCTTCCACTTCCAATCCCAGGAAGTGACTAAGCTCTCCAAGATCCTTCATCTCGAATCGAATCGAGAGCTCGCCCCGAAGTCTTGCAACTTCGCCTTCATCATTGCCGGTGATGATCATGTCGTCCACGTATAAAAGGACGACCACGTGTAGACCCGCCTTCCTTTTCACAAATAAACTGATGGTGTTATGCCCTAGGCCAAAGTGTTTGTAACCTAGATGATGGATTGTAATAACAAACATAATATTTATTCTAAGATATTTCATATAATATATGCGTATAGGTTATTTTAATATAATTAAAATAGACCATGAATATGCAATTCAGCTTTATGTCATCAAAGTGCGTGACTTTGATAGTAAAACTATAAAGTGTTATGAATGCTATTCTAAATCGTCCCCGGTCATTTATAGGATATTTGTGGAGACAAATATACTTGCGATATACATATAAATATATATTTATATACAAGCTATAAATGTACACCAGTATGTTAGTTGACTGATGATTATGTTTTACTGATCATGGATAAATAATTATCAAGTCATTAACATATGTATATGTTAGAGACCATATACTGGACTGACCCGCCATAAGAATGCTACATGTTTTACGTCATTAGCGATTCTTGTAACATAAAGTATTTATAGTCCTTTGACCTGAGATTGTCTCGGTTCCCAACATGAGTAATTTTATACTTTAATATAATCTAACACTGCCTTTAACCGGGTGGTCATAACGGTTATGATTAGGTATACAATGAATCATGTAGAGGGATGAGTGCAATCAAGACGGGATTTGTTCCTCTCATAAATGAGAGAGATATCTTTAGGCCTCTTGATGAATTGAACTGAAGAAATGTATGGTCATACTCAAATGAATTAATAAGAGTTATTAATGTCATTTGTTCTTGTTCAGTTTAATTTGGGATCAAGAAATATTAATCGATTAATATAAGGATGGCGTATTACATGCCTTATGATCGATATTGATATCGCACGACAAAGGGACTAAATACGTGATTGTTGATTAGGTAAATCGGATCACCAATATTCACTTAAATTGGGTAGTCATGATGTCTTGCTAGAGTCCGCTCATGATTTATAGACTGTCAAGTCTATTGCCAACATTAAGTGAACCTACAGGGTCACACACAAATAACAAACTGAAACGGACGCAGAAAATCCTAGCGACTTATATGATGAGTTGCATAAGAATGTCACAAAATATATTGTCATCTTATGTGATAAGATGTGATATATATGTATATAAAGACTATGAGCACAAAAGATCATGTAATCTAGAAGAGTCTAGATGATGGCATATGGATAATGATGAGTGATGTCATACACATCTTTTAGTGTGAGGAGACATGACTCTTCACCTCTATATAAGGATATAGAGGGCTCCAAATTCAATAGACCAAATCATTCTTTCTCTCATTATTTCTCATTCTCTTTTGTGAGACAAAAGAGAGAAAAATATCCTTTCTCATTTGTGTGACAAAATTACGAAAGGGTGCTTTCCTTTTTGTATAACTACGAAAGGGTGCCATCTTTTGTATGACAAAATGAAAGGGTGCGATTATATGAGAGGAATTATATACATCTTTTGTGAGATAAAATAAGAAGAGTTTTCTTATGCAAGAGGAGAACAAGTTACTAACATATATATTGTTCTTCTTCCCGTTTTAAGAAGTTTGTTCGTGTGGACACCGGTAGAGGCGTTCGTACTTTCGGCGCTTGTGATCTATTTGGCCTAAAAAGATGAGAACGATTTGTTGAGAGTTTTGGTGGAGACCGATTGTGTGTGCGGTAGATGACTTCCGCACGATCCGACCTAGACGGCCTAGACGGACATAAAATCGGTTAGGACGGTAACCGGTTTAGAGGCGCATGGACAACACGCATGGTTTGAGCGTCACGGATTAAGCGTAATCCGAAAGGTATCTTTAAGATTTATTTCTTTGATTTAACCGATACGCACGGATCCTCGGATTGGTTTTGGACGAAATTTTTTGTTTTCCGCTGCGTTATGCACGTCTGAAACCCAACATAAACTGTGATCCGAACTCGAAGAAGAATAACCACAAAATTGCAAATATTCCGCAATCTTGCCATACCAAGCTCGAGATGCCTGCTTCAAACCATAAAGCGCCTTCTTCAGCTTGCATACATACTCATGATGCACCTTGGAAATATATCCAACCGGTTGCTCCATATAAATATCCTTGTCGAGTTCACCATACAGGAAAGCATTCTTCACATCCAGCTGCCACAGCTTCCAACCTAGCGAAGCAGCCAATGAAATCACAATTCGCACGGATGTCATCTTGGCGACAGACTAAAAGTCTCTTCATAATCCTCGCCATACCGTTGAGAAAATCCTCTCGCTAGAAGCCTCGCTTTATAGCGCTTAACACTCCCATCTGCCTTGCGTTTCAACTTGTAGACCCATTTGCAAGTAACCGGGTCCACTCCCTTGGGCTTCGGAACAAGATCCCAAGTTTCATTTTTCCGAAGAGCTTGCATCTCCTCATCCATAGCATCTTCCCACGACTTATTACCTTTCGCCTCCTCAAAGCATGAAGGTTCACCATCCGACGATCCTGAAAAGAAACATGAATACGTCGACACGAAGTTTTCATCTCTATATCTAGCCGGCCGAGTTACCATCCTTGTCGACCTCCTTAGAGCTTGTGCATTTCCCTCTTCTTGCGATTGCACTTCGTTGCTCCCCCTGTCACCTTAATCCATCTCACTTGAACTCGTGACGGTCGACGTAGGCGACGAAAACCTCGGATCTTCACTCGGGTTACCCATGTCATTAGCATCCGAGTTTCTCACGTGACCAACAGGCGGCGTCGGCGGATTCGAAACTACCGCTTGGGAACCACCATCACCATATAGAGAAGACGCTTCATCAAACACCACGTCTCGAGAGACAATGAATTTATGAGTTGTCGGATCCATGCATTTCCATCCCTTCTTTCTTTGATCATAACCAATGAAAACACACTTCCGAGCCTTAGCGTCTAACTTCGTCCTCTTCTCATCCGGTACGTGAACAAAGCACGTACAACCGAACACTTTCAAATGCTTCACACTTGGCTTCTCATCGAACATCAACTCGTGAGGTGACTTCATGTTAATCGGACTACAGGGAAGCCGATTAACCACATAGGTAGCACATGCCATACCATCCGCCCATAAGGCCTTCGGTAAATTTTTCGCGTACACCCAACTCCTACATACCTCCACCAGATGTCGAATTTTCCTTTCCGCCACACCATTTTGTTGCGGTGTATAAGCACAAGTCAACTCCTTCTTGATGCCATGCCTCTCGCAAAATGAGAGAAAATCCTTGGATGTAAACTCGCCTCCATTGTCGGTTCGAAACTTCTTAATTCTTTTACCAAGCCTTCCCTCAACCATTATTCTAAATTCTCGAAATTTAGAAAATGCCTCCCGTTTCTCCTTCAAAAAATAAACCCAAGTGTACCGTGTAAAATCGTCGACGAGTACCAACATATAACGAGCACCCCCGTACGACGCGTTCTGCGTAGGACCCATCAAATCACCATGAATAAGTTCTAACGCACCTTTACACCTTGACTGAGACTTCTCGAAAGGCAATCGATGAGATTTACCATATTGGCACACCTCAACACCATTTGCAAAGGAAAGAGACGGAAGCCCGTTAAGAAGATTCCTCGAAACCATCGCCTTTAACTTGTCAATCCCCACATGGCCGAGTCTAGCATGCCAAACCGACACGCCATCATTGTTGCTCATCTTGTCAACATACGAGGAAGAAGTCGAGAGAACATACAAGTCTTTTACCCTCTTACCGACGTGAGTAACATCACCCTTCACCTCCTCCACATTTCGGAGGAACTTCACATCCTTCGGGCCAAACAACACATAGTGACCCGCATCAACCGCATTCGCCACCGACAGGAGATTCTTCTTAATACCAGGCACGTGGTAAACACTGTCGAGAGTTATCGACCTGTTGTCTTTATCAAGAAACAACAACCGCGCCCTCCTTCACCACATGGTGAACACTGTTGTCGGCAGTAACAAAGGCAGTATTGCCTTTATACCCCCGAAGTGAAGAAAACTTGGAATCGTCACCAGTCAGATGATGACCACAACCGGAATCAATGATCCAATTATCCTCGTAGTTAACAGAAGCACACACGTCTAATGAAACTCCTTCTGCTACGAAACCCGTATCCCAAACTTCACACTTCACAATATCCTCCTTACCCGCGGCATTTCCTTCCCTCAACTTAACACGACAATTCTTCCTTATGTGACTGAGTTTTCCACATCGGTAACACTTGATAGCTGACCGAGAACCACTATTAGATGAAGACTCCCCCTTCTTCGTAACCTCCTTCTTCTGTTCCTCTTGGTCATACCGAGTTTTTACTTTGTTAGACACAAGAGCGTGACCTTCGCCTTCAGGGACCGAAACACCCGCCATTTGTCGAGCCAACGATTCTTGAGAAGCAAGCAAATTTTCAAACTCCGTCAAGGATGGTTGTTGCGCCCACCCTTGTATTGAGGTAACAAACGGGACATACTCTCTTCGAAGACCGCGAATAATATACCGCTTCAACTTTGCCTCCAAATAGCCTCCTCCGGTTCCAAGATAGAAATTTCAGAACATAAACCCTTTACTCTCAAGAAATATTGAGAGATAGAAAATTCACCTTGTGTGCAACTCGCCAACTCATTCTCCAGAAATTGTAATCGTGTTGTGTTCTTTTTGTTGAGCAACTCATCAAAAGTTCTCCAAATCTCAGCCGCTGATTTGCACCCCTTAATATGCTCGAATAGATCGCGTGATATCGACCTCTTCAACAAGAACTCCGCCTTAGCATTCGTTTTTTACCACTCCTTTACTGCGTCTGCATTCGTCACCGTACCATTCGTACCGATGACAGGCGTCGGTGCAACCTCCGTACCAACAACGATCTCCCATAACCCCTCACTCCTAATACAAGACTCCATACAACTCTTCCACATGGAATAATTCGAAAGATTTAGAGCCTCAATACCAAGTCCACTAACCCGACCTCCAAACTCCATGGATGCCGTAATAAACAATCCTCTTCTTCACCAAGGGACGAGAACAACACCGTCTATCGCCAACGTCGTCATCTATCACCCTTGAAGCTCTGATACCATGTAAAGAAACCAGACAGTCACACAAGGATCGAACCGGATAACCGCGTCGCTAACGGAGAAACGAACAATAGTGATCAAGCAAAACAACACGACATCACTAAACCAAGAAGCGACCTTGTGATTATCAGCAGTGGAAATAATAGTGCAGCAATATGCTCACACTAGCCCAAGAAGGAACAATAATAGAAGAAGAAAGGATTGAACAATGGAACTTGAAAAATAAGATAAATTTCTTATTACAAGAGAAAAAAGAGATACAAAATATTGTTGTTGTTGGAATGAATAAAACTCTACCCCTACCCCTTTATTTATAGGATAGTCATATCTAATATAAGGAAATAACTCAAAGAATTACTGCTCCATTTAACACCTAAACATGGAAATACGAAACCTCCTTGTCAAGAAATCTAATATATGGTAATACCAAAATTCCTTGTCAAGAAATCTTATTTCCAAGAAATATCTTTCCTAATTTGTTACATGCCTTCATAATATACAAATGCATCTTTATATTTTAACACCCGATCCAAGAAGGGATCTAAGATGGCCATGCCTAAACGCCCTCCGCAGAGAGGTCTAGGCGTGCGTTAGCTCGAGCAGCTTCGTATTGAAGAGAGGTTTAAAGAGGTTGTGCCTCATCAGAATTATAGGGCGTTAATGGCGGCGCCTTATCAGACGGGTAATCTCTTGCCAGGTTTGTACCAGCTTAAGCAAGGGTATAACGTGGTGAGATATGAAGGGGCATTTGGGAGTAGGAATTGGACTGGTACGGAGTTTGTAATACCAGCTGGGGCTGTACCGGTACCGGTACCAGAGCCCTCTTCAAACCAAATGGTCGTGTAATCGGCTCAGGTCGTGTCGGTACGTACACTGCACACTTTTGCAATGGAAGAAACCCAATCGCTTATTTACTTCTCATATTTGCAGTTTCTATTTGATATTTGGTTATTCATTTCATTCAATTATATACCATTTTATGAGGTTCGAACATCAAGTGTTCATTGCAATTACAATATCTCTAACCCATCGTATTATTTACTTTGTACAAGTGAATTTTACTCTTAAACAAATCGTTTATTTACTTTTGTTTCGACAAATAATTATTTTGTTAGAATGTGGATATGAAGGTGGAAAAGGGGATGCAAATAGGGAGGGGGACCACAAATGCTTCTGTAGGTTTTTGTTTAGAATTTATATAATTGATTAGAATTAATTGTTCTTCTTATTATGTTTGAGTAGAGAAAAATTAGTCGGTGTAAGCTGGTCAATAAATCCAAATATCATGAAATCTTCTTCAAATGATTCGTTTTTATTAGTGTGTAATTTCGTTTTGATTTTTTTTGGGCTTCAGTAGTCAAATTAACACTTGCTACTTTTAAAATTTAATTGATAACCATAAAATCATTGTAGTTTTAGCATATTATGCCATTTCAGTTTCTTTAGAACCATAATTATTGCGGTTTTGTTACTTTTTTCTTCAAATTATTCTCCTTTTTAAATTTTTAAATTTCTAAATATTTCCAAAAATGGTATTTCAGTGGCGTATAGATTATCCAAAAAAACCTAACGATATTAAAACAATTCATTTCACTCTTTTTGGGCGGAAAGGAAAGGCGAGACTCTCATTTATTTTATTTTATTTTTATTTTTATCTTATTTATTTTTTTGTTTTTTGTTTTTTGTGTTTTTGTTTTTTTTGTTCTTTCCATTTTGTATTTTATTTTGTTTTTTATTTGCAAGCAGGCGATTTCAAAAGCCACAATTGCTTGACAAGAAAGTGATGTAAATTTTTATTTCTGAAATTATATATTCATAATTTATTTCATGTTATTTTTCAAATTATACCTTCGTAAATCATTTCAACAAAAACAGAGGGCCAAACCGAAAGAAAGACTATAAATACGTGAAAGGAATTCTTTTGGATTTCCATGAGCTGTTTAATATTCCAATTTCAAAATCCATTATCAAAAGGGATTTATTCCTATTTAATATTATTACTATTTAATTATAAAATTATGTTTTTTTTTAATGAAATTATAGGAGGATTCAATAGATAAGCTTCTAGATTTCATTGCTGAAAGCCTGAACCGCATGCTGACATGTCATATTCTGACACTGTACAACTAAAGTCAAAAACTTCTTTTTTCGTTTTCACTTTTTTTAATTGAAATTGTAATTTACCCTTTTATTGAAGAAAAGTATTTTTCATTTGACAAAAAAATGAAAAATATTAATAAAAAGAGTTTCTAAAAGAGGAAATGCATCAAAAGATGATTTGGACTTCAATCCTTCCATTCATTCCAGAAAAGTATATAAGTTTATGTCTATAATAATAATAATAATAATAATAATAATAATAATAATAATAATAATAATAATAATAATAATAATAATAATAATAATAATAATAATAATAATAATAATGATAATGACAATGACAATGACAATAACAATAACAATAACAATAACAATAACAATAATAATAATAAAACAATTGTATTAAATATTTGATCACGAAGCAAGAAGTGAAATCTAGCTCGAAAAACAAGCGAATGGAAGATTATGAAACTAAAAAAAATCATTGAAGAATATGAAGAGATTGAAGAATCTGAAGATGAATTGATGGCGGATAAAAAGAAGAAGATATGCCTCCGAAAGAAGAATAAATATGACGAGTTAAATTGTGCTAAATAGTTTACTTCAATATTTTCATCTAAATATTGTTATGAATTTAATTTTATTTAATAGGTTTTTGTACAATATTTGAAATTTATATGGCAAAAGTTTATGAATTGAATTGTAGTAAATAAGCTTTGTATACTATTTGAATAATGTACTACAAAATTTAAATCTTGCGCAAAGCGCAAGTGTTTTGCTAGTTATTTAAGATTTTGTTGCGCAAGTGATATCTAAGTCTACGGGCTCACTGGACTTATTATAGAGCCGGCCTTGTTCTAATTAAACTATACTAACCTCATCCTCCTGATCCGCATCTTCTCAAAAAGCACGACATTCGAAATGACCCGTTGAATAGGAATCTAAATAGAAAATAATATAACATCAAACAAAAAAAATATAAGTTTTTGGATGTCTGGAGGAGCGATGTGCAAGAACATTTAGAAATGAAGCTTCAACTGGCCAAACAATCAAAGAATCCAATCATCCTGACCTTACTCTGCGGAAAAGACTTCTTTAGATGGTCTGTCTCTCACTAAATTTGGCTTCAATTTGTTTGTTCTAATTTGCCTATCCCTGGCTGTTATCCAAATTGTATTAATTTATCTTCTTTTTGTTTTATTTGACTTGTAATTGCCAACTCTCTTGTCAATTTTATTATTGTTTGTAATGGCTATATTTATTTCTATCAGACTCTCACGTCAAACCTGAGGTCTAATTTTCAAAAGAAAAAAAAAAAGTCAAACAAAAATAATATGTTACTGTGCTTCAAATCTTAGGTTCACTTTGATTAATGGAGGATGCATGCATAACTAATGAGTGTGCTGCGGTTTTACTCAAAAAAATAAGATGGAAGCAAATTCTTAGATGTTAAATTAGTTCTGATAATTTGATTGGCGATTGGTATATGGAAGAATTAATTAGTATTCGAATATTGCGTCAACATTATAATGGTATATGGAAGAAGTTAGTATTTGAATATTGCATCCAAATATAGCGTCGACTGGTAACTAAAATTGGATATTGTGTCTGAGCAACCCATATTATTTTACTTTGTGAAATGATTTGTACTCCATAATTAACGACCAAAACTAGCTTGAAAACACATACTCAACAACCAAAAGGGGAAACTTAATCATATAACCACAAGGGAAAAAACGCACATATAAAATCATCCCAAAACGAAACTTTGCATATATTTATAGAAGCGATTAAGATAAAAATCCGTCCTTGATCACAACCGATCACAGCGCAGCCAGAATTAGAAATTACAAAACCAGCATCACCATACTATATATATTATTTATTTATCATCACTTCACTTCATGTTACTATATATAAGATTGCCACACTTAACATTGACAAATCTATGGCTCCCAAGTCTCAAACTTGCCGGCGACAAAGTCGTAGTGGCCACCGATGAGCTTGAGAGTTCCCTTCTCAACTCCTTCCTTCACAAACGGGTAAGTCATCAGGTTCGCCAATGACACGTTAACTGCCTCCTGTTATATTTTTCACTAATTATTATAAGTTTTGTTTTTTTACATAACAATTGATAATATATTATTGTATTATTAAGAATGAAATGAAATATTACCCTCTCACAGACGGCGCATTGTTCGTCCAAGGATTTAGAGCCGTGTTCAGACAACACCTTATCTTTGGCGGGCAAGCCTAGCTTAACCCAGTCCTCTATGAAATCGCTGTATTTATTACCAATTCAAAATTAGATACTAAATAAATAGTAAATACTTAATATTAGCCACATGAATATCACACGGTTATTGGCTACATGGGATCCAGATATTATGTATCTGGCTGAAGAACATTCTGGGCCGTACTTTCAGGAGCAAGATTACAAAAAGGTCCAGTAAAAAGTGATAATAGTACGGTATATTAACTGTTTGGATTTGGAGTCCCAAACTTTTGGGAGAGAATTTGGTCTATTTGTCATATCACGTACTAATGTACTACGCTATTATTTATCTTTATTCTAATTCTCTCAAACTATGGGCACTTTTACGACTTTTTCTCTTTTAATCATTTGAACTTAAATATCTAAATGCATACGGACTATAGTATATTAATTGAAGAAATATAACATTATTGTGGGTAGTTTATATGCTTACGTTTGGTTGTTTCCATCCAATTTGAAAGTCATGAGTCCCTTGATTCCACCACACTTGCTGTGTCCGATCACAGTTATGGCCTCCACCTGCCAATCATCACAAATTCTTAATTATTAAAAATATATATATATTGCATAAATAATATAAATTATCTAGTCTTTGTGAATATTTCAACTTGTTCTATTCAATCTAGACACATAATAGGCATGGACATCTAAAACTTCATGTAAGCAAACAAACTTGATTTATACCTTGAGGTGAAGGACAGCGTACTCAATGGCCGAACCGGTGCCTGAAAACCTGTTCTGTAATTTTTAAAAATATCACAAAAAACGTTATTATCTAACTGACATGAAATTCATTGATATAATGAACCAGAAGCCCAAGAAATTAAAAGAGAGATTAAATTTTTACTTGGCAGTAAGGAGGGACAATGTTGGCCACATTGCGAATGGCAAAGGCCTCGCCAGGCTGGAAACCCAACACAACTGAAGGGCAGACGCGAGAGTCAGAACAAGCAAACACCATAAACTGCAAAAATAATATAACAATTATTTATTATTCACAAAATATTTATCGCGCAAAAAATAATGCAGCATAGAGAATTAAGTAGCTACATAGATGGCCACAGCTCAGTGCCATATACGAACAAATTAAAAGTTTATGCACTTATCAAAAATATTATCTTATATAAGAGATTGATTGTATCAATGTAAAATAGGCAATTTGAACGACAAGTACAACTAGTTGATAATAATGATACAATAGGATATTATTATTGCTGCTGGGAGTCGACTGGATGAAGCAGTTTTGTCCCGTTATTATTATTATTGTAATAGTGTGTCTGATAGCGACAGAGTAGATTAGTTGAAATCACACCTCAAAACTATATAACAAATGCATGATGCCATAATCTCAATGTAAAAGCATCAAAAGCTTTCCTTAAAAAAGGATCTAAAGTCTTAACTAAAGCTCAATCTTTGTCTCTTTGCATTTATATAAGAAAACAGTGAAATTGACTGGATTATACGCAAATAATGCAACATTTTTAATTCGTTTGGCAGTTTGGGCAACACGGCATCAAAGTCATGCACGCAAATTAAGACGAACAAAAAGGTCTATCTGGTTTCTGAATAAATAAACTGAAAAACAAATTGCATATTTAATGCCCGACATGTTATTCAAGTAAAAATATTATCTAAAATATGAGTTTCTTTTCTTCTTTTTTCATTAGATAGGAACTGGATGGATTATTAATTTTGGCCCCAACTACTCCATTACGGTAATTGTAGCTGATACGTATTTTATATAAAGATACAGTAGAAAGAATTGTTCAAACTTTCTGGAAAATTTTGAGAAAGGTTTTGCCCTTTTTAATTTTTCATTAGACTTGATCTTGGACTTTAATTATTTCCCATTCTTTTTTCATGGTTGCCCCCAATTTGGACGGCTATATTCAACTTTGGCCCGCCTTAGATTCAATCATTCAACCCTTTGACAGCTCTCTCTTCTCTCTTTTCCTTTTTGAATAAACCAAACTCGCTAAAAAGAAACATATCACATTTGCTAAAAATAATATTCAAGGAACGGATCTACTGTTCCATTCATTGTGCTTTCTATTTGTGTTGTCGTTCACTGCATAAGAATGAATGCATGTTAGTGCAGTGACTCGCAACACAAGTAGCTACAAAATGAATGCAACAGGGGACTTACAATCCTCTTTCTCTCACTTAATTTGATCCTTATTATGTGCAATTATCACCTTGTACTAAATGCTTAATCTTCTTTGAACCTAATTATCAGATAAATCGTTTGATAAGTGAATCTTATGATTCTTATCTGTTCGCACTTAGTGCTCTTTAATATTATATATAAGAGCATCCAATCATGCATGCTGAACTTGTTTGCCTTAAATTACTCCGTGATTCACTCTCAGACCAAATTGAACTCAAACAGAACATAACAAATTAGAATTCAAATCAAATCGTTCTTAGATTTGCCCAAGGTTGTAGCCTAATCGAATTAAATCGATTTTAGTTTTTGCTCGAGATTGTAGCCTAATCACAACATGATTGATAAAACAATCAAGAAAAAGAAAACATGGAGAGATGAGATGAATCCGAACCTTTGGGGTCTGTCCCTCCTTAAGCGGCTCAAAGATTTCAGGCTTCTTGCTGAAAACAATTTAAAAGTAGAAGATTCGTAAAACAGATTCAAGAATGTAATAATAATAATAATAATAATAGCAAAAACAGGGCTTCGATTGATAAAAGGAGGCAGGGACGTGGCAGATACTCACTCGTAAACCTCAGTCTTGAACGTCTCGAATCCAGCCTTCATCCTCTCCACGGGCTCCATTGCCTGCAATCAAACATCACAAATTCAAAATCAAATTCAACTCAATTCAGAATCCAAATCACTCAATTTAACAATTGTTCAACAAAATCTATTAAATATGAGGTCAATAATTGGGGATGTGAATTCACGAACCCTGAGAAGCTCGTAAGAAGCCATTAGAATTGAATTGAACTTATTTTGAGATGGAATTTGATGGTTCTAAAGGAAGAAAAAGAGATTTTTTAACTCGAGTATTTTTGTGCTTTTCTAATAAGGGAGGGTATTTATAGAACGAAAAGTAGGAAATATTCTCTTTTACACCCCCAGCTTTTTATTCAGTACTTTCGCAAGTGATTTTTGTTATATAGCTAGTTGGTGATGTTTTTGCACATTTGCCCTTTTGAAATATGAAAATAATTACATGATCCTTTTAATTTTCTATTTCACAAAATCCATTTGTTAAGAGCGCCAGCTGGACACTTTAAGGGCATGACTTTTGTTTTCTCTAATATTAATTAAATAGTTGTGTATTTACCCTTTTTAGAATTTCTAATTATAAAATAGCCTCTTGATTTTGGAATAATCATTTGGCTTAATTTTTTTTTGAATGCATTGAACCAAATATAATTTGACTTAATTGTATGTCATTGAATCAAATATATTTTTCCACTCATTTGTAAATTTAATTAATTTCCATTAGCATATTCATTAGATCTTATGAATGGCAATTTTGTGAGACTTGGAAATGTTTAATGCTAGTTATATCGGCTAATTTTTTTTATTTTTTAATATTTAGGGAGATAAGATCTTCTTCAATAATAAATAGATATAATATAAATCTATTCACATAAGATACTAAATGATAAAAAAAATTAATGGAATAATTGATATATTTACTGGTCTAAGTTTTATACAGGAGGTTTAAATAGATATAATACTTTTCCGGGGTATATTTGCATTCTTCGCATGAAAATCTCCCAGTTGTTAGTTAGCCAATAATGGGTCAATAGTGACCCGCTACATTGAGCTAAAATAATTTGTGTTTTTCCATTAACTTTTCACTGCCAATTTCTGTAAAGTAACAGAATAGACCGCATCTCTAGGCATCTCTATTGTTAGTTAGACATTGTAGCTATATTTTTATCTCACAATATAAATTTTTCTTGTGATAGATCAGGTCTTCTTCAAATACAAATTAAGTGGCATACATGTATACAAATAATATATTAAATATACCAAATACGAAAATAATATATATTATATTTATGTTCAAAATATACTCTCCAATTATTTTGGCAAAACAAATGAGGTGGACGGTTCTTATGCATTCAAAAATCAAAATATGGACCAGTAGGTAAGATATCACATGGGAAGCAACTACTTGGATGAGCTTCAATCTGAATTCTGAATCTCATGTGATGCAAAATCTGAATCCGCCCAAATTGGAAGCTGAAGAGGCTAAGAGCATACAATTTTGACTGACATAATAGGTCTAACATAGGTTAGAACTTAGAACATTGCAAATATGGTACCTTCTCCCCTTTTTCTTATACAATATTAAAGGGTACTATTGATGCATGGAGAAATGATCCGTATTCATTTAATTAGTACCCACCAAAAGATTTATTCATGCAGTGTATTTGAAATGATATAATATACTCAATGACTAAAATCATTCTAATTTGGGTTTTGTATTGTTTATAAAGTATAGCATATACAACATATATACTAGATACAAAATAATAAGTTGTTTGGTAATTTCAGAATAAGATAAATAAATTGAGAATAAAATAAATATACAGTTAGTTTTTTAGGGCCAATTTTGAAGTTGTCTCAATCTACTTGGAGTCGTATTATTTATTTGCACAAATTACAATAGATGCAATTTGAACTATTGAATCTATTTATGTCCAATCTCCCAGTATTGAACTTCTAAATTAGGTACATTACTAACTTGGAATTCGAATGATCATGTGAAATTTCTTGAAATAGGAGTTCTTCTCATTAATCAACATAATGCTAATTATTGTATGTATATGAATGTTACCGTATATTGTTTTAACTACTCAACTTAGCACCCTGTTGACAATTGGAGCCTTCCACTGGTCCAGTACTGTAAACTATTTATGCTTGTTTAATTTTGGTAATAGTCTTGTAAAAATATTAAGAACATAGGTAGATTATTCAACGTTTAATGGACTCGGACATGAAAGGATAAAATTTTGGTATTATTTTTTCAAAGTTTTAAGCCTGACAATTAGTGAATCGCGATGCAAGTATATAAAAATGTTTCTAGTAAAAAAGTAATATATTTATCTAAAAAAATATAGTGAATATAAACTAATAATCTTATCTGTAAATAGTATATTTGTTGATGAGTCATGAGATACAAAAATTGAGCCATCATGTATGCACATGGAATGAGGAAGAGTTGAAGATAAAAGGGCGAGTTGACTTGAACTTATAAAAAATAAAAATTGGCCAATGATGAATTCCAAATTCCAATATTTGTGGATAGATCCAAATGCAAACTGTACTGCCCCCTCAAATATTTTTGGGGCAGATTTTTTTTATTTATATTTATTTATACCATCTGAATGTGCCCCCCACATCTGCTTATAATTTAAAAACTTTATACTTAATTTTATTTTCTAATTATTATTTTTTCATATTATTAAATCTCATTTCTTTTATATTTTTTCTTTCATTTGTTGGCTGATCTTATCTCAGTTAGGATTTTTGAATAATATTTACCTGCCATTGTGTCTGAATCACACTGACTTCTCCATATATCTTATCAATTAATATTTTTAATTTATTTGAGTATATTGCTCCCTTCATGGTTGTCAACTTTTTTAGAATTTAAGAATCAATTCTGCATATATTTTCGAATAGAATTTAATACAAAAAAATCATTTTGATGGAATATGATTCACTTAAAAGATGCCTTGATGGTGACAAACACACGAGACTTAAAATCTCATGGATAGGGGTGCGATAGAATGGAAATATGTTAATGTTTTTAATTTATTTGAGTATATGCCCCTCTTAACTTATTCAATACTATTTCTTGACATGCATCCAAACATTGTGTTAACATATTTTACAGTGTTTTCAGAAAAAATCTCATCAGTCGAACACTGAAAATTGATTGATAAGAATAACTTCAACAACCTAAGATTTGGTCTATTTCTGTTCAAAAACTAGCAAGCAAGAAGCAACGTAATATATCCAACTTTCAAGGAACAAAAGCTTCGTTTAATTTTTGTTTTAGGCAAAGCTTGAGGGAAAGCTTCCTTTAATTGTTTTTAGAAATTCAGCTTTTTGTGACCAATTATTTTTTACAGTAACAAATTTTAACTGGGATTAGTCACTCCTCCAAAATTTGAAGTAATACTATATATATTTATGTTATATATTGTATTTTTGTGAGAAATTTAGAAATTATATGTATATTGTCTTCCTATTAGATTTAAAATTTTAAAAAAAAATTAATAATAATAGAGAGATGCCAATTAGTAAACACTAGAGTTGTGTGTAAAGTTGGCTAGGGAAAAAGTATTTGTACTTAGAACCACAAACTTAAAAGCTGTTAATTTGTGGACCAAGGCTTTGAACGTGATGGGTCTACAAAGACCTTGTCTCGGTGAATAATTGTCCCTCCTACATTTTGGGGGGAGAGAAATAAGACATCATTGTTTTTCTGTGGCACTCTCCTAAGAAGATTTATTATGCTAAGAATGTAAATAGGTAGTTTTTTACATAAAATGTTAGATAATTGTTAAATATATTCCTAGGACCCTTTGGAGTAAGTAAGGACATAAAGAAGGGACTACAGCCACCACACTCAATATCATTCTTATGGATCCAAGTTTCAAACCATGGTGTTGCATATATGTGTGATATATAATCCTCAAGGATGTTATCAACGGTTTTGCATTTTAATGGAGCTTTATATGTTATAGATTATGTACCTAATAACAAATAGACAAATATATAAAGAATTCCACCTCAAGGTTGCATTAAAAAAAAAAGAATTCCACTAAAACGAAAAATCGTACCACAGAGACAGTTGCAGGTGCAGCGAGAACCGGGGTGTTTCTGATAAGTCTGGGTCTGTACGGTGAAGGTGAAGAGCTCGGGGTCAGGCTGGAGGCAACAACGGTGGCACGTCTGATGGATGCTGATTTTGCAAGGCAGAAAGAAGAAGCGGCCGCGGTCGACATTGTACAAAGGAGTGAAGATATGGGTGTCTAGTTATACTAAGGGGAAAGGTATGCAAGGGGACCCTTTATGGACATTTGGGTCATGATTCATGACAAGGATCTATGGGGTTAGAATTTTGAAAAATGAATTTTATTTTTGACCATACATTCATTTTGTGATGAGTTTTGAATTGAGATGAGAGTTTGGGGATAGAGAGGAAGCCATTGGCCAGTAGTTTGAAATTTAGGAGTGAGATGAAATCATGTCCATAGATTGTAGGAAAGGTGGTGAGGTGGAGGCGATATAGAATGGCGTTGGTGCATTTAATTTTTGATGGGTGATTTTGGTTTGCTACGAAATCTTGTTTATGGTTAGGAGAAAAATAAGGATAGATAAAGAAAGATCTTAAATGAGGCATTAAACGCCTGAATAGTTAGTAATACAAGCACAACTAATACATTTGTTATGAATTTAAAGTTTTCATGATTAACAGATAACTATGCGAGAAATTCTAGCTAATCTGGGATTGTCGTGTAGGAAACACTCACCTACGTGTTTCTTACTTGGAAGAGGACCCATTGAAATGAGAGAGATTGTCAAATTATGGACAATTGCTTTAGGTTTGCTACTTTTTTTAATTGAAGTCTTGATGCATATCTTGTTCATGATTAATGAAAAGAGTTGAGAGCTTAAAACCGTAAGGACTAGTAACAATTTTTGACATGAATTTGTCCTATATATTGCATTCAAAAGCAACGTCGACAACCTAATCTATTGCGTATACAACTGGGCTCGAACAATAAGTCTACATGACCACTGGTGAATGGTGATAATTTTCGTACTCCTATACTTGTTAAAATGTTTCTAGCTCCAAAACTTCGTATTCTTAGTTGGACATTATTTTCTACATTGTAAATATGCTTTCAGAAAGAAAAGAAAAAAGCCAACTTATATCGATTTTGAAAAATTATATCACTGAAGTAAATATCTCAAAATAAGTTGACACCAGAAAGGAAGCAAACAAATGGAGTCCACAAATGATGGAAACTGATAAGATTTTGGATTTTAATATTCTAATCTTTTGGGCCACTTGATATTAAAAAATGGAAAAAATAATTTGTGATCCAATTCTCTCTATGTGGATAAGGTTCATATCCATTCATAGGCTAAGAACGGCTTCTATTTTTTGCACCACCGATTGGCAGTGTGAAATAATTCTGGCAATGCAAAAAATGTCAAATATATATGGTAAAATTTATTTTATATATGAGAACCATGGCCCAGTGGTTGGCCAAGTCGTTAAGTATATCACTTGAGAAATAAAAAACTACGATGGCAAATCACTTCTAACCTAATTGATTAAATCATTTCGTGCCTAGTAAACAATTATGGGGTTAATTCCCAACAACCTCAATATAGTACATATTTAGGAAAATATCTTCAATCCAATAGGTTAAACATAAAAAAAAACTAGAAATGGGTTCAAACCTCATATACTCAATAATGAGTGAAACAAGTATTTTCTTTTTCTTTTTTGCAAGTATTTCTCATTTGATAACTTAAAAAAAAAACATATTTTATAGTTGGCAACCAAAACCACGCTTCTTATTTGTGACTTCACATGAACAGCTTTCGTGGCATGGTCGACTGACAGTAAAATTGGAAATGCAGTTTAATTTGTACAATGTCAAAATTAGCATAACGTATGAAGAGAAAACAAAGAAACTGCAAAATGCAAAGGAGAGGAAAAATAGAAAAGTACCACCAATGTATAAATCTTCTAGTCCTAGTTGCACAAACTCCATGCATGCAATCACAAAGACAGAGAGAGACGATATCAGCTCAATGGTACTTTTAAAATCAAAGCATATATACATACATTACAGCATGAAAAGATGTCAAAATTATGTGCTCATCATAGCAACACAACACTAGATTAATAATCAAGTGGACAAGTGATTAGAGCTGCCATGATGCCTAAAACCGGCCCATCCGGCCCAATTATATTTGGGCCGAAACTCAAATCCAGCCCAATCTGATTCTCAATATCTTTTGGGGAAATTCTTCAAAAGGCCCCTAACATTTCTGAAAATTGCAGAAACATCTCTCGTCTTCATCTTCATCACCATCTCCATCTATCTATCTTCTAATGGCGACTCAGTCTACGGCGTCTCGAGCTAATCCCATGTCTCAATCCCAATCACAAGGTACTAATAATGATGTTTTATGTCAGTGTACTGTACTGCTTGAGCTTCAATTGGTCAATTCCGATTAGAATTTCGCTGTCTCCAACTGAACTCCTCCGTTCATATCTTACTCGAAAAGTTCTTTATTACTATTCGGTGATTCAATCCTGTTAACAACACATTAGATATCGTTATCACATCTTGAATACTGAATTGCATGCCACTACTTAATACAGTTACATACTTTGATTATGAAATTCACATAATTCAGATTATTTTGGGATATTTGTTATTATACTCTGATTTACAGGATCTGAGCCAATGAGAGAGGATCAGATACAAAACGCAGTCAATTTCTTATCGAATCCGAGAGTGAGAGGCTCTCCAGTCGCACAAAGACGGTCCTTCCTAGAGCAGAAAGGCCTCACCAAAGACGAAATTGACGAAGCTTTTCGCCGTGTCCCTGTACTCTCTCTCTCTCTCTCTCTCTCTCTCTCTCATTTCTACCATTGGTCCATTATTCAAATCAAAGCTCATAATTATTTACTTCTTTTTTGCTGATTTGTAGGATCCGTCGCCAAACATAACTAGTTCTCCGTCTCCGAATCCAATTCAGGGTAATTTTCTTAAACTGTTAGTTAAATTATTGTCAAATATGTAAAAAAGCCCCTACTTTATGCTGAAATCGTAAAGAACCCTGCACGATTGCAAATTCCAAAAAAACCTGCATTAGGGGCTTGTTTGCAATTTTGGCATAATTAGGTTTTTTTTTTTTGCAAATTTCTCTTGAATTATGCAATGAATAAAACTATTAATATTCATCAGTACTGGAGCCTCCAGTTGTTTCTTCTCCAGTAAAATCTCCAAATTCAGGGATTAATTTATACAATGCTTTGATTGCTATTGGATTACTCGCTTCTACTGGAGCTGGAGCTGCACTACTCTGTAAGGTATTATTTATTTGCAGAAAAGTCCCTGAATTATGCATAAATTGCAACAGGAAAGAAACTTCTTGTTTTTTCAAAGATTGTAGAAAAGCCCGTCTTTGAAGTTTGAACTTTCTAATGAATAAATGGAATTTTTTGTCATAATTAGGGTCTTAATTCAGGGACCTTTTTGCAAATCTGTTTAATATTGGTTCTTTTTAAAACATCTAGCGTGAAATATTAAGGATTCTATATGAACTCAACTATTTTGAACTACAATCTTTTCTGAATAAACATTAAATAGTTGTAATTAATTCATTAATATTTGTGCAGAAATCTCTGATCCCTGGATTAAAATCATGGATCAGGAAAGTCGCAGAAGAAGAAGAAAATGATTCAAAAAAGGACGAAAAAGAATCAAAATTGAGTTTGAATAAAGAAGTAATGGAGGCTATTGAGATGGCCAGCTCAGCTGCTGACGTGGCGGCCAGGGCTACTCAGGAACTTCAAAATGCAAAAATTGAAGGTTGGTTTTGTAAATTATGTTATTTTCTTTTTTTCAATAAAAAAAAATTGTTTTATTTTCTTTTCCTTCTATGTAGGAATATACTTTTTTTTTGGGTTTTTTGCGAGTAGTTTTGAATTAAAAGTTCAAAAAAAAATATTTAAAGGGGGGTGTGTGTGTGTGTGTGTGTATATATTCACACACACACAATCAGTTTATCTATATATATATGTATATATATATATACACACAATCAGTTTAGGTTTTTTGCGAGTAGTTTTGAATTAAAAGTTCAAAAAAAATATTTAAAGGGGGTGTGTGTGTGTGTGTGTATATATATTCACACACACACAATCAGTTTATCTATATATATATGTATATATATATATACACACAATCAGTTTAGGTTTTTTGCGAGTAGTTTTGAATTAAAAGTTCAAAAAAAAATATTTAAAGGGGTGTGTGTGTGTGTGTGTGTATATATATTCACACACACACAATCAGTTTATCTATATATATATGTATATATATATATACACACAATCAGTTTATCTATTATTTATATTTATTTATACTCTGAAGAAATTCAATCAAAAAGAAAAATAAAAACTCTTGCAAAGCACTATATTATTTTGTAACTCTAGTCTTAACATCAAATATTATTATTACTATTATTTCCACTACTATTAATTTATTATTATTATTATTATTATTATTATTATTATTATTTTCACTACTATTAATTTATTATTATTATTATTATTATTATTATTATTATTATTATTATTATTATTATTATTATTATTGTAATTACATATTTTTATTATTATTTTTTTATATAGAAAAGAAGAATATGGAGGTGATGATGGATATGATAGACTCAAAAGTAGAAGAAATGAAATCAATTGGAATATCTATAAGAATGATTCAATATTCCAATCAAGTTTTCTCAAAAGGGGTCGATAAATCTTGGACCGGTACGAATTTTCAAGTTTAACCCTTTTTCCTAAATTATTTTTTGTTCGATTTTTGTGGACTTTCTTGATTTTGTGGGTTTAATATGATGTTTGATGTTGCGTTTCAGGGGCAAATAAGTCAAATTCGAACTTTAGCTTTACACCAATCAAGGTAGAAATTAAAATAACCCCCTCAAAAATTTTAATTACTTTTTTTTGAAATGAAAATATTTAGGTCTATTTTAAATTTTAATTTGTCTTTTTTTTTTCATTTTCCTCAGCAAATAAACGGCACAAATAACAGCGAATCTCAATCAGGTTAAATTCGGACATTTCGTTTCTTCATTTTATTCTTCTGTTTTGGAAAAAAAGTAATTATATATTTTCTTAAAATTTACTAAACAGTGAAGAATAATATTCCATCTAAATCGGAAAATACAATGGCACCACATCCAGAATCATACATGGAGGTATTTTTCTTAAATACCACTTGAAAATTTACCAATTGGATTTAATTATTTTGAGAGACTTGTTTTGAGGGCAAAATGTCAAAATATAAAGTGTATGTGTGAAATGGAAATGTCATGGATGCCCCTACAAATACGAGAAATACCATTTATACCCATTCAAATATGAAGAAATAAGGTGAAAAGGGTGTAAATGATATTTTCCATGTTTTATAGGGTTATGCATGATATTTTTCACTTTTACGGGTTAAAAGTGAAGCTATAAGGGTTCTTTTTTATTTTATTTTATTTTTTGTATTTTTCAGATCATAGAGATGATTCAAAGAGGAGAGAGACCTCCAAACATCAAGGTACTTTTTTTACTTTTAGTTTTATTCATATCTTAAAGGGACAGAAATTTTGAACTAAAGAAAACCCTAAATTGGCCAATTACTCAATTTAATTCAAATTTGTCATATTTCAACCCTTATTTGTGCAATTATGCGACAAATTTCATCCCACTTGTTTAAGACAAGTACAAAATATGAAGTATGGTGTTATAAACCTCTATTATATTTATATATTTATTTATATTTATTTGTATTTTTATTGTGTGTTAGGATATTAATGACGCGCCTCCAGATCCAAACCAGCCCATACCAAAACCACGCATGGCTCCAAAACCCAAGGTCACAAAAAATAATATATACAAATAAATATATAAACAATGCATCTATTATACTATATTTGTTTTATGATCAGAGATTTCCATTTTACCTTATACTATGTTGTTCTAATCTCATTAAAATTCACATAAAGCAATGTCTTATGTATGAGTAATTAATTACCTATTTTATATATTCATTTTGACAGCCATGGGAAGCAGATATGCCACATCAGCAAAACCATGAATTGAATCTCAATGGCCCAAATAAAACACCTAATTTTCTGTATAATAATGAGATATTGCCACCTGGCACAAATAATGAGTCTGAGATATCCACTAATGAGGTCTTATTTGAAGTTTAGTGTAATTTCTTTTTTTAGTGACAAAGTATAGTTTGTTTAAATTGAAAAATACATGAATAAGACAGAAATTATGTAATTTGAATGATAGTAGGTTCTTTTTGATGAAGGCCTAAAATAGACAGGACAAAAGGCTAAATCCAAACGTGGGCCAGATTTAAATTATATGTTTTCATTTTTGAGTAATATTTTGAATGTGGAATGTCAAGTGGATTGCATGATTGCATTTTTGAAATAGAAGGAAAATTGATTGATGCCCAGCATAGGCATCACTTTTAGTGTAGACAATAGAAAATGCAGTGGGCTCCTTGCTAGTTTAGTCCATCAATTATTAACCATTTATAAGCTTTCAAATGTATTTTTCTTTTCCAAAATGAACAGTTTGAAGATGAAATGCTTGAAAGGTTTCTTGGTTATCCTAAGATCTTAGATAATTAATTGGTTGTGCAAATAACATTGGCATATGTTTTGTCTTAAAAATATGAGTTTAGTTGTGGATAGTTATTGACACTTAAAGTTAAATTTTGATATTGATCTATTCCAAATTTTGCTTAAATCCTAAAACACAAGCGTCACACCACTGTTAGGTATGAAGCAACCATCTCTCTCATAAATTCATTTTTACCTTTTGAATAACTGAAAACATTACATTTGATTGGAATGAAAACAAACCGGGTCCATAATTACTGTATTGAAAGCAACAAGAAAAAAAAATCAAGTCAGAAACTTGTATGGGTTTTATTTAAAGTGGTTCAACTTTCTCATTTCTTACTTGGTACTTCAAGTGGATTTATTTAAGGGGTTGTCGATCAATAAAAGGGACAGATTAGTTCCTTTTTATTTTATTAGATACCACCATACTACACTAGCCACATAAGAGAATACTTCACCACTTGTTTCCTAATATTTTACTATTTTTTGAGAAAGAATAAGTTTGATGGCCTAATTTTTCCCCCTCTAAATTCTTAATGTACTGATATGTGATAAATAAAAGTTGATTTACCAGTAAACAAAAAAAATTTAAATCTCTCATCTAAATCTGTCCGTGAGTACCCAAGACAAACTCTAAATAAAATACATTCTTTTCCTAGGAAATATTTGTGTAAATATTCTGTTTATAAGGAGGATATGTTGAGCATCTGATCTGCCAAAGTTTTGTCTACATTGTCGATTGATAAACTATTTTTTTATGAATGATTGATAAACTAAATTGAAGTAATTGAATATTAAATTGAAAATCAGTCATATCAAGATTGTTCTATTTTAAAATATAGGATGTCTTACTAGATGGGGGACATGCATATATCACAACACAACGCCACATATTTATTTCGTAGTTGATAAAACATTACGATTTCATTACGAATTGAATGATTTAGTTTTAAGACTTGCTCAAATGAGACTTTTTGTAACAAAGAAATGGAACAGTGTTCATACACTGATCATTTTATTGATGTTGATGTAATTTTAACTCAGATCATTTATATATGAACTCATAAATTGAATAGCAAATATTATCTGCCGATTATTACCGTTCATTAATTCAACTAAACAACCTAGAAACCCTAAATAAACTGTAGAAAATCTAGGTTCACCAAATATATTGAATGTGGCGTCATTTTCTTCCGAAACAAAAAAATTGACTAGTTATTAATTGAGAAAGCAGTCAAATCCATCCTAGCTTGTTTCTTTAGATGTTTAGATCCTTGATTGAAATATCTCTATTTTGGTAGAGTTAAGATATGATTTTCTAGAATGAAAATGTCACTAAAAAATATGACCATTAGACATATTATTTTATCAAAATAATCTAAAATTGATATGTTCATGATAGCAAATGACAATAACATTTCTTTTATTATTGTATTTTTGATAGAATATTAAAAAAATTCTATTTTCTATCTTATTTAATTAAAAAACTTTTTTTATTTATCTTCTTTTAAGTTGAATAAATATAATTAAATACATTTATAAAATAATAATTAGATAAGATATTGTACTAATTAGGAATTATTTATATTTTTAAACCAACTTTTTATTCCATTAAATTTGCCGAACAATAATGGAATCAAAAGGCATAATCACTCTTAGAGCCTATTTGAGCCTATTTGGTTAATGGAATTAAGTAGAAATGAATCAGATGGTAAGATGAAGAACAAAGTTCCGGAATTAGCCAAGCCTATAATTTATTTGAATTTTTGAAATATAAGATGCTTAATTATAATTCTTTGTTTGATTGTTCGAAAAAGTCACGGAATTACGTTTTTGCAAATATAAAAGTAATTATGGATATTTGAAATAATTATTGATTTATATATTAAATGATAAATTCAAATCAACTTACAAATATGAACACACCTATTCCTTAGGCATGTTATAACCCTATTTCTCTTGCCCCCCCCCCCCCCAAAAAAAAAAAAGAGAAAATTATGACTCTATTTCACACCGACATCCCGTAATTTCACCTAAAACTTTTTGACAATTCATTCTTTATACAACTCTTTTCTTGGGTAATTACGCGTATATTAGCTCCCTAATAGTATACTTTGACTTTATTGTTCAATCCCCACACACACCGAAGGATGCTTTTGAAAGAAATTATAAAGAATTCACCCTTTCCCCCAAATTGATATAAAATAGAAAATAAAATTTGAATTGCTAAAATTGGAAACGAAGACACTAAATGCACCTTAAAAACAGTGATAACATAACCAATATGTTAGCAATATCGCAATCAACCTATTATTTACATCTTCAAAAATACTAAATACCAAAACCCCCCCTCAAAAAAATAAGCAAACTTGACTACTAAACATTATCATTAATTCACCCCAATCTACTCTTTCCTTTCTTCCCTTCCCCTTTAAAATAAGCAAACAAATAAATAAAACTCAAAACTTACACACACAAAAAACACAAAAAAAAAGTACCAATCTCCCTCAAAAAAAAAAAAAAAGTAGCAATCTAAAACGGATGATGAGTCCTACTAATACCATTGACACTAGCAAACAGCCCAACCAAATCCTGCCTGTATGGCAAGAACGACTTCCTCCCACCCGCCACACCGTTCCCCGCACCGGAACCGCCGTAGAAGATCCTATGCGCGGTGACGGTATCCACCTCCGTCGTCGCCTTCCTTCCTCCTTTCTTCCCTTTCCCTTTCCCTTTCTCTTTCTCTTTCACCGAAAGAAACACGAATTTCTCTTTGCCGTCGCTGTGGCTCCTTCCCAGCACTAAATCACTGATTTTCTTCCATTTTGTGAGCGACCCAGTTGAGCCCGACTTGCGGCAGCTCGCCGGCGATGTTGGGGCCGAGCCGGGGGACCAGACGCAGTAGCTCTCCGGCGGGACGCCGTCGAGATCCGCGACCTCAGCTGTGGATGATGAGGTGGAGGTCGAGCCGACGGAGGAGTTGCGTTCTTGGATTAAGAGCTTGCGGAGCGGGAGGCGGAGTGGTGAGTCTGATGAGGCGGAGGAGGAGGAGTTGAAGGGCCGGCCGAAGACAGGGTAGATAGGATTGCGGAAGGGGATTAAAGGGTCGCGGATCAGAGATGGGAATTCGAATTCGCTGCCGGAATTATCGTCCGAATCTTCTTCTTCTTGTTCTTCCTTCCTGTTGATCATGGCCGAGGAATCAACAGCTGAAATTCGCTCAGGCGACATCGACTCCTGCTTCGATGCTTCTTCTCGTTCTCCTTCTTCTTCTTCTTCTTCTTCTTCATGGGGAATGAATGGATTCATGCCCTGTCGAGGTTTTTCTTCTTCCATTGGTTCTTCAGTGAAGATATCTCTTCTCTTGGTTTGTGTGTTTGCTTTAGTTGGGAAATGAGAGGAGAGAAAGAGAGAGGCTGCGGCGTTAATTAATAAAGACTTAGAGAAGGTATAACCCGAAGAGTTTCCTTCTACTATACTCTCCAGTATTTTACAAACTGGGCAAATCTGTACTGCATTTGTTCTTTGATAGATAGAACAGAGCATCATTACATTTACATTAGGGATGTATTGTATTGTATTGTATCCATTTTGTGTTGAATGGAGAGAATACGAACCAAGTCTATTTAACTGAGCGCGTGACTGTTCATCTAACTTTAATTCAGACACTCTTATATTATATAAATATTTACAAATATCATCGTGTCAGTATGGTATTCCTCTGATTCGAACATTCGTGCCAGAAGGGTATTCAGTAAGTAGTCGTAGAAATAGAGGTTGCCATCAGGGTTCATGTATACTTGGGAAGGAAGGTACACGTGGCAGGGCATAAATATACAAGTGCGTGTCAGCGGTTCTTCTTCTAGAAGGATTTAAATTAATTTTCTCCTGCACTGCAGCTACATGAGAATGAGATCAAATATGCACGCACAGTTTGATGTTAATTCAACGGTTGTTAAGGGACAGGGGATGCATGTGATTACGTAAGTGATATGGTCATTAAATTAGTAATATTGAGGTACATATGTGATATGGTGATTAAATGATTAAATAAATGGAATTGTTTGCTCGTACGGAAAAACCTGGTGTATCATGCTCATGCAACATGTGTGTCCCTTAAGCCCGGTTCATGCTTCTAGAAGTAATTATATATATATATATATATATATATATATATATATATATATATATATATATATATATATATAGAGAGAGAGAGAGAGAGAGAGAGAGATATTGAAAATATTTCCAATTATTTATTCCATAATGTCATAATTATTATAATTATATGGGAATTTAATCCTGAGAGAGTAAGGACCCCCAAGTTAATTGAGGATGTATTACATCGGTACATCCATAAATATGTTGTAAAATAGTTGGGATAAAATAGAATTCGTTGATGAAAAAGCACTATAAAGAGAGAATAAAAAAATATAATAAAAATTCGTAATGGGGTTTTGAAAATTTTCTTGAAGGTTGTCTTGTATGTTTTTTTTAGAAGCTATTCTAGCCTTAGTAATTATTATTCATTAATTGAAGTTAGGTGGGGGTCATGGAGGTCATGTCTTTCCTCACCGAATGACTTGACTAGCAAGTATGCTTCTTTTTCACAATAAATGTCACACGGACACGGTTCGCAAAATTATCACCTGAACGGGAGGAACACAAAAGTATCCATCCAAAATCAAAATAGCTGAAGATTTGAACTGTTTCAGTGCAAAATAATTCGACTCTATGGAATATCAAAATGGTCAAACCGAATGAAAGGTAACATTTGTGGGTAGTTAGAAACAGTGGAAGTATTCTAGAAGATCTTTTTGGCAAAGAACATTGTAGTTTCGTTTTGCTAGCTAGTCAAAGTCTTGTTATCTCGTTTTTTTTTCTGATTTGTACTCAAAGTCTTGTTATCAACAAGGACAATCTTAGTTTTTGTATGAAACATATTGATAAGCTAGAGCTGGTTGGTAATATAAATTATATTCCACCTTGACCTAACAAGTTTGGCCAGATACAATAATGTGTATTGTTTTATTATTTCTAATTTTGTATATATATACTATATTTTAGCTTCTCATAATGTAGCAAAGAGGCGGATCTTGGAATGTATATATAGTGGGGATATAAAGAAATTCTAACAACCAATTATCAATGTACAAAATTTTAAGAGGTTCAAATAGATAATACATTTATTTCAAATTTTTATCATAAAAACATTACTAATATATATTATTATGTCAAAAATCTTAGAGTCAGCCATACATCTCCAAGTACTTACAAAGCTATGTCCCTGATGTAGCAAATATATATATTATCTTACTACATATATCATTATAACCATATCATTGTTTTGTTATGCTTATAATATAAATATACTGTTCAAATGCATTTTGTATACTATTTTAATATGCTTATATGCTATTTACATATTATAACTGTAAAGAATTTTTCTTTTGTCTATAGGTAAATTGTTATTCTTATAAATCATTTTTTTGTTTTGTTTTATTATGCTATTTATTTCTTCTATGTTATACTTTTGTGCCTAAATAAAAAAAATGAGGAAGAACTATAAGCGATCGCTTGATGTTTTTTGTTTTTTTTGTGGGCTCATATGCCTTCATCTAAATTTTTAAATCAATTATACTAGACGCGGGATTCTAACCCCTCATCTATGAATAGATGGAGTTGGTACCATGACCATTAGGCCAAATTTTTGAAAGCGTAGTATATATTAGTAGTGTTTTACTCAAGAAAATTTTGAAATATATGTATTTTTATGTAATACTGTCAAGTTCAGTCCCCGACTATATAATATTTCATTTATATACATTATTTTATTATACTTAGGTATTATTCACTACAACTTTATTCTGTATAACTAATGAAGGAAGATAAGATTGAAGAAAGACGACTTGTCATAGGCCATGAGGTGGCCATGTTCATTTTCATGAGGAGATTCTCATGCGCAGCCTAAGATTGCGACAGATAAAATTGGGGCCTTTTTCAAATGGGTTATTGATATAAAGCCATAATAATTATACTGAAAACCTTATTATGACTTTCTTTTTCGTTTATTGAGTTCATCGTCATCAATAATGGAAGAAAAACAGAAAGGGAATATAAGAATAAGGTCAATATTTATGAAGTTGAAGCAGTTTATTATATATATAGTCCTCCCAGTTTCATGGCTGAATTCCAGCAAAATGTGGGTAATAGTCTAGGATTTAAGGGCGATACGAACGGATACCGGCAAATTCTAGATCACATAATGTGAATCTAATCATAAAATGGAAGTGTACTTTGATCCATGATTTTGTTTCGAGCGAAAAACACCAAATTTGCAAATAGAACCTTCCGAATATTTTATAAACGTCAATTGAGATTCTTTGATTTCTTTCTCTTATGGTCTTTCTCTCTTCTTAATAGGACAGATGAAAAAAAATAACTTAGTTCATATGTATGACAGACCAAATTACTTATATAGCCTAATTAAGAGGTATCTTTTCATGAAGAGATTTTATTTGACTTCTAATGTAGACTTTTTTATATTTCAGTCAATCATAAATATAGAAACACAACACCCTTCAATTTTATACATCAAAGATTACATCATAATTTGACACATTAATATTTAATGTTACTAACTAAAGTTGATTATTTTATTATAAACATATATGACAGTAGCATAATACACATCATTATTTTACATATAAGTCCAACGTTGGATTAATAATCCAACATAGGAAAATTATAATTTGGTTGTTATGCTGATATTAATAATTAATGTACAAAAATAATAGAAACTAAGTTGCAAATTAAATAAAGAATATTGATGCCGTGGAATAAAGAACCAACTTTGTAATAGAGAAGTCAATAATTATTTTCATTTACATTAGCAATTGGTTATTTGCATACTTTATCCAAGATTTATTCTATGTATTCCATTACTAAATTAATTTTAATGGGAAGGAAAGTGACTAATGGAAATATCCCACTGAAAGGGGTTTGTTAAATTATTTCTAAAGAAAAATGCCATGAACGAAAGAAGAATTTCTATTTTCTTCACTTCTTCTTTGTTTTTTCCATCTAGATGAAAACAAAACATGTCGAAGTCTTTCGGCAACTTGGATAAAAGAATACAAGTAAATGGGTATGAAAGGTTTATGGCTTTTCTTGGCGTGGCAGTCAAGTCCACCATAGGTCAATTCATCACAAGCATAATTCTCATTGGAGTTCTATATAGGATTTGTAAAGAGAAATGCGGCCTTGAAAACATTTATAGGCTCGTCCAGATAAAATTGTACCCAAATAGGCAATAGGCCTCATCAAACAGATAGTAAGCCCTAATAAAATGAGAGAAGTCTAAAATAGATAGTTTTAGAGTTCATCCTTAATTCATCAACTGTCGGCTAACTTAATGAATGACAACAATTCACTTTAATATGAAATAAGATCCGGCACTGATTATACAACTAATTAAGTAAATGAATCATTTAGAGGAGGAAGAAAGTAATCTCTTTCTCTCCCACCCACTTTAGGCATTAAAGCTTACCATTTGAAAGAGTAATCTCCATTCACTCACACCCACTTATAGCCGCTTCAATACTTTTGATTCTAAGTAATTCTAATGGGTCATAGATTCTTTAGAATATGCCATGTAAGCAGCATACAAGAAAAATGCAAATGGGCTGATGAATTAATGGTTAAGTGCAATACAACAAGCCAAACACCATGAGTTTAAAATTCATTTGCATCAAAATAATGTATGCAAGACAAAAGGTTATTTCATTCTATTAAAAAGAAGTAGCGTACAAAATAATATATTTGAGTTAGCCTGATATTTCATGTCCACTCGAAGTGCAAAAATAAAGAAAAACACAACAAATTAAAACAAAAATTAAAAATAGAAGATAATCATACAGATCATGGGCCAAATATTCTACTTTTAGGCCTTGGGCTGGTTGGCTTGCCAAGTGAACTTAAAATAAACAGATAAATACACGACTCCTTTCTACACCTGGTATACGTACTAATGAGAAAATGAACGGTACTAAAAAGTGTTGGACCATGTAAACCAGGTGCATTCAATAATTTATGATAGAGAGAAGGCGCGCAAGTGTAGGAAAGAGAGAATTACCAGACTTTTGAGCAAACTAAATTTGAAGGTTACAAATATAGAAAATAATGAAGGGAAAAACAGCAGATTTTAGTTGCTCTCTATCTCTTTGTCGCTCGCTCTGTTTTCATCCCCGTGTTTTCCTCCTCTCCTGATTAAACATGGGAGAGAAAGCTTGCATGAGCTTTTTTCTTTCTTCTCTCTTTGATTGTGTACAAATCGGTCTCGATTCCCTCTTCGTGATTTCGATTCTTTATTTGTTTCTCAGCGTATTATTTTTCTGATTCTTCTTACTTCAATTTCATTTTCAAGCAATTTTACAATCAGAGGTCGGAATTTCTACAATTTCAGTGCACATTTCGATTCTCCCATGAACTTTTTGTTGAAATGTCTCTGCGAATAGATTAATCTTCAAAAACGGCCTGAACTTCAAATGGAAATGGCGAATTTAAATCTAACATCACCTCCAAATCCATCTCCTACAAACGAAAGCCCCACAATATCCACTCCTGCTCCTCCATCTAACTCAGAAATATCACTAATCCAGAACAATACAGCATCAGAATCTCCCCCGATTTCATCTCCTCCAATCGAACCCACTCCCCAATCTCCACCTCCATCAATCCCTCCTCCATCTCCGCCTCCTCCTGTACCAACCAATCCCGTACCAACCGTACCGGTACCAGTTCCATCATCACAGCCCATCACCTTACCGCCCCCTGTTTCACCGCCTCCGCCTGTACCACCTCTCGTTACAAATTCCCCTGTTCCAGTTCATGAAACGCCACCCAGTCCAGTAGCGGTACCGGTACTGGTACATCACCCTCCTCCATTAATCTCCTCACCAATTGCCGCGTCAGAACAGCCTCCTCCTCTGCCAGCTCAGCAAGTTGTACCTGTACCAGTATTCGTACCGGTCTTCGTACCGACCCCAAGTCCTCCTACTTCCTCTTTCTCTCCTCCCACCATTTCCAGCCCAGTTCTCTCTCCTCCTCGTGCACCAACCGTCCAATCCCCCCAGTTGCCAGCTGCCCAAACTCCCAAATTGCCAGCTGTCCAGAATGCCGAGTCGCCAGCTGTCCAGACTTCTCTTCTTTCCGGTACGGTAACTGAACGTGGTGCGATGCATAAAAATGGTGTTATTGGTCTGGCTGTGGGAGTTACAGTTTTGGGGGTTTTATGATACTAGGGCTCATTTGTATCTTTTTGAAATTTAAAAAGAAGAGGCATGGCAGAGCCAATTTTCCTGGCAGATATACTGTTACTCAAAACAACCCTTCAGTTGCAGTTGTGCCAGGTATATTCTTTACAATAACAATAAATATCAATAATTATAATTGTAAACTTATAGTAGAAACTTATTTAATGTATCCTTTTCGTTATTTTGTTTAGATAATTCGTATCAAATGGGAACAATATCGTACCAGCAATTATGCGACATAACAGGGGGATTCTCAGTTGGTAATCTAATAGGCGAGGGCGGTTTCGCTCGTGTTTATAAAGGTACTACATCATTACTACTATCATTAATTAATTGGGATAAATGCACTGTTTGTCCCCGTACTTTAGTTGGATTGCAATTTAGTAACTCCCTCTGCTATTAAACCAACATGCTTGATCCCTGTATACTTTAGGAAAGCATTCATGCTTAGTCCCTGAGTTAGAGACTAACCAACCGTGCACAATTATATAAAGTACAAGGACCAAGCATAAAAATTAATAGTACATGGACTAAATTTCAATCCAACTGATGTACAGGAACCAACGGCGCATTTATCCCTAATTATTATCCGTACTTAACCACTGTAATTAACTAAAGAATAAATGCACCATTAGTTCCTGCACTTTAATTGGCCGCAAGTTTAGTCCGTATACTATTAATTTAAACCCAAAATCTTATTACAGCTATAATATAATCACAGGGGTAAAATACTCCCTCTGAAAATATAACTATTACCAAGTTAAGTTCTTTTTTTAAAATGTTTTTATGGAGTAGTAAGTTAAGATTTTTTTATTACATTTAATTACTCTTGTTTTGTTAAGGCATTTCTCCTGAGATGGGTCGTGAGGTGGCGGTGAAGCAGATAAAAGTGGAGAAGAACAAGGGGGTGCAAGGCGAGAAGGACTTCAGACTCGAGCTCGAGATCATCGGCCGCATCCACCACCGCCACCTGGTTGAGTTGTTAGGCTACTGCCTCACCGACGTGCACAGACTCCTCGTCTACGAGTTTGTACCCAACAAAACCCTCGACTACCATCTACACGGTAATTTGTCATGCTTTTTGGAACTATTATGGTTAATCGGATTATGTTTGAATGGGATTGGATGGTTAATGATTGATGGAAATGTTGCAGGTGGAGTTACGGTGTTGGAATGGAGAAACAGAGTGAAAATCGCGATTGGGTCGGCTAGAGGATTGGCTTACCTTCATGAAGACTGTTAGTTTAATGACATGGCCCGATTTTCAAAATTTTAGTTTTTCACGTAAAATTTAGATTAAACCCGATTTGAGCCTGAATTAGTGTCAAATAGAAAATGTTTCTCGATTAGGTTTCTGTTAACTTTACTATCAATTTTGTAGTTAAATCCTCAATTAGTTATTGATAATTGTAAAATATATTTGGGTCTCAACTGATTAAGCTTCAATTTAACCCAATTTGTCTCAATTTACTTTCAATTGTCATTGGTAGAATTAATCCTCAATTATATATATTTTTTGATAGGTCAACCTAAGATTATCCACCGCGATATAAAGTCTGCAAATATTCTCTTGGATAATTCTTTTGAAGCTAAGGTACTATTTTATAAACTTTCAATTGTCAAACCTATTCTAAATTTATTTACTTATATTATTTTTTTTATGTTTCAAAAAATAGGTTGCAGATTTTGGGCTCGCGAAATTCACAAATGACAGCAACACTCATGTGTCTACTCGTGTAGTCGGTACATTTGGGTAATATTTAAATACTTAATATTTTAATATTATTTCTTTTTCTACATTAATTATTTTCTCCATTTCTACGTCATTTCTGTAATAACAGAAGTCGAGATCCACTCTAATACAAAGCCAAATAAAAGGGGAAACTAATAAAAAAAAAAGAAAATACTAAATAAATTATTTGCTAATATCTGTTAAAACTATTTTAATATTTTAATATTTCATAATTGTAGATATATGGCGCCAGAATATGCATCAAGCGGGAAATTATCAGATAAATCAGATGTGTTTTCATTTGGTGTTGTGCTTTTAGAGCTCATAACAGGTCGCAAACCCATTAACATGTCCGACCCGGATGAGAGTCTAGTTGAATGGGTACCAAATATTTACATTTATTATATTCTTTTTATTTTATTTTTACCAGAAATAATAAATAGTAATAGTGTATGTCGAAATTTAAGCTCCTCCATGTAGTGGTGGTATCTAACCTACTTGTATAGTACAGTACCAATAGAGAAAAATAATTTAATAATAATTTATAATACAATAGTAATAAAAGTAGCAGTAGTATTTATAACAGTGCAATCATAATAATGCCTTGAACTAAATACTTAGTCCCACTCCACTAAACATAAAAAAAGACAAAGACAATTGTTCACTAAAAAGTATATTTTTTCCCTTGCATAGGCAAGGCCTCTACTGATAGAGGCGCTGGAAACCGAAGACTTTGAAAAATTAGCCGACCCAAAACTTGGGGGAAATTACGTAAAAACCGAGATGCTTAAGATGGTTAATGCAGCTGCTGCCTGCGTTCGCCACTCGGCTATTAAGCGGCCTCGCATGGTTCAGGTCATTATTTTCAAAATAAATATAATATGAAATGTTTTTTGTTTTAAATTAAGAAAATGTGGTTAAATTGAGCGACAGTGAGCGCTGATTAGATTATGTCATAGTTGCACTAAATTGACCTTAATTGACCACTTAGAGTTGAATTAGTCAATTTAATTATGTCATAGTTGCACTAAATTGAGCTTAATTGACCACTTAGAGTTGAATTAGTCAATTTGAGGGATAATTGTCAGGATAATTGTCAGAATTGCAAATTGATTAGGGTTATAACATATGACTCAATAGCATTTATTTGGGTTTAATTGACCATTTCGGGTCAAATTTTCAAAAAATTCCATATAAATGAGTAAAAAAATTAAACTCGCATGTATTTAAATAAATTGATTAATTTTAGGTAATGAGGGCGCTGGACCGTGGGGCCCGCTTGTCGGACCTGTCGAACGGAGTCAAAATCGGAGAGAGCACGGTTTATGATTCAAGACAATATTCACTGGAAATTGAAAGGTTGAATAAAATGCCTTTTCCAAGTGATCATAATGATCATGATAACTACTCTTAAGTTAGGTGGTATATATTAAGTTATATAAACTTAATTAATTTATTATTTGCTTATATATGGATTAGCCGAATATTTGAGGCATGGACTAATTACCTAGGTTTTCTTTTTTATTTTTGTTTATAAATATTTTTAGTGAGGGCGTGGAGGAATTATAGAATCCTCGTGCTTAATTATTTGCATGTTTATTATATTTAGTAGATAATAGGAATTGATGATTTTTTAAGGTATTGATCTGTATGTCTTGGATTGGAAAATATTAGAAATTTTGTTTTGTACTGAATTAAGTAAATAAATGATTTTTTTTGTTGTTATTTTTCTAAGAGAATATGTTCTTATTTTTTTTTCTGAGAAGTGAATATGTTCTTATTTATCGTGAAATTTCTGTATATTGAAAAAATGTATATAAACAAATAAATAAATAAATAAATGTATCCACATACAATAGGATTATGAAAAGTTCCCCTCTTATTCTCTATGCTGTAATAGTAAACTGATAGAAGAGTTGAAATTGGCCTTATCCCAAATATGGAAGAAAAAGACAAGATCTTTAAAGCAAGGAAGAAAAAAGAAAATAAATATTTGAAAAGGATAAATGATAAGTGGTATTGATTAATATATTGGATAAGTTGCTATTGATCATGATGCAGGCTGCTATAATCTCGTTTTCATAAAATGATATGCATGTGTTGATACAAACATATCTTCAATCCAAATTAAAAGGGCCTCTCCACCTAATTTATAATCTTATGCAAAATTATTGCTTGTCCAAGTAACTTTACATACATCATTAGTGTGAATTATATAAATATAGATTGGGGGTTGTTGAAAGTGAACTCATAAATTTCTGACTATAAAATAATATGAAGTGAAATTAAAATGATATCATGTTCTATATAACAGGGTGTTTTTAAAACATTTTATAATCAATCACTTCTTGAACTCAAATGACAAAATAATTTTTGAGAAACTTGCTTGCAATAGGACATTATAATTGAAAACTAGTAAAGACCAACTATAATTGACAAAATGCATATCTCAAATTTTTTTTGACTAAATGCATATAACACTTTTCAAACTGAATATCTCATTCACTCAAAGTAGCACATACCTGGATACTCTTCTCAATGGTGACGTGCTTATCTTTAGTCACTGAATCACTGAAAACTAAAAATAAAAAGATAAATAAAATAATTTACTACTAGATTTACTACTGTCATTTGATTTAAACACTTCAAAACACAATGCATGAAACAGCATAATGTGGGGACGCCACATTAATGGAGTACCATGGTTCTTAATAATTGTAGGAACCTCTAAATTGAATTAAGGAAGAATTTTGTTCGTCATTTTTATTTTTAGTTTTTGAAAAATGTTCCTTAATTTATTTGGAAGTTGATTCTGAGCCTATCATTTCTTTTTTGTATCTTAGGATAACTTCAAGCCCTGTCATATCAGAACCGATACCCGTAAAAACGATACGTCCAGATACTTTATAAGACATATTTGAGTATTTATTTTCTAAAATAACAATATATCACTTCAAATGTTGTAAAGAAGAATTAGATACATTTTAATACATTAAAAATTTAGTGTATAAAGTATTATAAACCACATGTTTATGTTAACTTTAAAAAAATATATGCATCAATCATAGATCACAGAACTATCTTATCTTACAATTCTTAAATTATCATATCATTGTATCTGATAGGATATTCATAATGGTATAACAAAGTTTTGAAGGCTTATAAAAATAACATAAATTCAAGCCGAGCAAGCAGCGCTCAGCCGCTGATATAAATAAACGGCTAAGCCAAAACAATGATAATAAAATAACGGGTTTGGCGGCATGAAGTGGACCCTTTTTCAGTTTTATTCTCTACCAAACCCCGTTTCCAAATTGACTCATTTTTTGTTTTCTTTTTTATTGCTTTAGTAAATAAAAGCAAGACTGACCAATGAGAAGAAAAAAAAATAGACTGACGAAAAAGAAAGAAATAACGAAATGAAAGAAAATATTGAGGACTGATCAGTACCGTCTGAATGGAATATGCAGGACACCAACTTTACCTTCCCTTCTATGAATCTATTCTCTAATCTTCTAGTCAAAAGTTGTACTTCTTTGAATATTCCTTTAGTAGAATCTCATTTTAAAGTCTGTTGCTCTGTAATTAGTGATTAATATAATTTAATTGACTAAGTAAAATTGTAACTTTTGATCAACTGTAATACGTAACTTGTAAGATGGAGATGGATAAGATGTTTCGGATTTTTTTTTTTTTTTGCAATGGTTGCATCATGATATATTCTAGTGCCCTTTTACACCTTTCTTGCTCAGCATGTAGCTATCCGTTTTGCTTTTTCTACTTTAATATATTGATCAACTATGCATGATTTCTTTTTTCGGTTTAAAAAATATTTTTAGAAACAATAGGATTTAAAAAAAAAACATGCAAAAGTGGAACGGGAAATGATAGTTATTAGTGTTTGCTTTAATCTCCATTGTTAGAATTGAATTTTAGCAAATTGTGCTAGCCCGGTGCGAAATTATGATTCAATTTCTCTTTTGATCCAGAAAATAACATAATTGATTGATATATTCTTTAAATCTAATAAAGGATAACATTCACACTAGGATAATATAGTATCTCTGAAACCCTGCTCAAATTTACTACTCTAAACCCTAACCTAAATTTGTAAAATTTGGATAATTTTATAAATTATTTTAATCTATTTTAACAATTTCGTGGACCACACCTTCTATGGAATCAAACAGCAGCATGGGATTACCTACTATTCAAGTTACTTATTTTAATAAGAAACAATCATTAAATTAAAGAAGAACATAACAATATGAATAATTCGGATCTGTACAAGAAGGTGGATCCATGCATGTTGTCAGAAGAGAGCATATATAGTTTCATCTATTTAATTTGAGAGAACAATTGTATCTAAATCTGAATAAGGTTACAATTCAAAAAAAAAATAATCTGAATGAGGTTAAGAAGGCCGTGAATCACACACTCTGTGGACCCATTTATGAGTTAATAACTATGACATATGCAGCCTGTATAAATTAGTCATTAAGCCACAAGTTTTACATATGCCTTAGTTATAATTGTTTTTGCCGTGAGATGATGTGGTGTTGACAAATGATCTTATGGTTCAAAAAACTATCATTTATATGTGATCACTTGTGCATAAAATTTCAAGTCAATATAAGATTATCCTAGCCAACTCCAGTTATATTCATGGCACTAAATTATTTTCAAGATGTTTTTTAGACAAAATCCATTTCATTTTATGGAATTTCACGGCTCAAATAAAATACCTTAACAAGCATTCAGTCCAATTAGGAAATGATTATTTCAAAAAAAAAAATTAGGAAATGATCGACAAGGTTGATGTATCATCAACCCATCTAAATCAATATTTAACGCAGGAAAAAAATGAGGGATGATGTGAAAAGAGCAGTCAGTCTAAAAGCTGAATGAGTCTTACTCCTGTGGCTAACAACCCTTCTTCAATTTATCCTAATTCAAACTTACTACGCTTGAACTTGAACAGTCCAAACCTACCCCACCCCAAGTCGTTATCCAAACCGAGCCCAGCCGAGCAAAAACATATATTTTTTTTCTTTTTTGTGCAAATGGATTGGCCCTGTGAAATCTCAAAATGTTATAAATACCAGAACATGCATATATCATCAATTCTTATTTCTGGATTTTTAGATTGGATTTTTATCTTAATGCACTGATCATTATGATCTTATTTTGGATCAAAGAATGGAGATATTCTTACCGTAGCAATTGAGATATACTAAATTTTGTTTATTTTTTATGTAATTTCTTAGAGGTAAAAGTTGTTATTGATACACTGTTTAGAAACATAATTAAGAATATATTTAACTCATAATGTTCGAACACTAAGTAATTATCCTGAAAAGAATAACATGAAGAATTTCAAAATTATAATAAATAGCATTAGTTGATAGGAATAATTCATCAAATAGTTGTCATAATCTATATGAATTTAGTAATATAAAATTAAGTATACAACACATAGAGAAATCATAATAATTAATTTATACATGCAAATGTTGGTATTCATACCGGCTGGAATACTATTCATCAAAACATATTTGTTACTTATTCAAGTCTGTTTCCACAAAATTATTGATTTTTCAGGGGTCCAGTTTTGAATTTCGGCACAAAGGAAGGAACCTTCAGTTGTGTGACCATATTATCTGGGTCCACAGACACTTGTATACTCTTCTGTGTGGGGTGACAATACGTTCCTTTCTAGTTCCTCTGTGTCAAATACTCTTTGCCACAGTGTGGGAAATGTGCAATAACATAAAGAGTTTATATATTTGTCTTTTATTTCTGTGAAATTTTATGATCCTTAACACTTATATATAATAATTGAGATTTTTTTAACACTTGATGTTTAATGTATTTTTATTTCACACATATCATTGACACAAGAGACTAAATAAATACTCTATTTTGATATATGGGACAAATAGTTTTTTCTAATATATATAACAGTTAATTACAAAAAAAAAATTAATAAATTGATAATCATTCTAATTATTATCTTCAAAGTGAAGAGTTTTACCAACTTCTTACAATAAATGTATAATATATATAATTAAATTTTGTTATTTTTTTTTGAAATGTTAAATTTTATTATTCTTATAAGATTCACACTTCATATTTTAGCAAATCTTTACATTGAATTTTTAGATAGAACTTATCTAGATTTAATGATCAAGTTTCAATGCATTTAATTCATGAAGAAAATCTAAATTATAGTTTTCTAAATTTTTTGATGAGTCGAACTAAATATAAGATAGTTTTGAGTTATTTTTAAAAATAAGCTTATAATAATTATAATTTGCAAAAAAAAGCATTCTCATATTTTGATTTGGAAAAACAACGATTTTTGAATACTAGATAATATTTTGTTCTTTTTATTGTAACATCTTCTCATGCTAAAATATGTAAAAAAAATTGAAAAGTTGTTTCGAAGCACTATACATTCGAGAAACTAAAATCAATAAAAATTCTTTAGAACATTGGGTGTTTGAAACAAAAAATAAAAATTCTGCCTAATTAAAAAAAATATTTTGGACTGCTAGTACTACTATTTCAAACATAAGAATGCTATTTTTGTAAATTATACTTACTATAAGATCATTTTTATAAACAACTCGAAAGTTTTATGCACTCAATAGGCTAATAATATCTTGTTTGGTGGAAAGAACTTAGTGCTACTGCATATCTGACTACATAGAATGCTGTCCCAGAGTCTTAACGCTTTCAATCCATCGCCACTATATATAACTCAAATCAGTCACCATTTTCAAGCCTCTCAAACCAAACCCCCTTTCCCTCTCAAACAAACGCAAAAAATCTAATCTTCTTCTTACAATCAAACAAAAAAAGATCTCTCAACCCTTCGAATCAAACAAACAGAAACAAAGAAGAGAAAAACAATCTCTCCTCTAATCAAACAAACAGAAACAAAGGAAGAGGAAGAGAACAACAATCTTCTCTCAATATCCCACAACATGGGTGTGTTTACGCAGAGTTTTCAGACGGAGGTGGAGCAAATGAGGGAGATGTTACTGGGCTCCGGCGGCGGCGGAGCGCTGAATATGCAGCCGGCGTCGGTGAAGAGGGCGGCGGCCGGTGAACGGGGGGAGGCGTCAGAGAGAACTGTTTGTGTCACTGGTGGGATCACTTTTGTTGGGTTTGCGGTGGTTAATCGGCTCCTGGAATTGGGGTATGCTGTTAGGCTTGCTCTTGAGACTCAAGGTCAGTGATTCATTTGATTTTGGTTCGTTAATTTGTTATGATTCTTATGAATTTGTGTGATTAGTTCCATTTGCTATATCACTGTGAAGTTAAGCTACGTTCAAGAAACCAAAAAAAAAAAAAAACAGAGAGATGGAATGTTGCAATTTCAGAAAGATCGTAATTATGGAAATAATCCTTTTTTTTTTCTTTTTCTTGCAAAGTTTGGTATCATGTCCTAATCTATCTGGAAGATTACTGAGATTGGCCTGAACGATTCCTTTGTCTATAATTAATGAACTAATTGATTAGATTGGATGTAATGGCCTAGGGAGACTTTTTTAGGTTGGGTATGAATTATATGGTCCAAAAGAGGCTTTATTTCATTTATTTTTTATTTTTAGCATGGTTTTGGTGCAGTTTGTTTTGCACTTTTTTTTTATGGATGTGACTGCATATTTACAGTTTAACGTTGGGCGGTGAAAGCAATCACAGTCAGTCTAAGTCAACAAGAAAAAAAGTATCTTTTCTTTCTTTCTTATCACATTTTTGGCCAGAAAGTGTGTGGCTGTGGTTGCAGATTTTGTTCTCTCTTTTGCAAGCTATTATGATTTTTTGTTGACATTGTTTGCAAGCTATGATTGAAAAGAAACTAGAAAGTTTATTGAATTTCTGGCCACGTCCTTTATAGATGTTTTTGCTACGTAGTTTATTACAAAGGATGTCAGTCAAGACATTAGTTTGAAATTATGAACTGAATTTAATAATAAAAGATCTTATTAATGCTGGTTGGTGAGGGGAAGAGGTCGTTTTATCACTTGTATTAGACTTTTTCTCTTGAATGGACGTCTCCATTTGAACACATACTGGACAGTTGGTGACACAGTTCCCTTGTTAATGTGTATTAATGTGCATCTTGCCTGTTTAGTGCGTTTCATTTAATTGGATATTGCTTTGTCAATGACTTAATTTTTTATACCCTATAAATATTCCTTTAAAACGTATGTGATGTAATAAAAGTTGAGCTGCTGAGCATTCTGTTCCTTTATGTAGGTATAGAAAAGATTCTGTCTTTTTCGATTTTTTGTTGAATAAAACAAAAAAAAATTTAGGTATGTGACGTAATACCCTACCATACATGTATGCATCTTTTGGTAAATTTCTCCATAGCTGATTTCAAATATAAACAAAAACACCAAAGAAAATACAAAACGAATTATAATCATTAAATAAAGTGCTCTAATAAGTCACTCTGGTCTAGTTACATAATGATAAATCATTAACTCTAGTTTTTCTTTATCTAATTCAAAATCTCATATTCTTTTTCTTTTCCTTTACCAGAGGAGTTGGACAAGCTGAGGGAGATGGACATGTTCGGAGAGATGGGCAGGGACGGCGTGTGGGCTGTTATGGCGAGCGTCATGGATTCAGAGAGTTTGTGCAAAGCCTTCGACGGCTGTGTCGGCGTGTTCCACACCTCAGCCTTTGTCGACCCCGGCGGCGTTTCTGGATACACGGTAAATTTATTCTGAAAAAAGAAAATATATATTTGGACTTTTGAAAAAAAGGGTTTGGGAAGAGTGAAAACGGAACGGAAAAAGTAGAAATATCAGAAAAGAGTTTCGCTCGCATGGACTGCGAAATGAAATGAAGTGAATGTCGAGCGACATAAATGCTGTTTTTATATTTTCGACTTTCAAAATTTTATTTTGTAACTAATTAGAAAAAGAATAATGTCATTTTGAAAAAGAAAAAAAAAACATGTATGTTTTGCCCTCGGTGGGTTCACTGTGGGGTCTAATGGCCCTTCACGTTTGGTTTCTTCATGCACTGAGATGATATAACTTGTTTTCTATTTTAGATATTGCTAATATCTGAAAGTGATAGAAATATGAAAGTAAAAAAATATGAAATCAATATAATCGGCTGTTCTGTAGCCAACTACCACAATATATGCAAGCACAATATTAAATGAGAGAGTAAAGAAAATACTTCTTTACAACAATTTTTTGACTTTTGAGTCACAAAAAAAAATATTATTCAATTGCATCCAGTTTGAATTTTCGTTCCATCTCTTCACAGTTTTATTATTTGCTTTTACAAAAGGTTTAATTTTATTATTTGTTTTTACAAAAGGTTTAATTTTATTAGTTGCTTTTACAAAAGATATAATTTAATTATTTTTCAAAAAACATTCTCATAATTGGGTTAACTATAGAAGTTTGGTAGTTCACAAAAGAAAAGAACACTTCATAAATTTGTGATTCTATTGATTGAATGACGTCATTTCCTGAAATGATAGCATTAAAAGATCTTGATCTCTACCTATGACAATATATTGAACTAATGCATTAAATCAAGTGCATATATTTTAGTTTACTCTGTTCAAGTGGATAAATCAGAGCCAATAAACCTGCCATTTTTGTTGCTTTCTCTTTGTTCTTAGTTCTTTCATTATGTTTCAAGTAAATGCCTTTTTCTCTTTTTGGAAAATCTTTTTATCTTATTCCAGAAAAAGTTGCATGAATGATACAAGGATTTAGATAGACTTGCTTTTTCGCTCCTCTGGATAAAGGAAGCTTATCTTTTCAAACCAACCCACTGTTTATTTTAATACTTACAAAAAAATGGCTTTAGAAAAAGAGAACATGTAATTAACTCATTAGTTAGGATAAAAGATATGTTTTACTCTTTTTTTGCCTTAATATTTTTTTTGTCTTCAATAATTGACTAGAAAACTAAATTTCAAATGGACAAACTAAAATTATGAGTCGAATTGAAGAATTTGCTTCCACTCCAACAATAGAACAATAATTCCACCAAAGAACTCTCTTACAAACTACATTCCATCAAAACATCATTTCCAACACTAATCTCCATTACTCCAATTCTAAAAACAGAAACACATGGCGGTTCTGGAGGCCAGAGCGGCGGAGCGGGTGATAGACGCGTGCGTGCAAACCCAATCCGTGAGGAAATGCGTCTTCACTTCTTCTTTATTGGCGTGCGTGTGGGGGAGACAAAATCGCTCGCAGGATCGTAGGATTAAGACAGTCGTCGATGAGAATTGCTGGAGCGATGAGAACATTTGCCGCGATAAAAAGGTAATGTTATTTAACATGAACTAATGTGTTGAATTGTTCATAAAAAATTGAATTGTCCATTAAAAAATTGAATTGTTATTTAACACGAAGTGATATATTGTGTAATATAACATTTCTTTGTTTTTCCGATTTGTTTAGTTGTGGTTTGCGCTGGGAAAAACAATGGCGGAAAAAGCGGCATGGAGAGCGGCTCGAGGGAGAGACTTGAAACTCGTCACCATTTGTCCTGCTCTTGTAACGGGGCCCGGTTTCAGACGTCGTAATTCTACTGCTTCTATCGCTTATCTCAAAGGTTAGACTCATCATATTGCCTTCTTTATCAAACAAGTCATTCTAAACGCTACTTACAAATGTAATGTCTTCAAATCAACACTAACAACTTCATGTGATCAAATTTGCAGGGGCGCATGAGATGTTCTCAGAAGGATGGCTCGCAACCGTAAATATAGAAAAAGTCGCGGATGCGCACGTAAAAGTTTACGAAGCGATGAATAATACCGCAGGAGGCAGGTATGTATGTTATGACCACATAATCCAACGGGCGGAAGAAGCGACCGAATTGGAGAGACAATTAGGCATTCCAAATAGAATAATATTCGGCGAGAATTCTTCAGACAGGCCAGTTTGGTTTGAGTTGTGTAATAGAAAGCTCTTGAGGCTTATGTCGGCCAGAAGAAGGTGCACTCATGATGTGTATTATTCGTTGGGATTTGATTGAACGAAATTGTTGTGTTGTTTCTTTTTTTGGATAAAGGTGAATTGTGTAGAGGTTGGATGTATATATAGTTTGGTTGAGTTATTGGCGTTTAAACTTGGTATGTTGCAATTACCAAAATTTAGAATTTAAAACTCGGAAATGGCATGAATACTCCATTTTGTGAAGGCAAATGGCATGAAATGGCCCCACTAGCCGACTCATTCCCTTTGGTCTTCTCAATGGCCCCTAACAAGGATCAATCAGTTGCTCAAATTATTACTTCTCTTTGGGATCTCGCTTCCATGACCAATTCGAGTAACATTGACCTCGCAAGAGAAGCAAGGGCAATTCAAGATTTGTTACAACAAACCACCCTCTCTAATGATCTAATAAGGATGATCTAATAAGGAAGACAAAGTTGCATGACGATGGTCTCACAACAGAGTCTTCACAACAAAGTCTTGCTACAACTTCTTCTTTCAAATGAACACACAATCCCAATGAAACGGGAAGCTATGGCGCCTCAAGGTCCCCACTAAAATCAAATTCTTCCTATGACACAATGAGAGATAAACTACCCACCCAACGGAACCTCATGAGGAAAGGATGGAGTGCTAATAACTCATGCGTCCTATGCGCAACAGGAGAAATGGAAACGACTCTTCATTTGTTTGTTGACTGCCCTTTTAGCAGACCACTACGGCTCCTAAGCGGGACCATTACCCGTATTGCAGACCAATCGCCACTTATTTTTTGGGATAGAGAAAAAAGAAACAAAACTACCCTAATTGAGGCGATGAAGTGGGACTGCATATGATTTGTGTTGTGCTGGAATATATGGAAGTAAAGGAACTAAAGAATCTTCAACAATAAGGCCGTGCTGCCGGCAATTACAAATCAACTCGCGACGCAAGACGCTACAATCTGGTACAATGAACTAGCCTAAAGGTGTCATTGCTGAATGCAGCGGGACCAGGAGATGTTAGGCTAGCAGATGATGTCAAAACGTCTCTCTTGTATTGTATTTTATCTTATCGTCTCTTTGTTGGTTGTCTTTCAAATCTCCATGTATCCCAAAAAACTTTTTTATTTTTATTAAATGAAAATTCCTAGTAGGCATTCGCCTGCCGGGACTAAAAAAAAAAATCCAAGCTAATGTTAAGAAGATTTAGAAGAAAAAAGAACATAAGACACTTTAATTGGGCTGTAATGCTAGCCTAAATTAGTACAGGCTCGGCCTAATGGTTAGGAAGAGAATAATATCACATATTTCTCCTTCATATATGATAAAGGATAAAGTTACAGAAAACATTAGAGATATATTAAAATTTTGCCCTCAAATTTAAACGACCAAAAGGATTTCTCAACATCAAAATACATAAGCAATACACTGTTCGCAAATTACAAGAAAGAGTTTAGAAGACAAGAAGATTCAGCCACACAAAAATCAATCAATTTACAAGAAAATCAATCAAGTTACATACATTTTTGTTGGAGTTGAATTCCATTTTTTACATGCAACTCAAAACTCGGTAAATACGCCACAAACTCATAGTAATGTGTAAATCTCTCCCTCCACAATATTCATAAATAAACCCCCAAACTTCAATCAAATCACACATAACCCCTCACAAACTGTACAAACCTCATCAATTCAAAATCCACACAATATACACAGAATATCATTCATCATTGTCCTTCACCTCTTTCAAATTTTGATAAACCACCATATCTTTTCCAAAGCTATTTCTTCCAACAGGGTTTGTAGAAAAGGAAACCCTCCCAAATCCCCACTGCCCAACCTGGTACATGTCCATCCAAATTTTATCAGGATCAATTTTCGTGCTCAATCTTCCACTGCTATTGATATTCTTATACTCTCCCAAGCTTATCCCCCAAATACCCTTATCCAATTCACCATTCCAATCCTTGCTTTTTCTTTCGAACCCCTTCACATTATAATCGACAACAATTTCGCCATCGCTTTCTTCTATGTCGGAATTAGAACGTCTGTGCAGCAAACCCTTTTTCTTTTTTATAGTTTTGAGCATGCGTCTGCTGATTAAATATGGAGCTTTGACGAAAGAAAATGTCAGCATGTTGATGACTGAGCAAGGGCAACAACAAAGAGCAATGCAGTCTGCCACCGCAAATGCAGAGCAAGTACGACAGGATTGGGTTGAGCACTCGAGGTAGCCACTGTGATCTGGGTCTGAGATGGGGAAACGGTAACGTGTCATCATTCGGTCGCCGTTGGATCGTTCCATGACTTTGTTTTGGCCTCTCTGTTATAGCAGAATGAACTGCATGAGTTTGTGGATATATACATGATTAGAGAGGATGGCAAAAAGTAGAGGTATAAAGGATTCATAAATAGGATTGATTGCAAGAATAGATATATTTTTGGATAGGGATGAGAGATCTATAAGGGATTCATAAATAAAGTTAGATAATTGGTTACATTTTTGGATAGTAATGAATATATGATCTTGATTTCATTGGTCCAGTTTTGTCACCATGCATTTGTCATGTAACATTTTTGATAGACATGATAACCATTATATACCTTGTTCATTTTGATTTTTTTCTTTTTAAGTAAGACAATATAAGACTATAGAGGGTATGATTGATAGTTCATTCAAAATAGAATATCTTGTACTACAATAAAACCAAAAAGGAAATTTATAATATGCTAAGATATAGATATAGATCATGTTTCCTATTTCAAGTACTTACATTTATGACCCGGTTTTATTTTGAATTGAATGCTGAAAAAATTAAATGTTGTAAATATTCATATATCTGTTTTATAAATTAGATGAATTAATATAAGTGAGCTGGTCCACAGACATCTTTCCCATGTGAGCACATTAAAGTGACAGATTGGTAAATCTCATTGACTGTTCATAAAAGATTCCCTTGTTATCTTGTCTAATAACTTGATACCGAGTTTAGTAATTTAAATGACCTGGCCTTAGGTTAATGTTCAATTGATGAATAATCCAAGATTAACATTCAAACTAATCTTGTTGGTTGATCTTGTGCCCCTTGATTACAAAAAAGATATGCATTAAGTGACCCATTTTGAAAATATTTAGCCATAGGATTAGGAGATATTTCTGACAATGTCCAATATATGCATTATCAATTACAATACATAGTATATCGATATCATTTTGTGTGTTCCTACAAGATTTTATAGTATATAAAATTTAAATTATAGAGTTATGCAGCCAATGTTTCTACGACCAAAATTGATTCCCCTAACGTATGAAAATGTTATTTTTGAGCTCAATGAAAAAAATTAATTTTGCAAGTCTTATTCAATTAATTATAAGACTTACATGAGTCTGTTTTCTAAAAGAGGACGAATAATAACAACATAATGCAAAATGTACGAGAGAAGAAGGAGATGACAGTTTAGGGAAAACAAGCACAAATGATTGTTCCATTATATTCAAACACAATATCCTTTTTTCAGAACATTGAAATTAAGAAATAAGAGTTTAGTTTATATACTTACTTGGAATCAAATGGGGATTCGTTAGACGTCGGAACTCAGAAGAAAGGAAAGATAACAATGCACCAATCTTCTCAAATCTCCTTCTCCATTAATCCAAGCCGTTTTGCAAATGCTACAAATCCATGGAGATAAAGAGGAAGAAAAGATTGGTTTATCGGACTAATTCTGTGCGACTTTTTTCCTTTGATAAATGGGTTTTTCTGATTTGATTTATATAATTAATAAAAGAAGGGGGAGAGAGAGGGGAAATGAAATGAATAAGCTGGCAATGAATCCAGAAGAGAGAGAAGCCAGCGAATAAGCAGTTGACTTGTCTCCCCACGGATGCGTATATATCGATCTTAATTCTTATATGTTATATTGGTAGGCTTTCTGAATTAATACTATGTTTTGTTTGGAACATAATATTTCATTTCAAATATTATGTGGCAAATGCTAAATATGGGTTTGTCGTCACATCCGCGGCTAAACTTCGTTTATTTATCGCGTTTGATTATATGTTCAATATAATGTAGCTGTTCTGTTTGGATAAAAATGAATGTTAATAATATGTTTTGAAATCTTCAGATAGATAGTTTAACGTGCAAATAAATTAAATAAAAAATATCACTTGTGAGAAGAATAAGATATATAAATCCATAAAAAAAAATTGCATCTATTATCACATTTTTTAAAATACATTATATAAAAGCATAAATAATATATATAAAAGCATTTTATAAAATAGAAAAACGGTATATAAATCCATAAAAACAATAGAAAATAATAGAAAAACAATATAAGAAAAAACAGTATACAAATAATTTTTGAATTAGTTTATATAAATAAACAATAGAAAACAAAGATTGTATGTATCAAAACAATATATAAAATAGAAAACATTATATAAACCAAAAATTAGTATCGTTAACCGAAATGCCATAGGAGTGATTTAACAGTTCTAATAACACATTTCTCTAAGAAGAAAAAGTAGATGGTAAAATGCAAACTTCCGCGCTTCTTAATTCAATTTGAAAAAATTGCAAACCGCATTATGTGATAAATTTAAAAATGTTATGCATACCTTTGTTTTACAAAATTATTGTACATACAACTACTTAAATGAGTTAAATAGCATCATCAATTATAATTTTGCAACTATTTAATTTCATCTTTTTGACAGAAATAAGATGATTAAGAATTTCACTAATTATTAGTTTTCTTGAAAGTTATCACCACTATGTTAGCCTAGTGGTCATGATACCAACCCTATATATTCATAGGTGACGGATTCATCGCATCTAGTATGATTGATTTAAAAATTTAGGTGAAAACATATGAGTCCACTTAAAAAGAAAACAAATATCAAGCAATTGCTTGTTATTCTTCCTCATTTTTTTTTTAGTTTTCTTGAAAGTTGAAACATAATATTTTTCAAAATATTACGTGACATAGTTAATTTACTTATTTCCTGGATAAAAGAATAAACTATATGAATACGCGCTAAGTAGTAATTATGTGTGTTTATTCTAAGATTTATAAAATCAAAAATATTAGTTCAATTTATCTTCTAATGCTAATTAGTCAATGACCAGGTAAATGACTTACAGTTTTATTGGTAAAGTATATTGCATATACAGCAAGATATTATGAATTTTAAATCTCCAAACGTAACACATATTTAGCAGTCTCTCATCCTATCAAATATCGGTTAAATCTTAAAAATAAAAATAAAAATAGTCAGTGATTCATTTTGGTGTTTTGTGTTATAAGAGAAACAGCTATAAATAGCAAAGATGTTGGTTCAAGAGAGGAAACTACAAAAGAACTTGTGACTAAACCAAGCGGCGGATCAGCTCTTTACGAATCTAATTAACCTTTTCTCCATTCATCAAAATCACTGAAGGTCACTCCTGCCTCCATATATCATAAATTCATTTTTTTTGAAGGACATATATCAGAAATTCATTATAAGTTACTTCTAATTTAGCAATTAATTATAATATCAGATTAACATTAGTATCTTAAGAATTACTATTCCATAAGTAAATTTATTATTCTAAATAATAACTATTACATTTTGATAGAAAAGTAATGGAATGCACAAATTTGATATTTAAATTGTTTGATTGCTATGAAAATAAATAATATTAGTTCATAAAAAAAATATTAGCAAAAATTGTCTTTTCATGAGACTGAATATCATAATTATATTTTTTTAATAATACAAATATATGTAGTTTCAACTGAATATGAATTTTCTTTATAATGAATTTTTTTCCATTTAGTTGAAGGTTTTTTCAAAGTATAAAATGATCTATTCCTCTTGAAAAAGGGAGGAGAGACAGACATATATAGAAAGTGGAGAGAGAAAGGGTGGGGACTTGAACTGTTGAAGAGGCACTACCTTTGATCATGCAAGTACAGAGATCTAATCTTTTTTTTCGACAATAATTCACACCCATTTGTCAATAAGTACAGAGATCTAATCAAAATTTTGTCGTTCATTTGAAAAATAATATGACATTTTTAATATACTGTCGTCACACGAGGATCAGTGGATCTGTGAGAGAGTAATGAAAGCTCAGTTGTGGGTATAGGTTCCGGGCCCGTTTAAGCAAGATATTTTTCTTTAATTAAACAAAGATATGGTTTGTAATATACATTATATTCTATCAACCGGGCTATGAAATATTAGTCATTTCACGTCAAAATTAAGAGTTGTTATTTTTTTATTTGTAAAAACGTGATTATTTTATTTTAGTTTGTAAAATTAGTATTTTCATAATAATTACTCAATTTTTGTCATTTTAGTTGACGAGATTTGATTTCTCCATTTTGGTCGGGGAAACTTGATTTCACCAACTAAAATGATAACAAATTGCTGAGTCTCGTTGTTAGAGTGTATTATATATATAATAAGAAATAATGGTTTCAAATTTCAACAAACATAATTTTATTTAGCATAGAAATAAATCTCTCAACCTATCATGCATATATAGGTTGAATCACAAAAAAAAAAAAAAAATAGAATGACAATTTCTTCGAACATGCTGATTTCCCCAAACTAGAATTGTGATTTATTTATGTAGGTGAGACCTTTCTATTTCTCATAGCTTTCAGTTCTTCTAATAAATTTTCAAGATCAACATAAGACGATCCGCCTTTTAACAAAGCCTTTCTTGCCTTCTCTTTTAATTCCTTGGCACGCTGCTTCATTGCTTCTTCTTCTTCGCCTCCACCCATCACCTTCCCAATCATATCTTTTATCGTAGTTGCATCAACAAATTGTTTTGCTTCAAAACTTTTACCCATTTGTTTTGTTCCTATTGTCACCCCTATTCTCAGAATTTCAACAATTAGCTTTTCATTGTAGATTTGGTCACTAGATAATGGCCATGTAACCATCGGCACACCTGCATGCCAAGACATAACAGAGAGGTATCAATTTTTCTGCAGACGGACTAAACTTAAGTAGGATAAATTATTGATATAATAAGATCGTCTTTTTTGTTCTTCATAATAAAATTATAATTGTATGGGCATGTATAAAAATTAAAGGCCAACCTGCACTGATAGCTTCCAGAGTGGAGTTCCATCCGCAATGCGTCACGAATCCCCCGACTGCCTGATGGTTGAGTATCAATACTTGTGGGGCCCATCCTCTGATGATTAAGCCCTTCTTTTCTCGCTTCATTCTTTCCTCGAACTCTGCTGGCATCCAATCATCTGATCCTTCTATGTTCGCATGTTTCACAACCCAAATAAAATCTGATTCACCCTGCTCGAGCGCCAAGGCGATCTCTCTCAACTGTTCGCTAGAAAAATGTGACAATGTTCCAAATGAAACATAAATCACCGAATGAGCGGGCTTATTATCAAGCCACGGCAATAGCTCCTCCATGTCTATGGCAGCCTTATCTCCCCCTCTCCATCTACACGATTCATCTGCCACATCTTCAGTCTTTAGTGATACCTATAATTAGAAATAGAAAGGAAAAGAGAAATTAACAAGGCACAATGTTTTGTTTAAATGTGCCTTCAGATAATATAACTTGAAATATTACAAACATAATAAACTAAAACAAAATTATAGCTTAAAGGAGAAATCATTAAAACGGATTTTCAATTATTAAAAGGCTTTACTAGATTCTTACATATGATTCCTAAGGAATCTAATTTTGTACCGATCATGAAGCAACTTCATTGTCTCTTGAACCTCCCATATTTGAATGTTTATATAGATTTAAATTTTAATGTACTAGGATTATGGTTAAACGTGCTTATACAAATATGGGACAGTTATATCGCTAATTAAGACAAAAAGATTATATTGTTGTGAAAAATGAAAAATAATCTAAAATAGTAATCTCAGAACTAATTACCGGCCCAATAACCCATGCTCTTCTACCGATGACTTCACGCAAGTGCACGGCATAATCAGGTTCCAATTCGAAGAAGCTATTTACAATTTCACCATAGCTTCTAGCATCAGCTTCACTGTTCAGCTTATGGAAATTAATGTCGTCTTTATGCTTAAACGAAGCCATAATCTGAGTCCGTAATAACTCCAAACGGTGAGGCAAACCGGGTATGCTTACTGTTTCTACGTCTAAAGGGAAAGACTCTAGCGACTGAAGAACCGTCTCCCTTGTACAACGGGCAAAGAGTCCCATACCTATTGAAGAATTTAATTATTAAATGAAGAGATTCGTTCAGCTATTTGCTGGTAACTGGTTTTGATGAACAATTCTAGTTAACAAATAACTATAAATCAAAGTTTTTAAAGAGACCCTCCATTTTGACCTTATTTCTTCGTAGATGTTAGCAGTAGCACAGCATCAGCGTATACTTACAGTTTAATATAATATAGGGTTTATATACATATCCCCGCACCATCCCCCCAACCCACCGTTTACCACTGATAAACGGGACCCACTTATTTTGAATATAAGTGGGGCCCGTTTATCAGTGGTAAACGGTGAGTTGGGGAGATGGTGAACAGGGGACATATATACTTTTTCTTTAATATATGAATCAGTTTAGCAATTTTGTTTTCGTTCTTACAAATATTTCCTGACTTGAGGACTTCAAAAAACAAATTGATTCTTACAAGCAAATTAAATTTCGGTTATGTGACCTAGTAAATGAAGAGTATGGAAAGGGAATAAACGTAACATCGATCGATCTTTCAATCTAGTAGACATATTACGTACCGTTGAAAACAATTCTCGGAATCCCAAGCCTTATAGCCACATCAGCAGAAAACGGGAAGAAGGTATCTGAAACAACCGCATCAGGGCGATAATCCATCAGAGCTTGTTCAAAAGGTTTCTCCAACAGAAAAATAGCTCGAACGAATCTATCGCGTATATCATTCGATGTGATATCAGATGCATTCTCAAGGCCGATTGGCAGACCAACCTCAGCAGATGGGAAAGGAATCAAAGCTATAGAACTCGGTGCAAAATGGTACATATCTGTATTTTCATTTTCTCGAATTAGGTTTTCATTTGCTTGGTTTAAGGTTTGATTTATTTGATCAACGGTTGGCCGGATTACGGATTCATTGGAAGGGGTGGTAAGGATAGTGCATCTAACGCCACGTAAGGCTAAGAGTCTTGCCACGTCAGCACTGGGTAGAAGATGGCCATGAGCCAAGAAAGGGAAGAAAAGTATGTGGAGAGGATCATGAGGTTGAGTTTCCATGGTGGTTGTTGGGGAAGAAACCAAGACTGACTTGGTTCTTATTTTCATGGACTTGAATAGTTCAATGTTGATTGGTTTTATAATTTTATTCTACAAAAAAGATATTAACTGGAGACCTGTAAATTAATGCGGGGTAGTTGAGAAACTTCATGAACCTGAAAAGAAATAACACAATACAAGTAGGGCCCTTTTCGTGATGATACGAAATGAAAATTAACAGGCCTATTGTTTAATGGTAGAAGATAAGGAGATCTGGATCAAGATTCGAAAGAAATTCTATTTAAAGAGACATTATTAGACGCTCTCAGTTATCCTACTGACTCAAGGCTGTTGGTATTATACTGATTTAATTCAATGTCGGCCCAATAGGCTAAACAATCACTCCTTGTTGGGTATGTAATTCCAATAATATTAATATTTTTGGGTAGAGTTGGAGCCCAATTTCGTCATATTTCGGACTTGCAGTATTAGGCTGATTCGAAACTAAAGGTGCAAACTGATGCTGAATGCAGTTCAAGAAAAATAAAAAAAAACTGAGTTAGGTCATATACATTTTTTCTTTGAATTAAAAACAAAAATATTTGTCAAAACTTGAAGGCTAAAGAATCAAACACTACATAAAAAATAGTAGTTCAAGTCACATTATTAGATCTTAAACATGTCGGAATAAAACAACCAATATTTCGGGGCCAACCTTCTGTTTATCATTTTTTGTATGGTTTTTTCTCAAACTTATTTTTCATTTCCCATGTTGTATCCACATGTCATGACCATATAGATCACCAAAATAACAATAATGTAATCACTATGTTTTTCCCTATGTAATTTCAAGTTTTATTACGCAAAAAAATAACCACCACTTTGGTTCACAGTACCACAGACTTGTAGTTTTATTGATGCCACGATAAAAACGTGGGGAAATTGGGCACTATTGCCACATGCCAGACCCACTTATATGCTAAGTCCATTCAGAGAAATCAGAACCTTGCCAAAAATGGAAATGAGCCTTCTAAAATATATTTTAGTGACAAGGGCCCAATATGAGCCGGAACCAATTAGAACGAGCCACGTAATTCATATTATGAATTATGATGTAAGAATAGAAATTGTAGAATCCAGCTAGTAGGGAAAGGGATTGCCCAAATTCCTTCCTTAAATGGACAAATAGATCATGTGCATCAAAATTATAGAGCACATAAGCATAACATAAATATTTTCTTGACCTACGAGTTCGAAAAGATAAATAAATACTTTCTTGACTTATATGTCTAAACTCTATATTCATTTAGAAAAAAAAGGATTGCACCCTCTAAATACTTGATGAATCAAACTAATAAATACATGTTACAAAATATATTTGATCTAATACAACCAATCACTCGTTATATTAATAATAATAACTTTAACAATATATATTATATAATTACATAATAAAAGATAAGACTGATTTTATCACGATGCAACAAAATAAATTTATATCTAACGGTTCATAATTGAATAGACCTTTGCCAAACATGAGGAAAACGTGATAAATAAAGAAGCATGAATAACACATGCTAGATCTTATCTCCACGCTAAGAAATGTACAACTAAGGCATCCAAAGGCTCTATAATTAACAACATTGCACCACCTTTTAACTAAAAATAGAACTGCACCTTCATTCCATGCTCTTTAATCTAATCACATATCCATTTTGCAGAATAAATGGAGAAAACTCTACTGATTTATGACATAAAATTCAACCAAAAACTTCATTTTCGACTTGGTGCCAGCCAGTAGGTTTTGACTGATACTGACTTATACTGGTTAGTAATTCAGCAAAGACTTCTTGTTATCAAAACATCTCTAACACGATAGTATCATAGATGAATAAACATATGTACGTTATATTACACTAAATGGAGAGGAAATTGTGTAAAATGGATGTCATGCCTGGCATAGTTACATCTTTGAAACCCTAAGGCCCATTCTCTTCCTTAAGTTTTCTAGACAAAGCATATGTCATGTCTCCATCATAAACATCATAATGGCCATCTCGCCCTAAAGACTGCTAGATTGTTTTGACACATTAGCTCCGGATATTTGTGAGTAGATGTCTTTATTCGGTTTGTTTTTTCGGTTCTGAAATAATCTTTTCTTTTTCCGAATGAGGGGTTCTGAAAATAATTGAACATTTTTTTAATTTAAATTGAATAATTGAACTATTTTATGTGTCGTCTTTCGTTTTGGATAGTTTGCAAAAAGAATTTATTTGACTTGTGTTCTGTTTTATTGAATTGTATGATGGGGCCTTCTTCAAATTGAAACAAAATATCTTAAAAAGTGTTTAAAATATAGTTATGTACATTTATCTCATCTCAAACATGGAACTAAATCAAGCAATAGTATTATAGGGCACGTGTTGGATTAGGTTCGTTTGAACAGTCACAATCTCATGCCTAAGTATTAGGCATCTCTTCAAAAATCTAACCAATTTTGGTCCGGGACAGACTTGGATCAAGGACTTAAAGTCTCAATCTGGTTTACCCAAAATGGCTTTCTGATCCACTTCTAGTTTCTTTTCTTTTTCCTTTTTTTTTTATTATGCGATATTTTGGAGTTTGTTCATGTGCATTTAAATTAAAGAAGTTTACAAGAAAGAGAATGATTAATAACATTTGGGTCTAATTAATATTTTAAAAAAAACATTTGGGTCTAATTTAGACTTTTGGGTTTGGTACGCGAAAACTACTTCCGGAACTGTAAATGAAATTATGGCTGTAACTTTGTTTTTCGTTTTTAATAAAAATATCAATTTATCTCACTAATTGATTAATTACTAATTTGTCAAGCTCACTTTTAAAATATTATAAAATAACTGACTTATTCATTCCAATTTTTCTTTTGTAGGTAATTTTTCTATGTACTTCAACTGTAGTAGTTTATGGACTATTTGCCTAACTTTACGAAAAATTGCCCAAATTTATCAGGCTTACTAAGTAAATAAAAATGGAAGAAACCCATAAAAATTTCGAAGAATCAACTCTGAAAATGAAAATAAGAATGGCAGTAGTAAAAATAAAGAAGAATACATTATTATTTTAATTTTGGAGTTGATTCTGATTCTAGTTATTGAGATTCTAGAATTGTTGCCAAGTAAAATTCAGTGCTCATGACTCATTTAGAATTCAGCCTCAATATGATATAAAAAAATGGGGCCTACTATAGCACGACACACTGTAGCACGACTTTTCACGACGGAATTCAATAACAGTATAAATAATTTATTTTTTAATAACAATATATATAATTTATTTTTTTAATAACAGTATATATATAAAAGGTGAAAACAGTATATAAAAATGAGAAAACAGTATATAAAAGTAAAAAAATAAGAAATACATAAAGAATAAATACCAATATATTAAATGACAAAACAGTATATAAAATGAAAAATAACAGTATATCTACAGTGCATCGTGCTACAGTGCGTTATGTTTGTACATTTCCCTAAAAAAATTAACTGGTACGTATATAAAAAGTATGCTGATATAAATGGAAAAGTGTAACGATATATATGTATAAAATGCGTTGTTGAAGTTGCTAAAGTTGAGTTTATATTCAATTTGGATGTAGTTTTGTTCATGTTATGAATGATCAAAGGTCATGACTAATAATGTTTTGTCAGATGATCGAAAAGAAACATAAAACAGTAAGTTGATTGTCAACCTTCTCAAATTTTCTCAAGATAAATGAGAAAAGTTACAATTTCTGAGGTTATGATTGAAAAGTTAAGGATACATCAATACAAAACGGCTAGAGTAGAATATACTTCCGATTGAAAATCATAATTCGTAAGCAAACAAAATCACATATACATCACACGCAAAACCACTACATTATTAAATTAAATAAATATAGGTATATATCTCATTTGTACAAAGGCATTGATGTATGCCAGAAATAGGCCAATGAAGCCGCATTACTTACTACAATACATAAATATCAGAAACAAAACAAGACCCTATATTCTTATTATGTAATTTATTTAATATAAGCATCTATATGGATAAACTAATTTAATCGCCATTAAGAGACTGCATGGACCAGAAATCCTCGACGGTCCAAAAGCCATCGCTCGAAACGGTGTTGAATTCGGCTGGAAACGGGCTTGGGCAGGTCAAGTTGGCCTCAGTGTAACCACCTGGTTGATTCAAACTGTCATCGACACTGTTCGTCTGACTTGTGCTCGTGCTAGCCTCGTCAGTGAACTGCATTGTTGTTTGGTATTTCGTCTGATCGCTTTGTTTGATCTTCTTTTGTATCCTGGTCCTCCAGTAATTTTTGATCTCATTGTCCGTCCTGCCCGGCAGTTGCCTTGCTATCTTCGACCACCTTCACAACAAAAAAGCAGAAATAAAATAGCAAATAATCGAAAACCAAAATCTACGAAAGAAAATGATGTAAAACAGTAAGAGAAACGAATTTCTGGTTATTGCAAAAAACCGAATAGAAGAACCATCCTAAGCATTGTGCAATAAGAAGAAATGGCTTCTTGATCGATGATGCGACAGCGAGGATTCACCTATTGCCCCATCTAGAGTGGAGCTCTATTATCAGCATCTGCTCCTCAGGCGTTATGTTCCCCCGCCTCACGTCCGGCCTTAAGTAGTTCAGCCACCTTAGCCTGCAACTTTTCCCCGTCCTGTTTAACCCTTTAAACGCAACAAAAATATCGATTAGATGCATAGGATATTTTTTTTAATTAATTTTGATTACTTTGAGTTTAAATTTTGTTTGTAAGAAAAAAATGTCAAAAAGTTTTCTTGATATTGTTTTAGTATCATATATTTCACATGCAAATAAGAGTTCATGCAAACAACGTGTCATTGTCGTATGGCATATTTTGAGCATGCAGCATGTGATATTATCCTCTTTTGTGAAGTTCCATTTCACCTCTTAACTTCTTAACTTCGTTGCAAATCAAACTATGTCCCCTACGATATGTTATCCACATATCATGATTATAAGCAATCCATTTATATGCTCTGTTTTGGACTAAAGACTAACAGAGTATCCTCTGTTTTCTCCTCCTCACCACAACATACCAAATTAAAATAATAAAAAAACAGTGTATTCATGAAACCATTGTTATTAATGGATTGCTTAAGATTACCTGCTGCACGAGCGAGGTTATTCCAAACGCCTTCGCCATGATTGGCGATGTAGTTAATGAGTATAAGATCCTCTTCCATTGTCCATGGCCCTTTTCTCACTTCGGTCTCTTGGTTATTACTAATGTTATTAAACCCCTTATCCATTTTGGACAAAGTGAGAGAGAGAGAGAGAGAGAGAGAGAGAGGAGGGTGGTAGGGAAAGACAAGGGGTTGTTGTATGATATTTATAGAGGAAAAAACAGAGAGGGTTTAGTTTAACGAACTGAGCTTAGAGTTTAACTAGAACTAGAAGTGTGATTTAGGACTAATAATTGATAGAATCTAAGGAGTTCAATGGGTCCAAATGATATTCTAGAATTATCCATTTCATTAACAAATGTAGAAACAAATATCTACTACCGACCTCCAAGTAAAAGCTAACAAAAAAAGTAAACATTAATTACCACACGCTTTACTCCATCAAATATCTTCAGTTACAGTTTTACTAATGGTTTGGCGCCCTTATAGCATAGTAATAGCGTTTTATTTTGATGTGAATAAAAAACATTATACATTATAGGGAGTGAAGTTTAGATTTTCCATCCAATAATTTTTTTGTACCACAATTCCCCTTATTTCATTATTTTCAGTGTATTGAACTGAAAATAACAAATAAATGAAAAATAATATTTTTCAATATAATATTTCATGAAATTGTTTTGACGATATTTTGTGATATTATTTTATGATGCATTAATTTATTTTATGATAGTATATTACATATAATATTTTTTCATATCTTATAAGTAATTTATATATTTCAGCACAAAACATTATTTTCTTTTTTATTATTGATTATGATTTATTTATATTTTAGTTCTCATTTATTTATATTTTATTATATGATTTATATTTTCTAAATTACAATATTAAAGGCTTAGTGGATGATATCATGATTCAATATTGGTTTGACGATTTTGGGATCTCAATATATCGAATTGCAAATTCACATTAGATTTTATCATATAACTCAAGTTAGATTAATAGTATTGTATGGATCAAATCTTCTACAACGAAAAAAAATGAATAAACCATTTACTTAAAACATAATTATTTCACTCTTGTACAAAAGAAAAAGAAAAAAACAAAACAGAACATTGGAACAAGAATTGCACAAACACTCTTTGTACAAAACAAATAAAACAGAACATTGGAACAAGAATTGCACAAACAATCACGATAATATTTGTAATTTTGACGTGCCCGTTCTTATATCTTCACTCAATCAACAAACAGTAGTTGATATTGATTCAGCTCCATGGTCATACATAATCAAATTAAAAGAAAAACATTGCTGCAAAATGAATAACACAAATTTACAGAATCTTATTACTAACCAAACAAACTGCGTTTATTCATCATCATCTCTAATATACATGCCATGCCACTCATCATCACAAACTGCTCTATAATTAATTATACACCACTCATCATCATCATCATCTCTAATGTTTCATTTCATTCTAAAATATTTAATTATTCTTGGCTTTTTAGTTTTTTTTTCGATTCGTAGTCTTTAACTGCAGCGTTAATCGCGTCCTCAGCGAGCATGCTGCAATGAAGTTTCACTGGAGGAAGTGATAAATGCTTCGCTATTTCTCTGCAAAATATTCAAAGAAAAAGTTAAATTGGACGTTCAGCTTATTTGCAAAGTATAATTATTTAGTTTTTATTTCAGTTGAGTAATGGATTACGTGTTTTTGATGGTGACGACTTCTTCCATCTGCTTTCCTTTCACCCATTCAGTTGCTGTAATTTGGGTAAAAACACAAGTTAAATTAATAATGCAAGTAAAACAATTTCAATATAATTAAGAAGTTAATAAAAGGACAAATTAAGGGATACCAGACCTTTCTAATTGGTACCAAATGATTGGTGAATACGGGGTATTATACTAATATGTAGTTCAATTGCAATTCATCAGACATCAATTTTCAAGCCCTAAACCTAACAGTAAATAGATTTAACACCTTAATCCTTATAAATCAATATTCACGATCAGAATGATCAAACCTTAGTACTTCAATCCACACTTCCATCAAACAAAACCAAAAAAAATTTCCAAACCAAACCAAAAAAATCAACAAAACCATCCAACATCATCACCAAAATCAAATCAACATACCAACAGAAGACGAAGCAATCGCAGACCCGCATCCGAACGTCTTAAAACAAGCATCCACAATCTTTCCTGAGCTCTCATCGACCTTTATCTGAAGCTTCATCACATCACCGCAAGCCGGCGCGCCGACCAAACCAGTCCCCACGTCCGGCTCCTCCTTATCGAACGACCCGACGTTTCTAGGGTTGTTATAGTGATCCACCACCCGCTCATGGTAATTCCTGGCCAGCACCACCGACGATGCGGCGGCGGACGCCGCCGGAGAGAGGCCGGGCGATCGTTTCAGAGCTAGTCGGAGCATCGTTACGGTTCAGTTCACGTTGAGAATGAATCCGGAAATTCGGGAAGAAGATGATACTATAAATACACAGGAGAAATTTGTTTTGGGGAGTAGAATGAACCGACTCTGTTAATACTTAATAGTTAATACTATAATATAACAGAATGAATGAACCGACTCTGTTTAAGCGGTCCATGGGCTTAATTGGGCCGATTAATTAAATATAGTTTATTATGTTTAGGCCCAATTAAGATGAACAATAGGCTTGCAGGTTTAATATGTTGTGTCTTTTTGTTTCAATGAAGGCCCGGCCCATAATTCCAAACAGATGATATCGTGAGGACTGATTCGTGATTTTAGAAAATTATAGGGACATACATCACACTATCCCACTGTTCATCTTCTTCTTCCTTCGTCCAGTAAAACAAAATCGAAGAAAAAAAGAAACAGAACAGAGAGAAGAGAGAAAAAAAAACTAACTAATGGCGGTGAGGTTGCAAGCCTCGAGTGCTTGCGTCGCTTCTCTTTTCATCCCTCGTCTCTCTCTTTACTCCATCTCTTCTATCACCAGAACCTCTTCTAGTTCTCGCTCATTCTGTTCTGTTCCCAGTACGCAACAGTCTGTTTCGCCTGGCGCGCGATTCGCCATGAAAGCGCGGCGCGGGGACTTGAATTTCGTTCTCAAGGAAGAAGACTTTGCTTCTGGTAAATCTATCCCCTTTCTCCATTTTCTGAATTTCATGAGGTCCTTAATACGAGTGTTATAGGTGTTAGTTAACCATATACCACAGATTTCTTAAAATGAATAATGAGAACGTGAAAACATAATAACTTGTTCTTTTAATTCAATTAATTAACATGAAAAAATACTGTTTATTTTTTGCAGAGGATGATTTGAGATTCGAGTCTCCGCTAAAAATAGTGGAGTATCCCGATCCAATTCTAAGGGCGAAAAACAAGCGGATCAACACCTTTGATGAAAACCTCAAGAGACTCGTCCAAGAGATGTTCGACATAATGTACAAGTGAGCAATCCTACTCATTTCCATCTACTTCACACAAATTATAAACCGAAGGGAAATTCGCAAAAAAGCCCCTGCATTCTGCCCAAATCGAAGCCCCTATATTATTGTCAAAATCGCAAAAAAAAAAAAAACTTCCGTTAGTTAGGAGTTAACACCGTTAGTCTCCATCCATACATTATTTACTCAAGAAACATATTTTAAATATTAATTAACATTTTTCTCCTCCTTAACAGTTTCTCCTTTTTGCAATTTTGACAATAATACAGGGGCTTTTTTGCATTTTCCAAAAATGTAGGGCCTTTTTTGCAATTTCGGAATTAAATAGGGTTTTTTCCGCAATTTCCAATAATGCTGCGGCTTTTATTTTCAAATTATTCATCAATTTCCTTTTTTTTTCTCAGAACGGACGGAATCGGTCTGTCAGCACCGCAAGTAGGAGTCAACGTTCAATTGATGGTGTTCAACGAGGCTGGCGAACCGGGTGCGGGGGAAGAAATGGTTCTTGTGAACCCTGTTGTTTATAAGGCTTCGAAAAGAACGATTCTTTTTAATGAGGGATGCCTTTCGTTTCCTGGTATCTACGCTCACGTGGAGGTGAGTGTTATTATTTTTATTTTTCGAAAAAAGTAAAAAAAAAAAAATGGAAATTTGGGAGAAAAAAAAACCTGCGTTATGGCTGAATTGCGAAAATGCCCCTGCGTTATTGGAAATTTCAAAAAAATTAAAAAAACTAAAATGATTGAGTTCGTTTTGCAATTTTTAATATGCGAGGGTTTATTTTTTGCAAATTTGCCATAATGAAGGGGCTTTTTGCAAATGTCCCAATTAACTAGGGATTCATTTCGTTTCCTGGTATCTATGCTAATGTCGCGGTGAATGTTAATGTTACGATTTTAATGAGAAAGTTAAAAATTGGAATTTGTAAAAGAAAAAAGAAAACCTGCGTTATGCTTGAATTGCCAAAAAGCCCCTGCATTGTTGAAAATTGCAAAAGAGCACTACGTTATTGCCAAAATTGCGAAAAAATCCATGGTTTTAACGTTCAATTGATGGTGTTTAATGAGGCTGGCGAACCGGGTGCGGGGGAAGAAATGGTGCTCGTAAACCCTGTTGTTTATAAGGCTTCGAAAACCTAAACCCTAAACCCTAAATTTAGGGATGCCTTTTGTTCGCCGGCATCTATGCTGACGTCGAGGCGAGTGTTCAAGTTTTATGAGAAAGTTAGAAATGGAATTTTGTAAAAAAGCCCCTGCATTATTGGAAATTGCAAAAAAACACTGGAATAATGTAGGTTTTTTGCAATTTCCAATATGCAAGGGCTTTTTTGCAATTTTGGCATAATGCGGGGGCTCTTTTGCAATTTTTGTATTTTTAAAGAGGGATGCCTTTCTTTCCCCAGTATCTATGCTGATGTCGTGGTGAATGTTACGATTTTTGTGAGAGAGTTAAAAATGGAAATTTGTAAGAAAGACCTGCGTTATGGCTAAATTGCTAAAAAATACTACGTTATTGTCAGAGTTGAAAAAACGACCTATCAAAATTGCAAAAAAGCCCTAATAAATGTAGCTTTTTTGTAATTCTCGATGTCCAAGGGTATTTTTGTGATTATGCTATAATGCGGGGGCTCTTTTACAAATTTTCTAATTAAAATTGGTGTTTTGATTTTTTTTTTTTTGGTTATTAATGTAGAGACCTGCCACAATAAAAGTGGATGCTAGAGATATAAATGGAGCAAAATTCAAAATTAATTTATCTGAGCTCTCTGCCCGAGTTTTCCAGCACGAGTTTGATCATTTACTAGTACGAAATGAAATATTACTCAACAGAAACGAAATATTTATTTAGTCTAAAGGAGGGATTTTTTTGTACTGGGTTTTGATGGAACTTTTTTTCAGGGAGTGTTGTTCTTTGATAGGATGACTAGTGATGTGCTTGAAACTATTCGCCCACAACTTAAGGTCAGTAAATTTGAATTTAAAAATTCAAATTTAATTAAATTAAGAACAAAACCAAATTAAGACTTTATTTCTTCGTTCTTTTTTCTAAACAGAATATGGAAAAGAAATATGAGAGCAAAACTGGGAAACCAAGTCCTGAAAGTGTTGATAAAATTTTAGGAATAAAGGAAGTCGCAACATTACCGCATGCATAGTATCTATCATAGGTTTATTCTCTTTATTGCGCAAAATTTCTCATATTTATTGTAGGTTTATTCTCTTCATAGATTCATATGGAAATTGAAGAATTGTAACATGTTACGATTGTAATACTTTTGGCTTTTATATATCTATTGTTTTTGTATGAATAACTGATATGCTCAAGTACATGAGCTAGTTATATACTGCATATTAATAACTTTTTGTGCCAGAAGAAAGAGAGAGGTTTTAGCAAAGGAATGTTTTTTATATAAGATGCTGAGTTTATGTGAGGGCAAAATGGAAATAAAATGGGGGATAACACTATCCCATGTATGGAGCAGTGATAAGAAATTTGATATTTAACCCTACTTAATCTCTTTTAACCTAACAAATTTATTCTGTGTTTGGCAAGGATAATAGGAATAACTCATCTTATCTCAGCCTTATCTTGCTGCCAAACAGCACCTAAGTGTTGTATATGTACATTTCTCAGTGTAAATTAGCATGATAGTAACACTTCATTGCTACAATATAGTGATGCAAAGTTTTAGGTAAGTAAATATTAAAAAGTAGTATATAAGCACAACATCTCTTTAATAGCTTAAATTCTTCCATCAAAACTTCAGCATGCACTCTTATTCTTCTCATAGGTCTAAATCCCCCGAAATATTGGCATTTATCCCTTGAGATACATCACAAATTCAACAATAAACCCTATTACTCATCTCCTAATGAACATTATTACCAAGACAAATCCAATTGTATATATATACACATCCAATCATATATCGACACATGTTGGCATCCTAATAGAATTTTCAAACCCTATCAATCGCTTCTCGTTTTGCAACCAACCAATCATGTATCAACACGTGTCATGATCCGATAAAACCCTATTACTTGCCGGTTTCCCATTGTGCAAACAAAATATAGGTGGAACAGTTGGAGTTAATAGCTCTCCAAACGCATACCAACAAAATGGGTCATACATGTGAAACTTTTCCGGCATCGGTTGGAGCTGAACATTTGTCAGGCTGATGTCAGCACAGGGTGAGTTATCACTACACGCGAGATGAACAGGTTTTACGGTAAATGTGCCTCGAATATTTTCATAATGAACGCCTGAAATTGAGACTGCCTGTGTTTGATTCTTGCATGAAGCTTTATCGCAGTAGAATTGATCGATTATTATGGGAGTTTGCACCTCTGAGACTCTTATGTTTGAGAATCGTACGTTTTCAACCGAGCCTGAACCCCCCTGAAATAATATAAAGATAGTTTTATTAATGTGTATATGTCCAAGTTATATATGTTAGGTGTATATGTTAACTGTACAAATGACCCTATTTTCTCACTGTTCTGGTCTCTCTGTTTTTCTCTTCAAATTCCACAAGAGGTTGTACTAAATTCATATGAAATAATTGTGTTTCAAATTATATAGAATCAATGTAGTCCTTTAAGTTTATGTAAAACAAAGAATCTTTGAAAAAATATTCCTCTATGTATAATGTTGACCTGTCATGTTCCACACATATAGATTAGATCCATTTATTCCATGAAAGATATAGATCCAATCTTAAGAAAATATAGATATCCAAACAAAACAAATAACAGAATTATGTGCATACCTGCCAAGTCTTGATCCTGACACCAGTCATCGTATTATGCATGTTGATGTCTCGAACTGTAATGTTGGATACACATGCCTTTGTGTTATCCTTTCCAAGTCCCCCTATGCTTATTCCATGCCCGGGCCCACAATCCAGGCTGTGTATGTTTATATTCGTACATCCCGTTTGTATTGATACACAATCGTCCCCTGAATAACATGATAATATAACCATAAATATATATATGTTATTGATTAAACAAAATAATATTTTGGGAAGCATTCATGGTAGTTCTATGATACCATTTTTGGTATTTAATTTATCATTATATTGTTTTGTGTGTTAATATATTATTTTGTGTTGCATACATAAAATACATAATTATTTTGAGTATTGAAATTGTATTTAAATAAGAAAATGTGATATCACGACGTACTTTAGTACGGCTAAAGCACGACGGACTTTATATATAATGTTTTTTTCCACTTTTCAATATATATTTTTCCTATATATTGTTTTCACTATTTTTAGACATATTTTTATGAGCATGCTACACTGCATCGTAATATATCAAGTCCCATTTAAATATATGAAGATATAATTATTTGTTGATATCAACATTGTTATTTTCTTTGCTACATACAATTATGGGAATAAATTAGGACTTGAGTTTCTAGGACTTTTAACAAAAACTTGGATTATATTTTATGGAAAGTAGCTATTTTCACTTTATTTGTATAGTTTCTGCAAGTGGCAGTCCTTCTATTTCATCTCAACAAATAAAAACAAAAAAATGGAAAATGCAAATATAATTCATGTGGTCTCTGTTAAAAAAAATGCTTGTATAAAACAGGCTGTGATTTGCATTTTGTGAATCCTTTTTGGATTTCTGCACAATATTAGCCCCCACACAAATAATTCAAATGAATAAGAGCCACCCTTTTTTTGTCTAGATCAAATATATGTTCTGTGTGTATCAATATTATTTTGTATTTGCTTGAGCAAGTGGTTGGAATGGAAGGGAATAAAATGGTAGTTACTGATTTTCTATTTTGTATTTATTATATTTTGAATGCAAAGTAAAAATACTAAAAAGTAAAACATAATTTTACTTTGTAAGATAAAAAGAAAAAACATCTGATAATTGAAAAATTGTGAAGTACATAAGACAGAAGAAATAAACAAAATCATAGTAAAATTCCAACCAAATTTCAGAATGAACAAATCCGACCGTATCCAAATACTAAATTTTAAAGGGCATATATGCAAATTTGAAAAATAAATCAACGACTAACAAGTAAATTATACAAAATACAGAATGAAAGCGTACCACAAGAGAGGTTATTATGATGGATATTGACATCTTTTGAATTTTGCAAATGGATCCCATCTGTATTTAGGCTATCACCAGGTGAAGAAATTGTCATATTATAAACCGAGACCGATTCGCAATTATCGAATTTTAAGTGGCATTGAGGGCTATTTTGTATTGTTATTCCCGTAACTGTCACGTTGTAACTCCCATAAAACCTGAGGGCCTGAATGAAAAATGGTAAATTAAAATACTATTTTTTGTGATAAACAAATATATGCATGGTTTTTTTATTGAAATTGCCTATAAAACATAGGTGTACATACCGTTGGTTTTATCGATGGCATCTTCTCTGCAAGTTCTACATCTATCTGTTACAACAATTTAAAAATATTTTTTTTAATTTTGATAACAATTAAAGAATTCAAATTTTTTAACATAATTTCTCAAATTATAACGCACAAATTCTCCGTTTAAAATATTTCCTTAACATGAACAAAAAAAATTTTGAACTGAGATTTTTTCAAATTTCTTTAAAAAAGGATGTCAAAGTCAAACATGATTTAATTATAAAAACAAATTGTTGTACCGGATCGAGATCGCCATCAGAGTCGTCGTAACCAGTCCACCATACATTGCCTCTGCCTTCTATTACGCCTTTTCCTCTTATACTTATGCCTCTTAATTTCGTGAATTCTAACCACTGTAATATTCCTGAGCCCCACGGCTTTGAGCTTGTTGGTGCAATTATTGTTCCGTCCAACTGCATAATGATTTAAAAAGGAAATTTTGTTTAATCGGAATTGTGTAATATCAATGCCAGTGTTTGAATATTCAGCATTTCTATCCAGTAATTTTGTAAGAAATTAGGGGTTGATTAAAATGAGAAATGAAAAATGAAAGTACAAGAATTTATTAAAAGTACAAGCAGAAATAGAAGAGAAGACAGGGATTTTGAAAATTGAGCTCAATTAAAATGTGTTGTAAATATGATGCCTCAATTTTTTTATGCTTATTGAACAATAAATATATTCATAATTATTTTATCTAGTATTCAAATCAGTATCTGACACATTCTTATTAATATCTATATTATATATATAACCAATTATCAATAAATAACATCAATGTATTTATACCTGAAATACGATATTTGGTTTGCAGTATGGACCGGAAAATGAGATGGGCCCCACCAAGAACTGATAACCGGCCGGAACCAAAACCGTCGACGCCTCTTCCTTGCACGCTTCCGCCCATGCATCTTCAAATGCCTACATTAAATAATAACCCGATTTCTTTTAGAATCCAAACGAAATTAAAAAAAACTATGAAAAATTGAAAGCCTACGTCTCAAAACAAAATTCATTAGTTATTTATTTTTTTGGATAAAAGAATTCAACAATTTCTCATGTCGAGACAAAAAGAACTAAGTTGTTTTTATACAGGCTTTTATTTCATGTCTTATGAAATCTGCACCCGTGAAACCTATGTTGTCTGACCAACTATATTAAAAATTAAAATAGTAACTATCTGGCCCAGCAATTCACATTCCATTTCCACTCCATTTCATTCAAAATGGGGATGTCCTTTAGCCCTTTAAGTTTGGAGTAAGATCTCCAATTTATACACGGAAAAGGAGAGGACTGAACACGAATAAGTATTCATGTCAAGGGCTTAGCTTAACGATAGAAATCGAAAAAGAAAAAAAAGGCTAAAATTAACAAATGAAACATAACGAACACGTGGCAGCTGCACATAGATCATCTCTACAACTTGAAAAGGAACCAAAAATAGAAGAAAAGAAATAAAATAAATACAGTAACTTAGTCACATGCATGCACTTATGTTTTTTTTAATTGAAAAAAAATGTTAATATGTAATAATTCATCAACGCACTATCACGACAGAATAGAAATAATTTAGTAATTTTCATTAGACAAGTTAATCAAATTATTAACTCAGTGGAAATTTTGGCCAATAAGAAAAAGACATTTGAATTTGAAAATCCAACAGAGTTTCAAATTTACTTCGTAGCAGAGCATCACAAAGAAAAGCAGAAATTCAAATAAAACTATTAAAATATATTTAATGGAAGACATAAGAAAATTTATGTTAAAAGAAATTGGAGCAAGTAAAAATGTGAAGTTAAAAAAATATAATTGAAAAATGTATATTTATAGAAAAGTCTAGAATTCACTAGAACAATTTGATGAGAATATTTCCTTGGAGATGAATGCATGCAATCCAAATTGAACTTCAATTTTTTGTATCTCATTCAAAACCAAAAGGCCAAAATACAAGACGAAATCTTCTCAAATGAATAAAAAAAAAAAAAATTGAACCAACCTTCGTATCATCACAAACTCCATCACCTTGTGCTCCAAAATCAACCACATTAAATTCAATTGGTGTCGGGCCTGAACAACCTGAACCAGGATTCGGTTTCGGGTTCTGGCCTGAACCAGAACCAGGCTTTTGTTTTGGACTCGGGTTCGGACTCTTGTTGACTGGTGGACCCGGGTTTGGACTCGAACCTGATCCCGGTTTTGGTTTTGGACTCGTACTAACTGGTGGACTTGGGTTCGGATTCGGTTTCTGATTATTTCGAGACCCGGTTTTCGCTTTTCCTTTCTTCTTTGTTAAGGAAGTGATTGGAGCTTTTTTTGGTCTCCAATGCTTGCCTCTTCTCCCCTCACATAAATCAATGGTGATGCACATTGTAACAAGTACAAATAGAAGAATCAAAACTAGGCCTTTTAGTCTAAATTTTCTCATCTTTTAGTGTGTGTTTGAGTGTAGTTGTATGGAAAAGAGTGTATGGAGGGGAGAGAGAGAGAGGGAGAGATGGATATAGAAAGAGAGAGAGAAAGCAGAGTTGTGTGAAGGAGGGAAGCTAGGTTTAAATAACAGCCCTAGAAAAAGAAATTATTGGTTGTTTGGTGGAGGTGATCTGGTACATAATTCAATCATCACTGGTAAATTAGCAGTGCTTACTTTTCATGTGACAATGCAATATACTGATCGTAATTCCTATTACTAAAAAAATAATAAAATAGATATTTCCTTCTATCTTACAATTTTCCAAAACAAAGGCGGCATAAAAATTCATCAAATATTACATTAATATTATATTCGCATATATTATTACCATACTAATTTGAACCTCATAATTTAAGAACGTACGTACCATTTTGTGAATCATAAAATAAAACCAATATGACCCATTTAATTACAAATTAATCAAATGATGATATAATACATCACATCTGGCAACTGCCCCAGAATTTAAAATGTCTCATTCACATCCTTTATATGCCTTTTTCTTATCTTATTTTTCATTCTTTACAACCCCCTTTTAATTAATTCGTCTTGTGAGAATTGGTTGGGGGTTTAATCCAAAACCCTCTCACTACTTGATCAAGTTGATCTTAGATGAGCACACACAATATAATATCAGATTTTGCAAATTACACCCCGAATTTTCATGAATTTAAAAATATCCAACAATTCTATACGTCCTTGTGGTCGAGTTTTCTGTAAAATCATCAAAATATTAGGAATTATCAACATAATAATTTGTATTTTTTTCATTAACTAAACTAATTTTCTTATAAGCAGGTCATGAAAAGCCAAAGAGAGACACGTGAGTGCAACATGTATCAATATATCCCGGTTCTTCTGCTTCGATCTCTTATGTGGCTAATCATATGCACAAAAATATTATTTGGATTATAATGTTTGAAATATGAACATGAATTATTAATTTGACTACATAGTATGACATCCAATTCAAGTACATGTGCTGCATTGTTATTTTATTTCAAGAACAATGAAATTATTGAAAGAGTCAACAAGACAGCAACAATAATGCTTGTTGGAAAAATCAGAATTATAAAATTGAAATCAAAATAGTTTACTCTCTTACTTTATCCTCTTAAAAGTTGTAACACAAAATTATTTAATTCACTTTTAGGAAAAATAATTTTACGTTAACAATAAATAATGTCAAATATGTATTTGAAACAATATTATACTGATCATGCTTAAAGCACAAATATATATAATCTTAACTCTATATTTAATTTTTAATTATAGACTAAAGATAATTGGCTATTCTTAATAGAAAATCTTTCTGATGTCACTTTCTGTCTTTCTTTCTCACGACAAATCAACATGTCTTCTCTCTCAAAACTGTCGTCTATTAATATGCAAAATTAGTAATTTAGTGTATTATACTATCATATGACGTTAAAATATATATACTCACACCCTTCTCTTTAAACAAAGTTTTCGAAATTTTGATAAATACAAGCGTATAGATACATATAAAATTCTATCAAGATACTAAGGCCATAAAGTCGAAAAAAAAAACTCTATAAGAACCAACACTAACTAAGAACACTATTCAACAAACACAAGCAAGTACCACACAGGCAAAGATTCACAACAGAACCAGACTGTATTTGTGTGAGTGAGAGATTTATTTTTGTGTGTGTGTGTGTGAGAGAGAGAGAGTTCACATGCAACGGTCACGGGCGCCAATTCCGTATGTTTGTCTTCACCAGACCAACTGCCTTCCTCCTGAATTTCACAAAATGGCACCGGTCTATGGTAGTTCCATCCATTCAAAATACGACACGTCGTTGATTTTCTGACGTGTCTGGCTCTCATTGGCTCTCTCACAGTAAACCCATGCCGACTCTTTGTTATAATGCAACTGCAAGAAAGAGATGACAACAAAAATGAAAGGCAAGAGAGGGACCCTCTCGTCTTCTTTCGAACTCCAAATCATCTTTTGCAATGACTCATTATCGTAAGTACTCTCTCTTTGAGCCTCAAATTAAATTTTACGAGTAGTTTTTCTTGAAAATAACCCTCATTTTTATTAATTTTAAAAATAAGTCTATATTGTTTTTTTTAATGCTACATTGTTTTTATTTACACTAATAGTTTTGTTCACTCATAATGTTGGCGCTAGTGCAAAATTTTATCAAAAAAAATATTCAGTTTAACATAAATCACTTAGCACTAGCCAATGCAGTGGATCAAAGTAATTCTTGCAAATAAAATCAATTCAATCCTCGTGTTTACAAATTTGTAAGAGGAGGGTCACATAGAAATATTCTCCAATCTAGAGGCTCTGCAATTTTGTACAGAAATCAGAGACATCTTAATTGCAGAACTGGAGTATCTGGACAATAACTCTGCCACTAGTTCAAAATGATGCATAATAATATGCAAAGTATAATTGTTAAACCCTCTGCATTATGCAGAAATTGCATAAAAGTTATTATATTAACAAAACACAGTTGCATAAAAGTTATTATATTAACAAAACACAGTCAGCTACTCGGATCTCTTACTTCGAAGCTGAGGTAAACCCTATCAAATTCAAAGATTATAAAAATTAGCCCTTATCATAAAAGAACAATATGTCACAACGCATTGTATCACGTCGAAATTAAGATGACAGTATATATAACTAATTAACAGTGAAAAAACAGTATATACGTAAACAATGAAAATAGTATATATAAATTTCAAAAGTAAATAATACATAACGAGTAAAAAAAAATCTAAAACAGGGAAAATAATATATAGAAAAAAAAATATTGAAAAGTGAAAAAAGAATAGTATATACACACTCCATCGTGATATCATATTTCTTTATCATCAATTGCTCGCTAATGGTATACGATTAACTGATTTAATCCCGTAATACAGTATAGATGCATTCCATTACATTAATTAATTAGCATGCATTCTGTTCAATCCTCTGTTCTACGTGTCCTTTTAATTTGAGAACACATAAATAATCTAGACCCAAGAATCGAAATCTATCTTACGAAACCCAATTACATGAAAAACCGTTACAAATCCAAATGAATACGTGCTAGTAGCTAGCCACATATTCTTTGGATAACCGTTAAAGAATTCCAACTATACTTTTTCCACGCCTGACTTGGTCTTAGCTAGGTACCTACTATGTAATCCTAGTTTTTCAAAACCCTAATTTTAGAAGCCATTGGTTGAGAAATGGACATGTCTTAAAGGTTGTTAGCTCAATTAATGCGAGGTATAAGAAGCCAACTTATGATCTTGTCTTTGTATCCTCAAGCTATGTAGCTCCTTTAAATCTACGATTGTTGAAATTAGTCTTTTTGTTTTTCAGAAATAAAATAATAACAAAAATATTGCTATTAATTTCATTAACTTTAATTTGCAATAAGTGATAAAACTTGAGTTGAGTTTGTGGAACGGTAGAACCTCCGCATATGCTCCCTCTCTGTCCCTATTAAGCTCGGCCATGATTTAAAGTAATAGTATACATGTCGAATCACATTATAGGAATTTTTTGTTGATATGTCACTTGATTTTACTTGTTAATCAGGAGATCCTAGTTGAAATGAAAATTCATCAATTTATTTGAGCCAGTAGTAAATTTTATCTCTTAGCAAGTGTGTTGTTGCATTTCTTTCAATTCTCTGAAAACATAATCTAAAAGTTCAAATTTGAGTGAACAGAAAAAGCATATTAATCTAGAAGTTCAAATTTGAGTGAACAGAAAAATCATATCTTCAGTTTAGGGCCTAAGTTGTGCAAAACCTTACTAAATCATAAACTATGCATATTATACGCGGGTCTTTTTTGGGAAAATGAGGGGCCTATACAAATACAAGTCCCCTTCATGTGTCTTCTAGTGCTCTCGTGACCCCTGTCATTCTCGTGATATTATGCATGCAAATATATAAGATAATTTTTTAATTTTTTAATTAATTAGTTAGTTAATTAGGGTTAGTAGTATGATTAGTATAATGTAATTTGTATTGGATTAAGTGATGTAACAAGAGATAAGTTGTTAAATAGGTTCATGAAAGGCATCTAATTATATCTCAAGATTGTATATCCTAATGCAATTAGTCTTTCATCATATAATATATCTTTTCAATAGAATAAGATGAAAGACTAATAGCTTATATTGTGTTAATTTTTATCAATTATTTATATCTTTTCAATAGATAAATATAAGATGATATCCAACAAATGAAATATATTAAAAAAGATTATTTTATACACAATTTTATATTTTGTATATTTTATATGCAAAAATAACGTTCTTTGAGTATAATCTATGGTAATTTTAGTTATGATCTAAGATCTAAGAGATACAATATGAAATCCAAGACATGCCACATATCCTAAAGAGCTAAAAAAATGTATTATTCAGTATATATTTTTTGCAGCTTCTCTCAATCTTTTTCGCTATATTTTTTTTCATTATGCATTAAATTAATATATATAATTTTCCTATAATTTTGATAGATGTCATTTTTTTCAATTGTACAGAAGACTAGCATATCTCTCGTGTATCTCCAAGTATCACCAGCTCAATACAGACTCGAAGTTAGGATTTCTCCCTTGTTCTAATAATGCATTGATCACTTAATCCAAGATTTCAGTTTTATCTTTCCTAATATACCATTTTCTTATAAAGAATTATAATTGAACAAAAGATGTTGCCTATCAATATACTATACCATACAATTCCTTATAAAATGCTTAAAAGTAATCACAAGACCCTCCTGTATTTCCGTACAAAACTACGGCGGGCCAAAACCTGAAAATGCGGCTGGAATCTGGATAATTTCATGCAAATTGAATTTTACAAACTCTCATGTCATTCCGAGATAAATGATTAAATTAAGAGCCAATCCATGTATGCCAAAATTATGTTTTAACATTTTGTGTAATTACAGCGATTATATTAAAGTTCAACAGTAGTCACGGATCATTCTAGAATTGCCACATCGACTATAGACTAAACAATTTTCTATTTAACAAAAAAAAAACATTGACCAGTTCATAATGACAGTATAATAATTTTGAGCACTTGAAATATTTGTCAGAGGATTATAATAGAAGGGAAAATTATGTCTGATTAGTGCTAAGCGATATGTCTAATTTACTGACAAAAATATTTGCTGTACTTTTGTGTTTCCTGGCAGTAAACTGGGTTTGCAATCAAGGACCTCCTATATTGTATGTACTTTATCATGGCAGTAACTTTCGGCATGTGATTATGCAATTGACCCCACATCACCTCTTTTAAGCCTCAAATTCGCCTCCATTTGGCACTCGAATCCTTTTTGGTACACTCAGCCCCCACATTTTTTGTACCGGTACCGGACATTTCGATTTGTGGCCAGCATTTACTTGCAATCACGGGATCTTAAACACTCAATTTGAAGTTTATTATATGACTTGCAGACTATATAAAAGTATCGTACGTATATTTCGGAGTAAACAAAAGCCATTCGTATAGACCATAGTCTTTCATTTTGTAGAGCTAGCTACTTTCTGTTTCTAAATTTTTGCATTAAATGATTCACATTAAAAAAAAGGTCTAGGATTTAGTATTATATATTAATGTAAATATGAAAAATTTCAGTATTCCACCCAAAAAAATAAAATAAATAACGAAGTATATAAATTAATGGGTCAAGGATTTAAAAAGTGCTGGCAAGCTCTGATGGAGTCTATTTGTCGACCGTCTGACCTACATTTGCATGCCCGTGAATTATTAAGGCATTATTCTCCATTTGGATTTCGTTTGCAATTGAAAATTTGAATCTGAGTTAAAAAAAAATGATGGTTGCATTACACTAAAGTATGATCAAGTGTAGGGCACGCATACAGCTAAGTTTTTCCAAATAATGCAAGAGAAAGATCAAGTTACAAATAAGCATCCGTGTACTGTACATTGATTGATTTATATTTTTTCTCCAATAGTCATCACCTTGTGCTCCAGAACTCTGTCAGTCAAATCGGTTCAGAACTTGTTTTGGGTTGCTGTTTTTTGTGGTGTTGTCATTACTCAAAACTCAAACTATTAGCATAGTCTTTCCGTGAACGCATTATTATATAAGGATGTATTTTAGTTGATGACCATAAAAAAAGTACATGCTTATATAATAAACCCTTACATAATATAGAGGTTGGAGTGAAGTGAAATTTTGGTCCCTGATTCCCGACTTCAAATTGGATTGAATTGACCACAACCACATGAATTATGTTTTTATTTTGGATCTGGATGAATCAGTTTCAATATGCTTGCTTTCAAATAAACAATCTCCAAACTATAATTTGGGGACTAATTTTCTTGGCCCATAGTCCTATAGGCCCATTAGAAAAATTCGAACGTTGGAAACAAAACTATACTATAAGTATCACACGCCTGTAATCCAAAATTCCCGCCGTTCTTTCCTCGCTTTCTCCATTCTCACAAACCCTAATCTGATCGCATGGACCAAATTCTAACCCTAACTCTAGTACGAATCAGACGATCGGATATGGAGGAAAGGCCGGCTGTGGCGAGATTCTTGTGGCTGAGATCCGATCTGAGCGGGTTTCAGCGATCGAGTTATAAATTTTTTTAGGGGTTATTTGAGGCATAAATTTTTATCAGTGCTTAAATGAGGCATAAAATTTTTGTGAGGGCTTAAATGAGGAACAATATTTTTAGGCTTAAATGAGGCATATAATTTTGATTGAGGGCTTAAATGAGGAATAAATTTTTTGGGGTGCTTAAATGAGGCATAATTTTTTTTGGGGGCTTAAATTAGGCATAGTCTTTTCAAGAGAACTTAAATGAGGTATATTTTTCTTTTGGGGGCTTAAATGAGACATATCATTTTCTTTGAGAACTTTAAGGCATAATTTTCTTAGGGATTAAATGAGTCAAACTTATTTTTTTGAGTGGTTAAATGAGGCAACAGAATTTTTCAGGGCTTACATGAGGCATCAATTTTTTTAAGGCCTTAAAAGAGGCATATTTTTTTATTGACAGATTGTGGCATGAAAAAAATTTGAGGGCTTAATGGAGGTAATTTAATTGATGGCTTAAACGAGGCATAAAATTGTACTTGAGGGCTTAAATAAGGCATATAATTTCGAGGGCTTAAATGTGGCATACAAAATTTACTTTGAGGGCTTAATTGAAGTATAAATTCTTTTTTGACATCTTAAATAAGTCATAAAAATTTACTTGATGGCTTAATTGAGGCATAAATTATTTTTTGAGGGCTTAAGTAAGGCATAGAAATTTAATTGAGAGCTTAATTTTGGCATAAATTATTTTTTGAGGGCTTAAATGAGACATAAAGTTTATTTGAGAGTTAATTGAGGAGTAAACTATTTTTTGAGGGCTTGTGTGAGGCATAAATTATTTTTTAAAGGCTTAAATGAGGCATAAAAATTTATTTGATGGTTTAAATGAGGCCTAAATTATTTTTTGAGGGTTTAAGCTAGGCATAAAAATTTACTTGGGAGCTTAATTGAGGCATAAATTATTATTTGAATGCTTAAATGAGGCATACAAATTTAATTGAGGGCTTAATCGTGGCACAATTTTTTTAGGGCTTAAATGAGGCATAAAAGTTCTCTTGAGGGTTAATTGAGGCGTAAACTATTTTTTCAAGGCTTAATTGTGGCATAAATTATTTTTTAAGAGCTTAAATGAGACATAAAACTTTACTTGATGGTCTAAGTTAGGCATAAATTATTTAACGAGGCTTAAATGAGGCACCAAAATTTACTTGAGGGCTTAATTGGGACATAAATTATTTTTTGAGGACTTAAGTGAGGCATAAAAATTTATTTGAGAGTTTAATTGTGGCATAAATTATTTTTTGATAGCTTAAATGAGGAATAGAAATTTAGATGAGGAAATTGAAGCATAAATATTTTTTTGAGCTTAATTGAGGCATAAAAATTTACTTGATGGCTTAATTGAGTCATTTTTAGAACTTAAATGAGGCAGAAAAGTTTACTTGATGGCTTAAGGCATAAATTATTTTTTGAGGGCTTAATGAGGCATAAAAGTTTACTTGAGGTTTTATTGAGGCATAAATTATTTTGGGGCTTAAATGAGGTATACAAATTTACTTGAGATCTTAATTGTGGTCTAAATTATTTTTTAGGGCTTAAATGAATCCTAAAAATTAACTTGAGGGCTTAAATAAGACATATAAATTTACTTGATGTCTTAAATAAGACATATTATTTTTCTGAGGGCTTAAATGAGGCATAAAAATTACTTGAGGGCTTAATTGAAGCATAAATTATTTTTTATGAGCTTTAATGAGACATAAAAATTTACTTGATGATTTAATTTTGGCATAAATTATTTTTTGGGGTGCTTAAATGAAGCATAAAGCTTTTTTGGGGCATAAATTAGGCATATATTTTTTTAGGGCTTATATGAGACATTAAGTTTTTTAGAGGGCTTAAATAAGACATAAATTTTGAGTGCTTAGATGCCATAGATTTTTTTTTTTTTTGGAGGGCCTAAATGAGGAATAAACTTGTTTTGAGCGCTTAAATGAGGCATAAACTATTTTTTTAAGGGTCAAATGAGACACTAGTATTTTAGGGCTTAATTTTTTTTATGGGCTTAAATGACGTATAATTTTTTTAGAGCTTAAATGAGGCATAAAGTTTTATTTTGGGCTTAAATTAGAAAAAAAAATTGTAAATTAAAAAATAAAAAAATTCTAGACCAATTTTCAAATTCAGGTATGTATGAAAGTTTGTAGAGTATCATCCTGATCAAATAATCTAGCTATTGACAATTTTTAATTGACATTGTGGAAAAATTATCGACTGTTTTACCGACATTGGTGATAAAATAAACTATTTTTTTGTTTCATTCTGATAATCTTGACAAATGGATGACAGATTTTAAATTATTCAGGAACTTGATTTAAGAAATTTGAAAAAAAAAATAAATAAATAAATAAATAAATAAATATATATATATATATATATATATATATATATATATATATATATGAGGTAAGAAAGCCATATCATGATCATAAATTAATTTGAAGTTAGAAAAAATGGTTATAGAATTTAAAAAGTGTATAGAAAAGAAAATCAGTCAAAGTTCATTATCAGTGTCAAAGAGATGCTACACCAGCCATCTATTTTTTTAGTATTAATTTCATGATAATGATCTATTGGAGATTCTATTTCCCCTAAAAGATTATTATTTTTAGTAGATTTTCTAATTGATTCATAGAACTTCAAAATTTTCCAAAATAATCTGTTTTCTGAATTTCATTCTCACACCAACTTGAAACGGACTTAAAATACTGGACTTTGGAAGTTTGAAAGCAAAAAAAGATCAGATTCTCGAAGGCCGGTATTTTTATACTGGACTTTGAAAGTTTGAAAGCAAAAAAAAAGATCAGATTCTCGAAGGCCTGTGTCACTTTTTTTCTGTTTTGCTACCTGTCTGTCAAAGTTTGATGCTTATTATGAAAAATTAACAAAATTCCAAATTAGATTTGAGTTATTTTGAAAGTAAAGTTCAAGATTGTATGAGAATTATTTATTTATTTATTTAGTTCAAGAATATGACCTTGTTTTTTGCCTCACGTGTTTCGTGTGAAATTCAAGAATCCCATAGGTGCAAAGAAGTGTTTTAAACAAATTTGAACTTGAATGCTTTTATAGTGATTAATTTACAATTCAAAAAAAGTATAGTGTGATTAATTGCTAGTTGTTTTCAATTCCAAAACATTGTGCTTTAAATTTCAAACTATTCAAGTCAAAGATTGTCTTGTCTGAATAAATTGAACTAGACAGATCCACATGGTAGATATACATAGTTTAATATTCTAAACAACGTTATTGAAAGAATATCTGGTAATTTCTTTTAAATTAATGATTTTGCGCCACCCATTATTTTATTCGACGGGCCAAGCATACACTACACAATCTAAAGCATGAAAACTTATAAGATAGCACGATTCCATGCATTTAAATGATGAAACCGACCAATAAAATCTCTCAATTCGGTGGATAATTGGTATTAAAATAGCGGGGGCCCTCAAATCAATTCATTCATTTAGGGCATGAACTTTTGCCGCCTAATAAATGCAAAACCATATCAAGAGAGAACTTATAAATCACACCAAAATTATATGAAATCGATACATATATAACGATTTAATACAAAAAGAATTTCATCAGAATGTTTAATAGATTAAGATAATTCAGTTTTTCAAATTCAGTTTTTGCCGACTATGTATGTTATATGTCGAGCAGATGAATAAGGTAATAATTATTTGATTTCGCATTGTTCATACGTGTATTTTTGTTGGCAACGATGGATCTCATCAGAGTAATTGTTACAAATCGGTATCAATCACTCTTGCGAGCGGAGGCACACCAGTCATCCTAATTTTCGAGATATGGAATAAGAGGTGTAACCAGTTGTTTAGAACTAAAACGTCCAACCCGATGTAAGTTGTAACACGAGCAGTGACTGATCTTAGAGCATAAAAAAATATAAATCAAGTGATTATTTAGGGATCTGGGCCCGGATATCTTTTTGTTGTATTGGCTTATCTGAGCTGAACAATTTCAAAACAACAAAACTCGTTATTCTAAAGTATCTTTGAACTTATTATAATTATTTTATTTTATTATTAACATAATTTTTATTCTTGAGTGTGGATCAATTATCTCAAGCTTGTATTCAAAAAATAACTAATAGATTTATATATGCACAATTAATTCTAGAATTGATCTATAAAATTCACAATGTCCATTGACAAGTGGATAAAATTGAGGGACACAATTCTAAGGATGATGCTCAAAAGTGGGAATTAGTAGCACAACTTTTGAGTCATATATAATATATATGTCACTGGGTGTTAGTAGCACAACTTTCTCTCTCGAACTAATATTACCTTTAATGGGAGGTAATGTTTTTTTCATGTATTGATGTGATGATATAAGACATAAGAGTGACTTCTTAAATGATCATGACACTTGCTGATGTTATTTTTTTTTTAATTTCAAATCCGTAGATATTCATTCATTTTTTTTTTTTTTAATTTAAGCCCGTAGGCATGCTCATTGAAAACAATAAAATAATTGTTCATTCATTAAATAAAATGTTCAATACATAAGCAAAATTACCTGTTTGAAAGCAGGTGTTCAACCACCCCTTCCTAATTAAACTGAAAGCTGTAAAAAAATGACTAAACATCCAAGCTAGCAGGACAAATAGAACTCATCCTCGAAACAGAAACAGAAACAGAAACTAAAAGGAAGTTTAAACATTATCTTGATAACCTACACTGTCAAAACTTCTCACAAAATTAGCAAAATTGTGTCCCGCCTACGGGTGTAAATGGGTCGGATAATATCCGTATTCGAACCGTACCGTATCCGCAAAATATCCATATCCGAATAAAAATATCCGTATCCGACGGATACGGATAATTTATACGGATATGGATACGGATACAATATCTATTTTATGAGGCGGATAAGGATACGGATACGGATATTATCCGTATCCGGATAATATTTCTATTTGGATATCCGTTTTTATAAGACTCAACTTTGAATATATATTCATTAAGTATTAATTTTTTTTTATTTCATAATCATACTAATTTTCATCTTTTCTAATTTTCATTTAATTCACTTCCTTGTATTTCTTTCCTCTTATTTGACATCCGAGTTTCCATATTTTCGTCTTCTTCTTTAATCGCTACATTCAACTTAAAAACATGTTTTAACTCTTTCTTCATCTAACAAAACTCTAGCCGCTAAAAGTATAGTGATATTTTTGTTTTAATATTGTTATTATATTGAAGTAGTCATATTTTTTTCTGTAGTTTGACTATGTAGAACAATAATATATCTAATGTAATTCCTTGCTCAAAACTTTTCTTTTAAAATCTATATTTATATAATAATTTAGCAAAATCAAGTTTTAAAATGAGATAACGGACTACATATTAAAATATCCGTTTTAACATCCGAAATGAGTCCATATTCGTATCCGTATCCGAGATATCCGAACCGTATCCATATCCGTTTAATATCCGAACCGTATCCGTATCCGAATCTATCCGTATTCGTATCCGAATCCGAAAAAAATATGAATACAGATACGATAAGAGCACTATCCAAATCATATCCGTACCGTTTATACCCCTCATCCCGCCTCATTATTCTCCCTCCTATAAAAAGACAATAAGTAGAGTCTTTAAGCCTCCTTTTCCACGAAAACTCCTTCCATGGGGGGGGGATGAGAAGAAAAACTCAACTCTCCATTTTATGTCGAAAAGCAGCTAAACTGGAATCCGTTTTTTTTTTCATTTTAGTCATTAGTGGGTCACACGTGTGTTAATGTTGTGCTCTCCACCTTCCCAATCTCTCTTTTTAACCTGATTGAACTCTATACAAATTTAGAAACACTCTCCTGAAAAAATTGATTTTTAACTGTTATTTACACATGAAATAGAGTTAATTAGTAAATTAGATGGTCTATTATAGAAGAACACACATGAAATTCTCGGAATAAAGATATGAAGAAAAATAAAATTCTCACTTCCACGATAGACATGAAATTACTATATTATATAAAATATGTTATAATTACTAACAAAAATATTTTCTCTATTCCAAATTTTATTTTATGTGACAGTCAAATCTTCTTATTTTCTTATTTTATTTATCATTTCTTCACTTCATATTTCTTTTTTTTCTGCAAATTTTTTGAAAAAAAATATATTTTTATGACTTTTTTTTATTATTTATTATGAAATCATAATTAAATTTTTTCATTGAATATCTTTTTATTCTTTCTTATTCAATTCTTCTCTTTTTCGATTTTTCTCAATTTTAGAGAGAGAGAGAGAGCAAAAGGAAGAAAGTTGTGAATTAAATAAAAACGAGTTAGGTTAGGTTAGGTACATTGTTTCATGTACAACTGATCATTTGCTCAAATTCTTACCAGTTATTACCCGAATAGTTAGTTGACTGTGTACTAGCTCAACTGACATTTTCTTTAAATAGTATTATGACCGAAAAGTTAGTCATATCCATTAACAGCAGTCCCCCCCTCTACCTATGATGATGATTGACCATTCAATTGGGCAGCTCAACAATTAATATACACACTGTTTATATGTTTTACAGAGAAATCCATCTAGAAGCCAGGCTGTTGGATCCTCTCTATCCATTGCAATATTCTCTCTGTTTTATTGTGATCCTCTGCATCCAATACTTTTTTGAGATACTATGAAAACACTCTACGACGTCAGTTAATTTCAGTATTGTATTAATTAGTATAAACACAAGATTAATTTTATTTATATTGATTTAATATGAATATGCCATACATCTTAAGTGTGCACAATTTTGTTAATAGTTTTTGAAAACAACAATATACTATACTTTATATTTGAACAAATTGGCAACCTAAGATTACCATATTCTCATCCACCACAGCCGACTTGTCTCGACTCTCTGTGCCCTCCATTTCTTCAACCCTCTTCCTCTCCTTTTCTCATGGAAATACAAAATTCACTGCCCAAATATAATATACTTCGTATATTGTATCATCACATCATTTTCTTAAAGTAACTCATATTAAATCATTAAACTCTTAAGCACTCAAAAGTATTACACACGTATACATACATACATACATACAATCAATTATTAGGTGATCAAGTGCCGAATAGACAAACGAACATCAATTCATAAAGTTAACATTAGCTGATCTACTCGATATGATATAGAAATAACAGGTCATCCAGGCCCCACATGTCATAGAAACAAACCCTGAGTTCCCTCGCCTGTCTATTTAATCCCCGACGTCCCATTTCCTCTTCTTCTTCTTCTTACTCTCTAAACAAAACAGAACACAACACTAGAACCGAAGGAACACAATGAGAGCCGGCGGTGAGCGCGCTCCTCCGCCACCTCATCGCCGGTTGCCGGACTTCCTCCAGAGCGTCAACCTTAAGTACGTCAAACTCGGCTACCATCACCTCATAACCCATTTCCTCACCCTCCTCCTCCTCCCCTTGATCGCCGTGGTTCTTATCGAGGCCTCCCAGACCGATCCCAACGATGTCTACGAGCTCTGGATGCACCTCCAGTTCAACCTTGTCGGGGTTGTCGCCCTTTCGGGGTTGTTGGTCTTCGCGTCCACGTTGTACTTGCTTACGCGGCCGAGGCCCGTGTTTTTGGTCGACTACGCTTGTTTCCTCCCGGAGGACCATTTGAAGGCGCCGTACGAGGAGTTCATCACCCATTCGAAGGTTTGTGGGTTTGATGATGCGGCGCTGGAGTTCCAGAGGAAGATTCTGGAGAGGTCCGGTCTGGGGGAGGAGACGTATGTGCCGGAGGCCATGCATGCCATCCCGCCTCAGCCGTCCATGGCCAATGCCAGGGCCGAGGCTGAACAGGTTTGTTTCGTTTGATTTTTCTTGGTGATTGCTGGATTTTTTGAACAAATGAGTTTTTGGGTGTGGGGTAAATTGGACAGATTTTGAGCTTGGTTTCGAAATTTTTGGTTTGTTTGACTTTTTGTCCTTTTGTAATGATTGATGGGGAAATAATAGTGATTGATTTGAAATTTCGAAACAGATGGATTGAATTTATTGTGAATCTAGAAATTATTACCAAAAACTCAACTTTTTTGTGAATGAAAGGTTGAATTTAGATAATAGCAAACCGCCTTTGTGGAATTTCAAAGAACAACTTTTTACCACAGAGCACAATTTTAGCAGTTATTTTGACCAATCTAATGAGAAATTACCGTTTGCTAATTTTTGAAATGGATGATTGCTTTTTTACTGTTCATCTAAAAAAAATTAAAAATCCTTTATTTCATGAATTTGCAAATGGTAATTTCCCCAAAGTCAACTCATCAATTAAATTCATTAATTTTATGCATTGAGTCATGAATCTAGAAAAGAAGAACAGTTACTTTTACCAACAAAATTGGTCAAAGGAGTCTCTAATTCATGTTCGATTTGAAAATCACAATAACTGAATACTAAGATTTGCTTTGAATTATTTTCCGTTTTTCTCTTTTAGTCTCAATTTAGAAAACGAGATCAAACCAACTATGACTAGTTTGACTTTGATCGATTTGCTGAAAACTTACCATTTGGAAGTAAAGTAATAACCATATACCAGCTCCCGATTTAAAGAAAAAATTCATCAAGAAAAAATTCACTCTTTTTTAATTTTCCAGGGATTCATTTCATTTTATTTTTTAATTACTTTTACATATAAATGTATATTATCAAAGTAGGACCTGAAAAGCCTCCTCTCTTTTGTAAAAAAAAAAAAAAAAAAAAAAAATAATTACAATACACTTCACTTTTATATACATATACCTCACATAAACCACCAAAACAACATGTATCACACAACAAACAACACAACTCATGTCAACAATCCTTCTTTCTTTCTTTCTTTCTTTCCTCACTCAGGTCATGTTCGGATGTCTGGACAATCTATTCGTCTCCACCGGCATAAAACCCAAGGACATCGGGATCCTCGTGGTCAACTGCAGCCTCTTCAACCCGACACCCTCCTTATCCGCCATGATCGTCAACAAGTACAAACTGCGAGGCAACATAAAATCCTACAACCTCGGCGGCATGGGCTGCAGCGCCGGCGTCATCGCAGTTGATCTCGCCCGAGACCTGTTGCAAGTGCATCGGTCGACCTATGCTGTGGTTGTTAGTACCGAGAATATTACCCAAAATTGGTATGATTAATTTATTTAACTAGGATGTTAATTGGGTGTTATGTTGGTATTTGGGGTGTGGTGGTGAGAGAGGTGTGTTTTGGTGGTGATTGCGTTTGACGTGTTGGTTAAGTGAAAAGTGTTCTGTAGGGGAATTCAGTTGTTAATACCGAGAATATTACCCAATATGGGTATGGTCTTGATTGGTTTCTATGTTTTTTAAGAGTAATTTCCCTTACTTTAACAATAGATAGCAATAAGGTTGCTTGATGTTTTTTTCAGGTATTTTGGGAACAAGAAGTCGATGCTGATACCGAACTGCCTGTTCCGGGTGGGCGGGGCGGCGGTGCTCCTCACCAACAAGAAGTCCGAGAAGAGGAGGGCCAAGTACGAGCTCGTGCACACCGTCCGCACCCACCGCGGCTCCGACGACCGCGCCTTCCGTTGCGTCTACCAAGTAATAAATATTCTTTTACATGTTTCCCAATGGACAAAACCTAATTTTTCTTGGTAAGTTCGCAGCAAAGCCCTTGTGTTGTTAGAAATTGCGCAAAAAAACCCCTACCGATAGTTTGACGTTGACGGCGTCATTTATAATAGTTTAATCACTTGAAAAATATTGGAGGGGCTTTTTTGCAATTTCGGCAATAATGCTAAGGTTTTTTGCGATTTCCATTAATACAGGGGCATTTTTGCAAATTTCCCATTTTTCTTTCACGACTATTTTCTTTGTCCTTTTCTTTTCTCGTCATGTAACAAGATGATGGATGACACATAACTAAACTAATATGTTTTCCTTTTCTTTTGTCAAGGAACAAGACGAGACGAGCAAAACGGGAGTCTCGCTCTCGAAAGACCTAATGGCGATCGCCGGCGAAGCCCTAAAAATAAACATCACGACCCTGGGTCCCCTCGTCCTGCCATTCAGCGAGCAGCTCCTCTTCTTCTCGACGCTCGTCCTCAAAAAGGTCTTCAAGTTCAAAATCAAGCCCTACATCCCCGACTTCAAGCTCGCCTTCGACCACTTCTGCATCCACGCCGGCGGCCGCGCCGTCATCGACGAGCTCGAAACCAACCTCCAATTGGAACCCATCCACGTGGAAGCTTCTAGAATGACCTTGCATAGGTTCGGAAATACGTCGTCGAGCTCGATTTGGTATGAATTGGCGTATATGGAGGCGAAGGGGAGGGTGAGGAAGGGGCACAGGGTTTGGCAGATCGCATTCGGATCGGGGTTTAAGTGTAATAGCGCGGTTTGGAAGGCGTTGAGGAATGTGAATATGGGGGAGCGTAGCCCATGGACGGGGTGCGTGGATCGGTACCCCGTTTTGACCGTCGATAGGGTTTTGAGTGGGAATTGATTAGGGTTTGGTTTGAATTAGGGTTTTGGATGGGATGGGTGATTGATTGGGGTTTTGTTTGGATTAGGTTTTGGATGGGATGAGTGATTGGTTGGGGGTTCGGGTGTTTGTTGTTTTGAAATTGGTAGAAGGAAACTGTGTTGTTGTTTTTGTAATGTTTGTATTTTGTGGGACTCTTCTTGGATGGATGATGTATGGTTGTATGGGCATGATATGATTAATTGGTATGTGATTTGATTTCTCATTTGTATTTAGTTGTATTTTTTGTGAAGTTGAAACGTTAATGATATTACACAAGTGAATAAATCTTTCTGAGTGTAATTGATTGATTTGATTTCTCAATTGTATTTAGTTGTAATTTTTGTGAAGTTGAAACGCTAATGATATCACACAAGTGAATAAATATTTCTGAGTGTAATTGATTGATTTGATTTCTCAATTGTATTTAGTTGTAATTTTTGTGAAGTTGAAACGCTAATGATATCACACAAGTGAATAAATATTTCTGAGTGTAATTGATTGATTTGATTTCTCAATTGTACTTAGTTGTAATTTTTGTGAAGTTGAAACGCTAATGATATCACACAAGTGAATAAATATTTCTGAGTGTAATTGATTGATTTGATTTCTCAATTGTACTTAGTTGTAATTTTTGTGAAGTTGAAACGCTAATGATATTACACAAGTGAATAAATATTTCCGAGTGTAATTGATTGATATGCTTGCTAGCTATTTGCTTTCTAGAGTTTGTGGTTGAAGTTGGTACATTCAATAAGTTGGTACATTCAATTAATAAATTTGTAGCCCCGAATTATTTTTCCTTTTCAAATATATTGGAGTCATTGGTGGTTAATAAAAAATATTCAAATATATGAGATGACTCACAATTTACACTTTGATCTTATTGAGAAATAATAGGAGCTAAATAATATGAGATATCTAAATCTTTTTCCTATTTTTTATTAGCTCGTAGTGTTTGCAATATATTTCAGTCATATGTTTCAACCGATCCATATTGTTGGCTTCCGGACTCCTATATCTTTTAACCAAAAATTTCATAGTTTTATTTTAGTTTATATTTATATCTTTGTATTTACAATAATATGTCTTAGATTATAAACATTATACTTTTATATTCTCAACAATGTACCTTACATTATATCTTTATTATATTCACCGCAATATATCTTAAATTCTAAACAAGAAAAAATGAATGCTAAAATAATTGAACGTAGAAAAACCACATCATACTGATCTAGATGATGAGACTAATAAAAAGATCTCTATGTTGACTAATTATGGCCTACAGGGGGTAAATAGGCGTAAATCGTGCGGAAGTCTGATGTTAATATTGTTTTACAAATTGCAACTTTTGTTTTGTTTGACTTTTAATTTGATGGTTGTATTAATACAAATTAATAATAATTATTATTAAATCAAACAATTGGAAAATAAAATGGATCGATATCAAACACGCAAACTTGTTGACGAAATTCGGCTAGCGAACATTTCCGTTTTCACAAGTGTCTAATCTCCGGGCCTTGCCTTTTGGCTCTTTTTACACTAGATTTGTATAACAAGTTTAAGTAAATTCAAGCTAGAAGAACTCAGTTAATGGACCGAAAATTGGATCTAAACAAAAATCAGCCAACTCATGTTCAAATCATAAAATTCAATCCAAAACTTCAATTAATCAATCAAAATTCTCAGCCAAGACCTTGAATGACTAATTGGTCATAATACACACGCAATTATAGGTCTAATTGATCTAATAAATTCAGCCAAGTCAATCAAATCAACGATTTTCATTTTTAATAGTGCTATATGAACAATTACACAAATCGGTCAAATTGATTCAAAATAAAGCAAGATTTCAAGTGATTCCTTCACAAATATCTATCCCTACACAGATCTACTCAATCATGATTAAACAAACACGATTCGATCTCCAATTCATCATTTTACACCAAAAATTCAGATTTGAAAAATTAGGAGAAAAAGAAAGAATTTAAGGAGGATTTAATCAAACCACAATGAGAAATTCAAGCTAGGACCTTTCTTGAGTTGATTTGAAGCTCCAATTGCACCTCGATTCAAGCTAGAATCGACCGATTCGAATTTTCCCCAAATCAGCCCCAGATTGCATGATTTCACTCAAAAACGAAAATTAGAGCTCAAGAAAGCTTGAAACTCATTAATGGAGATTGTAGAGGTTAGAGAAGATAAATGGAGAGTGCTGTATAAGTTAAGGAGAGTGGGAGAATGAGTCTTTTTAGAGAATGGATGAAAGAGCGTGTTTTGATGGATTGAAATACGGTTCTTTATATAGAGAGTTGAGTGATATTTTGGGGCTTGTGATTGGCTTAGGAGGATCGGGGAACTGTATCAAGATCCGGACCGAATTTCATTGTATTCCGTTGAAAAATGAGGGAGAATTTCGAATTTTAGTATTTGGCGGTTATTTTGAAATCTGGAATTTCGTCGAACGGTTTAGTGGCATCATTTCAAACTCAAATATCTCTCTCATTTCTTCATCATTTTTGGTGTTCTTGGTATCCATTGAAAGAGGAAAGAGAGAAGAAGAGAATGGAATTGGTTTTACGTGAAATAAAGTTTCTCTCAAATCTCACAAGATTTTGAGTAAATTTATTATCATACCAAAAGAAGGAGAAACAATATCGCTTTTTACTCTTTTAGAAAATTGGTTTTGAATGAATGATATCACACATGGAAGAAATCAATTCAAATAACCTTTTTGGCAGAAATTATGTTTTAAACGGAATGATTCCGTTTTAAACTGAATCCAACCACCTATTCCATTTTAAACTAAATATTCCGTTTTAAACGGAATGATTCCGTTTTAAACGGAATGATTCCGTTTTAAACTTAATCCAACCGCCTATTCTGTTTTAAACTGAATCCAACCACTAACTGAATATTCCGTTTTAAACGGATACACGGGGGAATTCAGCCTTTATTCCATTTTAAACGGAATAAGTAGATTTATTCCGTTTTAAACCGAATAAACTGGATTTTGAATATTGTTTCTCTCAATTTTAGTATTTAAATAAAATAACTCAAAAATAAATTAAACCTAAATAAAATAAAGACTAAGAAGAGCTCCAACGCTTGGATAATCTTGAATAATAAAGTTGTCTTGTCTTTTCGAGTGTTGAAAAGTTACATATTTATGCGATTGAATATTCGTTCCAACGGTCTTGTTGCGACTTCTACTGACTTTAAAATTCAATCTCAAAAATATATTAGTAGCTCGGAATAGGTTTACATATCATCAAACTAAGAACAACACTCTACTCCAAAAGAAACAATATATCTTTATAATATATCTTATATTCTAAACATTATACTCTTATATTACCAATATATCTTACATGAGAAATTCACTGGGAGTCATAAAAAGTTACTAAATAAAACAATTAGAGGTTAAATTTCATGGGAGTTATGTTGAAGCTTCTAATATTGTCAGTAAGATAGAGAGCTCGAGAGTGCATAAAATGGGGAGATCCGAAAGATTTTAAATGACTCCTAATTTTTGGATAGGTGATGATTTCTCCTTTGATGGGAGTCCGGGAGCCACAAGTTGTGAGAGATAATTAGTCATTCTAAAAAAATATTCAAATGTATGAGATGACTTTTAATTTAAATTCTTATTTTATTAGAAGATAATATGAGCTAAATAAAATGAGAATTTTAAATCTTTTTTCTTTTCCATTTTGTCATTTTCAGTGTGAAGTTTCTCTCAACCATTGCAATCACAGTGATTTTCATCTTTATGTCGGCTTCTTTGGATGATTTGAGTGATTTTGGATCTTTTTGAATCCATGTTTTTCTTTTCTGAATTGTAGGTACAGCTGTAAATAGAGTAGACACAAAGGATCTTAGGGGAAGAGAGAAAAGAAAAGGTGAAACGTGACAAGTATGGATCTACTTACTCTATTTGTATGATAAATTAAAAATGTTTAATTGATGGCTGTTGTGTTCCCAATAATAGTCATGTGGTCCCTTTCGATAATCATGTTCATGCCCCATGCAAAGCAGAAAAGCCTTACAGAAACTAGATTTTTTTGAAGAAATGATTATATAATTCAATTTATTCGTAGACCTTTGCTTAGTTATTTAATTTGTTGAAGAAAAAAATGGTCTTTATTATGTAGTTCTAGTTTTGATTACTAAAATTGAGAACTTCCCATTAATCGTCAAACATTACTGTTTATTATTATTATTATTATTATTATTATTAAAAAAATATAGTATTCTAAGAAGTCGCAACAATATCATGTGCATAACTTCAGTCTGTTTTTTTTATTTTCTGCTATTTTTTGTAAAATAAGGTAATTTATTAATGTTTAACTGTTTAATCTTTATTACAAAATGAAATATTCTAATGAATATCACATCATAAAAAATTACAATGTTAAATAATTATTACTTAATTGTAATTTCATGTCTGAAACTGTCCAAATAGCAATTAACTATTAATCATTACGTCCACAATAATATAAAACGTCTGCATATAACAAATTTTATCATAAATAATTTTGCAATTATTATAAATATTGTATATTGCCTCTATATATTGTTTTTTTGCCAAAAAAAATCCGTGCTCTCTGTTGTGCAATATCACGTCCCTATAATAACTATTATATGTTTTAAAGATAATTAAGTTATTAAGTTATAATTTTTTTTAAGAAAATGTTTTTTAAATGAAACTTTTCGAAAATTGAGTTGTGAATAATTACTTTGAGTTGCTAGAATATAAAAGTACCAAAATCAGTTTTATTTTCAGTAAACTCTCTTAATCTTCAATGCCCCTCAATTCTCACTAAAAGACAGGTTATGCATGAAATTAATTTTGGTCACTCACGAGTCTCGACCTTTTATTTTGATCTGTATAGTGCCTCCGTTCATCCATCATGTATGAGGATGTTCAATTAGTTTAATCCACTTTCGCATAATTTCATTATGTTTTTGGGAGATGATACCACGCGACGGGTACTGTAACGCGCATGTAATGACGGTATATGAAAATTGACAAAACATATAAACTGAAAACAAACAGTATAAAAAAATTCATTCGGTAAAACATTATATATTTTAAAAAATAAAAACAATATATAAAAATATATAAACTGAAAACAAATAATATATAAAAATTCATTCGATAAACAATATATATTTAAAAAAAATGAAAACAATATATAGCGCATATATAAACGCAAGAAAATAATATATAATTTCAATCCGTCGCTACATGATCGCTACAGTACCCGTCGTGATTTCCCATTTTCCTATATTTTTATATTTCCTGATAATTTTTGTAAAATGGAGTATTTTTTTTAACATTAAATTGTTGAACTTTTATTGCAATATGAAATGTTTTGATGAATATCACATCATAAAATTATTACAATATTAAATGCTTATTACTTTTTTGGTGAATCTAACTATAGAAGAGATAAGACTCAAATAAATTATTAATTCAAGTAATAAGTTCTATTCAAAATAAAGGGAGTGCATTAGTTTAGACCAAACAATAGTAGATTTAGTTGGTGTAATTACTTCGAAAATCATTAATTCTAAATTCAAGCCTGAAACTGTCCAGACTCAAATAAATCATTGATTCAAGTAATAAGCTCTATTCAAAATTATGGGAGTACATTAGTTTAGACCAAACAATAGTAGCTGTAGTTGGTGTAATTACTTCGAAAATTATTAATTGTAAATTCAAGCCTGAAACTGTCCAACTAACAATTAAATATTAACCATTACATTGAGCAACAATATAAACTATTTGATCATACTTTACTAAAAAAAATATTTGATGATGCATAACTTTGTAAATAGTTGAGAGGAAAATTTTGAAATTTTCTTTTAAAGCCACAATTCTGATCAAGTATGTTTCAGTTTCAAGTATCCTTTCGCTGCTTTATATTCAAAGTTGGAACAAAACAAATAAAAAGACAAGAAAAACATAGATTGAAGTAATCAAGTGGTTTTACTCTCTTTTCAAAACAAGAACATCTCGTAGCCCAAGAGTTTGGTCAAATCCCGATCCGAGACACGAGATAGTTTTAACTTGGTTTTAAAAAGACGTATCATGTAAAGCCAAGCCAATTGTGTATACAATTATACATGCATGAGAAAGGAGATCGGATGTGATGATGAAAGCCAATATGATATGTGGACCCTAGAAATCAGACAAGTCACATCTGATTCGTTTTCTCTTCTTTTGTTAACCAAATCACATCTGAATCTTTTATCATGGTTTAATAATGGGGTATATACAGTATTGACCTCCTGTTGTGAGGATGCTCCAAAAAAACTGAAGTATCCTAAACGAATATCCGATATGAATACGGGCTTAATATGTATCAAATATATTGAGTAATTGATTTTGACACATCCTATATATCAATATTATGTTGTATCATTAATTTACAACACAAAATATTCTAATGTACATACTTTTGTAACCAAGGTACCTCCAAGGAGCCGTTACACGAATCATCATATATGGTGTCCAACACGAAATGCGAAAGCCATAAAACCGAGCCGACCCCTGGTCAATAAAAGGGTGGATAATCTCTCGGTTATCGAGGTGGGACAAAGAGAGGGGATAACAAGCTTACCTTTGGTTTTCTATGTTTTTTATGAGTCTCACTTCCCTATTCCATGTTTTATTTCTCTCATGTTAACTTTTTGATGTTATCTCGGATAGGGTGTAACAGAGAAAAGATAGCTTGATAGATTGGCTATTTGTATATTCGCTTCCCAAAATATGCCTCTCTCTCTCTCTCTGACCGGAAAAGAGAGAGGAGAGTAAAGATTGGAGAGCGATATCTAGGTTTATCTACTACTTATGTCGGCCTAACTTTTTCGACGATCTGCTCTGCTCTGCTGTGATATCAACTATAGTTAACGCACATCATCATTTCAGAATCACTCAAGCCACCTACGTACTATACTTTCCAAGTTTAAAATAAAAATAAAAAATGCATTCAGTAGAGAGAGATGTATATATATAAGTATATAACTACGTTACGTACTTGAAAGAAAATGCAGTTTCCACTTTCTTTATCTCATGTGCATCACACAGAATCATTTTCTATTACACATCAACGTCTCCTCATGAATCCAGCAGTCAGATAGGTTTCATTAAAAGCGGTACCGGTACATAGAAAATCGATATTCTAGTCCTTGACCAAATCATACCTTTGAAGCAATCATGAAACCAGCCGTCTTATTAACAGAGAAAAAGCATGCATCTCTCTTTTCCAGTTTAGTACAAATACTGTTCTCATCTTACCAGACTGGAGAAAGGAAGCAATGGAGTACTGGAGAAGATTTGCTATCCATTTATCTTTTAAAGTCACGTGACCAACAATACAAAGCACATGAGGGTATATTATATCTAGTATGATACTGTATCCGTATTGGATACAGTATCATATCCGTGGCAATTCGATGATCTTAGAACTATATAACATTTTATGTATTATTTTATTAATTATAATTTATATTTCTAATTATTTTATATATATTTAGATATCACATTTTGTTATAGGATATACTAAAATTTGCCATTACAGGAATAACTTGTTATAAAGTATTTATTTGTGACAATCAAAATGTCAAAAAATATTTGAAGTTTTGTATATCCTCATTCTAGGAAAAATTAACAATTGGCCTAAACTTGGATGATGCAAACATGTAAACTAGTAAATTGCAGAGAATTTGTGCAAACAATTCCTCGTGATTGAGGAAGTTTTGAAAGGATTATTATTTAGGAGACTGTTCCAAAAGTCACATGCTCTCTTTTGACCACTCATTGACCAGCAGATTCACCTCCATCACTCTCTCTTTGATTTGCACCATGTATAAGAACCAGTGCATCTTCTCTACTCCAAGATTGAATCACAGAGAGAGAGAGAAATAGAGAGATTATGAGCTGTTAGTGTACTTGTAGGCAAATACAAACTGATCATAGTTCAAATCACTAGACTGACTGAGCGATTCTGCATTGCGCCCATCCCTAGTGATTCCATTTTCTCTGATCTCTGATTCCCTCTCTACTCTCTGTAAGTATCGTACCAGTGCTGACCAGTCTTCTCTAAATCCTATATATCCTCTCTTTCTTTATTGCAACCCTATTTTGTTGTAGCTCGTGTTTTGTATAGGGATTCCACAAAAAAACCTTGTTAGTAGTAACAGACAAACCCCACTCACGACCGATTTCTCTCTTCCCAATCTAACATAACACGTAGTGCAATACCTTTTTTCATTGTTTTTTGCTTAAATCCCCTCGTTTATCTCCCCACTGAACTCTCTGTCTCTCATTGAAACAAGAAAAACTCCCCTCCTTCCCCTTTTTATTTGAAGCAGTTCGAGTTGTTGTTTACAACTTCACAATACAGAAATGACTCCATCTTTCTCTATTCTCTTTCCAATCTCATCAAAACAATACAACACAGATGAAGAGGAACTATCACTTTCAGATAACTTGAGTAGTTCCATTACTTCATCTTCTTCAACTAGTTCTTCAGTTGATTGCACTCTCTCTCTTGGCACGCCATCTACTCGGCGAAATGACTCTGCATGGACTAAGCAGAATGAATCTACTGCCATGTATTGGGATGTTTTATCTGAACGAAGCAAGAACAGTAATGTAACTCGACCACTAAAGGGTTGTTATGGTAGTAATGACCAATTCTTGTTTGCAAGAAGGTGTGCTAATTGTGATACCACGTCAACTCCTCTCTGGAGAAATGGTCCACGCGGCCCGAAGGTATGTTCTGGTTAAGAAAGAAATTTTTTAATACGCACATGAAAAATTGTGTGTTGATTTCCGGTGTTTTGATTTTCAATACTTAGTACATCAAAATATTCCATGATACCCTTGTATGCATACATTGATCAAATTACTTTTATTAACCTCACAAGCAACAAATTTGCTTATGTTGCACAAATGCATATACAAAGTATTATATCCAATACGATGCAAATACAATACTATGATAATTTTAAAAAAACTATAGGATATGAAATGTTTTCTATACATAATATTTTTTATTTCACAAATAGTAATATATATTTTATTTCAAAATGTATGTACAAAATCACATGTTTTCTTTTTGAGATTCAACCCATATTTAATAGGTTGAGAGTACAAATCACATGTTATATATAATATATATATATATTTTTTTTTTGAGAAATTTGGAGAGGGTTTTTTTTGTCCCCCATCCAAATGTAAAGCTTTCTATATTAAATCAGATTTTTGTACAAAGTTATGCCCTAAATATCTACAAACTAACATGTTATATTTGTTATTTATGTGTCAAGTATATTCTAGTTCTTATTTGATATGCATTTGAAAGCTATACGTTCTTGTTTTGAAACAAAATATATAAATATATCATATAAAACATTTATTAAGCATATAACTCACAGTTCGATTTATTAATTATCCACTTACACGGATAGCAGCCTCTCATTTATACTTCAATATGTCACAATTTTCCATAATTTATTCATGCAATGCAGTCTTTATGCAATGCGTGTGGGATCCGGTACAAGAAAGAGGAGAGAAGAGCCGCTGCCACGTCAGCGATCCATGCGGAACAGGGAACAGCATGTGGCTATCAGCAATCTCAGCCTTGGAGTTTTTATTCACCCACAGCTGGTGCAAAATCTGCACACAACATATCAATGTATGATCCTGTAGATAGTGCTGATGTGGCATCGTACCTGCCGTGGAGGTTCAACGCTGTACCGGTACCGGCCACGCCATTTCCGATCAGAGAGAGGGCTGGTTTGTTTCAGTATAACTAGAGTTAGTGAGGTTAGGTTTATAGAACAGTAATGTAATGCTTAGAATTAGGAAATTAGGTTGAGTTGTTTTGATTTTTGAACTGTTGGATTGGATCCATGTAATGTGGTTTTGTTGGGCTTTACCTTTTTGTAGGATATAAATGGTTTTCGAGTCCAGGTTTATGGTTTTGTTGGGCTTTCTCTCGTGGGAAGTCTTCTTTTTTGAACTGTTCATGTTTTGAATCCGAGAAAAGTTTGAAAATCACTGTTGGATTATTTTGTCATCGATATAATTGAAATATCAAGTCAATTGTTTTATACTGTATTTAATGCATTTAATAAAAAAGTACTAAAAATAGTTTAACCAAGTATAAATATCACTTTGGAGATTAAACTACTTCCGGGAGGATTGGATAGCCGCATTAGAAAAAACTATGAGGGGCTGTTTGTATGCGTATCATAAATTACATGAAGAATTTGAAAATCTCATTGGTGAAATTTCTGCAGCTGTGATATTTTTTTCATGTTTGGAAGTAAGAAATTGAAGCTATTGCGGTGATTATTCCCATGTTTAAATTAGTGTATTTCCACTGTTGGGCAACTTACATATAAGAGGAAATTATAAATATATGGAAATTGCTCATGTAATCATATTCATAACGCACAAAAAATAAGTCTCTATCATCCTCCATTGTGCGGCAGTATCTTTGTGATTGAAACCTTGGTCGATTTCATGTTTCACCATGATCTTCATAACAAAAGTTTGGCATAGTAATTAAGCTTCAATCTGAACCAAGTAAGATCACTATATATTGTGCAATTGACATTGAACTCAATTTAGAAGCCACTCCAAACAGTTGTTTAAATTGAATAAGAGAAAAAAATATAGATGGAACTAGAATTGGGGATGCAGGATGCAAGATAATCCAGCAATAACTCAATAGAGAATATCACAATTCACAAGCTTGCATTCAAAAAAAAAAAAAAAACTCAAGAGAGAATATCAGAGATGCAGTTTCACTCTATTTGGACTTTTTTTTTGAAATGGCCAAAAAAAAAAAATTAATTAAGATAATGGCCAAGTTTTAAAAATATTTGCAAAAGTAGCCATTTCGCCCAGCCGTCGGGCGAAACACAAATAGTTTCGCCCAGTAACGGGGCGAAACAGAGCGCAATGACATTATGGGCGAATTTGCTTAATTAACTCAAGACTGTTTCCCCCAGCGGTCGGGCGAAACAAACTATTATGCATATTTTGGACGTTACTAAGTGAAAAAAAAAAAAAAAAATTAAGGGATTTAGTAACGGTTGTTTTATAAAAACCGTTACTAAGTGGAAAAAAAATTTCCCGACTTAGTATCGGTTCTTTGATAAAAACCGATACAGTATTACTATTTAGTATCAGTTTTTCGTTAAAAACCGTTACTAAATCCTTTAATTTTTTTTTTTTTCACTTAGTAACGTCCAAAATATGCATAATAGTTTGTTTCGACCGCTGGGCGAAATAGTCTTGGGTTAATTAAGCAACTTCGCCCATAATGTCATTGCGCCCTGTTTCGTCCCGTTACTGGGCGAAACTATTTGTGTTTCGCCCGACGGCCGGGCGAAATGGCTACTTTTGCAAATATTTTTAAAACTTGACCATTCTCTTAATTAATTTTTTTTTTTTTTTTGCCATTTCAAAAATAAAAGTCCTCTATTTGCAATGAAGTCAATGTTTACAATACTTGAAAGAATCTTCTTACCAAAGAGGCTGAAGAAGGAATCGATAATCTGGATTTATCCGACGGTTTGGCTCATTATGTGGTTTCTTGCTTGGCGAAACTGAAACCGATATTAAACACTTCTAAACGAGAATTATCATAGAATTACCACTAATGCATATACCATTACTTGAAGATATTTCATTATAGAAACAACATTCCAACAGAAAGTTTAGTAACATCTTTCATTTCTTGTTCGAAAGTAAGCTCACAAAACTTCAACTGAACAAATGTGCAAGTCAAAATAAATTCACAATATAATAGATAATTAACACGATTGTTCAGAGACATTCACTTCTTAATATAATCACCACAGAATTACAACTAAAAAATACATCCATACAAAAAAAAAAAAAAACGCAAATACTTCTAACAATTCTCGAATGAAAGAACCAACCTTTCTTTCCTCTGAATCCTCCTATCCAATCCAGCAAATTACCAAAATGCCCTCGCTCAACCGATATTCGGCAACATCTGAATGGGATCGACGAACTGAGCCTCTGATACCGCGACCCCACCAACTGCCACATCATCACCGGCTGACGTGGCGGGCTTATTCTCAATAAGGCGCCACATGTACCAGGCCCCAACTGATCTGTAAGGCCGCCACCTGTCACACAACTGCTCCATCTGACTCGGTCTCGGCGTATCGTCCAAACCGTACAGCAACTGAACTCCCTTACGCACCCCCAAATCGCCCACAGGGAGCACGTCAGGCCGGTGAAGAGAGAAGATCATGAACATGTGTACCGACCAAGCTCCGATTCCCTTCACCATTGTGAGCATCGCGAAGAGAGACCTGTCGTCCATGGAGATGATCGCCTCGTCGGAGAGAATACCCGTGTGGTATTTCCTTGCGAGATCGTGCAAGTAGCTCGCTTTACGCGGCGACACGCCGATTTGGCGCAGCTGTTGCGGCGAGAGGGAGAGAACGACGCCGGGAAGCACGCCGGACTCGCCCCCGCATATCGACAAGAACCGCGTGTAGACCGAAGCGGCCGCTTTGAATGCTAATTGCTGGTACAGAATGCTTCTGACGAGGCAGTGGAACGGGGACTGGAAAGACTGGAAATTGGGGGGCGAGTGGGAGTCGATTACTTGCGCGAGAGCCGGATCCACGGAGCGGAGGTGGTGGATCGCGGCGGAGATTTCGCCGTCGGCGGAGAGAGGCCGGCCGAGCGGAGACGCGAGATGAACGCGCGATTTCTTGGGATTAGGGTTGTGGGCGGTGAGGTCCGAGGGTTGTTTACGCTTGGAGTGGGAGGGCTGAGGCGGAGAGGAGGAAGAGGGCATGGAGGAGAAGAGGGGAGGAGGAGGAGGAGGAGGAGGAGAAGACATTTGTTGGAGAGTCAAGTGCGGGCAGAATTGAAGGATGAAAGTGGTTACGTTAGGTTAGGTCAGCCTGGTTCCAGTCTGAGTGAGTCACTCTGTCTGCTTAACAGTTAACACTACGTTTCAGATTAATTGTAGTTTTTGGACATTTTCAATGTTTTAAAGATTTAATATTTTCACGCAATGGTTGATTTGTTTAAATAGGTAACTAGTGTTCAGTTAAAAATTAAAATGCATTGAAAGGTAGAGTTTTATTATTTTTTTTTATAATTATTTCTCTGGTATATGAATTGATATTATTTTTTGATAAAATGAATGCATGTGATTTTTTAATTTTGAAGGCGTTGGTCTAGCAAAGTTGTATTTTTTTTTTCCATAACAAGGCCAGCTCATATATTTCTTTTGCTTGAAGCCCGTACGCTGAACTATAATAGCTAGCATAGTTATTACAAAATTAAAAGCTGGCCCATGGCCCAACCCACCAAACACTAAAGGAAGCTTACATTACTACCTAGCTATTATTTTGCATTAATTAAGATTTAGTGAAAAAAATGTTATAGCAATAAATCAATAAATTAATAATCTAAATCTTTAATATCATTAAATATCACATAATATGTAGCATTCATTGTCAACTAAATCTTAGTAAGTCTTTCAACTAAATCTTAGTAAATCTTTAAAATTAAGATAATTATTATATTTCAAATAATCCTATAAATTAATTAAAATTATATAGATGAGAATCAAACAACATAATATTTAGCTGACTACAAGAAAAAAGAAATATACTGATAATAATATATGCATGAAATAATATTCACAAAAAAGATATAATTATATACCTTCTGGTAACAAAATTTATATTCAAAACAAACAAAAAACTACAAAAAGATTTTTGGACAATCATAGTAACAAAAAAAAATGAAATAATAAATTTGAGTTTTCTTTGTGTCACTTTAAGACGGATATTTTTTTTCATTATATCGTGACGTGCTAAACTAAATATAATTTTTTAAAAATTTTCAAATTCTAAGAGTCTCCGACACCCGTCTAACTCGACTATCCTATTTGGACACCTATGCATAATACTCACTCTATTCCGAAGCGGATCGAGGTTACCATCTAGCATCGTCTACGTTCAATGAAGTTTGATCTAAAAGAATAAAACCTACCAAACCCACAAAATCCAGTGAAAACCTTAAGATTCACTCATAAACAAAAATAGCCAATCTTAGTGGGGCAGAACAAAATAAAAACTATACACTAAAAAAAAAAATAAAAGAACAATATAAAGACAGAGAGGAAAAAAGAAAGAAGTATTATTAAAAAGAATAAAAGAGAGAGAGCTGTCTTCCTTGAGGCGCTGACTGTTTTCCCTTCTCACCTCCAAAAATCAAAATCAAAATCAAAATCAAAATACAAAAACACGCTAAACCCTAGAAAGAAAATGGAAGAAGAATCCGAGGAAGTTTCGCTCCAGCACCGCTCCGCCGCCGGAAGACACCGCCGCCGAGCCGCCAGGAGACCACCGGCGAACTACGACGACGTGTTCGGCGGGCCTCCGAAGCACCAAGCAGTTTCCGGCGCGGGGTGCGTCGACTACAAGGAGGTGTTTTGCGGCGTGGCGGCCTCGTGCTCGATTCCGTTCCTTGATCTGAAGTTGGGCGGCGAGAGGGGAGGAGAGGGTTTCGGGGACGTGGATTACGGCGCGATTTTTGGGCGGTTTGAGTTTGAGGATTTTGCGGTGCCTTATGAGGAGCTGTTTGAGAGGAATGGGAGCGATGAAGTGGAGATGCGAGTGCCTTCTTCGAATGGAAGGTTTGGAAATTTACTGATTTCTTTGGGTTGGTTGCTTGTTGCCATTTTGAGTTTGATTTTCGATGAATTTTTTTTTTTTTTGAACTCCTTTTGCTTTTCCCTCTTTTTATTAACTTTTTGTAATTTTTCAATTTTTTTTTTGTAATTTTCCAAATTTTTTTTTGTAATTTTCGTTGAATCCAGTCCTTTTTTGGATTTTTGGAGTTTAGATGATTTCATGCAGTAATTTAAGTTTTATTTGAGCAGTGAGAATTTTGAAAGCTTTATTTTTTTGGGATTTTTTAGTGCTTTTGTAAGAATAAGTTACAGTAAGTAAAAAAGCTACCTTCTTTTTGTTGTAAAAAAAGTTAATTTTGAACAATAATGGGAAGAAAATTTGAAGAAACTAGCACGGTCAAATTAGACAGATCATTTTTTTGTTTGTATTAAGTTTGTTGAGAACTTGTTGGTGAGATTCTGGTTAGGTAGATCATCCCTTTCAAATAATTGATGTTTTTGATTTGAATTAAATTGGCCGAATTTAAAACCGAATTCCCTATCCAAAAAGAAATTCAACTTTGCACATGCTCAATTTTATGATGAGTTTCCATGTTTTAAAGCATATTCTACTTTTATTAAAAAAAAATCATATTATTACAAGAAAAACAAATACAATTTCACAGAATTACCGTTTCTTTTTGTCATTTACGCTCCAAATTTTGATTTTCGCGCCAATTCCAATTCAAATTTCATTTGTTTGAAATTCAAAACTCACATGCACACTTGTATGCATTTTATTGGCAGTCCATTATGATATCCCATAAGTTGTTGGAAAGAATATTCTAAGTTTGTAAACAAGCCATTTTATTCAGTCGAAATCAAAATTTGCGAAATCTAAACGAAAGAGAATTAAAATAATACACTGTCACCTTCTATCTCTGTTAAAAACACTTAACATTTTTCCTTTTTTTTTATATTTTTTTTGAACAGATCATCATTTCAAAATCGGTCGGGCCCACAACTCACAAACCCATCTGAATTCATCCAACAAGACGATAATATTAACAACATCCCTTTCTTGGACTCAGAAGACGCGCATTATTCACTCAGGCCCCTCGATTCCGACGAAATCTCAAAACAGTACAACGCTTCATACAGCAAATCCAACCGGGTCCAAACCGAAAGCACCAAAATAATTCCCGAACCCAAAACCGGGTTCACTTTGTTGGTCGAATCCGACCCGATAACCCTAAACCCTAAACCTGATAAAACCGAACTTATTTCTGAAAAGATTAATAATAATAATAACGGTAATCATTCCAACGGAAACCCTAACCCTAACCCTAGATCTTCCTCTAGCAGTCGATCTGTATCAAGCGAGGAAACCCTAACCCTAAACCATAATAATTTACCGTTCTTGAGCATAGAGAAAGAAGATGTGCATTTCGACCCGAAACCCGCTCCGTTGCCTCCGGCTCCCAAATTCTTGCTGAAAGATAAACAAAAGACAAAAATGCCTCCACAAATCGATTCCAGTTCAAATCCTCAGCAGAATAAACCGTTTCTGAAAAGCGAATCTCTGCCTCTGAATTTCGATTTTAATTTGGTACCGGAACCGGAACCGGAGCCGGTACAGGAGCCGGTAGCGGTGCCGAAACCGAGATTGAAATCGAGGATGTTTCTGAAGAGCGATTCGCTGCCTCCGAATTTTGAGCTGGATGCCAGCTCAGCGTCTCTGGCGATGAAGGAAGCCATGGAGTTTGCTCAGGCGAGGCTGAAGGCCGCCAAGGCGATGATGGAGAGGAAGCGTGAAGGTAAAATTACCGAAATGCCCTTGAAGAGGAGGGTTGTGAAAGAGAAAGAGGAGTATTTTGACGGGAAAATTGCAGAAATACCCTTGAAGGAGAAATCGGTGATTGAGGAATATTCTGAGGGTAGAATTCAAGAAATACCCTTGAAAAAGAAGTCGGTGATTGAGGAATATTCTGAGGGCAAAATTGCAGAAATATCCTTGAATAAAAAGCCAGTTGAAAGAGAATGTTTTGAGAGGAGAAGCTCGGAGAGTGAAGAATGTTCTGAGGGTAAAATTACGGAAATGCCCTTGAAGAAAAAGTCGGCGAGAGAGGAAATGAAGTTGGGGAAATCGGGGAAATGGAAGTCGGACGATGAGTTCTACGAGCTGACGTCCATAATGGCTAAAACGGGGAGAGAGAACAAGGTTGAAAAACCGGAATTTGGTTTCCCGGATTTGGAGGCGAAGCATAGGAAGAAGTGGGATGTAAATCCGGGAATTAGAATCCTGGAAAAGGTGGAGGACTTTAAGGGTGAAGAGACTGCAACTACAGAGAGGGAGTTTGAAGCGGGAAAAGGAAATGAGATTGAAAAGGAAGGCGGTGATGTTTTATCTGAAGAGAGAGAAATAGAAGAGGCTGGAAAGGAAAAGGAAGAGAGAGAGCGTGAAGAGGAGAGGGACAGGATTGAGATGGAAAAGGAGCGAGAGAGAGAAAGAGAGAGGATGGAGCGAGAACAAGAAGAAGAGAGAGAAAGGGCGAGGTTGGAAGAAGAGAGAGAAAAAGCGCTTGAATTGGAAGCGGAGAGAGAAAGGGCGAGAAATTTGGAAGAAGAGAGAGAAAGAGCGCGTGAATTGGAAGTGGAGAGAGAAAGAACTCGCCAATTGGAAGAAGTGAGAGAAAGTGCGCGCAAATTAGAAGAAGAGAGAGAATGGGTTGCAATGATGGAAAAGGAAAGGGAAGAACAAGAGAGAGAGAGGGAAAGACAGTTGGAAGAAGAGAGAGAAAAGGAGGGAAGGATCGCGGAGAGAGAACCACAAGAGAAAGAGCGGTTACTGCAATTGGAAGAGGAGAGTGATATAGAGAAAAAGGAGAAGGAAGGGCAACGGATTTTGGATGAAGAGAGAGAAGCTGAGAGAGAATTAGAAAACGAGATAGAGAGACTGAGAAACCTAGAAGAAGCAAAGGAAAGAGAAAAACAAGAGACAGAAATGGCAGGGAAACTAGAAGAGGAGAGAGAAAGGGCGAGGAAATTTGAAGAGGAGAGGGAAAAGGCGATGAAACTAGAAGAAGAGAGAGAAAGGGTGAGGAAACTAGAAGAAGAGAGAGAAAGGATGAGGAAACTAGAAGAAGAGAGAGAAAGGATGAGGAAACTAAAAGAGGAAAGAGAGCTAGAGAGAGAAAAGTTGAGAAAGCTAGAAGAACAGAGAGAAAGAGAGAGAAGACTGAAGGAGAGAGAGCAGGAAGACGAGAGACAGAGGGTCGAGAAGGAAAGAGAGGCGAGAGAGAAGCTAATGAAACTAGAAGCAGAAAAGAAACGAATAGAAAAAGAAAAATCAGATGAGAGAGAGAGGGAGAGGAGAGAGAGACCCCGCAAGTCTGACGATGAGAGAGAGAGGGAGAGGAGAGAGAGACCACGCAAGTCAGACGAGGAGAGAGAAACGGAGAGGCGAAAAGAGATCTCTGAAGAGAGAGAGAGGGAGAGGGCGAGGCGGCTGGAGGAGGAGAGAGAGAGGGAGAGGGAGAGAGAGAAGGACCGGCTGCTGGCCGTGGAGCGAGCCACGCAGGAGCGCGCGGAGCGCATCGCCATCGAGAGGATCACCGCCGCGAGGCAGAGGGCCTTTTCTGAATCCCGAGATAAAGACGAAATCAAAAACAATAATAGTAATAGTAGTAGTAGTAGTAATAGTAATAGTAATAGTAATAGTAATAGTAATAGTAATAGTAATATGGGGGAGAAGAAGGGGAGAGAGGCACGGATGAGGGCGGAGAGGGCCGCGGTGGAGAGGGCCATGGCGGAGGCCAGAGAGAGAGGCATCCAGAAGCTCAAGTCCTTCAAGGATCTCAATAAAACCGCTAATCAGGTATATTCTTTTTTCTCTTTTTTTTTAATTTATGGAGAAATATTAGATATGAGTATGAAATGTATAAATGATCAGGTATTTCGTCTGCATGCCGTTGTACATTTTGAAACTTGTTATTGTGATATCATATGATTATTATTAATATTGTTAATTATTACTATTTATTACTATTATTATAATTATTACTATTAATTTTTTTGAGTGAAGAAATATTTCTGATTCTTAAATATTTTTGTAATTTCAGATGCAGGAATCGGCACAAGACGCGCACTTTAAGAGGACGAAATCAGAGAGTGCTCTGGGCAACAACCTAGGTTGGTCCTCCTTTAGAAAAATATAAATTAATTAGTTAACTGCAATTTTTGTATATTCTTCTTTCTAATCGTTTAACTCATTTAATGAAAAATTAAAGTAGGTGAAGATGAATCTTCCCTGAGGCATAAAGCCAGGCTGGAGAGACAACAAAGGACCACTGAACGAGCTGTATGTTTTTTTTTCCCCTAAAGCTTTTATTGTTTTTTTTATTTTATTTTTTTTGTTCAGGGTTTAATTTCATGCATACCTTACCAAAAATATCTGGCAAGTTTGGAGAAATTTCATATTTAGCTTCCAATTTTATTTTTTATTTTTATATAGCTTCCAGATATATATAGATAAATTTTGTACTTTTCTTTTTATAATCTAGATGGATCAATTTGGTATATTTGATATGCTGTGCAGTTTTACCTGCAATTTATATTTTACCTTTTATGCTGTTGGAAATAACAGATGAAAGATATCTTGAAATTTTATTTTATATTATTTCTATTATTACTATTTGTAAATATTTTTTGTTGTATTTTTCAGGCAAAAGCTCTCGCTGAGAAGAACCGGCGCGATATTTTGGCTCAGAGAGAGAAAGCTGAAAGAGATGTAACTTTTCTATAATACGATAAAATACAACTTGTACTTTTTTTAGAGTCTATGCTCAGTGAAATTTATTCTTACTAATATATCAGAATATTAGTGGGGCGATTTTCACGTGTACCCTTGCAAAATCACGGAATATCACATTTGCTGCCACAAAAGAAAAATGTCATATAAGCTACAAAATCACGGAATATCACATTTTCTGCCGCAAAGGTGATATTTTGGTGACTTTTTGGGGGCACGCGTGGAATTTTTCCCACGCATTGGTTTTAAACCTAAATAAATCGATACGGTATGGTGCCAACTGCCAAGCATACAATATATTATAAATATAAATATTATAATATCTTATAGAGGATTGCGGAGCATCTGGATGCAGAGGTCAAAAGATGGTCAAACGGCAAAGAAGGCAATTTGCGTGCTCTCCTTTCTACTCTCCAATATGTAAACCCTTCTTTTTTCCTTGTTCTATTTCCTTCCAATTTTTCATTTAAATTATATGCCTCTCATCTTTGTGTTTTTCGAAACGTACTCGCTCTTTTTTCAATCATGTTTTTTTCGCAAACCGGACCCGGTGTTTAATGCTTTTATATACTAACCATCTGATCTTTATAATTCCAAGGCCTTTTATTTATGTATTTATTTATTGCTCATTATTCTTTAATATTTTAGATACTTGGACACGATAGCGGGTGGCAGCCGATTCCATTAACGGAAGTGATAACAGCCGTAAATGTGAAAAAAGCATATAGAAAAGCGACATTATATGTGCATCCTGATAAGTTACAACAAAGAGGCGCCTCGATCCATCAGAAATATATTTGCGAAAAAGTCTTCGATCTCCTCAAGGTAACATAACAAATCTCATCTTTCTTTTCTTTTCTTTTCTTGAAAGAGAGGTTTAAGTTTAGTTAGTGTCGGTAGCTGAAAATTATCCAAAATTGAAATTTATGCAAAGACAATATATTTGTGACAAATCTTTCAAGGTAGTCTAAATCACATTGTTATATATTATCAAGCAAAAATATATATTTCCGAGAAGGTTTTTGATCTTCTCAAGGTTTTTTGTGACTTGTAAGTTTTTCATTTTTAAAAAGAGAGAAGGCTCAAAGTCGTGCTTTTTATATTAGTTTGTTTCCAACAATTTCGTGTATCTTATCCAGTACACTCAATAAACTGTGTTACATTTCAATTGATCTTTTTAGTGGTTAGTTTTGGAAAATTCACTTTTAGGTGCTTAATTTGGGTTACAATTTTTTTCCTTTTGATAATTGGGTCCTCGTGTTTTACTTGAAAATATAATTGCTGAAACTAACTGGTTTTTTTCTTGCTTTTTTATTTTTATTTTATTTTCAGGAAGCTTGGAATAAGTTCAATTCGGAAGAGAGATAGGTATAATATTAGTATGCTTCTATTTTGCCGCCACTTTGCGCATTGTGTCTATATTAACGAAGTTTTTTTTTGTTACTAAAGTATGAAATGAAATTTCGTTGAACTATTCATAACAGACACAAGGGCAAAGTGGCGGCAAATTTAATGGAGGCTTTGAATCAGGGGCTATAATAATATAATTATATCTATTTTGGGTACTTGGTTATGATTAGGAATTTAGGGTTTTCTATTGCCCATTAAAGCACCTTCAAATTAGTTATCTGTTAGGCATGCGGTTATTTGTTATATATTTATCTAAATCTTAATAATCATTATTTTTATTTTATGTTATTGTAAATTTTTAGTGTAAAGAGGCAGAATCTTATTTGATGCTCCAGAGGGAAACTTTGAACTTGTTTAGTAGGATGATATTCATATTTATAGCAGCATAATTTTATCATTCAAAACTTTTGTTATCATTGTGCTTGCATTTGTCTTTTTGGCCCTTGGTTGTTGAGTTTCTAGTAGCTTTTTTTCAGTCTGATGTGTATGGATTTGTGAACTTTTACCAAATAGCAAATACTTGTCTATCACTAGAAACTCATCAGTTCTTAAATTAGTTCTCAAGTCTCATAAAATTCCAGGTTTAATCTTTAATGTCTTGACTTCTGAGCGAAGAAACAGTGAAATCATACACGTCAGAGATCAAGAAAATGAAAATCACAGCAGATGAAGATACTTCTTAATAAATTAGAAATCAGCCTTAAACAGACGGCATGATACATTATTTTCCAATAGCACATTAGCAAGCAAATACATGGCGAAATATGCCTTACAACACCATCATGCAATAATAAATCCACATTTTATAAAGCGAACCACAAAGCTATTAAACGGAAACCAACTTTGGTTCAACAGATCCGTTTGTAGATACATTTGGTTCCTCCTCAGTTTGGAGAGGAATGAGGTTGTTTTCGCGACAAGTTCTTATAGCTTCTTCAAACATCTCCTCCAGTGTATATTGGAATTTGAAACCCGATTCTAGAAGCTTCTTTGAAGAGAAACTTACGATTGGGAGATTCTCTTCCATCCCCTCAAACCTAAAATATATGGAAAGAATTTGTTAGTTTTGTATATATTTAAATTGCAGTGCATCCACCTTATGAGAACCCCATCTTTTGTTTTGTGGAATTTAGAAAATTTGGGTGAATTCAAATTACAGAATCTTCTACTCCCTCGTAAGTCATCTCAATAACGCCTCAATTTTTGGGGAAAAGAAATTACTTACTTTTGTGAGATTTTGTATTCCGGGAAGCGACTTTTCAGCATTTTTGCGAGTTGGTAAATGTTTGTATCATGAGAGGAACAAATGTATCTTCCCTTGGCCTCTGGTTTCTCAAAGAGGAAAAGGTGCGACTCGCATAGGTCATCCAAGTGCACAAACTGAATTTGCTTCAGAATCCTATAATGCGACTCCGTTCCTACAATAAGAAAAAAAATCACTTTTAGCTACTCAAGTTTGAATATAAAAGTTGTTGCACGAGAGCCTTTCATTTTGTCTAAATTGAAAAAAGAGTCATCCATTCTTCAAGAAATTTCGATAAAGGACACCTATCTAATCGATCTATTATTCTTTTTGAGGAAATAATCTATAATTATTTTCCTTTCAGGCTAGCTCACATTACGAAAATTAAATCATTAGTTCATCTTCATCACAGCCAAAAGTATAGATCTACCAAATTTTCTCTCCTTGTTCTTTTTATTAGATGTCAATATTTCAAAGAAATTTGGAAGTTAACACTAAAAGTTCATATTGAGTGTTTTGGTTAGTATATAAGATATTAGATATCGATGTTCAAGTCTCATTGGTATCAGTGATATCGATGTTCAATAAATTATACTTTAGTCCATGAAAAAAAATGAAAGAAATGGTGTACCAGTGATGAGTGCAAGTGCAGTAATCATGCTGGGAGGCATGCCTACGGAGATAAATGGACCGACAACAAGTGTAGGTATAATAGAAATTAGATCTATTCCATTTTCTTCTGCATATTTCCATGCCGCCTGTTCAGCTAGAGTTTTCGACACAAAATACATCTGTCCATTAAACAAGTACCACATTTTAGTGCTAACTATTTTGTCATAAAATTTACCAAAACATAAAACTAAGGAACTGATAAAATAAAAAATAAAAAATAAACAAAATAAAAAAAAAACAAGGAACTGTTAAATAGTATATATATATTACTAAACTAACGCTAGCCTACTATTAATACAAAATTTGGTTAATCATTTTGCATTGGTAATTCATAATACATTTTTTCTTTGGAACTTTCCAAATCCTGTGTAATTATAATAGATCAGTACATCATATGAACTGTAATAGTCATACCCATCCCGTCATTTTGACACGGCGGCAGAATTCAACATCAGTCCAGCACGTTTCATCATAAACCGGTTTCTGTATCTCTTCGACGTTTACAGTACCAGCAGAGGATGTGAATACCACGCGCTTAACTGTTCCAGCATCCTTGCAAGATTTCAAAATGTCCAACAACCCTTCTATTGTCGGCTTTATCACTTCATTCTACATTACAGATCAAATAATCACGGATTAGTTTCTCGTAATCAAAATTACTATATGCTAAGTAGGCTATAGTTAGAGAGCTCTTTTTAGGTAGGTTGCTTTTTCTTTTATTTGCAAAAACAAGGTCACATTATTTTAATTTGCAAAATTAGAATTTTTGCCATTCAAATTGGCGTTAACTATTCATATTTTTACATTCTAGTTCGCGAAATTAGTCTTGTTTAATAGAAAAAGATACCAATATGTTAATGTTAATATTATAACTTGTGCTATATTTTGGAATTATTTATTTATTTATTTGTGAAGTTAAAAAGATGCCAATTTATTAGCCTGTTTTCATTTAAATAAGAATACATATTGCATACAAACTTTCAAGGCATGAGAAACACTCATTCTCTCTCCCTATTTTCCTAGGAGCTACTTTTATGGAGTGATTCATAATTATAACTTCCATTAAATAATTTGGAGTGTTAATAATTATTGAACTATATAATCATACGCTAGCTAATATAAAGATATGAAGAATAGATACCTCGGGATCTTTGGATTCAAAATCCATGGGGGTTGCGACATGAAAAACACCGGTACAACCTTTGATGACCTCATCAAAACTTCCCTTTTCTGCCAGATCTGCCTTCCATAAACTCAGTCTTTCGCTCGATCCTGGAAGATCGAGCAACGGCTTTGTTTTCTTCACATTGGCTGAAAACAAAAAATAACAATTGTTGTTATTATTATTAAATCAACAAATATTTAATCCCATAAAGGGCTTTAATTAGATCTAGTTTGACCGGCTTGTTTGTTTTTATAAAAATTTCTCTATAGACCCAATGATTTAGCGACCCAATGAGTGCGGGATAAACCCGCCTCATTTTATTAAAAAAAAAAAATTCTCTATAGACATTATTCTGGAAAAGCATCTGAAAATTTTAATTTTGAACAATTTCTTTCTTATGAACACAGTAATTAATAACCCACAAGCTCCAGTAATGAAACATGAAGGACGTGTTCATTATTTTTTTTGTTCGAAAGTTAGGACGTGTTCATTTTTAATAATATTGAGAGGATTCATATTCATATACAAAATATTTCTTCCTTTTTTTCTTATTCTATGTGTTCTTTACAAATGGAATATAGTGAGTTAGTGGATTAGGGAGTCTATTCCAGAACGAATATGAATAAAATATTTCGAAATAAAGATATGAAAGAGAATTTCTCAATTCCATAGTAGACATGAAATTGAGATATTCTTTGGAATAGACTATAATTTATGCCAAAAATATCCTTCGAATTCTAAATTTCATTCTACGTAACTGCCAAATTCTCTTCTTTCCTTATTTTATTTCTCTTTTCATTCCTCTATATTTCTTTCATTTTCTATAATTTTTTGTTGCAAAAAAAAAAAATATTTATATGGCCTCTTTTTCTTATTTATCATAAAATCATGATTAAATTTTTCATCTAACAATTTTTTGTTATTGTACTCATTTTTTCTCTTAAAAAGACATCCCATCAATCATAGGTTCTCTCTCATCTAATTCTTTTCTATTTCGAATGACTTATTTAAAATCATAGGTTCTCTTTTTATTTTTAGTAATTTCTATTTTAATTAGTTGAGGAAAGTCATTTTTATTAGTATCTTTTTTTAATTTTAGAAAAATTTCATTAATCAAAATTCGCATTAATTAAAGTATAGAACGAGAATATTTTGATCATTAGTCATTATTATATTATTTAAACTAAATTTTTATTCTAGATTATCTAGAAGAACGTTGTTGGAATAAAAATAAAATAGTGAGTTATTTTCTATTCTATTATTGCTCTATTTCATGGTTTGCAGAAGGGGCTCATTATTTATAGTATCAACAAAATAGGTAATTTGAATTGTTGGTAATCTGACCTAAATTTGTATACATCGTTCTAACAAATATTAATATCTAATTTTTTTTGTAAAATTTCATATATTTAGAACGTCTTTAATTTATATTTTTTGTATATTAATAAACATGACTACATCAATCACGGTTACTAAATTCCAATTTTATTGTATTTTAAGAAATATATATATATATATATTTTTATGAAATACTTTAAGAAATATTATAAGATCTTTAATTTGTTGGTTCGTTCCACAAGTTATACTGCATCAATCGGTCTTAATTCAAGTATATACGTGCCCCACTACCCCACTAGTATAGTCTAATGATAAAAAATCATGTTCACGTGATAATAGCATTTCAATATATTTCAATGTATCATAGCAGTCAAAACTAAATTTTCCTGTGATATATAACTATGTATCTCGAGATTGCAGCTCTCCAAATGCTTTGCCCACATAAAACGTATGCTCTTTGTCACTATTTAGGCCGCTTAAATCCCATCAATTTTTTGTCTTTTGTTTATTATTTATTTTGATTATTTATTTTGACGCGCCAGTGAAATTTGAAACTGGAATTAACCCAAAATAACTAAATAACTAATCATAAAGTCTATATTTATAAATTTTTTTGAGGAAAAAATATAATTAATATAAAGACTATATTAAGTATGCAATGCAACAATTATGTTAGCTATATTTTTGCCAGAACTTCGTATAGATTTAAAGTAACAAGGCTTACAAGGGTCTCTAAGAGTAGCTCTAACAGTGTAACCAGCATCAAGAAGCCTCATAACAAGCCATGTACCAACGTAACCAGAGGCTCCAGTTACCACGACTGGCCCCTTCACTACACTTTGTTCCTTCATCTCTAGCTATAACTCTTACTCTCACTAAAATCAGAGTTTTTTCTTGAGATAAATTAATGAGAAAGTTTTAAGCTTAGTTGAGTGAGGAGTTTAGTCTTTCTCTGTGGTAGATATATAGGGAAACAAGAGGTTGGTGCAGAAAATTATGAGATGAGACTGGTTCATCATTGAAAACTAGACTCGTTAGTGAACCAAAGACTTGGATTTTTCTCATTTGATGGCTCTACCATGGAGTGTGTATAGTCATTTTTTTGTGTGAGGTGGTAGCTAGATGAATGATCCGCTAGCGGACATTCAACTCAGATACCCAACAAACAAACTAATCGTTTTTGGTAGTAATTCTCTCCATTTCATAACATTTGGATATGTCCATTTACTCTCATCATCTATCAAATCATGCATCATGCTGGTTTTTGTTCTTGAGGAATTCTGCTGAACTTTTGTATAGGCAATAATAATAAAAATAGTAAATGTAATAAAATCAGGATTGTATTTGTTGATTGGTATTTTTCTTCTCAATTAGTAAGTTCACTCAGAAGAGGTTAAAGAGTTATGGTGAATTAGGAATGAAGAGGTTATTTTAAACATACTAGACGATAGAACTTGAAAAAAAATTAAACATAAACAGAAAATATAATAATGAATGGTATCACGTTGACCGGCGAGTTTAGTGGTAAATGCTGGTAGTCGAAGCGTGTAACACGCCCCCACACTTCCTATATTTCTTGTATTTTAACAAACCGTTATTTTTTTTTCCCTTCTTGTAAGACCTACGCATTTGTCCTTAATTAATCTCCCAAAGTTTGATTGCAATTACATAGTTCAATCTAGAATATCTAGTATAAATTAAAAACAACAAATACAAAAAATACTGGGAATCCAAAGAAGGAGCAGAGGCAATTGCAAACCCTATGAGGTTTCAAGTAATATTGCGAGCTCATCTTGACATGTCTTATTCAGTGAGTTATTCTCTACGGAATACATGGTCGAGAATTTTGGCTCATTTCGCATCCACTCCCTACATTATAAGATATCTATTGTATTTTTTATTAAAATAAATAATATAAATTTTAAAACTTATTTATTGTAATTTGTAATGGCCATTTAAACAAAATAAAAGAGAAAATTAATAGAGAGTTTGAAATAGAGTGAATTTCATTAATCTAATTTTTTCCTCTCCTTTTATAATAAGAATTTCTCTCATTTTTCTTTGAGGACGCAACAATAATATACAACAAAATATATTTTCTTATTTCTCCTTAAAAATATATTTGGTTTGAGAGATCATAGTACACTGTTTCATTTCGTTTTCAAATGAAGATCCTCTTTGTGACTGTGCTATCGGAGTAGATACGGAATTTCCTCGTGATGTAAAATCGTGGAAGGAGATAGACTGCGAATCATGTATTAGAGGATGCCAATCTATATTTAGGTCAGTCGTGACTCGATCACATGGCTACATTTAGACTTGTCTCATTATTTATCATTATTTTATAATTTATTTTATTATCTATTTTGGTTAATTTTTTAGAAATATAACCAACATTCTAAAGAAAGATTGATTGATCTTTATAACTTTCAATTTGATTAATCTAATCATCATAGTTATGCTCCTAAATTCCTTAATCCGGTTATAATTTTGTTGAACAATTTTGATTTATTCATTTGTGTATTATGCCAGACTTTAGCTTTAAGAAAATATATAAATCTAGCACATATTAATATTTAGTTTGTGTAATATTAATTAGAAACTAAAAATTTGGTATACCATTAATTATAAATAGCAGCGTAGATATATAGATCTGTTTGAAATTGCATTGTTAAAAATTAAACTGACATTGTATACATGCTTCTGTATAGAATGATTTTATCAGTTATTATTTAATATGCTTTTATTGCTTAATATGCTGTGTGTTTGAGCCAACTATACAAAAATCATATTATTTTGCTTTGTTAGCATACAATTGTGCAAAGAAGCTGAGTTTTCCAGGCGGCTCAATAAATTTAGTGGTCATAAAAGAAAAAAAAATTAAAGGGAGTATTCCATAAAAGACGACATCAATTAGTCTTTTAACTCCCATGTAATTCACAATTAAGGAGACGGCAGGTGATATTTTGAGCGCCCACTTCTTAGGTTGAGCGCAATTCTAAATTAATTTTGATAATACCGATTATACCCTTTAATTAATGAGTAATCTGTAATATTTTCTCAGTTCAACTGTTACCATTTATACCTCTTTCTAAACTTGTCAAAAAGAAATTTCTCTCAACACGTACGTATAATGATTAATTAGTAATGACTCATATATTTCATTAAAAAAGTGTAACCATTTATAATAGTTCTTTACCAAAAAAAGCATCTCTTGAAAAACTATATAAGTGTGTAGGGCAATTTATTAATAAATTGTTAACAAAACTGTTATCAAATTTATTTTGGTTAAATGTACAGTTGATAATCTAAAAACACGATTGATAATCCAACTGTTACCATACTGTTGATAACAATTTGATCACAAAATTGTTACCATTAATAAATTTTTTTTCTTTTCACACTTGAAAAACTGTTACCATCCTGCACATGGAGCCAACAAAACATTTACTAAGAAGAAAGTGAAAAGAAAGAATTAGTTTCTTATTTGAATTTTGAAATTATGATAGCTTTTAACAGACATTGATTGGTACTTTTTTATGAGTGTTTGAATTTTTGAACGTAATATAAATAATTAGTATGCTTAAAAATGATTAATCATATTAATAAATATGATTTATGTGGGTTTTTCATAATTAGAAAATATATTTTATGTATGTGCTGCTCAGGAAGTTTTAGTTAAAAAATAATAAAAAAGTGGTTTTATATGCTATCTCCACGCGCTGAGACTTAGACAAGATTTTTTTGACGATTTTGGATAGAAATGCAAATGGTAACAACTTAAATTTAGAGAAGATACTATTGATTCATTCATTAATTAAGGATATAATCGGTATAATCACTATTTACTCAAAATTGTGCAAATTACAGGAAAGTAAGCGCTCAAAATATAATCAGCCTAAGAAAACATTGTGGAGACTTATTGTGTATTTGGGAGTTGACTTGCTCTTTAAGCATCTGCCTTGCGTAGAGTATCGTTGACAAGGTGTAATCTGTAACCAACAAAATTAAAGACTTTATTAATGACCATTTAAATTGTCATTTTCCTTTTAATGGTAATAACTCTCCATCATTTTTGGTGATGATAATTGCAGGCAAGAGTTTTGTTATTTGCATGCTCAATCTCTTTCTAGACAATTTTGCCCCTATTTTTAAATGATAACTTGTTTGATATCTTGTAATTATTTTGACAATTAATAATCCTCATTTAATAGTATCATAGATTTAGGAAGTAATTATTACAAATACATTCAGTAAAATTCCGGATCTAAACCTTCATTCAAAAAATAATGAAAATAAGCACACAACTTTAGTACTTCAACATGTATCAAAAGGTGCAAGACACCTTGATGTTTTAAAATCAACCGTATATGTATATTATGCTTATGAAGAATGTCAAAAAAAAAAAAAAAAATGCAAATGTGTGGTTTTCACACTTATGATTAATCTAGAGTAACCCTATAATTCACAATTCACAACAACACAATTATCATGTTATTCAATTATACTTGTTTCCAATTTGCATTAGTTATATATTATATAAACTAGATTCTGACGTATATATAAAATAAAATATAACCATTACAAAAAGATAAAATAGATACTAATTATCCAAGAAAAAAAAATATATACTCATTATAAAAGTCATTTCGGATTTAATGCATCATCAATTTGGTTCTGGATTCACAAAAAACATAAGAAACACGAAATATAAATAATTGATTTATTTAAAGGTTTTGGAGTGAATGAATTTGACAAAATAATTAATTTTCTTATTTTCTTTGAGGTAAAGAAGGATGGAAGATGTCCTGATGAAGTTAATAGGGAAATATATAATTGCAAATATCTAATTAATTTTTTCCATTTTAATATAGGGGTAAACTTGTCCAAAAAGAAAATTAGCCTGTAAATATTAATGGGTAATAATATTTTGAGAGCTCACTTTCCAGGGTTGAGCACAATTTTGAATAAATAATAAATATACCGATTATACCCCTTAGTTAATAAGACAACGAATGAATCAATTATTTTCTCTCAATTCAAGGGTTACCATTTGTATCTCTTTCCAAAATAACAAAAGAAATTTCTTCACTCACAGTCACCACGTGGAGGTAGCATATAAACTATTTTTCTTTTTTTTTCTTCTTTTTGCCAGAGCCTCTTTGGCAATATATATGTACATTTTTTTTAATCTAATTCTAAATTATGAAAAGACTCACATAAATCATACTTATTAATATGATTAATCTTTTATAAGCATAAAAATTATTTATATTTTAGAAATTATCAAATCTAAAAAGAAAATTATTAACATATTATTAACTAAAATGTTAATTTTAAAATACTTTATTAACGCATAGAAAAGTTACATTTTATTAAAGCATAATAAACTTCTTAAACATTTTGAGGGAATATTTGTTTTCAAATTGAACTAAACGTGTCAAGAAGAAAAAACATGAATGTTTTTTATGTATATAATATAATTACGTTAAAAACAATTAACATATAATATAATTATCATCAAACAAATCATAATAATTAATCAAATTTATCTTGTCGTCATACAAATCATAGCTAACATATAATATAATTATCTATTAAATAACTTAAATAATATAATATACATTGTTACTGAAAAATGCTAAAAGCCTAGAGCACAAGTAATTGCCTCAAAATGTTTTTCTCGGTTACTCTCCTTCTCACAAAGGCTATAAATGTCTTCATCTTCCTACAAACCGACTATACATTAGTCGCCATGTCGTGTTTTGATGAAAATCATTTTCCCTTTCACCATCTCTCGACAAACTCATCGCCCTCCAACCCACATACATCTCAACATACTACTCTCTCTCTTCTTGAAACCACTCCTTCTATCATAACACCATCTTCCGCACCCTCCCTTCCCGAACCACAACCATCAACTCATCCCATGGTCACTCGAACACGTGATAACACTCGCAAAGTCAAGAACCACACCGACTTTGTCGCCTATACCTCCACCAAATATCCCATCCCTACATCTCTGCCTCCTAATGAAATTGAGCCTACTTGCTTCACAACCGCGAACAAACACCCCAAATGGCGTACTGCAATGGAAGAAGAATTTAATGCTCTTATTCAAAATAAGACTTGGACCTTAGTACCACCCAACCCCACGCAAAATCTTGTCGGGTGTAAATGGGTATTTAAAATCAAGAAAAACTCTGATGGCTCTATCCAACGCTACAAAGCTCGACTTGTTGCAAAAGGATACCACCAAGAAGAAGGTATCGACTATACTGAAACATTCAGTCCCGTTGTTAAACCCACCACAATTCGTGTTCTTCTTACCATTGCTCTCTCTCATTCGTGGACTATTCGGCAACTCGACGTAAATAATGCATTTCTCAATGACGAACTCGAATAAACGGTTTTTCTGCAACAACCACCAGGCTTCTCGGACCCTACTAGGCCCCATTATGTGTGCCAACTTCACAAAGCACTTTACGGCCTCAAACAAGGTCCTCGCGCATGGTTTTACAAACTCAAAACCACTCTATCTAGTCTTAGCTTCGCAAGCTCAATTTCCGATCCCTCTCTCTTCATTCACAAGACGGATAATGACCTCACCTTCATTCTTGTATACGTTGACGATATCCTTATCACTAGGAACAACAACTCGATCATCCAAACTCTCATCAATGATCTTCATTCCCAATTCTCGCTCAAAGACCTTGCCCCACTTCGCTACTTTCTTGGCATTGAAGCTCAAACTTCTCCCGAGGGCATTCATCTTTCCCAACCTCAATACATTCTCAACCTTCTCCAAAAAGCCAAAATGGATGGCGCTAAACCTTGCCCATCGCCTATTCTTGTAGGAGAATAACTCTCCAAATTCGATGGCGAACCCATGGACAATCCTACGCTCTATCGAAGTGTTATTGGCGCCCTTCAATATGCCACCATCACATGCCCTGAGATCTTGTTCGCCATCAACAAAGTCTCTCAATTCATGCACTCCCCAACAAGCACACATTGGACCGCGGTTAAGCGCATTCTTCGCTATCTCAAAGGAACGATCACTCTAGGGCTCCAACTATGCCCGGGGACATCTCTCTTTCTTCAGGCCTTCTCTGATGCTGATTGGGCAGGTTGTCCTGATGACCGGCGATCCACCACAGGTTACTGTGTCTTCCTTGGCCCAAATCTAATCTCGTGGAGCTCCAAGAAACAAGGGACTGTCTCTCGCTCTAGTACCGAGCCTGAGTATCGTAGCCTTGCCATGGCTACCCAAGAAATCGTGTGCCTCCAATCCCTTCTCTTCGAACTTCACATCGCTCAAACAAGAGCCACTGTCATATGGTGTGACAATATTAGTGCTACTTACCTTGCTCAAAACCCGGTGTTTCATTCCCGCACTAAACATATCGGCATCGATTTTCATTTTGTTCGTGAGCTCACAACTTCAAAGCAGCTACTTGTCCAATTCATCAGTACTAAGGATCAGATCGCGGATGTTCTTACGAAGGGATTATCTACTCCACGTTTTCAACTACTACGTCGCGCGCTCACCGTTCAAGAACCGGTTTCGCTTGAGGGGGGGTGATAGAGTCTTAGGTTATTAATAGAATATTAGCAAACTAATTAGGAGTAATCACTCAATGTATGTCTATAATTCGTTCCCTAAATGAGTGGTTAGAATAATTCTAACGACTAGTTAATTAGTGACTTAGCTTAACTCAATTGTACTATAAATATACTTTTATATAATCTCTTAATTAATGAAAAACATAATTATTCTTGTTCATTCTATTCTTCTCAAACTCTCTCCCTCTCAGCAGGAAGAGAACTTCTTGCTCATTTCTGTTCACATAATACGATTCTTATCATCTTTGTCTTTACAGAAAAAGGGTCGTACTGACAAAAAATTTCGTATCAACATCTTTGCTTTTGTTGGTTGTTTATTTGTCAGTTTCCTCTCTCCACTGTTTCTTCTTTTTCTTGAATTAGAAAGCTGTACAAAATACTTCGTATATAAAAATAGATAATTAAATAAGATTTGATCGCATGAGGGCCATGACAGCCCTCTCTCTAGATAGAGAGACTACACCGTAAACACTATATATATATATATATATATATTTGAATGCTAAGGGTTTGTTTTGTATGTATGTTCTTTAAAAAGTTTGAAAAAAATTACGTGCTAGATTTATATCAATTGTTCCTAAAGAGGTCACAGTAAAAACAAACAACCGAAAGACAATAAAAAATCCAATTAGATGTGGGCTCTAGCAGGTTCACGTGCAAACTTTTGCACCTAGTAGAACATGAATATTTGATTTTCCTTGAAGATCCTTCTATTCTTTTCTTTCCGTACACCAGTGCATGTATGCACCATAAACACATTAATCAGTCCATTTAGGTTACGACTCCAAAGTCATTTTTGGTTGTTACTTGTATGAATAATACTACAGATGTCTAGACAAGAGTGTATGTAAAGATGTGACTAAATACAAGAAAATTCCCTTTTACATAATTTGATTTTTATATTCTTATGAATCACGATAAAAACTTTCAGCATAATGCAGGAATTCCCCTGACAAATTATTACAGTTCTTAAAACAACATATATATGTTAGAATTGAAATAGTATTTTACGTGCTAAATGGTCTACTGTATTTTAAATAGCTTACTCAGTTTGATAAAAAATTAGCTACTTATAAAAAACAGTTTGATAAAATAAATAAGATTAAGAGTACGTTAATTAACATAGTTTTATCATAGCTAACTTACCACCTTACTATAAATGGTACGAAAAAGGCGTGCGTGGAAGATCGTTGAGTTCTAATTAAAGTATCAATATGTGTGGTAATGAATGATAATAGTTTGACGGTCTTTCATTTTTTTTTTCCAAAATTTGGAATAAAATTGCTCATCAAATGAAATTGACAGTAAAACTCGCTATCGAGAAAACAGCTTCTTGTTATGGACATGTACACTTTTTTTGGTTGCTAGCTAATGACTTTTGGGATCTGATGTATAAAGTGGTCAGATTTTGATGTAGCTAATTCTACTGTAATATGTAGAAAACGTAAAAACTAATATAAACATGGAATTTTCTACGGTGTCCCGAAAATGTCCTCATCCCCTTGATGTGGTAGGGGTAGGGGTGGCAACGGGTCGGATTATATCCGAACAGACCCGAACCGTATCCGAGAGAATATCCGAATCCGATGAAGAAAAACCAGATCCATTCGGATCCGGATCCGGATCCGGATATAGGTTTTAATATTACAGTCGGATCCGGATCCGGATCCGGGTAATATCCGGATCCGAATAATCATTAAAACGGATATCCGTTTTATAAAATTTGTTAAGTCCAGCCGGTTTCAAAATGACTCATTTTTTTTTTAAAGTAGTAACGGTTTTTATTAAAGAACCGTTACAGAATTAGTAACGATTTTTTAAAATTAGTAACAGTTTTTTAAAATTAGTAACGATTTTTTTAAAATTTGTAACGATTTTGGACTATTTAAGCAACTTTGTAACGGTTCTTTCATAAAAACCATTACTAATTGTTGTAATTAGTAACGGTTTTTATGAAAGAACCGTTACAAATATGCATAAATAGTCCACAATCTGTAACGGTTTATAATAAACCGTTACAGATTTTGCACTATTTAAGCAATTCTGTAACGGTTCTACTAATAGTGTAATTAGTAACGGTTTTTATGAATTAACCGTTACAAAGTTGCTTAAATAGTCCACATTCTGTAACGGTTTATAATAAACCGTTACAGATTTTGGACCTATTTAAGCAATTCTGTAACAGTTCTTTCATAAAAATCGTTACTAATTTAAAAAAAAAATAAAAAATAATCTTTTTTTTAACGGATTTGATACCCGATTGGATCAGGAAAATTATACAACAATGCCACTACCGCCAGATGGTCTGGCGGTAAAGGCTAATTTGTATCTAATTACCTTGTTTTAAGGCCGCTGACGGAAAATTTGAAAAATTAGGCACTACCGCCATTGGTGCTGGCGGTAGAAGGTCTCTACCGCCACAATAGGTGGCGGTAGTGCTAGTTAGCTAATTTTTTCCAAAACAGTGCTATTTGCTGAATTCTCGATATTTGTACTTATTAATGATATTCGGGAGATATTTTAGAAAGTAGTAGTATGTTGTATAAATTCTCGATATTTTGTATGCATTAATGATATTCGGGAGTTATTTGACAAACATTTATATTTCTTATAAATAACATTTTTTTGTGATCCCCTTAAGTTACATAATTTTGTTTATATACTGAATATCCATTTAACTATCCGAAAAGAATCCGAATTCGTATCCGTATTCGATAATATCTGAACCGTATCCGTATCCGTATCCGTTTAATATCCGAACCGTATTCGGATCCGGATGGAACCGTATCCGGATCCGAATCCGAAAAAAAATATGGATATGAATATAGTTTGAACACATTCCGAACCGGATCCGATCCTTTGCCACCCCTAGGTAGGGGGCATGTTAGAGAGAGTTTTCCTATAAACATTATGCATATAGATATTATATAATACAAAAATACGAAATAGCACGTGTATAATCTTTGTGCTGATTTTGTCAGCTCAACCAAAGATATCATTTTGCTTTCACGAATGTGTACGAATATACAAGGGGACAAAGCTACCCTACTGAACGGACAACATACTGTCACGCATGTGCCACATTTGCTTCGAGAGGAATAAAACACGTCATGTTAATTGCTGTTAACGGGTAAAACTAAGTTGTCACAGTAAGTATTAATAGTAATTGATTTTATTAAGCAATCGATGACTTGCATGATTTTTTTTGAAGGAGAAAGCACAAGAAGCGACCCGTTCAATTAATTAATTAAAAAAAATTCGGATTACATTAGCAGTTGAAGAACAATAATGTAAACATAAAAGAAGAAAGAAAATCGAAATAAATCCAAAGCTATCTGATGAAAGCCGCCCTAACAGTTTGCTGACCAGTTTGTCGCTTCCTTCATGGCTATTCTTGCTAGGACTAGTGGCGGTCTCTTCTTGTCATTGACCAGTAATTAAGTTATCTATTAATTAACATTTTAATTAAGAGAAATTATATGTTCCCGACTCTTAATTAAAGGGCTGTTATTAAAGCAAAACTTCTTAATTAATGGGACGGCTTAAAAAGCTCCAAAAGAATCATCAGTCTCAAAACCTTCCATTCCAATCTGTTAGTAAAAGATAGTACAGAAGGGTACAGTAATAATATCTTAAGAAGAATCTGGCTATTGTTTCACCCACGTGTACCTCTCCAATACTCTCGCGCTAAAATTCTTGTTTAGATTGAGACAAATAGCTGTGAACTTGTTAAATCAATAATATGATAAAATCTCGTGAAACCAAATATAGAATATGAAATATTAATTCGGCTAACCATATAATTTCGTGTTAACAATCTTATTGAAATTGAGAAGTAATATTAGTAAACTTTAAGAAATCAAAGGCCTGACTGAAGCTCAAGGCCGGTCTTGTAATTTGAGAGATATTTGACGGGTTTTCATGAAGCGTTAAAATTTTAAAATAATATAAAATCAAGTACAAAAAATATTGCAAAGACAAGAAATTAATAGATGCTAAAAATGAGTTACGAAAGAGTTGTCTAACATTACAATAATAAACATTCTTAAAAAAAACAAAACATTACAATAACAAATAGTAGAGATAGAAAATTAACCTTAAATTGATAATTTGCAACAAGTTGTCAAAACTAGAAGCAATTGAAGCTTGGAAGTGGATGCATATGAAAAATTAGATAAAGTAATACCATGAAATTGAAGTCTACATGCAAAATTAAATTATTGAATAATCAATTGAACATGAAGGAAAAAGTATCTCGAAATTAAAAGGAAATTGGGCTAAAACAAGGAGGAAATTTTGTCTTTCTAATTTTCTGTCAACAATTTCTGTATATGCTTTAATTTCTTTCCAATTTGATTTTGTTTGGTTTTCTTTTTCTTTCTTGTCATGTCTTTTTTTGTTTGTCTTCCATCAATTGAACTAAAGAGTGAAGAACGAGAGGAATGAGAATGGAGTTGTATGGGCTTGAGCTGGATATGATTTATTTTGGGTTGGACTTGAACAAATTTATTCATAAGCATTAAAGAGATTAAATAGCTTGGAGACCTTGGATTTTTGGGGCCCTTAGGCAATTTGCCTACTGGGCCAAAGCCCAAGGCCGGCCTTGCTGAAGCTTTCGCAGTCGACTGACGAAGATTTTGACATATTTAATTCTTGATGAACAACTGAAAGAAAATAGTTGTTGCGCACTGGCTCAATAAGAAATGTCAAAATAATGTAGGGTAAATTTTATAATTCTAGGGTTGAAAAAAAATTCAGGATGTACATTAGGGTTGTAGATCTTTATACCTGATTGCACTTACAGGATTTAAATTATTTTCAGGTTCTAGATATTTATAAAATCGGTTTGGATGGGAGACAAAAGAGCTCTCTCCAACATTCCTCAAAAAAGAAAAAATCACAGTTTTCTTATATCAATTTATGTTGAGGAATTACGACAAGACTTTAGGAAGGAATTGACAATTTTAGTAGATACCATGACATAAGCTCCAACAAATTTATCAAATCTGCAATTTAACTACTTTTTTATGCTTCTATATCTATATAGAATGTTAGCACAACCCAGCATAATGATTTTAAGGCTATTGTATGTTGGACTTGATTGGTTGTTGCCTGCAGCAGCAAAAAAAATTTTGTTGTTTTTGAGACAATTAAATGAGTTGTTAAATTGAGTTAAATGTGTTTGTCGTAATTCGAATTTTAATTTTTCCCAAGAGTTGACGAAATATCTTACGCTTTAGTTAGTAAGTTTTGGCCTACATGAATAATTTATAAAATTAGTTCAAATTTTATTAGGGCTGCGTCCTTGAGTTTATTACTATCAATATATTAATCATCAATGCATGAAACACATTTAATTATATCGAATTTATTTTCAACAGTTCCAGTTTGCGTGGGAGATAGATGGCGGACGGAAGCAAATAATTATGGCAGGTTGAGGATCACTAGAGATAATAATAATTTGATGTTCGTTTTATTTTTCAGAAATGAAATCTATTAATATATATAATTTTAAAACCACTTTTCTACAGTATTTGCTCCACATTGTGTCACAACATTAATATTTTTTAAGCCCTTAGATTATGATCTAAGTGCTCATATTTGAGCTAAGACATGACCAATAAAATTGTTCAAAAAGTTTACACTCCATTTACAAGAAAATATGATATATAAACAAAACATTAGTTTCCATAAAAAAAATATAAATATGAAAGCAAAAAATAATCAAAAAATGGAACCTATAAAATAGATGTAACCAATAATAGATTAAAATTTGTGATGGATCCTATAAATATTGATAGGTAATATTTCATTTTTTAAATATATATATGCTTGATATCATTTTCATAGTCATAACTTCCAATAAAATACAAAATAAAAATATTTATCTCTCATTTCATTGTCTCATATGGTTTTTTTTTCAATTGATGTTTCTATCTTTAATAATTTAAAAAGCAAAAGAAAGACTATGAACATTTCGCGCAAAGCGCGTGTATTCCCTTGTATAGAACTAGATGGGACCCTCGCTCCGATTTGGCCCAGGCGTTTGTATTATTTCCAAATTCTTAGTGTATATTAATTTTCTTCAAAAGAATATTTATCATCTTATATATAGTAGTAGTTAGTGATACTTATCAGCTTTTTTCAGGTTACGCTTGAAACTTCTTTATCTTAATTTGTAAGATTGAAAATAAAATTAATTATCCAGCAAAGAATGAAAACGAAATTAAAATGATGTTTGTCATTAAATAGGGGTAAAATTATATTTTTCAAATTTTGGTAGGTTACACATGAAATTTCTTATTTTTATATGTGTTGCTGCACGTAGGGGGTGTAGACGGTTTGGATCCGGTCCGGATCTGGTTCCGGCAGTTGTCACATCATATGTATTTGCATCCATTAAATTTTTAGGATCCAGATAAGGTTCATATAATAAAACGATACAGATACAGTTCAATACTCCTGGATAAGGATACAAATTCAGATTTTGTTGGACAATTAAAATATATAATTTATATATAGTAAACTCATTTGTTTTATAAGTCTTCAGATATCAGTGTACATAAAATTATATGGAATCTGTATAAATAATAAAACTCATTAAAAAATTCACTATTCGATACAGACATACAAAATATCAAACAACCTTAAAAAATGATGGGTAAAAAAAGATTATGAGTTTGTCTTATACGATATCATATTACATTTTAGATTATTTAGACTATTATTTATAGATATTTAAAGATATTATATTATTCATAAAAAGATATTTAAATCAATATAAATTTTTGAATCCATAAATTATTACCGTTATTTGGCAATTTCGGCAAAAAAAAAAACATGTCCATTTATTTGACAATTATCTAAATCATTATCATGTACTAAAACTCAATACCGAGTCTTGATCTGGATCCCAATGAATCCTGGTATCTTTTCGGATCCGCTTCGGTTGGATTCGGGCACTGCATGTACCATATACACCTCTACAGACATGTGGTATTTTGAAACTTTACTGAGCATATTAATTTCATGATATTTTCATTTTATAAAGAAATGCAAAAATATTAATCATAGTATAATAATCTGACTATTTATTCCTCAATCAGTACGATTTTACAATATAAAAGAAAACTTTATAAATTAAATTTAAAGTAAAGTTAATATATGTTATATTATTATTAATCTAATAGCATAATAAGTTATATTATTGCTTTATTAATATCTTATATTATTATTAATTCAAAGTCATAATATAAAAAAAATATACTATTGTGCAATACTATTAACAATGATAAGCTTATAATGATATGCAATTAGTCAATTTTATTATTATTATTATTATTGTTGTTGTTGTTGTTGTTGTTGTTGTGTTGTTATTATTATTATTATTATTATTATTATTATTGTTGTTGTTGTTGTTGTTGTTGTTGTTGTTGTTGTTGATAATAAGTTGATGATAATAAAATATTTTTTTCACTAAATTTTCTGAATTCAATAGAAATAATGGAGTTCAAACTGGACCCTTGGTTAAGCGGAAATATTTTTGTCATAAGTGCAAAATACTTAGCAGCACTGTAGTTGGGAATTGGAGCTAATTATCTTCTACATACTTTTGTCACTTTCACACATGAAGTTTGGTCTTCATCTTATAATAATTTATATAATATTCTCTTAAGGACACACTCAATATTGCTCCTTACTTGAGATTTTGTAATTTGTAATTGTATACACCAAATTCCTCCTTTAAAATATATTTTTATTAAAATAATTATTCATTAATTTTAAAATATGTTTTTATATTTTAGGATATATTATAAGATGAAGACCAAATTTAATTATTAATTAATTAAATAATGACAATTAATTAAATAATTATTCATTAATTTTAATATAATTTATTACTAATAAAATAGCGTAATATCAAACATTAATTGATACTATTTGCTATATATTATTATTCCTTAAAATAACTGAATAAATTAAAAAAAATCCTTAAATAAATGGAAATAATTATTGGTTTCAAATTGGGGATACATATCAAGTTAAAATATATGGTGGGTTCAAATGGGGAAAGCATATCAAATAAAAACATATGGAAAGTCCGGTTTTTTGAAATTCATTTTAGTCCCACATAGATGAATCGAAGAGAGGAGTAAGACACTTTATATTGCAACATGTGCATCGATTCCAATGTGCGTTAGGGCATGTTCAAATGGGCTAAACGGTAGGATTGTTGGGCTGACCCGTTCAAAAGAAAATGTGGTGGAATTGATGATGTGAAGAAAATGCAAGCACAACTCTCTTTGGGGCCATTTAAATTATTCAGTTTCATGTAACTAAATATACGGTGAGTTATTGCTTAATTATTAAATGACTCGCCTCATATTATGGACTAAGTAAATGTCACAGAAAATCGAAAAAGGTGAAACGTGTCATCTGGTGGTGCGAAGTTCATGCCGCTGTATAGTGTTAAGAATAAGGGAGCAAAAAATAGACTGAGAAGTGTCTATCAAGAAAACAGTTTATTGTCATGTTTATTCTCCAATTGACAAATAGACAGTTTGTCTTATTAGTTATTAATTTCACAGATCTGAATCTGACATAAAGTGATCCGATTTTGACTATATTGTTTCTAATGTAGCATGTAGAAATAAGTATATAAATATTATTATGTTAAAGAGATCATATATATTGCCCCAGGATTTCCCCCTGAATTTCTCCAATGACGTCAGGTCCGTTGGTGACAAATCAGCTTAGATCTTGGCCCGTTTAATTTGGGTTGTATTACTAACAAATCAGTTTTGGGCTGAATTATCATCTGCAACGAAATAACCTAACTTATAAGTAAAAGCCCGTTCAAAAAATTCAAAAGATTTCAAATTTATTCAAAAAAATGATTTTTTTTATATCATTTTCATAAAAAATAAACCAGCAAATACCACCTCTTTCAAAATAATATGGCATCTACCATTTTCGCCACTATCACTGGTGGAACATATGAATTTTTAGTTTTTTCAAAAATTTCTTATTTGACTGATTAAACACGATTAATTACTATAAATGAATAGTATTTCGCTACTGGTAGTGGCGGAACATGAATTATTTTTTTTGTTCCGCCAATGGAAGTGGCGGAACACGTAAAATCCCATTTTTGAAATATTATAAAATTCACATATTCCGTCACTACTAGTGGCGGAAATGGTAGATACCCCATTATTTTGAAAACAGTAGTATTTACTGGTTTTTTTTTTTAAAAAATGGTATAGTAAAAAAAAATCCAAAAAAATAGGCCTAACTTAGCACTAACTCAAATAAAATCTAGGCCGAATTATCATCTGCACCAGAATAGTTTTTTTTTTAAGGACAAATTTCAGGCTTCTGAGGGACGAGATTCTAGGAATTGGTGGTAATTTTGCATTAATTTTTGTTGCGAATTTTTGGCCATTTATTATAACATGTGGTAATTTGGTGAAAGTTTTGGTGATTTTTTATTTATTTTTGGGTTGATGGTAATTTATGGAAATTCCCCTTAAATTTTGATTCCAATTTTTTTGTGTTGGAAATTTATGAATTTGTCTTTTTTTACTTCTTTTTTTTCAAGTTCCAGTTTTTTTTCATTTTTTCTAATTTTTTTTTCAACTTTATATCATTCTTATTGTTAATTTGGTCAAAGATATCTTCTTCCCACCATGGCCAGAAAGGTAGGCTTCTAATTTCATCCCTTTTTTGTGATTTTGAAGTAAATTTTGTTAATTTCCAGCGCTTTTTGATATGGATTGTTCCAGTTCAGGGCTGATGGTAATTATTTTAGATTTTGTTCATGTTATTTTTCTCGGTTTTGCATAATTCTCGATTTTGTTCCTATTTTTCTTGTGTTAGTATTGCAACAAAGATTTTTAATTCTGTTTATTTTTTTATTTTTATGGCAGTATTTTTCTTCTACTAGTACTTTGTAATGACAGTAATTTTTAAATCAGTAATTTTATGGCATAAATTTGTTGCCAAAATTCTGAATTTTATATTCATTTTTGTTTGTTGTTTTTATTTTTTTAGATAGTAATTTGGTATTTTTCAGTGTGATTCTTTTAATTAGCCTTTCTTTTCTGACTTATTGGATACTTTCTCTTCCAATTTTCACTGGTGGTAATTTAGGGTTTTTTAGTGGTGGTAGAATTCTTTTAATATAGGGTTTTTTGTTGATAGCAATTCTTTTAATTTTTCCAAGATTTTCCTCTGATGGTAATTTTTGATGAATTTTGTATTAATGGTAATTTGGGATGAATTTTGTATTAATGGTAATTTTTGTATTAATGGCACTTTGGGGATGATGATAGTTACATTTTATTTTGGTAAGATGAAAATTTGTTGAATTAATAATGGTAATTGTTCAAAAAAAAGGTTACTTTTTCATATTGATGGTAATTTATTCAAAGTAACTTTTATGAATTTATAAATGAAATTTTATATTAATAGTAATGTTTGGATGTGAATGGTAATTTATTAAATGATAATTCTTTGCATATGATGGTAATTTATGGAAATAATATATTTTTTTAATGACAATTTTCTGATATTGGTGTAGTGGTAAGTTACGCAGAAAATAGTTACTTTTTTTATTAATGATAATTTTCTGATGTTGATGTAAATGACAATTTTTTCAGGTTTTAAGAGGAGAAGATCTAGATCAACATCAGTAAGAAAAAAAACATGAATACACTCGCTCACCTAATTATCTTTTGGCATAAATTTAATAATGTATAAACAAAAAAATAGGGAATTACATCTTTTTTGGCATAAATTTAATAATGTATAAACAAAAGAATAGGGAATTATATATTTTTTGGCATAAATATGTTGTAGTTTAATTTTAAAAGAATAGAATAATACTATCAGGTATATATATACAAGATTTAGTTGTATTATTATCTCAACTTCATGTTGGAATTGTAAAGAAAACAACCCGGAGTAATAACGATACCCACGTGGTTATTACAACAGCAGCGGAAACGATAATCAGAGATTATCAAAGTAACCCAAAAAAAAAACAATAATATAAGAAGAAAGAATTGAACAATAATGGAACTTCAAAAAATAAGAAAAGTTCTTATTACAAGAGCAAGAGAGAGAGATACAAAAATTGATGTATGAGTGGTACTAATATCCCCTTTATTTATAGATTTATGGCAACATTTATGTGGTTATTAAAATATAATCATATAATTGGTTGAATTGTATTTTTGTTCCATCCCCGATTTAGTGAGAACCGTTGAATTTGTTTCTGACCATCATATCTTAATCAGATGATTTCAATAAATCATAATTCAAAGTTACGTTCAATTATTAATACCAATATTTAATGAAGAATTCACTCATTAAAATATAGATAATTTTTTCTTTTCTTCTTTAAATTTTATGACTTTTAATGAATATTTTATTCTCATGTTAAAATCATCAAATATAAACTTGTTAAAATTTTCTCTTTATTTTGAGTTCCATATTGTTGTGGTTCCAATTTTTTTTTTTTTTTTGTAAAAATATGTGAATATACACTATATAAGAGAATATGTACAAAAACGATATACTCATTAACTCATATTTTATGTTTTATCTCTCTTTGAGCATTCTCAAAATGCTTATTCTCAATTTTATCCCGACCGTAGGATCAAACTTTTTCCAAATTTTAGTTTTTCATTTAAATTATTATCACAATATAACGTGATCAATTAGACTAACATTTCGTATAATATCTCCAATTTCGTGAGAACTATCATATCAAATAAAATTTCGAGTATTAAAAACTATATTGTATTACTTATTGTATTACGATTTAAAAAAAATTATGTCATCAATTCATACATAATCTGTATCATTTTAACATTAAAAAAAATAAATAAGAAATAAGAAAAATAGTGGTGATATTTTTTTTTTAAGAAAATCAGTCACGTTAGATTTTCTTATGTATAATCTACATATTTTTTTCCTTATATACAATATCTTATTTCTTTTTTGCAAATTATGTTAAATATAATAATTATTTTTATCTTTTTTAAAATTAAACATCTACAATTAAATCTTATGTGATTTCAACTAAAATCTATGAAATAAACTATCTTGCATGATTAGTACTTGATTTTTTTTCTAATATAATATGTCAAGAAATAACGGCATAAGAAACCAAAGAAAAAGAAAAAAAAGATGATATTTTATTTTTTTGAAATTTTAATGGAAACATAAATTGATATCATAAATTATTATCCAAATTATTTAGTCGGTTATTTTTTTTTTTTTTTTGTGAATTTATTATTTATATTATTTTATTTCTTATATGTAAATTTATTGTTATAGAGTTATCCATCCTTAAAAAATTATATGTGATATAGAAATATTTTTGAATACAAATGGATATATCTTGTGATGTAATTCAAAATGATTTTAAACATGAGCAACTTACTTAACATAATTATTATATATTATTCATGTATTATGAATTTATTTCAAACTTATATTGAATTTTCATAATTTAATTTATATATAGATTAAAATGAATAATAAAATTGAAATATTCGCAGCGAAGCATGAGTATTATCCTAGTGAGATTTAAATCACACAAATAAATCTCATTTACTTGTGCATGCCCATGTATTTTTTAAAATAAACAAAAATAAAAGAAAAAGAACATAATGATTTCAAATAATTGGGCCCATGGATCTTAATTATAAATAAGAGAATTAAAATGTTCATAAAAAATATTTGGATTGCCAGTAAGATACAGGCCAATAGCCCAAATAACCGAAAGTTGACGGGTTTATCTCTACATGTACTTTTTTCAGTTAAATTAGTAATGAACTAATGATAGCATCGACGGCTTTTTGGGGGCTCAAAATTTCAACGGCCCTAAAACAGATTCAATCTATCAGATAAAAGAAAGGCTATAAATAGCATTTTAAATCTTTATTTCAGATGTACATGCACTATTTTCATTATCGAAGGTATACTTTGAATTTTTAGGGTTGGCATAAAATTATCTACACAGTACATAATAGTATAGAATCATGAAATAATTAAAAGGAGAGCTCTTTCCCAAGATAGGTGCATGAAGAGAAGGAATTTACGAATGAAGTCTGTGCCATCAACATGGAAATTATAAAGCACCACGGTTTAAGCTTCTCCTTTTTTTTTGTGGCCAAACCTTATTAGCTAATATGGTAGAAGTATCACTCTACTAATTAATAGGTTGTGGTTTCGATATTCGCCAAGAGTGTCTTTCTATCAAATAATCATCCTCACTAGGAGTTCAAAAAAATAAAAATAAGCTTCCCTTTTTTAATTGTGAGTTCAATAAAAATAAAAAATAAAATAAGCTTCCCTTTTTTAATTGTTTTAATAGTTATGTAATTGATAATGTTCACATATTTAGACCATCTTAGTGATTAATAGTTTGGCAAGTTAAATCACTTTCCATGCAAATTTAGATAGAAAATAACATGAAATGCTAATGCATATAATATTCACATTCGAGGAGCATGTTACCCTATGTCAAAGTTTGAGGGGGCAGAGGGCATTAAGGACACAAGTATGAACCAAATCAAGTAGGCTCCATTTCAAAGACATTTGTCTCTTAATCAGTGACTGAAATTCCTTATGTATTTTTTTTCTTAATAACTTGTTTTCCTTTTAATTTGTGAGTATTTGTTTAGTCATGTCTCACACAGCTGACTTGTTTGTTTCAATCCTTCCATCTTATCATTTGTCACAAACCTATCGATTTTAATAATCAATCTACGGTGAACACTTGGAGAAAGCCCAAGAGAAAAAAAAAGAGTTTTGACCTCTCGTAGCTAGTTTAGAAACTCTCTATCAGAGTGAAGGGTTATAGTTTATAAATGAGCTATGTTTTACCTTTTTTGCATCCAAATCCCTTAGGCATTTTTAACCTTTGGTGTGCAAAATTTAAACAATCATATATAGATTTGACAACCAACACCGGATGTGCAGTAAATCAATTTAGTTGTTGATGGATTCAGGAGAAGATATCAAATCCTCTCAATGCTGCGAATGATTCATAGCAAGATATTTATGTACAGATTTGGTAATTGAGAATATGAAGTATCAACTAAAAAAATGATTAACTATATATATATATATATATATATATATATATATGCAATCTATTACAACCTAAAATGATGTTTAGTTAACTTGAAACTTTACCTTTCAGTTCAAAAAAACTAAAAAATAAAATGATGTTTAGTTTCATTCAGACATTGAGTCTAATTTACTACCATAATTAGTTAAGTACAAATTACAATAAATTTTTATATTATCAGAACTATATATATGTCTATACAGATTTTTATAACAAGAAGTTCATCATTACTAGTTAAAAAGTCAAAGATATTTCTCGAGCACCATTCCAAAAAAAAAGAGTGATGATAGCCTTCCTCCTATTCTTCCCCCCAACTTCTTGATGATGTGGCAATTTACATTTAATAGACTGCTAAAAAATATAAAAATAAATTTATGATCCCCATATAGAAAAATAAAATTTAAGTTTATCACATGTTATATTAGATTTATCATCTTATGTCAATTCATAATAAATTTGTAGTCTCTACATAGAAAAATTGAATTTAAGTTTATCACATGTTGTATTAGATTCATCGTTTCATGCCAACTCTTGATAAATTTGTGATCATATATAAGAAAAATGGGCTTTAAATTTGTCACATGTTGTATTAGATTCACCATCATAATAAATTTGCTTTGGTTTATTACACATTGTATTAGATTTATCATCTCATGCCACGTCATCAAGGGATTGGAGGGAATAATAGGGGGGGAGACTATAATTTTCCAAAAAAAAATAGACAAAGATATTATTCTAACTAGCTACACATCCATATTTACTGCAAAAATAAAGGTGACTAATCCACTAATCCAATTTAATTTCCCTTCCTTTTGATCTGATAGTTGATCATTACTTCGTGAATATCATTTCAAAATTGACAAAAAAACCATTGACTGTCACGAATGACATGGAAGGTTGTATAGAATGTACCGGTCGACCTGTTTAAGAGATAAATTATTTAAGGTAAAATTGGAAATCACGACGGGTACTGTAGCGGCCATGTAGCGATGAATTCAAATTATATGCTATTTTCTCATGTTCCTATATACACTATATACTGTTCTATATATACTATATACTGTTTTAATTTTTTTAAATATATATTGTTTACCGAATGAATTTTATTTTTTGTTTTCAGTTTATATGTTTTTATATGCTGTTTTTATTTTTTTTTAAATATATGTTTTATAGAATGAATTTTTATATACTGTTTGTTTGCAGTTCATATGTTTGTATTGCTGTTTTTAGTATATACTGTCATTACAGAGTCACTACAGTAACGTTATGGATTATTTAAATAGACAAAAAGATACTGAGACTGAGCAGGAATTTTCATGCATCCATCTCTGTATATATGTAGGGCACACCACGTGTTACTTGATTTTGATGCATGGCCATCTTTTAGCCGTCTATTTCTGTTTTCTTGATTTTCCATGGGCCCCTTTGCATGTGAAGTTTGCATAATTAAACAAAGTAAGTTCCTATCGATGTACTAGCTTTTATATCTAAGCAGTTATCTATACTAAAAAATACTTGGTAATAAGGGTAGTCCTTCTGTAAGATAATCATACAAATTACAATTTTATAATTTATATTTTTGAGTATTGATATATTAACTACAAGAATACATCAAATATCAAAATCATTACATTTTTAACTTACTCGTGCTAATATATTATCTTTTTCCTAGATTCCTCCCTCTCCATTATTTATATATGTATCACTGTTTGAGGGCTTCTGAGCCAAATTTCAACGGATGGAAATTTACCACGAGGGCCCGCAGGGATGCAACTAGACACGAAGACTTGCGATCAAGATTTCGGCCGTACATGGACCAACATAGCTAAATCGATTAATTAATTTAACACCATAAACCAGCTCATAATTTACCCCAATCAACCATCACTCTCTGCAACCGAATTGATTTGCCATCCATTGCCACCTCAGTTGCTACACAGTTTGAATGTATTTTTTAATTGAGTCACTTAGATTTAGATAAGTTAAATTGATCTTAGTGTTGGAACAAATTCAGATTATTTTATAGGAATCAGATGAGAGAACCTTAATCTAAAACTAGGATAATACATGCGCTTTGCTGCGAATGTTTCAATTTATAATGTATAAATTATAATTATGAAAATTCAAAAAAAAGTTTAAAATGAATTCATAATATATAAATATTATATAATAATTATGTTAAGTAGATTAGATATGGTTGAAATTATTTTGAATTGCATCATCGGATATTATATCTATTTATTATTCTTTAAAATAAATTATATATCACATTTAATTTTATAAAGATGGATAACTCTACACAAATTAATTTATATATAAAAATAAAATAACATAAATGATAATTCATAACAAACAAGAAACAACAACCCACTAAATAATTTGGATAATTAATTTATAACCTTAATTTAATATATTTGCATTAAGATTTCTAGCATTAAAAGACATCCTTTTTTTATTTCTTTGATTTTCTTATGCCGTTATATCTTGACATATGATATTAGGAAAAAAATCAAGTATTAATCGACATAAATGAAGGATATAAGAAAAAAAATGAAAATTAATTTATCTCAAAAAATATGTGGAAAAATAAGATAGGAGTTAGTGAGCGTATTATTTATTTATATGTTCTCTCATAAAGTAAAACTAAATTAGACCTATAACAATATGTAATTCAAAATAAAGAGAAAATTTCAACAAATTTATATTTTACGATTTTAACATGAGAAATAAAATATTTTATTAAAAATTATTTTTTTTTAAAGAAGAAAAGAAAAAAATATTTATGTGTTAATGAATAAACTCTTCATATTCAATTTCTATTAATACTTGAACATAACTTTGTACCAATAATTCATTAAAATTATGTGATTAAGATCCGACGGTCAAAAATAAAATTTAACGGTTCTCACTAAATCGGGAATGAAACACAAAATATCAATTCAACAAATTATAAGATTATGTTTTAATAACTGTACCCATGTTGCCACAAAATATCAATAAATTTGATAAAATAAAAGATTAAGATTTCACAAAAATTTTTATCGAATGATCTAAATAAAAGTGATGATTTGGCTCAATGAAATAACTCAAAGATAAGGAAAAAATAACGAGTTGGGGTTAATATTGGGAGTTCCTAAACTATTTCGAAATGTAAGGGGCTTTGAATAAATCCCATAAAATGAAGTGATAAAAAAAATGAAAAAAATTAAATCTTACATGGAATTTGAATAATTAATCACCATATTAGATATAAATCCTTTTCTCACCTTTTTCATATTAAATTGTTCTTTTTCGTTTTGTGCGTTCTTCTTTTTTGTCATGCTCTTCTTTCTCTTGCGATTTAATAAAATAAAATTACAACAGATATGAAAATAATATGCTATTGCAAATATAGAAAACAATAATAGAGTTTTATAAAGGACCTACTATTTTGTTGGCAATCAGATATACTATTTTGTTGCAACAGTCGACCTTCAGCAATTAATCATGCGTGCGGTCACATTCTTATCTCTGAACTTGTTTGTAACATGTTGCCACGTGACACCTCACTCATATAACATTGGTCTAGACTCTGGAGATCTCTACACAACTTCATATATTATATATGATATATATAGAGTTTTATTTTTTTCTAAATAGGGATGAAAATTAAATACTAAGGGTGCATGACATTAATAAAGTCATTATACCCTGCATAATTAACTATTACAAAAAAATTCGTGCATAATGTGTATGAAAAATAGATTTAAAATTTTATATGATTGATAAACTATAAAAATAATGCAAAACCTTCTTAAATACATTATCCTATAATCTTCAATCTGTACAACTATTTTTTTCTTCAAATTCCGCAAGTGAGACCAACAATTGTACTTTTAAATTTTACTTAGAGCGCATTTCACAGTACACAATGATTGCCCAAAAAGCTTGACATGGCTCAACAACTAGAGTGTAATTTTTTAAAATTAAAGTTAGTATAGACATAGATGAAAAAAATTTAAGGTGATTATAGAAAAAGAAAAATACACATGCAATCAGCATGTGTACTGATATAACTAAACTAACTTTAGAAAAAACACAGAACTTAAAGTCAAAATAATTTAATTGAATAATTTTGCCTTTCAAGAACTATTTCAGACATCCATATAATTTTTCATAATATTTTTTTTCCAATTATATTTAAAAATATTTTTGTGTTTTAGACATAATACAAGTTTTTTTTTGCGAATTTCCTATATTTTTTGTAGGATTGTGGGTGTATTGCCATTTTGTAAAATATATAATTTTTTCAATATAAGTTGGAATATTGAAAATAATAATATTACTTAAAAAATAAAAATAAAACTATACTAAAATGAGAGGGGTAAAATTGTCATTTTAAAAAATATAACTAAATGAGGGGGGTTATTAATAATTTTTAAAAAAGTTAAGGGATTTTTGAAGAAGGCTAAAAAGATAGAGGGATTTTGAAGAAATCTAAAAAGATGAGCGGTTTTTGATAATATTTAAAAAAGTTAGAGGGTTTTTGAAAAATTTTCATTAATGTAAAATAGTCACAACACTAAGGAAGTAGAATCTTAAATTTTTTAGTAAATATAGAGCTTTTAGTCTTACTTTTAATTTGTTGTCAATGAAGCTATAACTCAATCAAAATCTTAAATTAAAATATCAAATAAATATGAGAAAATACTTATGACTGTATGAACCGATTCAAGAAATGACAATACTCTACCTCATCCATTGAACGCACTGTGTGGCCAATTAAGAATGCTAAAAGTTGGATGTGAAATAAGAATAAGATTATAAAAAAACTACAGCCTTAAAATTATTAATAGTTTAAATTTGTTTAATTAGAATTTTCAAAGATTGGGGTGAGAATATCGATGCGTGAGTTATATTTTCGCAATTAATCAAGAAACAATCAAGATAATGTGACGCAATAAAAATACTCAAAAATAACTGAAAAATGGTGATGCCAATTATTTCATAATTTTAAAGATTTGACGGATAAATAAATTAATTTCAAATGTATGCTAATGTTCATTGCTGTTGCATTTGTTTAATTTTGATGCAAACTTTCATCTCGCAATAATTACGTATGTAATATGTTACCTCCATTTTTGAATTTGATAATGTGCAGATGATCCGCCACATGGAAGGATGCACCATAACATGATTTTGGATTTAGATTATAGTTTAATTTTTTTTTGGGATTTCGCTCCCGTTGGAACTCGCAATGGAGAAATTGAAGCTCAAATCCAAAAGCCAAACAAAGAGTTCTTTTTTGTTTATTTGTGATGCACAAAATACACAAATTTTATTATCGTTTCATTGGATGAAAAAAGCTTATATTATTTGATACTAGCTATAACTATTTATATATTTTATTACGTAATGTATAGCTAATTATGGACAATTCATTATTTTATAACTACTATCTAAATTTCGATTCTATTTAACAGATGAAATTAAATATTCAATTACCCCTTACAATAAAATATTTATTGAGATAAATATTAATATATGATATATGCAATATTTTGTATAGTAAAACTAAGGCAAGCAATCATGATAAATAAGAAATATTCATCCTATCAATTCATCAAATTGAATTAACATAAAATGGTAAAAGAACAAGTAAAACACTAGATACACCAAAAATGTATTTTAAACAACAATAAAATCACCCGTTTATAAAATAAAAAAATATTTAATTAAATCAAAATGAAAGTTTCCTAATTTTTAGTGATACTTTCACATCAACATAATTACAAACACTTAACAGTTAGATCATTCTTATATATCTAAAACTATCATTTTTATATCTAAATCATAAATTTAGTTTCAAAGTCATAAACGATATCTTATATAGTAAGAACATCTTTAGTTTCTGATGAAATTGAGTAAATTTTGAACTCTCAATACTCATTACGGTAATATCTCTTACAACACGTAAGAACAAATTGAACATTCGTAAATCACACAAAAGTATAAATAGACGACAAACACACAAAGAAACTGCATGTAACAACCACACCGTGACATTAAATAAACACAAAAATTTTCAACTTTTCCAGATAAAACTGTTACAGTAGCAAAAACCAAATAATTAAAAGCCTGACATTTCAAGCTTCCGTCCGGTAATACATTCGCCGACGACACAATTAGTCTCCGCAATAACTGTCGATTCCATTTAATAGATGACATGCCACCATCTTATGAAGTAATGGATTTGTCAAGTTTTGGTAAGGAATTGAGGGAAGTTTTTTTTTCCTCTTTAATAAACCGCGCACGGGATCAAACTCACTCATTTCCCGTTGTCTTGTGGTGATAAGCAATCTCCTTTATAAAAACCCATTTAAACCCCTTGCATCACAGAAACAAGGCATTGCCATAAACCATAAAAGGAATAGAGATTTGTGGAGATTGTTCTGGTCATTTGGATCTCTGTTTAATCACCGAGAGTTCTCGTTTCATGCAAGGTATGTGCTCCTTCTTTGTTGTTTTTAGTTATGTTTTTTTCTTTTTCATGCTTGTTTTGAGGTTTCTCTACATAGAAATTTATTTATTTAATTCGATGTGTGTGAACCTTTTTGCGAGTAGTAGCAGTGCAATCTGTTATTGTGATTTCTTGAGGATCTGAGCTTTTCTTTTTTTGGTATATTAACAGTTAACCTGTTTGATTAAGCTTGGTTTTATACGAGGGATTTTCTCTTCATTTGACTCTCTCCCTCTCTCCATTTTATTTTGCAACAGCAACTAAAATTTTCCATCTTAAAAAATTTCAAATACAACAAAATTGTGCAGCCAGAGTTCCCTTGAAAAGCAGGTTGTCTTTCTAGTCAATTTTTAAACCTTTTCCATACAAAAGCCTCCTCATAAAGAATTAACTTTGCGCCATATGATCATTAAATCCACTTCTTTTCCAAGATCTGATGACGCAATAAACCCCCCATCAAACTCACTAACCAAACTATTTTTCATAATTTTTCTTCCTAAACAGGTCTCATTTCCAATCAAATGGATTTCACTGGCGTCTCATTCAGAGCGAATGCATGCGCAACAACCCAATTGAAAAGAAATGAAATTTTTACTACTAAAAATGGGTTTTGGGGACCAGAAGGTTCTGGAATTGGAGCTGGCAGTAAAATTACCAAACTGGGCATGAAGAAGAAGAAGATTGGATCGCCCTGCTCTGTCGTTACTTCCGATATTTCCCCTGAAACTATGGTAAGTTCTTCATTTTTATTTTACCACATGGTAATTTTTTAAAGTCTGAAAAGTTTGGTTGAAAGTTGGTCATGACTCAATCTAAAAAAAAAAAAAAGAAAGTTGGTCATGATATATTTGTTTATTAAATGATAAAAAGCTTTCTGCCTTAAAATTGGAGTTCATGATAGAATTTGTCTGGGTGGTCTGGTTTCAGGTTGCTGTCAAGATGTGTGATTCATGTAGCAGATCACTGCATCAGACAAACAACTTTTGTTACTTCGATTATAATTGTCTAAAAAAAAAATTGGTAGCTTGGTTTTATGTCTAATTGGGATTTGGCCTAATCTAACATATTTTGACAAGTCAATAAACTGGACACTATCTAGAAGAACCTGAAACCAATTGTGACCTAGATTTGATCCGAATAGTGAACCATTACCAATCTGATCAAACTAACTTGATCCAACCTGACTTGACCAGACTTGGACCTGACCTGACGAACCAGAGTTACTCGAGCCCAACCTGACTGAACCTGACTTGATTGGATTGGGCCTAATTGGACATATGATGTCCCTTTACTTTACGTGTAACTGAACTCAGACCCAATCCAAGTAAAGGGAATTGACATAAACTTGGCCTTATTTTGACACTAAACCTGACACATCATTATCAACCTGTACACTTTTGCAAGTTGTGTAGTGGACCTAGTGGTGATAGTGATATTATCTGGCCGGCCGTGCACAGAGATCTAAATTTTTTGTTGTAAGCATGCATAATAGTTTCATCTACAGTCATATACCTTGGGTGAAATGAAATTGCCAAGTAATGACGAATATACTATGATATTATCTCCATCTATTTGAATCTAACCAACTATGTTTAAAACCCAAACAAATGCAGTATTTCAAAGCGCCCTCAATCGACAGGCATGCCGATCCGAAGGGCGTAGCCGCATTTATTCTTGGCGGAGGGACCGGAACGCATTTATTCCCTCTCACCAGCACCAGAGCCACCCCAGCCGTACCTCTCACAACCTCTCCAAAACCCTTCATTCTTTTTTCCCTCTTTTTTTCCAACTAATATTTTTATTTCATTATTTTTTATTTTTTAGGTGCCGGTAGGAGGGTGCTACAAGCTGATAGACATTCCGATGAGCAACTGCTTCAACTCAGGGATCAACAAAGTGTTCATCATGACTCAGTTCAATTCAGCGTCGCTTAATCGGCACATTTCTCGCACGTATAATCTTGGAAACGGGGTTACTTTCGGCGACGGTTTTGTCGAGGTAGGTTTTTGTTCCTGCACCTAAAAAGAAAAATAATCGTTTATAATTGAAATATCGTGTATATGCCATGTCATATGTGTGGTGTACGTACAATTTCGTCATACATTATAAAATAGATACTTTATCGTGGAATTAATGTAATAAATACACTCTTTCTCACCAAAAGTAAGTAACTTGTTCAACTCAATGATTAAACTGTCATTATGACACCGCTATGAAAATATCATATATACCCCAAAAAACTACAAAATATCACGTATACCCATCTGAAATAATGAAAATATCACATATATCTCCTCTCCTAATTTCCTCATAAAACTCAAAAATATCCAACCTATTATAAAATCAATTTTATTTTAATTTTTAATTTTTTATTTTGTTGATAATTAGGTTTTGGCAGCAACACAAACATCAGGAGAAGCAGGCATGAACTGGTTCCAGGGCACGGCTGACGCCGTCAGACAATTCAGTTGGGTTCTCGAGGTAAAATTGCGAAAGAGCCCTCGCGTTATGCGTAAATCGTGAAAAGGCCCTTTTATGATGATGTTTGTTTTTTTGTTGTTAATTCAGGATTACAAGAACAAGGACATAGAGCACGTGGTGATTCTGTCCGGCGACCAGCTGTACCGCATGGATTACATGAAGTTTGTCCAAGTATGTATTAATTTTGTTGAAATATAAAATATAGAATATAAATTAAAAAAAAAAAATTGGAAGAATTTCGGTGTGAATTTATTTTCTAACAAATTTGTTGTTTTTTATACAGTACCATATAAATAAAGGCGCTGATATAACTGTCTCCTGTGCTCCTGCCAGCGACAGGTAGACAATTACATACAAATAATATTTTGGAAGGAAATATTTTTTTTATTTTTATTTTGTTTGATTATGTAATTTTTTTTTATTTTGAAAGTCGTGCATCTGATTATGGATTGGTCAAGATAGACAAATCGGGCCGTATCACACAATTCTCTGAAAAACCAACGGGCGCTGATTTGGAAGATATGGTACTATTTTACTCTTATAATATAATTCTCTAAAATTAGGTTTTGTTGATTTTGTTATTTATTTATTTAATTTCTTTTTCAGAAAGTGGAAAATGGTTATGTGAGGCTGGCTGATAATCAGCCCTATATCGCTTCGATGGGAGTTTATGTTTTCAACCGACATGTTCTTTTCAATCTTCTCAAGTAATATATTTATCGTATTTTTATTTCATTTAATTTATGTAATGTAAGTTTGGAGAATTTATTGTCGTTATTTTGTTGTTTTAGGTCGAAATATGCAAAATCGAATGACTTTGGTTCTGACATTCTTCCTTCTGCTGTCACTGATTACCATGTTCAGGTAAAATTAACTTAAGTAATGTTATTAGGTTTTGGTTTGATTGTGCTGATATTTTTTATTTTTATTATTTTAATGGTAGTCATACATGTTCCAAGAATATTGGGAGGACATTGGAACCATCAAATCCTTCTTTGATGCTAATCTCGCTCTCACGGATCAGGTTTGTTATGCACACTTTCATGCCAATTCAAATTAAATTTTAATAAGACAAACGTAATTAGATTGAATGATTTTATTTGATTTTATTAATGCAGACTCCAAAGTTTGAATTTTACGATCCAAAGACGCCTTTTTACACATCGCCTCGGTTTTTGCCTCCTACCAATCTGGACAACTGCCGGGTACATTATATTATATATTGATATTTAATTTATTTATACATCATTTTGTAATTTATAATTATTTTACTATTTCCTAGACTGCAAATAGTTAATATACACGATACACTATGGAACATTGATGACCTATAAAAATGCACCTAATACTATACAGACACCATGTTATAATTTATCTTATAAACATAATGATGGGCCCTTATATTAGCCTAGTGGTCATGGTACCAACCCCACCTATTCATAGGTGAGCGGTTCGAATCCCGCGTATAGCAGGATTGATTTAAAAATTTAGGTGAAGGCATATGAGCTCACTTAAAAAAAGAGGAACAAATATCAAGCGGTTGCAGTTCTCCTTCAAAAAAAAATAATAATGGGCCCTTATAATAATATAATTTGTACATTTTTGTAGATTGTGGATGCAATTATTTCTCATGGATGCTTCTTGGCTCAGTGCTCAGTTGAGCGTTCAATAGTCGGAGTCAGATCCCGCCTCAACATCGGTGTTGATCTCAAGGTTCTAATTTCAATTTTCAAAATACGAATTTCAAGTTTCAAACTTTTGCTAATGGAACAATTTCACTATAAAAGGATACAAGTATCATATATGCCCCCCACAAAACATAGAAATATCATGTACACTCGTATCTTAATACTATATGTTTCAAGGGGTATAGATGATATTTAGTTATTTACCATTTTGTATCATATCGCACTTTTTTATATCAGCTATCAAGCCTAAATTATCCATCTTTGTGAAACTTAAAAATAAAAAAGTTGAAGTAATGAGATAAAGCAGGAAATGCATATGTGGCAATTTTTTGGTTGCAACCCTAAAAATGTCGAAATTATTTTCTGGTCAGGATACTCTGATGATGGGAGCTGATATTTATGAAACTGAACCTGAGATTGCATCCTTACTCTCCGAAGGCAAGGTTCCAATGGGCATTGGAGAAAATACAACAATCAGGTGAGATTCAAATCTCAAATGATTTTGATTGTTGTTTATTTTATTTTATTAATTTTGATTTTGTTTTTGTTGTTGAGATTGATTTTTGAAGTTATTAATCTTTTTTTTTATGATAGGAACTGCATAATTGACATGAATGCGAGGATAGGAAAGAATGTTGTAATCACCAATAAAGAGGTATATATGCATGTTAAATCTTATTTTACTTTATTTAATTTTTCTCTTAGGTTTAAGTCAGTTTTTGTGGATAATTTTCATATAAACGCTTGCAAAGCAGGAACTATATTTACACAGTCCAAATTTACCCTTGTAAAAGCTCAAATTTCATACCCAAATAGATTCGACCAATTTGGCATCTTTTTAATCTAGATAGGCTAATATAATATACTTTGAATTTTGAATTTGTACATTTTGGGTTTTTAGAGGGGTAGTTTAATATTTACACTTTAGAAAATCAAATTTGATCCTTTAGTTTTTGAAAGGGTATTATGAAATTCTTTTGAAATTTAACCTTAATTAAATTATATCAGGGTGTTGAAGAAGCTGATAGGCCTCTCGATGGATTTTATATCCGATCTGGCATCCCCATTGTTCCAAAGAATGCAACTATTAAGGATGGAACAGTCATATAAAGTATGAAATTATTAGAAGGTGTTGAGTGAGAAGTGGTTAATGTTTGGGTAGTTGTAACTCGTAATAATGTCGATGTTGTAAGTTGCTTAATGTTGTAAAAAGAATAATGGTAGCAGAACTTGTTGGTTTATGCTTTAAATAAAATAGTATGGTATTTAGCGCTGGCATTATTAATATTTTTCCTAGATATAATAGTGAAATCAACATCAGATAAAAATGATTTGTAAACTGAATTTTTGTCATAATTCATCTTACCTTTCATAAGGATTAAGACCACCTTATAGCTATTGTGGTTTAGTAGAACTCGCAAGTGCACGAAACATAATAATTAGTAATTAGGACTATTTATGCCGATCGTACTACAAAAGATGCATTCTATAACGGTTCTTAAATTTATTCTATATCGGTTTTGAACCGTTATCTATGACAATGTTACTAAACATAGTAAATAACCGTTATTAAATCCACGTTACTAAATCTGACGCGGTCAAACTTTAGCAACGGTTCACAAGGAGAAACCGATATAAATTATTGACCTTTAGTATCGGTTCTTAATAAATAACCGATATAAAATACTGAATTTCCGCAGCGGTTCTTTATGAAGAACCATTATAGAATCCCGAGAAACAACAACGGTTTTATAAAAGAACCGTTGCTAAATTTAACACCGGAAAATTATTTTTTATGCACTTAGTATCGGTTTTCTGTTAATAACCGTTACTAATCATATTTAATTTTTTTAATAACAGCCGATTTTCTGTGACTACCACATTGCTAGCACACTTAAAAAAAATATATATATATATATAAAAAATAAAATTACATATAAAATTACATATTTAATTAAAACATAACTATTAAGTCTTGTTGGATTTTGACGGTTGTACCCACACACCTTCTTCATGATCTGGACGCAAATAAGATATTTGCACTTAGTAACGGTTTTCAAGAAAGAACCGATACTAAATTTAACATAGGTATCGGTTGTTTCCAAAGAACCTATACTAAATGGGTCCTTGTTTCTGTATTCAAAATATGCATGATCTGAATAAAAAAAATTACAGATTTCAATTAAAAAAATTTACACATCTAAATAAAAAAGTAAAATTGCACACTTAAAAAATATATATATATAAAAAATAAATAAAATTACAAATAAAATTACATATGAAATTACATATTTAATTAAAACATAACTATTTAGTCTTGTTGGATTTTGACGGTTGTACCCACACATCTTCTTCATGATCTGAACGCAAATAAGATATATGTGTATTATGTTCAGCTTGCAAGGGTTCTATTCCGGTGGAAAATGGAGGTATTTCGTCGAAATGATCGTATTCTTCTTCGTCCACGACATCCCCAATACCGACAATTCGTCTTTTACCCGAAAGAACAACATGCCATTTTTTATCGGCCGGGTCGACAACATAAAAAATATGTTTTGCTTGTTTTGCCAATATAAAAGGGTCGTGTTGATAACCCAATCGGTTGAAGTCGACAGATACAAACCCTTCTTTGTCTTTTCTGACTCCACGGCGATTATCGATCCATTTACACAAAAATAGGGGGTATCCGAAATTTGAAATAATCTAGTTTCCATATCTCCTCAATCCAACCGTAATACGACATTGATGTATCTTCAGCACCTGATAAAGCTACTAATGTCACTCCACTATTTTGCACTGTGCTTTTACGATCTTGTTGCTTGGTATACCAGATAAACCCAGTCATGTCGGGACCATTAGACAACCATTTAACAGATTCGTCAATGTTTTCTGATCTCTGAGACTGTACTTTGTATGCGAACCATTTTACAAAATTAATATTATGTTCGTTGATTATCCATATTTCATCTTTAGAAGGATTATGTTGTCGTAACTCGGCAATGTGCTCATCCACGTATGGAGACACAATAGCAAGGTGTTGCAGGACTTTAAGCTGAGTTTTGTTTCGTAATTCGAGGCCCACTTTAACAAGTTTGAATCCAATTGTACCGGTACCGTGGATTCCCTCGTGTCGAGACATGGGAAAACCAATAGGTTCGACCCCGTCTAGATAATCAGTGTAGAACTCGATTACCTCTTCTGCAACGTACCCTTCAACTATGCTTCCTTCAGGACGACAACGGCTTCGGACAAGTCCTTTTAATTGACCCATCGCTCTCTCAAACGGGTACATGTATCGCAAGAACATTGGCCCACACATTTTAATCTCCCTGACCAAATGAACGGTTAAATGCACCATGATATCAAAAAATGAGGGCGGAAAATGCATCTCCAGCTCACAGAGGGTCAACACGATATCGGCCTATAATTTGTCTAATATACCGGGATCGATCACTTTGGAGCAAATCGAGTTGAAGAAAAAACACAATTTGGTGATGGAGTGTCTGATATTTTGGGGGAGAATTCCTCGAATTGCAACAGGGAAAAGCTAGATTAAAAGAACGTGGCAATCATGTGACTTCATACCAATCAATTTCAATTCTTTAATCGATAAATTTCTGGAGATATTCGATGAATAACCAGATGGAACCTTTATGGATTTCAAGCACTCCAACAAACTGATTTTTGTTTTTGTTTTGATAAAGTAAAACATGCTAGAGGTAGGAAAATTCGCTTTCCTCCATCCTGAGGTGCTAGTCCAGGCCGAATCCCCATTATAACCATATCTTGTCTAGGTTTGACGCCGTCTTTTGTTTTTCCTTGAATATTCAACAAAGTCCCAACCAGACTTTCACAAATGTTCTTAATTATGTGCATCCCATCCAAGCAATGCTGAATTTCCAAATTAGACCAGTAAGGAAGATTCCAAAATATAGATCTTTTCTTCCATAGGCCGTCCGGGATTTTGTCAGATTTCTTTCCAAATTGAACATTTACATTCTATATTTTTTCATAAACTTCTTTCCCGGTTAATGCCATTGGCGCATTCTGGAGTTCAACGGTGCCGTCGAATTCCTCTTTCTTCCGCCGATAGGGGTGATTCCGGCGAAGAAACCTACGATGTCCCATATACACGTTCTTCTTACAGTTAGGCAACCGTATAGAACACGTTTCTTCCGCGCAAATAGGACATGCTTTGGCTCATTTATTCCTGAAACCCGACAAGTTACTGTATGCGGGAAAATCATTAATCGTGTACAAAATCATGGCACGGAGGGTAAAAAATTCTTTCTTCCATGCATCAAATACACACACTCCGTCCCTCCACAGTTTATCAAGTTCCTCAAACAATGGAACCAAAAACACATCTATATCATTACCCGACTGTTTAGGACCCGAAATTAGCAAAGGCATCATTAAATATCGCCGTTTCATGCACAACCATGGAGGGAGATTGTAAACACATAGTAAAACTGGCCACGTACTGTGACGACTACTCATATTGCCGTAAGGATTCATCCCGTCCGTACATAGCCCTAACCTCAAATTTCTAGCATCACCGCCGAAATCGTTGAATAACCTGTCAATGTTCCTCCATTCGGGAGAATCAGCGGGGTGTCTGAGCATTCCGACGTCTTTACGGCAATCGTAATGCCACCGTAACAATTTAGCGTCTTTGGAATTTGCGAAAAGACGCTGATACCTAGGTATTATTGGCAAATACCAAAACACCTTCGCTGCGCGTTTTTTCGATCATCACTCTCATCATCCTTCTTATTGTACCGGGAAGCGTTACACTTCAGGCATTTATCCAAATCATGGTACACTCCTCGGTATAATATGCAATCATTTGGACATGCATTAATTTTCTCTACGGACATACTCAAAGGACACAACAACTTTTTCGCCCGATAGGTTGAATCCGGCAACTCATTTTTTTCCAGGAGCATTTCTCTTAACAGTTTGAGTAAAGATGTGAAACTTTTATCGCTCCATCCATTTTTGGCTTTTAAGTTGTATAGTTTAAAAACAGCTGACATTTTGGTAAATTTCATATAATCGGGAAATAACGGTATGTTAGAGTCATTATAGAAATTTTCAAAATTTTTAGGAATATCATTAAAATTTTGTGCTACATCATTTATCATTTCATCCAAATCATTATTATGTTCATTACACTGTGGAATATCTAAATTTTCTTCATTCTCATCCCCCAATTGATCATCTTGTACGAATGTGTCCCGATCTAAATTTTCTATATTTTCAGTTTCTATAAATTCATCCAAACCGGATACATCAAATACAATCGTGCTTGTCCCAACATTATCGCCCTCTCCATGCCATTTCCAATGGGTGTATCGCTCCTTAAATCCACGACGAATTAAATGATCTCTAACTTCTTCGATATTTCGCAATCTTCGCAAGTTCTGACAATCTCGACAAGGACAAAGAAGTGTATGTACATCTCTCAGCCTCATATCTTCCATGACACATTCCACAAATTCATCAATGCCTCTCAAATATTCAATTGTGTCTCGCTTGATCCCATACATCCAACTGCTACGATCCATCTGAAGAAAAATAAATTATATAGACCTAATTAATGTGATCAGATTTACTATAAGGCTACGGACCGATCAACAATCATAACCCACTCTCTGAATACTTTGTCTCATTAGCACACATACGTTAGCTGCAATATGATATTTGAGAAAAATCCGGCAGCACTTCCCCTAAGCTCTCCGAGTACGCCAACGCACATTTCAATGTGCGTACGTACCCTTGGAAACAATAGGAGAAATACTACCGAATTATTCTCAAACACCACATTGCAGTTAACGTATGCGTGCTAATCCTAAATGAGACAAAATATTCAAAGAGCGGTCCCAAAAACGAGGACTATTCGAGATTAATCCCTATTGTATTAATCTCGAACGGATTGAATTAATCTCAAACGGGTACCGAGACCAAAATTATTTTAAGCAGAGGTTGGAGAATATAATATTACCTTAGAAAAGAGAGAGGAGGAGGAGAGGGTGAGCAGCGCTGGTTGGAGAGAAGAAAATAACAGAGAGAACTTTCTTTCTTTTCTATTTCGCTGGTTGGAGGAGAAGAGAGGCGGCCAATAAATTCGTTGGAAGTAATCCTAAGATAGTAGCATCGGTTTTTAAAACAAAACTGTTACCAAAGCTGAACAGGACATTCTGCATCTGCATTGGTTTTTACAAAAAATCCGTTACCAAAGGCGCACGCCACATTCTGCATCGGTTCCTTCACGGAACCATTACAGATTTGCATCGGTTCCATGGAGGAACGTTACAGATCAGCATCGGTTCCTTGGAGGAACAGACACTAACACTATACGCAACGGTTTCTCCAATGAACCGTTACAGATTTTGCATCGGTTCTTTGAAGAAACAGTTATAGAATACCCGTCCCAACTTTTTAATCTTTTCTTGTCTCACTTAGCATCGGTTTCTGAGTTACAGCCGATATGAAGAGTTTAGAAATTAATTTCGAAACTGCCATTGGCCTCTTTTAGTAACGGTTCTCTTATAAACCGTTATTAAAGTGACGTTACTAAAAGTCTTTTTTGTAGTAATGCGATCCTCTTGTAGTAGTGCGATCCTCGGAATTGAAATTACCAGTTACGCACGGATTGGACTCTTTATGCCTATCTAAAGCAAGAGATTGTTTTGACAAAATTGAAATGTAAATGATATTAACATTATGTATGGTGTCTAGGATTCAATTTTCCTGTTTGACTGGATGTTTTTTCATTGGATGTTGCTCTTTCTATTAATTATTGTGCTAAGTTAATGGGGCTATCCTAAGATAGATACAAAGCCAACATATCTGTGGTCCCCGTATAATCTAAACCCAATAAGTTCTTTGTTAGTCGGTGTTTTCCCCTAAAGGCAACTGGATCCAATACTGTATCAAAGATATACCAGATAAAATATAAGATATTATGAAAATTCATCAATACTCCATTCATTTAATTAGTACATTTGAGATTTTATATTAAAAGATGGAGAAAAATACTCAAATGACTTCACTTATTTTGGATGGTATGAGATTTGAACTCTAAGCTCTAATATCTCAACCACGAGACTATTTGCAATAGAAAACATGAATAATTGAAATCATATTTTATTCCATACACCCAATGGTAGACCCTAATTATTCCTTTTACTTGCCCGCATCTCTAATCCGGATTCTTTAAACTTCTCATCGATTATGTCATCAAGTGTTTGCGCCATTTCAGAAGTCATGTGATTCCTGAAGTCTCCCACCATACCTTTCCTGAAGAAAGCCGTTCGTGATGCATGTTTATCATTAAACCCCGGTGGTCTCCAGGTAGTCTTGTTCACCTCTAAATTCTTGAGTTTTTGTAAGCTACATAACTCTATGATCTGTTCGATTACCCCTTGTTCTTCTTCTGCTTCTGAGAAAGCTCGACCGACGAACTCTGCCAGCCTCTTAACATGCTTCTTTGGCTCCACCAACATGTCTTCATACTTCAAAAATAAAACATTTTCGGGTCTTTCCACACTTTTTCTCCAAAAACCTAAAACATGATCCCAGATAGGACCAAATGTAGAAACACCGTCACAATACATGGGAAATAACTCGTTGAGAAGGACTTTGTGATCACCCTCCTTGTTTAACTCACAAGCAAAATGATACATCGAAACAAAAACATCCTTTGGGTCTCGACAGACATAAATGATCTTACAATCTGCATCAATGATTGAATTGGGGAGGAGCGAGTAAGGCAAATGGGTGCTTAAGACGCGTGGGGATGGAATGGCCTCTACTACGAAACTTGGATTCATAGAAAATTCCTTTTCCATATAAGCTACGCATTGGTGAGGATTGGTGGTTAGAAGGGGATGTTGATTTAATGGGTAACTGGTACGGGTCATAACGGAAAATACTAGGGCTTTCAACCATGTTGTACCAGATTTGGGGTAGCTTGCGAGAAAAAGATCCGTCGGACGAGAACAGAAGCAGTTTTGCATGGTTAATACACCTGGAACAAAAAACTCTGGTAACCAAAATCCTTGATACAATCTGTGCTTGCCTGGACCATATGATTTGACTGGAAGGCTGTTGATTAGGTCGCGGTATTCTTGAGGACAATCATTTTGAGTGAGATTTTCATTAGCTTCATCAATGGCTTTGAAGAGCACTGGAGCATCATGGGTGCTCGAAGTTTCAGCCATTGATTTGGTAACTAAATTGTTAGAATTTGAACTCCCAAATCTTTGTGGCTGGTTTGAGGAGAAAGAAATCACATAATATTAGTGCATATAGATGACATAAAAATAATTTGAGATAGGAAAAGAAGCGAGCTGCTCATTTATAGCACTATTATTTTTTTCAAGCTAAAAAATATTAGTGTTATACTTAATTGCTTCACTATACGTGGGCTGTTGCATGGGTTACTTTTCTACACGTGTGAAGTCGATTTGGCTCTTCTATTTTCATGACACGGTAGCATTATTGGTGGAGTAATAGGTGGGTTGAAGTATGGAGCTACTTTCCAAACTTACAAAAAATTATTTATATTTTCTATTCTTACACGTATGATTCTTATTTACATTTGTACAATTATTTTGACTCTTCATAAAAATGAAATATTTTAGGAAAAATTTTATTTGATCCTTATTCATGTATTAAATACATGAATTGACCAATAAAATCATTAAATGCATAAACTGTTATGATAAATATTTAAGTTTTAAATTATTTAAAATAATGGGATCCAAAAAGAGAGACTCATTCCATGCAAGTGAGAACTGGTTAATATTTTGATAGTAAAAACACCAAATAATAAATAATATTGTGTTTTAACTACCATCCAAGCAAAGAAATCCATATTGGTATTGTTTGTTAAAAATGTTAATTACTTTTGCATTGCATAAAAACTCCAAAATAAAAAAAAATGCTCCCAAAGAGACTCGAACTCAGCTATTAGGATTCGGAATCACAGCCTAAGATCACTAAACCACACACTCATTTGTGTTCGGAATCACAGCCTAAGATCACTAAACCACACACTCATTTGTGTGAACATGTGATGAATATCTTATTTATAATCTTTTCCTGAGAGACACGTGTCCAGCTCACAATGAACTTGAATTTCTTTGTATATAATAATAATAATAATAATAATAATAATAATAATACTTACTAGTTTATGTTTTAAATAATAATGGTATGGTACTTAGTGCGGACTTTATTAATATCTTCTAAAGGTATACTAGTGAAATCAACATCAGATAAAATTGATTCATAAACTGAAGTTTTCTCATAATTCTTACATTTATGGATTAACACCACCTGATATAGCTATTTAATAAACCCTAGGATCTAGTTGAACTCGTAAGTGGACAACATATAGTACTTAAGACATCGATCCTCGGAGGAGGACGGAAATTGAAATTACCAGCTAAAAATACCGATTGGACTATTTATGCTGATCTAAAGCAAGAGATTGATTTGACAAAATTGGAATGTAATTGATATTAACAGTACGTATGTATGGTATCTAGGGTTCAATTTTCTTATTTTACTGATTGTATTTTCAATGGATATTGCTCTTAATTAATTATTGTGCTAATTGAGTGGGGCTATCCTACAAGGAAGATGCAATCCCAATCTCATGACAAAGCCAACATATCTATGTTGGACCGGTTTCTTACTCTCGCTAATTTAAACCCAATAGGTTCTTTGTTATTCAGGGTCTTTCCCCTAAAGGCAACTGGATCTAATACTGTATTTAAGATATACCAGATAAAATATAATATAATTATGAATCAATACTGTATTGAAGAAAGACAATATACTCATGCTCGTCCATTTAAGATATACCAGATAAAAATTAAGATAATTATGAATCAATACTGTATTGAAGAAAGACAATATACTCCTGCTCCACTCATTTAGTTAGTACATACGAGATTTGATTAGTACATATGACATTTTATATTAAAAGAAAGAGAAAAATACTCAAAAAGTACACTTATTAATTAGTTGGTATAAGATTTGAACTTCTAAGCTCTAATATCTCAACCACTAGACTAAGAAACTATTTGAGAAACTATTTGCAAGATAAAACATGAACAATTTAAACCATATTTTATTCCTTTTAAAAGGTAAACCCTAATTATTCCGTGTACTTGCCCGAATCTCCAATCCGGATTCTTTAAACTTCTCATCGATTACATCATCAAGCATTTGCGCCATTTTGGAAGTCATGTGATTCCTAAAGTCTCCTGCCATGCCTTTCCTGAAAAAAGCTGTTCGTGATGCATGTTTATCGTTAAAACCCGGTGGGCTCCAAGTAGTCTTGTTCACCTCTAAGTTCTTGAGTTTTTGTAAACTACATAGCTCTATGATCTGTCCCATTACCCCTTGTTCTTCTTCTGCCTCTGAAAATTCTCGACCGATGAACTCCGCCAGCCTCTTGACATGCTTCTTTGGCTCCATCAACATTTCTTCGTACTTCAAAAATAAAATCTTTTCTGGTCTTTCAACACTTTTTTTCCAAAAACCTAAAACATGATCCCATATAGGACCAAAAGTAGAAACACCGTCGCAAAACATGGGGAATGACTCGTTGAAAAGGACTTTGTGATCGCCCCCCATGTTTAATTCACATGTGAAATGATACATCGAAACGAAAACATCCTTTGGGTCTCGACAGACATAAATGATCTTACAATCTGTATCAATGATTGAATTGGGGAGGAGTGAGTGAGGCAAGTGAGTGCTTAAAACACGTGGGGATGGAATGGCCTCTACTACAAAGCTTCGATCAAGGGAAAATTCCTTTTCGATACAAGTTATGCACTGGTGAGGATTGTTGGTTAGAAGGGGATGTTGATTTAAGGGATAACTGCTACGGGTCATAATGGCGAATACTAGGGCTTTGAGCCATGTTGTACCAGATTTGGGATAGGTTGCGAGAAAAAGATCAGTTGGACGAGATTGGAAGCGGTTTTGCATGGTTAATACGCCTGGTACAAAAAACTCGGGGAGCCAAAATCCTTTATACAATCTGTGCTGACCTGGACCGTATGATTTGACCGGAAGGGTGTTGATTAGGTCGTTGTATTCTTGAGGATGATTACTTTCAGTGAGGTGCTTATTAGCTTCATCAATGGCTTTGAAGAGCACTGGAGCACCATGGGTACTCGAAATTTCAGCCATTGATGAAGATGGTAACTAAATTGTTAGAATTTGAACTCCCAAGGCTTTGTGGCTAGTTTGAGGAGAAAGTTAGTGCATATAGATGATAGAAAAATAATTGGAGATATGTAAATTAAGAAGCAAGCTGCTCATTTATAGCACAATTTTTGTCCAAATTAAAGAAATTATTGTTATATTTAATTCCTTCATTATATACATGGGTTACTTTTTACGCGTGTTAAGTTGTTTTGACTCTCTTCTATTGTTGCACGTATTTTTTTTCTTATTTACATTTGTACAATTGCTTTGACTCTTAATCAGAAATGAAAATTGTATACTATCTATTATAGGAAAAATTATAAATTCATATGAATTCATATATAAAATACATAAATTTGACCAATAAAACCATTAAATGCATAATTTTGACCAATAAAATCATTAAATACATAAACCGTTATTTGACCAATAAATATTAAAGTGTTAAATTATTTAAAATAATAGGATCCAAAAGGTTTGACTCATTCCATGTATTATAATAGAAAGGAAATAAGTGACCAAAAAATTAAAAAATCAATAGTTAAAGGCCGCCAAAATATATACTTTTCTCAAAAAAGTGCATCAAAACACATTGGTGTGGCCACATCAGTATTTTTATTTGGCCTGTCGGATTTTATACGTCCATCCTAAATTAAGATACGTGCTAACATGGCATACATTTTGAATGGTTAAAAATTTCTTTCCATAGATTACAATTGAAGACCACAGAGTTGTGCTCTTGTACAATAAATAATTGTGAGATATTAAATATAAAACAGCACAACAACAAAGTCGTTGTAGTATAGTGGTGAGTATTCCCGCCTGTCACGCGGGTGACCCGGGTTCGATCCCCGGCAACGGCGCCTTTTTGTTTTATCAATTATCATTTCCTTCTTCCTCTTTCTGAACTTAAAATTCGAAGGGATGAACTCAGAAATCCAACTCATTCTTCTTCCCAAATCAGACCCACCATTTTGAATTTACACATCAAAAAGAACCAACCAACATATCAAAATGGCGCCGCCCTTTCCAGTTCAGTTCCGCTCCGGCCGGCCGGCAGCTCCCTTCTCCACAATGGGCGGCCAACTGTTCGACAAAAATCCTAACAGAGATGAGTTCTCTTACACCACTCTCATGAAAACCCATTTACGTTCCTTAGACCCTTTCTCTGCTTTATCTCTCTTCTCCCACGTACGTCTCAATGACCCTTCTTCTCCCTCTCCTCTTTTACTCTCTCTAGCCTTGAAATCCTCTGCTTCAGACCCATCTCTGTTTCCCAACGGCCCCATTCTCCATTCGTTATCTATAAAATCAGCTTCTATCACTTCAGTCTTTGCTTCAACAGCCATTGTTAACATGTACTCAAAAATCGGACAAACTTGTAGCGTCTTACAACTGTTCGATGAAATGCAGGACAAAAACGTGGTTACATATACAACAGTTATAACAGCTCTTGTTCGTTCAAGCCGGTACAGAGAAGCATTACAACTGTTTATTAAAATGCGTGAATCAGACTTAGGTTATGATTCACATACGTATGCAATTACATTAAAGGCCTGTTCTAACGCTGGATGGTTAAAACAGGGTCGTGAAATCCATGCGCAAGTTTCAAAGCTAGGTTTTGACACGTCACCTTTTGTTGCTAATACACTTGCATCTTTGTACGCTAAGTTTGGTTTTGTAAGTTATTCTTCACGAGTTTTAAACCGCATGAGTTCACTTGATGTGACGGCATGGACCACTATTATCGCCTCGTATGTAAAAACTGATCAAATTGACCAAGCGATTAAATCCTTCATTGAAATGCAAGAGGTAAATCATGTGACCCCTAATGACTATACATATGCAAGTATTATTTCAGCTTGTAATGGGGTTTTGAGCATAAAATTCGGAGAGCAATTGCACTCTCAAGTTATTTGTAAAGGGTTTTCAAAATCTCAATCAGTGGCAAATTCTCTTGTCACGATGTATTCACATGCTGGCTATATTTTCCATGCTGACGTGGCATTTAATGAAATGAGTATAAAAGATGTTGTCTCATGGACCGCTATTATATCTGGATATTCACAACAAGGACTATCTAAAGAAGCATTTAGGTTATTTTTCAACATGTGTAGTAATAATAATAATGCACGTCCAAATGAGTTTACTCTTGCGAGTCTTTTAAGTTTGTGTGCTAATTCTGCTTTACTTGAAACCGGTAGGCAATTGCACGGATTTGCTATAGTTACCGGAATTGCGCGCAATTCAACAGTCGTAAGTGCGCTGATTGATGTGTATTGCAAGAACGGATGCATAAAAGAGGCCGAGTCGGTGTTTTTCAACCCTAAATCTCATGATCTTGTTTCTTACACGGCTTTGATCTGTGGATATGCAAATAACGGGCTTGGATTTGATGCAATCAAACTGTTCGATGAAATGCCTAATGTAGGATTAAAGCCTGATAAAGTCGCGTTTATTGGGGTTTTGACAGCCTGTTGTCACATTGGAAATGTAGAATTAGGGTTTAAGTATTTTGAGTCAATGAGAAAAGATTACTGTTTGGAGCCCATTAAGGAGCATTATGGATGCGTAGTTAATTTGTTGGTAAGTGTTGGAAGAGTAAAAGAGGCAAAGGAAATTGTAGAGAAAATGCCAAGTAGAGAGAGAGATGGGATTTTATGGACGAATTTGATTAGGGTTTGTAGTGAGAGAAGAGAAATGGAACGGGTCGTGCAGTTTGAGAGTGATGATGCGGGCCCGCATGTGGCTGTGGCGAATATGTATGCAAGTAAAGGCATGTGGAGTGAGGCATTGGAGGAGAGAGAGAGGATGAGAGAGAGAGGGTTGGTTAAGGAGGCTGGATGGTCTTTGAATTTGTGGCGAGTTAATTGAGTTTTGTAAGTAGTTTTCCTCTTAATGTCGTTATGGTAGTTCTGTTTGTTATAGTGTAAATATACGTGTATATTTTAAGAGGGATAAATCTAGATTATTTTTTACTTAAATCTTCCGTTCATTTACAAGTTATTCGGGAAAAAAAAAATTTGTTTATAATGTTTTAAATTTTCTGCATATGGATGTTAATAATGTCAATATTGTAAAGTTTATAACCTCAAACCCATTAAATTATGTAACCCCTAGAGGGTTTTATGCTCTTTTTAAATTACTTAATTTGTTGTAACATATAGGACATCATACCCTATAAATTGAGCATTTGTAATGCATGAAAGATTTACAATTGAAATAAATATTTCACCTGTTTTGAGCACACGAAGTTATATCCCCATTTCAAGTCGAAAAGTTGACATCTCTATTATAGGGCCAAGGTAATCTTCCATGTCTAAGTGCGTTATGCTCAGATGTTCATTAAAGTGGTTGCCATTATTATGACAGACAAATTGGCCTTTTCACATTTTTTTCCTCTCATTTAAGAAGTTTGATAAAGTTCAGCGAGATGCTTTAGTTTAGGAAAAATCATTAGGTGTGGCATAAATGGGCATTGGTCACTATTAGTCGTACACTAAAGCATCTCGTTGAACATTATCAAGCCTCTTTAAAATTGAAAGAAAAAAAATTCAATTGAACATAAGCCATGACATCACATACTAAGAAGTGGCAGAGTACTTGACCCTATAAATGAAGATGTCTATCTTTTATTGGTAATGGAAAAGGGTAATGATCCGGACATGAATGAATTTGATGAATATAGAAAATCTTAAAAAGAAATTATTCTTTTACCCTTTATTAGTAATGCTTAATAAGAAAATTTCTCATTGCTTATATAAGGGTAAAAAAGTAAATTTATTTCAAAATTTCCTGTATCCATCAAATTTGTTTCTGTCCAAATTTGTAGTCTAGTCGGATAAAGCATTTGCATTGAGTTCAATAATCGGCAAACGTAATTTAGCAAAATTTCGTGTATCTCAAAATTCAAGACTAAAAATCTTTTTTACACATTAAGATTGTTTTTAATTTTTTTCTATGATATGTTTACTCTACATATATCAAGAGTATGTTTAAAAAAGCCCAATTTAGGTCCAAAAGGCCCTACTTTTATTCTCTCTTCTCCAAATTATCCATACGAAATCCAACTCGAAGAAGAAGAAGATAAGGAGACACAGAACAGAACAGAGCAGCTGAGCACTGAATAGACAATGGCTCTCTCACTGAAATCATCTTTTCTTTCGACCGCCATTGTTGCACGTCCAAAGCTCTCCACCCATGGCCGCGTTTCCTTTCCCTCCAAGGTACCAACAACCCACAAAAGAGAAAACCAACAAAATTCTCCAATCCATCATATCAATTTTCATTTTTTTTGGTGTTCATTTTGCATTTTTAGGGGCTTAAGGTGGAGTGCAGGAAGAAGGGCTTACACCCGACATTTATTGAAGACGTGAAGGTTTATTGCGACGGAGAGTTCGTAATGACGACGAGTGGAACTGTGAAGGAGTTTAATGTCGATACTTGGTCTGGAAACCACCCGTTTTTTCTTGGCCAATCTGAATATGATGACGATGAAGATTTCTACGCTGACTCAATGGGTAAGAACGGATTCTTTTGATTTTTGTTTCGATTTTGTGTACTTAAGAGTGTGAAACCTCACAATTGTGCAGTTGTGTACATCAACTGAACCCAATTTATCCTCAATTGATCTTAAATTGTGAAATTAAACCTCTGTTAGTCCAATTTATCATGAATTAAATCTCAATTTTTGCAATTACATGAAAAACAAGCTAATTTATTTGTTGAAGAAAGTACGCTGAATTGAGGCTTCAGCATCAATTAATCAAGTATTTCGCTAAACAACATACAGAGTTTGCTTACCATCACCGAACTGTGGACTTACCACCGTATCCCAGTTTCCTTATCAGCACAACACAGTTCACTTCGACCATATTTTTTTCTTTTATTACCCTCTTTCTTTTTGTTTCCATTTTGTAGGTGATCTATTTGATGAAGAAGAAGAAGAAGATGATGCCACCAAAAAACCCTCAAGCTAAATTTGCCTTTTGAATTTCGAATTTATTTTGTATGGTATGATAATACGTGTAAAACATTTCATCTGAGTTTGCATTTACTCGATCGAGTTTGTTTTGGTAATTAAGATGTTTGAAATGTCAGACTTTTTCAATTTTTATTTTCATCACCTTTTATGCGGCCTAATTTTCATTTGTGAGTTTAGCTTTGTGGCAAAATATTGTATTTTTGTTGTTTTTTTATTTTTCTTGATGGTACCAAGTAAATAGAAGAATGGCCCATAAACTTTGTTAGTCATTGTTTTGGATTGTATTATTTCATTGCTATATTGTAGTTGCAAAATATTTTTTCTATACATAAATAATGAAACATTCCCTAAAACAGAGAGATCGGTTTCATTTAAAATACTATATCCTTAATTGGATTCGAAAGTTAAATATTTATATGTTCATATATTTGGATACAGTTAGGCCGGAAATTTTATTGGGCCTAACTCCATAAAATATTTTTATAGTACAATAAGATTTTTTTTTTATGTTCAAATATTAATTCATTAAGTTGAGAGATTTTGCTAAATATAAGATTTAGATATTAAATATTTTTATCGTTGAATAAGATTTACACCTTAAAAATATTTTTATATTTCGATAAGATTTAGACCTTAGATAATTGTATAGTTCAATAAGATTTAGACCATAAATATTTGTATAGTTCAATAAGATATAAATCTCCATTTGACAGATGACACGTTATAAGACAAAGCAAGTCAATATGATTACTTTGAATCACCACCACTCTAATCATTGAGCTCCACTGAATGATTACTTGTTTCAACATCTCAATTAGGATTAATCAAGCCTGAGGAAACACAACCTATTGCTTATATCCCCTTGCAAGAATAAATTTTACTCAATAAAGGTTTGAACTCTATTTTGCTTATCACAAATCTTGATTTTTCACATAATACGCCTAATTTTCATCAAAATACTTTTTAATAAAAATCATCAAATCTTCTCTAGTGAAATATAGTGAAATTCATCAATATAATCATGGCTTTTACTTTGTACCAAAAAACAAAATGGATGAGGAGAATTCATGCTAGAATATGGGATATTTGAGGGGCGTTCAAACAATTAAGCAATTAGTGGAGCCAAAAGAAGTATAATAGTTAAATTTTGCAAGGCCTTCAATACAAAAACGGCTAACTTTTAAGCTTGTTAAAACCTTCTAGACAAAGTAACGTCACCTAAAACCACTCTCTCTTTTAGTCCCTTAATAACGTCTAAAAGAATGGCTCCGTTATAGTGCAAGGATTCCTCTTTTGCATCTAGACCCTTGAAAAAGTCAAAAAATCAAGAATCAATAAAAGTTAACAGTTGAACCCTTTTTTTACTTTGGTGCCAATTTCACAGATAATATAAACAATAATATGCTGTTTTTGTATGATAAAACATTTAGATAGAAAGAGAGTATATATGCTCGATTATAAAAGTTCAAACCTAAAAATATGAAACATTAATTGGAAGCAAAATTCAGAGCTTTTTAAATTATCCATACAACAGGACTACGCTAACTAATAACTTGGGGATTAATCAAACCAAACCAAAAAATGAGAATATATCCCTTCAGGAAATTTACAAGATGGTACATGCCCACAATGGACCAGCCAACTAGAAAAAGCTACATCATCAAATTCAATGATGTGGCATTCTCTCATTGGCTGGTCCATGGTAGATCTATGCCACTAATAAAATTCTGTTCCCTTTGTGACATGATTCTTTAACCAAGTGGTTTGAGAAAGTGGATAGCATTATATAGGTTGGTTCTGGAATATGATTCCAAGTTTTAGGCAAATAGAAGGTATATATCCCTGTCTTATTTGGAATAAATAGATTAGAATAAAGGAATTATTACAAGAATGTTATATTTGCATATATTAGACGAAAAAAGGGAACCTATCTATGTGCTACAACAATTTTAAAAAAGTATCAAACTCGTGAGGTGGTCACTAAAGCTTATCTATAGTAGTAGTAAACTAGTAATAATAACAGATCCACCTTAAATTTGCCTCAAAAAAAAATAGTAATAATAACAGTGCCGGTCCAGATTTAATATTTAACTTAGACAAAACCTCAATTGAATCTTAGTTTGTGCATTTTGTGAAAAAAAACATCCTTTACTTTTGTCCATTCATCAAATGCTGAAAAACGGGAAACAATGAAGAAACCGATGCATGCAGTTCTGACACCATGTGTTTCAGAGAAGGAAATTTTGATTGTTGTAACTTTATTTTTGCAAGGTTTTAAATTGTTATATTTTCTTTCATTTAGCAGAATCCGTGAACCCTAGAACCGTACGTACTCCCTGAATTTAATATGGCCATAATGGCTATATGGACAGACATACAGGGTAGCTGAGTAGCCTCGATCCAACTTTATTGTTAAAGATATATTTCTTCGTTTAGTTTATATGTATTTTGACTCATAACTTAGTGAGAGGAAAAATCGGGAATTAATCAAGTTCGTAGGTTCTATGGCATCTTAGATGTAAAAAAAGTCCATTGTGATATTTTGAAAATCTTACAATCCAGATTCAGATTCAATAAAAACAAATCGAATTCAAAAATGTTGACACTTGACAATCATTAAGATTCCACAAGTACGAGCCGAACACGATTAAGATTCCACAAGTACGAGCCGATCATAGGTTAATCGATTATGACAAAGATTCAAGACCAAGCCAAGCTTTCCCGTTTCGAACACATTCAAGCGAGAGCTATTGACCATCAATTCTTATCTACAAACAAAATTAATAGTTTTATTCACATATGAATACAACTTATGTAACAAGCTCAAATTGCTTGTTTTGGATCCAAGCAACATCGGATGGAGTTGTTATTGACAGCCATAATTTTTTTTATTTTTTGAATGCAATTGACAGCCATAATTGAACATAGTTTTTATAAGGATGAAAATCGTATTTGCTCTCTTACTTGTACCTCTGTTCTCTGTTGTTTATGACAGTTAAATCTAACGACGGTAAGCGAACATTTTATAAGGGTTTCACACCAGTTAAATAGAGCAAAAACAAAAATTAGCATTGGCATTTTAGACATTTTACATTTTATCTTCTATTTTAAACAAGTCACCCACTATCACTAACGCTTGAATTAATCTATACCATATTTCAAATCGTGGACATTTTGTGAATAATTTTCTCCTTTATATATTTTAATCTTAAGATTCCTTATAATTGATGATTTATTGTCAATTGGGCGGCTTTCATTGCTCTCTACTTTTACCAAATCTTACTTTTGAAATGAAAACCATTTCTTCTTTCTTTTGCAGCCGTTCCAAACTTCTCTTTTTCCCACACGACTCCTTTTACCCCCCCCTTCTTTTTGTTGTTTTCTCAGAATTATTTTCTGTCACTTTTTTTTTCATGATGAGACGCTTTCACTAGCATTTAGCCGGTGCAAAAAGATATATGATTACCACAGCTTTAGTGAATTTAAATTTTGGAATTCAACACTGTCTAACTTTTTTGTTTATCTGGAGAGATTTGGGGAGATTTGAGTCACTAATGCTAGGTTGATTTTTCAATTTTAAATGAAAATAAAAAACCAAATTTATGATGGCGCTGATTTGCATTTTTGGAGCTGCTTGGCTGAACTTCATAAGAAAATCATAATATTAAATTTTAAATTAGTATATGGGAGAGCCAAATTATTATAATACTAAATTATAACTATGCATACTAGTTGTAAAGAATCTTAGATATTATCTGAGTTTTCTAATAAAGATCAGTTTTTTTTTTTTGAAGGAGTAATAAAGAACTGTCCTGGTCCCCTGTTTATCTTAGTGTTTTTTTAAGCCTTGTTTACCTTAGTGTTACATCGAATTTATTTAAAACGTATATATTTAGTTGTAGTATTTACAATTACAATATTTCCTCATTAGACACATAGAGATGAAATAAAAATAATAATAACTCTATTTACTAAAAGTCTAAAACATAAGAGATCATAAATGATAACTTTATTTTATAGGGCCATCCACACAATAGAACGATTTTGAAGGTTGTAAAATAATAAAGTTTGATGTTTTACTAATAAAAGTACACATGAAATTATTCGATTCGATAAAAAAAGCCTGGTTAATTTATATATTATATTAAATTCTCGACAAGAGCTTAACCAAATTACTTTGCCTTAATGTTGCCTTTTGGCGCTTTTTTGTTGAAAAACATAAAAAGCATAAGAGCCTGTGGCTTGGTGAACTCGAGTTCTGATCCCTTCCGTATGAATAAAATAAAGAAATTAAATATAAGTCATTATGTGTACGGTACGGACTTTCAAAAAACTCTATCCCTAGTAGCTTCATATTAAAAATATATATAAAATAATATCTAAATATATAACTAAACTAAAAGTAAGAAACATTAATAAAAAAAAATTAGTATCACTTATATATCAAAACATGAAACATTCACAATGTTTTAGTAGCAAACATTAAAAAAAAATATGGTATATATATCTCTTATATATTAATAAATACTAGAATATTAATATAAAGTATTGGATCTTTAATTTTTTTTAAAATGTTATGGTAAGGTATGCTATTTGGAGGTGGCAAATAAGCAGGTCGAATCGGGTTTGGGTCGGATCAGTTTGGATTCCGATCTTTCGGGTTGTGAGTCATGTGAGGCCCAGGTCGATTGGGTCTTGGCCCCATGGGTCATTCGGATCTCGAGTTATTCAAGGTCATCCGAGTCTCGATTTGTTAGGTTTCGGGTCATTTGAGTCTTTGAGTTTTGGGTCTAAGATATTTCATGTTACAGGTCAAGCGAGCTTGGGTTGCTAGTCATTTTTTGGGCTAAATTTTAGATGATCAAGATCAGTTTCCAATCTGATTGCTAGTAATTAAGGTTTGTTTTCAATCTGATTAGTAAAAAGATCTATAAGAAATGAATGACTAATGGTTGATAATGATACAACACGGTTAAAAAATGAAGGTTATTTTATAAAAAAAATGATAATCCATCAGACAATTATATGTAGTTAAACTATATTTAATCATTTATGTAATTGTATTAACGTATGATCATGAAAAAAATAATTATAGTGAAATCAATTGTTTGATAACTATTCAGTATATTCAAGTTCGTATTATTCAAGTTCGGATAATAGGACAAGTCATTGGAGTTCAGGTCACGGTAGGTAGTTCGGATCGTTCAAGTTTCTAATTGTTTCGGATCATTCAGATCTTGAGCCAAATCTTTTCAAATGTTCTCTGAACATTCGACTTCAAATCATTCGGAGTTCGGTCGAGTTAGATCGATCCGGGTAGTTGACTTCTTAATATTTTCAGATCACGTGTGACGGATTTTCCAAATTGGATCACATTTTGCAAATTCTACTTGTATCGGTGTGGCTTGAAGGACTAATAATTTCATTTTTTTTTTACTTAATTTCACTTGCAAAATAAAACTCCAAAGAAAAAAGAACAGGACTAATCTACTCATGTTTCATCTATTTATCATATTTATTGAAAAAACACAAAAGTGGTGATTTTGATACAAAGTTTATTGTTACACGTTATATATTATCAGATGCTTGACATGTCTCATCGAGGACATGCAATTGCCCGGCCAGTTAGATTTTTAGGGTTCCGTTTGTTTTATCTTCTTTTGCAGACAACACTCCACACGTGCGCAGAGCAGCACGTGTATGTCTAGTCAGAGATCAGTATCCTCCTCGAGACCAAACAAACCCTAAACTATATTTTTTTCATAATTAATAGAAGAGACCTACGTCTCCTAACTTTCCTCTACTAACTAGCTGCCCTTTGTGATGTATTATTGTGAATATATATAGCTAGATGTTAAATTGGTTTATTTAGTAATCATATCGTGTTTTGAGCTTGAATTATGAGTGCCACACCCAAAAATGCAAAAACATGGCATGTGGCAAGGGAAAAATAGAGAATATGGAGTGACTCCAGTGGGTTGGTTGAGCCAGCTAACTTTCTTGTGATAAATAATCACATATATTTTTATGCATTCTTTATCTATTGTATATATTACTTCGAGATATTTATATGATATATTTACACGGGGAATGGAAAGATCTCGCATTGCAATCATCCAATGTTCTCTTTCATGTAACGGCTCATATATATCATTAATGATTTCCTGAATTCATTTTTTCATTTTGAGAAAAGATTTCCCGACTTCACCATTACTTTTTCACATTGAATTTCCTTAGGTCTAAAAAGTGAGCAGAAGAGGAATTGCCAAAATAATTGGTACTCATCTTGACATCCTACACGGCCCCTCATTAGAAACTGAGACTCGTTATAAACTCGTCACGTATCAAGTACGGCCACTAATAGCTTCTAGCTTGTTAAGTTATCATGTTTGGTCATGTATAGATCAATTAATGCGACCCCTTTCCATTCCCCGTGATAAAGTTTGCCGTACCCTTTTTCCTCTGTATCAGCTTCAGAGTTTCACGCCACTTCTTTAATTTGCAACCTATGTTCACTAATGCTAGCAACAATTCTGAAGAAAGGCTCGTCTCATTCATTCTATTTTCAAAGTCCATCGAGAAAAGATGTTTATCTTTAAAGGTCTATGATTAATTCAACTAAATTGGAACTTAATCAAACTCCCAGAAGTTCCACTTGTCAAAAAACCAGTTGCCCTAGAAAGTTATCCATAAGAAAAGCCATTTTAAAAATATTAGAAATTTAGAATTATAACTAAACTTTTAATTAAAAAAATTAAATCCAAGTTATCTAGTTTATCAGTTTGCTCAACCATGCGGTCAACTGAAACAAATCCTACTCGGAAACTAGATAATATAAAATATTAAATTGAATTGGAGCAAATAAACTAAATTAAATAAAGTTGACGGTTCAATTTTATTGCATTTGACTGCCGATTAAATGGGAACCAAATAAGCCTAGCCCTTGGACGTATTCTCAACTCGGAGACATGACAGTTGTTGGTACCATGAAGTTGAGTTTACTTCCCTCCATTTACAGAAACAGGATATCTTCTTCCCCAAAATAATTTTAGTGAGCATTTTTTTTAGATTATAATTTGTGAGCATTGAAAAGAACTTCCTACTTTTGTTGTATTTTTTTAGCATAATAAGTTTTGTTTGAAAAAATAATGATGTATATTAATATACAAAATAGTTAGTATAAATATAATGATGTTTTTCTTAGATTCAAACTCAGCATCAATGTGCAAATGAGTTGAAAGATTTTTTTTTTTAAATAGTGCTAAATGTGCTTACTTAAATATGAACTTATAAGTTTCTTTTTAAAATTCAAGAATACATAAGCAACTAGCAAGATTGAAAAATATAATCCGAATTTCTTCTCAAAATTCTATAATTCTAGAGAATTGAGTCACAAAAGATACACAGAAGTGATTCAACAGGCTATCTATAATATCAGTTTAATATTAATAAGTCGTTCAAAAATAAGGCTGCTATACTTAGGCGGTCTCTTCAAAAAAATCATTGATAAATATAATGATGTATTCAACAAAATATTTTATTATTTGTTTGAAAAAGTGCCTAGATGGGGTTAAACCGGAAAAGTTCTTGTTGTTGGAAATTGAGAAGAAATGAGACTTGACAAGCAGAAAAGGTTGCGTACTTGTCGTTCAGATATAACAAACTAGCTTATATAGCCCCTACAAATTACAAAACTAATTGGCTGGACATGTGTCATGAATTAGCATAAGGAGTCCACACTTCAACAAAAAAACATATTATACAAACAACGCAATTTTTTAAACTAAATGTATAATAAGATTAAAATTGTAACTAATTATATATTATATAAGCTTATGATTCCTTGTAGTTAAATGGTCTTTTGAAACGAAAACCAATTTTTACGGACTAGATTACTTTGTGAACCAAGTCCATAATTAGTTCGAGTGCTAGGGAGCCCTGCGTCGCATAGATATCATCCCTAAAAAGTAAAAGCCATCCTATTCTGGCCTTTTAAGAAAATTTGTCTTTTTTAATGATCTATTTTGGTTCATTTCAGGTGATACTTTGTAATTAATGAAGAATGAACATGCACTGCAATTAATGCAATTAATGAAATATGTCGATACATTTTTATAAAATAATAATAAATCATTAAAAATAAAATAAGATAATATATAACTAGGAATTTTCTCGTAAACCCCCTTTGTAAAGTGTGAAATAAATTTAAAATATTTGATGGGAAATTTACAAAAAAACCCCTATCTTTTCTGAATATTACAAAGAACCCCCTATATTTTCGTTTATTACAAATAACCCCCTGTCAGAAGAAGATTTCTTTTAAATACCCCCTACATCACTATTCCATCCATTCCAAAGTTAATTATTTTTAAAATGACTAAAATACACTCATGTATTATTTAATTAACAAATTAATTAAATAAACAAACAAAATAAATTAAATAAAAATTGTTAAACACATAAAAAATAATTCATTAAAAAGAAATAAAACTAATTAAAAAATAAAAATAATTAAAAATAAAAGGTTAAAAAATAAAATAATAAAATAGTTAAAAATAAAAAAGTATAAAATAACTCAAGAACAATTAATTAAAATAAACAAAATATACATAATTAAAAATCTAGAAATAATGAAACAAAATATAATAATTAAATAAATAAATAAAAATGAAGTAAAGATAAAAAATAAAATTATAAAATTATAATTAATGTTATAAAATAGGGAAATTTACAAAATGACCCCCTAACTTATTTGAATATTATAAAATACAAAAAAAATTAAAAAAATAAAATAAAATAATAGAAGAAAAATCAATTTTTAAAAATAGTAATAATTATCGACACACACAACTCTATTTATTATAACATAGTATAAGTACCTAGTGCATTAATCGGCACGGTGCAACATTCAAGGTCAACACCATATTGTCCCGAAAAAGACTTAAACTTGGTTGGGCTTTTCGGGACAATATGTATGGATCTCGAATGTTGGACTATACCTAAGTTAATGCACTAGACACTTATACTCTATTATAATAAATAGAGTTGTGTGTGTCGATTATTATTACTATTTTTAAAAATTGATTTTTCTTCTATTATTTTAATTTTTAATTTTTTAATTTTTTAAATTTTTAAATTTTTTATTTTTTTTTTTGTATTTTATAATATTCAAATAAGTTAGTGTGTTATTTTGTAAATTTCCTTATTTTATAACATTAATAATAATTTTATTATTTTATTTCTATCTTTACTTAATTTTTATTTATTTATTTAATTATTATATTTTGTTTAATTATTTCTAGAGTTTTAAATATGTATATTTTTTTTATTTTAATTAATTGTTATTGAGTTATTTTTTACTTTTTTATTTTTAACTATTTAATTATTTTATTAACCTTTTCTTTTTAATTCTTTTTATTTTTTTTATTTATTTATTTTAATTAGTTTTATTTCTTTTTAATGAATTTTATTTTTTAATGAATTGTTTTTTATGTGTTTAACAATTTTTATTTAATTTATTTTTTTACTTATTTTTATTTAATTTATTTTGTTTGTTTATTTAATTAATTTGTTAATTAAATATATTCAATATACATAAGGGCGTTTTAGTCATTTTTAAAAAAAATAATTTTGGAATGGATGGAATAGTGATGTAGGGGGTATTTGAAAGAAAACTTCTTCTGACAGGGGGTTTTTTGTAATAAACGAAAATACAAGGGGTTATTTGTAATATTCAGAAAAGATAGGGTTTTTTTTGTAAATTTTCCTTCTTTTTTAGGAAGAACTACAAACAATCATTTATTTAGTTCTCTTTAGATGAATTCATATCTTCTAATCTAAATTTTTAAATAAATCTTGCTAAATGCAGAATTCGAATACCTCACCTATCAAAAAGTGTGGTTGGTATCATTACCACTAGACTAAGCTAGTGATGGTAAACTTAAAATTTCTCTTAAAGTTCTATGATAACCTTTTGAATTAGCAAAATTTGATAATTTTTCTATGCATTACTTTTAAAATAATTGACATCTTATATTACTTTGATGCTAATGCTTAATTACCCGCTCAGCTCTTGATGGAAAGAAAAAAATTTAGTAATAATTATACATTTTAGCTCCTGGTGTTTATTCTCCAAACTCTTTATTATATGTTTAAATATTGAAAGAGATGTTTTTAGCTAGATACCGTGAGTGATGGCTTTTAACCTTTCAACTATTTTTTTATCGAACTCACAATTTGTGAGTTATTAGAGTTTATTAAATGTGTGCTTCACAAGATTGTATTTGATAAGACTCAAAATTATGACATCTGTAAATATCTAATGCAAAAGATAGTATGCTAACAAATTTTGATTGAAATTGCTTTCAAGTTAATTAGCATCTTTCTAATCAAATTCTATTCACATCCAAACACTTTATTATATGTTTAAATATTGAAAGAGACATTTTTAGCTAGATAACGTGGGTGATGACTCTTAGTCTCTCAACTATTTTTTTATCGAACTCACAATTTGTGGGTTGATGAAGTTTATTAAATGTGTGCTTCACAAGATTGTATTTGGTAAAACTCGAAATTATGACATCTCGTAAAGTTCTAATGCAAAAGATAATATGCTAACAAACTTTGATTGAAATTGCTTTTAAGTTAATTAGCATCTTTCTAATCATAAGATAATATACTAATTAAGTTTTAAGAATATCATTTGAAATTATATGAGAGCAATGCTAATTAAAAACCATTTTTCAAATAATTAGAGTATAAAAACAGCGACTTTAATTTTAATTAACGGCGTGGGCCTATTTCACAATTTTGTCAATAATGCATAACTTGTTTTGTAATTTTCAATAATGTTGGAGCATTCTGCAATTTTCAACAATGGAGGACGTTTTTGTAATTCGGGCATAACACAGAAGTTTTGTGCAAATTTCCAAAAGCCAAAAAGCACAAATCAACCCAAAGAAAAGGATCAAGAAAACACCAGGTACTTTCCCTTCCATTTTTCCTTATAAAAACTCTACAAGACCAACCAACCATCCTTCACACTTGCAAAAACTAAAACTCATTCCTTCCTCTCCTCTCTTTCAATTGACAAACATAAAAGAACTAAAACTCATTCCTTCCTCTCCTCTCTTTCACTTGACAAACATAAAACCATTATTCATCAATGGCGAAAAAGCTCAGTCTAGCCCACCAAACCCCTCTTCTTCGAGCCTTCTCTCGAGCTCTCCGTCTGGCTGAGCTCGCAGCAGCTCTCCTCCTCTTAACCTACTTAACCTCTCATATCCCTTCATTTTTCTCCCAGCTCCGCCGCCTTGCCACAGGCCTCCTCCACCCTCACTTCATCTTCATCTTAGGAAACTCCATTGTTGGTCTTCTCCTCCACCTCTATCGCCATTTCCCTTCTTCGTCACCTTCAACTCCCCCTCCCCCTCCTGTATATCAAGATCTTCTTAACATGCATGAACAGATAGATGGTTCTTCTCCTTCAAATGAAGTTGTTTTTGAAGATAAAGAGGTGGTTAAGGTGGAGGTGAGAAAGCTGTGTAAGAGAAGTAAGTCGGAGAGGTTTGAGAAGAAGATAAGAAAGGGTGAGGGAATGAAAGAGCTGAGGAGGTCAGAGACGGAGATACGAGAAAAGAAGCACGAGATTGAAGAAGAAGGATATTGGATGAGCGCTGAAGAGGCAGAGAAATTCAGGAAGACGGTGGAGGAGTTCATTGAGAAACAAGCGAGGTTTCATAGAGAAGAATCCTTGGCCATTGTTGCTTCTTGAAGGGTTTCTATTTGTAATGATTTTGGGTTTTTGGGGGGACTTTTTTTTGAATTTGTAATTATATTTTTAGATATGAGATGGGAGATGTTTTATTTTTCCTTTTTTAGAGGTAAATGAAGTACTTGTGGATGTGGACCAAAAAGCCCTTGCTTTGTTTTTGGATTTGATGAAGTTTACATGGGGAAATGAAGCCTCTTATCTATTTTTTTGAAAATTTTGTCGATTTCCTTCGAGTAACATTCAGATTATCCACAAAGGCAGCTTTCAAAAGAAATTTCGATCAAATACATCAATAAGCTTTTATATCATTGTTTCATGGTTACTGATTTCAAATTGAAAAACTCATTTAGTCATTTTAGACCGTACCAGACTGATTGGGGAAATGAAGTTTCTGCTATTATTTTTTTATTAAATCTGTCCGTATCCTTCAAATCGACCAGATTATCAGATTATCCCACAAGGAAAAAAGAATACTTTCAAAGAAGAAACTTAGATAAAATGCATTAACAAACTTTTTATTTGATTCCATCTTTAAATGTTACTCATTAACGTATATAAATATTTTGCACTGACCAGAACCCAGATTTGTGATGTGAATTAATGGTTCAAATCGGAACTTCTATGTGGAGATGAGAGATGGTCATATTCCCATTACTAACAAAAACATTAGTACTATTTAATTATTGGAAAAAATTTCGAAACCCACCCTTATCTCTTCTGAATATTTTCAGTTCATGAAAAATCTTTTCTGAATATTTTAAAAACATTTTTTAGATTATATGTTTTACCCTCTACAAAGTGAGAATTTATTGATCTCCTATAAAATTTATTTTCTGAGGAAAAAATCTCCTATAAAATTTGACTGTTCAATTAACTTTTCTTTCATCAAATTCCCTTTCATATTTCATTTTGTGTTCAATCGAATACACAAAATAAGAAAATTAATATTCTATGTGAAATGTAAGGACTGAAAGAGGTGGAAATTAAGAATATAGAAGGTTGTTTAGAAATTCCCTTAATATTTTTGCTAAAGATGTTCTATTAGTTATCTGAATCCTGAAAAAGATGTTTTTGTGGGTATTGTGCAGTAGTGTGGAGTGGAGTGTTGAAGTGAGGCACGCGATTCCCGCTTTTGTAGATTTTTCCATTTCTCCTCTCGTGTATACATTCATGCGGTTAGCTTATTATACTAAGTTCTTTTATATGCTCTTGCTTCAGATTTAAATCAATTAGCCATTATAAAAATATATGTTATTGTTGTTAAAATAATTTTATTGATTACAATTTTCTTTTATGTTCTATAACTAAAGCCACATTAATTAAAGCTACACAATATATTTTTCTTGGACGGCAACAAATGGAGGTGAGGGAGGGAATAGATTCAATACTCTTTTGTTTTTGCATCATAATAAATTCTCAAATGAGGCATTAAAACCCCACCATAGCAACTTTTTATAAAACACAAGGATGTGGGGATATTATGCATCATAATTATATCATAAAAATGCAATTAAGCTTCGATTATGTCGCTTTTAATGCTGTCATTGCTCTGTACTCTTGTTCAGTTGCTTCTCTCGTGACTGATTAATTAATAGTTGATGAATGATGGATAAATGGGGTGAAATGAGACAAGGCAAGGACAGAACATTTTATTGTACTTCTGGTTCTGAAACCTGACTTGGATAATTAAAATTTAAAGTATGTTATTTATGGTCGGTTAGTACTTAGTAGCAATAATAGGTATATAATAAGCTTCACACACACATATATATAAATAATTAATATTTATTTGTCTCAATAGACCTTAAAGCTTGTATATTTTTGGTGCAAATTGAACGGATTATTCGTGTAGCTTCCGAATTCCACATTAATCATGAGAAGAATTATTATTTCATTGATGAAATTTAGAAAAGCCACTTTTCCTGTTGCTTTTTTTCTTCTCCCTTTCCCCCTTTTTTTTTTATCACAAAATAATATTAGCATGCACTAAGAGTGATAGATGTTAGATAAGGATGGGGGCAAAAGACGAATATTACCCACTAACCAATACATCTCTACTAGTTATAACACCTCTTTAATCCAATTATGATTCTTTAGTACTGGGCCATAATGAAATTCTATTCTACAAATTTCGGTGCCCCTTTTTACGAATTAATTAAGTGAACAACAAGAATTTTCAACAGATTTAGTTTTAATAACTAAAGTTAGTTGAAAGGAAACAAATAATCAATCTAATGGAGTTAATTTTTTTTTGAAGCACGAGATGCATTCTGCATATCGAGAATTTATTAAAAGAAACAAAACTCGAACAAGTAGTTACAATAGAAATAATTAAAAAAATTGAAGGGGATTAAGGGAAAAAGTAAAAAAAATAAGACATGAATATCCTCAATCCTGAAGTAACTGCCAAAATATTAATAATAAGATGAAAGAAAGATAAATCTAGGCATTTGCAAAATTCCCTCTGAATCCAGGGCAGTACATTTTGAAGTGCTAATGTCGGTTTAGTGGATACTACAAACATATAATGCCTTTAGGAAGGAGTCATCATGTGTGGGTGCGAGTGTTTTTGGAAAATAAATTGTTGTCATGGTGGCAAATTGGTTGCTACTTGCTACTTTTGAGTTATTTTTTAACAATCTTAAAAAAAAACTTCTGGAAAATAACACGTCTTTATCTTATACAAATATCCTTAAGAGTTCAAAATTGTTATTTTCTTTCAACGGTTAACCTTTTTTTATTTCTACTGAGTTCAATATTTATGTTTAATGATTTGATATTAAACAAAACTATTTTATGGTCAACTTTTGAGCATTAAAACTGCTCCGCACCACACACAAATATAGAAACAAAACAAACCTTTATATCATGTTTCTTTTTTTGAATGCAAGCTTGAGGATATCATGTTTTTTTTTGTCTTGGCACTTCAATTTTTTTACTAAGACTGCTCCGCACCACACATACAAATATAGGAAGGAACAATGTCATACAAGAAACTAGAAATCAAACATGTTTTAACAGACAAGCCAACGTGTTCCAAACTACATCAGTACAGAGCATATCAAACCGCTTTATAAACAAACCTGTGCTCACTTCTTTCTTGTATTCATCTTGCTTTTCATAAAACAGCAAAGTTTAAACTACTAAAAGAGTTTTTTTACACACGAACAACAGTATTAAGTCTCTTCACGCGGCTTCTGCAAATCCAACCCTCAGATTGCCGTAGTCAAAGACCGTGTGATATGCTCCCATGAAGACATCTCCCAAAATCCTGCATCAATCCACATGAACATTAAATTAAAAATATCACATTTCAAATGAGGTTTTACTAACTTGTTTGGTGCTCAATTAAACAATTGGGGTAAGTACTAATTTCATTAAAAGAACATACCAAAGGGGCCCACGTGGAGGCGGAATATCAATGGCGGTGAATCCGCTAATGCACTGGGCTTGTGCTCCCTCGCCCACCTTCAATATATACTGCAACAAAAGAAAAACAGAATTTTCACTATCTGAAAAGAATTTGATAATCTTTCGAGGGTACAGCGTAAATTTTTTTAATACCTCTTCGGCTTTGAGCTTGAAGGATTTCCCGCCGATCGTGAAGGAAATGTCGGGCATGGACGCAACGTTGGCGCAATCCACAGCCGATTCGCCCATCGGACTCGGCAGCTTCTCACACATCTGTCAGTTCAAAATAATCACGATAATAATTAACAATTGTATTAGGGTTTAACATATGGTTGTAAGGTAATGTTCGAATTACTTGATTGATGTAGGTTAGAATGCGGTCTTGAGTCTCATTCTGCATGAGTTGGTTTTGCATCCATACGACAGCCATTTCACATGCCGTACACATGGCGTCGTTAACTATACTGTTATCTTGTCCGTCCACTACACTCTTTATTCCAGCACTGCAAATAATAATAATAATAATAATAATAATAATAACAAGGGCACATCTTCCATGCCCACCAACAGATTCAACCAGTCAATTTTTTTTAATGGATTCAACCTTAGCCATCCAATCATACAAGGGTAATTTAGTAAAAAGAAGTAGCCGGTCATCCTTTTTCTATTCTTTCTTTCTTTCTTTCTTTCCTGTGTTTTTCTCGTATAGTTCCTTTACAACAAACAAACGAACAACGAAGGTCTTCCCTCTCTGATACGCCAAAGCTCCTCTCTCTCTCTCTCTGAGCGAATCTGCCCTCTTCGAGCCGATCCTCCATTTTTTCCTTCTCCTCAAGCTCTCTCTTCGGCCATTCTAAAATATCCCTTTTATTGTGTTATGCCATGCAACTCTATCTCCCTCTCAATCTTTCATAAAAATAACAGATGAACACTAATTTGGATTTAAATTCGAAAGAGAAAGGCTTGAAATTAGCTTCTGTTTCTAGAATCATCTCTGGTCAAAGAACTGTTGATTCTTTTATCATTTTTTTAATAATCACCATTAGAATCATTTCGTTTCAGTTAATTGTATATCAATTATGTTTGTGTCTGAGAATTTTAACCTTATGCAGAGGAATCAACAGTTTCTAGTAATTAAGAGAAATCACTTAATATGAGGTCCAAATTTACCTAATTACAAGTGAATTAATCAAGCAAACACAAAAGTAGAATGATTGTGAAGACTTTATCCACTTGATGCCTCGATTTCTGATAAATTGAGTTGTGTATTGAGGATCAAGGAAGATAGAGAGAGATGCTACGAAGAGAGCAAGAGAGGGAGAGTACGATGGATCAGCTGCTAGGTTGGTTTGCTGCTCAGACGTTTCTTGGGGTTTTGTCTCCACGCGATTAGTATGCAAGAGAGAAGCAAGAGGGAAGAAAAAGAAAAGAAGCCTCGCCATTTTTACCCAAGTTAGGGAGAGGGGGGAGAGTTGTGAGACGTAAATGACCATAATACCCTTATTATGAATATTTGTATCCAGTTAGAGCATATTGGTAGCCTGCTAGGGGTCTACTTTTACCGGCTGGTGACTATAAGCGAGTTTTTAAATTTAATATGGACCTTTAGATGAGCTCAAAGGAACGAACAAGATTGTGAGTGGGCATGGAAGAATTTCCCTAACAACAATAACAGTAATAATAAAAAAAAAGAAACTAACCTAACTCCACGGCTTCCATCAAAGGTGCAAAGACCGACCTGAGAACAAACCTTATTTGGTGCAGCCTATATGTATAAACAAACAAACAAACAAAATTAAAGAACTTAAACATAAACGATCATAATTTTTCTTTATCTTATTTACGTGTGTTTTCATAGCAACAAGACTCTCAATTAACTAATGAAGAAAATAAAGTGAAAAAATTATAAAGAACCTGAGCAAGTAATAAATCCAACATTTGTTGGCCGTATTGAGAAACAACAGATTTGCATTGTTGACTCACGACACCAGCCGCTCCTATCTTCTGATTAATTTCCGTTATTATAGTCTATAAAAAAAAAGGAAAAACAATTATTTCCTTTTGTTATAACAGTTTGATATCCATGAATATGAATATTATTTATATATATAATATTTGGTGTTTACAGTTGGGCCAGCAATCAAGGAAGTTCCCGAATCCGCAATGGCTGCACAACCACCTGAGCAAAAACCTGACGAAAATAATTCAATTAAATTTAAAAAATTAGATAAAAAATTCACATACCATAATCATGAAAAAATAAATTAAATAAGAAAAAAAAGGCAATAATTAGTTAGTTACCTGTCGTCTTGCCACCAATAAGGACATCACCCATCTCAAACTGCAAGGAAAAAATAATTCAAAACTCATATTAAACAACAAGATTTTTTTTTTAACAATACTAAACTCATATTAACCACTCATTTACTCGCTTCATTCAAATATAAGATAGAACAGGCATTTTCATTTTCACCCTTAATTTTATTTTTCAGAAGATTTACCTGCCAGTAGCCCTTTTGAGTGACGGGAACGTAAGTATGTTTGCCGATGTAATGATCAGGATCCATACCGCCAAATATAAGCTCGCCTCCTTCGTTTTCCTCGCTGTTGCGGTTGAACCAGAATGAGAATACTGGTTCTTTCACCAATCCTTGCTCCACCATATTATACCTATGTGTCACAATTTATTATCGAAATTTGAATATTAATATCTAGGAAGGCTCCAGCTAGTTTTAACTTTTACATATTGTTGAATTCTACGTAATAAAAACTAATAAAATTACCAAACAGGTACAGCTCCACCGACCGATATCTCCTGAAATCCGAGCCCCAGAATTCCGTCGAATTTCGCCACTACGAAAGTCAAGCTTGGCTCCCTTGAAGCCTCGATGAAATCCTGACAAATAATTTCAAATAAGTAAATCATAAAAGTGAATTAACTATTGTATTTTTCTTTCAAATGCACTATTGTAACTTGGGATAATTTGTAATTGATATATGTATATTACCTGGTCTTTAACAACTAGATCACCAACTGAAACTTGATCTTGGCTGAAGAAACCTGATATGGCTCCTGATCCGTACTGAATTGAAGCTGGTTTCCCTGTTCAAAATAATAATAATAATTTTATATAAGTCCCACTTTAAAATCATATGTAAGAAAAATAAGGTTTTGAAGAAAAAATAAACCATTTTTCTTGTAAGTGCTTGATGAGCTTGATCTATACTTGGAGTGGAATAAACAAGCAATCTGTATCACCACAAAAAAATTAAATTTAATTTAAAAGGATGGTTTTCAATTCACATGCAGCTCCCTAATTAATAACAGTAACTTTTAATTATTTAGGTTTTGGTTCAGTTCAACGTAAACTGTTCTTTTCTTTCGAAAGATCAATGTAAACTGTTCTTTCTATTGAAAAACAGAGCATCGATCAAAAGAGTATTTACTCTGGAAAAATCCAACCCTGTTGAATTATAAGAAAAAGCCAAAACTTCCATATAGAATCTATTACAAGGTCAAAGAGTCAAATACTAATTTATACTATGAATACATATGAATGGGCGTACAGGTGACATATACCATGTTTCGTGATATTTGATATTTTGTAGGGTATAAATGAAAAATTCCACTTAAATATTCCACTTACAGAGAAGTAGCACTTGGAAGAAGGCACCCAAAGATTAGAACTTCCCGTGTCAAAGATCACAGTGAATTTCTGAGCGGGGGACCCGATTCCGATTTCCCCAAAATACTGGGCGTTCATGTAATTCTTCAGAGAGACAATGTCCGTCTCTTCTTCCTCTTCACCTCCCAGCCTCAGTTTTCCGTAATTACGAGATAAAGAGGGGTTCTTTTTGAGTTCTTCTTCGATTAGTCTTGACGCGGCCCTGCTGTTTTCATCGATTGGACGTTTTTTGAGGTTAATTCGGATTAATGGGTCGGATGAGACGGCGAGGGTGAAGGAGAGGAGGAGGAGAGAGAGAACGATGGAGGTTTTCATGGTTAATCTGAAATTGATGAAGAAAAAAATGTGAGAGACATTGTGATGATTAAATAATGATAAGGATTTGCAGATGAAAAATTGAATACTATCCTTTTTTTTGTTTTTTAGGTACTTAAAACTTGACAGAAAATAGAAACACAAAGCTTATTATTATTATTATTGATTTGTTATTGTCCCAAACATATTTCAAAGAGTGACAACAAACAGTGAAACCTTAAGTAAAGGGTCAAATCAGAAAAGAAGAAAAAAAATGAAAACAGTTTCTAGTTTCTAAGAAAAAATCATATATCAAAATTCAAAACGAAGGAAACCTTACAGCCTACAAAAAAAACCTGCAAAGAAGCATCAAAGACTCAAACAGTGAAATAAATACACACAAGATACCAAAAAAAGAAAAGATCAAACAAACCCTACAAATTTTAAGAACAAATCTACTTACGGATCACAGAGACTATACAAAACTCTAACAACGAAGTGCTTTGAGAATTTTTTATTAAAGGTAGATAGAAAGGGAAGGTGAGCTACCGTTCTTTGAGAAGAAGCACCACCTAAGTTTTATTGAAGCATTCTCACCTTATTCAAGTCCATAGTGGGTACTTTAAATGCAACAAAGTGGGGTGTGATACTTAGTTTGCTAGCACTTGGTGCATATGAACACACCATGTACCAACCTAACTCTATACTGAAATTTAATTATACCGAAGTAATTTTATATTCATGATTATTTTAAAATATAATTAATGATTATATAAATGTTTCCTTTTAACTACCATACAACAAACTTACTCTGTAACTTGAGTAGTTATTTGAAATTTAATTATACGAAAACAATTTTATAACCATAATTGAATTTAAAATGTAATTACGTAATATAATTTTATCTCATGAACTTTGATATTATCTCTTTGATTTGATATATATATATATATATATATATGAGGATGACTAAATAACTTGTATAAGTAAAATCCGGATTTTGCTTGTGACCAAAATTCATCAAAAATTCAAATTTCAACCGTACGGATGGAATATATATGTTTTGAATATGATGTATTATGTATATTTTGATGAATTTTGATGATACATGATGTCAATGATATAATATTTCGATTCTTGTGAAAATTAATCTATATCATATTCAAAACATATATATTTCATCCGTACGGTTGAAATTTGAATTTTTGATGATATATGTAATATTTTGGTCACAAACAAAATCCGAATTTTACTTATACAAGTTATTTAGTCATCATATATATATATATATATATATATATATATATATATATATATATATATATATATATATATAAAACTGACCAAGTATAGTTCAACTATACAAGTTTATTTAACTGTTAAAATATATTTTTACAATCAAAGGAGAAAAATAACAAAATACGGTATAATACATATTCTTTAAAAGAACTTGATTTTTTATACGTTCTTTTTTTTTTTTTTTTTTTGAGACGGTGTAAACCGTAAGTAAGAAACAGGAGCAGTTAGACCACTCTTGAAAAGGGATCTGCGATTTAAGCTTTTATGAGGAAAAATCGGGACCGTTGGATCAGATAGGATTGTGCTTTACGTGGCGTGTCTGCAGTAGGGTGGCTGGCTGATATTATATATTGATATTCATATTTTCCGAATTTCCACTCACTTTGGATTCAAATGCTTTGATTACTTCATCAAATACACGACAAATTATTGGTGTTGTGTTTGAGATCCTCCTCATATACCAAAAAAAAAAAACTGAAGAAAACATGTACTGTTGGGAAATTTCTGAAATATATTTGCTTGTTATATTATACATTAATAGGTAAATACTTCTTATCAGCTAGTATAAATTAGTTTTATTTAAATGATATATCAGCTTGTAAGATTTTGAAATTAAAGAGCATATTTTAGCATGCATCTTCTAATAAGTAATAAGATATTACTAATATATTTTTTGAAGAGTTTTACTATACTTTTTTTTTTTTTTTTGAAATAGGAGTTTTTACATATCATGTGATTACTCTAATTTTTATTTGTAAAAACGAAGCTTCTTTTTTTGGTCACAAATTGTCTTTTGGATCTAAATGAGTTAAGGAGATGTGGGTGCACAGTTGGAGTTCAATTCAAAGATGAAATTTCGGATAAAGAGATGTGTCAAAGCATCGTGGATAGAGAGGGACACGAGTCGCGTGAAGGCGTACTGCATTCCATTAGTTTAGTTCCCAATAAGGTGCCCTGATTTATGTGCAGATACTCTGTGCCCAATTCTTGTTATTACTTTTATTTTTATTTTTTTTTGTTAAATTGTTATTACTTTTGGAAAATGTGCAACCACGATTTACTGTAACATGACCGTAACACGATACATTGTAGATATACTATTTTTTTATTTTATTTTATATACTATTTTTTATTTTATATATTGTTTTGTCATTTAATATCTTGTTATTTATTTTTTGTGTAATTTTTATTTCTTTTATTTTTATATACTGTTTTCTTATTTTATATATTATTTTTCCATTTTTATATATTGTTTTCACTTTCTATAGATATACTATTATTACAAAATAAATTGCATATACTGTTATGTATATATTTCTATTAGAAAATAAATTATATATATTATGAACAGTCGTGCTACAGTACGTCGTGCTGTAGCAGATCCTTATTATTGTTATTAGGCACCGAAGTTTAATTAGTTTGATTAATTTGTTGGGTCGGATTGATTTGCGTTAATTTTGGTTAAAAATTATTTGATGCACACAAAATGCTTGAATAATACTAACAGTAATGATGCTTTTTCAAAAGAAGATAATAAACAAACAGAATTTTATCCTTTTTATACAGAGCATAACATGCAAAATTCTCCTTGGTTGAGTTAATCTTCAAATTTCAAGCACAAATTAGGGAATTTATTTTATGTTTTAATCTTGCTTTCACTTTCACAATTCACTATATTTGCATAATTGTCGCAAAGTTCTCAAAAGTTCGAACTCTTGATGCTATGTTTCAATTTTAGGCATGACATGTACATTATTGGATTGCCAAACAGCTAAGCAATCCGTTTATGAAGTTGTGAAAGAAAAATCAAATCAATTTGCACGAATATTTGAGCTTTAACCTGTACGCATTGTCGATTAAATGAGTGCAAGCAAAAGGAACGTGGGATCATCATCCATCTCCATCCCCATAAATGTGGATTGTGCAAAAGGCACCTAAATTTTCGTCCCAGATCCACCACTAAAACTGGGTCCTCTTCAGTTAAATTTTTTTTTCTTAAGATGATTTTTTGTTTTTATGGCTTAGTGTAATAAAGTTCAAAATGGATAACAGAAAGGATGAAAAAGATGAAATACTGCTAGCGCAGTTGGTCGCATACACAAAATTCGAATAAGGAAGATACCAAGTTCGAATTCGGCTTGGAGTTTTTTTTCTGAAAAATATGTGGGACGTATGAGCCACTGTAAATTTAAAAGGAAAAAGAACAAGGACCAGAAAAACACATGTCCAGTCTAAACCCGAACCTGACCCTTAGTGATTTGAAAAATAAAATGAGCCGGATGAACCGACAAACAACTTCTATTTGGTATTAGGCTGGGCCAATTTAAGCTGTGATTTGTTTTTAGGTTCTTTTGAGAATAAAACAATATAAATAAAAAGAAGTACGATTCAAGTTGTTACATGCTCATATAAGAAAGTTGAGGGTTGGGCCAATTAAACAAATTGAAAGTTTAAAGACTTCAATCATATACTGAGGCATAGTTAAGAGTCAAATGAACTTTTTCCAGTATATAATCCAAATTCCATGCTTCTCCTCTCCTAAGCAGAATCCAGATTCAGATAAAAAAAAATCATTTCTTCAAACTCGCAAAATTTAATTTATTAGCATTAGTAGTGTTGTTTCATTGTTTGCCTCATGAAATGATTTAATCCATGAAATCTTCAAATTAATTCACATCTACCTGTTAGGATTTCGGATTCTCTCCAAGATTATATCACTTTAGCACGGAAATAAATCAACAAAATTATAGAGGTACAAATTGCTTGAGATTAGTTTGAAGTTTGAACAAAGATCTTCTATGAAAGTACAAACACGAACATTTCATTTATTTCTCATATGTTATGCCTATTTAAGTACAAACTTCTATTATAAGTACAAACATGAATATTACATTTATTCTGCGTATATTTTTTTCTTAAATATTGTCTGAACCATAATGCACACAAACACAAATAAGCCATTCTAATTTCCATAAAGAAAGGTGTGCCATACGATTTTTTCATGCGAAATATCCAGTTATGTGTTTCTCAGTTTAGAGCCCGTCCAATTAGAAATAATGAGATCATCAAACTATTAAAAAAATTAATCAAAAAGTTACACAGCTCTAAGATGATAAACACAGACCTGGATATTTCGCCGGAAACAAAAAGACTTGAACTATCCATCCATTCATCCATCCATCCGCAAAGTTTGGCAGCTATCCATGCAATGTATGTATATATAGATACAACCGACATCTGACAGCCCGGCGAGTTACAAATGACCCCCAAATCGAAGAAAAAAGACGCAAACGCTTGTCATGACAACAATTCCCTCCAGAAACCAAAGAAAGTAATATCCGAAATCTCGTACAACTTCAATTACGGTTTGCGAGTTTGGCATATCAATTCGACGCCACCTCCACACGGATGAAATCGATGGGACACGATAAGTCCAATGTCTTCGGGCCCCACAACGGATCTCGGACATTTTTCTCCCTATCCATGTTCTTTCTTGGCGATCTCTAGTTCCGGCCGGCATGATGACGTGGGTTGGCCGCTGTCTTTCTCACGCTAGAGATCAGAAAAAGGGTCAGAGAGAGAAACAAAGGAGTTGAATATATTTTTGTTGCACGTTTGTTACCTGGCCAGAGACGCGACGAGGAGTTGGTGAAGAGTGGAGTCCGTTCTTTAGCTTTTAATGTGCACCATTAAGTTGTCCAAAATATTGTATCTTGTATCACACCATTGTTTTAAACCAAATACAATTAATATCTACAAGCTTTGTTTCTTTTTTGGTGTAAAAAGGCTGTTTTAGTTGAGATGATTCTTCCATTCCATATTATGAGCGAGAACACGTCATGCCAACGATACATTGATGTGGCATGTTCTCATTGGTTGTCTCCACATGGACTGATGAAAACTTAAATTCTTATTTTAAACAGAAGCATAAGGTAACTAAAAACAGGGGAAATTCGAATAATATAATTTTATCAGCTGTAAATGGTAAAGAAAAAGTGTTGATAATTTTCAACATTTTTTTTACTTTGTGCTCAAACATGGTAAAGAGAAAAAGTACTGTAAATAAACAGAATAAAGAAAAATCTCATCTAACATGGGCATGCATCAAAAGCAAAATAAACATTAGATTTTACAACAAAGAGGGCATCATGAACTACAGTCAACTGTTCTCAAACATAAATACCTAATACTACATATCAGATGCATAAAAAACAAAAACAAAATAAACATTATGTTTCACAACAAAAGAGAGCATCACGAACTACAGTTAACTGTTCAACCACATATCCAATTCACCGTCTTAAGTTGCTCAAACAAACCGTCTCTTGTTTCTACCATTTCCCATGCATTTGATTTGGTTATTTCATACGGCGGATAGACAACAAACTGTCGAATCCGCAATAAGATATTAGGAGCGAGAAACAAAAGTAGATGAAAAGATGAACAAAATGGAGAAAAAGTAAACCAACCGTTAAGTCAAGTGACTGTGGATGAGGGGTTCTTTGAAGTAGACCAAGAACAATGGGAGCTTGAGTCTCGTAAATCTTGATATTCTTTAAATGATTAAAGGTCATGGAGGAGTTCTTATACCAAGGGGTCGAAGAGAGATCCTGTAACAAATTGTCCAAGTTTGTGCATATTAAATTATTGAATAGATCAATAAAGAATGAAATATAAATAAAGATCTACTTTTAGCCCCTCAATAATCGGTTTTGTTCATTTACTCTTATCACCAAACTATTTAAGTTTGTTCATTATGTCGCATCCAACAGTTAAGTTCTTATGTTCTTTAAATTGATGACGTTTGCTGACTTAGATGGCATGGAAGGAGAAAAATGAACAAGCCTAAATAGTTTAGAGGAGTAAATAAAAAAAAATAACGCTGTACATGAATAAAATCAATAGATTCAGTGGCCGGAATCAGAATTTATCCAAAATGTAAATTTTTTTTAAAAGTCCTCCATGGATATTAAGACATTCAAGATCTGGCACATTAACAAGAAATCTTGAGTTCCCATGCGCTTGTACATAAATAGAGATCAGCTTTGGTGCAAATACTTGGAGATCATCATATGGGCTATCTCGAACCTCTAAACTTTTGAGCTTTGGTGCATACATGATACACCCAAATACGTGAAGCTCTACCAATAATTTGCAAACTGTCAAGGTTTTTCGCATGAATATTGAGAGCGATATATTTCTTCAAACGAACGACTCTCAATTTATTCAAAAGAGGGCAGCTCGAGACTAGCTTTTTTAAACTCATCATCAGAAATGACCGAGAATTCCAATGAGAGGGCACGAAGAAGTTTAAATCCTTTGAACTGAGCAGGTACTTTGACCAAACAACCTTCCAGATCGATACTATTCATTGCATCACAAGAGAATAAACGCGAATGAATGTTGTATTCACTAGGTGCTTCGTTGATAAGCCTAATTTACGGATAGTGCCCTTATGGAGCGCAAAGACCGAATCCACTAATTTTTCGAGCATCGCACACTCAGCTTCCATTGGGCCATCAATGGAGAAGTCTAATTCAGGAATTATGGAGCATGTGTACCTTCATTTGCTAGATAAGATGCTCATTCTTCCCGCCTCTTATATTGGCAAATACATCAGGATTTTTTCTCACAAACCTCCTGGTAGGTTGCTTAACGTATCCATTTCTGTGGAAAGTTGAGTTTTATTACTTGGGTTTGTGAGAAGCCATTTTGTGCCCACGATGTTCGGTAAAAGATGAAGAAGAAAAACAGAGGTTGAAAAAAAAATGCAGAATGAGTGATTCATTCTTTCCATCAACACAAGCAACAATGTTCAATTTGGGTAACGATTTATTTCCTGTAGTTTCAAGAATAGTACAAAATCAATTATCAGAATGCTGAGTGTGAATCAAAACAGGTTTGCGCGTTTGTCAAACGAACTTGAGATTTGAAGTACAGTATTATGGAAGGTTGACTTAAAAAGAACAAATAATAAACTTGACAAAATCAAGGGGTCATAGAGTAAAAGGTGTTTTAAGTATCTTACCAGCCTAGAGAGAAAGTGAAACGCCCTAGGTTTTCATGTCTTGCCAAAGAAACCAAGAAGAGAAAGAGAAACGTAAGCAGTTGTGTTTGAATTGGGGAAAGAGCGAAGGAATGAAATTTCCCGCTTTGAGGGCTTCGGGTTTATTTGAACTCGCTTTCAGAAGTTCGGTTCCGATTTTTTGTTGCCTCCTTTCCTTTCTAGACTACAAAAAGAAAGATTTTGTTTCCTGAATTGGATGATTTTGTTTGAACAGGCCAAGAAGTCATGAGGAGTTCTCAACTTTTTCGGAGGAAAAAGTAACTAAAAGGCTGGAAGTGTTAAATAACAATATAATTTGAAAAATTATAACACATCGTGTTTAAACTTTAAATTAAGAAGAGACTATGGAACTAAGAAGCCATTTCCGTGATGGTTGGTTGCCAATCTAACTCATAATATGTGTAAAACTTCAAAACATGACTAATATAGCAACGGTACAAAAAGAAGTTCCAAAAATACTACAAAAATAAAGCTAGAATAAATGTCTTACTAAACCAGCAATAATAACTTTCACCGCTGTCACCTAACTATTATATAACCTAGTAAGTACACATTATAACAATTAACTCTAAACAATAACAACCTTCTGCCCTTTTCAAACTATAGCATTCCTCCTTGAAATAATGAATAATCAAACATTCTTTTTCATATATTGTTAGCCAAACAAATCTCAGTCATACTCGTAAAATTTATACTCCCAATTTAAGACGATTCAGCTGAAGCAGAACTCTCTTTTAGTATTACATTATCCAAGCTTCCGCCTTGACTCCTTCGGTTTCTCCTATCCTAAAAATGAAAAAGTAAATATGCTAACACATTCAAGAAAGAAGTTCACTACTATGAAACCAAACTACTATATACAAAGAGAAGAATGCAAAGCTCCAAGGCACCAACCGTTACTATAATAAAAAATAAAAAACTAACAACTGCTAAGTACTTTATATCAAATTTGACGTATTCAGTTTCAAAAGCACAAATGTGAAAACAAAACAAGTGTCTACATACAAGTAGGGATTTGATTCTAGGGTTTATCATAAATTTCAAAAAGAGAACACAAATTCAATATTTAGGGTTCTTTTTTTTTTACCTCGCGATGAATGAGATCATCAGACTCAAGCATCCTAACAACCTGGCCCATGTTGGGCCGTTTCTCTGAGTCGGGATCGACGCATCGGAGCGCGACCAACAAAGCCCGCTTTAAAGACCGTGTCGAGGGTTTGACTTCCAGAAGCGAGTCCACCACCTCCTCTGACTTTCTGCTGCTCACCATCACTTTCAGCCAATCCACCAAATTCACCTTAAAAATTGCGAAATTGTTGGTAAATCGGTAATTTAATGGTAAATAAATTATTTTAGTAGGATAAATAATATTAAATTTATTTGACTTTCTAAGTTTCTTTTACTACTATTTGGCAATTAAGTGTATTTACTACAGTTATAATTTTATATTCTAGATAGTATACAGTATATACTATATACATTCAACACTGATCTTAAATTTTTTTTAAAATATATGTATAATAAAGCTAACGAAATAAAAACGGTAATAGTAATACTACAAAACACATGTAGGTAATTCTACCTCATTAACTGGACGGGCATAATCAACAGGATCACGGCCCGTCACGGTTTCCAACAAAACGATTCCAAAACTGTACACATCACTCTTCTCATTTAGCATTCCAGTATTTGCATATTCTGGCGCCACATACCTAAATAATGTTTTAACAAAAATATGGTTAGAATTAGGCAAAATTAATTACTATTACTGCATTAAGTGGAGATATAATTTAGGGTCACTTTTTACCCAATAAAGCAATTAATTTTGCAATTTAATCCTTAATTTAACTGAACTTGATCGCAATTTCCCTAATGAAGCCCTAAATTAAGCAATTAATAGACAATATATCTGATTTTAAACTAGATTTTCCCCAATAAACTTCATTTGTGTAATTATCCTTGATTAAACTGAATTTAGCATCAATTATGTCTCATATGTGCAATTAAAACTTCAATTATAATCAATTTACCCCAATTAGCCCAAATTAAATACCAAGTAAGAATAGGAAAGCCAACAAAAGCACAAGAAACAAACCAAAAAGGAAAAATACAAACAAATAAAATAATAATTATATATATATTTTAAATGTATTACCCAAAGGTTCCCATAACTCGAGTGGTGACATGGCTTTTACCAGCGCCTAAAAGTTTGGCCAATCCAAAATCAGAAACTTTGCCATTAAATTCATGATCGATTAAAATATTGCTTGATTTTATATCTCTGTGTACCACTTTTGGTTCTATAGCCTCATGGAGGTATGCCAGCCTAAATAAATCAATAATAGAATAATATTACTTAGTTCTAGAAGGGGAAGTATTTCATTTTCCCTGAGTAAAATTTAGGCTAAATAATCACACCACAAATAACAAATAGATGGATTTGGCAAATTAATTTGTGCTAAAAAAGGGTCAATTTGATATTGAGAACTATTGGAAGGGTGAATTTAATAGAACATATGACAAAAATATAGAATAACACAACATTAAAAAAAGATACTTACGCTTTAGCGGTCCCCAAAATAATTTTCATACGGTTGTCCCAATTAAGGACGCCTCGATGTCTCATTGCACCATGAAGCCATTGCTCCAAATTTCCATTATTCACATACTCATAAACTAATATCCTGTTCAACCAAAATATGTCAAACCTAAGTAATAAATCTCAAATATTTGTATCCCTTTTATCCTTTTTGGTGCTTTTATTAACTTATTTGACACTTAAAATTATATATATATCCCTCAAGTTATTAACAAAACAAAGTGTATGAAATTTAAATAAAAAATATATTAAATTACCGATTAATTCCTTCAACACAATAACCTAAAAGACGCACTAAATTTTTATGCCTCACATGCCCAATTGCCTCCACTTCAACCCTAAATTCCTTTTCTGCTTGACCCCTATAAAACACCACAAAAATCAAAAGGAAAAAAACAATTAAGTTTCTTATAAAATTTTAAAAAATAGAGACATCACAACATGAAACGAAATGCCTACTAAAAATTAATTAAAAGAAAAGAAAAATACACAACAACACATCCGAAATCCCAAACCACTCAAAGAAAAACAAAGAAAAAGTAAAAAAATAAAAAAACTTACACATTATTAAAAATCCTCTTAATCGCAACCTCAGTACCGTTATTCAACCTTCCCTTATAGACAATCCCATATCCTCCTTCACCAAGCACATTTTCCTTCGAAAATCTACTAGTCGCATTTTCCAAATCTCTCAAAGTGAACCAATGGCCCCAGCCCAAATGTGAGAACTCAGGCAGACCGATCAAAGGCGAGGCTGAAATCGGAGAGTAATTATAATTGTTTTTATTTTTGTTTGAGTTGTTATATTCTTCTCCTGAGTTAGAGCTGCCCGCTTTGTCTACTTGATAAATTGAGCTAGATTGGCTAATGTTGTCATAATCTATTGACTTGTTGTTTTGGTTGAGGGCTAACTGAGCGAGCGTTTTGGACGGTTTGTCGTCTTCTTTGTGGAACGGATCTTCAATGTCGTTCAATGTTTGAGCCAGGCTGCGGGGTCCGTGGCGGACCTGGTCTACGGGGATTTCTTTGGAGACTGTGGGGATTTGGGATTGGTTGGAATTGAAATGGGTGCGTTTTGATTTGGCGGACTTCTTCTTTCTGTGGCAGACGGACCAAATGGAGAGGGTGAGGATGATGAGGAGGATTAGAATTGCGAAGCAGATCGCAAGCAAGATCCAAACTTTGAGGTTGAAGATTGAGGTCTGTTTGTTTAGCTTGTTGCTCAGATCACTGTTTGACATTTTTGTGGAGTGCTCTGTTTCTGTTTGGGGCTGAGTTTTATGAGCTTTTAGTTGGGTCAAATTGATAAATTGACGGATAAATTCTCTAACTGAAAAATGGCAAGCAAGAACTGGTGGGCATGTAATTCATGTCAAACAAGGAGGAAATGTCAAAATGGTAAGGTATTTAGGTACAATGAAATTAAAGTTTGAGATTAGTTGTAATACTAGCAATGATAAAATAGCAAAAACCCCAAAAGTTTCAACTTTACTAAAATGTAAAATAAGGGCGGCAAAAAGAATTGCTAGTGTAAACTAAAACTGGAACATGAAGTGAAAAGTTACCTAATCAATTGGTTGAATCAACAAAGGATCTTCTCTTTTTCGAACTAAAAAGCTTGAAAAGAAGTGTTGGGTAAAAACCCAACAAAGCAATAAACAAATTTGAGTCAGATAGAAGTGGTACCAGATCAATGGAGATAGGAAAAACAATTCAATTGCCTTCTTGAGACAAGCGAAGGAACAATGAAAAGGCAACATAACAGGCGTGAAAAGCAATGAATTTCATTGTAATTTTGAGATGGTGTCAGGTTTGAACATTAATGGCTAGGTGAGACCAGAAAGGAAAAAACTAATTAAAAATGGGTGGTGTTTAAGAATGAGTTTATGGAAGAGAAGAGGAACAGGTTTGTTTGGTAATAGAATTTTTGTTTAAAGAGGTAATTTTGCATGTATATAATGAAAATTGTCAAATTATGAAGAGTTGTTATTGAGCACGGGAATTGCAAATTAGCTGGTTTGATGAAGTCAAATTAATAAGTTTCCATTTAAATTGGGTCAAATATGGTCCACAGACCACAAGGAATTTACACATTTGCTAATGGTATTTATTATATTTTATAAAAATTATTATATGTTATTGTATTAAAATAATATTTTTTTGAATTAGTGTCAGTGGAACATATGACGTGTTTATATTGCTTTTTCTGGCACATGCTTAGTCTTTATATTTATTTCATTTGAGTAGTTTATAAAAAAATATTATAATTTACTAAATCAACAATCAACATATTTTTTATTTTTTTTAAATTAACAATCAACATGTTACAAAGCAGAAAAACAATTCAACATATTATCCTCTATTATAGAAATATAAAATAAAATAAATTCGTCATATGAATTGCACGTAACCATGATATGAAAATATTTATGTAATTGAATGAATAATCTTGGACGTTAAACACAAAATTAGTCAACCACGACCCCAAAGCCAAAACACCAGAATTAATATATGAAATAGGCCCATAAGACCAGCCAATTACAAAATGCCACGTCATAATATTTCTGACGTGTCGTGCTGTTATTGGAACCATTGTTGTGAGCCCCATCCTTGTATCAGTTTACTATAAAAATAATGTCAAGGTCATTGTAGTGGGCATTAAATATTATTAACACTATTTATTTTTAGTTTCTTCTCTCCACCAACAGCTGTTTCGGCTCATTAAAAAGTATATAGAAGAATATTTGACCTTTCTGATAAACCACCCAAAAGATTATCATCATAAAGATTATAGAAATAGACTAATACTGAAAAGTGAAAACTATTATTTTTTAACTAAAAGCAATGAACTAGATTAAAAATTACCATTGATATAAATTGCCTTAGAATAAAAATAAATAAATAAACTAAGCATGAACATACGCATGTTCAATCCTAGATCATATTACTTGTTATGAGAGTATCCGTATTCAATTTTGGAAAATCTGAAAGCACGACGTGCTTCGGTACGTCCTGAATGCGATGAAAGTTTATATATACGGGTTTCTCCGCATTTCAATATACTATTTTTTCATTATATTATTTTCAATGTTTTATGCATATATATTTATTATATTTATATAATGTTTACAAAATTGAATTTTATATATTTTTTTGAATTTTATATATTGTTTATGGCCTCTATATACTATTTTTTCTGTGTCGTGTTGCACGACAGAAAATTCTTATTGTGCAATATCATGTCCTTTCAATTTTTATGTGATAATTACCACATCCTTTGAGATATGAATTTCAATATTCTTTCATCGGGAGATAAATATCAAAAGGTCATAATATTAAAAGTCTTTATTGTTAATAGGGAATCTATTTAGAGAATGTACGTGGGGTCTGGTATGAACTAAAATGCGAGGCAAAAGACAGATTTTCGTTTTGAAAAATGATTCCAAAAGATAATTTCTTGCTTCCACATGTAACCAGAAAAAAATAATCATTATTGATATTGAGGTTTTCAGAAAATGTCAAAGATATGCTTCATGTACAGAAGCAAAAGATGTGCACAAGCAGAATATTAACTGAGGAATTTCTTAGTTACAACAGAAATAAAATCTCATGCTGACACAGATGCATAAGAAATTCAAAATTTCTTGAAAATAGCATAATCAGGCAATAAATGTTTATAACAGTATGGATGCAGATAAATAAATTTTAAAATCTGAAGACTTCAAACATATCATATAACTCAAAATTATGATGTAACCGAAGGCATTATTGATAACTACACGCATATAAAAAAATAGATCATTTTTACAATTGACCTTGGAATTAATTCGTTAAGAACAAACTTACAGGTTCTATCGACTTTCAGCTATTATTGTTTTCAAATTTGATACATTCTATTAGTGACGATGTTGCTTCAAGAATGGCTAAAAAAGAACAATAGACTAATGTGAAATTATACTAGATTGATGAAATATTTATTGATAAACAACACATTCTTACAAAATGATATTTTCAAGGGGTTTACAAAGTACATTTTGAATCATTTTTATTGTAGAAACTACAAAATACTTTTTATATTTTGTGCAATCAAGGATATAGAAAAATTACAATTTTCTCTGTTTTTTTCATCTAAAAAATAACAATTTTCTCAGTTTTCCGTGAGTATTTGCATGAACATCTTCATGTCATGTTTGGTGCACATGCTTGGCCATGGTTAAATGAACAATCAACTTGGAATCTTCGACAAAATATAATATTCAATTCAAACATGCATCGTTTATAAAAGAAAATTCAAACATGCAAAGTAATGTGGTATCTGATCACCGACATGTTACTTCAACGTACTCATATGTCATATGGTGTAGTCATTTTCTAGCACCTAAGCCGTAACAACCCTTTCTTCATCAAAGACTTAATTTTGTTGTAAGACGTTAATCTCACAACGGGCACCAAAAAATTAGAAAAGAAAAAGGCCCAGCCCAAATTGTTTTTCTTGTAAGACGTTAATTATCTAAGTGAGATTATTTAAATTTACATCCCACATGATTTGTATATTTTCAGTTTGGGCTGGGCCTGTTATTTCGGTTCACAACTCTGTTTTACTTAGATGTTGAAGTTTGTTTTTCTTATTCTTTTTTTGTAAATTTTATCTCTGATATTTATTAAAAAAATTCTTTTGGAAGAGGATATTTCAAGCACTCTCCAAATTTCATAAAACAAATAAAAGAGGTGAATTTCGAGCAGTCCAAAGAACTTTGATTTATGGAAAGTACAAATTTATGTTCCCCTCCTCAGTCATAACACAAACAAAGATTCTTTCCTTGCCTATCCCCAATTCTCATTTTTTATTTGCCATAAAGTAAAGATTCTTTTTACCTTTCCGCAACTCTAAATAATAATTATTAGATATATCAATAAACAAATAAGTACATGAAAGTGTAATAAACCTAAAATGAAAATTTTCTATATTCTCCCTATGCTAAAAATAAAATAAAATTTAAGTTCCGCATCTCCTCTTCATCTGTGTGAAAATTATAAATTTAATAAATTTCCATCTCCTAGTTTGCGAAATATCCGTTCATCCAGAAATTAATTTCTTGCCTATCGATTGAGCTTGTAGTCCCGATTTTATATATTTAACGAGACATACGATAATATTAGCGATACACATCCGATAAAGAGTGAAATATTGTTTACGAATGATATGGCGCCACTATTTTCGTAAGGAGGGGATGATGAATCGTAAGGAGGTGATGATGAACCGAACACGGTTGAACCAGTTGGGTTCGTTGTGTTAAGTGTTGATGAGCTCGTGCTGTTAAAACAATATATTCATTTTTAATTAGATCTACTTTAAATTATTGACAGACAAAAATATAGCAGAGTGATATGGACTGCTCAATTTTCTGATTAAAAGGGAATTGATTTAATTAAAAATTTAATATTCGGGATTAGAGTTAGAGATAGAATGTGTACCTTGTAGATTGAAATTTGCATGTCCCACCTGAATAAATGGACAGAAAAGATCAGCCATTTTGAATAACAATTAACAACGTAGTAAATTTTCTGATAAAAATATTTGTTTTAAATTAATACTCTTCTCTCTCGCGAAAGAAAAATCATTTGCCTGACATTCTATATTATTATGTAAACTAATTGTGTAAAATGTGAACTTGAACGGGAACTTTTACTGAAGAGTGACAACAATTTTGAAGCTCCTTTTTGGTAATGAGTGTAGCTATCCCAAAATTTCTTTCACTAACTTTTTCACTGTTTTAGTTTAAAGTAACCTTTTTCTAAAAAACAAAAATTACAATTAATGAACAAAAAAGAGAATAACATGATCACGATACTTACTCGGATCAATGCTGGTAAGTACAGCTGACCCTCCAAAATCACAACTTGTTGGTACTGGATTCTTTTGATAGTAACTATTGAACGCATAGGATGCATGATCACGAAGAGTATTAGGATTATAACAACTTCCGCTCTGTTGAATAGCCGAGCAATCTGCTCCTCCATACCCGCATGCATAATCCAACGCAACCTGTAAAGCCGTCTCAGACGCACTCTGACTCGCAATGCACCAGCTTTGACCACCAGATGATCCACCAGATGTGCTCGGAGTTAGGGGTGCCATTGGAGTCGTGATAGGAGTCGTAGTTGCAGGTGCCGTTGGAGTCATGGAAGGCGTCGTTGGAGTTGTAGTGACAGGTGTCGTTGTGGGAGTGGATGAGAATGGAGTTGAAGGGGTGGTGGACGGCAAAGTGTTTGTAGGATTTGTGGTGACCGTTGGATTTGTAGGATTAGTATTAGGATTAGGGTTTGTGGTTGGGTTTATGACTGGAATCGTTGTAATCGGAGTGTCAATATCCTTTTGGGAGTGATCTTCTGTGTACTGGTGAGTGTAAGGAATCATGTTTGTTCCATCTATTAAAGTTCCTGTAATTTAGAAAGTTTTTAGTTAGTCGAAATGTTTATGTTTCAAAACTTTAATGAAAGCTAGAAACATATGTGGTCAATTAATATATGACAAAGTGATATAATTTTGTCTAAAACAAAAATATGCTCATATGGCCATTGATTCACTTTACTTACGGAGTCATTATTTCACCCACTAAAGATGCACCCTACTCTTGTTTAAGGAGTACGATCTCTTAAAAAATGATTAACAATGATTACATAGGTTTCCAATCCTTTCTCCTATGTTGGATTTCACTGTGCTCTAAAACAGGGGAAATTATATGAATCCGAAAACATACAGTTGTATCTCTTGATTTAAAAAATACTTTTAATGAATAATTAATTAGTATTGTAATACAATTTTTCCAATCACTAAAAAGTTTAAAAAAAAATATTCATTCAAGCATTTTCAATCTTCTATGTTATTTGTTCCAACAGTAGTTGATTCAGAGCATGACAAATGAGAGTACTTCGGATGGAAATAATCATAAAAATAAACAAATTTAGAAAAATAAATAAATTTTAACTACATACCAGTGCACAAAGAAAATGCCATGAGAAGGATTAAATATTGGATTGGCCTAAGACCCATCTTGTTCGATCGAGAACTCTTAATAATGGATTCTTTATGAGAATTTAGAAGATATTGTGCTGAGAAGTGTAAAGGGAGATAGTTTCTAAGCCTAGATGTTATAAGTAGCAAAAGAATAAGAGGTTCCCTCCTAAGAGGAATAAGAAGGGAATGAGGGAGAGGAATAATAGGAAACTTGACAGGAGAGTATTAGAGGTTATGTGTATCACGCAACAAGAGAGAAAAGAGTGGAAAAGAGTACAGACATAGAGCGATAAAAAGGACATTTTGATATGATACTATACACCCCTTTAAATTTTGAAATTAACATGCATACCCTACCCCTGCAAAAGAAATTAAAAAACATCATGCATATATATTTAAACAGAAAATGTCATGGATACCCTAAAGCCTTGAAAAAATTTGCTTTTACGATTGCCTTGCAAATATAAGAAATGGGTAGTTTTTGTCTGACATTTTCACTTTTGCAGGGTGTTCATGAATTTTCAACATTTCGTAGGGGTACATATGAAATTCTGCCCAGAAAAGGTGAGGGTTTAAGAGCAGGATTCTTGCTTAGAGATGGCTAATGATGATTTTTGAGATTTGAATTTGGTAAAAGATAGATAATGGGTGGGTGGTGTGGAGGTGTGAGAACCTCTCTTTTTGTGCTTTTTCCTCTTGATTTAGTTTAACACTTTTATGGTTCATGTAACTAAATAGAATCAAAGGATACAAGAACTAAGAAATGATTTATGTCTCCCTAATGTAAAAATTAAGATTCCAAATCTCTTGATCATTTTTTGCCCATTTATTCTTTTCTACTGACAGGTTATGAAAGCCTGATTTTTGGGTTCTTAAAATGAATATAATTAATTAACTTTTACTTACCAGTAAATTATATTTCACAATATTATTAGCTGAAAAAAAAGAAAGAATAAAAATAACAAAAAATATAATGTCGCAAAATATCAATTTGTTGTTCACAACTAACAACCGACACCAGGTCCCGTCGTGAGTTTTGGGAGGCCTTAAGCTACACCACTTAACTTGGTTATTAATTTTCTTTTTCTTGTATTGTTATTCAATCATAAACAAACAAATTCTGTAAAGAATATAGACAAAACGTGTTCATCAAATTTTAAGTTGAAATACACTGACTACGTTTTTTTCGTTGGAAATTGTTATTTAAATGTGTCATATGAAAGAACCATATTTAATCATTTAATTAAATTAGGTGAAGCATGCATGTACACGAGAAAAACAAATTGGTGCACAAAATAAAGAACAACAAGAACATAAAAAAAATAAAGAACAAAAAAGAAATTTTTGCATCACACATGAGAATGATGAGATGAGAGTTTGGTTCCTTTCCCGTGGGTTGTTACTGCACAAATAAAAAGAATTATTAAACACCCAAATTGGTTTAGAACCATGGTGTTATGAGTTGGTTTGAAAAGTCACAGGCCGGCCCAAATGGTGTTTAAATGGGCTCTTTTATAAATTTGCACTAACGACATCATTTCTTAATTTATGGAGGCCTAAATAAAATTGAAGACAATTATTTGTCGCCCAGCATCCGAAATTTCAGAAAGTTATATTGATCTATAAAAAAGATAGAATAAGCATATAAAGCATTTTTTTTTTATTAGTTCTATATAACTACAAAATGAACTACTAAAAGTAGTATGCAAATATAATTTGATGATATTTAGATAATATTTAAGCAAATGATGTAAATGTTTCTCTTATTACATAAGTTGATAGTAATGCATATTCATATAAAAGAACTTTGCAGTCTCATTTAGTCCCAGTCTAAAAATAATATATAATTTTTTTGCTTTAAAAAAAGTAAAAAATAAAATATTATTCTTGCAAACAAAGTAAAATCGGCCTTACAGTTACCGTTACCAAAATATCCATATTTTTTTTGTAAATTAACTACGGGCCTACATTTATTGGGTCACTGTTCTGTTTTATGCTGGCTTCAAACAGTCTGATGGCATGTCCTATTTTATCAAGCAGTTTACAGTACCATGGTTTGTCAGTCAAATTATGGCATGTAGCTAAGAAATTAATTAATAATATTTGTGCACTTGTGCATTACTCATATAATTAAGAAAATTGATAATGCGCGACGGATGTTGTTGTGATTATATAACGACAGTATATAAAAATCGAAAAAATATATAAACTAAAAACAAACAGTATATAAAAAATTTATTTGGTAAAATAATATATTTAAAAAAATGAAAAATGTTCATAAAAACATATAAACTAAAAACAAACAGTATATAAAAATTCATTCGGTGAACAATATATATATTAAGAAAAAGAAAAACAATATATATCGTATATAGAAATGCGAGAAAATATGATATAATTTCAATCCGTCGCTACAGTATTCCATCGTGATTTTCTATTTTCCTATAATTAAATTGAGTTAGTGCTGGATTAGGATCGAATTAATTGCCCAGCCGAGTCGTTCCTATTAATTAGAATAAGAACATTGGTGATGTTAATTACAATGCACAGTGTTTGTATCTTGCATGACTTCATGCAACGAATCTTGTCCCGATCACATTGTAATAATGAATACTGCAGTGACATGTTTATCTTGTTCCCCTTATCATATGCCAACCTTGAGACCTAACTTTCTTTTGGTAAATTTGGTACTTTGTTTCTTACCAAATAAATAAACCCAACTTTGACAAACTTTTATGATCAAACTTACCATCTTTCCAATGTTGATATATCATGATTTCCTAAGAGGTTGCCCACAAAAAGTTCTATTCCAAAAAAGATCATGAATGCAAAATTATCAGTCAGATTTTAGTATTATATTCAAATCCAGCTTTGTATTATTATGTCATAATTTTTTATTACTGTATATGTCATAATTTTTTAGACTCATAGTCCTACTTCCAATATATTAATCAAAATATATGTCATAATTTTATTATCGGCTTCAATAAGAGAACAAGACAGGACTAAAATGTCAATGTGTCACCCTCACCCTCTAAAAAATTATTTATACTCTGCTAAACAATCAACAATGTCTTCTTTTCTATATAGTTTTTTTTTTAGAGAACTTTTCTATATAGTTTTAAACTATGTATCGTTTAAATTACTAAGTTTCATTTAATCCCAGCTTAACATGTGTAGTATTAATATGTTATAGACACATAAAACAAATGCAGGATTCTTCAGAATGCAAATTACTATTTGCTTTAAAAAAAAATTACTATACGTCCGTACTTTTATTTAACCCACTCTTCTTCCTTGTCTACGTAGATCATAAATGAATCGGACAAGAAACTCACTCCATCAAAATGGCTACCGAAGGACCATGTGAAATGAATGAATTTGGGCCTTGGGGAACAAAGTGGAATCCAGTGCTAGTTTAACAGTGGGGATCATTATGTGATAAATTTTAATTGCTGTAACTTTTTGAAAATTCTAATACAGGAAATTATTTTTGTGAGCTGTCATGAAAAGTGGGGAGAAAAAAGTAAGAACAACTGAATATCTTCTTCCAATTCTCATTTTGGCAAATAATGAGTTTTCTATTACAGCAAGTCATGCCTCGCACCAGCTTTCCAGTTTGTACACTCAACTAGGCACTTTTCCGCACTACGCTACGGTTATTTGCACCAATGATTAAATTTATAAAACTGAAAAAGAATATTAAAAGTTCTTAAAAAAAAATATGACCACGAAAGCAACTTTTTTTTTGAAAGAAAACTAGAGGGTTCGATTGCTTCGTTTTTCATTTAATTGAAAGAAAAAGTTGATACAACCGTTTGTGAGACAAACATCTCGAAAAGAAACAAACAACATCCAGAAAGAAAGAAAGATGAACTGTGAATCCAAGACTAACAACCCTCGGTCCACATTTTGGTCAAGTTGAATGCTTGACTGGCGATTCTCCGGTGTTTTTTGCTCGTCCCTTGAAAAATCCGTGCGTTTCTCTCCTTCCAAATGATCCAGCATGTCGCTGCCCACATAGTGTCCCATGTCGTTCTTTCGGGTGCTGGAGTAATTTGCCTTGCTTGCTGCCAAAGTTCGAAGAAATTGGCCGTATCAGAAACTATGGTCCATCGGGAGGCGATGTGTGTCCAGACCCCAGTCATGAAGATGCAATGTGTTAAGAGATGAGTACAAGTCCCCGGTGCTCGATTGCAAAGTTTGCAGGTTGGGTCATTTGGCCAGTTTCGCTTTTGTAATTGGTCCGCCGTGAGAATTCGTTTATTGATCGAAAGATAGAGGAACAACTCGACCTTTTCAAGCGCTTTCATATTCCATAGTGCTTTTTGCCATGTAATGGATATCCCCGGGTTGATTAAGAATGAGTATGCTTGTTTGGATGAGTATATGAGATTGGAACCCCAACGCCATGTTGTGCCGGCGACTCCAGGTGGAGCATGTTGTGTTGCCGAGTTGTAAGCTGGCAAGAGTGAAATGAGATCTTTAACGAAGGAGGAGGAAAGGTTAGGGTTAATGAGTGGGAGGTTCCTTGCATTATCACACCCGTACACATCTTGAATGATGTGATGCCATAAAAAGTGTATCAATCCGCCACAACCATCTTAAGAACATTGCCATGTTTTGAGACTTTGTGTTTAAGACTATGAAATAACAAAGTTAATATTTAGAAAAAAAAAATATAATTTCAGTCATAATAGAAAAATTTAGTAAAACTTCCCGCCTTGCCGCGGTTTATTTAATATGATTGTTCACCATATGAATAATCTCTTACGAAATTTTTTTATAAAAATAGTAATGAGACATGAATGCAATGTAAGCTTTCACAAATGAATAATCTAAAGATTCTATTATAAGGCTCTTTCCAAATTTCAAAGAAAATGAAGAGATACCCTTCGTACCCTTAGGCTGCAAGTTTTGCGCATAGGGATACTTCTCATCGGCCAAGGCTAATTGAGTCCAACAATTCCAAATTTGAATAGAAAATCTTTCCCTCAAGAACTTTAACCCCGTATATTAAGGACTCTATCATCAATTCAAGAATTCTCCACAATAGAGTTGGAACATCTAGCCACCGTCAAAACGGCTGCATAATCACAATTCCCCTAATAATATTTTTTAAAATCATCAACGTTTCAACCACACATACCAAATAACAGAAGAAGTTCGGTCGAGAGCTCGGTTTGGGATTTATTTATTAGTATAGAGACATTTGCAGCAAAACCTCTACATTTTCCTTAATTGTAAAAAACCTACATTATTGCTAAAATTGTAAAAAAGAATCTACCATTAGTTAGGAGTTAACACCGTTAGATTTCGTAGATTAAATTTTAAAAAGTTATGTTTAATTATGTTTTAAATGTCAATTAATAATTTTCATCACTCATAAAAAAATTTGAAACTTAATTTACTTTTTTAACTTAATAAAAAAATATTAATTAAGTTACTTAAGTTAATTAATCCCTTAATTAAGTTTAAAAATGCAAATTAATTTAAAAATATATATTTTTTAAATAATATTTCTTAAACTTAATTAATAAAATAGAAAGAAATTTATTAATTAAAATTATAGAATATTTTTCAAGTGTGAGAGAAACAAATTAAAATTTAAGATTTTTATTAACTTTAAATATTTTTCAATTAAGCTTTAAGCTTCTTTTTCCTTTAAATATTTTTTAATTAAGCTTTAATTCTTTAATAATTTATTTCAAAGAAGAGAAATATTTGATAAAATATTCTTAGTAATATTCTAACATTTACTTCCAATTTTCGTAATAATTTACTTACTTTCTTAATTAAGTTCAAGAAATACTATTTAAAATAAAATTTTGAAAATTAATTATTGTTTCTTAAACTTAATTAAAAAATATAATTAAGTTAATGAATATTTCTAACTAAGGTTAAGAACTGTTAATTAAGCTTAAAAAATATTATGGGAGAGAAGAATGTTAATTGATATTAAAAAAGTTCATTTTTAAGGTTTAGACAAGTGTTGTAAAAAAGGAATTAATCGCTAATAGCCCCAGGCCGTTTATAAAAATACATAATCAGTAGGAATAAACGGGCAGCCATTTTGGGCCGTTTTGTATACCGATTAGGCCCAAAAAGTCATTTTTTTAATTTTTAATTCGGTCGGGTCCATTAAACCAATTAAATCCCTAATCTCCTTCCTTCCCTTTCCTCTCTACGCCACACTTTAGTGAATCCTTCACTCCTGCCTCCTCTCCTCTCCTCTTCCGATTCTCGTCTCCCCTTCACAATACCAAAGACAACGCACAGCACCAGCGACGGCGACGGCGCAGATCACCGGCGACGCCCCCACCGGTGTTGATACATCTAATTTGTGAGAAATGGCGATAATTTTTTTTTTTCATTAACAACTAATTCATTCGGATGTGAGCGAAATTAGAGTACCTTTGAAGGGGCATGATTTATCAATTTATTTTTTTTAATTTAATTGAAAATTTGCCACCTAAACTAACATATATTTTCTTTTCTTTTCTATATATTCATACAAAAAAGAGAAATAAGTTAACGTCATCAAAATTAAATCAATTAGTGTATGCACAATTCAATGCGAGATTGACGAATACACGAAAGAAGAAAAGAGATTGTGCCACGATTGAAGATGTGATTTCTTCTCCTGAATCTCGTACCGCTCGTTATTAGAAAAGTCTTGATTGCGATGATGACTACGATGGTGATTACGAGGATATAGATATTATGGATGTTGATGATGATGATATTGAATCAAGCGGTTCTGTTGAGGAAGAAACATGGATGTCGGCTGCATTGGGTTCTTCTTCTAGTGATGTTAACATGCAGATTTTGAGATTTAGTTATTTTGTTAAATCATGTTTTATGTTTGTTTATGTTTTATTTTGGACTTTGACGTGTGTATTTGGTTTGAATTTTGATTTGTGTTTGTTTGGATTATGTTTTATTTTGGACTTTGATGTGTGTTGTTTAATTTGAATTATGTATTGAATTATCTTTTATGTTTTAATTGAAATTATGTATTTGAACTTTAAATTATATATTTTGTTAGATTATAAGTTTAGGATATTGAATATTTTTATTATAAACATTAATATTATTTGAAATATATATAAAAATTCAGTCTGATTAGATCAAATCGATTAATTCCGATTAATCTCAATTAATTCCCAACTCGAAGATTTTGGGCCCGTCCAATTAATCCCGGTTAGCGATTTCTGCAACATTGGTTTAAACTAGGAAATCTAACGGTATTAACTCCTAACCAAATGCAAGGGGTTTTTTACAATTTTGGCAATAGTGTAGGATTTTTTTCCAATTATCAACAATGTAAAGTCTTTTTTGTAATTTAAAGAAAATGTATGGGTTTTTTCGCAATTTTTTGTATGAATAAATAAATCCCAAACCGAACTCTGAGAGTTCGGTTTTTGTTTAAAAATTAAAATAATCGTTTTCTCCTTTCAACCGCTTTCTCAAAAACATGTTTCAAAAAAACGTGTATATGGTTGGAATTATAACTTCGTACTATTCTATTGACTTTGACGCTTTTTACTGGATCTTGAATGGAATAGATGGTAAATATTAAGGGGATTATATACACATCCCTATCATCCCCCGACCTACCTTATATTTTTGCCCCCAACCCATCTTATATTCAAAATAAGTGAATTCCATTTATCAGTGGTAAACGTGAGTTGGAGTTGGTGCACGGAAGATATATATATTTTTCCAATATTAAGCCATTGAAATCATTCCATCTAATATATCTCATACAAATGGCCACAATAAATCAATAATTTAAAAAAATATCAATGGATGACATTCAATAATCTTTGTAGATCCGACCGTCGCAAAGAAGTGGGGACGTGGGATGAGGGATTTATCTTCTACTTCTTCAACAGTGAAAACACAGACCTAATCTTTACTTGCACCAGCAGTAAAAAAATTAACCTATCCGTACACTACGATGCATCACATCACACTATGCATCATATTAATTTCTCGGTGTGATTCAACCATTCAAATGGCCTTTTAAATTATTTCGTACGATTCTGCAGCACATTCAATTTAATTTTTCTTGTAAATTTGTAATTAACTTTGTTTTTCCTTGCCTATTGTCAAAATCAATACTGAGTTCATTAAAATCTATCATGTACTAAAAAAATCTCATGATCGAGGAGAGAAACAACATGAGAGAACAAGTCCCATGAACAATCTTAACAAACAATTAAGCATCTCTCATTCATACGGAGTTAACATATACGAAAAGAAGAAAAAAAATATATACCATAAAAAAATCTAACACGACAAGTTTTTCACACTTCAGTTGCAGTTTCAAGTATACATCATACATGCTCAGGAAATATAAACACACAAACTAAAACAATCCAACACTCAAATACATTGAAATGCAGGTTTTCACTACTATATATTTAAACAAAAAAATAAGAACACTAATGTCATGCATATAGATCATATCCTATAATTTATTTTGAGGGCAAAAATTATTGTATAAATGTGCCAATGAAGCTTTGAACCCACAACCTCTAGCTTTACAAATATTTGACTTGACCAACTAGGCTAGATACCATTTGTTATTATAACCTATAATTACTACTTAACCCTATTTTACCCTCTAATTTACCATGATTTGCCGAAACAAACCCATCGTTTCCGGCCAACATCATATACTTATTCTTTCGAGTTAAATTGGTACACTCAAACCCAAGTGTATCAGCCAACTGCCTCTGGACCCGGTTTGCCACATCAGTTGCAGACCATCCTCCTGCACATGTCAACCCTTTCTCGACCCGATCTAAAATATGAATTCGGTAATATAATACCGGGTTCATCATAAGCATGACTGGATCTAAAAATTTGAGACCACTGGCTGTTGTACCATAAAACATGCTAGTCTTACAGTCTATGGCTGCTGGCTGAATTTCATCTGTCATTTCGGCAAATAATGGACTAAACCGCAATAAGTAGGGTTCTCGACATGTTGTACCTTCAGGACAGACCGCCAAATCTCCTTCCTTCAACATTTTTTGCATTGTGTTTGCATCTTTCTGCCTGTCACGTGTCAATCGTACTGTCTTGATTGGTGAGATTAACTCAATTACACGACTCAGACTATATGTCACGGCTGATACGGATCGTTGCAAGCCCATGCTAAGCACGATAGGGTCTACTAGAGTTCGGTGAGTGCATACATATAGTACTGATTTTTTAGGGTTTTGGGAATTAGTTTTGGGGTTTACTTTGACACGAAAATGGATTCCGGACATGGCAATTATAACAACACTAACTTTGTACGGGAAGATTATACCAAATATTATCCGGATCAGAACGAGAAAGATGCCCATAGGTAGAAATAGAAATAGAGAGAGACATGCTAAAGGGGTGGGTAGAAAGGCTAGTCTACCATCATGAAAGATTATCGGTTTAGGGTATCTCTTATCTCTTGGTAGTATAGATGAGTTTGAGTTTCCATTTTTGGTTGAGCTGATTGGTTCATACTTGCTCACCAGATATGTTTCCTAAAATTGTTCACCAGAAAGAAAGACGTCAGATAAGTTTGAAGTTTGGTCTTGTAAAATAGAATAATAAAATGAATTCAGTTGTAATTGTAAAATAGAATAATAAAATGAGTTCAGTTGTACTCCAGATATTTGTCTATTCATTTTGAAAAATCTCATAATAGAACACATACCAAAAAATTAGAGTATCATGGATATACTCCTACAAAAGTTAGGAGTACAATTTATACATGTAAAGAACATATTGAACAGTGATATATGTGATGAAATTATGACCCATTATTTAGCATTTAATGTGCTTCTTTGTCCAAGCAATAATTATGTACATGTCAAGAAAAGCCAGAGCCACGTGGTTACCTTAATTAGAAGGAAAACAAACCAGTGTTTAATTTTCTGACTGAAACAGCAGAGCTGTAATGTTAACCCAAAGAAAGAAAAAGAAATAGATCCAAGGCTCAAGATTTTGACGTCTAGCTTGCCCTTCCTGACCCTTTTTTTCCCCGGTTTCACTTCATATCTTTAGTTTCGTATGATCTGTCCTATCAATTCTCCATAGCTCAATATTTGTTTATTTATTTATTTAGTAATTTATTGGATGTTGTTAGATCTAGGAAAGATTAAAAAAAAACTGTCAAATTAGAATGAAATAAAAGAAATATGGATTTTGAGTCTTGAAATTGAAATTTTTTATCAATAAATGTTGACTTGGAAAATTGAGTGCGTCTAAAGCAAGTTCGTTCTAGACCTGAACAAGCAGAAAATGTTAGTACATAATGGAATTAGGAACGGAAAACTATTTGAAGTTTCTTTGATAAGAAAGTTACACTTTTTTGCATATTGATGCGACACAAGCTGAGAGCTGGGCATGTGTGCTGAGTTGAAGTATATGTAGGGATGTGTTCTAGTACCTTTTTATATATATAGTATCTGAAAGCCTAAGCTTCTTTGTATATAAACGGTACAATCAACCAAACAGAGCAAAAACAGGAAATAATAAAAAACATGTGAAAGTAAAATATACGCAATATACCCTGGTGAAATTAAAATATATTAAAATATACCCTGGTATTATTGTACTGACAACAAAGATATGATACAAAATATGTGAAATTAATGCTCTCCTAGTTCCAAAAAATAATGTATGGCTCCTTGAACCATTAATCACATATTTGGTAAAACGGTCTCTCCTTTGTTATAACTAAGTCACAAACCAACTTACTTTTTGTAGAAGAAATGTATTCATTTAAAAATGTTAAATAAATGAGCAATCAAACAAGAATATGAAAGAAAACAAACCTTGCAATAAGGTATCAAGAGTTGGTCATGAGCATTTGAAGCACTTAAGAGACCCAAATCGAACTTGCCCTCTCCAAACAAGTCCTTTAAACACCCCTGCTTGGCCTGAAAACCAGAAGATGACACAAATCCATTGAAAAATTTCCCTCCTCTACCCATCTCTAGTTCAACTCCATAAACCCTATTCACACCAATATACTCTTTCAAAAAGTTCTCTATCATAACCGTAGGCATCGTAGTCACCACCACTTTTTCCCCACATGAAGATACAATTTCATAGGCTTGAGAGTTCAAATTTTCCAAGAAAAACTTCGGTAATACTGCCCTTGAAACAAGTTCAACATCTTTGGCTCTCAGACCAAAGAAGGTGAGAAAGACCATGAGTCTTTGTGCAACCTCTCCACTTGAACCAAGCGCAAAGATAAACGGAGAGAACAGTAGTAAGAGGAGAGCTCTTAGTATCCCCCCTCCTTCAAAGGCTACAAGCATGAAGAAAGGGAAAGTAGACCCATTTCTCAGGAGTGTGTTTTGGAGGTCACACACTAGGGTCTGTGTTTCTCGGTCTTTTAAAGAGCATTTGGATATATCAGGGTTTGAAGAGAGGTTGTAGAGTGCTCTAGCGTTTGGATTTCTATGGTGGAAACTGAAGGTTTTTATCTTTCTTGCTGCTATGTAGCATGTGACGAACCAGTGAGAAGTTATCCTGAACAGAGCTGTAGGCAGAACCATTTCTCTCGCCCCTTCTCTTTTCTGTCCTCTGTTTTCTTCTATGGTTTGAACTTTTTAGTAATTAATAAAGATGGTGCAGCTCTCGGTCTTTTCCTAGAGAAAGAGAAAGAGAAAGAGAAAGGGAGGGAGATAAATTGTATAGGAAGTACAGAGAAGGATGTGGATATTTATAATAGTTTAATGTACTGAAGATAAAAGTAGTTCCGGGAGGAGAATTGGTAAAGCACTCTAATATAAGGGCAGCATTTGCATATGTGCATATCAGGATAATATGACATATCGGCTCGTATACCATTAGATAATTAATCAATTATATAACTATAACTATAAGTAAACTGTCGTAAATTCTACTTTTAAAATTTTGCTTTTTATAATTTAAAGCATTTAAAAGTTCAATTATTCTTTATTTATAAAACCAGTGTCTTCGAGAAATAACGAAATTTTGTTATTGATGTCTATACAATGCAAGTTCATATCATTTTTGTGTATTTAACCGTATTTTCAATAATATGAATGTCAACTTGTTAGCATATATATAAATTTGAATAGATTGACATATGTGCATGTACTATCTGGTTTTATGTATAGAACAGATAAACAAGTAAAAAAATAGTTTAATATATATGAAAAATATAGCAAATTAGATTATAAATTTAGGGAAATACGGTATGCTGACCCGGAGTTATCAAATACTGCTCGGTGAAATTTGGAGAAAAATAATAATGAGGGGTGCAATGTTTACCGTGTATGCATTAAAGGCATATTCATTTAACCAGCAGCAAACCACATGCATATCACTGCTGAGCCAGGTCCCGAGATAAACTCGAGTTATATATCAATAAATTATGTTTATATTTTCACCGTTTATGCAAGAATATTCAAATTTTTATAACGTTGATACAAATGAGAATTTTTTCAAACTTTCAACTTGTCTTATTTCATGACTCGTGATGAATAAAAATGTTGAGACGAACATCTAATAACAAATAACATCTTTGCACTAAGTCAAAGCTTACTAGCACAAGTCCTTAGGCGCTTCTGAATTTTGAAGACAGAGAGAGACAGGTTTCAAGTTCATTTTAGCAAAACCCATTTAGTATATTGAAAATCTTTCAATCTATTGGTGATGTATTTGAATTTATAATAAAAAACATATTTGAACTAAAATTGTATCCTTTTTATTGTAATCTATCTATTCTGATGTTCTCTATATAATATGTTGTTTTCTGTTACAGGCTTACAGTCCTTGATTTGGTGTGAAACGTTCCCATCCTTTTCATTTGGATCCGTTCTAAAGTCTCTAGACATAATTATTCTTTCTTCCATGTGTGCCTAGTACCTACTCCTCCCGTCAATCTTTCTTCTATTTTCTGATAATTTTTCTCCCTTCTTCAAAAGTTCGCTCTAAATATTTGAGTTAGTCTTGTTCCCACTAAATCATTTTAAGATAAATTCTTAATAAGTTTCTTTTTTGGAGAACTAGGCTAGGTTCTGTTTATAACTCTCTCTTTCATATTGAGGATTTGAAAGGCAAATTTTAGATAATCAAATTTTTGCTTGATAATCTTCAGCTGAATTTTATGATTGGTTTTGATAATACAATCCAATCCAATTCAAGCCTGCAGACGAGCTCTATTACACCTGTTACTTTTCAATTTCTTATTTCCTTAAAAAAAATCATTTTAGTCAAGATGCTTGTATCAATTGGAGCTCAACTACACCAGTAAACTTTGCAATCCCATGTTCATAAAGATGCCTATATCAATTAGCAGGAAGCTAGATGATATCAAACTTGATTTTGGAGATTAATATTGGTCAGATGAGATTAATAATATATCTGCTCAATGTCCCCATTTTGTATGCATAGAAATACTTTACCAGCATAATATTTCAATGTATCTCCTACCTAAAAAAAAAATATTTCAATGCATCTCCAATTTATAAATGTCAAAGATGAAAGTTTATTTGATCTGTTGCATCATCTATAGATACTGATTACTGAATGTCTCAAGATCTTTTTCACAACAATTCATATCCAAGACAGTGTTTTAAGTTTTAATAGAACAACAATAAACATTATAACAATGCCCTCAAGGCTCAAGCTAGCATTAAAAAAAAAACATTATAACAATGCGAAGATAATAAGTATAATCATGCTTGTGAAATATTGTCTATGAGAAACATAAATAAAAGAAGACAATCACGTACATAGCACACATGCTGGAGCTAGTTTCATTAATAAAACAGGGAGTTCACCTGCCTTCCTGTTCACTCGCAGCAACTCTAATTGTTTTTTTCCCAAGAATAGGTCTACCCTGAGCCGTGTGATGAAAATGGATGTGATTGACTCAAATCCAATCACTAGTCCACACGTGTCAGTAGGCCCAATGAAAAGCAAAATTAATTGAACCGAGTTCACATACACCAGAAATTCATACTGGCTATTGTTTCACTGAACCGAGTTCATATAAAAATGATTAAGTGAGCCAAACGTCTGGACACAATTTAGTCAGTATTTTTCCTTATAAGAACCACCAGGAAGTGCTGGTTCACCTATGATATTTTTCATTCCAATTGGTGCATAATTGCTATTATGTATGAATTTTTAACATAATGTACTTTTTATCTAAAATATTGTCAAACAGTAACAAAATTACTCAAAAAACATGATATTTCAACTATTTCAAAACATGATACTTTTTATCTTATATGTTTAAAATATACATGTGTTTATACTAGTCCATGATTTATAATACAAACTATTTCAAAAATAACCTCATGTACCAACAAAACTTAATTTTTATAATATAAGGTTGTTTCAAAAATAACATTTTATATTGTAATTGCGGAAATTTTACAATATATAAGTTATTTTTTTCTTGGACATAAAATTATTATTTTCAGTAAGTTATGGAATATATTAACATAACAAAATGGCAAGGAAGTCCTTGCATTATAAATTTTTTAACATGCCCCAAAATAAAGTTTCAGAAAATAATCTCTCTAGTTAACTTTCTTCTAATAGCATGCACTGCATAACTTACCTAAATTTAAATATGAATATATTATGAATATGCACAGTGTTGCATGTGATGATTCTTTATTTCTAATATTATTGTAAAAAGTTAATAATTATTTGTTAAATAAAAATTGAATAATACATCTTAAACTATAAACCTACGTTGGAAATAAAAGCAAGCAACGAGTCAAGGGATTTACGATTTAGACAACGAATAACAAACTCGAGCGATCTAGATGGCGAGTGGCGAGTCTCCGGCGATTTGGACGGCAATCGGTGAGTTTAGAGGAATTTTGAGGGTGACAAAATTATGTCACATACCGACTTAGAATTCAAGTTACTTAGTACATATAACTAATATACATATTAGTGACATAAGTAAGCAAAATTAATTTATATTATTGGCTTATTCAGGAACTATAGACTCTATCTGAATTGCACTTCTATTTTCATCTATTGTTCATCAATTGAATTTTTAATTTTATTCATGCCGCGACTTAATGCAATAAATTAAACAATTCTATGGTAATTTTACTTTATTAATCTTTTATATACATTTTTGCATTCAAGAAACATCAAATAAAATGATGCTATTATGTAGATTTGAGTTTTATCTCAATATATTTTGTGAAATGGACAAACAGAAATAACATGCATCCATTTACATCCTTATTATAATCAGCTGTTTTTCTATATAAACCTCAGAAATATAATTGAAACAGAGAAAACACAATCGTATTTGTTAGCAATTAAGAGTACAATAACAAATTTAACCAGGTGCTTCTTTTGTTATTTAGGTCCAAAAATAATGATGTCATGCAACACGAAAAAAACAATACACAAGTGCAACGAAAATGTGCGGGTGGGACGAACACGTATAATGCATGTGATGCGCCTAGTATTTTCAAAAACAAAAATTTGTTTTTATTTTCAAAATCAATGATGTCGCGCAACATAAAAAAACAATATATAAGTGCAACGAAAATATGCGGCGAACACGTGTAATGCAGGTGCTGCGCCTAGTATTTCCAAAAACGGAGGGTTGTTGCAAAAAGTATCCAGACATATGAAATCAAATCAAAGCTTTTTTTTTTCTTAGGCTCGGGTTAGGGTTAGGGTTCTTTCTGCGTTTGATATGAGTTACGTCTCATCGGTTTCTGGTTAAGGTGGTGGGGAGGCGGTATTTATGAACTTCGTACGTATTATGGGGAAACATACCATCAAGGTTGACAACCAGTTGAAAAACACCACGTCATCTACTTTGCTGACGTGTTGGGTTCTCATTGGTGACAGAGTCCCAGTGGCCATGCTGGTTTAGGTGACGTGCATGTTTACTTGCCGTAGGGTAGCGTGCAATAAATAATTAGACGAAATGTGCCCATCAATTAGACGGTTTTAGTTAATTAATGACATTGAAGTTAGGAGATACTATACATAACTTAGAATTTACGAGATATATGGGATTTCATATTGATCGCAATTCGCAACCTAAAATACTTTTGTCTAAGGGCTTGTTTTAAAAGAAAATTATAATAGAACTTCATAGAATATGTCTTTGACATTTCAAAATTAATCTGCAAATCTACTAATCAAAGAGAATTCTACTCTCTTTTTGTCTGTAGTCAAGATCCACCAACCAAATCAATATGATGCAAGCTTGGTGGTCAAATTAAATAGATATTGTATTTGTACTTCTGTTTCCTTTTTATAAATCTTTTTATTAAAATCTCCAACTGTTTATTGCTGTACGTCAAGCTTCAGATTGTGGGGTTCAGGGATCCTCATGTCTCTTTATTTCTTGTCATTTAATTAAGGGGCCCAATCAATATTAATGACTATATTTTAACGGAGGATGACTCTCTTAATAGTCTTGTTTTGGGAAGTAAAGCTAATCAAAATCTTACGTAATCTTGTTGATAATTACAAAATAATTATTTTGTAATATCTCAATTCTAAACTTCTCTTTTACTTCAGGATTTTTATATCTTGCCCGAGTCATAATTAAACGGCTGATATTAAATCTTGATCTCTTAATCGGACGGTTCATATGTCTTAAAAGAATTGGCCAGCTCTACAACTTTCCATTACAATCCGTTACCAAAATAACATAAAAGGATAAAATTATAATTTGCTCAGTAATTATTATCTCTTCACTTGTGCTCATCTCCGGTCATACTTCTATTCTCTTTCCCACTCCATGAGAGACGTGGCCTCTCCAAGTCTCTTCATCTCGTCTCTCCTCTCTCCTCTCTCCAACACTCTTCACTTTGTGGAGATCATCTGTTGGAGTCACGGTATTTCTACCCCGTTCTCTCTCTAAGAGGTTAAGATTCCGTCTGATACATTCCCCTCTCTCCCTCAATCTAAGAACCTTGCTCTCTTGCTCTAAGGACCTAACAGTATAATCTTTTTTATTATTGATACTGTTCTTTTTGTACAAATATGATGTTCATGCCTAAATGCTATTTTAAAATCAATTTCATAATTAATATAACATTTTTGTATATCAATTATTTCGTGATGGAAAAGAACAGAAGAGATGCATGATTATGAGAGAGAAAACGAAAGAGGAGAGAGAAGCCAGCGGAAAAATGGAGAGGATATAATTGAGAGGTGTGAACACACGTGCATAACAGGAAATATGAAAAAGAGTTAATGGGTAATTAATTATAAAATTAATTGGTAAGTACCAAAATATCCCTTTCACTTTGAAGGTCCAGATTTAATCCATCATGATTTAAAAGAAAAGTCTCGGGCACTGTATAAGAACTCTTGCTCTAAACCTTTTCAAAACCAAAAAAATAGAATTATTATCTTCTCATGGAGGCAATGGAAGACCACATCCAACTCTCATACTTCCAGGTATATTTTGTTTTTTAATTGTTAAATAATTTAAGTAGATCTTTTTCCATAATTAAAAATTCTAAAAAATAAAATAATTTCACATATAATGTCAATTCAAATTGAAATACACAGTACTACATTTATTATGATTAGATTTATTTCCAAAAAAGTTGTTAACAGGGGGCCATCATCCATTAAAATAGAGTCATTAATATTGATTGGCTTATATCCCAGCCCATCAATCAAATGACAAGAAATAAAGAGACACGAAATACCCTATTTCGCTAGAAGCAGGAAGCAGGATCCTTCAACCCAAGATTGTGAATCATGTGTTGTTCTCTTCTCCAGCCTTATTACACTATCATTGACCCCTAATCATGGACCCACATATGACACTGCAACGTTGACAGAATTCATTTAGGATACAAAAATAATATCCCAACACATAAACATATAATGTAATCATTATAGTTATGACATAAAAATAGTGATTAGCTGATATTATGTAGATCTTATAGATTGCATTCTTAATTATCTGAATTAAAATTAATGTTTTCAAGATGGCACCGGTTTCACAATGGCCAACCACGTCAAGATTTCTCTTATGTGGCTTGTTCTGGTTGGCTCGTATATTGTGGACATCCTGCAATTCCTTGTAATTTATTTGACTAGCTTATAACTAGGACTAGCTAGTGGATAGTAGTTGAGCAGTAATGCTCTTATTTACTTACATACAGTAATGGGACAGCTATATCCTCAGTTGATGATATACTATTTTATATATGAAAATGTGGCTCAACTGTTGACAAAATATTTTACAATGTCAGCAGGTTGAATGTTTTTCCAGTTGAATCTCATATACTGAGGTCAAACCTGTATGACGGGTATATTATTCAATATAGAGCTTTCTGGTCCATCTGCCTATGGCTATGGCAAGTGGTAGGCACGATTTGTTTATCATGTGATTTTATTTAACTATAGAGAAATTATAGAAGCACCTGTCAAGTGGTAATGGTAAGTGAAAGCTGTGAAACCAAAAAAATATGGGGATACAATGGTTGATTCAAATTTGGAGGTGGTTATTTGAAAATAATATGACCACATTTTTCATGACTAATTTTCTATATGTAATGATAAAATATATCTTTTTTGAATAGGTAATAATAAAATAATATAGGGTCAGTAAATATGATTATTCTTTGGAAAAAAATCAATTATAATTACCACTAAATAAAACAATTCATGACTGATTAGCCATTGATTGAACTAAATTGCAATCCAATTTAAGTACATGGACTAAGTTATCTTAACTACTTTAATAATTCGAACAATTGAACAAATATTTATTTTATTTTGTTTATTAATTTGGAGTAGATATATTGGGGGAGGGGGGAGTATTTGACATAGAGGCGTTGGTGGCCGATAAACTGCTGCACCAGCGGGCGTGCAAGCAGTGAATCATGCTCAATGTTCACGCCACGATGAACGGACAGGTCAGCATTTACGGCTCCAACCAAACGGCTCCCGGTATTTGCCTCGATAGCACTCTCAATTTCGGAGACCCGCGGTTAAAACAATTGAATTGTGCAATAATGAGAATGCTCAAAATTTGCTGAAAAATAAAGGAGTGGAATTAACATACTATGGATTTGTTAATCTGACACCAATCGTAATTGCAATGTATGAGTTGTATCTGCAAAATATTCTCTTGTTTCAATTGATCAAATAAATTACCCGACTAATTACCAGAATGCTTAGTCTGTTTCTGTTACTTAGTTTTCAATGATATGAAAAAATTATGAACAAGTGCCCCTAATTAAGGGATCTTATAGATACATCTATCAACTTTTTATTCAGGTACGAGTGCCATGTGATTATTCACAGGTCTTATACCCTCTAATTGAGACCAAGTTCATTTAATTAACTGAACAAACAAGAGAACCAACCATCCCCTTCAATAATTAGATGAAATTTTAATTATGAAGTTGATAGCATTCAGGGGCGGGCATTCAGGGCGGACGCAGAAGTTAATATTTGGTGGGGCGGAAAAGGGGGGGTGGGGATTAGAGACAACAAAATATTCAAAAAAAAAAAATAATTAACAATATTATAATTCCTAAAAGAAATCTTGGATATTTATCATTTCCACATAATTTGCCACAAAATTTGAGAACAATAATGATTAAAAGAATATTAAAATTTCACATTTTAAAGGAAATTTTAAATAATTTTTACTATGTTTTAGTATTTATTTACTTGAAATCAACATTTTGAATTATGTTGGTCACAACGAAACATACAAATAAAAATATACCTTTATTTCTAGGCTGCAAATATATTTTTTGAAACATGACATGTACAAGTTCTTTTTCTGTCCTTAAGAAAAATGAGACCAATATAAATTATATGGCATACATAACATAAATTGTATACTTTATACTTCATTTTATTTTGAGACCACATAAAATCTAGTATAAATTATTTTTCTGATACATCCTTGCTTTCTCAATATTTGTTTAACTATTCAATTTTACAATACAAGAGAAGACAAATTTATTATTAAATGATGAAAATATAAAATATGAATTTCTATTGTATTCACTAATTCATATGGGAGCCATGCCCCCTAGCCTCTCATGTAGTTCCGCCCCTGATAGCATTGGCTATTCTAGTGTATCTGAACTTAGACAATTAATCAGTAAACTTGGGTTGGCTATTCTAGTGTATCTGAACTTAGACAATTTTTACTTGGGTTCGCGGACATTTGTTACATTTTTCTATCTTACAATTAGGTATAGCAAGTTGCACTTACCATCGCATATGATATATGTATTCAATTTCTTTTTATATTATATGATAAATTAAGAAATTGAAAAGTATATATATAGGTATAGCAACTTGCATTCAAGATTTCACGTTTTCTTTTCAAATAATTGACCTAAAAATACATATCAAAAGAACCTAAAATGCAAATCTGAATGATTCACAGCTATGATTCGAATGTTATGTAACTAGAACCTCACCTATTAACTGAATTCGATTGTTCCATAATTAGGACTTGAATGACCCAATACCCTCAAATGATTCAAACCTTATGACAACAAACCTGAAATAACTTGAACGACCCGAAACACAAATAACATGCAAATTGTAGTGGTTTTCATTAGATATCTAATTCTTGGGTTAATTGATTTTCACTATATATATTTCATTAATTGTATACAATATTTTGATTATTGATTATCACCGGACATACTATTTTCATTAATTGAAGGTGGACATATGACCAGATAAATTATTTTGTTTTTGATTCAATCATTTGTTTAAATAACTGAACTTAGGAAAATTGGATATCACGACGGGTCTGGTAACGACCCGTGCACGACACGTCGTGGCCGCCGGCGCTTCCTTCATATTCTTTCCGTCATTCCTTTCTTCTCCAGCACGATGGCTCTGATATATATTGTTTATTGACTGAAGAAATTGTTTATATATATATATATATATATATATATATATATATATATATATATATATAAATTGTATAGTCCGAATTATATATTGTTATATCATTTGTATATACCGTTATCTTATATCTATAACACATATATATACCGTTATATCACATTTTTATACCGATATATATACTTGTTTTTGTCCGACTTATATATTACTATATATATATTGTTTTGTCCGAATTATATTATATTATATTATATTATATATATATATATATATATCCTTTTTTGTCTGCATTATATATTGCTATATATATACTGTTTATTTGAATTATATATATTATTTATATTTGAATGTTGTACTATATATATTGTCTTTTGCCTGAATTATATATTACTATATATACTGTTTTTGTCGTCGTGCCTTGATTTTTATATCTCAGTAGCCAACTTCGTCGCCTGCTCAGCTAGAAGACACCGGTTGGAGATCCGTCGCGTTTTGACTGACGTGGCAGTCCAAACCCGTCGATGTCATGTCAGGCATCGCGCACGGGTTGTTTTCAAACCCGTCGCGTAATATCATATCCCTTGAACTTAACAATAACGAGTACATAAGGTTTAGTTCCGGTCAATATCTTGCCCAACTAACGACCGTGACCATATTCTCACAATTGTTTATTAGATGCATTTAAGAAAAAGAAAACATGGCGCTAAGCACGCTCCGAATGCATGAACTAAGAAGACTAACTGGAAAATAAACAATTGCACGTTAAACAACCAACCAGACAAGGTCATTTGTAAAACAAAAAAGAGGAGAAATTCTCGGTCAAATCAGCATACAAATTCTTCATAAACACATGGGTTAAGAATTTTGCAAGAAAAGTAATTTGGAAGCTAAAAGCACCCCCAAGGATAAAGTGTTTCATCTAGCAAGTGCACAAGAATAAATTGCCAACCAAAGATAGACTCAAAAAAAGAGGGCACCTGCAAGAGGACAATTGTGTTGTTTGCCGACAAAAAGAAATGCACAAACATTTGTTCCTGGAATGTCCCATCGGAAAACTGTTATGGAAGAAATCATTTGGCAAATTTGGACAACAAATGTCAACGGGAATAGAGTGTCGAACATAAATCCTACTGGGGTTACAACGCACGTTGGATAAAAGCAAGCAAATGGAATGGAGTGCATTATAGTCAGCTACATGCTGAAAAATGTGGAAAGAAATGAACAATAGAGTTTTTCAAAACACCTCATCCACACCTCCACAAGTCTACAACTGGTCCGAGGACACGGCCACTCAATGGTTGAAGGCGGGAAGATAAAAGAAGAATGCAAAATCATAACGATCAATCAACACAAAAGGAAATCATGACAGTCAAATAGTTATGATATACTAGTGTTTGGCATCTTTTTAAGTATCTATCTATTTATTTTAATGAAAGTTTTTTGTAACCGTATCGGCTACTACTTCAGAAAAAAAAAAAAAAAAAAAAAAACCCACCAGTAATAGCAAATTCCTAAGCCAACTACTAACAATAACAATACGATGAGCTTAAAAAACAACAGCAATATAATTCTTTTAAAATAGAAAGCAAGGCAATTTCGCGCTACTATTCAAAAAATAAAATAAAAATAATAAACACGCTAATCAACAAACAACCTGCCTTCTTTCTCATTACAACCTCCTCCAGTTAAAAATTGTAACTACAATAAATCGAAAAGAATTGCCAAAAAAAGGACCCAGAAAAAATCTTGACATTTGTGCAAAATTTTAATTTTCAAGGGCCTTCTTTGCTTATTCATAATAACACCTTCCTATAAAAAAGAGCCGAATTTAGCCGGCATGCAAGGATTTTGAAACCGTCATCTTTGCAAATCCACCCTTACACTTTTACCTCAGTAGCAAGAGATCCTTCTACATTATTTTGAGATAAACATGGCCATAAAGGCGATAACGCAACCACATTTCCGATTATTATAAGAGTTGGAGATACCAATTCGGCTGATTTGACCTCATTTACCAAATCTTCTAGCTTAGCAAAAACCTGCACCAAACAACCAAACATTTATCACAACCTTAAGTTTGACTAAAAAAAAAAAACATTTATCACAACTAATTCATCGTCACTATTAAAAATTATAGGAATTCTCAAAAAAAAAAAAAAAACCTAATTTTTCTGAATATTACAAAAAAAACTGACTTTCTAGATTCTCCAAAAAAAAAACCGATAAAATAAATTAATTTTCAAATCACCCCATGAGGGTAGTCTCAAAATCAATTCAAGTTAGATGGAATGCTAAACGTACCCCATGTAGCGTGCGGGGGAAAATCAATTTATTTTATAAACGTTTTTTTGGAGAATCTAGAAAGTGACGGCAGTTTCCGTAATATTCAGAAAAGTTAGCGGGCTTTTGAGAATTCCCCTAAAACTAAAACTCTTGACATACTATTTTGGGAAAATTTTCAAAGCCCCCTTAACTTTCCTAGAATTTATCAAAATCCCCTTAACTTTTCAAATTCTTCAAAACTCCCCTATAAAATGGATTTAATTATTTTTTACCCCCCTATGAGGTTAATTTTAACCTTTCCATCCAATATAATTTTTAATATACCAAAATGCCCCTCATATATTTGCTTTTATATTTTATTTTCTCCAATTAAAAATAATAAATAAATGAAAAACATATTTAAATTTTATCATACCGTTCTCTGTTGAGGAGTGGTGCCGCGCTCGACCGCGACCGCGGGTGTCTCGGAAGGCAGGCCATGCTTCATCAATTTTTGGGCTAGAGAAGGGAGAGTTGATAACCCCATGTAAATAACTAGGGTCGTGTCTTGATCGGCTGCGTTTTCGGCTACGAATAATGGATCCGTGCCGCCGTTTCTCGAATGGCCAGTCAGAAATCTCACGCTGTAAAAAAAATGATATTTTGTATGGTCAGTGTAATATTTCAATTTGCAATTTCTGATAACGTATGGGGCATTTTGCAGTGGTATAAAACTATATGTATATACCTGTTAGCGATGCCTCGATGAGTTAAAGGAATGCCAAGCTCTGCTGCTATTCCGGAAGCAGAGGTTATTCCTGTGTAATATAATATGTCGAATTAAATTTTCACTATTTTAAAATAAAGATCAAATAATATTTCACTATTGAACAGCCAAAATAGAACAAATATTGTATATATATGATCTTTAACCGTTACCTTTAGGGCTTCTTATATTTATGTTGAGGATAATAATACATGCTCTTTATTACTTTTTGAGTTATGCTTACTATTTAGCTATTGTTAATTAGATTTAGCAGTAAATAATAATAATAATTCAAGTTCATATTTATCAACTAATACTTACCAGGAATAACTTCAACTTTGATTCCTTGTTGCTGTAGAAAATCCATCTCTTCACCTCCCCGACCAAAAACCTTAATAAAAAAAAAAAGTTAAAAGTAAATTTATTAAATCCATAAATTATACAAAGTAATCAAATACTAATAAATAAATTACAATTCCAAAGTGGAAATTACCAAAGGATCGCCTCCCTTTAGCCTTACGACATTCGCTCCAGCCTCAGCAAAGCTCAGAAGTAACTCATGTATTTCTTCCTATGTAGAAAAAATAAAAAATAAATCCAAAGTTAATGAACCAATTAACTGTTTATTTATTCATTAATAAAAGACAGAATATTTATTTTCTTTTCGTTTTGGTTTTGAATTTCATTGAAAAGCCAACAAAGCCCTAAACTTCAGTACCGGACCAGTATAGCTCAGTACAGTACAAATTATAATAATTGAAGCAAGGGTGACATTCTAATCCCATAAAACTATTCAACTAAAATACTCAAACCACATTATAATAATTGTAACAATAAACTCAATTCAATTCAATTCAATTCAATTCAATTCAATTGAGCATTATTCATATACTGATATACCTGAGTACGGCTATGATACCCAGCCGTCTTCCCAACATAAAGCAATCTCGCATCAGACCGGACGAAATCAAGCACATCATTCGAAACCAACCTATCATACAGAATCAAATCCGCCTGCTCAATCGCCCGTACCGCCTTCACCGTCAGCAATTCCGGGTCCCCAGGCCCGGTACCGACCAACGCGACTCGGCCCAGTCCATGGTTTTCAATCTCTCCTCCATTTTCCTTCCTTCTGGAAGCTCTCAGAGCTTCCAAAAGCTTCTTCAGCTCGGGGAGCTGGACCGCAATTTCATTCGATTTGCTTTCGAAGTTATTTTTGCCATTTGAGGAGTACACCCAGCTGTCTCTTTGGTAGCGAGATTTGGAGTCGAATTCTGTGAACGGTGAAGAAGAACGGAGGGCGGAGACCGGGGTTCGTTTCAAGCGGAGGTTTGTATTGGGATGTGAAAGGCGAGGCTGAGACCGAGACTGAACGGGCGAGGAGGAGAAATGGCGGAAGGTTTTAGAGGCCATTGTCAATGGAGTTGGGTTTCACCTGAAGGCTTTGTTTGACATTAGAGAGCTATAGTTTCAACACCAGAATAATATATAAGTTTGAGAAAAACGGCTTTGAGACGTGCCTACGGTCTATTGTCAAAAGAAAAAAAAAACAGCTTTGAGAGGAGTGAAGGGTCAGAACTCAGAGACGACTGGGAGAGAATAATTTTGACTTTAGTTGTAATTTTAATGAGGTGTTTTGTGTAATGAGTGGTTTGTGGGAATTTTTTGACTCGATACATACATAAATGAATGGAGTGAGATGGGGGCGGGAATGAGAGGATGAGAAAGGGAAGTGTGTTTGTCTAGCTCTTGCCTTTTGGTGATGGCTAAACTCTAAAAGCCCAGGTTCAATGTACTTAGCTTTCATTGCTCTTTTTGGTTTCGTTAAATACTTAAATGTTGCAGATTTCTCTTTGTTAATTTCTTCTTGTGGCGAATAATGCAGTTTATGATCTCATTTTACTATTATATTATGGACTTGCGGTGTTTAAACTTATTTATTTACTGGCCCATTGTGACAATAGAAGCAAGAACGAGTTCAAATGCTCAAGTCAAATTGATCTAATAATGGGTTAATGTAATAATTTGGGCCGGACTTGATTCTTAGGTAATAATGGGTTAATGAGAAATAAATAATCGGCTGTTCTATTTTATTTCATACTTACCTTTTTCCTTTGATTTTCTTATGAATTATGTGAGCAGATATGTACAAATTTTACTTTTTTTTTCTTTCTTATCAAACAGCAAAACGATTCTTTGCTTCATTATAAATGTCAAGCACTCTCAAATGAAACTAATTATAATATGTCAAGTAATCATGAAAGAGGTACAAAAATTTATTCATCCTCTTTGCTTTCGGCCGGACATACTTCACGGGTTCTGCAAAATCAAATTATAATAGTGCCCTTGCTGGGCCAGAACTCTCCATCGAATAAAATGTTGGTTTTTTGTTAAAAAAATTGAAAAAACCAGCAACGTTGTTTTCTAAGAAAACAGCAAAATGTATTCTATGAATGTTTATTTTCAAAACCAATAAACATTCAACATTATATTGATCATTTTACAGTTTTCTATTGTTTTTAAAAATGAAAAACATTTTTTTATTTTTTAAATTAATATTAAATTCATATGTTAGTAATTCTAGTGTGATGCATCTTTTGTTCGTTTATGTTAAGTTTATTCCTTAACATAAAATACACCGTGAAAATATTATCATTTGAACAGCATTATGAATATATAACTCTAACACGGCTTTTTTAATGACTGAAATACATAATATTTTCTTGCTTAAGAATATTAATATGACTAAATAAATTATTTTCTTTTTTGCATATAGCATATTGTACAGGTATCATGTGGATTGACTCGACTGACCGTCCATAGTGAGAACTTCTGGACCTGACTAGGTTTGGACTGAATGCAGAGAGGCCTGATTTCAACCTTTGTCAAAGTAATATACAGTAGGGATCTGATGCTCTAAGGATGCATTTTTTTTCCTCATGCGGCACATATATATAGATGATAAATAATATATATAAAATGCATTATTTTAGAGGTAGTAAAATAGTATATATATACAAAATAATGAAAATAATATATAAAAAACAAAAAATATATTGAAAAGAAGAAGAAACAATATACGGTCGCATTTTGGCATACTCAAGTCTGTCGCGCTTTTAGATTTCCCTAAACAGTATAAAATTATTCAAATTAGATAACTTATTCTCCAGTTTAGATATCTATCTTTACAACCATTCTAAATTTTATATAATTATTCAAAATGTGAACACAAATACTATTTTATTAAAATTTCTCAATCCAAAAAAATCTCAGTTTAATCAATCTACACATTAAGTAGCAAAATAGCAAGAGTTATATATGAAAAACAAATAATTTTTGTCTCATGTCTTTGTCGACCTTTTCTTTTACTTCTGTCGATGGAGGCCAGGAAGAACCCAAGAATTAGAAAAATGATAGTAGGTAAATCAGGAATCAGAGTATGTGAGTAAAGGACATAACTCCTGAACCAAACTAGTCTGCATTTTAGGATTAGACTCATAGCCTAGACATTCCACCAAAATGTTCAAGCAGCACTTTATAATGTCAATTTGTTTAATTTAAAACAATGCTCATAAAATAAAATCTAGATTGGACTTCTTATTTTATCACCTGGACTGGACTTCTTATTCGTATTATGCTAAAAAGTTAAATAATGATACTTTTGTAACAAGACAAGATTAACTACAGTTCGATCATAGATCCTTGAGTTTAAGCCAAATTAGAAAGTTTTCCAACATTTATAATTTTTTGTAGTATCATTTTGTTCTTTTTTTAATTTCCGTCCATTATATCATCATAATCATACTTGAACAATAAAAAAGGGCATTTTATCTTCTTTCGATTAAGATATATATAATGTGATCCAAGTAATGTTTCAAAAAGAACAAGAGCTAATACAAACAGAACCTAGAATACACATCACAGAAAAAGAATATATATGGAAAAAATAAACAATAAAAAAAAGAAGTTTATCTCAAATCTAGTGTTCAATTCCTCCAAGTTCTGGAATCATCATTAACAAATATATGGGGCTTATGTATAAAAAAAAAAAAAATACAAAACTTCGATAAACAGAATATTGATATTTCACGGACGCGTAGCAGAATTTCCTGTTATGATGCAGAAAAAAGTATTAATGAAACAATATAGTAAAAATGATAAAAAAATTGCATAAATGCCCTCAATACATAGAAATACTAATAAACTAGCATTCATTTTTTTTTCTATTTTGAAAAAAAAATTATTAAGAAAAAAATTATAAAAGTATGTAAAGAACATACCTATGCAACAGGGATCTTTAAAAGAACAAGAGAGAGAAAGTACAAAGAAATAGCAATTACTATTCCTCCAACAAAATTTTGAAAAAGACGCTTATTGTCCCTAGTTGGTACAAAAGCATTCTTTAGAACATTTGTCAAGTCAAATACCCGATATGATATCTGCAAAAAAAAACATTTTTTTATATTAGTTTACTCATAATATTTCTATATTTAACAAAGAAAAGGAAGTATGTGAAATATCTCCAATGCTCCTTAAAAACATTAAAATGTACCTTGTGCCACCCATTATTTTAGATTATTTTGTAAAGGTGAATGGTATATTACTTGTTTTAGTGTGGCGCACAAAGTTTTATTGTGGTGCACAAGATTTTAAGGTTTTACAGGGGTACAAAAGATAATTTTTTTTGCAAAAATATAAATAACAAGTTAACTTACAAGGACATAAATAGTGGTGGTGAGCATGAAATTAAGCAAGGGGTAGCTTGGGATAAAAGAAAGAAGAAATTTCGGCTGCCCATTTGGCAAACCGGATCTGCAAAATATTTCAAAATTAATATGTTAAAAATAAATATAATACAGGACGAATGGTATTATTAAAGATATAAAACTAAATAAAGAACGCTAAGGTTGTCGAATGTTTTAGGGGATGTTAAATGCCGTAAAAATTGGATATGTAATTATCACATGATATGATTAACTGTACCGTATTCACGTATAATGTAACGTGTTGCGATTTATGATTTGTCAATAGACAATTTTGTGTATCAATATACCATTTTGTGTAAACAATTCCAATGTAGAACTTATTAATACATCATTGTATGTGTCAAAATATCATTTGTCTTTTCATACACCGGTTATGATAGATTAAAGGTACATATATTACTTGTAAAATTGTATAACATGCATATTATGCAAAAAATATACCTTAGCCAAATGTGAATTTGAGAAATATAAGTCTCCAAGGTAATCTTGCCAAGCCACCTGTTAAAAAAATAATGTCAGTTCAAAAAGTAAAATCAATGAATTAAAAGAGTTTACTACTAAATAAATAATTATACAAATAATAAGTCTTACGCAAAAAGGGTCAATGAGCAGCCTCTTAGTTGTGGTGTGAAATTTCTCAAGCAGATATAAACCCTAGAAAAACGTTACATATCAATTATCTATCATTACAGAAATAATTATATGAAAAAAAAATATTTTTTCATATAATTATATGAAAAGGCTAAAAAGTATATGAAAGCCATTGAAGAAAATGTAAATGTATTTTTTCTTACGTAATAGGGATCCAAGACGTGTATGGATGGTACTTGTTGTACGTAAGTTTGTCTAGCTTGTAAATATATTCATACCACAAATAACCAGCCTACAAAAAATAAATTAAAAAAAATGATAAAAATAATAAAACTATTTTTAATAACGATATAATATACTGAATATAATATTACCAGCACTGCAACAGAAACAATGGCTGTCTTGATGGCCAACTTAATTTTAGCTTCTTGCTCTTCAAGCTTCTCCATCCATTTCTCAACCTATTTACATCGACAACAAATTAGAACCATTCAGAAATTAAATACGTGAAATTTTACTACAAATTAATTTCATAAAGTAATGAATAAACTTACAGTAGGGTGATAATACGCATAAATCATTCCAACGATCCAAATGTACCTGTCAAGGCCCGATCTGAAATGCCATTCGTGCAACAAAGGCAGGTTCGCTTTGGAAGGTTCCGGATCCTTGTACCCTAATTTAAAAAAAAAAAAAAGTTAAATAGATATTAATATTACAAAATGACAAACATATTAATTAACAAGACAAGACAAGACAAGACACGACATGCATACCTAACAAAATGGTGAGCGGGCTCCAGAGGAGCTCGAAGACTCGGGGAATTTCCCACATGGCGATGACGACGAGGAAACAGGTGGCGAGCTTGGCGGCCATGACGGCAGGCACCTCGTTGTGGCGGCTGAATAGACCGAGAGCGCCGTAGACCATGAGGGTGAAGAGCGTGTGCATCGGGCAGATGTAGTATAGCATGTAGTCGTTGTCTAACACTATGCATGTGAACGCCACGAAGAAGTTCAGCCGCCACATCATCTGGGTCACAGAACAATCAATTTTCGAAATTTATCACGAATTTGCGAAAAGGCCCCTGCTTTGCGGCAAATTGCAAATTTCGAACTTTGAAGGTGATAGTTTGTATTTTGTTTTGTGTGGGAAACGTTATGTTGGTAATTAATATTATTAACGTATTTCATAAATTACATTTTTTAATGGTATAAAATACAGGGAAACGGTATATTTATATATTTATTACCTGGGCGAATCTAGCGAGGCTGAAATCTTTCCTGATGTAGTAATAAGAGAAGTTGCCGAATCCGGTCATCCAAACGTAGGCCGCGATGAACACTCTGATCGCGTTGTATATTTCCGATGCGGCAAAGTAGTGGTACATCAGAAATAACACCTGAAATAAGAAATAACATTTTAATTATTTAGGTATTAAGAAATATATAATAAGGAAACTCGTTTATCTCTTTTTTGAGAAGCTTAAATAAATAAATAATGAGGAAAATGATATTTTGGCAGATAACTTAATGCTTGTTCTCTCAAAAGAATGTATATAAAAAATACAAATACATGAAAAAATGAAGTAGAAACGCTTGATTTGAATTCATAGCGATACATTTTAAACCCTCGTGAGAAAAAAACATAAATAATATTATTGAAAAATTATTAAAATATTTTGACCTGCATCCAGCCTTTCCATTCCTCAGTCTGATGCCGGTTGAGATACATAGTGGACTTTCCAGAAAAAGCCGATTTATCATTGTGCTTTTTGAACGAAGTTAGAGCAGAAGCGATAATCAAAAGTATGTACAGAAACAGAAACAAGTCCCTGCTGTATTTCTGCAATTAGAAATAATGATGATGTCATAAATGAATTAAATAAATCAATTTTGGGGAAAAGGGGAGGACCTTTGGGCTCTCTGGAAATAAATTTGTGCGATCGCATAAGTAGAAATAAACGAGAATTAAGCCGAATTCGGACCTGTAAATAGAAGGATTAAATTAGTAAATTAATTGGTTAATTTTGATTGATTGATTGATTGATTGATTGATTAGAAAGGGGCAAAACGGTAATTAAGGACTCACATAGCTCTTAATACAGCACGGTTTTCAAGCAAGAATGGCTCATCCATTGTTATAAACCTAAAATTCAAAAATCAAAATTAATTAACCAAAAAATTAAACAAAAAAACTCAGAAACTAAACGAATTTTGAATACATTTGATAAAAATACCTCATTAAACTTGTTTTAATATTGGGATTAGATCGAGATTTTGCAGAGGGAGATTTAGTTAAACCTCCTTCTAATAATATCGCCTTTTCTTCTTCTTTATTCGCTTCATTTGATAAGTTTTCTAAGCTTAAATCTGAATGCCTGCACAAATTAAAAAAAAAAAAAAAAAAAAAGAGAGAGAAATATTATACTTTATTATTAGATGGAAAATTTTGCTTACAAAATTATGAGTGAAATAAAAAAAATAAAAAAAAGAAATCTTACAGTTTAGCGGGTGAAGAAGATTTCTTATATTCTAAAAATTCGGAGTATATCCATGCAATAAGTACTGGAAATAGGCCAAGAAGAAAAGAAACCTAAAAAAATAAAATGAGATTATATCGTTATTTCAGTTTCAGAAATAAATGAAATAAATATTATGGTACAAAAATGCCAGTTAAGCATGAATGAGAAAGTTGTACTACACTAGTTGAGTCAGAGTCAAGATCTAATTTTTTATGTAATCAACTAATAAATAAAAACAATAGAGTTCCTTACAAATTTTTGGCAATATATCTGACTATCATGTGTTCAAAAGAATAATTGCACAAGTCTATTACAAAAAGGAATTATTATTGCACATAATTTTTAACTGTACTTTTAGACCAAAATTGCATTTTGGTACCTGAATTTGTAAATTTTACAAATACGGACTTAATTTAATTTTTCTCTTTCTTTTCCATTTATGTATGCATGACTTAGATCTGATATCTGGCACCAAACTTTCTTTTTTTCTTTGGAATTTAGAAAATTATGGTGCAATATTATTTGCAAAATTTCAAATCAGGATCAAATTGTCCATTTTCATAATAAAACAGATGCACAGTCCTAATCTTAATAAAATTCCCTACTCACATTAGCTAGATCATGCCTTTGTGACAGATTTACAAATAACACCTCCCTAAAAACACAATCACGGTGTAAATTAAACAGAAATACAAATTCAATCCTCAATTTGACAATTACAATAAAATAAATTGACTAAATTCAGTCCCCTAAACAAAATTCAGACTTTTTGGAAGGTAGATCACATACTTACAAATAAGACCTTCCCCAAAAAAATTAAATTGCGGCAAATTATACCAATAAAACTAATACCCAAATTCGCTCAACAAAATTCAGAGATAATCAAACCAAAAAATTGAACAAATTCAATGCTATAACCAAAATTCAAAGTCGTGAATTGCATACCTGACCAGGAGTAACTGGGCCAAACACCTCCATGTCGCCCTGAACCAGAAACAAAAAACCCACAAAAAATTTCAGCTCAAATTACACAAATCTCATCAAAATCAAACAAATTCAAGCAAAAGCCACCTCAATTCACGAAAAAACAATATTCGCCAATTGAATCTCTCTCTCTCTCTCTCTCTCTCTTTCCGCTCCGCCCTTTATTTTCTCTGGGGCTGAATCTTCATCCACACGAGCGAGCAATTGAATTGAATGATTCCGGTTGTTGGATTTATTTAATTTAACCGAAAAACGAAAAGTGGTCTCGAGAGAGGAAGCCCGAGTTGGAAGCAAAATGTTAGAACAAAGGTCCCATTCTTACACTAGAAAGAAAGAAAGAAAAAGGGAGGGAGCAGTTGATTGAGTTGGTTTGGTTGTTGTTGTTGTCCTTGTTTTCAACAAAAAAAAACATTAATTTGTATTGTTTTTTGGTTTCTTAGCTTCTAATTCTCATTTTCATCTCATACATAATAATAATAATGTTGTGGGATCTGACAGTATATTGGGGATTTTATAAATGGGGACTTGGTCTACCAATACATTTTGTAGGACATTTTCAATGTCTTCTTGTCAATAGAAAATAGAAAATAGAAAATATGACTACCTTTTGTAAGTATGATACATGTATTGTGCTTTGTGCATCGTTGATGGCATAAGTTTATCTTGTAGTGCTGTTTTTAAGAGAATATATTATGTTAATAAATTTCATATGAATGTTTTAGGGAAATGTTTTTGAGGGACAAATGTTTTAGGAAAATGTTGTCTCTAATAAAAAGAATATATCACATTTAGTAATAAATAATTTGAATTGATATTTTAGGTTAAAATGGTATAGATTGAGTTCATTGATATGATTCTATGTAACTAAATTAAATAAGATAAATCTTATTAAGGTTTACTGAAGAATTTAATAGAGAAATAAACAAAAATTCTTGCATGAAAGGTTGGGCCTTTGGGGGAACAAATACATAAAAGTTACATATAATTAAACACAATTAAGTGAAATGCATCATTTCTTGTTTCTGTTGTAATTATTGTTAATACACAAAGTTAAACAGCTGAAATGTCAAAATCCGGTACCAAATTACTTTATTTAAACCCGTACCAAAATTATCAAGGAGAGTTAGGTGGACAGCTTTTCTTCGTTTTGTCAAATCGAGTCTTATTTGACTATAGAAAATCTTAAATAACAGATTACGGATATCTGTAAATATAAAATGAAACTGTAACTGTAGTAAGTCAGTAATCAGTTATCTACACTCTGGATTGGGCCTATCAAGCATTTTCTCTCAATTTAAGGCCCATGTAAATTTAAGGAAATTATAAGAAGGCAAAAATTCGTAAGTTTTCTTTCAATAGTTAAGCGTTAAGGCCTAATTCATGAGTGCCCGTACAAAACATCAAAATGCCATGTATCTATCTACACAGTGCAAACAGAAAAATATCATGAATTTTATAACATGCCATAAACTGATAGAAATTATAACCATCTCTGGATTACTTTCTGTAAGTGTTTTTGTATTTACTCAATTAACTTTTTGAAGTAAACAAGTCATTAATACACTTTTTTTTAAGGAAACAAGTCACTGATACATCTTTTTCAAGCAACTAAATACATCAATTTAATTTTAGATGTACAGAAGTGCATGTGGTTATGATTGGTACATTGAATTTTCTAGTCTACTACGATCTACGAACCCCCACGCTAAAGGCTCATAAACAAGTGGCAAATTATCTGTGGTGATTAAATATTATATTGCAATTGCTAGAGTAGAATATCCAAAAAGAATATTACTTCAAAATCAAATTCAAATTTATCGAAGTTGTTAAAAATTTCTCAAAGAAAGCGAATCTTGGAAGTCTTTTTCAACTCTGAACGGAAATTTGTAGATAAGGTTAACTCGAGAAAACTAACAAAAAAAATAATATCCACAAATAAGAAAGCCATGCTAGAGTGGAACACGAAAGAGTAATTGACAGTTAGCTAGCTATCTGTAATATTTATCCATTAGCCTTTTGGAGTTGTTTTTGAAAGATCAGCCAGCCTCTCTGCATTGAAGTGACTTTCGTTACATGTACACCATTGTCTCGTCTTAACATTGAATTTACTCATCTTTTGTTTCTTCTTCTCATATTTCAATCATTCAATGTAATGAAAACTTTGTTTTACAGGGAGAAAGAAACTGAATTGTGAGGTCTATGCAGCGAGTCATCTAAAAATGGGTATGTCTTAAAAAAAAATCTTTATCTTCTCCAGTAATTGAAATCACTTTCAAATCTTTGAGAAAAAATCACTACACCATACACAACACCAAAGAGAAACTCCAACGTAGAAATAAATATTAAATATAAACTGTGCCAAGTCATTTGTTTCATGCTTGCCCTATGATAGAAGACTTCCTTCCATGTGGGACCCGGCTGTAAGAACAGTTTCAAGTCATCACGTCCGTTGTTCTTCTTCTTCTGTCCAATGAAATGATAAGGCGAGCTCAAATCACACACACACTCTCCAGCGCGCTGTGGATATCCTCTCTCCACCTCACTCCTCTCCTCTCTCTTCTTCTCCTCCTTCTCACTCTCTCTCTCTCTCTCTCTCTCTCTCTCTCTCTCTCTCGCCTTCTTTATTATATATTCAGCTCACACCATTTTGAAAAAAAACAGAGAAGAGAACCCACCAAGCTCAGCCGCCTCTGTTAACTTACTCGCACACACACCCATTTCAACAAAGAGTTGTTTTTAGAAGGACCCTTTTGATTGAGTTAGCGGTGTGTTTTGGGAAATTTGTTTGGTTGATATAAGATAATAGAGATGTGGTCTGTGAGTTATGGTGGAGTGGAGTTGACCAAGACGGTGTTGGAATTGCCTTCTTGTAAGGCGAGACAAAGAAGGTCTGTGTATAGACGCAGTTCAGGTGTTTGTTGCATGGTCTCACCCACTCAAAACGGTATATATTCTATCCTTTTACCTAATTAGTGATAGCCAATTAATTCTTGTCAAATTGTGAAATTTGAGAGGTGTAATTAGTGATAGCCCTTGAATTGTTGTCGAGTTGTGAATTTTGAGAGGCGTGAGGATGATTTTGCCTGTTGTGGATTGTGTTTTTGATTTGTAATTGATTAATTTGTGGATTTTATTGCAGTTCAGTTCCCCACATTGACTTCAATCCCAACCGGGCCTATTTCGATTTCGGCTCTGCTAGAAGTGGTTTCTGATGACCTTCAGAAACTCAATACAAATCTAAAATCGGTAAGTTCTCTTATTATATTTATTTAATTGATTAGTTTTACTGGTATTGCGCTCTAGCCATTCAAATATCTTTACGATTGACCACCCAAAAATGAAAAATCATTATTTTTGGAAAATTGATTGCAAATAACTCACAATCATGAGTCTCTAAGTAAGTGGTTTTATTAAAATTGAGTGAATTCATGTTAGAGTCCCCAAATAAACCCTAAATAAGCCGCGAAATCTCAATTGAGTTTTTTTGGAATAAATAATATTTGAAATATTTTTTTTATTTTTGTAGATTGTTGGAGCAGAAAATCCAGTATTAATTTCAGCGGCTGAGCAAATATTTGGAGCTGGTGGGAAGCGATTAAGACCCGCTTTGGTTTTTCTCGTTTCAAGAGCTACTTCTCAATTATCTGGCTTAAAGTATGCCCTAATTTTAATAATAAAACCCTAACTCGAACTAATTATGTACAGAGTGGAAATGTTGTTAAATTACGATGATTTTTTCTTTTTTGTTAAAACTATGAATATAGTGAGGATTAAATTCTTCACCATTTTCAATTTTCAATTTTCAATAACCTTCCTTTGATTCTAAAATATCTTTTATTATTTGTAATAATTATTAATTGGAAATAATTGACAGGGATTTAACGACACAGCATCAAAGATTAGCAGAGATAATAGAAATGATTCATACTGCTAGTTTGATCCATGATGATGTTCTTGATGAAAGTGAACTAAGAAGAGGTTCATATCTTTTCTCCATTATTTTATTCATGAATCATTTAATTATTGTGATAAGTAATTTGATTATTTTTAGTAACTACAAATATTTATTCTGAGTGGTACTGGTTAGTGATTCTTTTAGTAACTAATTAATTATTCTCTTTAGTAACCATTAATTACTTTTTACTAAGTAATCAATGAGGTTCATGTCCCCTTATTAATTCAAAATAAAAAATCATCCAAATGTATGATCTATGTTTGTCTAAGAATAAGGCTTGACTATTTTGGTACAACAAATACATGATTAAAATTTGCTTATTAATTATACATAACTTTTCAGGTAAAAAGACGATTCATCAATTATACGGGACACGAGTTGCAGTACTAGCTGGAGATTTCATGTTTGCTCAATCTTCATGGATCTTAGCAAATCTTGAAAATCTTGAAGTCATCAAACTCATTAGCCAAGTAATATATATATTCTTTTCTTATTTCACTATTTTAAGGGACCTAACACGACCTTCCTTTTTTTCCTTTTTCTGCGGAAAAACAGTATATAGAGACAATAAACAGTGAACAGTATATACGTAAAGTAATCAGTGAAAAACAATATATATAGAAAAAAAATAGTATATTGAATAGCATAAAAACATTATATACAAATTCCAAATAGTAAAAAATGCACAAAAATAGTATATATGTAAAAATGGAAAAAATAGTATATTGAAAAGCGGAAAAAATAGTATATACAGAATTCCGTCGCGTTTTGGGCGTGCTCAAGATTGTCGCGTTTTCAGATTTTCCTTGTTTTAATCCATCTAAATCTTATTATTTCTATAGAGAAAGAAAGCTAGTATCCTTCATTGTATATTTCATCCTTCTTTGTTGTCTATGATTTCTATGATACTTTTTTTTATGAATTCATAACGAACTATGAGCACTTATTTCCAATCCATATATAGGTAATCAAAGATTTTGCAAGTGGAGAAATAAAACAAGCCTCAAGCCTTTTCGATTGTGACGTAACCCTAGAAGACTACTTACTAAAAAGCTACTACAAAACGGCTTCTCTTCTCGCCTCTAGTACAAAATCGGCTGCTATATTCAGCCAAGTAAACCCTAATTTGTGCGCTCAAATGTATGAATACGGTAAAAACTTAGGCCTTTCGTTTCAAGTGGTAGACGATATTTTAGATTTCACTCAATCGGCCGAACAATTAGGGAAACCGGCCGGGAGCGATTTGGCCAAAGGGAATTTAACCGCTCCTGTAATTTTTGCGTTGGAAATTGAGCCCAAATTGAGGCAAATAATTGATTCGGAATTTAAAGAAGATGGTTCGTTAGAAGAAGCGATTGAATTGGTTCATAGTTGTGGGGGCATTAAAAGGGCTCAAGATTTGGCTAAGGAAAAGGGTTTGTTGGCGATTCAAAACTTGAAATCGTTGCCTCAAAGCGAGTTTAAAACGGCGCTTGAGAATGTGGTTAAGTATAATCTTGAAAGAATAGATTAGGGATTTGATTGTTTGTTGTATATTGTATTATTTGGGGGAGTTGTGTTGTATACATAGTGAATCGCTAGGCTAATATAATTTATACATTAAACGATCTTTTATTGGGAAATTGACAAGTTTTTGAGAATGCAAGGGGTGATGCGTGGAAGAATAATTTGTACGAATGAAAAGTATTTGAACATATACTTCAAGAACATGGCCACCTCCAATTCCATACCTCTATCCTGTCTCTTTCAAGTTTCACCAAAACTCTCTTTAATCCCTACTGGTGATTCGGTTGACTAAAAGAACATACCGATTCGGATCTTCACAAAATACAACTTCAAAAGCACATGCCTGACAAGTCATAATATACTATGTGTCGGACAGGATATTGACGACATTAAATTAATATCATTTGTTTTGTATATACCAAAAAAAAATGTAAATGCTCTATGTATAGCAGAAGCAAAGAAATATAATTAAACAAAAAATGAAATATATCAATGTATTAAAACCCTCTAATCAGTTGACATATATTCAGAATCTACATATATAATAAGGCACATTTAATTTGCTTACGTGTTTGATTCTCGGTGCCTCTTATCAGCGGCTATATTCAAATCCAATCTCCTTAATTAAACCCATACATGCTCTCAGACACATCATTATCATGCATCATTTTTTTTGTTAAAAGATAATCGGTGGGGTTTGTGAGGAGGGAATAGAAACTTGAAACAAGAAAACCATGTCATGCATGGGACAACCTCAAAACCTAAATTGCTCAGGAGTGGGCCTCTGAATCCTTTGAATGCGGACTCAGAGACCAAGAATCGACATTATTTAAGCAAATAAAGCCTGGTCTCTCTCCATCTTTTGTTTCCAAATGGTGAACCAATGTCGACATAGATTGATATAGACATATAGATAGAATATAGAGACCATGAATCTCACATGTTAGCAAAATGGACTTGCTATTGTGCATCGAGAAGTGTTATGGGCAACAAATGAAATAAAATATTTTTTAATTTGCAGAACGAAAAATATATAAATAGAATAAAATAATATATAATGAAAAGACACGACAGGCCGCGAGAGGGAGAGAAAGGATCGCTACCTAGAATATGATGAATTCAGGACAGCTCCACGAGTAATGACTCATTATATATTGTTTTGTGATCAATGTTCAAGAAGAAATCGCTAGGAGGTAACTAGAATCGGTAGGACATGAATAGCGTCTAGGTGGCGGACATTTTTGGATTATAATAGTAGATTTGTCATCAGCTTATATACACAAGTACAAGAGAGATATGAGATTTAAAAAAAATTGGAACCAAAATTCTTGGAATTAGATGGAAAAAATCGGAATGGAAACTAAAATCATGATTCAGAAGGAAAATCGAGAGTCATACGACTAGGAATTAGATGAAATTAATCATAAAAGTAAAAAATTAATCAAAAAATCAATAATTAATTGGAAAAGTCGGTAATTAGACATTTCTAGGTGACAAAACAGATTTTTTGAACTGATTTGCCAAAATTCCTTGGTGAAGGGGTGGATTAGTGCCTAGGTGCAAATTTTTTAAACATTGTTTTTTTACGTGTGTATATATGTACTTCATAGTTCAGCAATTTATATATGATTTTTATCTTTTGGGCCAAGGTATATATTTATAAAATTCATAGTTCAGTAATTTATATACGATTTTCATATGTTCGGCCGAAGTGTATTCCCTAGGCGAGTTTCCACTTTCCCGCACAAAATATTATTGGGCTTTGCTTACTTCAAACAAATGAAATTTGGAGAATAGAAACTGAAAAAAAAAGAATATAACTATATAAATTAAAAAAATTCAAATTTATTGAGAGTAATATCTTTTTTTTTCTGTATATGAGAATCGAACCCGGGTTTTTTCGGTTCTATCAACAACTTGACCATTGAAGCAAGTGATTACAGTTTTTTCTAAAGGAAATAAGTATTTGTTTTTAGGGAGCTGATACTGTGCGACGGGCACTGTAGCAACCCTGTAGCGACGGTATATAAAAACTGAAAACAGTATATACAAACATATGAACTAAAAACAAACAATTTATAAAAATTCATTCGATAAAATAGTATATATTTTAAAAAAATGAAAACAATATATACAAACATATAAACTGAAAACAAACAGTATATACAAATTTAATTCGGTAAACACTAAACAGTATATATTTAAAAAAATGAAAACAGTATATAGAAATATGAGAAAACAGTATATAATTTCAATCCATCGTTACAGGATCGCTGCAATACCCCGCGTGATTTCCAATTTTCCTTGTTTCTATTATACAAAATATACTTACTCTTTAATCATTTTTGCTTGAGAACAAAATTATGTTCCACCCATCATCGCAAGAAAGATTAAACTTGCTGTTATAGTACTTGTGTGGTCCCTCCTCAAAATTGAACATATGGGACCAACTTTATTCACAATCATGTGCCTATCCTTTATAAACTGTAACAAAGAAGTAAGTTGTATCCGTATAGTATATTTATATCTATAACCGTACAACATCCAGTATCTCATACACAAATAAAAGCTAAAGCTGATGAAAGAGGATAATTTGAGGATATTTTCGTAATCCTTTTGAACTAAATACAAACATAAGGGGTGTACCGTATACGTGACATTCTGTGTAAATAACAGGGGTGATAAATTTTATGTTAATCTATAGGTTATTCATAATTCTTTTATATCTCATAGGAGGTATATACGTATGAGATTCTTTAGAAATTAGAGGTTACAAACTTGCACATGAATTTTGCCGTAGATAACCATATGTAAAGTTGGTTCACAGCTAACAAAGAGAAGATCCAAGGGGAATCTCATGAAACTGGCCGAGCCATGTCTCCCGGCGAAGAGGGCGGAGATCCGGCAGGGTGGGGCCCACATGTGCGGCGCTGTCCCCAGTGATTCCCTCCCTGTGCCGACACGTGGGTGGGTCCTTTCACTTTGCATGCCACGGCATTCAGCCAAGTGTCATAGCGTTTGTTTCGTGAGGGTCTTTGATTGTCTTGAGACTCATCTATGACAGAGTTGGTGGAACATTTTACTTTGCTTTAGAAATGGTATTAGGGTTTGAATTTTTTGTTTGTTTGTCAATACTACTACTACTAGTGTACTGGTAATTTCATCTTGGTTATGACTAAATATAATTTATTTTTTTATTTTAATATAGTTAGTAATGGAATGATTTTTGGCTATATAATTCAAAAGTAAATGTATATTATCCTTGGAATGCCTATATATAGTTGAAAAGTGCGACAAAGACCCATCAAATTTGTAAGCTTTTTCTTTTAGGAGGAGTAAAATACAAAAATTAATCTGTTTATTTATTTTTATCTTTTTTGCTTTTAAAAATTGATCCTAGTTGGTGCATGTATATATATGAGAGAGAGAGAGAGAGAGGCATGTGCTTGGCCGCGCTACGCCTTCACAACGCAGTATTATAGTATACTAAACAGGGCTGCTTTATAGGCTACTAATGAAATCTTTATTACAAAAGCCAAAGCAATTATGTATTAATGTAATTAGTTGCGTATATAATAGGAGCAATTAGATTTAAATGTTCCAATTTAATAAATATGCTGGTTGACCCTTCACTTCTCCCACCGAAATAATAATACAACAAAAAAAGAACAGTTACAAAGCATATCTATGTGATAAGACCATAGTATTATGAGTATATTATTATAATACATAAAATATTTTGTTATAAATTCTTTTTTTTTTGTATGAGATCTTTGCATTTCTCATTATAAAACTGAAAAGGTTTATAATAATTAACTATAGTTCTCTCAGTCTCAATCTGAATACATAAACTAACTCTAGGTAAAATTGAAAAGTTAACCCATGAAAATCTGGATATAATTAACTAAATAAAAAATGGAGGAAGATTCAAAGACGAAACTTGAAGCCACGTTCATGGTACCTGGCGTTCACATGCAAACTCTACTTTCCTTTCTTCCAAAACCTAACAAACTACAAAAGTAAGATCCTAAATTTTCTCAGATCCATCCATACAAACAAAAAAATCTTATCTTTTCACCCTTCCTCCGTTTTACAATGCACCTTTTTATCATGCTAATTTCAATATTAAACTCCATGAATATTTATCACTCTAATAATTAAAAAGTACAAATGTCCTCAAATTATACACTAGCATTTCATTTTTACCTGCAAATATTAACAAAAGTAAAAAATGTTACAAGAAGTAAAACAGTGGAAATATAATCACACTTGACAATCAACAATTTCAAAGATCAGTTTCATATTAAGATGAGAAAAGCGGAAAACTTATATTGATGGAGTAGACTATCACTATATAACTTATGATAAATAGAATTATTTTGGTTTTTCTTTGAAAACATTAGTAACTAAATTGAGTAGAAAAAGAGTAAATCAAAACACTATCATTACCAGACTTAGGATGAGAACTCAATTACACAACTGTTTGCAATAGTTTATCATCTTCTTCAAACAAGGAGGCTCATATTTACGCACCTTAACATCATTTTCATCTGCACTACTAAAATTCCAACAGAATCCAAAAAAAAAAAAAAACTAATACAAACTAATTTAATGCTCTTCTTTATTTGTTCTGAAATTTCCTACTCAAAATCTTTCTCATTTAATCTCTGCTCACTATCCAATCCATTTAGCAAACCAGCGAGGGCCCGCATGACAGTGACTTGTTCTCTCAACGCTTCGATATAATCTGCCGTCTCTTCAAACAATCTTTCGACTTTCATTTCATCTCCTCCAGGAACAAGTCTCTGAAGAGCCTTCACTTTCTCCTCTATCTCTTCTCCCCCTTCCACCTTCTCTTCACTCTCTGTGTTTTTCAATGGTGCCAAGTTTTTAACGACAATGCATGATGGTTTGTGCTGAGATGGTCTTCTCAGGCGGCGCCGGAGGGCTCTGGCCCACAGACTTCCGCCTGAGGATCGGGCTAGGCCTAGCTCCGCCGCTAGTTTTATTCTTTTGCCTCGTTCTTCTAGAAGTTCTTGAGGGTACTGGTTGGTTGTTGGTTTTATGAGTTTTTTGAGGTTTTGTTGTTGAGGATTGGCCATGGAGAGTCAATTTGTATGTATTTTTTTAGTGAGAGCTAGAGAGAGATGAGGAGACTGGGTTTGATTTCCTGTATTGTTTAGGGGGTGGTGGGATGAGTTATATATAGGGAGATAAAGTTTGAACAAAATTATTCTATTTATTGTTTTATTATGGTTTTGGATGCTCGACAGCATGAGGTGTCTACAAACTGCAGCTTGGTCAGAGAGACATGTGTAGTGTAGGTGAGGTGAATTGTTTCTAAAAGAAGTTCCAAATTTCCAACTTTTTTAAAATTAATTGAAAGAATAACACCATCTTTCAAAAAAAAAAATTGGCCATCTCATGGTGGTAGTGGACATTTTTTTTATTTTTTTTATCGAAGAGGTCAGAAAAAATGGAAAAATAATGTGAATTTCTGGTAGTACAAATTCTACACTATCAGAATAGCTGACGGTAGTGTTAATACTTAATTTTTTTTCATATGAATGATATTTCCTCAATTATTTTTCAAAAAATTGCTACTTAAAAAAAAATCCAAATTTCCAATATTATCTAAGTTTTGTTTATCTTATTTGTGAAAATTATCCAATCTTTCTTGACAACTAGATCAGATCAGACCACATATGAAAATTATCCATGTTTTACAGCGTGGATATATATATATATCTATCGAAATAGAAATTATATCTGATTCGTTTCGTAGTCAACCTCTAATTCAAGACAACTTCAAATTTTAATTTTTTAAAATTTAAATTGCGGGGATAATTTCCAAGTTCTCTGTAGTGAGTTTCTGACTCAGGAAGATGACAAGGAAGATTGAAGTGTGCACATCATCACATGTCCGGATTCAAACCCTTCTTATTCGATTTTTTTGTATTTTTATGTTTTATTAATTATATGTTCTCATTCTCCTAAGATCATTTTTAAATCTCGTAATATTTTGCATAATGTAATAATGATTCTTTTTAAAGGTAAAGAAGAACTAGTAAAATTTACCAGAAATATACAAATGACTAAAAAATGAGCAACATTTGCATTATCTGAAACATAAGAAATAAACTTGCTTGAAATTCATCTGTTGCAAAAAAGGAAGATACTCATTGTATTCAAACTTCTTATTTTCTTCTTTCTTTGGGGATTTGGAATTAAGCACATGGAAGCATGTTAGGGTTACATAGGTCGTTATATCCATGGACTGCCACGTGCGTACTTCTCCTGCTACACAGTATATCAATACCATATACCACCAAATCAGTGTGGTCTGTATCCTGTGCAGTACTCTTAACAGATCTAGATGACTTTGCAATGTTTTCTTCTGTTGAAAATGTTTATTTTTCAAAACAAGTCCAAAGACTATGCTTCCGGACCGCCAATCAACTTTGAAAGTCTAAATAAGAAAAAACTTTCATATTTCTCATTATTTTTTTTATTTAAATTTTTTAAGATTGATTTCAGAGTCCGAATTGCATAGTCTCTAAACTTTTTATTTTCAAAAACCTCCTAATTACCAAAACTCCTCTACTACGAGAGGTTAGGCACAATTACCTTACCAACAAAAAGGTTATGAATTCTGAAGTTTGACAAAAACGATTTTTTGGAAATAAGTTCAAGACATATAAGCTCACATGTCTTTTTTATGAAAAGCTCCAAGTAAATAAGTTCAAATTTCATGACTTGAGATGTGGACCGATTATTACTTTTTGAGGGCACTTATGTTTAATGTGCTTCTCTTTTCTGGAACCGGTGCAATTTGTTCATAATTTTGAAGTTCAAAATTTTTCTCGGACTTTTTCCTTTAACTAACATAAACAATACAAATTAATATTCATAAATTATAAAATATTTTTTTATTGTGTAATTAGTATTATATATTATACTGTTGTCTTTTTTTAGGAGTGTTCGCACAATTATATGATTTCAAATCTCATAAGATATAGAGTATTAATAAATTTAAATGAAGGCAACAAAACTAGTCAAGAAATGGAGGAACAAGGTAATCTTTTTGACTTGACAAATCTGATGATGTTCTATTTTTAATAGTATATTTTGAAATGGTATAAAAAATCCAAAATGAGATGCAACGCTATATGCCCACTTTCTTCTGATGAAGAATCTTTGAACTTACAATCTATGACATCTCTTAGTTGCTCCAACACCACATATGGGTATAATGACTCCATATATATTTATCTTTTTCTCTAATTTATTTTTAAACTATTTTTTTGGCTTTATTTCGTATAATCCTAACAAATGGCCAAGTCTCTTTCTTATGTGAAATAGAAAGGGGTGCATGAATTGCAATGAATTATTTTGTAGGATTTTTTTTTTATGCTATGATGATGGAATGTATTTTGGAACTAGCTATTATGAATGCGGATATAAGTTTGTATATTTATATTTTCATTTTTTATGCTTTTCATTACATTATTTTATTTCTTTTAATTATTTGATAATTCAACGAGTAAGGTAATTGTGAATTATGATGGCTATTTGTCACCATATATAATTGTAAAATTTTAATGAATATATTCGAGATAAAAATATCAGTACTATCAACGTTATTTATTATATTTTTATTACAAATGTATTCTCACTATTATAATTTTTTTGATGTCATAAACATTCGAGATATATGTGAAGATCCTTATCGTCACAAATCATTTATATATTAGTGACAACTTTTTGTCAGTATTAATAAATCAATTAGTTACAATATGTTTGTCGTGACAATTATTAGTGCTTTTTATCACGATATTAGTTGTCACGATTGCTAAACATATTAGTGACGACTAGTGACAGCCAAAAATATCGTCACAGTAAGAATCAGTGATGAAATTTTATACATTTTGTGACGATTTTGCTCGTCACTAGATTCTATTTTTCTTGTAGTGGTTCCATTTGGTTAGAATATTAGAATAAACATACTTTGTTTTAGGGTTTTGAAAGTCTAAGAGATGAGTAGTTTTTAAAATATTTGAAAGTTTGGAGTCGATTAAACTCTAAATCGAAATATGTTTATTGTAATATTCTAACCAAATGGAGGCGTATTTACTTGGAGGCTTTCATAACACAAAAGACGACTTTTTTCTTTTTATACCATTATTTCCCAAAATAAATCAATAAATACCATCACTTTCAAAATAATGTGATATCTACCATTTCCGTCACTACCAGTGGCGGAACACATCTGTTCCGCCACTACTAGTGGCGGAACATGTGAATTTTCAGTTTTTTCAAAAATTTCTCATTTGACTGACTAAACATGATTAATTAGTGCAAATGAACAGTGTTCCGCCACTGTTAGTGGCGGAACAGGAAAAAATATATTTTTTTTTTTTTTTTTTAAGAAAAAATTAATTTTTTTTCGGTTCCGCCAGTGAAAGTGGCGGAACAGGTAAATTTTTCCCCTGTTCCGCCAGTGGCAGTGGCGGAACACGTTTTTTTCACTAATTAATCCCGTTTTTGAAAAATTATAAAATTCACATGTTCCGCCACTATTAGTGGTGGAACAACATCTGTTCCGCTATAGTGGCGGAAATGGTAATTACCACATTATTTTCAAAACAGTGGCAAATATTGATTTATTTTGGGAAATAATGGTATAAAAAAAAAAAAAGTCACAAAAGACATGGGGCGTAATTGGTCCACAAGTTAGGTTCTGGTAAATATTATATAATTAAGCTTTGAATTTGAACAAGTTTACCAATTGAATAAACTCGGCCCTCAATTTCGTAAGTCCGCATCCAATTTAACAAATTGTATTCTTGGATTTGAACGAGTTAACATCCTTTTAGTATATTGGGCCTTGATTCTTTTTTTTCGACAGAATATTGGGCCTTGATTCAATAAGTTGGGCATGCATTCTATATACATGTATTTTCTGTTATTTTTTGCCCGGCACCATGATGCTGGATAATTCAACTCTCTTAATTTTTTTCTTTCTTCTTCAAGCATGGAAAGTGTTAATCAAATTTGCTCTTAACAGTTGAGCTCTTCTTATTTTTTTGCCTAGAGCCCAGAACGGTTGAGCTGCTGCTGGCCCTGGAGTGTGGGTATGTATGATGCAATTGTATTACGTGGCCAAAGTTGCCATAAAATTGAGGAACTCAATTTCCATTCTGATGGAAAGGTCAAATGCGCACCATTAGGCAGGCGACAACTTTGTAGTCGTCATTGAGTTGTAGACCTCTATTTTTGAAGTGTAAAGAATCTGATTTTATTTTCCTCAAAATAAAATAAAATGTTGAGATCTGTAATACACTATACTTTATGTACCAATCAGACGACAGGATCCAGACGCACTTGGGGACAGGTTGGAAACTTCTAAAGTGGATCTAAAGCCAGGCTTGACATCTTTTTTCATGGCAAACAAACAATGATAGCCGAAATAATAAAGAAAAATAAAGAAATAAAAGCGAACTTGTATTAGAGAGGTCAATATTATGGTTACACCAATAATTTCCATGAGAGTGGCCTTTAAGGTCAAATACTATGAAACAGTGTGAAAAAATGATTAAAATCGCATTAGCTAGTATTTACTAACATTGATCGGCAAATTAGTATTTTAAAATATATTTTTTAGTACCTCAAAAAGAAGATGCATATTTTTAATACATATTACACAATCAGAACGTCTAGGTAGGCATGCATAAATGTATGTTTATGACTGGTCACTTGACAAGTTCATATATAAAAAATTTCCATATTTGTCAGCATGGCAAATCATTTTATGTCCTAAATTTCATTTGGTGGAATTATTCACAAAATTGGCAATAGTATAGCAACAACAACAACAACAAGAACAAGAACAAGAACAACAACAAGAACAACAACAACAACAACAACAACAACAACAACAACAATAATAATAATAATAATAAAAAATAATAATAATAATAATAATAATAATAATAATAATAATAATAATAATAATAATAATAATAATAATAATAATAATAATAATAATAATAGAGAGAAGTCATAGGAGGAATAAACATATATCATAGTGCACTTATTTGGTTTGCAATGATTAGGAAATCAATTATTGAAGCACTTCTATGAGATAAAAAAAGGGTTATTAGTTCAATATATTGAGGAATTCTCAAAACAACCCTAACTTTTCTGAATATTTAAAAAAATCTCTCACTTTCTAAATGCTTCAAAAAATATCCATATAATGTATATTAATTTTCAAATACCCCCACATGGTGTTAACTTTATTTTTTCATCTAATTTTAACTTTTTTTGGACCAAAATACCCTCATGAAATTTTGTTCATAAATTGGTTTATGTTTATTCTAGAATAGCCTAGTGTATGGTACTAACTCCATATTTTCATAGTTGCGGGGTTCGAATTCCGCGTCTAGTAGAATTGATTTAAAATTTAGAGAGAGCATACGAGTTCACCCTAAAAAGAACGACGCAGTTGATCGCCTGTAGTTCTTCTTCATTTTTTTAATTCAGTAAAAAATTATATATAAAATATTTTTGAGCTTTCTTATATATAAAATACTTTATGAACCAAAAAATTCTAAATCTCATGAAATATGCAAAATATATAAAAAAAAGAATGAAATTCTTGTACATGTAAAAACATTAATTACAAATATATATGGTTCCCAATTTCCAGATTAAATCCTGTTATTTCCTATTGAATATGCAATATCAAACAGTGTAAAAACAATGACCATCCATTACATTATTTGAATTTTGTGACAGTACAATCATGGCAAAAATTAAGTAAAGTTTGATTTGAGAGGCTTATTGTCTTATCTGTAAATTTTGCTGATAATTTTATTTAGTCATATAAAACAAAATTAATTAACTGTTCTAGCAGAAATTATCCAGCAGTCGACAAACTGGAAGACGTACTATTAGGGACTAGAATGATACTTTATCTTCTTTCTGTTCATTCTGCGTTGTAAATATCTTTTTTTATTTTCATTTTTGTATGAACTTTTTATTTATTTAATAGAATTTAAGTGAGACAATTTATCTCCGGAAGCTTTAAAAAAATTAATAATAATTAAGTTTGGGGTCTCATATAAATTTATCTAACAACTCTCAACGTAACTACGTATTACATAATGCTGATTGAACGCAATAATCACATGCATTGTTAATATTTTGACTATAGTTGACTGTCGGTGAAGCATCATTAATTAGAATTTATTTCGCATTTAAAGAACCAAGTATGAATTTTAGGATTTAGGTTTTAGAATTTATCATTTAAGGTCTATGTACTTGTTCATCCCATCGTACTATGGATTGTATGAATATTATAGGTAAATTACCCTGTTATTTTTTTTTTTGAATATTTGGAGTAGGCTCATAAGTCTGACGTCCAGCTTTTATTAGAATAAATTACCATGTTATTATGAGCAATGCTGTTTTTCTGAAGTTTTAATAAGAGATTGCCGAATGACTATTAAATAAAAGAAATTCTAAAAGTAATAATGATAGGATATATAAATGATTTTATAGCTTAATAATTGAGTATCTTGGTTGATAACAAAAGATTGTGAGATTAAATTTCATATGCACCCACAATGAGTAAAATTTAATCATTTTTTTTTCTTTCTTGTAGTTATTCCTCACTTGAGGAACTTCAAAAACAAATAGGAAAAAAATTTGGACATCCAATCTTATTTAGCCCATATTAGCTCCTAATAGTATTGGAGTCAAAATTGAGAGTTGACTCATACATTTAAATATTTTTTTTATTAGTTCTTAGTAACTCTAATATATTTCAGCTCAAAGTTTCTACCGACCCATATTGTTGGCTCCACCCGGGCTTCCATATCTTTCAGATCAAAGTTATTATATTTATAATATATATACGTTAGATTCTAAACATTATACATTTATATTCCTAATAATATACTTTACATTCGAAATATTATACCTTTATATTTACAATAATATCTTACATTATAAACAAGAGTAAGAGAAAAGTAAAATAATTAATGGTACAAGTCTCATCATATAATTTTTTTTCGTAATTATATGTACCTTTTATATATGCATTTTATCTCACATTATGATTTTTTTTTGTGATAAGATGTCAATCTAGACCTAGAGGGATGAGACAAATGAATATATCTCTCCATTAAAAAGAAATAATATAGCTTTATATCACAACAATATAACTTAGATTGTAAATATTATACCTTTATATTACAACAATATATCTTACATTATAAATTCGATGAGAGTCATGATGAGCTAGCTACTAAACAAAATAACTAGAAGTTGAATTTCATGGGAGCCATTTGGAGCTTTTTATCTTGTCAGTTAGATGCGGAAGGTCGAGAGTGCATAGAATCGAGAGGTCCGAGTAAATTTAATATATCTCTCAATTTTATGAATATGTGACGTCTTCTTCTTGCTGAGCCGGAGAGTCCTATATTGAGAGAATTAATTAGCCGGCCCAAACAAATATTTGTTAAGAGAAAAATTGGAACCCTCAAATAAAAAATCAACAAATTATTATTAACTCAAAGTATACATTAAATTAGAGACCATTTCATGTTAGCTTAATTGACAAGTCACTAAATGAGGAAAAAAATACAATAGATGAAGATTTACTGCAAATTTTACTTTGTCTGCATAACTAGACAAAAATCCAAAATAGTAAAAAATAATTTTGTCTTCTCCATGTTAGCTTATATGTCTTATCAATGGCTTTCACAAACGTGCACATCCAAACAGTACCAAGTTACATCAAATCTGTTATCTAAAATTCCAAAAAATCAATAAATAATTTAGAAATGTTTGCCCAATAAAATCAATCTGTATGAACAGGAGTCCAAATCGGAATGATCTTGAGCTTGAAATGCTCTCCATTCATTCCAATTTCCGAGCTGAACATATTACATATCCATTCAATGAGTAACATTTCGATACTATACTATGCCTTCTCTAAGTATTCCTAAATAAAAAATTAAGTGTCCTTTTCTAATTATAACAATATTTTTTTCTATGAATTTCAAAATATTACTATATAAATATCTGCACAAAAATGTATCAGGAGATCCTTGTTTTTGTGAGAGAAGGCCTAGAAATCGACACGTAGTTTAAAACAGGCGTCACGGTTTGTAGTAAAACGTGCAAAGAGCACCGACAAAAAGAAAATCACGTAACTAATGCACTTTTAAGTATGCTTAGCATCTCTCAAATTGCATTCATTGAGTTATTGATGACACTACATGCCATGCCATGATCGTAGTATTACTCATATACTTTTGGTACTATAATTTTAAGAACAATTAGTTTTTGTTTTTTATTTAGATGTATTATATAAACATTCTAAATTGGCCATTTTTATAATTGGTATATGTTACCCTGACCAGAAAATTAGAAGAACATGTTGCTCATTTTCACTTTGAAGATTCAACATTTTCAAAGAATAAAAAATATGATCTTTAAGAGATATAAAAAGAATAAAAAAATATGATCTTTAAGAGATATAAAAAGAATTAAAAAAAATGATCTTTAAGAGATATTGATTAATATCTTCATATCATATAAAATCATTATTCAATCATCATGTTGAATTTGCCATTGATTTTCAATTTGAAGATTCAACATTTTCTTTTATATATTTTAAATAAAATAAAAAGAATAAAAAATATGATCTTTAAGAATGTAACACCCCGGAACGAAAAAGAGGGGCTAGTTGATTAGTCACACCTTTACTTGTAAATGTGAATTTGTGTTACTTAAATAGGCTAGTGCATTAACTACTAGCACCAATCAAACTTAAGTCTTTTTTAGGGCAATATAGTGTGGGCTGTGTCAGTTAATGTATTAGACTCTTACATATGGTATCAAAACAGTTCGATCCTTAGGATACTATCGTGCGGCGAAGTCATATATATATATATATATATATATATATATATATATATATATATATATATATATATATATATATATATATATTTTTGATTGATTGAAAGAGACATGAAATACTGTCGTATGACGGTGCACACGAATGTGTACTAAGATGAGGCTGACCATCCATGAGTTATGATGAGGACATCAGAATTTAAGTGAAGGAGTTTGTAACACCCTGAAACGAAAGAGGGAGCTAGTTGATTAGTCTTACCTTCACTTGTGAATGTGAATTTGTGTTACTTAAATATGTTAGTGCATTAACTACTAGCGTTAACTAATCTTAACCCTTTTTCATGATAATATGATGTGAGCTTGATGATTGGGCTGAATCAGTTAATGTCATTGACTATTACAGGATATATTGATTAACATTTTCATATCATATAAAATTATTATTCATCATGTTGACTTATATATAGAATAATGTACCTTAATATATATAATAAAGTAATAAACACATGAACAATGACTAAAGATGACTAATAACAATAATTCATAGTCAATTATAAACTTTAGGTAGCTCAATTAAGAAAATCTAATGATTTTCATATGGACAAATATTTTATCAAATAAAATATATCGGAATAAAAAAAAATTGTAATTTAGAAACACAAGACGATCGTATATATTCCATAAATCTTTATCAACTAATAGTACAGTTTTTAATGATTTAACCAAATAATGTAGAAAAACCTAAATTTTTTTTTAGCTTTTGTGATATAAACTTGAGCTCAAAACAATTTTGTGATATAAAAAGTTCATAGTTTACGTGGTATATAATTCATATAATTTAGAAACATTTGAAAAGTGCATGCAGAGTTTGTAATTTATATACAGTTGAAAAATGAGCAGTGGAAATTAGGTAAACACAACTGCTCTGACTGGTACTTTGCGTGCCTTGGTTGGTACTGTTGGTACCAGTTTTAGCTTCACACGTGCGAGGAAAGCAATCAGCACGTGCCACGTCGGCATGGTTGTCATTCACGTGTTAGAGAGAAAAAAACAGAGCACGAGATCTACGTGATACATATATAACTTCTCTAAACTTATTTGCCAAAATGATGCTCACAATAGTCTAAACATCAATGAATTGAAGAAAAATGATACATATTTTATGAAGTTATTGTAGAGGAATTTGATGTTGCTGAAGATTGGGGAAACGGGGAAGAAAGAGTAGACTGTACACTTTGCGGTTTCAATGGCGTTTTTGTTAGGAGTTGACTCTTAATCATATGGTTAATCTGTCACGCTAATTACCAACTAGAAACAGAATATAGAGTAATAATATATTAACCCCTGTATTATTTTAATGTTTTGAAAAGTTATGACATGCTTATGTACATTTTTTGTATCCCCTTAAAGCAGATTGATTTTTTTAATCTAAAATAATAGGAGTTTTCAAATTATATAATAAGAGAGGTTTTATCAAAATGTATGTATATAATAATATGTACTATTTTAATAAATGAAGTATACTAGGCTGAAATGCATTCGTTAATAAAAATGAAGTGATAGGTTGACTTGTCATAAAAAATATAAGAAATAAAAAAGAATGACATGAGCAAAAAAAAGGTAAGCTGTCCAGGTCAATAGAAAGCAGTTGGAAGGTTCCTTCTCAATCAAACAAAAATAAAATCAACTTTGGCTGAAAAATGTCATAAAATTGAGAAAACCCAATTCTTTCGGCAAATTTTTAATTTCAGATTTTTCTTCTTCTAAGCCGTTTATATTTTGCAGTCAAATATCCAATGTACCCCACCCTTTTATGATAATATTAATAAAAATAACTTATTATTTTATTTTGTTGAGTTTATTTATTAATTGGTTTATTAGAAAGAAAGAGAGAAAACTTAAGAAAAAAAAAATAGCAATTCGATATGTAAGTGAAAAATCCATTTGGATTATTTTTGAACTTATTCATTTTTTTTAAAATTAATTGGAGAAAGTTTGAATAAATCTTTTTTAAGAAAATTGGACAATATTTTGAGTTGTGCAATTAATTTTCTAATTTATCTTTAAAAAGTTAAATTTTCCCCTTTATACCATATGAGGAAGTGCTAAACGTAGTACATAACAAAGGAACATGTGTTATAAATATATACAGGATCATAATGGGGAGATCTTTTGAACTGATTATTGTATCAACTTCCTCTTATCGTCATTTTACCGTTCTTCTGTAACTGGAGATATTTAATGTCTTTTATGAAGAAAGCTCCAAGAATCATGAGGGTTTTATTAAGGCCAGCATTTGTACAAGCTGGAGCCAGAAGGAAAACTAACTGCTCTATATAGCTGAGCACAACTTGTTGCTTTGTTCTGTCCCCCCAAATCTGAATCATAATTGTGATCTATTCAGATATAATGAATACATAGCGAGTCAGAAATTAGACAGAAAATTTATTTGGGGGGTGTTTTTATGAATTATTTGTGCATATTTGTAATTTTTTTGAATCTTGCAACTATGTTTTCAGTGAGCCATCATGATAAATTAAGCTGAACAATTCTTCTGACTTAAAAGGCGAAAAGTATTTGTGAGAGATTGTCGCAATCGGATATGCAATCGAAAGATTCGTGAATATTCACTAACTTTTCTGAATCTTGTGGGCATGTTTACAGTGAGAAATCATGATAAATTAAGAATATTGCAAACTACAAATTATTTTCAAGTCAGATAAAATAATTTCCTTCTCCATTTTAAGCAAAAGACAAAATCATACTTTTCAATCAAAAGCTCTGTTTGAATTGTGGTTTTCCAAATCCATCCTACTCATTTTTTCTCTTTTTTTTTGAATAAATAATTTTCAGTTCTTTCTGCTTATGTGTTTAGTTTGTTGTAAACGTATGTAAGTTGTAACAGATATCTTGTTGGTTTTAGGTCAGCTCATCTAGAATTGTATTATGTTCTTGCCAGTTTAGGTTAGACCATATATTTATGAATTATTTTATTTTGGAACCAATTATGTAAAACTATTTTTTTCTTTACTGAAATGCCTTAGTAAGCGTTTGGTCTATATTAAAAAAAAAAATTTGGTCCTACCGGATTGGGATCAACGGCTATAATTTTTGTAAAAAAGGATGAAAATTTGTCCTGGAACTAGAAGAAATTGTCTTAAATATCAGTAAGGGAGAACCGTAACTGATATCGTAAGATCTCAGATTTTATTTTCTTCTGCGATTTTTTTTCCAAGTTACAAGTTAAGTGAGGATTCGAGTAACAAAAATAGTTTACTCGAATTAAGTTTATAAGTTTCTGCACGATGTCTGTAATGAACTAACTATTCGCTTGTAGTCCAAATTACTTCTTGAAATTAGAGTGCAACACGAACGAATTAGGACTTTTTAAATTAATCCACTTGAAAGTTGTAAATGTTAGATTTTTTTTGTTATTTTTGAGTTACATTAATTCCATCTAGAAAAGGTGAGATTAAAAGTAAAAAAAAAGTGCAAGTTGGAATAATGAGTCATGTTGCTATCACAAAAGGGATGGAGCTACTCAATAATTGGGAACTGACTATTTAACAACGCACTAACTATTTTAATAAAAATGTGATTTTACTTGATTTGGCAAACCTAATTATAAAATTTCCCTTGTCACCAAGTTATTAATAATGTTTGATTTTTTCATAAAGTATTGCTCAAGAAATAGATTTGTAGAGCTCTCCCATGAATCCAGCGAGACAAATGAATCCAAATTTATTGCATGAAATTATTTTCTATTTCTTTTGTTTTCTTAAATGATATTGTCACTTTCTTTCCTTACGAAGTTCTAATGTAGTGCTTATGTCTATATTTACATTCAGTACGTCAGAAAGGAGAATTGGAAATCACTAACGCTTAACGGCTTGCTGCCAAATAACAGAGAAGGAAAAATATATAAAATAGTATTTTTTGATATTAATTATGTACATCATATACTCTTAAGAGCATCATACATATATGTATAATCTAATAAGTATATAATTTTATATACTATGCATTAAAATAGTATGAGAAAGCTCTTCCACATCTTAGGCATCAATATCACATTAGTTATGACATCGTAATCATAGAAAAAATAAAAATGTATATACACTAACATTTTCAGAATGGGTCTTGAACATATATTAATGTTCTAATAACATTATTAATGTTTAATTGAGATGTAGGAACAAATTTTTGAAGGGTTCTTAGTTCTTAATCATGTTAAGTCGAACAATTTGTTATTAGAACATTGATATATTAAAGATGAAGTTGATAGAAGATAAAATTTCAATATAAAATCTTTGCGAAAGACCAAATGTCATTTTTGTATGGTGACAAAAATAACAAGTTTTCATTAATTAATAATTATATGCGAACAATGATGTTTTATCAACAAACAATGTATTGCATTAAAAATTTGAAATTTTTAATAGATATAGCAGATACGCTTAAAATATACTAGAAATGTAACTCATACTTGTAAAACAGGGATGCAGGGTGGTTACATTTGTCCAAAAAGTGAGTTTAAAATAACCCTCAATCATCACTGACAAGATGAAAGTTTTATCTTATCCAAGAAAAATTACAATTACTGCTTTCTATCTCAAAGTTATCTAAAAAGTCTTATCTTTTTCTTTTTTTCCAACATAGATCAGACAATTTTATCTTCTGCTCTCACCCAAATCTAATGGATAAACTCAACAGTTACTTCTTTTTGTTGGATTAAAACGAGTAAATATGTGAGAAAACTTGTAGAATTAGTTGAAATTTCAATTCACTTTAGAAACCCCCACTACCTAACATAAAAAAAGGTTGCCAAAATTCAATAATGATTCCTAATTAAAGAAGAAAAAAAGAAATTCATTTTGCACCGCAACGGTAAAGGATGATTAAAAGTTGCTCTGTCGAGTTGATCACCAACTCATGAGGTCTTGAGTCTCATTAAAAGCTTGAACTATAATATCTTTTTTCACCAAAATTATATATTTTCCACAAAAATATAATTAGGATTCAATACTTTTATTGACAAAATGATCATTAAAACAATCACGAAGTGTTAATTTATATTCTCACATTCTAATAAAGTATAATTTTCCACCGAGATATACATATGATTCAATACCTTTATAATTAATACAATATATTAAGTTTATAATTCAATAAAAAACATTATTTTATATGATAACAAAATAAATACTTGTTTGCAAACCATCGCTTGCCTCAACAGTAAATCCACGGGTCGAATCCCACTTATCTCAAAAAAAAAAAAAAATTGGATTAAAGAATTTTCTAATAGTATGACAAGTTTATTTCAAAAAAACCGATCATAGAAATTGATGCAATTCTGTACCTTTGAAGATAATCTCTTAAACCAGAACTTTATTTAATTTTTTTTTCTGTTATACAAAAATTTAAATTTGATGAGAAATCCTCAGAATAAATAAATAATATGATTTCCCCTTGAACTTGATATGGTGAATTCATTAAATAGTGAACCAAGAGCAGTGAGTTGAGTCTCAATCTGAAGCCGCACATGCACGCAAAGCGCCCACCGAACCCGACTCCGACTCACCCAAATACTTTCCATCTATACCCCTCCCAACCCTCTCTATTTATAAAGTATAAATATAACTCCATTCAGAGCCTCATGAGGGGTATTTTCGTCAATTAGTAATCAAACAGTAAGGATTAGGAAGCTTAATTATTATTATTATTATTATTATACGATATACAAATACACCAAACCTTAATATATCTCTCTTCTCTTCTTCTCTTTTCTCTCTCGCTCTCTCGCGTGTGAAATAAAGAGCGGAGGAAACGACGACGACGACGACGGAGGAAGTAATTATTCGTTTAATTGGTATTTATTTATTCATTTTTGTGGGTTTTGTGTTGGGGGGCTGAGTGAGGATTTTGGGTTGATAGTTTGGGGGCGTGTTTTGGTAATGTGAGGAGCAATTTGGGTGATTTTGAGCTTGATTGGAGAGAGATTTTTGGGTTCGGAACGAAAGGGGGGTTGGTGAGATCTGGCGGAGAATGCAGCAAGATCAAAGGAAAAAGGTGGGTTATTTTTCCCTTTTTTTTATTGAGATCTGTATTTTTTATGTATTTGTTTTTTTGGTTCTTGGTATTTTTGCAATTTTTTTGCTGGAAAGCCTAGTTCCTTAGCTCAGATTCTAATTTGGTTTTGGGTTTGTTAATTGGGTTCTTGATTTTTTTCCTGCAATTTTGAATGAGAGTTCTTTTTTCTGGCCTTGCAAGTTTATCGGTAAGAAAACTTATATCTTTCAATTACGAGCTTTTGGTCTTCTGGTTCATTTGAGCCTAGATCTGAAGATTTCACATAATTCTTTTTTTCTTCAAAATAGTTAATTTCAAAATTCTTGTAAAAAAAATCCTTTGTTAAGTTCGTTTGTTGGGCTATGCCCTAGTAATTTGAAATTTCACATTTGTATTTATTTTCCTTATGATTTCTTTGCTGTTTTGTGATTTGCTAGAAGCTCATATTTTTTTCTACTGATTTTGAACTTCGCGTTAAATTTCATATTTTTTTGCTAGATCTGCTTTTATTGTTCTCATTTTCCTTGTATTATTTGAAAAAGGAAGTTCTTTACTCTTTACTTTTTCAATTTCATTTTCATCACTTTAAACTGGTTTCATCTTTATTTTCTTTTCTTTTGTAAACCGGACAAAATATCGACAGTCAATGGAATTTTTATTATTTACTTCTCTAAATTCCTCTAATGCCAAAATACCAAACAATCAAATTATTGTAATTTGATTCCAAATTGGTAGATTCTGAGTCAATTATGGCCATAATTTGTTGAATCAGGTTCTATACCCACTAATCAGTCTTATCTTTTTCTAAATTATTCCCCATAGTTTTTCTCATTATAATCCTACGTTTTATCTCATAATTTGAAGCTCTTCGTTAGTAATCTTCTCATCTTTTGATGGGCTTTGTTTACACCATTTCTGGTACCAAAATTGATTATTTTCTTATAATTTGGTAGTGCTGATAAACATAAAAAAACATAAACTTTCCATCTTTTTCTTGTTTAGATAGAAATTGTGTAGAATTTATGTTTTATTCAAAACAAAATCATATTAAAAAGATGTGTACAATTAGTTATCAGTTTGATATTTTTTCTAGATATATGAATGCTTACTTTGTTGGGCTTATTTATTTCTCTTTAATGCTTCTAGCTATTTTTGGATTATTACAGTTTCCTACTTGAATGACTTTTGTGCATGTTTCAAGTTTTTTCATTTTTTTGGACTGTTACATACCAAATGAGTTATTGCTTGGTATGTTTCAGTTCAGTTTTTCTCTATTAGTTAGCCTCAAATGCTCTACTTTGTGAAAATTAGTGCTCCAATTTCTCAAAGATGTCAACTTTTTACTACTTCCAGCCATACTACAGAAATCTGTCCCTATTTTATGTAAATTTTTTTTGTTTGTTCATCGAATTCTTTTGTTTTATATTTCCATCGATTTATTCTTTTTTTCTGTGCCTTTGACTCATTTTATTAAAATTGAAGATTTGTTAAAATTAATACTGAATCCATTTTGGGAAATATTTCTCACTAATATTTTTTTTTTTGTTTTTTGGCGCAGAATGAGATGGATTTCTTCACAGAATATGGGGATGCAAATCGGTACAAAATTCAAGAAGTAATTGGTAAAGGAAGTTACGGTGTCGTCTGTTCAGCAATCGACTCTCACACAGGTAAAAATAAAAATAGTAAAATAATTAATTAAATATTTGGTGACCAGGATTAAAATATGTTCGGTAATTACTATGTTTCTCATTTAGGTGTCATAGTCAAAAGAGTAAATTAGACGTTTGGCGGTTAGGAATTAAATATGTTGTTTTATTACTGCAATATTTAGTTTGACATGTACTTGTTAAATAGACGTGTAAAATGAGACTGATGATTAAATATTTGATGATTAGGTTAAAAGGTATAAAATATGTTCCTTTATTTACTATTATATGTAATTCTCATTTCTACACCTATACTGGTGAAAAAAGTGTGACTAAAAATTTAATTTAATATTTGGTGAATAGGAATAATCATAAAATATTTTCATTGACTTACTACAGTAAATAGTTCTGATTTTGACACTCAAACAGGCGTACAATTAGAAATTTAATTAAATATTTGGTGATTAATAGCAAAAGTATAAAATATGTTCCTTTATTTATTCCACTAAATATTTCTGATTTCGACACACGCACGCACATTAAAAAGCCCCAACAAAAAAGTACACGAGCCAAACATTTGTCTCCAACTAACAAAAGACTTTTGTTCCTTGGTTCTCCATCCAGCCTAATAAAAATAATTCTGATTTTTCGGCAGGTGAGAAGGTGGCGATAAAGAAGATCCACGACATATTCGAGCACATCTCCGACGCCGCGCGCATCCTCCGCGAGATCAAACTCCTGCGCCTCCTGCGGCACCCCGACATCGTCGAAATCAAACACATCATGCTGCCCCCCTCCCGCCGCGACTTCAAGGACATCTACGTCGTCTTTGAGTTGATGGAGAGCGATTTGCACCAGGTCATCAAGGCCAACGACGATCTCACCAAGGAGCACTACCAGTTCTTTTTGTACCAGCTGTTACGCGCTTTGAAGTACATTCATACCGCCAATGTGTATCATCGGGATCTCAAGCCCAAGAATATTCTGGCCAACTCGAATTGTAAGTTGAAGATTTGCGATTTCGGGCTTGCCAGGGTCGCGTTCAATGATACGCCTACGACGATATTTTGGACGGTAAGTAAGAGGATTTGGAAATGTTATAACAAAAATGAAAATCAATATTTAATTTTGTTATTCTTTATTTATTTGTTTTGCGGAGGCTGAGTGTTATTTTTTTGGTGTTTTGTTTTGCAGGATTATGTTGCAACGAGATGGTACAGAGCTCCAGAGCTATGCGGATCTTTCTTTTCTAAGGTGCATTTTAATATTTTATCCAAGAAACACAAAATAACAAAATAAACCAAACAAATTCAATATTTTATCCAAGTAGCCTGTTCAACTTTCAAGCATCATCAATCATCTTACTTAATAATAATATTATCATTTTGATCAGTATACACCGGCGATAGATATATGGAGTATAGGCTGCATATTTGCTGAAGTGTTGACGGGAAAGCCGTTATTCCCCGGCAAAAATGTGGTCCACCAATTAGATCTCATGACTGATTTACTCGGCACCCCTTCTTTAGACACCATTTCAAGGGTATTTCTTTCTTTTCTCTTTTACTCCTTTTTTTTGAGAGCTATTTCTTATATACTCTTCAATAGTTGCAAATATCAAGTTTTAGTTTACCCTAATAGTAAATAATGTCGAATTTAATCTGCCGAAACTCAAATATATGATATATTTACTAGTCTGAAATTTTAAAAAGTATGGAATTTTATTGTTTTGTGCTTTGAAAAGGTAAATTTGACATTTTTGAGCTTTTGGTGTCGTTACTTTCGAATTTAGGAATTATTTATCTCTGTTCGATTAAGATTGAAATTTTTCTTGTATTAATTTTCCTTTTTTTCTTTTTTAATGTTAGGTGAGAAATGAAAAGGCAAGAAGATATTTGAGCAGTATGAGGAAAAAAACTCCGATTCCGTTTTCTCAAAAATTCCCAAATGCGGATCCTTTGGCCCTTAAATTGCTTGAAAAACTTTTAGCTTTTGATCCTAAAGATCGACCTACTGCTGAAGAGGTATTTTTCCTTAAAAACCCATTAATTCCTTTTATTCAATTTGGTCCCTCTAAAAAGTACAACATCGCACTACGGATTCTATTATCACACTGAAATCATAAGTCATATATCGCATTGATTATGTAGTATGTTTTACCCATCATTATGCCTAAATTACAAAAAACACCCCAAACTTATTGGAAATTGAAAAAATCCCTTTAATTCTTGTCTAACGGTGTTAGAATAACCCATAAATGAACTTATCTCTTAGTTACACTACATATTTTTATACTAAACAAACATGCTAATATTGTATTTTATTTTCTTTATAGGCTTTGGCGGATCCGTATTTCAAGGGCCTAGCTAAAGTGGAGAGAGAGCCATTTTGCCAACCGATAACGAAAATGGAGTTTGAGTTTGAGAGAAGGAGAGTCACCAAAGAGGATATTAGAGAGCTCATTTTTCGGGAAATTTTGGAATACCACCCTCAATTGTTGAAGGATTACATTAACGGCACCGAAAGAACAAATTTCCTCTATCCTAGGTTTCAATTTTTACTTCACATATCCTTGCTTTTTTACATAGAAAATAATATATATAGCAAAGTGCCTAAATTACACACCAAACAATTAAAGAAACGGCAAGGATATTCTATTCATGATATTTTGCGATCTTACGTTACACGGGTAGACTTGGAATTACCCTTATAAGTATGTATAATTTTATTTAAATGATTTGATTTAGTATTTTTTTTATTATGATACATCTAATAATAATATTTGTGGTGTAATGTCAGTGCTGTGGATCAGTTCAGGAGGCAATTCGCGCATCTCGAGGAGAATGGCGGCAAAATCGACCAAGTCGTTCCTGTCGACCGCAAACACGTCTCCCTCCCTAGGTAAAAAAAGGATCTTATAAATTCAAATGATATTATTTGTTTTAATTGTAATAAATTATGGAATTAACCCGATTTTGTGCTGTTGTGAAGGTCGACGATAGTACACTCCGGTACCATACCTGCGAAAGAACAACACCACCAACAGATGGTGGGGTCGTCCCAAAACAACAGACATTTAATGAATGACGAGCCGAACCACAAGAGCATGGTACATTCGAGACCTTGCTTACAGCCCCAACGGGCCCCACCAGGTACCTGCTAAACTCATCCCTTGTTTGATTAACCACCGCTAATTGAGTTGAGTTGAATTGAATTTGAATTTGAATTGAATGAAATATAAATTTGTTTTTTGCAGCTCGACCAGGCAAGGTGGTGGGGCCGGTGCTCCCATACGAGAACCATTCAATAAAGGAGGCGTACGACCCGCGGCGCTTCATCCGCAACCCGCCGCATGCGTGCCCGCAGCCATCGGTGCCGCAGCCGGCGTACTACTACCAGACCCAGCCCTTGAAACCGGACATGCGCGCCCCGCCCTCCTCGTACATCATCCCCTCCAACAAGGTCGCCCCCGACGTCTCCATCGACATGCGCGCCCCGCCCTTCGGCGCCCATCTCGCCCACAAGGACGCCGCCAATAATGTCGTTCCGTTTGGCGTCTCCAGGATGTATTGATCATGGTTGGAAGGAGGAAAGCTTTTTTAGTGCCGAATGGGCATTTTTTATGGGTTAGTTGGGATAGGTTGTGGGAAGGAAGGGGAATTAGGAGAGGAGGAGGGATTGAGAGCGGATGGGATCTAGTTTGGTTGTACAGGTACTCTCTTGATTGATAATAATAATAATAATAATAATAATAATAATAATAATAATAATAATAATAATAATAATAATAATAATAATCGTCCTAATAAAATTATATCTATTTCTGATGATGCGTTAAGTTGCGGTACACTTGTTTTGCTTTCTTGTTATATTATCCTGTTCTTTTTTTGAGTGTTTGATATGATGAATGAATGGTTCTAAAGAGATGCTAATGCCATGCATTTCTGGGTTGCATTTTAAAAAGAAATGATAATGGGAACCTGATCTCAGATACGGTGCTAGCTAACCTGAAATGATTTTGTATAGGTGGTCTCAAATATGTTGCAATAAATCACTATGCAAATTAATTTAAATAAATATGCATTTCCAACACACTAAAGTCTAATTTGAAATCGTTGTCCAACATATTGTTGGTGCTTAATATCAACAAACTTGTTTGTACCATAGCACTTGTGAAAGATTTAGAAAAGACAATTTATTATAGCAAAATTTATTTTGGCAAATGTCATGTTTGGTTGAATGGTTCTATCATCTCATAAAAAATCTTACGGAGACGATACACAATCAGTCATCGGTGACAGTAGCACGGTTTCTTCAAATGTGGGAAAATTATTAACTTTTTCTATTGTAGTTAGATGTGTTGTGTGACTTGTGACGTGTGTATAATAAATTAGCCAACACATCTTTTCGTAACATAAATTTGAACCGTATAGGGGTGTTCAAAAATTGATTCGGTTTATCTGGGTTCGATTTAAATATTTGGATTATTAAATTTTTTTTTTTGAAGGAGCAGCAGGCGAAGAGCCTGTTTTCTGTTCTGTTATATTAAATAGATAAAGTTCAGTAACATCCAACATTTACAAGATTACCCAATCATGAAAAACAAAAGAACAAATGGATATACAAAGAGATGCATCAAAGTGTGAGAGCTGCGTCTACTGTCCTTCTAACAGTTGTTGAACCATTGTAGCGCCGTTCTCCTGGTCTCCAACACGAGGATTATTAAATTCTTACCAGTTTGGTATTCGGTTTTAGTTAAGAAAAACTGAGTAAACCAAACTAACTGAATTATACTATTATTTTCATTTACTTGTTAGGTTGTGTACGGATATGTTAATATGAAGATGATTCATAAAACACAATTATTCGTAAAGTATATGAGTATTATTCTGGAACTGAATGTATAACAACTTAAAATGTTTGGGACTGATAGTAATAGTAATGCACACATTTATGTGTACGGGGCAAAATTCTACACAAACGGGGACAGATGCTCTTCTCGAATTTACTACTAGAACAGAAATTCATTCAATCATCAGTCAATATAGTGGATCTCTCAACATATAGTAGATTTCTTGTCTTGACCCCCTTCTTCAAAAGCCTTGATGGCCATCTCTTAAAAACCTCATACAAGTTCACGCATTAGTGCTCACTAATTCATTTTGCTATTAACAACACAATGACCTCTTCCCTCTTCCTTCTCCTCTCCTTTCTCATCTCCAGATCTCCGTTACTATCTACCTCTGTTTTTCCTGAAGCAGCTCGACCAACAAAATCAGGCTATCTTCCCGTTACAGCCTCTCCATCTCCGTCTCTCTTTTATGCATTCTATGAAGCACAAGATGTCATGTCATCTCTCTCTGACACCCCTCTCCTTCTCTGGCTTGAAGGCGGGCCGGGCTGTTCATCCATGCTTGGCAATCTCTTTTCGTTCGGTCCTTGGCTTCTCTCCAATATTGACAATATAGTGAGACATGCAACATTTTAGTTTCCATATTGTGGTTACTCTTTCACCAATTGTAAATTTAAAAATTAAATGTAAATTTAAAAATTAAATACAATGTATCAAATTTTAGTAGGTACTATTTCACATACTTTTGTCGATCACTATGTAACTTGTCCAAGGTGAGTATAATGATCCTCAATGGCCTACAAAAAGGCCCAAACAGTTTTTTTAAGCTCAAAACTCCTATATACCAATAAAGATATAGAAAAACAGAATAAATTGATTGTCAATTTCTTCTTTACTAATCAAATATGTCCATTTAAGCTTAATTATTCACATTTAAAATAAAATTTCTACATATATTGTATATGGAATTACGCATGCATCTGATCTTGAATATTCATGAATGTATATATATCTAACTCTTATATAATGTTGTTACAGACCCTCTCTCCAAACGCTTTTACATGGAATCGTCACTTTGGCCTCCTCTTCATTGATAACCCTCTTGGAACTGGCTACAGCTTCGTTATAATCGTTAAGAACACGACAGAAATACCTCGGGACCAACCTACTATTGCTTCGCATCTATTGGTTGCATTGCAATATTTTCTTTCATCCGATAACTCCTTTAGAAGTAGTCCGCTTTATATAGCCGGCGAAAGCTACGGCGGAAAATTTGTTCCCTCCTTAGGATACAGTATACTGAGACAAAACAAATATGTTCCGAGCAATTTAAGGATTAACCTAAAGGGTGTGGCCATAGGCAATGGGCTGATACATCCTTTAGCTCAGGTAGTTTCGAAATAGTATACAGATAGATTATTTTTAAGAAAATTATCAAATGAAAATGTATTCCTGTAAGCATGATAATCAAAGGCTATAAGAGTCAAGAAATGTGAAAAGTATTATATACTAAACTGTATACACAGATAATTTGAAATAACAATATCTTTCTCCTATCATAGGTGACTTCCCATGCTGACTCGGCCTATTTCACCAGGCTCATCAATGCGAAGGAAAAAATAGTTCTTGAAGACCTACAATCGACCGTTATGAATTTAATATATGCTGAGAAATGGAAAGAAGCATCTGACATACGTAATAGTATTGTGGATTGGTTGCATAATGCAACTGGATTGGCGACACTATATGATTTTACAAGAAAAGAGGAGTATCCAATCAACATGATTTCCGGATTTCTCAACATGATTGAGGTAAAAGACGCACTCAATGTGCCGAAAAGTACAACTTTTCAAGTTTGTAGTAATGACGTGATGAACGCATTACATGAAGATATAATGAAGAGTGTTAAGTTCGCTGTGGAGGAGTTAGTAAAACAAAGCGAGGTTTTGTTATATCAAGGACTGTATGACTTGCGAGATGGAGTGCTTTCGACAGATTCGTGGGTTAAAGAGATCGAATGGGATGAGCTAAATAACTTTTTAGATGAAGAAAGAAAAGTTTGGAGGGTTAATGGCGAGCTTTTTGCATATGTTCAGCAATTCGGGAGTTTGAGTAACGTCGTCTTGCCAGGTGCAGGTCACTTCGCAGCGGCCGACCGGAGATATAGCATGCAAAATGTGCTAGAGAAGTGGGTCATGAAGAAAGAGTTGTTTGGTGATGAGGAGTTAGGCCAAGGAATGTGAGAAGCTGTTAAAGTAACTAGTGAGAATTGAAATAATTAAAAATATTGAACACAATGACCAAAACATAGCCAATGAGAGAGATCAGAGAAAATTGATGAAATTAGTTCAATATTCTTAAATCAAAAGATTTTTATTAATGCTTTTCCACAAGTTCCTTTGGTTCTTTAGCCAAATCTTTGTCTTCCATTTCTCTTACACATCAACTCTTCTATCAAATTTTCAAGATCAATATATGACGATCCACCTTCTTGTACTGCCTTCTTTGCCTTTTCTTTTAGCCCCTTCATCCTCTGCCTTATTCCTTCCCCTTCTTCGTCATCTCCCATTGCCGTCTTGATAACACTGCTTATTGTCTCTGCCTGAACCAATTGTTTCAGTCCCAAATTTGGACCATAATCTTTCACTCCGACTGCAACCCCCACTCTAAGCACCTCCACAATCAACTTTTCATTATAAAATTGATCGCTAAACAATGGCCATGTAATCATAGGAACCCCTGCAGCAACGGCTTCTATAGTCGAATTCCACCCACAATGTGTCACAAATCCACCAACAGCTTCATGGTTTAGTATTAGAGTCTGAGGAGCCCATCCACGAATTACCATCCCTATTTTTCCTCCTTTTGTCATTTCCTCTAGTTCTTTAGGTAGAAAATCATCCTTTGCAACCATAATGAAACTCTTGTCAGATGCTTCAATACCTAGAGCAATCTCTCTTAATTGAGCCATAGACAATTGGGATAATGTCCCGAAACTTACATACACCACAGATCTCGAATGTTTGCCATCAAGCCAATCTATGAACTCCTTCTCATGACTACTACTTGATATATCTTCTTTTATAAATGTTTTCTTCACTAACTCGTCGTAGAAAAGGGTGACAGGACCGAGAAGCCACGCTCTTCTACCGATGATGGTTTTCCAATGCACAACATAATCGGACTCCAAATCAAAGAAACTATTAACAATTTCACCATAACTCCTTTCATCAGCATCATTATTCCCTCTAAGGAGGGTGAACACCAACTTATCATCATGATCCATCATTTGCGTCCGTAGAAACGTCATGCAGTGAGGCAAGCCAGGTATATCGACTATGTCCACATCAGTAGGAAGTGAATTTACACACCGAAGAAACATTTCACCCGTGCAACGGGCAAGAAGCCCTTCGCCCTTAAAAACGAGTCTTGGTATACCCAAACTTATTGCCACGTCAACAGACCATGGAAAAAAGGAATCTGACACAATGACGTCAGGGCATATATTTTCCATGGCTTGTTTAAATGGCTTCTCTAACAAAAATAAACCTTTAATGAATTTCTCTTGCATCTCAAAGGAGGTGATCTGTGCAGCGCTCTCTGATCCGACAGGAAGACCAACCTCGACAGAGGGGAAAGGAATTAAAGAGACCGTTACTGGAATGAGGTCATGCGACCTTTTTCTCTCAGAAATAATTTTGTTTGTTTTGTCGATGATCGGTCTGATTATGATCTCATTGATAGGTGAGGTGAGGATGGTGCACTTGGTACCATGTAAAGCGAAGAGTCTCGCAACGTGGGCCAATGGAAGTAGGTGACCAGGAGCGAGGAAAGGGAAGAAGACTAAATGTAAAGGGGTGGATCGGCTTGCCATTGTTGGGCAATGGAGAGAGGGAAGTGGTGAATTGAACGCAATTATTGAAGATAACATGTTTTATGTTTTTTTTTTTTTTTTTGATAAATACTTTATGGTTCTTTTATTGACAGCTCTTTTTTATGGTTGCAGAACCACATGTGCTAGGGCCACTAGATGAAATGCTTATTCGTTTGTTTTCCTTGTCCTTTTCTATTTCACTTTCATGCTTTTTGCTTATTCTCTGTGAGCATTAGGCTATTTGTTGGCCTAATTGGTGTTTTCTCTAATGACGAATGCTCTTGAAACTAATAAATTTGTTAAGAGGACTTTTAATAATATGTTTGCACAAATAACGTCTACTGTATAGATCTGAAGTTTTAGTAATTGAGACTTTGAAAGTTTGAATCATCTTTTCAATCGGATTGCTCATATACAAGAGCAACATGGAAACTGGTAGATCACTATACAAACTCGAAGAAAGCGACCACTCTACAAGAAGAAATTGACCAATGTTGGAAGGCTAACAGATCAAAGCAAATGAGTCAAGACAAAAAAACATGGGACTCGCTGTGGCTAGGAGTATGCTGGCACATTTGGAAAGAGCAAAATGCAAGAGTATTTAATAACAAATCAAAGCCACCGCTCCTCACGGCAAAACAAGGACGAAGCAAATCAGTGGAAGAAGTGGTGCTAGGAAAATAGACTAGTAAAGACTCTGGAAAGTAGTATATAGTAGGAGTTATGTAATAGTTAGGACTATAGGATTCATCCTATATGTAACTTTTACATAAGTATAATCAATTGAACGAACGCATCTTGTGTCATTCCTTAAAAAAAAAAAAACTTTTCAATCGGATTTTCCAGCCACTAGAGAAACAATATTCCTAAAAAAATTAACTCATCCAGTGACGAAATATGGGTTTCTTAACTCAACTTTTAGTATTCGAAACATTGATCATGGGTTTCTTAGCCCCTGGATGCAGACTGTCATCAGGCTGAAATTCTTCCAAAGAAATTGCATCTACATGAATTAATCACGAAAATATTTGTTGCACAAGTTCAATATATCTGTCAACTCAAACTTGCAAAATCTCTCTTTCCATGATGTTCACATCTTTACATGCATCGTTAAACAACCCGCTTTCCATCACCCAATCCTCTATCATCGTTTGTGAGCTCCGTCCTTTGTCAGCCGGCACGAGATGTCCTGCGCCAGAAATAACCACATGACTCAAGCTCTCAAATCGCTGAACGTACCCCAAAAGCTCCCCGTTCACCTTCCAAACCTTTCTCTCTGCCTCTAAAAACCCTTCCAAACCCTCCCATTCCATCTCTCTCACCCATGCCTCAGTCGTAACCACACCGTCTTGCAAATCATAAATCCCCTGATGATAAGTCAGATTAGTTAAAAGAACATGAACAATTTATATTTATATTTATATCTAAATAAATATTACCTGGTATAATAACACCCTGGTTCTTCTGACCAATTCCTCGACCATGTATTTCACGCTCTTCATTACGTCTTCATGCATCACTTGAGAGACCTCATCACTACACTCCTCCCAATATAACATTTTTGGCAGCCCTAAAACCTCTTGCACTTCTCTCTGATTGAGAAAAACCGAGACCATCTCACTCTGATATGGCTTCTGTTTCGTCATGTCATACAAAGTGGCTAATCCAGTAACATTTCGGAGCCAGTTTAGAATATTCCCTCTTGCATCCGAAGCCTCTCTCCACTTCTCTTCAAGAGTAAGATTCACCGCCAAAGCTTGAAGATTTTCTAACTGCAATTTTTGTTTTGCATTAATTAAACCGGTGAAATAAACAGAGTCAGCATGGGTCCCCACTTGTTTCACCGGATGAGTCAACCCGTCACCAATTGCAACTCCCTTCAAGTTTATAATCTTATCGCTTGGAACATGTTTATTTTGACTTAGCATGTAGTAACCTAAAGAAGGAACGTATTTACCGGCGTAGCTCTCGCCGGTTATGTAAAAGGGGCGAGGTTGGAAATTATTTGATGAAATGAAATGTTGGAGAGCTGCATAAAGATGAGAGGCAATTGTAGATTGGTCACGAGGGATTTCGGAGGAGTTCGATGTGAAACTGAAACCTGAACCGAGCGGGTTGTCAATGAAGAGGAGGCCGAAACGGCGGTTCCAAGAGAAAGGGTTCTGATATAGGACCTGACAACACAATAACCATGTAACATTCAATCAAAAAAAATCCAAAATCCTTTTTATCTGGCATTAATTTAGAACCACGTAATAATCATGTAACATTGAATCTTTGCTTTCCAAATAGTCTAAAGTCTGATGAATAAACAAACCACAAAGTATAGTATATAAGTGATTATCAGATTATAACTTGATTAAACTCTGCTTGGTCGTCTATACTACTACTGTACTACAGTACGGCCACTAAATTAAAGTAAAATTTTCTGTGCAAGATATTTGACCTTTTCTGGTTATTTTTTTATTCAAAGCCCTTTCTCTAAATATTTCCAACGTATATTCGATACAAAAGTATCCAAAAAGTAAAGAGGCTTACAGGAGAGGAGGAATTAGTGGAGAGAAGCCATGGACCGAGCTCGAACAAGTTTCCAAGCATGGAGGAGCATCCGGGCCCACCCTGCAGCCACAGAAGCAGAGGCGTGTCTTCGAGAGATGAGACGGGTTGACCCGCTTCATAAAAGGCATAGAATAGTGAAGATGAAGAGGAAGAAGAGTTGAGGGAAATTGGGAGATAGCCTGATTTTGTGGGGCGAGCTTGTTTTGGGTAAAGAGAAGTGATTTGGCTTGATTGTGTTGGGATTAGACTTAGAGAGATGATGAGAAGAGAGGACAACAGAGAGAGACCAATGGAAGAAGACATGATCTGTTAAGTGTGTAATTCAAGAGTAATTTACTTTGTAATGACTAATGAGAGTTTGTGAAAAAGACATTATCTATTCATTGGAGTGGTTGGGTGCCTGTTTCCTTTGTTATCTCATTTAAAATCATAAATTGCCATACAGACAAAGACAATTCTTTAAAGTTAACATGATTTGCTACTATTTTCGCATATAGGTGGGTGTACATGGGTTGAATTATCTCCAATCGTAAGCTAACTGTACTAGTGCTATCATTTTTGTGATAATAGAATAAAGCCATGTTTGTTTTACTTTCATTAAGTTTACAGTTGGTAAGGAAAATTATCTAGGTACAAAACGAAATTAAAAAAATAAGAGTACTTATATCCACCTTTTATTTCGTCCCTACAATTAACAGTTGGATTTGAATCTATTAACATTTTGCATTGTTTGCTGTAATCAAGAAATCCAGTCTCACTAAATGCAAACAAAAAAAACAAGAAAGAAAGACAACAATTATTACTTTTATTTCAATAATAATATCTGTTTATGTACAGAATGTCTAAGCCCGCCAAGAGGCAAAGCAATAATAATCATAATAATTATGTACAATAACTCGAGGCAATTAATTAGCCCAATTATAAAATATAACACACTAATCTATATTGGACAACTCAACATAAATACCGAAAACTAAACTCAAAATCACGAAAAATTGCTTCTTTTGAAGCTCGACCAAATGCTTCGTAACAATCGAATAAATCACACAGTAGAGCGGAACTGATTATCGTGTCAGAATTTTAATGTCTATTTGTTGGTACCAAACTTTTGAGAAATAATGGGCCGTACATCTTGTGCTTCAGCTAGGGTTTCAAGAAACGGAATTAGTTTAATTAATTCTTCATCCGTTGGATCATCGTACCAGCTTTTTATCGGTATGCCATTATCCTCTTGCAGCCTATACACCTAAAGTCAAAAAAGGAAAAAATAAGAAATTAGTTTTTAAATGAATTATACAACAATAAAATATTGGGAAATATTTCAAAAACCCCTTAACTTTTCTTAATATTATAAAAAATCCCGAGTTTTAGATTCCGTCTAAGAACCCCTAATTTTTTTAGCCTCCTGAAAGGCTGAAACCGCCCCTAACTTTTCTGAATATTATCAAAAACCTCCTAACTTTTTACAATATTTAAAAAATGACCATTTTACCCCCATAAGTTTCGAGGATGCCTAACAAGACAGTGCTTCCAAAAAATATCCCTAAAGGCCAAAACACTCATTCACCACCAAAACCAAACCCAACGCGAACCAACTCACCTGCGGAAGATTATCAATGATCGCCACATTCGCCAAATCCACGCCCAGAACCCTCAAGTCCTTGACATACTCCCCCTCGCGCAGAAACACGCAGTCGTCCCTGTAAAAGCGCCTGGAAATGAGTGTCCCATCCGGATCGAGCACGTCGAGCAGTTTGCACGCGTACACGCTCTGGCTGGCGGTGAAGATCACGACTTGGAACGTGCGCGAGACGGCGCCGAGGAAGGCGTGCAGGTGCGGCCGCTTTTTCACATGGACGGTGTGGGTCGTCGAGTCGATGTCCACCGAGAAGGTGAAGTCCGAGGATGGGGTCGGGGTTAGGGAAGAGTGCACTAGGGTTTCTGCAAAAATTAATAATGAATAGTTGAGTTTAAAAAAAAAGAGTAAGGAATAATGAATAATGAGTAGTGGAAAATGAGTAATGAGTAATAGATAATGAGTAATGAATAATAAATAAGTAAATAAGTAAGTAAGTAAATAAATTAATTAATAAATCAATTAATAAATTAATTAAAAATATATATTTGGAAAAAAGATGTGCTTATGCTTACCATCTAAATCAAGCACAAGCGTCTTTTTCTCGTACCCTTTTCTCTTCCCGCAAGAATCGACTTCCATCAAATCAGGCAAATCGGCAGGAATCAATTCCAAATCCCCAAAACCCCCCAAATTCCCATTTATTCCAATTCCATTCTGCAGATACAAACAAGTCTCGTCCGCCACCTCATCGCCTCCGCCAAAACTACTATTCCCAATATTGTTGTTACTTCTTTCGTCGGCATCGAAAAGCGCGCTGATGTCCCACTGGTCGTACTGGTACGGGTACTGGTACGACGAAGAAGAAGAGAAATCGTTGGAGAAGCCCATCAGGTTGTTGAAGTGGAAGGATGAGATGTTTTCCGTCAGGTAGAAATCAAGAACGCTGCAGATGTTGAAATCCGGGGTCGCTGATGTCAGCGCCGCCTCCTCGCTGATGTCAGCGGTTACTGCATTGAAAAGGATGAACAAGAAAGTGTTTATAATTAACAATCATAAAAAAAGTACAAATAAAAAGGAGCGAGAAGTTGATATATATGTTTGTACCTGAATTGATTTGGTTAATTGCTCTTAATTGGGAATCGGTGTGCTGGAAACTGGGAGAGAAGATTGTTTCCTCATTAGATGGACCGCATTGGTAACCGGGAATAGGATCCTGTGTTAAATTATGAAAATAAAATTGATTAGAATGAATTGAGAAATTACTGTAAATTTAATATTCAGTATTCGTAAGATATAAAATATTGGTATTCTAATTTATTAAATCCAGTTAATCCGTAAATGATACTTTTTACCATACAATAAATAAATAAAAACAGAACAAAAGAAAGTGAGAACGCAATGAAACTTCTAAATGTACAATTAGTTTTGGAAATCTAAATATGTGGATCTGAACTAATAAGCAATGTCAGTATTCAGAATATTAAAATATTATAGAAATAATATACAAATGAGCAAGTACCATCATATGAAGGATTTATTGGTCAGCTTTAACATAAACACATATCCTGATTAGGTTTGTCCTTAGTCCTCAGTTACTGGAATCAACTGCAAAAAGAAAAGAAAAGAAAAGATAATTAAAATACAATTAAAATATTTTCAGAGTCAATTATAGTTTATTCACGCACAGTTCCATTTACAGACATCTTATGATTATACAATATTATTATATATTTCTGAACTGAACTAAATTATCTTCTGCAAGTGCTACAATACAGAGAAGCCAAAAGTTTTCAAAACAGGGAAAGGTCAATTTTAGTCTATGATTTTAATTGTAGTGAAATTAATCGATGCTTAATTTAAATTCAAATATGAAAGAAAAACAAAGAATTGTGCTCATAAATTATAGGTAAAAATTGGTTAAATTCTTACAAAGCTGCTGATAACCCTGAAGTGAAAAATAGTAAAACCAATGATATTTAGAAAGTGACCAAAAGGGCAAAAATCAAATTCTTTAAAAATGTAATATTTCAATCAAAATTATTCTAATTAAATTAAGCAAGGCAGAGAGAAGCAAAGAATTTAAATTTACTTCAAAGAAAGATGAAATTAATCTTGGAAATAGAGGATCAAGTATCAGAAACTAATTTTTTAGTGTTTCTTTAACACAGCAAACCAGGAAAGACAAAATAATCCAAAAAAAAAAAAAAACAAAAATCAAAGTACCTATCCTGGTTCCTGAAACCTGAACGAGACCTACTTTATTTGCTGAAATTGCAGTAAAACAAATAAAATCAGCAAAATTGAATTGGAACCAAACAATCCGCCTTTTTAAATTGATACTTACAGAAAAACAAACCCAATCCACAAAACCCAAAAACCCAAAAGAATATCCCATCCAAAATTCGAAATAGGAAAACGGAAACAGTGAAAATTTAATTCACACAAACAATTGGACAAAGCGCTACCAAAAGAAACGCACTTTAACTTAGCTCTATCCCTCTTTCTTCAACCACTTCTATTGTCTCTTTGTATTTATGACTTATTAGAAGAATTATAGAAAATTAACCTTCTATCAAAAAGAACTACTAAGGTAGCTTAAACTAAAATGAATAAGTAACAAGATTGAATTGTAATTCGAACAACTCTCAGAAAGACTAAAAACCAATCCACAAAGCAAAACCCACAAAACCCCAAAAATCTCATCGAAAAGTCCAATTAAAAACCAAACAATTAAACAACAATTCAAAAAAAATCAAGACAAAACCCAACGCAAAACAACGAACCTTGTATCGCGCTCCCTCCCTCTCCTGTTCTGCCGCCTCTTCTCAATCGTGGATTAGTACTAGAACCAGAGACAATTAACTCCCAATTCGGTACAAGCACCTCAAAAAAACAAAAACAAATAATTTCCGATAAATTGAACAGGAAAATGATTGTATTGTATTGGGATCGTTTATACAAAAAGGACCTCTGTCGGAGAAGAAGCAAAAGACAAGGTCAAACTCGGCAAAACTACCTGTCTTACACCCCTACACCCGTTCCAGACTAACTCCCAACACCTCGTCTCCCTGAACTTCAAACCCCACACTCAAAATGATATTTTGTTCTCATAAGCCAGGTGTATATGGATAGTTTGTTGAGGAGACGTGAATAGATCAAGAGTCATGCCATAGATACCGACTGGACGCGGTGTTTGAAGCTCACCGGCTTGGATTCCCCGATCTGTTGTGGTATTTAGAAGGCGGTGCATGGACCTGATGTTGACAGAGAGGCGAGAAGGTGGACGGCTGGGATTTGTTTTGCGAAACACGCTGTGCGGTCGATCTGGTGACACGTAGAAGACTGCGCGTCGGGTCAGCGCTCGCGCCTCGCACGTGCGGGGTGATATGCACCAGTTACGGTCCACAGAATGAATGAATGAATGAAATGAAATGAATGACTGGCAGTCTCAAGTGTGCTCTTGTCATCAGAATGTCTTTTTTTATTTTTTAATGGTCTTGGTACTTTAACCCACTGTTTTGTTGTGATGATGTGTCCCTTGTTTGGTGTGAAGAATTTTATGATGTTTGTTTCGATAAAGTGTTGTTAATGTGGATTTGTAAAATTTGGATTGTCTTACTAATATCATAGAAATAATGATACTACGTTTGTTGAGTAATAATGGAGTACTTGCAGAGCCAGGCCTATGGTGTATGGAGTATCTACATATATTTATATATTTGTTGGTATCTTACTAAACCAAGGAGTATCTCTCGCTCTTGCTTCGGAATTATAAAAGGAAGAAATTAGTTAAAATTCTAAGAAAGTAAATGAAACAATTATAATTTTAAAATTTTAGTAAATATTATTTTAATATAAATTTCAAATGATTAGGTTTATTATCTGAAATTTTCAAAAACAATCTTACAACAATTAAAAAAAATAGTTATACAAATATTATGTAATGTATACTTGGCATATATTTTAATTTGTAAAACTATTTAATTATTTTCATCGTGAATTGAAAGGGAATTTAATAATAAAATTAATATGCATTACACTTAAAGTAAAATAAGTTTAATTATTTTGATTTGTAAATCTATCATTAATGTTGCCCAAAAAACATAATTTATGAGTATAATTTTTACCAAAACAGAGCAAAGATAAGGTTATACTCTAGTTAAATTGCAAGCTGGCTTCAAAAGAAAACTTGAAATCTACTATTATCACATGAAGTTAATTGTATTTAATTTTTTTTTCTTTTTAGTAAGTTAATTCTTGATATGAAATTTTTCTCTTATATTATTTTTTTTGACAAAATATTTATTTTTTATTTCAGTTTTTAAATTCTTTATTGTGTGTAGTAATTTATTTTGTATTTAACTAACATATAAAATTAAATTGATATTTTGTATTTTGTAAAAAACTCCAAGGCCCTTACTCCATAATCAATCTCCAAATTGTACCAAAAAATGTCCATATGTTATGAATTTTTATAAAATATGCATATAATATTAACTAAATATAATCAATTATAACAAAATATAGTTAAATTAATTATAAATAATATTATATTAAATATATATATATAAATGTGTTAATAGTGAATATATAATTTTTGAAATGAAGTAAATATAATAAATAGTACCATACTATGACATTATTTATGATCTATTTCATATATATAGACATGTGTAATAGATTTAACATGTTTAAATCTCAACATACTTTAATATTATTTCTAATGAATTTAACTATTTTTTATTTCAACAGATTATATTTACTAAATATTATAAGTATATTTTAATTATACATATTGTTGGGTACATTATGGAGATTGTTAATGGACTATGGGCCTATACATAAGAAACTGAATAGTGCCAAAATGGGTAAAGGGTAAAAGAATAAAAAGTTTCAGATTCTTCGTGGCACTCTTTTGATGAAAGGAATTTATAACGGAATTATTAGGAACCAATATGACCCGTTACATGCAATATTTCACAGACTTGATCATATGATATTCTCCTTCTTTTGGTTTATTTTGTTTTGTTTTTGTTTTTCCGCTGCATTACGAAGAATTATACTAAAAAAAATTGAGAAAAAACACGTGTCAATCATCTATCAAAATAAGAAAATTGTATACAGGAAGAAAATAGCAGCTGCGGTATCTGGCGCCCGAATTCTGTCTTTCTCTGAGCATGCGACGATTTGTGTGGTTATATAACTTGGTGCCATTTTAGGCCCGAAGGCCCAGATCACTGTGAAGCAATATGTTCGGGAATTCAAGAACTGCTAAAATTATTTTTTTTCTATGAGAGGGAGATCTAATTTAAATCTACATAAAAATTACTTTTTGTAGCCAATCATTTTGTGCGCCATATGAGAGAACTGAGAAGCAATTATAATTTACAGAAATTAACGAATCATTATCATTATTATCTTTTTATGATAATTATTATAGCAGTTCGAAAATGCATACATTTACAATACACTACTTACCAGTACATATATGATAATATATTTCCTTCTACAATTGCCAAATATGGGCTTGTTACAAATTTAATAAATATCAAAAACATCCCAGTATCTAATATATAACATCCCAAAAAAAATCGAAACTCATTATAGAAATTAGATTCTTCTAAACTTGATCGGGGCACCATACTGAGGATGCATAGTAAGAATAGTATAAGGTGCAGGTACATATTTAAGTGAAAGTTCAAATTCGAAATGCTGAAGAATCATACTAAGTCCCATTTTAGCCTCTAATATTACAAAATTCTGTCCAATACAAATCCTCGGGCCCCATCCGAACGGGAAGAATGCCATCTATATGCCAATATACATAAATTCTCAAAATTAAATTATTTAATTGATATTCAAATAAGTACATTACTCTGAATATACATATAGAATATACATTTGAGGCTTGTTAGTCATAAATCTGATTTAGTCGCAGTTTCACCAAAAACTGATAATTAGTTGTCAGCATGTTATCTTAATATCTATTACCTGGCAGTCTTTTGTCGCTTTTGAAATGTCTTCTGAGAATCGTTCGGGCTTAAATTCTGAAGCTTCAGGGCCCCAAATTTCTACGTCGTGATGAATTATAAGTATGGGTAATACTAGAAATATGTCAGGTGGAAATGCAATGTTGTGTAGTTTTGTATGTTCCTTCTGGTAATAAGGTCAACCGGAGGGTAGAGCTGAAGAACCTCATATAATATCATGGTTACCTGTATTCACAATTTCAAAATTTGTGTTAGCAAAGAATTCTCTTTATTGTCTCCAACAATGGGCCTGTACACAGTACCGCTTAGTCCCTGCTTAGGCAAAACCCGGTCCAAGCGCCTCGGCCTGAACCACGCCCATTCAAGTGCTTGCAAAGAACCCCATAGGAGAAACAAGAAGAAAGTGCCAACAGCCGAGCTCATGGGTGAGAAATCAGCTGTGAAAATAATGTTTGAATCATTCGGCTCTGTTCTTTTTTGGAATTGATGAGAGTGAAACTAGCAAATGGTCAGTGTTTGAGTATGTATATGCAACCTAGAATTGCAAATCATTTTTTTTGGGTAGTAAATGCTAACTTATTTGGCCCACACGAAGGTTGGTGAAACTACTTTTTAACTAAGACAATGCTATATATAAAAAAAATCACTTATGCAACTCTTTCTTACCCATCTTTCATAAAAACCCTTACCCAATGATTAGCATTTCTAGGTAGATAATTATGAAATGTACTGAAACAATACGTGACACTGATAGAATAAATAGTTAAATCAAAACCATGCCAATATATCGATGGCTATAATCAACACATGAAATGACATTACTTTTTACAAAAATATATTTCAATTTTTTTTTCTAGAAACTAATGACATTAATTTCATGTGTCGAAACAAATCCATGACTTCATATATGATAAACTTTCATCATAAAAAACGAAAAATATATAATATATATACATGCTAATTTATTCCCTTCATAACTACACATTCACAATATACTAGTTACATGTACATATGTTTGATATATTTGATATTTCCCTCTACAATTGCCAAAAGATGGCCTTATTAGAAACTACAAATTATCAAAAGTCAGTACAAGCATCTAATATTATACAACGGCAATAACAAAAAAAACTAAAACTCATTATGTTCTTCTAAACTTGATAGGAGCACCATGCTGAGGATGCATAGTTAGAACGGTGTAAGGCGCATGTACATATTTTTCCGAAAGTTCAAATTCAAAACGCTGAAGAATCATACAAAGTGCCATTTTAGCCTCTAATAGAGCAAAATTCTGCCCAATGCAAATCCTCGGGCCCCACCCAAACGGGAAAAATGTCATCTGTTTTAATGCAAGCAAATAGTCAAAATTAAATTATTTAATTTTTTGGTAAGTCCTCGAATGAGGAGTATTTTGTAAAAAGATTGGAGAAAGTATTCAAAACACCAATTGGTCAATTGATGCATATGAGAATTGAAAATCCAACCTCTTATAAGTAGTATCTCAACAAATATACACAACCATGAGAGTGGGGTGGATTCGCAAAATTAGATCATTTGATTGATATTCAAATAAGTACAATACTCTTAAATATACATTTGAGGATTGTTAAATTATCAATCTGATTTTGTCACTCTTAACCCTATCAAAAGATAATTTTGCCAAACGGTAATGTCACATAATGACATAAACAATGATAACTAGTCATCATGTTATCTTAATATCTAATACCTGGCCGTCTTTTGTCGCTTTTGATATGCCACATAATGTCACATAATGACATAAACAATGATAACTAGTCATCATGTTATCTTAATATCTAATACCTGGCCGTCTTTTGTCGCTTTTGATATGCCTTCTGAGAATCGTTCGGGCTTAAACTCCGATGCATCAGGACCCCAAATTTGTTTGTCGTGATGAATTATAAGTATAGGCATTGCTATAAGTACATCCGGTGGAAATGTAATGTTGCCGAGTTGCATAGTTTTGCATGTTCTTCTGGTAAGAAAGACAACTGGAGGGTAGAGCCGAAGAACCTCATATAATATCATGGTTACCTGTATTCAAAATTTCAACCTTTGGGTGAACATTATAGCACGTAATAGGTAGAAACTTAAAACAAACTTTTACATCTCAAGTGCCATACAATAATTATATGTTAACTTCATCTTTTGTCTTGATAGTAGACCTTCAGTTATATAAAACAACCCAAATTTTCAATATCCAGGGTAAGATCACAAAACAAAAAAAATTCAAAATATAACGACTATGACATGGAATTATGTCATTTGATTAGTAAAAACTCACAATTTTTAAACGGCCTAAACCATCAAAATCAGGCCTATTCGTCCCAAAATGCTGCAAAACCTCTTCACGAGCTTTTTCTTGCCACTCAGGATGCATACTCAGCACGACCAATGTCCACGTCAGCAGAATTGATGTCGTCTCTTGCCCGGCAAAATAAAACAACTTGCATTCTTCTATTATTTCATCCACAGTCATGCCGAGCTTAGAATTAGACTTTTCAGATTGGGTCATTTCTCTCATGTTTGACTCCAACAATACGCCGAGCAAATCATCCTTTGTGGTTTCTCCATTTTGTATGGCCTTCTCTCTTTTCGTGATAATGGCCCTTAAAAGTTTTCGGATTTCTCTTTCATCTGCCTTCATTTTCTTGTTATTTTCAGTTGGCAGATACCTGTAGAAAAAAGAATTAGCAAGTATTTTTAGACAACTCAATTAAAAATAACTTATAAAAATTATTAAGACACAAAAAGATATCACGAATCAAATGTAACAGATCTGCTTATGGGTTTCGTTGGATTTAACTAGAATTGTTGAGTTGTCATTCTGACTTTCATAATGATTTCATAAAACAACAAAGAGAAGATGAGAAAAAGAAGTGACCGGTTGAAGGGAATATATTGGATCTTAAAAGCCTCGACAAGGCGTTCTTGTATCTCTCCTTGGAGTAGGAAAATGCGTCTCCCTTCCTCATAACTGCTACCAAATGCTGCTCTCGAAATAACGTCTCCAGTAAAATTCTGTAGTTCGGGCCAAACATCACGCTCAAATGATCCGTCTGATCTAGCCGAGTTCTTCCATTTATTGATTAGCTCATCAGAACAGGTAGAAAATGCAGGCAACATGTGCTGAAAAAGGAACAACACTTGAAGTTTTAATCTCTTTATTTTTTGGATCCTCTATCTTAAGATGTCAGAAGCATTCAAAGATCTAATATTTGTTTTTCTTTATTCTGAAATAAATATGTAAGCACACCCGGTTTCAAATTGGAACTTATGTATCTAATACTACTATACAGTAAAATCTTACGCTATTATTTACCTTCAATTTTTCAAGATGAAAGGCAGGATTGAGTATTCTTCTGTGCTTAACCCATTTCTCCCCTTCATAGCTCACCAGTCCAGCGGCTAACAATTTCAGTTGGCTGAAACTTGGTTTGGCAAAGTGACCGAATTTACTTGAAAGGACTTCTCTCACCAATTCGGGGTCTGTAATTGTAACTCTCGGAGTCGGCCCGATCCACGTAATAGAAATTTTACCTGCACTTTTGAGAAATTTAGTCAACATATATGCTTTTTTATACTTCAGTAGGCGAAATGCCTTGCTGAGATTTCATCAGAAAATTAAAAACATACATTACACCAGTCCATAGTTCATTTAGCAAATTAAGTCAACATATTTAGCAAAAAAGACAAATAATTTATTAAATAAATAAATATAACTCCATAGTTCATTTTCACTTCTAGTATTGGCAAAATTTGAACACTCAACTTAGGACTCTTTCACCACAGCAGCCAATGAAGAAATTTATTCATGCTCAAAAGAGTAAAGAAAACAAAGAAGTTGACTTGAAATTATTTTCTAAGTATATTGATTATGGAAAACTATAACGTGTCCCTTATTTCCCAACAAAAACGTCATATACATCATCATTACATTACTATGGTACGTTCTTGCATTATCATAAATATTTTTATTATTATTTACAGCTTCTATGGTATCATAATTTTTGTACTTACACCCTCCTATTATGTCATGATTTTTATATTTACACCCCATATGATATTATATTGATTTATATGGCACTATTGACTATTGAGTACAACTATGTACAATTATTCCTATATAATATATGAAACAATTTTTTTTTTATATTGAGTAGAGAATTATTTGTTTCATTTCTATTTTGTATGCCGACTTTATTTTTTTAGTTATTGTGTCTGGCACTCAACAAGCTGAGCTAATGGTTATTGGCGAACCAACTTAATTTTTCTCAAGAAGAAACTAAAATTAAAAATTATCCTAATCACCATGTTCTTTTGTGGTTCGATAAAACAAGGGTTGAACACGAGAAACAATATCGTGCGAAAGTGGCATGGGCTTGGTCCATGCTTCTTTGTTGAGCCGAGAATTCTCTTTCATGTCTCCAGTGATGGGCCGGTATGCAGTACCGTGTAGCCCCTGCTTCCTCAACACCTGGTCCAGGCGCTTCGGTCTGAACCACGCCCATTCAAGTGCTTGCAAAACGCCCCATAGGAGAAACAAGAAGAGAGCTCCAATAGCCAAGCTCCATGGCTGAGAAATCAGTTGAGAAATTAATGTTTGCATATTTCCACACTGTTTTTTCTTTGGGGAATTGATAAGAATGAGCTAGCAACTAGTCAGTGTTTGAGTTTGCTAGGTTCTCTTCTATTTGGAATGGTCTCTTTTTCTTTGATATCAACGGATATTGCTTTCGGATTAGTCCGAAAAATCTGTCAAACCGTGATGGATGCAGTGATGTCAGATTTGATGGGCATGTTGAGAAGAGTATTCATCCCATCTTAGTCCTATTGCTTTTCTCACATGTATCTTAGCCCCAGTACTACTTTTTTTTTGAAGGAATTTAGGGGTTACCTGACATTGTAAAATTATTGGGTCTTAATACTTGAATACATATAAATAAATATAAATACATAGATTCGAAAAATATACTACAATAAAATATACTAGAATTCTAATAATATATACTAGTCAGTTAAAAATATTTGAGCGATATGGATAAATAATGTTAAACATCCTGTTATGTTAAAGAGGATGACCCTTGTTCAGTCCCTATTTCCCCTATATATACTTCTTTGATTGCACAACTCGGCAAAATTGGTTCACAACAGGGGGAATTGGGTCTACGTGTGCTGTCAGCGGCAAAAGATAGAAACAGTAGATCATCTATTCTTCAATTGCACCCCTAAATTTTTAATATAATTTTTAGGTAAATTGAAAATCACGCCGGGATACTGAAGCGACCCTGTAGTGACGGATTAAAATTACATACTGTTTTCTCACGTTTCTATATACGCTATATATTGTTTTCATTTTTTTAAATATATACTATTTACCGAATGAATTTTTATATACTGTTTGTTTTCAGTTTATATATTTGTATATACTGTTTTTATTTTTTTTAATTATATACTGTTTTATAGAATGAATTTTTATATACTATTTGTTTTTAATTCATATGTTTGTATATATTATTTTCAGTTTTTATACTGATTTTATTTCATTGTAACTGTAATTTTATCATTTTTATTTCTTTCTGTTTTCTTCTCTATCTTAATATACGCTTGATTAATGAAATTTTGAGTATAGATCTTAGAACATATTTCAATTTATAATAAAATGAGGAAAAGAGGCCATAATCATTTATTAAAAAAAGTGAAAAAAACAGAGCATTGAATAACAAAATCAGATTTTTTTTTCTCCGGGCCACACACATGAACCACCCCTTTGCTACAAATTTACTAGTACATATTCCAAAAGCCTGCCAATCTACTTATTAAAGAAACGTTACTTAGAAGTACAAATACTACGTGGAACATCTTATATATTTATATTCTTGTAAACTTGAGCGGAGCACCGTGCTGAGGATGGACAGCAACAACCTTACGAGGCGCATGAACATACTTTTCCGAAAGTTGAAATTCAAAATGCTGAAGAATCATACTGAGTCCCATCTTAGCCTCTAACAACGCAAAATTCTGTCCAATGCAGATCCTGGGGCCCCAACCGAAGGGGAAGAATGCCATCTGATACAATTCGATTTAGTCAACGATTTTATTATGTACAGATTATTCGGCACATAAAAGTTAGTTAAGGAAAAGATTATATAATACATTTACTAAACACTAATGGGTATAATATACCTGCATGTTGGTCAGCAATCTGATTTAGTAACCAATTTGCAATATAATATAAAAATTATTCATTCAATGACGATTCACCTAAATGTGTGTACACACTGTAGTTAGAATATTTATTACCTGGCCGTTTTTTGTCGCTTTTGAGATGCCTTCGGAGAATCGGTATGGCTTGAACTCCGACGCATCAGGCCCCCAAATTTCCTCGTCATGATGGATTATAAGAATAGGTAATGCTAGAAGTACACCCGGGGGATATGTTACGTTGCCGAGTTGCATTGTTTTGTATGTTTTTCTGGTTACTATTGCCACTGGAGGGTAAAGACGGAGAACCTCGTATAGTATCATAGTTACCTATGTTCATAAATTTAAATTTGTGTGAATGTTGTTCATTGAATTATTAAATTGAACTTAAATATTTGAAATAGAATTTTACTACTAGTATGGCGAGGGTTGCTCGCTACCATTACAATTTAACTTAATAGGTAATAGTGTGGATTCTTCATTCTATTTTCGTAATTGTATTAAATCAGTATGTCACTTACGTTATAGCAACCCATCAGATACTAGGGTTATACAACAAAAAATGCAATTGAAGTTTTCTTTTTAAAAAAAATGACATTCAAAGACATCAATTACTTGGTCTCAAGAAAATTCAGTCCCTGAATTGGACCAAAGCTAGGGTCATTGGAAAACTGAAATAGGTAATATGAACCTAAATTATATTATTAGGCAAAACTCACAATTTTCAAATGGTTCAAACCATCAAAATCTGGTGTGTGCTTCCCAAATTGTTGCAAAACCTCCTCTCGAGCCTTCTCTTGCCATCCCGGGTGTATGCTCAACACGATCATTGTCCACGTCAGCAAAACCGAAGTTGTCTCCTGTCCCACAAAATAAAATAACTTGCATTCCTGTATCATGTCTTCCATAGTCATGCCAAGGATAGATTTTGAATTTCCATTCTGACTCATTTCTCTCATGTTTGATTCCAACAATAGATCAAGCAAATCATCCTTTGTCATTTCTCCATATTGTATGGCCTTTTGCCGTTTTTCGATAATATTCCTTAAAAGTGTACAGATTTCTCTCTCATTTGCCTTCATTTTCCTGATTTTTTCGATCGGCAGATACCTACGAAAAATATTAATAGGATATTTTGAAAAGTTGTTTAATTTTTTACAGAAAGTACTAAGAATCAGAATGATCTTCTGAACTAATTAGTTACTTCAAAAGTTTAAGGATATATCTTGTTCTAATTATTAGGTGCAATCATATATTACAAAAATAATTTCCAACACCAAAAAAAAATGGACTACAAGATAAGATAATTATTTATACATATCATGCCATTATTATAGCCTGGATTGACTATTTTATGTTGTTAACCGGAGCTAATTAGTTACATTTTAGTTAAATTTAGTCAATATTTCACCTAAAACAATATATATAAATAACTAAGAAATAAAACTTTACCAGTGGAAGGGAATAAAAAGGAACTTAAAAGCCTCGGAAAACTGCTCTTGTTGCTCTCCTAGAAGTTGGAAAATGCGTCTCCCTTCTTCATAACTGCTCCCAAATGCTGCTCTCGAGATAACATCTCCTGTGAAGTTCTTCAACTCCGGTGAAATATCCAACTCAAATGATCCATTGGATTTAGCCAAATTCTCCCATTTGTTGATTAATTCGTCTGAACAAATAGCGAATGCGGGCAACATGCACTGAAAATTAAAACTAATCATATACTTAATATGCACTAATAATAAGTGATACTTGTCTTATTTTTTTATATGTTGCCGGAGCCCCCTCAAGAATCAAAATCATAAGAAAGGGTAAGAATGTAGTTTCAGTCAAAAGAATCAGATAGAAACTTTCATTTCATTTACATCCCTTCTCTCTCTTTCCTCTAGATCTCCAGTTCCTCTTCCCTCTCCCTATCTTGTCACGCTCATGTCAGTCACTTTCTCCTCCGACCGTCCGATGATTATAGTGACGATGTTTCTCCTCCTGTAGCTAGTTTTAACCTTCCCTAGAACAGTTACGATAGAATAGTCACGATGTTATTTGACCTCCCCTAGATTCTTGCAGCTTTCAGTCCTCTAGTTTCTATCTGTTGTCACTCTTGCGATCCCTAATTCGACTGAAACACGTAAGTTCTCTCCTATCCTCTCTCTAACGGTATGATTGCACTATTTCCCCTTATTTTTAATGCTCAATTTTGTACCAATAGTACCAATCTGGTTAGCTCTCAACTGTCTCTGACACTTCTTTTTTCACTAGTAGGGCTGGTAATTTCGGATATCTATTTAGCTGGTTAGTGCATATCTAATGGCAAAAGAGTAATTTTATCATGTAATTTCTAAATTTGATATTGATTAGTTCTTTAAATTCTCAAATTTACTTAAGGGTTGCAAAACAAGGTGAACGATATTGGGAAAGGAATGGAGGAAGAATGTGACAGCTGAAGAGATGAACACTACAAAAAAATAATGATTTTCGGACGGTACGGGCCGTCAGAAATAAGAATTGTCGGGAAAATCAAAAGTAATCCGGACGACCCGTCCGGATGAAAAAAGTCGTCCGTGACACTATAATAATACGGACAGTTTTCAAATAACGCTGACGGTCAGTGGGACCCGTCGGTATTGAAATTAATGCGGACGGCTAGCCATCCGGGATAGGGATTTCGGACGGTTAAATGAAAAAGAAAAAAAAAATAACCCTGCGCCTTAATGCGGACAGCTTTTAGCTGTCCGAGATGGGGATTTCGGACGGTTCAATAAAAAAAAAAAAAACTTCGGCGACCCTTCTCTTCTCACTTTCCTTTCTGTGGACAAAAAACTGAAAGCTACCATTTTTCCCCTCTTTTCGAACAAGAAACAAGCTAGGATTTAGGTTGAGAGAGCAAAAATGGAGTTGGCGGTGGTATAAGAGTGGTGCGGCGGTGCTAGATCTCAGGGGAGAGGTTAAATCTGGCGGTGCTAGGATTTAGGGTTGTGCGAATTAGGGTTGTTGCGTGGTGGTTTGTGGACAGCGGTGCTAGTGGAGGCCGGCTGAGCTCATCAATACTGAAATTAGTTCACTGTCTCAGTGAGAGAAACAAAACCAAAATCAAGATTAAAATCAAAATCAGAAAGAACCCAAAATCAAGAAATTAAAACAAGAGGATGGGAGAGATTGTGAAGAAATATATGCTGCAGCTCCAAACGCATCCATTAAGAATCAAGATAATAGTGAAAATCATCGTAATTTAATCATTTTTTGGGGTTTTTGGTGTGATTGGTTTGGATTTACGTTTGATTTTTTAGATTAATTTTCTGGGTTTTTGTTGGTTTATATTTAATTATTATTTGTTTGGTGATATAAAAGTTAATTAATTTTATTATTTTTCAGCCACATGTTGATTTTGGACTTAAATTATTGGGTGCTGATCTTATGTCCATTCCTGGTCTTTATTTTGTTCAGGTCCCTATTTTTCATTTAATAATAATAACAAAAAAACAAAAAAAAAAATTTAAAAAAAAAATAAAAAAAATAATAATAATAATATGCAGGATATAATCAAGAAACAAGTCGCACAAAAGTCCAAATTTTGGATCCAGCCAAGTAAAATAAATAAAAATTCTGAAATAACTAAACTATAATTTCTATTTTTCATTTTTAACATAATTTTACAATCATAATTTCTATATTGTTTAGGGCGATGAAAAAGCAGGTGGGAATTCTACACGTGAAAGTCATCCAACCATTCAAACTTCGAGAAAAAAATACTTAATGGGAAAATCAGACCCGTATGTCAAACTGAAACTGACTGAAGATGCTAAACTTTCGTCGAAAAAAACAACGGTGAAGAGGAGCAATTTGAATCTGGAGTGGAACGAGGAGTTTAAGTTTGTTGAATTTAGATTTGAATCATTTTCTATATAAAAAATTGCATTTGAATTTGAATTTTGAATTGACCATAAGATGTGTCCTTTATTTTAATTTCGTATGATTTTATTTATCAAACGATTATGCGCCACGAACAATTTGAATTTGTTTTATTTTGTTTGACTTAATTAGAAATGACGAATGAATTGGAGATTATACGAATTGTAAGAATTGGCCTTTCTTTAGGGTTTATTTTTATTTTTTTGGTATTTTAATTTGGGTCCTGATATTGCGCGCTCTGTTTGGGGACTCCTTACGCGCGACTGCTGATGTGGTAGACGCCACGTCAGCCAGAGGACGACGGGAGAATGACCGACTCCAGCCCCGGCACCTCCCATCTGAGTTGCAGTGCCTGGAGCACGACATCATGGCTGTTGCAAGCTCAGATATGAAAACAGTGCCCAGTGACACAAACGGTATATAGATGGTGTATAATTCAAACAAACAGTATATAGTTTAGACAAGCAAAACAATATGTATAATGCAGATCAAAACAGTATATAGTTGGTATACCATTTTGATAAAACAATATATATACCCAGCAACACAAACGGTATATAGATGATATATAATTCAAACAAACATTATATAGTTCAGACAAGCAAAACAATATGTATAGTTCAGATCAAAACAATATATAGTTGGTATATCATTTTGATAAAACAATATATGTACCTAGCAATACAAACGGTATATAGATGGTGTATAATTCAAACAAATAATATATAGTTCAGACAAGTAAAATAATATGCATAATTCAGATCAAAACAGTATATAGTTGGTATACCATTTTGATAAAACAATATATGTACCCAGCGACACAAATGGTATATAGATGGTGTATAATTTAAACAAATAATATTTAGTTCAGACAAGTAAAATAATATGCATAATTCAGATCAAAACAATATATAGTTGGTATACCATTTTGATAAAACAATATATATAATTCAGATTAAAACAATATATAGTTCAGACAAATGGTATATATATATATATAACAAATATATAATTCAGACAAACCGTATATATATCAGTATTTCTTCTGATAAAATAGTATACACAGTACTAAACGGTATATATATATATATATATATATATATATATATATATATATATATATATATATATAGTTATAGTTATTACTCGAACAAAACAATATATATATCTCCGACCAAAGCAGTATATAGCAAGGGTGGTGCGTCAGAGCAACGGGAAAATGGAAAATCATGAATTTTGGCCCCATGCATGTCGTGCAGCATGATGTGTCGCGCACAGGGAGTCCCCAAACCCGGTGTGATTTTCATTTTACTTTTTAATTTTTAATTTATTCAAAATTGAAAATATTATAAAATTCGGAGGAATTATAGAAAAATAGGGGTTGTTTTGAAGAAAATGTGATGCATTAATTCGGACGGCTAGCCGTGAGGAATACTCGTCAGCAATGTTTTCCTGACAGCCACGTGGCCGTCAGTAATAGCCGTCAGGAAAAATCCTGACAGCCCGTGTGGCCGTCAGGAACAGCCGTCAGGAAAAGGTTTTTCCAACAGCCCACGTGGCCGTCAGGAATAGTCGTCCGCACTTTATGAAATCCGGACGATCCGTCAGAACTATTTCTTTATTCCTGACGGGCGGCTGGCAGTCCGAATTTCTTTTTCCGGACGGTTTGGACCTTTTTCTAGACGGTTTTTTAGCCATCCCAATTCATATATTTTGTTGTAGTGAAAGTGCCAGCCTTTTGTAATAGCATACTTTTGAATCTAGTAATAACATAATTTTGAATCTAATTTATGTAAAGGGTACACTGTGTGCTTTACTATATTTCTGAGTTATCTTTGGTTGCGATTAGTTCTCAATTATTATGTGTCATGTAACATCATTTTTTTATTCTCTTTATTTGATTGACAATTTTTCTGTATTTATATTTGTTTGCTTGACTTGCTCTCAAGATGCTAATAAAAGTCTTAATTACACCATATTTAGTGTTAATATATCTTTTTGGGGTGACATGCATACATTCGAGTGTCAATATATGTTTTTAAGTCAATGTATTTTTTTTTAATTCTAATATACTATATTTTAGTGTTTATATAGATTCCTAAATGTTAATATAGACATTTTTAATGACAATATATCATTTTAGTTCAATTTTAATGTTAATACGCATTTTATGTGCTAAATAGATTCGGAGGGAGAGGGATCCGGTGTGTGGAAAATATGATATGGAAATTTGTATGAAAAGGTGAGAACACATGCGCAGAATAAGAAACAAAGAATTGACTTCTTGTGTAATTAATTGTGTTATTAATGTGCTAGTACCAAAAATACCCTTTTCAATTTGAAGGGTCTAGATTTAATCATCATGTAATAATTAAAAAAGTCTCGGGCATTATAGATGAGCTCATAATTTATCCTAATCTTTGAAGAAAAGTTCCATATGGATATCCTCCTTTTATACTGTTATGGTAATCTTAAAGAGTCAATGGTCCCTAACTTAATTAGTTATATATCATATATGTGTGATTCAAGATGTTAAGAATTTAATTTTCATTTAGTAGAACTTTGAGCCTTCTTCATTATATAAAAAAAATGATCATCTTAAAGTAATAATTAAAAAAATGATCATCTTAAAGTAATAATTTTACCTTCAATTTTTCAAAATGGAAAGCAGGATTGAGAATTCTTCTATGCTTAGCCCATTTTTCTCCTTCGTAACTCACGAGACCATTAATTAACAATTTGCTAATTCCACTGAATTCTGTTTTTCTAAAGTGGCCAAATTTATTTGAAAGAACTTCTCTCATTAATTCAGGATCTGTAACAATAACTCTCGGATTCGGTCCAAACCATGTAAAAGACATTTTACCTGAAATTTGAGGAAATTAAATGAACAAATTGTAGCAACATAACAATCATTTTTCCAAAGTAAGTAATCTTACTCCTGAACTCAATTAGTCTTACCATTCCTCTATTACAAACCATTCCTCTATTACATGATATTACCGACCCAAAAAATGAGACATATCAATTTTTCTTAAAGAAAAAGAAACGCACACCATGTTCTTTTATGGTATGATAAAATAGGGGTTGAACGCGCGGAGCAATATCGTGCGAAAGAGGCATGGGCTTGGAGCATGCTTCTTTTATGAGGCGAGAATCCTCCTTTATCTCCCCCCAAATGAGCCGGTACACCGTGCCACGTAGTCCTTGATTTCTCAACGCCCGGTCCAAGCTTCTCGGCGTCAACCAGGCCCAATCAAGTGCACAGAAAGAAACCCATATGAGAAACAAGGAGAGAGCGCCAACAGTGAAACTCCACAAGTGAGGAATCAGTTGAGAAATTAATGTTTGCATATTTTTTGTTCTTTTTGTTTTTTTTTCATGGAATTGGCGGAGGATAGGAGGGATTGGTAGAGCTTATAAAGGATAAGATATGCTTAGGTGACAAGCTATGTTCTGTGTTTGATTATGCTTCTCGATAAGAATGATCTTTGAATTTAGTCGGAATAGTCAGTTCTGAAACTTTTGGACTGTCCATGGTTTTCCTCCACTAGAATGATCTACGTTGAATTTTCATTTGTCCGAATATTGAGTGTTGAATTTAACGACTCCAATCTTGCTATCACGGACAATATTATGATTTTATATTTTAAAATTCAATGCTGATGCTGGGAGCCGAGACATTTTTTTTCCCCATTTTAGACACAAATAAAAGAAAGATCATATACATGGTGTTCTCATTTACTCACAAAACTGTCATAAAAATAACCACAAACATTATAGAAGATATAAATACAAAAATTATAATATTATAGGGAGGATAAATACAAAAATCATGATATTATACGAGTGTAAATAATAATAAAAATAATGATGATGATGCAAAGAAAATAGTATAGTGATGCAATGATAATGTATATGATATTTTTGTGGAGAAAAAAGAGGAACAAGTTACAGTTTTCCAACAAAAACTATAATATATTTAAAAAAAAGTATCCAAAATTATCAGAAGTACGTACTCATTAGGCCGAGCCCATCATTCCTCCTCAGACGAGTAATGTCCAATGTTTAGTAGATTATTTTATGGCCCAATTTAATAATATATAATGAGACTTGATAGAACAGACATTACTGTAGCACGACTGTTCATGACAGATCCAATAATAATGTATATAATTTATTTTCTAATAGTAATATATACATAACAATATATGTTATTTATTTTTCTAATAGCAGTATATACATAAAAAATGAAAACAGTATATAAAAATGAAAAAATAGTATATAAAATAAGAAAACATTATATAAAAATAAAATAAAAATAAAAATATACAAAAAATAAACAATAATATATTAAATATCAAAACAGTATATAAAATGAAAAAATAGTATATTAAATGTTGGCTCCAGTAAAATTCTATAGTTCAGGCCAAACATTACACTCAAATGATCCGTCTGATCCAGCTGAGTTCTTCCATTTATTGATTAGCTCATCAGAACAAGTAGAAAATACATGCAACATGCGCTGAAAAAGGAACTACACTTGAAGTTATGATCTCTTTATTTTTTGGATTCTCCATCTTAAGATGCCAGAAGGATTCAAAGATCTAATACTTGTTTTTCTTTATTCTGAAATAAATATGTAAGCACACCCGGTTTCAAATTGGAACATATATATCTAATACTACTATACAGTAAAATCTTACGCTATTATTTACCTTCAATTTTTCAAGATGAAAGGCAGGATTGAGTATTCTTCTGTGCTTAGCCCATTTCTCTCCTTCATAACTCCACGAGTCCTGCGGCTAACAATTTGAAAAGTTGGCTGAAGTTTGGTTTGCCAAAGTGACCGAATTTACTTGAAAGGACTTCTCTCACCAATTCGGGGTCTGTAATTGTAACTCTCGGAGTCAGCCCGATCCGCGTAATAGAAAATTTACCTGCACTTTTGAGAAATTTAGTCAACATATATACTTTATAAGTTTTGGAAAGGTAAATATAATATTTTGGATTGGAAAAAGATTTTGTGCTCCCATTATATCTAACCCCCATTGCCTCCCACACTATGGGAGCTCAATTCTGATATCATCTTGCAATATTTTGATTTCGCACGATATGTTCAGATTAGTATGTATTTTGTTTAGACATGTATGGATTTATACCATACTGGTATGTGTTTTGTTTAGACTAGTATGAGTTTGTCAACATTTGATATATAATGACTAATATGTGTTTATTCAAATCTGGTATGAACTTCTATTCATCTGATATGTGTTTTGTTTAGACTTGTATGAGTTTATACCTTTTTGGTGTGTCTTTTGTTTTAACTGGTATGTGTTTGTCAAAATTTGATATATAATGACTAGTATATGTTTGTTGAAATCTGGTATGGACTTATATTAATTTGATATGTGTTTTGCTTAGACTTTGTATATGTGTAATAATTTACTTGTATGTGTTTTGTTTTCACTGGTATTGATATCTATTAATCTGTTTGTATGTGTACCAGTATGTCTTTTACTTCAACTGATATGCGTTTGTCACAATTTTTGAAATATAAAGACTAATATATATTTGTTGAAATCTTGTATGGATTTCTATTTATCTGATATGTGTTTGTTTAGGTAAAAACCCAAAAATAAAAAAATATTGAAAAAATCCGAAAAATTATACTAAAATCTTGAGAAATTGAATGGGAGCTATTGGGAGATACGAGAAAAAAATGTAAGCTTAATTTTTATGAGAGGTAATTTTGGAGCTTCTAATAATGTCACAAATAGAGAGTTTATAGGAGGTAAACGGGAGTCCAAAATGATTTTCTAAATACTTGTCATTTAGGTGCCACGTGGTGCGCTATGATTGGTCGGGAGGTAGGGATTCACTAATTATGGGAGGTAAATAGCCTAGGTAGGGTTCAAAATTCGGTTCAACTTTTATTCAATTCGGTTCGGTTCAAATCTTATTTGGTTCGGTTTAGTTCGGTTGGGCTTTATTCGGTTCGGTTTGAACCGAACCGACCGAATGAACACTTCTAATCAAATAGCCATTCCCTTTTGGATTTTAGAAGGATAAATAAGATATATTAAATTTCGGAAGGGTAAATATGATATTTCAGGTTTTTAGAAGGGTAAATATGATATTTTGGGTTTTTGGAAGGATAAATCTGAAATTCCCCCTTAATGTTATGCTTGACATTATTATTTTATTTTTTTTATTTTTCTTTATGTAAATATAGTAAGAATTTATATTGAGTCATTTTATGTTCTTTCTAGTTTATATATAGTAGGTTCATGATTAATATGTTTGAGAGAAAAACATATAATTCTCTAAAAAAATAATAAAAAAAAAGTTAGTGTATAATAATCATTTTATATTTTTATTAAAATGATTAATAATAATATTATCATATAGATGTTATTTAACTGACAAATTTTGACAAAATATTAACGATCATGATATTAGTGACATTTTAAGAATTTTGTAGGGGCATTCATGATATATGTTTGGTTTTGTAGGGTATTCATGATATTTAAGTGATTTTGTAAGGATATTGGTGATATTTAACTTTTTATAGGGATGTACATGAAATTATGAGGTTTTGCGGGATACATATGAAATTTGGCCTTCTTTTATTATAAGAGAATTATTATTCCTGAAATACAAATTCGAAAGAATGAGAATGCTGTATGTGGATGTGTGTGGCCCAACTGATGTGTGGTCATAATGTGCATGATGTTGTGGCTGGCAACCTCACTCTTGACTCGCAACTGTGATTCCAATGACTTGCATCTGTCAAACTGTAATGTTTTGATGGACAAAATGTTCTGTGTCTTTGTCCCATTAAGTATTGATTTATTTTGTGATATGGACATAACATCGATTTATTTGGGATGTTGAAATTGATATACTAACATGATTGCACAACTTTTTATACACTTACTAGATTGCACAATTTGCTTTAGGGATAAATGAATTGAAATATCTATCAAATAATTATCTTATAGAAAAAGGTTGAATTTATTAAAAGATAAACATATTAAATATCACTACAAGATATGTATATATATTACTATTATCTAAATTTAACTTTAGATATATCTTTTTTCTTGCCATTTATAAGAAAAAGGAAAAAATAATAAAAAGGAATAGCAAATTTTGAAAAAAAAAAAATTCTAATATGAATATGAATAATATTCATATCTATATTTGAATCAGACAAAACAAAAATCAAAAATATTTTTTTCGATAAATATTTTCTGAATACTAATTCTTTAAAAATGTTTCACCAATATTTTTTTTTTTTTTTTTGAGAAAAAAATTTATCTAAAAATTGTACTGAAAATTCAAAATATTTTTTTTCAAATGTATTAAATTTCTTTTATGATATTCAGTGTTACATCACCATCAAATATTACCAAGGAGTTTTGAGTATTCATGTCACATTGGTATTTATTGACAATAGCAGCACTTAACATATGAAAGAGTTTCGATTGAACAAAATTGAGATTTGAAAAACATAATTTTTTAGTATGGTATGAGTTGAAGCTAACAGACAACCTATCAATTCAGGCAGAGTATGAGCTTGGAGCAATTGGAGATATTATTACAGGATCACACTATTATATCAGAATACGATCAACTGAGTATTTTGGGGCATTCTAATTACAAATTTTCAAATTCAAAAGTCTGCTGACAGAAAAGGGACTACGGTACAGGAAGTTAATATACCCATGGTGTGGCAAATGAAATTATCTGCAAAAATTAAGCCTTTTCTTTTGCTATAAAATTCAACTCGGCAAAATTGGTTCAAAACAGGGGGAATTCGGTCTACATTGTGCGTGTGTTGTGTCAGCAGCAACAGATAGAAACAGTAGATCATCTATTCTTTAATTGCTTGCACCCCTAGATTTTTGATATAATTTTTAATACGCCACCAATGATTTTGCTCAAGATCTACTACTTTCTTTTGGAAGCTGATACTGTACGATGTTACTGTAGCGACCCGGAGCGACAATATATAAAAACTGAAAACAGTATATACAAATATATGAGCTGAAAACAAACAGTATATAAAAATTCATTATATAAAACAGTATATATTTAAAAAAAATGAAAACAATATATACAAACATATAAACTGAAAACAAACAGTATATAAAAATTTATTCGGTAAACAGTATATATTTAAAAAAATAAAAATAGTATATAGAGTATATAGAAACGTGAAAAAATAATATATAATTTCAATCCGTTGCTACAGGGTCGCTACAGTACTCCCGCGTGATTTTCAATTTCCCCTTTCTTTTATAACTACACATTCACAATATGGCCTTATTAAACATTAAGAAAAATATAAAAAAGCTCACAACTATCTAATATTATACAACGACAATAACAAGAAAAAAAAACTAAATCTCGTTTATACAATTATATTCTTCTAAACTTGATCGGAGCACCGTGCTGAGGATGCAAGGTAACAACAGTATAAGGTGCATGTACATATTTTGCCGAAAGTTCAAATTCGAAATGCTGAAGAATCATAGTAAGTCCCATTTTAGCCTCTAATAGTGCAAAATTCTGCCCAATGCAAATCCTCGGGCCCCACCCAAATGGGAAGAATGCCATCTGTGTTAATACAAACAAATAGTCAAAATTATTTATTTATTTATTTATTTTTCTTTGGTCCTTATTTATTTATTTATTTATTTTTCTTTGGTCCTCAAATGAGGAGTATTTTATAATAAAAAGAAAGGAACAAATATTCAAACTCCAATTCGTTAGTTGGTGTATTTATGAAATTTGAAAGCCTAACCTCTTAAATATAGGGGTGTAAAAGATGCGGATAATGCCTTAAATGACTCGAACTGGATTCAGATAGAAAATCCTGGTCCATTCGAGTTTGGATATGGATCCGGATTCAGATAATTGTCAAAAAGCGTATACTTCGTTTCTTTTGCCCAAATTGTCAAATATGGGTTCCTATTTATGAATTCAGATTGTATGGATTTAAATAACTATAAAATTAATAATATCAAAAATTCATAATCTATATATATAATAAGACATTGTTTAGGAGATATTCATGAGCATTTTTCTCTTACCTACTCATACTATTTTTGGTGATTTTTTGTATGTTTTTTTTATCTAATAATAATAATAATAATAATAATAATAATAATAATAATAATAATAATAATTGCAAATATGTTATATGCAAATTTCATATATTTGTTATGTATAGTATGATATTTGAGAGTTATAATGCAAATATTAATGTTATCTACTAAATATCCGCTTTAACTATCCGAAAAAAATCCAGATTAGTATTGTATCCAAGATATCGAAATCATACTTGTATCCCTTTAATATCTGAACAGTATCCGGATCGGGATTATCCTAATTCAGATCCATATCCGGAAAATGAGATCAGATAGAAATATCGGATAATCACTATCTGAAGTGGATCTGCACCGTTCACACCCTACATATATCTCAATAAAGATACGCAACCACTAGATTAGGACGCATTTGCAAAATTAGATTATTTAATTGATATTCAAATAATCAGTACTCTTCAATTATCCCTTTGAAATTTGTTAGTTATCAAACTAATGCTATCAAAAAATAATCCTGTCAAACGATAATGTCACATAAAAACCGAAAACAGTTATCAATATGTTATCTTAATATTTATTACCTGGCCATCTTTTGCCGCTTTTGAGATGCCTTTTGAGAATCGTTCAGGCTTAAACTCTGACGCATCCGAACCCCAAATTTGTTTGTCATGATGAATTATAAGTACTGGCAATGCTAAATATACGTTTGGTGGAAATATAATGTTGCCGAGTTGTATAGTTTTGTATGTTCTTCTCCTAAGAAAGGCAAGTGGAGGGTAGAGCCGAAGAACCTCATATAATATCATGGTTACCTGTATTTAAAAAAAATTTGTAACCAACGAACAATGAAAGATGTTTAAATCATGCTTGTATTGATAATAGACCCTCAGTTACATAAAACAACCCAAATTTTAAATTCCCAGCTGAGATCTCAAAACCAAAAAAAATTCAAAATATAACGACCATGAAAGGGAATTATGTCAAATGATTAGTAAAAACTCACAATTTTTAGACGGCCTAAACCATCAAAATCAGGCCTATTCGTTCCAAAATGGTGCAAAACCTCTTCGCGAGCTTTTTCTTGCCACTCAGGGTGCATACTCAGCACGACCAATGTCCACGTCAGCAGAATTGCAGTCGTTTCCTGACCGGCAAAATAAAACAACTTGCATTCTTCTATTATATCGTCCACAGTCATGCCGAGCTTAGAATTAGACTTCCCAGCTTGGTTCATTTCACTCATGTTTGACTCCAACAATAAACCGAGCAAATCGTCCTTTGTGGTTTCTCCATTCTGTATGGCCTCCTCTCTTTTCGCGATAATGCCCCTTAAAAGTTTTCGGATTTCTCTTTCATCTGCCTTCATTTTCTTGTTATTCTCAGTTGGCAGATACCTGTAAGAAAATTTAACGAGGATTTTTAGATAGGTCAATTAACAAATCTTATGAAAAATGATTAAGGCACATATTGCAAACCACCTAGATACTTTATAACATATGTAGTATTAGGTAACTCTGCATGTGGGTTTAATTAGTTGCATTGAACTAGTAGTATTGAGTAGTCATTCACACTTTTATAATAATTTCAAAGAGAAAACAACAAAGGGAAGATGAGAAAATGAAGTGACCAGTTGAAGGGAATATAAAGGATCTTAAAAGCCTCGACAAGGCGTTCTTGTATTTCTCTTTGGAGTTGGAAAATGCGTCTCCCTTCCTGATAACTGCTACCAAATGCAGCTCTCGAAATAACATCTCCAGTTAAATTTTGCAACTCCGTCCAAACATCGAGCTCAAATGATCCATCTGATCCAGCTGAGTTATTCCATTTGTTGATTAGCTCGTCAGAACAAGTAGAAAACGCAGGCAACATGCACTGAAAAAGGAACAACACTCTTGAAGTTAGAATATCTTTATTTTTTGGATCCTCTATCTTAAGAAGTCAGGAACTAATACTTGTCTTTTCTTTTTTCTGAAATGCATATGTAAACAAACCCGATTTCAAATTGAAACTTATGTATCTGAAGCTTTGGAAGTGTATTATTGTAGTAAAATCTTATGCTATTATTTGTTTACCTTCAATTTTTCAAGATGAAAGGCAGGATTGAGTATTCTTCTGTGCTTAGCCCATTTCTCTCCTTCATAATTCACGAGTCCATCAGCTAACAATCTGCCAAGTCGGCTGAATTTTATTTTGGCGAAGTGACCGAATTTATTTGAAAAGACTTCCCTCACCAATTCGGGGTCTGTAATTGTAACGCTCGGAGTTGGCCCAAACCACGTAATAGAAATTTTACCTGCATTTTGAGAAAATTAAGTCAACATATTTAGCAAAAAAGAGAACACTTTATTAAATAAATAAATATAACTTCATAGTCACTTTTTAGTTTGGAAAATTTTTGAACGCTCAACCTAGAAGTCTTTCACCACAACACTGAATGAAGAAATACATTCATGTTTCTAAAGCTTAAATTAGTCTTGTGCTAACCCGGTCATTTCAACATCACTCTCTCTCCTTTTACTACACAATAATATTTTGTTATTGTAATATCGTATGTAATCTATTTTTGTAGTGCCAAATTGTCGGGTGACACCTCTTTTATTTTCATTCGTTTTAGTTATTCTACTCTATTGACAATTACGAACTGTAAAACTGGACATTGATCAATAGATTTACACGAGAGACATTCAAGCTCTCCGTAATTTTCAAAAAAAAAAAAAGCTTAAATTAGTCTTATTATTAAATTAGCCAAAATATGCCAAGTAAAGAAAACAATGAATTTGACTTGAAATTATTATTATGTATATTGAGTACCACTATGTACGGTTATTTTTATTCCTATATAATATACAAACCGACTTAAATTTTTCATTGATTAGAGATAGTTTTTTGTGTCACTTCTATTTTTAGTACCAACAAGAGTCGAATCTACAACCTTTGGTTTATTATTCTTTGCACTCAAACAAACAGCTGAGCTATGGGTCATTGATAAACTAACTTAAATTTTCTAAAGAAGAAACGAAAACTAAAAAAATCTCATCCTCACCATGTTCTTTTATGGTTTGATAAATCAAAGGCTGAACGCGAGGGACAATATCATGCGAAAGAGGCATGGGCTTGGTGTATGCTTCTTTGTTGAGTCTATAATTCTCTTTCATGTCTCCAGCGATGGGCCGGTATGCATTACCGCGTAGTCCCTGCTTCCTCAACACCTGGTCCAGGCGCCTCGGCCTGAACCACGCCCATTCAAGCGCTCGCAAAGTGCCCCAGAGGAGAAACAAGGAGAGAGCGCTAATCGCCAAGCTCCCAGGTTGAGAAATTAATGTTTGCATCTTTCCACTCTGGTTTTCTTTTCTTGTTTATTTTTTGGGAATTGATGGAGTGAAACTAGCAAATCGTGAGTGTTTGAGTTTTGCTAGGTTCTCTTTTTATTTGGAATGGTCCTTTTTTTTCTTTTATATCAACGGATATTGCTTCTAGATTAGTCTGAAAAATCTGTCGAACTGTGATGGATGCAGTGATGTCAGATTTGATGGACATGTTAAGAAGAGCATTCAATCCATCTGAAAAGCTAGTCTGTATACACATTTTGTATTTGTATCTGTATCCAATCCAAATAAGAAAAAAAATTAGATATCGATATGCATCATATTCTTATCAGATATAGGGTTGAAATATTCAGAAATGGATAATATCTCAACTACAACATATCCGAATATATATATTATTGATGTTTGTATTCAGAAGCCAAAGCTATTATCATTTTCATATCTAAAATAGTATTTAAATGGACACAAAACCAATCTTCTTAACAGCAACCAAGATAACTGTGGGCAACGGAATGGACGACGCACCGTTATGGTTCTCCAATTGGGATAACGGCATCAAGGCATATGCAATGGAAGAACCATTCTCCTATACCACAAGTCCAGAAATCTCAATCGCAGAATTCTTTGTTCATGACAACCATCTGAGCCTGTTCAAACCGTTACAGCCAAGACTACAACTACAACTGATCTAGCTATTAGAAAGGGTGGCGGAGAGGATTCAACCCTCACAGACCGACAACGTCACTTGGAGCTGGCAGAGTTCGGGGCATTTCTCAACCAGTTCAGTCTACAATAACGTTATCAGAAGGGGGAAGACTGTCAAACCATGCACAAACTGTCGAAACTAAAAATTCCGCCAAAACAAGATGTTTCCATCGGAAGTTCGCGAGAGAGATCCTTCCGACGCACGACTTCCTTGCCAAAAGAGGTTAGATGCTTCCGTCAGTTTGTGCTCTCTGCAGAGAGGACGCAGAAAATGCAAATAACATTTTTCTTTCACGCAGTTTTACACGGGACATGTGGTCCACATGGGCCGCGGGAGGACGGGCTGATGTAAGGAATTTGGTAACCGAATCTAAGCATACGGGTAAAATTCCGATCGACGTGTGCTTCTTATTATTTCAAATATGGAAAGAGAGAGTTGTGCTCGGTGACAAACGTAGAAGTGCAAACGTGGGAAAATATTAAATAACTAGATTTGAGAGGTTGAGAGGGGACAATTGGGATGAATGTAAATGTTTGGGAAGGGTTGTGTTGTTGCTAGTTACAGCAAACAACGACGGGTGGAGTGTTTTTTCTTTTATTTTGATTTTGGTTTTTGCTGTAAACTTTATGAAAAATTTGAGTAATAAAATTCAGTGGGTACGGGATTGACCCGTCTTATTTTCCTTTAAAAAAATAAAATTGTATTTAAAAAATTATCTATATCTGTCTGAATATAGATACTTTGCAGAATGGACAGATCAATCAGATATGATCCGACTAGTTTACATTCTACACTCGCATCTTAAATGATGTGAAACCCAAATGATTCATTATCTAAAATAATCTAAATGGAACCCAATGTGACCCATCGGAAATAACTTGACCAAAATACACGAGATCTACTCAAATAATTTTTTTATGGGAGTGCGACGGTACTGTAATGATCCTGTAGTGACGGTATATAAAAACAAAAAAAAAAAAAACATATAAATTGAAAACAAACAGTATATATTTTAAAAAATGAAAACAGTATATAAAAACATATAAACTGAAAACAAGCAGTATATAAAAATTCATTCGGTAAACAATATATATTTTAAAAAATACAAAAAATATATGGCGTATGTAGAAATGCGAGAAAACAGTATATAATTTAAATCCATCCCTACAGTACCCCCGTCGTGATTTCCCATTTCCCTTTTTTTTATTTTGTTAAACACAATTAAATACAAATCAAATGAAAAATAATGCTGACATTAATGACTAGCGACCGTTATCAGAATGATTTGAGAATCCAGCTGAACCTGTGACCCTAACCCAATAACTCATGACATACGAACCCGACTGACTCAAAAATATAAACTCGAACCAATATATCTGGCCTTACAGTTACATTTGTTTTTCTACTAGAAATGCCAATATTGAACAAATATTGAAAAGTATCTATAAATAATACATGAAAAATACTCAATACTTCATTAGTTATATTCTTCTGAACTTGATTGGAGCACCATGCTGAGGATATATCATGATAAAGAATGCATAAGGTGCATGGACATATTTTTCCGAAAGTTCAAATTCAAAATTCTGAAGCATCATGCTGAGACCCATCTTAGCTTCTAAAAGCGCAAAATTCTGTCCAATACAAATCCTCGGGCCCCATCCGAAAGGAAAAAACGCCATCTCCATCTGGTGACAAGTCAAATAGTTACAAAGAGAAACAATATAATTGGCATTCAGATCAGTATAATACTCTAAATATATATAGAGAGATGTTGGTTGCCAATTTGATTTAGTTATCACTTATTAATCTATCATCAAATATTATTTCTGAGTAATGATATCACCCATGTTATCAAAGTGTTATACCTGGCCATCTTTTGTCGCCTTTGAGATGCCTTCTGAGAATCGATCAGGCTTGAACTCTAACATGTCGGGCCCCCAAATTTCTTTGTCATGATGGATTGTAAGGATGGGTAATGCGAGAACTACGCCAGGCGGATATGTTATATTGCCAAGTTGGACAGTTTTGTACGTTTTTCTGTTCAGCACCGTGAACGGAGGGTAGAGACGGAGAACCTCATACAATATCATGGTTACCTATATTTCAAAAATTCAATTAATATTTTTTCTGTTAATGAAGAAAGTTTAATGACATAATTATTTGTCAAATCTATTAATGAAGAAACTTTAATGAAATGATTATTTGTAACAAGAATCCAACCGGCTAATGTCTTATATACTTTATTGTTAATGAAACACACCAATTAAACTGAGGACCATTCGAAACCAAGGATAAGTATAATGAACCCAATTATATAACTGCAAGTAAACCTAACAATTTTTAACCGCCCCAAACCCTCAACATCTGGCTTATTCTTCCCAAAAAGCTGCAAAACCTCCTCTCGAGCTTTTTGCTGCCATTCGGGGTGCATGCTTAGCACGATCATTGTCCACGTCAGCAGAATCGCGGTCGTCTCTTGTCCCGCTAAATAAAACAACTTGCATTCCTCTATTAATTCATCCATAGTCATGTCAAGGGCAGAATTGGAATTTCTTCCTTGACCCGTTTCTTTCATATTTGATTCCAATAAAAGACCGAGCAAATCATCCTTTCCCGGCTCCCCATTTTGTACTACCTTTTCTCTTTCTGCAATAATGCCCCTTAAAAGTGTCTATACTTCTTTTTTATTTGCCTTCATTTTCTTATTATTTTCAATAGGGAGATACCTATAGAAAAAAAATTAACTTAAATATTTACTTGAATTAACTACAAATTAGTGGCGGATCTTGACTTTATTTACTAAGGAGGTCAAAAAACTTCTCTTTACTGAATATTACTGTACAAATTTTTGGAGGATCAAATACATAAAAATATATATTTTTTAAATTTTTTACTAAAACACTATTGATATATATATTACTCTATCAAAATCTTCAAGGGAATCTCCGTCTTTGCTAGAAACTCTTTTGTGGGAAAATGTTAAAACACGAGTTGTTAGTTCGACGGTTAGACCCAACTAGTTGTATTAAGCTGGTATACCATTTGGACTGTAATAACAATCTCAAACAAATAAGAATCTTTTGGGAAAAAACCGAGAAGATGAGAAAAGCAAGTGACCAGCTAAAGGGAATGAAAATGATCTTGAATGCCTCGATCAGCCGCCCTTTTTGCTCTTCTTGGAGTTGGAAAATGCGTCTCCCTTCCTCATAGCTGCTACCAAATGCTGCTCTTGAGATTGCATCCCCGGTGAAATTTAGTAGCTCAGGTCAAACATCCAGCTCAAACGAACCATCTGATCGAGCTAAATTCTCCCATTTTTTAATTAGTTCATCACAACAAGTAGTGAATGCAGGTAACATGCACTGGAAAAAAATATTCTGATGTTAAATTTCTTTCATTGGGAAATTCTTGAAGACAAGTTTTGCTCATATAATTAATTATATGCTTCTAAGACATGCTTATACCTTGAACTTGGGAATTACAAAAGTAAAATCTTATGTATATTGTTACCTTTAGTTTTTCAAAAGAAAAGGTCGGATTGAGAATTCTTCTGTGTTTGGCCCATTTCTCTCCTTCATAATTGACCAGCCCATCACCTAACACTTTGCCAAGTCCGCCCAAATTTTGTTTCTCAAAGTGACCGAATTTATTTGAAAGAACTTGTCTTACCAATTCTGGGTCTGGAATTGTAACTCTCGGACTCGCTTCAGCCCATGTAATAAAAAATTTACCTGCATTTTGAGAAAATTAAATCAACATATTTTAGTAAAATTAGGAATAGTTTCTGTCAGCAAACTTGAATCAGTTCTATTTTTCTCAAGTCTTATTCCTGAATTAGGCAAAACATGTCGAAAACCAAAAATGAAGAATTTCACTGGAAGTTAATATTTCATAAGCATATTTAGTACTTCAAATACCATATCCACTTATTCCTATATAACCACCCTAAGAAACAAAGGTTAAAAATCCCATTCTCACCATATTCTTTCATGGTACGATAAAAAAGGGCTGAACACGCGGGATAATATTGTGCGAAAGAGGCATGGGCTTGGCGCACGCTTCTTTGTTGAGCATTGCATCCACTTTGGTGTCTCCAATGATGGGCTTGTACACGGTACCGCTTAGTCCCTGCTTCCTCAACATGCGGTCCAGGCGCCTCGGCCTGAACCACGCCCATTTAAGCCCTCGCAAAATGCCCCACAGGAGAAACAGGGAGAGAGCGCCAAAAGCCAAGCTCCATGGATGAGAAATCAGTTGAGAAATTATTATTTCCATTTTGTTTTCTTCTTTTGGTTGTTGTTTGTTTGGAATTTGATGGAAAGTGGGAATGAATGATTGTGGTATTTATAAGGGCGTGATCGACTTGAGAGGGAAGCCCAAGTGTTCATTATGATTTATGAGGTGGTCCTTCTTCTCAAGTTTGTATTTTTTTTGAATTAATTCTAAGGTTATATATGTCACTTTACTTAAGTATTATATCAAGACATTTAATTTTTATATTGTTTAAGGGGAGGTTACCAAACTTCAAAATTTACCCTCATTTTTAAAATGGTAAATTGTGTACCCAATAGTATCTGAAGTGCATATTAGTTTATATTTAACTAATATTTTCTCCTCTGAAAATTTGCCAATTTCGTAGAGTTTACCAAAGAGAAAAAGAGAAGAAAAAGAGGCTATGTTGATGGTGGCATCTACTCTTTGACGTGGAGTCTTCTCCAATATGATAAATAAAAGACGCAAGTGCTAAAAATGAGATTGTGAGTGATCAAAAACTGATTTTATTTCATTGTAACTGTAATTTTATCATTTTTAAAGTTTTATTTCTTTCCTTTTTCTTCTCTACCATAATATACGCTTGATTAATGAAATTTTGAGTATAGATCTTAGAACATATTTCAATTTATAAAAAAATGAGGAAAAAGAGGCCATAATCATTTATTAAAAAAAGTGAAAAAAACAGAGCATTGAATAACAGGATCAGATTTTTTTTTTCCTCCAGGCCACACACATGAACCACCCCTCTTGCAGAGAAGCACATACCAAATGTATCCCTTTGCTACAAATTTACTAGTACAGATGCCAAAAGCCTGCCAATCTACTTATTAAACAAACATTACTAAGAAGTATCAAAAATCTATTTTACAAACACTACGTGAAACATCTTATATATTTATATTCTTGTAAACTTGAGTGGAGCACCGTGCTGAGGATGGACAGTAACAACAGTATGAGGCGCATGAACATATTTTTCCGAAAGTTGAAATTTAAAATGCTGAAGAATCATACTGAGTCCCATCTTAGCCTCTAACAACGCAAAGTTCTGTCCAATGCAGATCCTGGGGCCCCAACCGAAGGGGAAGAATGCCATCTGATAACAAAGCAGATAGTTACAATTGTGAAAATTGCATATTTATTTATGTTGGTTTATATTAAATGAGTACAATGCAGGAAGTTAGTTGTAAATTCCATTTAGTCAACGATATTGCTACGTAAGGATTATTCGGCACATAAAGTTAGTTAAGGAAAAGATTATATAATCCATTTACTAAACACTAATGGGTATTCAAATGAGAATAATATACAGAGCATGTTGGAAATCAATCTGATTTAGTTACCAATTAGCAATCTAAAATAAAAATTATTCATTCAATGACGATTCATCTAAATGTGTGTACACACTGTAGTTAGAATATTTATTACCTGGCCGTTTTTTGTCGCTTTTGAGATTCCTTCGGAGAATCGGTCTGGCTTGAACTCCGATGCATCAGGCCCCCAAATTTCCTTGTCATGATGGATTATAAGAGTAGGTAATGCTAGAAGTACACCCGGTGGATATGTTACGTTGCCGAGTTGCATTGTTTTGTATGTTTTTCTGGTTACCGTGGCCACTGGAGAGTAAAGACGGAGAACCTCGTATAGTATCATAGTTACCTATGTTCATAAATTTAAATTTGTGTTAATGTTGCTTATTAAATTATTAAATTGAACTTAAATATTTGAAATAGAATTTTACGACTTGTATGGTGAGGGTTGCTCGCTACCTTTACAATTTAACTTTATAAGTAATAGTGTGGATTCTTGATTCTATTTTTGTAATTGTATTCAGGGCCGGTCCTGTGTTTTTGGAGGCCCTTGACAGTTAATATTACAAATAAAGTATAAATTATATGTTTAAAACATTACAATAAACTGTATGTGTATTATTTGGGATCTAATTTGTAGAACCAGAAAGAATTGAAAAAAAAATGCAAAGTAAATAAAGAAAGCCAAATAATATTTGAAAAGTTGTGTTTTTATTATAATTGAAAAACTATATATGATAATTATAGTAATAGTAATAATAATAATATATAACTATCAAAATATGAGGGGCCTTTCTGCATATTTTATCTTTTATTCATTTCCATTTATGTTTGGAGGGAATTCTGTTTTTCTACCTTGCACTCCAAAATAAAAAAAATATATAATTACATAGTTTTATAGGGTCTTGATGTAAAATTTCCATCTAATATAATACACGTGGTCCCTTGCCTCAGATGAATGGTTATTTCAAAGAAATTCAATTATACAAATAACAAAGAGTTATGGATCATTTTGTAAATCTCCAATACATTTACCCCTTCAATTTGCGCTGGAAAGGGTCCATTCTCCAATTCTACTAGCGTGATAGGGAATGTGTGTTATTATAGGTTTTATTTAATTATCTTGGGTTTTGGATTGTATTATATATAGGAAAATATAAAAATTGTGGGGCCCTTTAGGAAGATGAGGCCCTTGACCTGGGTCATTTCAATTGCACTACAGGGCCGACCTTGAGTGTATTAAATCAGTATATCACTTATGTTATAGCAACCCGTCAGATACTAGGGTTATACAACAAAAAATGCAATTGAAGTTTTCTTTTTAAAAAAATTGTGATTCGACATCAATTACTTGGTCTCAAGAAAATTCAGTCCCTGAATCATTGGAAAACTGAAATAGGTAATATGAACCTAAATTATATTATTAGGCAAAACTCACCATTTTCAAATGGTTCAAACCGTCAAAATCTGGTGTGTGCTTCCCAAATTGTTGCAAAACCTCCTCTCGAGCCTTCTCTTGCCATTCCGGGTGTATGCTCAACACGATCATTGTCCACATCAGCAAAACCGAAGTTGTCTCCTGTCCCGCAAAATAAAATAACTTGCATTCTTGTATCATGTCTTCCATAGTCATGCCAAGGATAGATTTCGAATTTCCATTCTGACTCATTTCTCTCATGTTTGATTCCAACAATAAATTAAGCAAATCATCCTTTGTCATTTCTCCATATTGTATGGCCTTTTGCCTTTTTTCAATAATATTCCTTAAAAGTGTACAGATTTCTCTCTCATTTGCCTTCATTTTCCTTATTTTTTCGATCGGCAGATACCTAAGAAAAATATTAAATCGGTATTTTGAAAAGTTGTTTAATTTTTTTACAGGAAGTACTAAGAATCAGAATGACCTTCTGAACGAACTAGTTACTTCAAAAGTTTAAGGATGTATCTTGTTCTAATTATTAGGTGCAATCATATATTACAAAAAATAATTTCCAACACCAAAAAAAATGGACTACAAGATAAGATAATTATTTATACATATCATGCCATTATTATAACCTGGATTGACTATTTTATGTTGTTAACCGGAGCTAATTAGTTACAATTTAGTTAAATTTAGTCAATATTTCACCTAAAACAATATATATAAATAACTAAGAAATAGAACTTTACGAGTGGAAGGGAATAAAAAGGAACTTAAAAGTCTCGGCAAACCGCTCTTGTTGCTCTCCTAGAAGTTGGAAAATGCGTCTCCCTTCTTCATAACTGCTACCAAATGCTGCTCTCGAGATAACATCTCCTGTGAAGTTCCGTAACTGCGGTGAAATATCCAACTCAAATGATCCATTGGATTTAGCCAAATTCTCCCATTTGTTGATTAGTTCGTTCGAACAAATAGAGAATGCGGGCAGCATGCACTGAAAAATAAAACTAATCATATACTTAATAGGCACTAATAATAAGTGATACTTCTCTTATTCGCCACTAATAATTTATCCTAGTCTTTGAAATACAAGTTCCATATGGATATCCTCCTTTTATACTATTATGGCAATTTTAAAGAGCCAATGGTCTCTAACCTAGTTAGTTATGTATCATGCATGTGATTCAAGATGTTAAAAATTCAATTTTCATTTACAACAAAAATAGATGTGAAACTTTAAACCTTTTCATAATTATATTAAAAAAATGATAATCTTAAAGTAATAATTTTACCTTCAATTTTTCAAAATGGAAGGCAGGATTGAGAATTCTTCTATGCTTAGCCCATTTTTCTCCTTCGTAACTCGCAAGACCATTAACTAACAATTTGCTAATTCCACTGAATTCTGGTTTTCTAAAGTGGCCAAATTTATTTGAAAGAACTTCTCTCATTAATTCGGTATCTGTAACAATAACTCTTGGATTCGGTCCAAACCATGTAAAAGACATTTTACCTGAAATTTGAGGAAATTAAATGAACAAATTCTAGCAATATAACAATCATTTTACCAAAAATAAGTAGTCTTACTCCTGAACTCAATTAGTCTTACTCTCTTACCATTCCTCTATTACAAACCATTCCTCTATTACATGATTACCGACCCAAAAAATGAAACAAATCAATTTTTCTCAAAGAAAAAGAAATGCATACCATGTTCTTTTATGGTATGATAAAACAGGGGTTGAACGCGCGGAACAATATCGTGCGAAAGAGGCATGGGCTTGGAGCATGCTTCTTTTACGAGGCGAGAATCCTCCTTTATCTCCCCCAAAATGGGCCGGTACACCGTGCCACGTAGTCCTTGCTTTCTCAACGCCCGGTCCAAGCGCCTCGGCGTGAGCCAGGCCCAATCAAGTGCCCGGAAAGAGACCCATAGGAGAAACAAGGAGAGAGCGCCAATGGCAAAACTCCACGAGTGAGGAATCTGCTGAGAAATTATTGTTTGCATATTTTTGTTCTTTTGTTTTTTTCATGGAATTGGGGGAGGATAGGAGGGATTGGTAGAACTTATAAAGGAGAAGATAGGCTTGGGTGAGACGCTATGTTCAGTGTTTCATTATTCTTCTCCTTGACAAGAATAATCTTTGAATTTAGTTAGAGTAGTCTGCGCACTAGAATGGTCTTCATTTGTCCGGTTACCGCTGTAATAGTTTAGCAATAAGATAATAATCTCATCGTTCCATAGGATTTATACAGGGCTCCTCTTAAAAAAAGCCTCAATATTTCTTTTATCATTTTCATATGAGCCTCTCGTTTACTCTCTCTTTTATTTTTAATAAAAAAAAGTGGTAAATTGAGTTCATATAGAAGTAATAAACGGTAGATTAAGGAGAATCTTTAGTGATCTGATAAATTTTGTTTTTCATAAATGAGAATAAGTTTGAAAGATAATAAAAATCAAGACGATGGACTTGTAATTATCCCTAAAAAAAATTGGTTTGTCCAAATATTCAGTGTTGAATTTAACGGCTCCAATTGATTACTTAGTATCACAAAGAATATTATAATTTCATATTTTAAAATTCACTGCTGATGCTGGGAGCCGCGTCATTTTTTTTTCTTTTTATACACAAATAAAAAATTATATTATATATTTGAGAAAAGAAGTATATATAATTATCATAATCGCATACTTATTAGGCCGAGCCCATCATTCCTCCTCGCTGGATTAAGCCCAATGTTTAGTAGATTTTATGCCCAATTTAGTAATATATAATATGGCTAGTTAGCTCAAAGTGGTGAAATATTTTAAAACTTTAAGAAAGATCTAAATTCCTGATTCGATAAATACAATTTTATGTAGCACATAAAGTTTACCAACTCACAAATTGTGAGTTCCATCTTAAAAAAATCAGAATGATGTATATATGTTTTTAAATATTGGAAGAACTATAGTTAGATTTGAAATAGCATGCTGACTCAACACAACCTAAACAAGTTCATTTTTCTTTTGACATTATGCTCCTAGGCCAACCTAAACAAGTTCACACTTATCTTAAAATGCTTAATCTTAGATGAAGCTAATAGTAAATGAACTTGACTATTTAAGTTACTCTATTATCTTAAATGAGACTGATTAAATAGCGCTCTCTCCTCAAATTCAATCTGAGATGTAACAAATAATATATAAAATAACAAAAAACAATATATATAAGATATAAAAAACAATGAGTAAATTATCAAAATTATATATAATTTAAAAAAAGATATATTATGTACTATGAATTGATATTAAGTTTTATTTTCATTTTTCATGATTCCAATTTATATATTTTATATTGAAAACAAATATTATATTCAAAATATTTACAGGATAGCGCCATTATTATCTAGTTAGATTAAAAATTCTAGTAATCTTTCTGCTTTTTATCTTCTAAAATTATCTATTTTTCATTTTATCAACTAATATTTTCCCCAAAAAAAAAGGATATTTCATCTATAAACACACAAGTTATAAAAATTGGAACAAAGTGACTGCAATCATCTAGATGTTAATAAAAAGTTTAAAACTAAGTCATATATAATTATACCTACTTATTTTTTTTATTTTTCAAACTACTCAACCAAGAAAAGGAAAACTAATTATTCATCACTCCGATACTAAGCAACCTTCTGAAATTTCGGTGTAGAAAAATTCGTAATTTTGATAACATCAGAATTTATTGAACTTGATTTGAGCACCTTGCTGAGGCTGAAGAGTTAACAAAGTGTATGGAGCATGCACATATTTCTCTGATAGCTGGAATGAAAAATGCTGAAGAATTATGCTCAACCCCATCTTAGCTTCTATAAGGGCAAAATTTTGCCCGATGCATATTCGCGGTCCCCACCCGAAAGGGAAGTATGCGGAATGACCGTCCTTTGTCTTGGATGCCTTCAAAATTCCTTCTTTAAACCTCTCCGGTTTGAACTCCGTTGCATCTTCACCCCATAAATCTTTGTCATGGTGGATGAAGAATATAGGAACTGACAGAAGTACCCCTGCTGGATAGGTTATGTTGCCAAGTTTCACTGACTCGTATGTTTTCCGGTTTAGTAACAGAAACGAGGGGTATAGTCTTAGTACCTCGTACAGTATCATCGCCATCTAAAAAAAGAGGTTTGTTATACTCATGGTAGATGAAGAAATTAATTATATCCAAAACTTGAGAAAAATAACTATGCGATTTTTATAGCAAAAATGCCGTATCTCCTATGAAATTTTATCGTCATCTTGTATAACCCGCCTATTGGTACAAATTGACTAGCAGTCTAGCACGATCTTATGATGGAAAACATCAAGAAACTATCTTTTTCTTAAAGAAATATCGTTATGAGATCCAGTCGGAATTGGAACTTAAAAATGCAAAAATATTTTTTATGAGAAAAACTTACAATCTTCAGACGGCTTAACTCATCGTATTCAGGCTTATTCTTTCCAAAATGTTGCAAAACCTCTTCTCGTGCTTTCTCCTGCCATTCTGGGTGCATGCTCAATACAACGAGCGTCCACGTCAGCAGAACAGACGTACTCTCCTGCCCTGCAAAGTAGAAAAGCTTGCATTCTGCTGTCAGTTCGTCGATATTCATTGCAAGATTCAACTTCCCATTTACACTTTGCTCTCGCATGTTGGACTCCAACATCAGGCCCAACAAGTCTTGCTTCGAGGCTTCCCCGTTCTTTAAGGCTTTTTCTCTTTTCCCGATTATGTCTCGTAAGAGTGTTTTGACCTCTCTGTTAATCTGCCTCATTCTTCTGTTGTTCTTCGTCGGTAAGTACCTGAGGTAAAAGTTAAAAGGTTGCTATAAATTTCCTTAGTTTTTTTTATTTACTAAATTTCCTTAATCATAGTGACCAGGACACAAATATGACCACTCACCAGTGACCAGGAATTTGCATGTGTTCAAACGCCTGAACGATGTGCTCGCCCTGCTCAAATAACAACTGAAAGATCCTTCTTCCTTCTTGGAAGCTACTACCAAAGGCCGCTCTCGAAATTACATCTCCTGTAAAATTTTGCATCTCAGGCCAGACGTCCAACTCGAATGATCCGTCTGGACTAATATACTTTTGCCATTTATCTATCAATTCATCGCAACATACTGAGAAGGCCGGCAACATCCCCTATTCAATGATATTGTTGCAGTAATGGTTTAAAGTCGAGATCAATGTTTTGAGGATGCACCTCGTCTTAAAAGAATTTTTTAGGTAAAACATAGTGATGTTTATGGAATTGGAGTAATACATAAAACTACCACATCAAACCATTTAAACTCTTTTTAATACCATATTAATTACCTTTAGTTTTTCCACATGAAAAGCTGGATTAAGAATCCTCCTGTGAGTAGCCCATTTGTCCCCTTCATAACTAAAGAGTCCGTCACCCAACAATTTTCCAGCATGGCTCATCTTTTGCTTCCTAATCGCGCTAAATTTGTTTGAAAGAACATCCTTTACTAACTCAGGATCAGTAATCATAACTCTCGGCAAAGGACCAAACCATGAAAAAGATATTTTGCCTGTATATTTTTTTACAAGAAAAAAAAAACAAAGAAGTATTCATGTTAAACAGAGATATTAGACTGATCCGAGTTCGCAAATCTGCATAAAACAATATATAAATGAGCATCGATATGGAAATGTCATACTAAACTCCATAAAATAATAAAATTGTTCATATTGTTGGATAAGAAAACATTGAAATATGCTACATAACTTTATCGAACTCTTTATTCTCAGAAAAAGTAGAAATATATACATAATTAGTATTTGAAGTATCAACCAGTGAATCATGTATGATTCAACTCGAAAATTATCTATCTCACTGTAAGACAAGATCTCAACAATGAGTTATTCTAAACCCGGTTCACTTTATCTTCAACTTTTAGTAAAACTCACCATGCTCTTTCATTGTGCGATGAAAAAAAGAAGAAACGTAAGGGGTGATATCATGCAAGAGAGGCATGGACTTGGCCCGTGTTTTCCTATCGACCCTCGCAATCTCCTTGACGTCTCCAAATATTGGCTGGTACACCGTACCATCGAGCCCTTGTGCACGTAGAGCCTGTTCCAGCCGTCTTGGCCTGAACCACGCCCATTCAAGAATTTGTTTAGTCCCCCATACAAGAAACAAGGAGAGTACGCCCATGGCAAAGCTCCATGAGTTTTCAATCAAGTCAGAAACTAAACATTTCATGATTGAATTATTTTCTTCTTTTTTTGAGAAAAATGATTGAATTATTTTCTTGTTTTCCAGTTGAGCATGAGATGATCAATGTTATAGTTAGGTGAGAGGAATGAGAAGTAAGAGTTATATGATTAATAAAGGGAACAAAAAGTTGCAAAAGGCCCCTCTATTATGCCGAAAATATATAAAGGCGCCCTTTATCTCTAATTATCTATACTCTTCAAAAAGGAATTTTCAGAAATTCGTAATTTCCTCTCAATTGTTAGATTAAAGATTCTAAATTTTAAGATATTAACTTTTTGTTTTTCTACCAATATTGATAGCTAACTTATCTATACTGATATGTAAAAATATGATTTTTTTTTTACATTTTTCACAAAAATTGGGCTATTGCAATTTCAGAATAATGAAGGAGCCCTTTGAAAATTTCTCCATAATGGGAACTTCAAGCAAGGATTGCATGCTCCACCGAAGTGAAAACACTCTAGATTGCCATGATTCATTACAATTAGAGTCATGTTATTATATATGTTGTGACCCCAGAGGACGGACGACAATTAGAGGTGACAAATCTGACCCGATCTCGAAAAACCTGCCCGACAACTCAATCCGGAAATTTTAGGAAATACCAACAACTTGAGCTCACCTGATACGAAGAGACTTGTTATCGGAGGTGGCAAATTTGATTAGAAAAGAAGAGCACCCTAGATGATGAGCAGGGGAAAGAGGCAGAATAGAAAGCGGAATGTTTTTGTCTGTCATATCTTCTTCGATTTTGTTGATATCATTTTCCGAGTAACAACCCCTTTGTGATTTTGAAAGTGAGATTTTTCCAAAGCCATTGGAGCATCCCCTCTTCCTTTAGAAGGCAGTCTTAGATACCAAATAAATTATATAAAAATGCCAAATAAATTCATAAAAATATTTGCAAGAATCAAACACATTATTTTGTTTTGTGAAACAAAATTACTTAAATATTACAATACATCACAAAAAATTACATAATCAATATTGCACATAATACAATTCCTCAACCTATATAAAAAGTATCTTGTTTACAAACTAAGAACTCATCTTTATTTACGGGGTTGATTTGCCTCCCCTAATCCTTCCCTCCTCATCTTCTCCTCCTCCGCACGGCGACGGCAAAACACAACCCAGGCATTGACTTCCAATGCTACACATCCCCCAATAAGTGTGGCCAAAACAAGACAATAGCTGAGCTTCCAGAACGATCCGCCGAGACCCATCACCTCAAAACCTTGAAAGACATTCACCACACCTAGAACAACACAACTGTATCCAACAAAATGGTGGTACGACTTCCAATATTTTCGATACCTACAGTGATAAAGAATTAAGACATGTAGTTATGTAAAGAATGAAATGATCTCTGCTATGTAAATATAAACCAACTTTCATGTGAGAATCAAATAGCAAAATAACATATTTATTATTCTCCATAATTTTGCTTCAACAGTACCTGTTAGTAGTCTTCGGCCGAAACAACAAGGCAGCTGACTGGAGCCCTCCAGTCACAAAAGTTGCCATACCAAGAGCCCGATGGGTTCCATAGGTTACTCCTACCGAAGCTTTTCCCATTTTTATTCCAATAGCAAATCCAGCTGTACCGGCCATAAACCCGATGATTTGTACAGTGGCATGAACATAAAACCATGTAGGACCAAATAATGATGTAAATGGCCGGAGATAACGTGCCAGTGCAACTCCAACCGGTAAAATTAATCCCCATGAGATGCAATTTAGAGCAAAATGGATCCAACGAAGTTTTGATGAGACAATTGGGCTTGTTTCCGTGGCAGTTGAGACTACATCGATGGTGGCGTGTGATGCGAGATCAGAAGCAGTGGTTGGATGGATAGTTGGTGAATAACCCTGTATATTTAAGTGTTAACAGGTCAAATTGCCAATTCAGGTTGGATCTATATACATATTCACATCCACTAAGTTTGAAGGATTCAGACTTTCATACATACCTGACATGGAGGGGTTTGATCTACCCATGTTACTATTAGTAAGTACACATAACCAAAATTGGTAAGAGTCAACATTTGCCTATTTGTTTAGTTGTACTTTTTTAACCTCTGTTGGTTACACAAATGATAAAAATGGTTTATGCGGTCAAAAATGAATTATCAAGTGAAAAACTGGATTATTGGTAATTTGGTAATCAAAATTCATACCTGCACATATAGGCCACGGTTCCACACCAAGTTGATACGGGTCCGATTCGGTGAGAGTTTAACAGTAAAGAATATTTGAACTGAGTCACCATCTCGAACGCCAGAATTACTCGAAGAGACCGAAGAAGAAAGTAATTGAATGTCAAGGGGCCGTGAAACAAGAGGAGCACTTTGAAGCTTAACGGATGGGTCAAGAATAAAAGGAAGAACAATGAGAGACCCAGTTGTAGGATCTGAGAAGGCGGCTAGGGCACGTGCACCTATTAAGTCCAAAAATTAAAATGTGATCAGTCTTAGGTTGAATTTTTAAATGTTAATTAAGCCTTAATAGTTTGTGTCAGAATGTCACTCGGAGTCAGGAGAATATACCGGTCATAGAAGCAGAATTAGGGTTTATTCCACAGGCTACCCAGCCTGAAGGAGAGATGAAGGAACCAGAGAAAGCGAGATCCAATGTGGCATTATGTGCATGGTAATTCCAAGCAAGTGTTGTGCCTTGAGTTGGGAGAGAGATGCATTTTTCATATGTTTTGAGAGAGGTCGTGGTTGTGCAGTGATTGGCTAGGGTTAACTTGATTAGAGTTTTGGGCTGAGAGAGAAAGAGGATGAGAACGACCAAAAATGGTTGCATGGTGTGTTTGTGAGTTTGGTATGAGAGAAATGTGTCTAAAGAGAGGAGAGTGACTTGATGAGAAGTTTAGTTAGAATATGTAATGATATTGTGTAGTGGCAAGATTTGAGAATTGGGGTCATTATGATATTTGATGGCTGGGTACTTGGCTTTGAAGGCAAGTTAAGAGGAAGATAACTATATGTAAGTGAAAATAATGTCTTAGTTATGTTTTGTTTCGTATACACATATTAAAAAGTGAGAGAACATCTTCACTTGACAAATATATTCTAATCAGCCAAAATGAAAAAAACCCAAATTCTTAATTCAAATTGTATTAACATATATGGTATACTGTTCTAGCTACATGACTATTGGATTCTTCATCTGATCATTCAAGGGCCTATTCTCATTATTTATTCCTGAATCAGCAATCAAATCGAGCCTATCAAGAAATCAAGTTCATCATCTATGTCAGCGTATCAAAACTTAAGAAATAAAAATAATTTACTTTCTAACTTTCATCACAAGGATATCCATGTTTTAAGGAAGAATAATGGGATAAAGCTGCTTTATCTTCTAATGCATATCATAGACGCTTTATGATACTTTACAACTTGGAGATTAATTAATAGCGTAAGTGCCGATTGTGCAAGTAATTATTGCGTTTGGTTGCGTAAATGTGCATAATAACTATTTCATAACTGCTTTTCAAACTTGGGCCGTTTAATTCACAAATGGTGGAACCAAAAACAAGGCCCTAAATAATTCACAATTAAATAAGGCCCAAAAGTAAATCGCCAAAGGCACACTATGTTGCTTTCCTGACTTTTTTTTTAAATACAATTTTTTTTTTTTAAATTCAACAGTTGCCATTGGTTTGAAAATAATGAAATATCTGCCATTTCGGCCACTAGTAGTGGCGGAACAGATGATTTTTCATTTTTTGCAAAAATATCCCATTTGGCTGACTAAACAGGATTAATTAGTATAAAAAACAGTGTTCCGCCACTACTAGTGGTGGAACAAGCCCAATTTTTTTTTAACCAATTAACAGCTAAACAGATCTAACATATGACTAATTAACCAAAAAATTTTAAGAATTAGCATGTTCCGCCACTACTAGTGGCGGAACATACCAAAATAATTTTTTTCCCCTACCTGCAGAATATGCAGAAAATAATACTCTGTTCCGCCACCACTACTAGCGGAACAGGTGAAATCTTACCTGTTCCGCCACTATTAGTGGCGGAACATGTGAAAATAAAATTTTTTCTCCTGACTGGAGGAATGCAAAAAATAATACCCTGTTCCGCCACGAGTAGTGGCGGAACAAGTAAAATTTCGACATATATATATATATATATATATATATATATATATATATATATATATATATATATATATATATATATATATAAACGGACCCCTCATTTCAACCCGTTAAAATTCATTAAACCCAATAATTCCGACCGGTCGGGATGAGGCGATTTTTGGGTGTAAATCTTGCCAAAAAAACCAAAAATTGGTGGAGATTAAAGGAGAAAAGAGGAAATAGGAGGAAGAAAAAGAGGAAGTTAATTGATTTGGTTTTATTTTGAGTTTAGATTTAGAAATTGGTGTTGGTATTTTTTTTTTTTTTGAATTGATTGAAATTAGGGTGAAATATGTTTGAATTGATTGAAATTAGAGTGAAATATGTTTGAATTGATTGAAGTTAGGTTGATTTGATTGATTTGTTTGAATCAATTTGTTTGGAATAATTGATTGAAATTTAGGGTTTATGGTTTGTATTTTTTTATAATTTAGTAATAAGGAGAAGGAGAAGAAGAAGAAGAAGAAGAAGGAAGGTGAAGGAGAAGAAGAAGGTTAAGGAGAAGAAGAAGAAGAAGAAAATTTATTCGGTACGTATATTTTATTTAGTATTTTTATTTAAAAATTATGAAAATATTTAATAAATAATTTTCATTATTTATTAATTTGAAGAAAATATTTTTTATAATTTAAAATTAAGTAGTAATATATTTTATGTAGTATTTTTATTTCAAAAATTATGAAAATATTTAATAAATTAATTTATTATTTATTAATTTGAAGAAAATATATAACTTAAAATTAAGTAATAATATATTTTATGTAGTATTTTTATTTAAAAAATTATGAAAATATTTAATAAATTAATTTATTATTTAGTAATTTGAAGAAAATATATAATTTAAAATTCAGTAGTAATATATTTTATGTAGTATTTTTATTTAAAAATTATGAAAATATTTAATAAATTAATTTATTATTTAGTAATTTGAAAAAAATATATAATTTAAAATTAAGTAGTAATATATTTGATGTAGTATGTTTATTTAAAAAATTATGAAAATATTTAATAAATTAATTTATTATTTAGTAATTTGAAAAAAATATATAATTTAAAATTAAGTAGTAATATATTTTAAGTAGTATTTTTATTTAATAAATTATGAAAATATTTAATAAATTAATTTATTATTTAGTAATTTGAAAAAAATATATAATTTAAAATTAAGTAGTAATATATTTTATGTAGTATTTTTATTTAATAAATTAATTTATTATTTAATAATTTGAAAAAAATATATAATTTAAAATTAAGTAGTAATATATTATATGTAGTATTTTTATTTAAAAAATTATGAAAATATTTAATAAACTAATTTATTATTTAGTAATTTGAAGTAAATATATAATTTAAAATTAAGTAGTAATATATTTTATGTAGTATTTTTATTTAAATATTATGAAAATATTTAATAAATTAATTTATTATTTAGTAATTTGAAAAAAATATATAATTTAAAATTAAATAGTAATATATTTGATGTAGTATGTTTATTTCAAAAATTATGAAAATATTTAATAAATTAATTTATTATTTAGTAATTTGAAAAAAAATATAATTTAAAATTAATTAGTAATATATTTTATGTAGTATTTTTATTTAATAAATTATGAAAATATTTAATAAATTAATTTATTATTTAGTAATTTGAAAAAAATATATAAATTAAAATTAAGTAGTAATATATTTTATGTAGTATTTTTATTTAAAAATTATGAAAATATTTAATAAATAAATTTTATTATTTAGTAATTTGAAAAAAATATATAATTTAAAATTGAGTAGTAACTTATATTATTTTATTTTATATAAAGATGTCATCTGGAGCCGGTTCAAGTCGGGGCGGACCTAGTCGGACGAACAAGGGGAAGGCTCTTGATGGTTGAGCCCGAACATCTGACGTATCGTCCACTGAACACATTACAAAATAGGCATAGAACGAGGTAATTCGATGAAACGCTGGTTCCATCGAGTCCGACAGAGGGAACACTGGTTCCATCGAGTATGCCGGGGGGTTATCGGTTCAGGCAGCATTCCATATCGGTATTGTATTTAAATATGGTTCTATATATGTACTTATTCCATTATGTAAACATATTGTATTTATATATGTCGTTTAAGCAGGTGCCATGGAACTATCAGTACGAGCCGTATTTTCTGAATGCGTGTTTGTTACAGACCCTTAAGATCGGTCGTATTCCTATTGAGGCTACTATGATAAGTGCTCTGCAGGAGCGATGGAGACCGGAGACGCATACTTTTCACATGATACACGGGGAAATGACTATCACGTTGGATGATGTCTCATATTTGTTGGGGTTGCGGGTTGATGGCGAGGTACTGTGTTGGGATACCCGAGACATCAGCTGGGTAGATAAAGCGACGGAACTGCTCGGAAAACCCCCACCGGCAGATATGTTCAGAGGTGGCAGAAGAAAAAGCAGAATTTTAGTGTACAAGAAATGGTTCACGGAGAATTTTTCCGATTTGGAAAATGACGCCCCCCTCTTAAGGGTGCAACAATACTGTCGAGCTTATATGATAGCATTCTTCACCGACGTTTTGTTTACCGATACAAATGGGGATTCATATTCCCTCATGCCATTAATATTTTTAGAAAATATGAAAAATTTGCACGAGTGGGCATTTGGGAGTGTGGTTTTCGGTTATCTGTACCGAGAGCTGTGTAAAAGTACCGGTCCAAGTCGGAAAAATATGGGGGGTTGCGTGTTATTATTACAATTATGGGCATGAGGGTGACCCCCGAAAGATTGAATATGTACGAAAATCCGGATTATAACGATACGGTTGGAATGTTGTTCATTGGTGCAACTAGGAGAGACGATAGGGCGTACACTCATTTGTTGTCACGTCAGGACTTGTTCGACAGTCAACCAACAGATGAGGTGGATTGGGCACCTTACGAAGAATTCCACTCGAGACTGCCACCCATTTGTCGTGAAGAAAGAAAAACCTGCTTACTCCCTTTGCCGTTGATTTATATGTGGATTGTCAAGCGTGTTCGCCCTCAGAGGGTGATGCGACAGTTCGAATATCGGCAGAAAATCCCCCCCCCCCCCAAAAAAAAAGAGGCGCCCACATATGACGAAGAGTTGCACGACACGAAACAAGGCCGCGAAGATAATTGGCCGGAGATTCACGAGAAGTGGATTTATCTATAGGAGAGTAAATGGCTACGAGCCCGGGAGAATAGCTCGCCGCTATACAATCCCAGCAGAAATGACGCATACTTGAGGTGGTATTCTAATGCGTATGATCCGATAGTGCAGTCTCACGTTCCGAACGGTTCGAGAACGTACCGTCCTATTGTTCCGGATAAAAGAGCCGCGGTAAATATTTTGTATATAATATTTTTCGTAATATTTTCCATAATATTTTAAGTTAAAAATAATAAATATTTTTTTAAAGGCAAAAAGCATGATGGAGGGAGCTAGCATAGGATTCAAAATGTTCTTGGGAAATTGGTTCCATGGGTCTAGCAGACATAAAAGCCGGCATAAAGAAGTGGTTGGGATGCACGAAGATGTCATTGGAGAAGCTGAATGAATTTAGCGGGGGAGATGAATGGGATGTACTGAATATGACAGAGGGAGGAGAAGAAGGAGGAGGAGAAGAGAGAGGTGGAGAAGACGTCAGTCAACTCACACAGACTCAGACTCCTCAGATGATGACTCGAGCGGTCCGGAAGAAGAGAGCAGCTGAGAGACGTTAGGGTTTATTATGCTTATTATTAAGATATTTTAAATCGTATTAGGGTTTATTATGCTTATATGTGGATATGTCAGTTTATTATGATTGTTACTCAGATATTTTAAATTATTTTAGGGTTTATATTTTTTTTAGGGTTTTACAAGGCTGTTCCGCCACTATTATTGACGGAAAAAGTGAAATTTCACCTGTTCCGCCACTAATAGTGGCGGAACAAGGTGATATTTTTTGACTTTTTGCAGTCAGGGCCACGAATTTTTTTTCCGTTCGTGTTGACATTTTTTCCCCGTTTTGACAACAAGAACAGGGCCACGAATAGGTTCTGTTGTCAACGGAATAGCCAAGAATCAAACATCAAAAATAAATTTATTAAATAAAACAACGAGAAACTATAGGTTATTAAAAAAAATTATAACAAACTACAGATTCCTAAATAAAATAAAATAAACTAAGATCCAGTGTATTGGTTTCCACCTCTTCGAGTGCATTTTGGTTTAGTGTGTCCAGGTAATTTACAAACGCTGTAATTATTTCGACGACTCTCTTTGTTCATGGTGTCCATACTATTGTGGAATCGTTTCTGTTGTCTTCTACCGCGCTTCATTCTTCCGTTCGTGTTTTTTTTTTACAAGTTCATCACCAGGAACCAATGTAATATTGCAAACTTCGTTTCGTGGCACCCAATGAGCTTTGTCCTTTACAGGATAGAAAATCATTTCGTATGTTCGCCTCAGATTATCCAATGAATAACAATTATTAATGAAATGCTCGTGCGATACCCTTTTGTGCATGCAAACTGCTATGATGTGTGAACACGGGTAAGATATATATCTGGGGTTTCTGTCACCTGCAATTACCTTCGTTGAAATTCACTTCCCAAAGCTTTCCGCCTCTTCCCATACCACTACTCGTATGCCGAGGGACTGTCTGTACTTGATAGATTCCTCTGTTAAAATTATAATAAGTGACTGTATGCAAAGCAGCTTTATTGGTCCCTTTCTCCAATTTTGCCCTCAAATCAGTATCCGGCCACTTATTTTGCGTGTTAGTATCATTCTCTCCATATTTCACATGATAAGCATTGAGTTTATAAAAAGTCGCCATCACAATTGCCGTAACAGGCAGCTTTCTTATTCCTAAGAAAACAAAAATTCATTATTTCGGCATTATTACTAGTGGTTTCGCGCCACCGACGACCTTCCTCATCGTACGCCAGAGGCCATTTATTTTTCTCCAATGGCGCTAACCACTTCGTTGCCTCTTTTTTACTTAGCCTCCCAATTTTTTCCCATATTTTTTTAAATTTATATTTGTTGTGTGCTCGAACTAATGGTGTTAGCAACTGAGATACTGCTTTGTTGTTTACGTGGCTACTCAAATTTGCTTCCAAATGACAGGAGCAATAACGATGATACCCGTAAGGTTCCTTCCATTTTTCACCCCTCATTACATTTATTATTTCCGCGTGCCTATTCGAAATAATACACAAATCATTGTGATTGCCGAGTACATTATCCAAACACTTAAAAAACCACTCCCACATCTCATTTTTCTCCCTCTCAACCAAAGCAAAAGCTACAGGAAATAACTGACCATTTGGATCTTTAGCGATTGCCGTCAGTAAGGTTCCTTGATATTTTCCGGTTAGAAATGTACCATCTACTGTTAAAACAAGTTTGCAAAATTTAAAACCATAAAGTGATGGACCAAATGCCCAAAATAGTCCTTCAAATTCGGTCTCACCATTACTATTTATAGCACCAAGTTTAAATGAGTAACGAGTACCGTCATTTGCTACTTTTATTGCCGCCATATATTCAGGGAGCAAATTATAAGCATCTTTCCGACCTCCGAATAAGAATCTTAGCGCGTGTTGCTTCGCATGCCAAGCCTTCCAGTATGATATGGTATATTCTGTTGGGTTTCAGACGTGCATAACGCAGCGGAAAATAAAAATTTCGTCCAAAACCAATCCGAGGATCCGTGCGTATCGGTTAAATCAAAGAAATAAATCTTAAAGATACCTTTCGGATTACGCTTAATCCGTGACGCTCAAACCATGCGTGTTGTCCATGCGTCTCTAAACCGGTTACCGTCCTAACCGATTTTACGTCCGTCTAGGCCGTCTAGGTCGGATCGTGCGGAAGTCATCTACCGCACACACAATCGGTCTCCACTAAAACTCTCAACAAACCGTTCTCATCTTCTTAGGCCGAATAGATCACAAGCGCCGAAAGTACGAACGCCTCTACCGGTGTCCACACGAACAAACTTCTTAAAACGGGAAGAAGAACAATATATATGCTAGTAGCTTGTTCTCCTCTTGCATAAGAAAACTCTTCTTATTTTATCTCACAAAAGATGTATATAATTCCTCTCATATAATTGCACTCTTTCATTTTGTCATACAAAAAGAAAGCACCCTTTCATAATTTTGTCATACAAATTAGAAAGTATATTTTCTCTCTTTTGTCTCACAAAAGAGAATGAGAAATAATGAGAGAGAGAATAATGTGTTGTCATGTGAATTTGGAGTCCTCTATGTTCTTTTATAGAGTTGAAGAGTCATGCCACTTCACACTAAAAGATGTGTATGACATTATCCATATGCCATCATCTAGACTCTTCTAGATTACATGATCTTTTGTACTCATAGTCTTTATATACATATATATCACATCTTATCACATAAGATGACAATATATTTTGTGACATTCTTATGAAACTCATCATATAAGTCGCTAGGATATTTTGCGCCCGTTTCAGTTTGTTCTTTGTGTCTGACCTTGTAGGTTGACTTAATGTTGGTAATAGACTTGACAGTCTATAAATCATGAGCGGACCCTAGCAAGCCATCATGACTACCCAATTTAAGTGAATATCGGTGATCCGATTTACCTAATCAACAATCACGTATTTAGTCCCTTTGTCGCGCGATATCTATATCGATCATAAGGCATGTAAGACGCCATCCTTATATTAATCGATTAATATTTCTTGATCCCGAATTAAACTGAACAAGAACAAATGACATTTATAACTCTTATTAATTCATTTGAGTATGGTCATACATTTCTTCAGTTCAATTCATCAAGAGGCCTAAAGATATCTCTCTCATTTATGAGAGGAATAAATTCCGTCTTGATTGCACTCATCCCTCTACATGATTCATTGTATACCTAATCATAACCGTTATGACCACCCGGTTAAAGGCAGTGTTAGATTATATTAAAGTATAAAATTACTCATGTTGGGAACCGAGACAATCTCAGGTCAAAGGACTATAAATACTTTATGTTACAAGAATCACTAATGACGTAAAACATGTAGCATTCTTATGGCGGGTCAGTCCAGTATATGGTCTCTAACATATACCTATGTTAATGACTTGATAACTATTTATCCATGATCGGTAAAACATAATCATCAGTCAACTAATATACTAGTGTACATTTATGGCTTGTATATAAATATATATTTATATGTATCTGCAAGTATATTTGTCTCCACAAATATCCTATAAATGACCAGGGACGATTTAGAATAGCATTCATAACACTTTATAGTTTTACTATCAAAGTAACGCACTTTAATGACATAAAGCTGAATTACATATTCATGGCCTATTTTAATTATATTAAAATAACCTATACGCACATATTATATGAAATATCTTAGAATAAATATTATGTTTATTATTACAATCCATCATCTAGGTCACAAACACTTTGGCCTAGGGCATAACACCATCAATATTCATACTTCATTTTAACGGTTTCTATTATTGTTACGGGTTTAATTGCTAAATCCGCTCTAACGATATCTAGAACTAACCACCCAACAAGCGCACTGGTTAATTGTTTGTGGCCTTTTATAGCTATTTGGTGGTTGCATATGTGTGGTTGCATAAATGTTTTAATCTGCCATAATTTTTGTTTATTTATCGAAGCATGCAGCCTTCAATTACATCTGTCGGCTTCATGTCTAAGCTTGCAGCGCACAATATATCTCTTTGTCTGAACTAGCGACTTCAATTTCTCGGTGTCACATCACACTATATAATTTAATAGCTGATTGTAACTCAGATTTTGCTTCAAATTTCTGACCCTTATACAACATTCCATCCCCTTTATGCATACTACTTCCCGACATAACATCATTTCTCGCAAATTCTCACATTGAAGTATCTTCGAACTCTGCCGCCGGCGGATCACCGAAAGTCCCCACACTAACCATCTGACCATCTTCCGTATAAATAAATCCCGTCTGATGGTTCATTCCCTCCCTTTCTGCTTCACCATCTCCATATATTTCTTCTTCGTCTTCTGGACCCATTTCTGGTTTCTCATCTAATTCATTTTCATCATCTTCATCTTCTAATATCCTTCTATCAAATATCGGCAAATCGCCCTCGTAATCTTCATTATTCATTTCATTATTTACGGGTTTTAATCTCTCATTCTCATCCACATTTGTAACTACAGTTGTTCTACTACTAGTTCCTATATGAGATTCTTTACTTGGTTGTCGATTAATATATATTTCTAATTCCATACCAACACTTCTAACGCGCTCAGCAAATTGAATCAGTTGTCTGTCATTGGTAATTCTCACTGCTCTAAAATGATATTCGTCGCCGCTAAGGTAAGGATATTTACCTCGAATTAAAAGAGTATCATTAAACGACCAACCGATATTTTCACAAATTTCATAACACAATTGTACGTAATTTCTATTTATAGCTGTGCTTTCTGGTAGAACAACCGGCTCATATGGATCATAACTGCAGCCATTCGGTTTTTGAATAATCCGACCGTCGTAATATAAAAACATTGCTGAGTTATGTACCATCCTCTTTCAAATATCTACTATTTCTTTCTTCTCCCTAATCACAATAATATTTTAACAACTCAAATTACTAAATTATAAAAAAATACAAACCATAAACCCTAAATTTCAATCAATTATTCCAAACAAATTGATTCAAAAAATCAATCAAATCAACCTAACTTCAATCAATTCAAACATATTTCACTCTAATTTCAATCAATTCAAACATATTTCACCCTAATTTCAATCAATTCAAAAAAAATACCAACACCAATTTCTAAATCTAAACTCAAAATAAAACCAAATCAATTACCTTTCCTTTTTTTCTCCCTCCTATTTCCTCTTTTCTCCTTTAATCTCTACCAATTTTTGGTTTTTTTGGCAAGATTTACACCCAAAAATCGCCTCTTCCCGACCGGTCGGAATTATTGGGTTTAATGGATTTTAACGGGTTGAAATGAGGGGTTCGTTTATATATATGTCTGTTCCGCCACTAGTAGTGGCGGAACAGATTAAATTTTACCTGTTCCGCCACTACTCGTGGTGGAACAGGGTATTATTTTTTGCATTCCTCCAGTCAGGGAAAAAAAATTTATTTTCACCTGTTCCGCCAGTAGTGGTGGCGAACAGAGTATTATTTTCTGCGTATTCTGCAGGTAGGGGAAAAATTATTTTGGTCTGTTCCGCCACTAGTAGTGGCAGAAATGGCAAATATTTCATTATTTTCAAACCAATGACAACTGTTGAATTTTTTTTTTTAATTGTATTTAAAAAAAAAGTCATCTTTCCTTTCTATTCTACTCTTCTTTTGTCAATTTTTTTCTATCTGGCCAAAAAGAAAGATTAATTAAGAAAATTGTCAAATTTTCAAATTATTTGCGAAAATAGTCATTTCGCCAGGCCACTGGGCGAAATAGCCAATTTTTCATTTTTCTCACTGAATTAAGCTAAAAAATACTATTTCGCCTCATGGCTGGACGAAATAGATATTTTTTTCCCCACTGAATTAGAGCAAAAAAAAAATTGTCAGTTCCACCCCATGGTGGGGCGAAAGAGTATTTTCAGTCTAATTCAGAGGTAAAAAATGAAAACAGTGTGTTTCGTCCAGTCACGGGGCGAAACAGTATTTTTTAACTTAATTTAGTGAGAAAAATAAGAAAATTTCGTTTAGGTACTAGGCGAAATGACAATTTTCACAAATAATTTGAAAATTGTCATTTTCTTAATTAATTTTTTTTTTTGGCCCGTTCTAAAATGAAAAGTCTCTTTTGTCTCACAATTATCTTTGAATTGTCATGCTCTTATTACTTTGACACCAAGGATCTTGCGTCACTTCTTAGAAAAGTAAAATTCAAAATTCAAAACACAAAGAAAACCAAATTATATTGTTGCTTTTCTTCCTTTGAGATCTCTTGTGGCGCTAGCTAGTATAATCATCCATGTGGCTTTTCAATCTAGCATCCTGAATTCCTTATCATTGCTTTGTTCAGAATTCAGATATCTCAATAGTCAATGTCTTTGTATCTAATGTGATTTATTAATTCAACCATCAGAATGAGAGGTATTAATCAAATATAGACGCACAAATGCTACATAAACAACCACCATCAAATAACACGCATACTCTTCTCATGGCACAAGTATATAAGACGAAGAGTAGAACCCAAATTTCATAACACAAAAAAAAATTGAAAGCAATGGAGATATCCACTTTATATTTAGCATTTGCAATTCTGATGACACTATGGGCTATAAGATTTTTGGAGACAAATTGGCTGAGACCCAAGAGGATAGAGCGTGTACTAAGGGCTCAAGGCCTGAAGGGAAGCCCCTTTAGATTCCCCATAGGCGATTTGAAGGAGTTTGTGCAACTACTTGAGGAGGCTAAGACAAAACCCATGCCATTGTCTCATGATATTGCTCCACGTGTGGCTCCTCTGTTTCAACAGATGATTATGCGATACGGTATTTTTTTTTTCTCTTTGTTGTGATATATTCATTATCTTCATTATGGAATTGGATAGGATATATATAGTGGGATCAGTTGCTATAAAATTGATGTAATTTAGATATGATATTCTGAATTATTAGTTAATAATAATATACACTCAAATAAAAATATTATTATTTAGGTTCATGCGCATCAATAATTGCCGATCTTGATATTATTCTATTTTATGATGCTTCTACAGGTAAAGTATCGTTCCTTTGGCTCGGAAAAGATCCAACTATAATACTGACAGATCCAGATAGCATTAGGCATGTTCTCACCAAAAAACAAACTATATTTGTGAAGGATAAACCGACTACTTTGGCTAAGTTACTTGTAACTGGTCTCCTCGCGCATGAAGGCGAGAAGTGGGCCAAGCATCGCAGGATTATTAACCCTGCTTTCCATCTTGAGAAGTTAAAGGTAATCATACTTTGCATTTCTTTAATAGAAAACTGATTTTTCATTTAAATGCTAGTCATCACAATCTCGAAACCTGACTTTACAGTATAGTGGTCGGGATAAAAATTTGTTTATATTTAAACTCTACCATTCCTTGTTAATAGTTTTACATGTAATATTCTTTTTATATGCAGTACAATACATATTAACTATTTGGCATCTTAATTGTTGTCAGTAAACATAAGATTTTTATTTATTTTCTAATGCTAATTATATTAGCTGAAGGATAAAAATATTAAAATCATTATATGACTCTAGGACATGTTACCATCATTCTCGGCTTGTTGTGATGAACTCATCACTAAATGGGACAGGCTTCTTGGTTCGAAAGAATTTCATGAGTTGGATGTTTTGCCGGAGTTTAAAGCTTTCACCGGAGATGTCATTTCAAGAACCGCATTTGGTAGCAGTTTTGAAGAGGGACGCCGCATTTTCCAACTCCAGCAAGAGCTCGGTAAGCTGGTAGTGGAGGCACTGGTAGGGGAGGCGATTCAATATTCTTACATCCCTGGTTACAGGTTCTGAATAAATGAAAAAATCAGTTCATAATTTATTGCATGAGTTCCCGTACCTCATAAAGCTGCAATTATTGACAGCATTCCATTGGTAAATGATAATGATCATCGCCAATTATAACATTAGTTAGTACCATTGCTTATTGAAAGTCCTTGGGCATATCATTGATGGTCCACCACGGTGATAGCATCATCTATTCGGCTTTGCATTGGAAATTCACTAGTTTATTACCATGCTTAGTTGCAGTAGCGGATCTTAATAGAGACTCAGAGAGACGGTTGCCTTATATATATATATATATATATATATGGGGGCCGGTTATATTGACCCTACTTTATTTTACCCCACTTTTACCTCGTGGTTATAAAAAGCGAAAATTCAAATTTCAACCGTACGGATATAATATATATATTTTTTGAATATGTTGTGGATTAATTTTCACAAGAATCAGAATATTATATCATTGCCATCGTGTCTCATCAAAATTCATCATGTATCATCAAAACATATAAATACATATTTTGATAATACATGATCGCAATGATATAATATTCCGATTCCTGTGGAAATTGATCCACAACATGTTCAAAATATAAATATTCCATCCGTACGGTTAAAATTTGAATATTCGCTTTTTACAACCAATTTTTTCATCGGGGTAAAAGTGGGGTAAAATAAAGTGGGGTCAATATAACCGGCCCCTATATATATATATATATATATATATATATATATATATATATATATATATATATATATATATTACTATATTTTTGTATAGAATTGAAAGTTATGTATAAACCACCTCTCTAAACTTTTTGTGCCTTTTCTATTACGGTCTCCCAAGAATTTTTGTCAAAATCCGTCATTGCTTAGTTGTCAGCAATTTCGTCAACATTTTTTTATCGGTGATAGTTGCTCACGGTCAACGAAAGTAATCTTAATTTGTTGTACACATGAGATGACATTGACACAAATAATTTTCTATCTAGTTACCTACCGACAAAGAAAAACAAGCGGATTAAAGAGGTAAGTAGGGAGATTGATGCCATCTTGAGTGTCATGATTGAGCAGCGTGAGAAGGCAATAAGAAAGGGAGAGGCTACGAGCAACGATCTACTCGGCATCCTCCTAGAGACTAATATTCGAGACTCACGTGCCATGACTACAAAAGAAGTGATTGACGAGTGCAAGCTATTTTACATTGCTGGGCATGATACAACCACTGCTTCCCTTACATGGACTCTGATTTTGCTGAGCATGTATCCGGAGTGGCAAGAGAAGGCGCGAGATGAGGTCATGCAAGTTATTGGAAAATCATCGCCTGATTATGATGGAATCAGCCGAGTAAAGATTGTGAGTTTTGATTCATTTTTTTATTTAGGAATTTTGAAAATGGAAAGAAATCATTGAGGTAAATACGTTCATATAGCTGGGGTAGGCCTCATTTGCATAGTAATTATTGAACTTGAATCAGTTATCATCAACTACAATAAATGATTTCATTGAAGAAATAATTGTTCTTTCAATACTAACGACACTTTCGTCTATAGGTGACCATGGTATTGAATGAGGCTATACGACTGTACCCCCCTGTGAATTTTAACGAACGAGTAACCTCTGAAGAGGTAAAACTGGGAGGGATCACATATCCCGCAGGTGTTCACCTTTTGTTACCATTCTTATTTGTGCAACGTGATCCAGAATTTTGGGGTCCTGATGCGGGCGAATTCAATCCAGAAAGATTTGCGGAAGGGATCTCGAAGGCGTCGCTTGTCCCTGGTGTCTTCCTTCCATTCAGCGGAGGTCCTAGGGTTTGCATCGGCCAGAATTTTTCTATGCTCGAGGCTAAGTTGTGCTTGGTAAGGATTCTTCAACACTTTAGATTTGAGCTTTCCCCGACGTATGCTCATGCGCCTGCTGAAATTATAACCATGCAACCACAATATGGAGCTCAAGTCATTATTCATCGTATATGAGATATTCATAGTATGGATAATCAGTGAAAATTGTCTTTTTTTAATTTATTTATGAGATATTCATAGTACGAATAAACATTGACAATCGTCATTTTATTTATTTATTTGCACTATATTTGTTGACTTATTTATTTGCACTATATTTGTTGACGTAGCTGGAATAAGTTTGATACAATCGAATAAATTCTTTGACTCTGGAAATTTTTCAAAATTGGAATGGTAGGATAGGTTGTGATAATGACAAGATTGTTACAAGTAAATAATTCAAGTATAAAACTTCTAATATTTACAAAATAGTCCATAGAACTTCAAAGAATTATCAAATAGTCCATAAAATTAACCAAGCACGATACAAATTAACAGAAAGTCCACAAGCTACTAAAATTGACACCAGTAATGTTATGTATATAATTATATGGAGAAATTTAGTTGATATTATATTAGGATTACCTAACACACACCATAATCACAAGAAGCAAAGCACCAAAATCCAACAAACAATTTACTCCAGATCACTCATCCATCCAGTCTAAACCAATTACTCCAAACCACCTCTAAAGAAAGAGAAAAATAAGGACAACACACCCCCTAAAAATTATGCCACTATGACAAAGACATATCAAACCTACACGCCAAACAAGCCCCAAAGCACCAAAACTACAACGATTCCCAGCTGAAACTATATACCCTCTTTTATCCGAATCTGGCCCGGCAGCAGGAGGCGCTGCCACGTTCGGTGCAACACCGGCAAGCTCCACTCTCCCAGCACCACCTGGACCAAAAATCTCTTTTGGCAAGAGCACCTTTGAAACCGCAAAAACCGCCACTGGATTCTGATCAAACACCGTCCGAGTAATTGATGCTTGTACCAGCCCAGTACCGATTGAAACTGAACCGTTAATTCTAGTAATGTTCAGCGTGTAAAGACCTGCCGCGGTGTCCTCTGTTGCCACTGTTGGCTGAGCCGGGTTTACGATAGATTGGAGCGAACCGAGCGGGTAGTACGAATGAAGAGCGTGGGACTTGAGTACGAGTGCCTTTTTATCGGCCGGGAGTGATCTGAATTTCGAGTTTTGTTCACCGCTAGCAAATGCGAGATCAGTAGGTACAAAAACAGTAATCCCCACTCCGTGCTCGTATCCTTCGAACTCGGTTGAAACTCCAGATGCCTCGAGCATCGACGCAGCTACATTGAAATCATGGGCGTCAAGCAAAACTTTTGTTATGTTCACAGCTGGTGACGAAGGAGGGCTCGTCTCAGACGCAGCCAGGTCGAATCCAAAAGGGACCAACAAAGAATCTACTGCCAGAATACTAAGATTGTAAGGAAACGCTGCAACCTGAGCTAGGACGGTAGCGTTAGAAGGAGAGAAAGGAGCCGGCGAAGAAGCAACCGTCGAAAATGGCGTACTAGTTAAGTTAAGCGAGCCGTAATTCGAGCTGGCCCGGCCTGTGGTTTGATACAGAGTTGTGACGAGCTTGCCGTGGGAGGGAAGGTGGCGGAGGTCGGATTCAGAGAGGTAGTCCAAGAGAATGTGGTAGCGGAGCACGTCGGAAATGTCGGAGGAGGAGGAGAGGGAGGAGGAGCGGAGGAGGAATTTGTTGGGCACGGCGAGGAGGGTGAGTGAGGAGCGGGAGGAGAGCTCTGAGGGGATGGACGTGGAAGAGAGGAGCCGGGAGAAAGTGGAGAGGTCAGGGTAGGAGGAGAGGATGGTGGAAATGTGAATGGACGTGGTAGGGTTTAAGAAACAGAGGAAGAGGAGGAGAAAGAAGATTGGGGACATTTTCTCCTTGGCGGTGCAGTGGCAGGGTTTTTTTTCAGTACTTTATTGAAGCGTTGGACCACCAAAAAGACAAGTTTGGACTAACCAGATTAGTATCTCTATTCTCCTTTGGTGGTGTCTATCGGGTAAACATTATGGTGTTAATTTAAATAGTTGAGTTATCCAGAAATATTGCAAGGAAGGTGTTTGATGAAATTCCGGAGTGAGTTTATTTTTTCCTGACAGTGCTGAGCACCTAAAAGGGTAACTGGGCGTATGGGGGCCAAACATGAAAATTGGTGAAAATATAATTACAACCATAGATAAATAATATTTAAAACATTCCATGTTAATTACAGCATTGGACTCATGATCAAACCAATCCAAACTAAATTGAAATTCAGACTTAGAGTTTTACATTATTATGTTAATATTATGTCTCTATTTTCTCTGTATCTTACGAACAATGAGTTGTGCACCGAATTGTGGGCGCAACATAAGAACAGTGTGAGGAGCATGAGCATAAGAAGGCGAAAGCTCAAAATAGAAATGCTGAAGGATCCTGACCAGGCATATTTTAGCTTCGATCATTGCGAAATTTTGGCCTATACAAGTACGCGGACCGCCCCCAAATGGAAAGAAGGCGCCTGGTACTTTCGATGCCTTTGAAATGCCCTCAAAAAATCTATTTGGGTTGAATTGATTGACGTCTGGACCCCATAAATCAGAGTCATGGTGTATAGCGAGAATAGGCAGCAGAAATTGTACATCAGACGGAAAGGTAAAACTTCCCAGTTCCATGGTTTTGTATGTCTCTCGTACAAGAGCTATCGCAGGAGGGTAGAGCCGTAATACCTCGTATAAAATCATGGTCACCTACGAAATGAATTGAGATAATGGGATGTCAAAAACATTACTTGCAAAATGAGAACTGCAAACAACTATAGCTTTAATTTTTTTTTTTTCTTCCTAAATCAGTGTTCTAAAGATTAAATTTCAATCAAAATGGGAGAACATAGTGAAATGTATTGGCATACAAGAGGTCACCAGACAAGAAAAAAGAATACCAGTATACCAATTACCACGCACGCTATTATTATGCTATTTCAGTATCTTTTTTCTTACTTTTCTTAGTTACTTATTATCTCATCTCATGCTTCTACGTTTCCCCTTTCTAGTCATTAATAAATATTGATCATTAGTCACTTGGAAGAGTAAGTGATCGTGTATTAACCTATATCGATGTTATATGATTTTCTGGCAAACAAACTTACAATTTTAAGTCGATTTAAGCCATCGAAGGTGGGCTTGGCTTTCCCAAAGATCTCCATGACCTCATCCCTAGCACGTGTTTGCCACAAAGGATGCATACTCAGCACAATAAGCGTCCATGTCAGCAAAACTGACGTTGTCTCGTGCCCCGCAAAGTAGAACAGCTTGCATTCTTCTATAATTTCTTCTATAGTTAAATTGCTTTTGGCGGTTCCTCCTGATGAATTAACTTCTTGCTCTTTCATGTTCATTTCTAAGAGCAAGCTTAGCAGATCATCGCTTCCTTGTCCGCCTTTGATGATAATCTGTTGTCTTTGCTCAATAATGTTCCTTAAGAGTGATTCCACCTCTTTCCTTATTTCCTTGATTAGTCTGTTATTCTTTGTCGGCAAATATCTATGCCACATTGATTAAGGTCAGTAAATAGTATTGTCTTTAAATCTTCAATTTCAGATAGGTAAAATATCTTCATGGCATTAGTATAACAGTTAACATTAAATTATCAGATAAAGATAAAAAGTACCTATAAAAAGGGATATAAGCACTATTGCCAGCCTTCATGAATCCACTGACTATCTCTGCCTGTTTATATTGGAGTTGGAAAATGCGACGCCCATCTTTGTAGCTACTCCCGAATGCAGTACGGGAGATGGCATCTCCTGTTAAACTTTGGAACTGGGGCCAAACATCCAATTCACAAGAATTTTCAGAGCCAACGGCATTATCCCATCTTGCTATCAATTCATCGCAACATATTAAAAATGCTGGTAACATGCTCTGAAACAACAAATTATTGATAATTAAAACAATATTATAACAAATAGAGATGATATGTGGATGTTTATTACTGATTCCATAACCAGGCATGTAATGTTACTACATTTCATTACTAAGCCAAATAATAGGCCCATTGGTACTCAAAATTTAGGAGAAAAAGAATAAGCCTCACACAAAGGTTTGTTGACTCAACTTTTTCCGTATGAAATGTAAGGCTGATCGTCGATCGTAGTCTGATTTGCTATTATTACTATCTAATTATACGTACTGAATGTGCAAAAACAAAATATGAAAACATTATTTTACCTTTAATTTTTCAATATGAAATGCAGGATTGAGAATCCTCCTGTGTTTGGCCCATTTTTCTCCTTGGAAGGATGATAGTCCTCTCGCAAAAGCATTCCCAGGGTTCATTTTCATCTTCTGAAAATGGCCAAACTTGTTTGACAAAACTTGTTTCACTAGCTCTGGATCCATTATAATCACTCTAGGATACGGCCCGAACCACGTAAATGACATCTTCCCTGAAAGATAAAATAAATCACTATTTCATTTCTATTGATACTATTTAGTTTGGTGCTTAAACTGTTAGAATTTTGGAGTTAATTCTTTTAGCTTATGACTTCTTCATTTAACTTTATAATGAAATTTTGGATTTAATTTACCATACATGCACAGAATATACTGAGATTTGTTTGAATGAAATACTCACATGACAATCAAACACAATACATATGGTTGCAAAATCTAGTACGGTATTAAATTCTTTTTTGCAATAATTTTCTATTAAATAAATGTTAGTTCAACCAACAAACGACTTAATTAATAATAATGCTAAGGAATTAATTGTGTCACAAATAGTTTCTATTTCTGAATTAGCATACCATCGTCTATGATTCCTTTATTTTCATTTAGTTTTGTTTTCTGTGTAGCAAATGTTTCGATTGATCTTTTGTAACATTATTTCTTTAAATTATCCCTAAGTGCAAGGCATGATCTTGCCTTAGTTTTAAAAATAATAAATTACATCTCTATACTAATAATATAAATAACCAATATTTATCTTTGTTTTATTTTTCTTCTTATTCAAAATTCTAACTTTTCTTACCCAACTCATTAAAAAAATTATAACTTCTCATAGCGATGCCCAGTGCACATACCATATCGCTTGATGGTATAGTGAAGAATTGGGTCGACACGATGAACAATATCATGAGAGAGTGGCATAGGCATCGATTTGGCCTCCTTGGTGAGCTGTTTTGTTTCCTTAAGATCGCCAGACGGAAAGTGATATGCGTTTCCCTTGAATCCCTGAGCTTGAAGAGTCTGCTCGAGCCTTTTCGGTCTGAACCATGTCCATATCACATATCTGGTTGCCCATATCACGAGCACCAACAAAGCCATCATTCCTGGTAGATAACCCATGATCTCTCCTTTAGTTTCAACCTTCATCTCTCTCCCCCTGAGCTGCTATATATGTGAATGTTTTTTAGACTTTTTAATGTGTTGAGATCCAATAGGATAAAGATCTATATAATAGCATACGCTGAGGTTGCCCCATCCAGTAAAATAATTTTGGCCAACTAGCTTTCTTAGCTTGCTATATAAGTGAATGAGGCTTTCTACTATACCCCTTAAATGCCCCCATTCGCCCTTAATATGATAAGCTATTTTGTCCTTTAATAATAAGTGAGTCTCATAAATATATAAAAAAATAATTTTTGTGAGCCTCACTTATCATTAAAGAACAAAATAACTTACTACATCAAGGGAAAATTGGGACGTGGGCGGGAGGTTTTTCTAAGTGAATAGGATTATCTAATGTTGAGCCCGAATGGGTAAAAGGATGCCCATCAAGTAGAATTATAATAACATACTAAGGATGCCCATCCAGTAGAATTATATATATATTTTTTTAAATAGAGTAGAATATTTTTCAAAGACTACCTTTCTTTGCTTGCTATTTACTATGTACAATTTTCTTATGTTGCTACTCAGATGACACGTGTATTTTTCTGAAACTTTTTGTAGGCTTTTCTATGTAATCTTTGATGAAAGGAGGACTTTTTTTTTTTTAAATACAATTTTTTTTTAAAAAAATTCAATAGTTGTCATTGGTTTGAAAATAATGAAATATATGTCATTCCCGCCACTAGTCGTGACGGAACAGATGATTTTTCAATTTTTGCAAAAATATCTCATTTGGCTGACTAAACATGATTAATTAGTATAAAAAACAGTGTTCCGCCACTACAAGCCCAGTTTTTTTTACCAATTAACAACTAAACAGATCTAACAGATGACTAATTAACCAAAATTTTTTAAGAATTAGCCTGTTCCGCCACTACTAGTGGCGGAACAGACCAAAATAATTTTTTCCCCTGACTGAAAATACATAGAAAATAATATGATGTTCCGCCACTACTACTGGCGGAACAGGTGAAATTTTACCTGTTCCGCCACTATTAGTGGTGGAACAGGTGAAAATAATTTTTCCCCCTGACTGAGGAATGCAAAAAATAATACCGTGGCGGAACAGGTAAAATTTCACTTGTTTTGCCACACAGCTCTCGGTACAGATAACCGAGAACCGCACTCCCAAATACCCACTCGTGCAAATTTTCCATATTTTCTAAAAATACTAGCAGTGGCGGAACAGGTAAAATTTCACCTGTTCCGCCAGTAGTAGTGGCGGAACATCATATTATTTTCTATGTATTTTCAGTCAGGGGAAAAAATTATTTTGGTCTGTTCCGCCACTAGTAGTGGCGGAACAGGCTAATTCTTAAAAAATTTTGGTTAATTAGTCATCTGTTAGATCTGTTTAGCTGTTAATTGGTAAAAAAAAAATTGGGCTTGTTCCGCCACTAGTAGTGGCGGAACACTGTTTTTTATACTAATTAATCTTGTTTAGTCAGCCAAATGAGATATTTTTGCAAAAAATGAAAAATTATATGTTCCGCCACTACTAGTGGCGGAAATGACAAATATTTCATTATTTTCAAACTAATGATAACTGTTGAATTTTTTTTTTAAAAATGGTATTAAAAAAAAGTCTGAAAAGAGTAGATTAATGACCTATAATTTGTAAATCGGTTTGGGCCTCTCTTTGTAACGAACCTAAAGATATATCAACAATATAAAATGACATGCAATACTACAAAAATTTATATCATTAAGTACAAAAGGTATATCATTAATAACAAAAGGTCTGCAAAGAATAATAGAATTTGACGGATGATAATCGGATCGTATGGTTAAATTCAACATGCGTGTTAGAAGGTTTAACGTAGGCCAGCGCTGTGAGTGTGGAGTCTTATTTTATTGGGTTGCTTTAAATAGTTAATGTGTAGATGGTGCGGATGATTTATAAGTGGGTGGTGTGAATAATTTCTCTAATACTATTATGGCTAGTCGGTGGCAAATATAAGTGATAAATCGTTTGTCTAGCAAGAATTTCCTGTTCAAGCTATCTAAATTAAGAAGGAAACTAGCCAACTAGGCTGCAAGAAAATTTGTTAATTCATTTTATTTTCCTTAATTAGGAAGAAGCGCACAACATAAGCATGGAACAGTGAATCCTTTTGAAAACCCATGTACACAAATTCTATTGAAAATCCTTATCTCGCGAAAACATTATTAGGTAGGTAGAAAATAAAAACTCGTCTACAGTACTCCACATTGATAAATTTATTTAAATCAGACGGTCCATATTAAATCTAAAGTGGAACTAATACTCTTTTTTTATTTTAAAAATATGTGAAAAAGAATAAATCATCTTTCTAAACTGTTTCCTTCGTTCATTTCTATTTTCACCGTTTATCTCCTCTTCAATTCAAGTGCTTCTTCTACCTCTCCTAACTCGCTTTACAGTTCTCTTTTTTCAACTCGACTCACGACAACTAGATCAATTACTGCTCTATCAAATTCTTATTCATATATCATTATAAATATTAATATGATATGCTTGTTCAATTATGATGGCTGTTGATTCATTCACTATGCATAATTGAATTTTGAGAATTCATATATTTAATTAAAAAAGAACTAGTCCATTTTTCTACAAATAAACTAACTTTTTAGATCTATAAGTAAGTATTATTAATAATAATATGTTATGAATAATGAATATATAATAAATTGAATTGTAGCCAAAGATTTAGAATTTTTCAACATGTAATAATGTAAAGACTAGGACAAAGATATCAAACAAAAGAAGAATTCAAAAGAATCTTCAATCAAATAAGTTCAAATACATTTTTTTTTTTTTTTTGCTTGGAAGCTTAAAGACTTGATTTAAAGTATGGATTAAAGAGACAAAACAAATATAAAAAATAAGACAATAATTCTTTCAAATCTGAATAATAGAGAGATATTATGATGAGCATTTATTATTTGAATTTAAATTTCTTTTTTAGCTTATTTGATTGACACACAATAAGAGTGTTGTTTTGATGTGAGAGAAATAAATTTAATGGAGAACACCTTGAATAAATGAAATAGAGAGGAAATAAAATGTGTATATTATGGAAATGGGTAAATTTCATTGTAAGTCACTCAACTTTAAAAAATAACCAAAGAAGTCACTTAATTTTCAATTGTTTCATAGAGATCACTAAATTTTCAAAAATTATCAAATAGGTTACCCAACTTTTAATTATTATAGGTCACTCAACTTTTAAAAAATGACCAAATAGGTCACCCGGTTAATTGAAATTTAAGTGACCTATTTAATTATTTTTGAAAGTTGAGTGACTTATAGGGGACACTTGAAAGTTGTGTGACATATTTGATAAGTTTTAAAAGTTGAGTGACTTGTAGGGTACAATTGAAAGTTGTGCGACTTATTTAATAATTTTTGAAAGTTAAATGACTTATGGTGAAATTTATCCTTATGGAAATAAATTAAAGACTAAATCTTCTAATTAACATTTTATATACCGAAAACGCCCTTACTAATTCAAGGGTCTCGATTAGATCTTGAAATCATTAAATTAAAAAAATGGAGTACTATAGACGAGCTCATGGAGCTCATCTACAGTACTCTACGTTGATACATTTATTTAATTGTTTATTTAGATCAGACGGTCCATATTAAATCTAAAGTGGAGCATAGTAGATTTTTTTTTTTTTTTTAAAAATATATGAAAAATGGTAAATAAGTAATTTCATCTTCCTAAATCGTTTCCTTCGTTCATTTCTATTTTCACCATTTATCTCCTCTCCAATTCAAGTGCTTATTCTCCCTCTCGTAACTAACTTTACAGTTCCCTTCTTTCAGCTCGACTCACGGCAACTGGATCAATTACCGCTCTATCAAATTTTTGCTAATATATTATTATAAATATTAATATCGATATGCTTATTCAATTATGAAGGTTGTTGATTCATTCACTATGCATAATTGAATTTTGAGAACTCATATATTTCATTAAAAAAAGAATTAGTGAATTTTTCTACAAATAAACTAACTTTTTAGATCTATAAGCAAGTGTTATTAATAATAATATTTTATGAATAATGAATATGTAATAAATTGAATTGCAGCCAAAGATTCAGAATTTTTTAACATGTAATAATGTAAAGACTAGGACAAAGATATCAATCAAAAGAAGAATTCAAAAGAATCTTCAATCAAATAAGTTCAAATACATTTTTTTCTGCTTGGAAGCTTAAAGACTTGATTTAAAGTAGTGGATTAAAGAGACAAAATGGATATGAAAAATAAGGCAAATGATTCTCTCAAATCTGAATACTCCCTTTCACATCAAGAAAAGCTGGTTGAACTTCTTAGGGACCAAAAGATTGCTATTGGATGGACATATAAAGAGATATTAGAATGAGCATTTATTATTTAAATTAAATTTTTTTTAAGCTTATTTGATTGATACAATAAGAAAAACAGATTGTGTTGTGCTGATGTGAGAGAAATAAATTTAATGGAGAACATCTTGAATAAATAAAATGGAGGGGAAATAAAACCGGTATATTATGGAAATAAATTAAAAGCTAAATCTTCTAATTAATATTTTATATACCAAAAATAACTCTATTAATTCAAGAATCTCGATTAAATCTTGAAATCATTAAATTGAAAAAATAAAGTACTATCGATGAGCTCAAAAAATAAAATAAGAGAACATCAGCACTTGGCATTGTTAGGCAATTGCCTCTGCCGTAAGAAGAACAAATTCCATCCCTTCTATTGTGCAACCGAAGTATTCCTTTCATACTATATTAATGTATTGGTCATTAAAGAGTTAGGTTTATGCCAAAATAGGCCAAACCAAACCGTGTACTAGCCTTGTATCTTTCTTAGAAAAAGGACATTGTTCCAGAAAAATACTCCAACCCATTTTCTTTCAGAAATTTGTCCCGCTGCGCATTTTTCAGTGACAGTGTTTATACCGGCAATATTGAGTTGGTATGAGATGGAATGTCCCAATGAATTCATTGAGGTAATTTCCATCCTTTCTCTAAGCATACAATTGTCCATTAATCTCGTTGTTAGGTCGGCATTGATATCTCACTTGAATCACTACCTCATCTATCCTCCTGAGGAGAGGAGTGGTTTCAAATCAGTTTCTAACTCGTACGTCATGCGAGTATTATTATAGTATAATTTTTTATTTAATGAAGTGTGATGGATACTAATATTAGATTTAAGTTTTGGTTTCCAGCATAACCAAAATAATATGACAACATTGCAAATCAAAATATGCTCAAAATATATAACACGTATTGTTTGTAAGGCCGTCCCTTTTCATATTTAATCAAAGAGACTACAATTTAAAAATTGCAATTATTAAATTTAATCTTTTAAATTTAAAATAAATTAATTATTTTTCTGGTGCAGAGCGAGGATACCCTCTAATTATTCTAACTTTTTTGTACACAATAAACAAATGCAATATTCACCATTTTTCAATAAACAAACACAATATTTGCCATTCCATATGCTACGTATTTGCTGATATAAGAAAAGGATGCACGGAAAAAAAATTGCAAAAGAAAAGAGTCATACTTCAAAATCGATCTTCAATTCTTCATTACATGAACATATGCTAATGACCAAACAAAACCAAATAAGATCTTGGTATTTTGGTTTACCTTATTACAATATCTACAACTAATTATCTATACTTTACTAATAATGAGTGGCGCACCAAACTGCGGGTGCAAAGTGAGAACAGTATAAGGGGTGTGTGCATAAGAAGGCGAAAGCTCAAATGAAAATTGCTGAAGGATCCTAACCAAGCACATCTTGGCTTCGATCATTGCGAAATTTTGCCCTAAACAAATTCGCGGGCCTCCTCCAAAAGGAATGAAGGCGCCTGGTACTAACGATGCCTTTGATACTCCCTCAGAAAACCTATTTGGGTTGAATTGACTGACGTCTGGCCCCCAAAAATCAGCGTCATGGTGTATGTAAAGAATTGGCAGCAAAAATTGTATGCCGGGTGGAAATGTATAATTTTCCAATTTCATGGTTTTATATGTTTCTCGCGTTAGAAAGGTTGCTGCAGGGTAGAGTCGTAATACCTCATACAGAATCATAGTCACCTATAAAGTTGAAAAAATTTCAGGTGGTAATCACAATTACTAAAGCGGACCAAAAGTCAAATGGATCTTGTTGGTTATATTTTTACAGATTTTCCTTGTTACTTTCTCTGTCATTTATGATCACCTCTCTTGCTCCTCTATCTCCTTTCTATTCTTTGGATCCAAAAAGCAAATATTTGAAAAGGAAAAAACTTAACCGGATTTCATCGAACTACCGGTTATGGTATTCTTCCATAAAATTGTTCATTCTTAGGAGGAAAATGAAAAAACTTACAATTTTGAGTTTGCTTAAGCCTTCAAAGGTGGGTTTGGCTCCCCCAAAAATCTCTAAGACCTCATCCCTAGCACGCGCTTGCCATGTAGGGTGCATACTCAACGCAATTAGTGTCCACGTCAACAACACTGCTGTCGTCTCCTGCCCGGCGAAGTAGAACAACTTACATTCTTCGATAATATCTTCAATAGTCAGACTGTTTTTGGCGATTTCTCCTGAATCCACTTCTTGGTCTTTCATGTTTAGTTCTAAGAGCAAGCCTAGTAGATCTTCACTTCTCTGTTGGCCCTCAATTATAGCATGTTGTTTCTTTGCAATCAGGTTTCTTAAGATTGATTCAACCTCATCACTTGTTTCCTTCATTAGCCTGTTGGTCTTTGTAGGCAGATATCTATGAGCATTTCCAAGAAATTGAGAGATCAGACTAACTGTTCATCTAACTTGAGGATAGCATTAAAATCATTCAATAAAAGGCAGAAAGTACCTATAAAATGGGACATAAACACGACTAACAGCCTCCAGGAATAATTCTGCTTGCTTTTGTTGAAGCTGGAAAATGCGACGCCCTTCTTTGTAGTTACTTCCAAATGCGGTACGTGAGATGGCATCTCCTGTTAAACTCTGGCACTCTGGCCAAACATCCAATTCACCAGAATTTTCAGAACCGATAATACTGCCCCATCTATCAATTAGTTCATCGCAACATATTTGAAATGCCGGAAACATGCTCTGAAACAACAAAGTACTGATAATTAAAACAATAAGACATCAAATTTATGAAAAATTCATTTCTAGGCGAAACAATATACCCCATAACCAAAACTAAAGAACTCTTATAATTGGAGGCAGTTTTTATAATTTTACAAAATGTTTAACCTTATTATTGACCCAGTATTACTTCACCCTATATACTAAGTGTACAAAACAAAAAAAATAGAAGGCTTACTAAAATTCTACGCTACCTTTATTTTTTCGATATGAAAAGCAGGGTTGATGATTCTCCTGTGTTTGGCCCATTTTTCTCTTTCATAGGTTGCTACTCCTCTAGCAAGACCTCTACCAGACGGGTTTATATTCGGCTTTTGGAAATGTCCAAATTTGTTTGATAAAACTTGTTTTACTAGCTCTGGATCCCTTAGAATTACCCGAGGGTACGGCCCAAACCACATAAATGATATCTTCCCTATAAGATAAAAAAATATTTCAACATTGACATAAATGATATTATTTCAGTTTGAAATTGTGAAAATCGTGGAGTAGATCATTTATATATATATTATAACATTTTCATCCAAATTGAATTCCTTAAAATTAGAACACAAAATATTAATAACATCGGAGAAGTCTTTGCTAAATGAAACACTCGGCATGATATTAAAATAATTTATTGTGTTTTGTATTCAATTACTAGACTATAGATATATTGAGACAAGTTTTTTTGAATGCTATAATTTCTCCAAGTTCGTTCAGTCACATGATGCCCATTCAGAATCAGGTCCATGACCAATAAACAAACCCTTGAATTTACCGTGGCATAACAGATTACTTATAAAATGCCCTTATGATAAAGACTTAAAATGTACATACCATATCGCTTCATGGTATAATGAAGCATCGGGTTGACACGAGGAGTGATATCATGAGAATGAGGCATAGGCTTCGATTGGACCTCCTTAGAGAGTCGTGCCATTTCCTTGAGATCACCAGCGGGGAACCGGTATGGATTTCCCTTGAGTCCCTGAGCCCGAAGAATCTTCTCGAATCTTTTCGGTCTGAACCAGGTCCAGATAAGAAATCTAACAGCCCATACTGCGAGCATCATAATAGCCAATAGCCCTAGTAGATAACCCATGATTTCTTCTTTGATTTCAACTCCCATCTCACTGCCTCCCTCTGTCTCTCTGTAGTTGCTATACTAGTGAGTGTTTTTGCTTTTAGCCTTTTGGGGCCGTTTAATGTTGAGCTCAAATGGGTAAGAGATGTAATTGGCTTAATAAGGCTGCACATCCAGTGGAATCATTTCGGTAGAATATATCTACAATTCCGGATTGTACAAATTGATGAACTTTGCATTTTGAAGGAAATTGATGTTCTTTTGAAATAACGAATTGTAGGAAAAGCCATCCAAACAAAACTGCTTCTAGATGAGTTGAAAACAAAAGATGATATCAGTGCAGACGTCATGCTTTTTGGATAAAGTCTTTCTTCCTTTGTCCTGAAACTTTGAGGAAAGAGACACCGTTGAATTTCTTACTATTGGTCATTGTGGGTAACCCCTTGATTGGTTGTTCCCTGAAACCCTGCTGATTTTTCTTTTTTTTTTTTGGAAGGGAAATAGACCCAAACTAGTTACAAGCTTTACATTGTTTCAGAGAGCCCTGTTATGTTTTACAACTCTATAGTTAACCCACTTTTAACCTAACACAAAATAAAAAATTCGTCCTCTCAATATCTGGTCCTATTACAATTTCTAAATTCTCCCTTATTACTTTGCTGAATCACTCCCCACTTGCCAACCACTCTTGTTGTAGTACTTGCCGATGTCGTGCTTCTATCTGATGGATTCTGATTGCTTCCTCTTTGAAAGTTCTTTTGTTTCTCGCTAACCAAATTGCCCAGTATAGGCTCCACCATCTTGTATCCCATACTCGTATTTCCCATTTATCTGGTTTTCTATTAACCCACCAGCCTTCTAGGATAGAACTTGTAGCATTTGTTGGGTCTGTAGGGTATAGGTTTCGAAGTGCTCGGCATCGTAAGAATAGGTGAGTTGATGTTTCGAGTTCTTATATTATATCCTAAAATATAATATTCAGGCAACCTCTGTCTTATAAAAATTACAAATATTATATCCTAAAACCTCATCTCTCTTTCTTCTCTCAAATAAGTGAAAATCTTATATCCTAAAAATTTCCCAGATCAATATAATTTCTTCTCCTCCTCCACAATTTCCCCAAACGGACTCGTAAATTATTTTTTGTACTTCAAAGCCCATACCCTAAACGGCCTCTTACATTTTCTCTTACTTCAAAGCCCGTAAACAAAACGGGCTCTTAGACAAACCAAAGAAAAAAAACAACATAATCACCAAAAACCTTCAGACCTCCATGAACGAACGTTCCCTCAAACAAGTCCCAGCCAGCACTATACAATACAATTACACAAGTCGACTATTCTTTTCTCCAACACTCCTTCTTCCTTCCTCCGCCATGCTTCTCCATCTCATCTTCCTTCTCCTCGTTCCTTGCCTCGCCTCCGCCTGGAAAAAAGACGAGTTCCGCTCCTGTGACCAAACCCCCTTCTGCGCGCGCGCCCGCTCCCACTCCCCTCACTCCCTCCCTCCCCTCTCCCTCTCCTCCCTCTCCCTCTCCCTCTCCGATGGATCCCTCTCCGCGCGCCTTAAATCCGCCTCCGCCCCGCGTGATCTCACCCTCCGCCTCTCCGTCTACTCCCCCGGCGCCCTCCGGTTAGAGATTGATGAGGAGGAGGAGCCGGGGAGGCCGAGGAGGTTTAGGGTGCCCGATGTGCTGATCCCGGGTGTCGAGGATGGATTGAAGCTGTATTTATCTGGATTTGAGTCTGATGCGAGGTCTGGCGTGAGTGAATTTTATTTGCCTAACGGATTCGTAGCTGTTGTGCATCATGACCCGTTTCAGATCCAGGTACCCATTTTGTTTGGCAAAGAAATTTACTGTGTTTAGCATTTGAATTAAGCTATTCTACAAACTAAACAACTCAAATCGATACTGAATCACTACCAAACATCAAACAAACCGCTATTCTGTCTTTTCGAAGCAGTTTCCTGTGTTTATCAGCTGAATTACTCTGTACTAGAAAATAACTGATGTTGATAATGAATACAGCTTTTGTTTAATCTATACTAGAAAGTAATCATTTCCAGTAATTCACTCAAATTGATACTGAATACAAACTGTAAGTACTAGATAATCACACTACCAAACTTCAAATCTTTGTCAGGTCATCCGAGCGTCCAATCGCGAGCCGGTCCTCTCCTTCAACTCGCACGGCCTCTTCGATTTCGAGCAGATCACCTCCAACAAATCCGAAGAAACCAACTTCGAAGAAAGATTCCGTTCGCACACGGACACTCGACCGCGCGGGCCCCAATCCATCTCCTTCGACTTATCCTTCCACAACGCGGATTTCGTGTACGGAATCCCAGAACACGCGTCCACCTCTCTCTCTCTCCGCCCGACGCGCGGGCCCGGTACCGACCACTCAGAGCCGTACCGGCTTTTCAACCTGGACGTGTTTGAGTTCTTACACGATTCGCCGTTCGGTTTGTATGGATCCATCCCCTTTATGCTCTCTCATGGTGCTACCGGTTCCTCTTCCGGATTCTTCTGGTTGAATTCCGCCGAGATGCAAATTGACGTTCTTGCCCCTGGCTGGTCTGAGTCCCAAAATTCAAAAACTATTAACACCCATTGGATGGCAGAAGCCGGTATGGTTGACGCGTTTTTCTTTGTGGGGCCGGGTACAAAAGACGTTATTAGTCAATACGTGAGTTTGACCGGTACGCCAGCCATGCCTCAACAATTCTCAATCGGGTACCATCAGTGCAGGTGGAATTATAGAGATGAAGAGGATGTTGACCAGGTTGACTCAGGGTTTGACTCGCACGATATTCCTTATGATGTCTTGTGGCTGGATATTGAACATACTGATGGTAAACGGTATTTCACTTGGGATAAGACTCTGTTTCCGAATCCGGAAGAAATGCAGAGGAAATTGGGGGAAAAAGGGAGAAAAATGGTCACGATTGTTGATCCTCATGTGAAGAGAGACGATGGTTTTGATCTTCATAAGGAGGCCACTGAGAAAGGGTATTGTGAATAAATTTAGCAAGATACGTTTATAATTCTTTTTTTCCCTCAAATTAGACCTGTTATTTGTAGTATTTGTAAGTAACAACCAATTGATTCTAGCTTTAACGGGTATTTTGGTGTTACTTACATATCCAACAATTACAAACTAAATTTCTGATATAAAATATTTATCTTATTTATCTTTACAAAAAAATAATCTTAATATTTTATATATTGTTGTCAGGTATTATGTGAAGGATTCATCAGGTAAGGATTTCGACGGCTGGTGTTGGCCCGGCTCTTCCTCCTATCCCGACATGTTAAACCCCGAAATACGAGACTGGTGGTCCGATAAATTTTCTTTCGAAAATTACAAAGGCTCCACACCAAATCTTTACATTTGGAACGACATGAACGAACCTTCCGTTTTCAACGGCCCCGAGGCACATCATTTAAATTAAAATTTCTAAAATTAAACATCAGCTCAGAATGTCACAATAGAAAAACAATAATGCTAGTCAGCATGATGAAAAATCTCGACGGCAACCCGACAGGAATGCAAATATTACAGCTAATTAAAGAAATTGAGTAATGCTGAATACATATATTAGTTGTAATATATGCACAACAATCCCTGTCGGGCTGCTGTCGGGATTTTCCGTCATGTTGTCTAGCTGATAGAAACAATATGATGTATATTGTATAATAATAATTGTCAACGTAAATCAGCTGACGATGCCGAGGGACGCGATACACTACCAAGACACAGAGCACAGAGAAGTGCACAACGCGTACGGATACTACTTCCACATGGCGACCTCTGACGGATTATTAAAGAGGGGAAAAGGAAAGGACAGGCCGTTCGTCCTGTCCAGAGCGTTTTTCGCGGGGAGCCAGCGGTACGGGGCCGTATGGACCGGGGATAATACGGCCGAGTGGGACCATTTGAGGTCCTCGGTGCCGATGGTTTTGACGCTCGGGCTTACTGGCATGACCTTTAGCGGTTGGTGGAATTGTTATTGTATTATTGTGTTATGATATTATTTTATAGGGAAATTTGCAAAAAAGTACTTAGATCATGCCGAAATTGCAAAGAAGGGTGGAAAATAATGGTGTTAACTCCCAACTAACACCAGGGGCTTTTTTGCAATTTCCAATAATGCAGGTTTTTAGATTTCCTGAATATTATCAACCCCCCCCCCTAAGTTTTTAGATTTCCTCAAAAAGACCCTTTCTTTTTAGGCCTCTTCAACCCCCCCCTAAGGTTTCTGAATATATTTTAAAATTATGGGTGCAAAATGTTCATTTTTTAAAACATAATACAAACTTAGGTGGTTTTTGGTAATATTTAAAAAGTTAGGGTTTTTTAAGAGATCTAAATTGATAGGGTTTTTTTGAGGGAATCTGAAAAGATGGAGGGGTGTCTGCTAATATTCAGAAAAGTTAGTTTTTTTTTTTTTTTTTTTTTGTATTTCTCCTTTTTTTATAAAATGGTGGTAAATGGAATTGAGGGGGTCAAATTTTCTCTTTTGGTGCAGGAGCTGATGTTGGTGGATTCTTTGGGAATCCGGAGCCGGAGCTGTTGGTGAGGTGGTACCAGTTGGGCGCTTTCTATCCTTTCTTCAGAGGCCACGCTCATCTCGACACCAAGCGAAGAGAACCTTGGTTATTTGGGTAAGTCAAATCATTCATTGTTAATTATTAAATGCACTGTTAGTCCTTGTACTTTAGTTGGATTACAATTTAGCCCCTGCGTTATTAATTAACATATCTATGATTAGTCCCTAAGTTAGTACCCCCAAACATGTCGAATCAATAGTACAGGGACTGAACTGCTATCCTATTACAGTACAGGGACGAGCAGTGCATATATTTAAAAAATATACCTCATTCTATCTGAACCGCAAAACATTACAGGGAGAAGAACACGGCGTTGATAAGGGAGGCGATACACGTCCGGTACTCTTTACTGCCGTATTTCTACACGCTGTTCAAGGAGGCGAGTACGAGCGGCGTGCCGGTCATGCGACCGTTATGGTTAGAATTTCCAGAGGATGAAGAAACTTTTAACAATGGCGAGGCGTTCATGGTGGGGCCCGGTTTGTATGTTCAGGGCGTTTATCAAGCGGTGAGTTGTGTGGTTTTGTTGCGAGAGTTTGAAATGTGAAAGTGGAAATGTCATGGATAGCCCTGTATAATGGGAGATATATCATTTATACCCTTGTGAAGCAAGGGGAAATGTGATATTTTAGTGTTTCTGTAAGGGTGTGTGATATTTGTTTCGTATGCTTTTGGGGGTATCCATGATATTTCCCATTTTGGAGGGTATACAGAAAACAGGGTTTCATTCTTGCAGATTTTATGTATTTTAAATGTGCAAAATCTTGGAATATTTCTTATACCATTGAGTAGCATATATAGTACTATATAGTATATATACCCCTCTTTACCCTCATTTTCTCAAAAAGATGCCCTAATTAATCCATTTCTTCAAAATCCACCCTTAATTGAACATAACAACACATTGGTAGTACACTATTACTACATAATTCCATTACTCAACATTTTATTCTCAACAGGGCGAGAGATCAACATCAGCATACTTGCCAGGCAAGCAGCTCTGGTACAGCTGGCGAAACGGAGCGGCTTACGCAGGAGGCAAGGCTCACAAACTCGAAGTTTACGAAGACAGCATACCCACTTTCCAGAAGGCCGGCACGATAATTCCGAGGAAAGATCGCTTCAGGAGGAGCTCTGCTCAGATGGTCAATGATCCTTACACTCTTGTAAGCCTTTTGAAGAGAACCCCTGACTTTTCTGAATGTTTTCAAAATCGCCTGACTTTTTAGATACCTTTTTTGGTCCCTCAAAGTAGATTGAATTCAACCTACTTTTGGGGATTGGAGTACGAAAGAGGGAATCTGAAAAGTTGTTTTTGTTTGGGGGGGTCCAAAATATTCAGAAAAGTTAGTTTTTTTTATATATATTATTTTTTTTGGCATTTTTTTGAAAAAACCCTAACTTTTCTCAGTGGTTTGAAAAACCCCGAACTTTTTAGATTCCCCCAAAAGTAGAATTAATTCAATCTACTTTTGAGGGATAAAAGTAGAAAAGAGGGAATCTGAAAAGTTTGTTGTTGTGGTTTTTTTTTTTGTGGGGGGGAGTTAAGGGTATTTTTTTGAGAATTTCCCTTTTTTTTGTTTAATGTCATTTCGTGGTGGAATTTCACGATTATTCGTACAAAACCTCAAAATATCACATATACCCAATCAAAACGATGAAATGCCATCGATTGAAATTGCCCCTAAACTTTTTAATTTTTGTGAATTTCGAGCAAACAGGTGATAGCGCTGGACAGTTCAAACTCAGCCGAAGGAGAGCTTTACATAGACGACGGAAAAAGCTTTGATTACCAAAAGGGCGCATTCATCCATCGCAAATTCATTTTTTCAAACAACAAATTAATATCCACCCAAAATTCCGGTCCAACTACAAGTGACGGTAAGGACAAATTCTCGTCAGATTGCTCAGTAGAACGGATTATATTGCTAGGTTTATCAAATTCGAGTTATAAAAAGGCGGTAATTGAGAGTGAGAATCGAGAGGTGGATGTTGAATTGGGACCGATTAGTCTCAGGGCTGGGTCGAGTAATGTTGCGGTCACGATTAGGAAGCCTGATGTGCGTATTGTTGATGATTGGACTATTAGGTTAGTTTGAGGAGTGAATTTAGGTTTGGAGTATTGATACGACGGTGCAATTAGGGTCTTTAAAGAACTTTTAGAATTTAGGGCCTTTTATATAAACCCACTTTTGGTGTTGTTTTTCTTTTTTCTTTTGGGAATTCGTATGGTGTGTTTTGAAGAAGATTGTTGTTGGCATGTCAATTTTGAACTAGTTATATGAAGATCATTATTAGTTGAGAAATTCAGATCTGCTTATGCATTATGGTTATTCATGGCCTATAGATAGATTAGTTTTTATGAATTTCATGATTTTGGATAAAAAGTATATCTAGCATACAAACTAGGTGCGAGTTGGCACATGAAATTCTCTAGCTCTTGGCTTGACCTGATTAAGATGTCATCGAGCTGGACCAGACCGAAACCAAATGCGAAGGATTTGAAGCCAGAAAGACTGAAACTCGACTTATCCAAACACAGAAAGAATGAAACTCGACTTATCCAAACACAGAAAGACTGAAACTCGACTTATCCAAACACACGATTGATGACTTACATGACCTGTAATCTGAAATAATTATAGACTCAAAACTATCCCAAATAAAGTCAGTATGGCTCACCGATTAAGTCCAGAATTAATCCAAAAATCAATGTGGCTTACTCTAAATTAGTAAAAAATCTACATAAGCTAGAATGAGTTCTTGATTAATGGTGGACTAGATGGCTTACTCGTGTTAAAACAATTCTACAAGTCAAATGTGGCTTATCCATCAAGTCCTGCAAGCGATCAAAATTTGGTAGCATGTCACTCTCTCAATGAAATCCTGTCTCCCTGAAGCACTAGAAACTTGGCTCTTCTCCATTCAAGATAATCATTGAAGAGATCCCTTTGCACATTAGCTAGAATCCTCTATTAAGTCTTGTTTAATTCTACAATTATTTTTTGTTGGTTGTTTAGCAGATTAGGGGGGAAATCACTGTACAATTACATCTTAGTGAGTTAACTCACCCGATACTTAGTATATATATGTGATGTGATATATCTGAATATTTCAAAATAATAACCGATATTTCTCCACGGGACATATCGAAATACTGAATCTTACTTGTTCATATCCGTTTAATATGGAGGACAACCCGTGTAGGTTTGTACAATGGAGTGGATCTGGATATAAATGCTAAAATGGTATCAATTGTAGCATGCATGCCTATCTGTGTCGCCATCAGCATAAATTTCATGTAGTCATGCTCGCATGCTTCAAGATCATAGTCTAACTAATGTAGGATAAATTTATAAGAATAGCTTAAGGAAATTGTGAGGCTCAAATTTGAATTTTTGGCCTGACATTATTGACACTGAACTTAATAGGGTGATTTGATATAATTGTAGCTTTAGAAAAAAAATCATGCTAGTTGTTTGTTGTTGAGAGGTTGTCTTCGTAACCATGTTAAAGATAGAGAAATGTTTCAAGCTACCCAATATTAACATATTTGTTGTTACAATTATGATGAGGTAAATAAACTCATTATATATATTAAATTTCTTATTTATTTATTTATTTATTTATTTATCTGATATAGAACCACGTATTTGTAAATCAACGAATTTGTAATACAACTTAATTACTTAAATTACAAAAGATACAAACCTTGTTGCAAAATATACCAGAATTAAACAATATATATGAATTTTTAGTACTGGTGTACTTTAAAGATTCAATATTGTTTTTTCAAAAATACTTTTACAAGTCACAATATTTATTTTTATTACTAATATATAATTTTTTTTGCTAAAATAGCTTTTAATATTAATATATTTTTTGTGGGGAGCAAGCCTAGACATCATTGGAGACAACTAGCAAATCAAATTAATATGATCAGACCCAATCAAAGTAAAGATCCAAGAAAGTTCAGATGTATCAGGAGACAAATCCAAAACCCAAACAACACGACATGATGTAAATTAAAATTCAATTCATCTTTTTTTAATTATTTTACTAATTAATGCCTAATTACACACCAACTGAAGTCTTAAAATGCTGTGAGAAAAGGATCAACTTAGAGGACAACTGTAGTGGCGGTGATTAGCGCGTGCTTACCTTTGTCTGTACAATAATTGTAAAAATAGAAAATGAGGAACTTGTGTATGGAACACCTTATTTGTCTCTAAATTATACATAATCCCTCAATTTGTATCTAATTTATGTACAATAATTTGAGAGAGACACTTCGCTAACTTTGGGAGAGACCCAAATTCAATCACGACGAACGTATTTAACTCAATATTTAGCAAATTTAACAATCTAATGGATTGTCTAAAAAAAAATTCGGTACAATAATTAGTGGAGTGTTTTGGAAAAAAAACATTGAATGGAATGCTAACTTTAATACGTTAAAAATTAGTAGCATTTAGTAGCAAGTAGAAGTATTCTAGAAGAATCTTAGCGATATTTTGCAAATATCACAATTAATAATAAATTGTTCATTACACACATATCTGTATCAAATACTTATATCATTATGCAGTGGCAGAACTTGACTCAGTATTTTGGAAGAATCTGGAAAAAAAATTCTATAAATATTAATAGCTTTCGAATTTTTCTAATTTTTTTGAAGTATCCGTTTGATAGAGAAAGTAATACACATACTGATATTGTTAATATACGTCATGTCAAGTATTTGATACAAGTATCTGAACGATATGATATGGATATCGTTGTATCATCATCCGATATATGGTATCCGATAATTCGAAACGATACAATTGCATTTTTTTTGAACTATCCACGTAACATATGATGGAACCAAAACAGATTTTGTGGTTTACTGATAAATTGAGGGCTTTTGTACAAATTTCATCAAAAGTAGAAAAGTGTGCCAAATAAGAGCCATCTTTTGTCAATTTATCTTGCGCTGTGACTCCTCTCTACTTATTAGTGTGGTTCCTTTTGTTATCCATCTCTCATCGTGCCTTCTTTCTTTGTGCTAGTGGGTCTGACCCTTTATTGCAAATTCCCATTCCAATTCTCCTTTCTAGTAGTGCATAAAAGCGATTCGAAGTTTCAGATTTGATCGCACGCCTCCATTGATTTGTTTGCCAATTCTAGTATAAGACAATTATCTGATTTGTTGGTTGTTTGAGCAATTCGGGAGTTTCGATTTTGATCATATCTAGAAAGAATTGATTTGTGATTCTAGTAAGGAGCCAATTCTTTGATTTGTTTTGTATTCTTCTTAGCTTTGATTCAATTTAGTAAGCCCCGATTGTGTAGTTTATTATTTATTTTGTGATGTAAGAATATCAGCCTTTTTATTTTGTGATGCAACAGATTTTCATTTGCCTTTTTGGATGCATCGAAACATCTGTTGTTTTTATTTTTTTTTATGGATATAAGCCTTTTATCAAGTTATTTCATATTAGAATTTTGTTTGTCATCAATTATGACAAGATATTTTATTTATGACAAAGTTTGGATTTAGTTTTGTCAGCAATTAAAAACATCAATATTTCTGAATAAAAAGGTTAATTACCTTCCAAATAAATCCAATCATTTTTCGATGGTTGATCGTTATTTATGAGTTCATATTTTCAAGATTATCTTTTGTTCCGTACTAATAATCTAATTTTATCCAGGGGCTAAACAGAAAAAAAAAACATATTTATAGAATAACAGCATGCCTTGGACTCCACTTTATTCCAATTATTATAGTTCGAGAAAGTGTGTTTGCCTTGTTGTTTTTTTTCGCGTTATTGTGTACGTTCTCTTTATTTTCCATTGAATTTAAGTTTTAATTATATTAACTTTTATCAAGTACTATTTTAAAACCAAAAATTGCCTCATGTTTTTATTTGTCTAGCTCTTTACAAATTAACTTTTGTTTTCTGTATTATAGGTAAGTTGACCTAGAAATATCAAGCCTTTTCTTCTTATTGTTATTTCGATCTTACATAAAATTAAAAACTAAATTTGAGGTGAGAGAATGTATGTAAAGACTGAACTGAAGAGATTCCGGAATTTGAAAGTAGTAGGAAGAATAGTTATGAACGTTAGAATTATTGCTTACTACCAATTGATGCAAGTTTGCCAGGTAATTCATTTCTCTATCTTTTTCTTTTTTTCTCATTAAAATTAACGTTTTTATAAGACTATAAACCCTAAACCCATAAATTTTACAAATTTCTAGTTGTAAATTTGAGGGGATATATTATTTATTCCAATCCTTATTATGTTATAAATTTGACTAAATTTCTTTTTTTTATAATGGCAGGCTGAATATTTCCGCCAGTTGCTTAAACCTGTCACGTAGTCTAAACCCTCAATATACGCTCCATCTTATACTCTCATACGTAATTTTTCATTTAAGCCCCTATAAATATAAAATATTAGTGATAATAAACATGGATTCTTTTGGATAGAGGCAAAATACATTAACAGAATACCCACTGGATTACAACGAATTTACGACCAGTACTTTTAATAAAGAAGCCATATATATAGATATATATAATTATACTCTGTTGTATAAATAGCCCTATGCAGAGCGACTTTGGAAATTTTACAGAAAAGCCCCCAATCTTTTACAATTATGAAATGGGCGGCTATGCGCAAAATGCGCCAAATATTGATGGGACAAACCCTAACCCAAATTTCACGGGGCCACTTGCCAAGTTCGAGTTCGAGCCGCATGAAAATTGCCCTACAAATTTGATCATATTTGATCGAACAAATTCGAAAAATCGGGTCATGTACCACCCAGCCTTGGTTGAAAAATTCGGTCTGGAAAATTATTATTTAAATTCACAAAATGCTGTCGTGGATTGCCAGAGTGGCAAGATTCGTAATTCTTCTCCTTCTTTCAAGGAGGACTCAAATGAAATCGACGTATTGCTAAATTCAAATTATGAAGAAGAAGAAGAAGAAGAAGTAGAAGGGTTTGATGATGACACAGTGAGCACGGGCAGGACTCCTGAAAACTGGGAAACAGTTTCCTGGAATTCAGATTCCGGGAATTCGAATTCCGTTTTTTATGACTCCAACTATGAGGATAAGAGGGAAAGAACCAGGAATTTGGTGAGGGTATTAAGGGGAATTATACCGGGAGGAGAAGAATTGGATACGGGCGCGGTTCTTGATGAGTCCGTTAAGTATCTCAAGTACCTTAAAATGGAGACCAAAAAGCTTGGTGTAACGAGCTTTGATTGAGATATAGTTGAATCGAACACTTTGTAGGTGTTTTTTTAACAAAGTGTTTTGTTAATAAATCATGGTGTTTTGTTAACAAATGGGGGTGAACAAAGGAGGAATATGACCTTTTTGGGTCTTTTGATACAAGGAGGTTTCATTGAGACCCATTATCAAACACCTTATATGTGTATGGATATTGGTGTGATATACAGTTATTTATTAAGCTTGGTATTTGTGTTTTTACAAAGGGAGTAAGGGAGAAATAGTGGGTAGTTAAAAGGAACGAATCATGCTTTTTAAGTGGGCCCCGTGTTGTCTCTTCTCATGGAATTTAGAAGTTCAGAAAGAGATAGAGAGATTCATTGTAAATTATGTGTGTGAAAGAGAGAAAAAGGAATATCCGTGCTCGAGGTATCGTATTTTTCAGTTTTGAGAATAGTTCTTTGATGGGTAAGTTCTCTCTTAGTGGGGCAAAACTATGGTGTGAACTTTCTCCTATCTCTTTGTTATTGTATTTTATGTTTGTTATGATATAAATTTTGGAGGATTTTGTTGTAAGATACAAGTACTGTACATGTTCGAATTTGTAAAACGATATAATTTTAGGAATTTATTGTCCTCATGACCAAACACTATTTGATTTGTATTACTTATGAATTATGATGAGATCAAGATGTCAAATTCAACCAAAAATTATGTGGGGTATTTTTTTATCTTCTTTTTTCTCGAGAAAAAGACCCTCTAGGGAAAAATAATGTTGCAAATAACATTTAGTTGTTTGTATCATTTTGAATATTCAGCCATAATTTAGTTGATAGAGAATATATCATATGTGTAATAACTAGTAAGAGGATAAGATCTTATGTAAATATATATTTAGCAAAGTTTTTAACCTATCAAATATGGATTAAATTAAAAAAATATATATATTTTTTTAATATGGGAAAATAGAAATCACTTCACTATTGTCTGTTGGGGACTCCAGAGCATGGCACGTCGTGCTGCATTACGTGTTTTCCAACCGGCGGAGTCTCCTACCTTCTCCCTATCGTCCCCTTCTTCTCTAGCGCGACGGATGTGCTACATACCGTTTGTCTGAATTATATTATATCTATATATTGTTTTCATTTGAATAATATATACTGTTATCATTATCAGAACATATAATGATACATATATTATTTGTCTAAACTATATTTTTGATATATATATACACACACATACACACACACACACACCGTTTGTCTGAATTATATTATATATATATATATATATATATATATATATATATATATATATATATATATGGGTGTGGCTAAACAACATACGTATGCACAACATACATTTTTTTGCCACACCCAAAATACGTATTAAAAAAATAAAAATAAAAATTTCAACCGTACGGATGTAATATATATGTTATAAATATGTTGGAGATTAATTTTCACAAAAATCAGAATATTATAACATTGCCATCATATATCATCACAAATATGCAACACTATTCAAAACATATATCGGAATAATAGTTTGATGATACATGATGGCAATGATATATTATTCTGATTCCCGTGAAAATTAATCCACAACATATTCATAACATATATATTACATCCATACGGTTGAAATTTGAATTTTTACTTTTTATAACCACTTTACGGGTATTTTAAAAAAACGTATGTTCGAACATGCGTATGTTGTTTAGCATCTCCATATATATATATATATATATATATATATATATATATATATATATATATTGTTTTCGTGTTTTCACCATGTTGTGTTGTCGTCGTTGCCTACTGAGCTGGAAGGCGCCGAGTGAAGAAGCATCACGCTCCCGTCATGCTTTGATAATGTGACACGTCAGCCGCCACGCACAGATCGCGCCCAAAAATGTCACGCAATATCAACACCCTTTGAATATTTAAGATGAGTCCGTGTCACAACTCACAAGTGTCAGACAGAGGAATGCCCAAAAATAACGTCCGTGACAGGTTCCTATCATTATTGTATTTTTAATATTTAGCTGTAAAAAGCCCAGGCCTCTTAAAATAATTTGGGCTTCTAAGATATTTTAACATACAAGAAATTAAGCCCAACACAACACTCTAATTTGGATCTCTTTTTTTTACCGTTTCTTGGTCCTTGTGGAACGAATTAGTATATTAAGATGTCGGATCTTAGGAGATCGTAAATTTTTCGGGTCATAAAAAATTTGAAGTATTATTGACAAAGATGAATTGAATATCTGACATATATGCTGAAATTAATATTATTTGGAAAAATTTATAAAATAATAGATATAAATTGTTTTTAAGTTTTAATTGTAAATAGTAAGTGTACGTAGATATCTTAGACGGATAGGACTCCTTAATGAAGTGTACATAGATGAGCAGTCTCCTATACATACGTAGAAAGGTCCATGTTCTATAAATGATAAATGATGACAATGACATATGTAAATACTTCTATTATATTCTTAGAAAAAAGTGGGACACTATATGCTGACCAATAATATGACAATACATCACAATCGCTTGAAACAAACAGCTAGTCTTATATATAAATGGTGATTATGCGCCATGTGTTATCTCTTCTTGATATACCATTTTCTATGGATCAGAATCAGGCCAGCAATTGGTCTAGTCGAGAAATATATAGGGTGTATAATTTGCCCCAATGCAAGCAGTACCATATCAAATATAGTCAAAACATTCCCTAAAAACCTTCTATAATAGTCACAAAAGATCAATAGATAAATTTGCTGCTATTTTGGTATCGTACTGAAAGAATTATAGTGATGTCACATAATAATAAATGGTCAAAGACAAATGAACCCACAATTTATTTGATGGTAGAACCCACAATTTATTAGTTGGGCATACAATGTCAAGTAATTACTATGTTATGAATTATATTTAGCCTAATATATTTGATTTATTCGAATTTCAATTAGGAAAGCTAAAACGAAAAGATCAAAATAAATCTCACAACTCTTGTTCCTTATGATGCTGGCATATTTTATGTCAAATGAATAGTCTATACTATAGTGTTGGTGCACTCGCGTGGGGTAAGAGAGGAGAGAAAATGAGAGACGCAAGTAGGAATCAAAGGTCATTTCAGAAGGGAATAAAAGAAGAGCACGCGAAGCAATCAAGGTAGCAAAAAGCTTTAATTCATGCACACTAGAAAAAAAAATAATTATTCTGGTTCGTTGAATCCTTTCGTCCTTTTGGCTAAGCGATAATATATAGATATCACTAATATATATCGACATAAATGGATAGTCTATATGTTAGTATGGTCCATCAACCTACCTGATCTTTGTAAATTATTCTCTTCTGACTATTATCCGTTAAAACGACATGGTTATATATACAACTAAAAATAAAAATGATAAGATTTCAATATTAAAAAGGTCGTAAATTTTTAGATTATTTCTTTTGGTTCATATAAAACTGAATTTTTTTTTATCCTTTTTAGAGTTGTAACATTTCAATGAATTAATCTTTTTTGAAACAAAGTATGCTCATTATTATTTTTTTCATGTTCTTTATTCAATATAAATTAATAAATATACACTACGTCAAAAATCATTTCATTAAACGGTTTATTTTGCACGTATGCACGGTTTAAACCGTGGTAAAGTACGTCTTCTCACGGTATCAAAACCGTGGTAGAACCGTGACATCTCCATCCGTCGTAAGTGTTTATACTCACGATTTTAAAAGTGTGAGTAAACGTTACACGATTCTTTATACATGGTCAAAACCGTGTTTATGCGAAAACACCTTAACACGGTTGGAACCGTGATTACATACAAGATTAATATTCCACTTCTTACCACGGTTAAAAGTTAAAATCATGGTTATTGCATATTGTATATTTAAAATTTTTAATACTAATAATCAAATTCATATTCACACTATAATTAAGCATTTTAATCATCAAAATAAAGAATAATTTGATTATATTGAACCAAAAATGTTATAGTAAATAAAAAAATAGCCCATAAAATAAAAATATACAACATTCCTTCAAATATCGAATATCATATATAAATTTTTCTAATCTCATAGAAAAGCCGAGTATGGAGATTTCTTCTCAAAATTGAGCATGGTTTGAATTTTTTTCTTCCCAGTACTGAAAAATGAAAAAGAAACCAATAATAAGAAAAAAATTGTTTTATTTTAGAAAAAAATGATATGAGTATTCATAGAAAAAAGAACATTGTAATAAATAAATGAATAAACCTGCTTTATTTTTGTTTTTGGATGAACGAACATATGATTTCCATTCATCACAAGCTTTCTTCTACATTTGTGTCGGTATCTAACAACCAAAAAGAAATAAAAATACACAATAAATAAATTAATAAATAAAAATAGATTGTGTAATTTTCACATGAAATTTCATAGGGTTTATGTGTGATTTTTACATGAAATTTTCCACATTAAAAAAATACGAAATAAATGATTGCTTACTTTGTTAAATTCAGATTTAGATGTGCGGCATAATTCCATGAGCTTCAATTTATCAACTTCCAACTGAATAAATAATTAAAAAAATAAGAAATCAAACACCCAAATATTTAGACTCGTTTCATTTAATTACCAATATAATAAATAACATAATATTTTTATTTCATAATATTTCATAATAAGAAAATACTGTTATTTCATAGTATATAATATAATACATTATTTTATTTTATGATTTTACATTACATGAAGTATTATTTTTTATTTAGTGTCAAAATATTATTTTCTCATATATTTTTTTATAATTTTATTTATTACATTATACTCTATTATTTATAATTTATATACAATCTTATGTTTATTTAATTTATAATTTTGAATTGAGCAAAATAAACTATACAAAATGATGAAAGATACCTTAGAATTTTTTTTCTTTTTGAGATCGAACTCACAATTCATAATTTATGGGTTAATAGACATTATTAAATATGTGTTACGCTATATTATATTTGTCGGAATCGAACATACAACCTCAACCAAAGTTCTTAAACAACATAAACAGAGGCAAAACAATTCCAGTTGGTGTCTTCGAGCTTTGAAACATATAATTGGCAGTTGGAGCACATGGATTCTAGCTGCACAGTTCACATTCTCGAAATGTTTTTTAATGCACTTCATTAAAGTCTAGTTGTGTTTCCATAAAATTAATGTAATAATTAACGGGTGTTGTAAATTATTTTTGCTTCTTTTTGCTCAGAGAGCCGTTGTGGTTGCTTCTTTTTACTTTCTATCTTTTTTCTTTTTCGTTTTTTAATTTGTAACTGTGAACATTGATTAAGGAATATTACACAGCAAATATTTAAGCTCTCTGTATTATCTAAAAAAAAATGGATCTTATTCCAAATTTTCAAGTAATCCATCAATTTCTATGTTTGAAGTTTGTGCGGCTATCATTCAAATTATTTTATTAAAGAGGAATTCTTCAAAAATTTCCTAACTTTTCTGGAATTTATCAAAGATTCCATCACTTTCCAATTTTCTTCAAAAATTCTCTATAAAGTGGATTGAATTAGTTTTTACCCCCTATGGAATTAAATCTAACTTTTTCATCCACTCAAATTTTTAATAGACCAAAATATCTCTCATTTATTCATTTTCATATTTTATTTTGTTCAATAAAAATAATAAAAAATTCAATATAATATTTCACGACATTTTATGATATTATTTGAAGACATTTTATGGTATTATTTTATGATCTATTACTTTTTATTTTATAAAATTATATTATATTTTTTTTATTGTATTACAAATTACAGTTTTGACGATATTTTTTTGATGATATTTCATGATTGTATTTGTGATATTTTACTTTTGACTGTAGGATATTATATTACATATTTTTTTTATTATTCCATATTTAAATTATTATTTTATTTTGCGTAAAATAGTATTTTATTATTTATTATGATTTTTTTATGTTAGTTCACAATTATTTATATTTAATGTAAAAAAATATTTTTATTTTTAATTAAATAAAATTAATTATGAAAATAATTATATGACGGCATTTTGCTCCATTAAATAAATAATTGAATGAAAAAGTTAAAGTTAACCTCATAGGGGCTAAAAAAAATTCAACCCACTTTATAGAGGGGTTTTGAAGAATTTGAAAAAATAGGAAATTTTTGATAAATAACAAAAAGGTTAGGGGGGTTTCGAAGTAATGCTCTTTATTAAATATGCAATTCAAATGTAAATTATAAATTGTAGATAATTTTAGAGTATATAATTCAGAAAATGCTAGTTTTTTCAAATAAAGTTGGTCAAGCTTTATTTTCTTAATTAAAGTTTATGACGAATATTTACAAAAACAAAAGCATAGGAGTTTCATATTCCTATCATTTGAAATCCAAATATTTAGTCAATGATATATTATTGACCACATGAAGAGCATTTTAAAGACTTGTATTCAAAAACAAATTATCCGAATCCAATAACTACTCTTTCTTTTGACTATTCTGCATTTTAAATTGGGATCCGATAGAGCACGACGACATTATAGCACGATTGTTCACGACGAATCTAATAACAATATATATAATTTATTTTCTAATAACAATATATACATAACAATATATTTAATTTATTTTCTAATAACAGTATATACATAAAAAGTGAAAACAATATATAAAATGAGAAGAACAGTATATAAAATGAAAAGAACAGTATATAAAAGTAAAAAATAAAAAATACACAATAAATAAATAACAGTATATAAAATGACAAAACAATATATAAAAATAAGAAAACGGTACATAAAATGAAAAAATAATATATCTACAGTTCCGTCATATTTGCACATTTCCCTATTAAATTTATATTCTACAACTTCCATAACTAATTAGGACCCGTTTGTTGGATAATGATATTAGAAATATTTTTATTAGACCCATCAAATTAACATATAAAATGGTAAATTTAGTCTCAATAAATGCTGATTTCAGATGTTTACATTCTATGCATAATAGTTTTTTTTTTTATATTGCACTTTAAAAAAGTTTCGTGTCAATATCACAGTATCACTGCCTCGTTTGTTTTATCTATAGATAGCAAGATCCTGGCACAAAAGCTCCACTTGTACTATGTATATGTATGCAGAATGTAGGGTATATGATTCATTTTCATTTTACTCATGTAATGCATAGATGTGGAGTTTCTATTTAATATTTATACTTATCAAATATGGACTACATACAGGAAGGTAACTGAGATTATGACAAATTGTAAGGAAATAATACATTTATTTTTTCTGTTTAATTAAAATGCATGGTTAAGTAATTTCATAAAATCGATTTAAAATTGATATATAGAGACATCATATATATCCAAACGGGGCCTCGAATTCCATTATATTATGTGGCCTGTCTCTTCCACGGGCAATGAATGTAGATTGTAGATGTACTTTTTGCACAGCTTACCTTGCTCGTCAAATGATTAATGTTTATGTACTTTCGAACAGGTAACCTTACTCCTTAAATTCCTTCCATAATAGGATATTTTGAATCTCCATTTGGGGAGGCTTCACCCTTTGTAAGTCAGTATAAGAACTGTGGAGTCCATATGTTGATGTCTTAAGTGGGGTTGCCAATGGGATGGAGGACTTTCTGTCTCAAGGGGGGCCAAACCAAGAGAGTAATCCTGCATCCTGCTTAGCAGATCCACAAAAATGGACATGAGGATGAAGAAAGTGCCTGGAACCGGGTAATTAAAGATACGGTTATGAAAAATATCCATTGGGATATTCGTGTAACCGCCGAGTTCTTGATGCCAATTGTATTACTTATGCCTTTAATTTTGATCATTCATGTTTTATGTATATGTAGATATGTGGAGAATTTGGTTGGACATTTTTCTTATGCACATCATCCCGTATTATTTGTAGCATTATTTTTTTGTTGATATTATTAACTTTTAGACATTGATGTCATTATTTTATAAAAAAAAATCTGCATTTTTAGAACGTCACATCTATATAATTTAATGTATGTTACATAATTTCATGCTGTGTTGTAATGATTGTTATATATATTAAGTTAGAATTTTTTTCTCAAAATATGATATAATAGAATTTAAAATCGGATCTGAAACACATTAAATTAATGAATTTGGATTTACATATGAATCATGATTCTCTAATCGATTTGTATTGGTATTTGAATCTCCTGAACTTCATTTGGATTTGGATTTAAATAATATCCAAATCCGATCCATTGATAGCCTAACCCTGGTGGAATTAGACAATTAGTACATCCTTATCAATTGCTTTATCTATAAATAACAAGATCCTAGTATTGGTTATATACAATTTTATTCCATCATAATTCCAATCTGTTATATCCCTACCAAACAGACTAGATATAATTAAGGGTTATTGTTTGCAATAACTCCTTTCACCAAACAAACTAAAAAAGCAAGATAATGATGGTCCTAGCTGGTTTGGATTTTGAGTCTGCGGCCCTCGATCTCCTTCCATTTGCCCCAGCCACCATTTAATGCAGGTGCAGCAGAAAGAAGCATATTTTGTGGAAAAAAGCCTTGCATTTAGCTCACACCAATCCCACTGCATCCATAGCCCCTCTCCATTTCAACTAAAAATGGAGAAATCTGTTCTAAACCTCTTGATAATCAAACATGTTTGGCTTATATATATAGCAATTCAAGATATGATTAAAAAAATGAGGAAAAACTACAAACATTCGCTTGATTCGTTTTCTTTAGAATGAATTCATATATCCTTACTTAAATTTTTAATCGATTCCGCTAAAACCGAAAATCAAATCCCTCACCTATGAAAAAGTGTTAGATTAACCTAATGACAATCAAGATCTAATCAAAGAATGTCATGTTTCTTATCAATTTTACAATATCTTGATATGGAATGACTAGATGAAATCACAAAGTGTCCGTTCTGCTCACGTGGAATAGGATGGAAAAGATTATTAGAAAATCTATTCTAACCGAACATGAATGTAATATTTCGGATTAAATGTTAAAAAAACAGAATTGTTATATTCTATCACAATGATGTAATTTCTCTAATTCATAAAATGGAGTATAATTTAGAAAATATATATCATTATTTATTCCAAATATCATCCTAAATGATAATTAAATTTTCTCATATCTTATTTTATGTGATTGTAATTCATTATTATATTATTTAATCTAAATTCTTAATCTATGTATCTGTCCGAACACTATTGAAATAAAATATAATAGTCAATATTCTCTATTTCACTATTCCGTCTATTCCATATTTTGCCGAACGGGCACAAAATTTAATTAATGAAGAATCTTAATAGATATTAGGGGCAAAATCCTCTCTAGATTTTGGAAGTTATTAGTATATATATAGTAATGATATTATATTTTGTGATAGATTTAGAAGTTATGTATAACGTAGATACATATAACTTTTGGAGTATTTTCCACCACGGTTTTTCTAACCAGTTGGGTCGATCCGCCACTAATTTTAATGATTCAAATCATATGAAACTTATGCAACTTAGGCACATTCGGATTCAAGAACAGTAAATGCACATTCTATATAGGGGCGTATATTGTTTTGATACGGTTTTAATAGATGTTAATATGTTTATATATATCAGTATTTTCGCGAATATGGATACAAATTTGATGGACCCGAATGTAGATATAGTTCATATATTGCATGTATACGGATATAATTTCAGATACCATTAATATGGATACGGATGCAGATTAATTTCGAATTATTTAACTAGACATTTTATAAGATAAAGTAATATCACTAGCACAAGAAATATCCAAAATTTGTAAAAAAAAAAATAAAGCATCTTAAATAAGGGGGCATACATCTCCTACATAACGCACTGCCATTAGCATTGGCATGCATCTCAAATAAAGCATCGTAACTGAGAAATCTACATTGGAATTTTTCCTTAAAAACACATGGAGAATATTATTTTCTTAAATATCAGTCAGAAAAACTGAAAAGGATAAATTCATTACAATACTCTCCACTAATAAACTAGTACTAACTCAATTCCGAAAAGCTAGCTCTTACATTAATACAAGATCATATACAAGAAGAGCAGTAGTAGTAGTATACGTAAAAAAAGAAAAATAGACAAAAAAACGACCTAGATACAAAATAACATTCACTCATGGTTACATATTAGCTTCATACGGACCCGGAACAATGTCTTGAAGGAGTCCATTGTCAACATTCAGCACATGCCGAGCTTGAAGAGGCGGCAGCGGTCCCGACAAGTTTGAAAAATACATATTCGGGTTCGCCATCGAACTGAATAATGAGTGATTATTAGGGTTCATCATTGGATTGAGCATTTGTTGCATCATAAGATCACGACCGAAACCTGGTGATAAATTCCTAGCCGTCCCCCAGTTGCTACCCCGAAGCGTCGCAGGGCTCTGATGAGAGTGTTGTCCTTCATATGTTGTTATAACAACTGATGGGTCCTGATATGATCTTTCCACTCGTTTCTTCACTGCGCATTTCGGCGTTGTGCAACGGTAGTAACTCCTGTAATTAATGCGCAAAATTAATAACTTGTTTAGTTAAAACTTAAAAAGAACATATGGGGCTAACTAGCTATACTCTGGTGCATCTAGTAAAGAAATTAAATTCCAAATTTTTGTTACCTACACATGACATTATTGTTTTAGATTTATTATGCATATTTTAAATCTTGAGACAAAAGTTGAAGTAATTAGCTGAATCCTTATGAAGGAATTAGGGTGCAGTTACCATATGCATGCTTACGAGCTCATCATAATGAGAGAGTACTTCATAACTAAATGTACATAGAAATTTACATATCATAATATCAAGTATAAGGTGGGTCGTGTGTAAACTAAGGACTATATATAATAATGGATCTTATTCGAGGAGGGGATGTATAAATAATATAATTCACTACACAAGAAACTGTTAAATTTTGTAGATGAAATGTTACTATTATTCAGGGGTTACTAAAGACATTCTCATATAATGCAATTTATTGCTAGTATGAAAGGCGCAAATAAGTTTGACCAACATGGAATATTTAAGCGATAACTAACAACTCAAAATTATTAAATCCCTTGATATAGGGCTATTATTGACTGCCACAAGAATCGTTGACTTGTTTCCTTCATTTATGCAGAGCCATCTTAAGATTTGATAAGATTTCGACCAAGAAAGATCTTCTCCTAAGAGACAAATAATAAAAAAGATGCAACAACACTTCACTGCAATTTTAAGTAGAATTGTATCCTTGTTTATTGATAAAAATATAAAGAGACATAAAGAGACGTACAAGCAACAAGAAGGATTGTTGCTGATTCAGGGTGCAAACAAATTATTGGAATTAAAGAAAGGGGTAGATAAGATTGGTTAAAAAAACTTGAATGATTATATATAAAAGAATAAAATAAAAAAAAACCTTGGATAGGGGCTATTCTTGACGGCTTTCTGGCCGTATTTGCGCCATCTGTATCCATCTTCTAAGTGGTCGACTTCACTCTTCGTCATGAAAGCGATGCGAGGTTCGCGTTGCCTTTTCTCACCTTTCTTGCGTGGTTTGAGGCTGTTTGGGAGAGAAATCAATCAATTATACACTTGATTACAAAAGGGACAAGTGAACATTTCTACTTCGTATGTTTGAATGCCGAATAGTTCTTTTCACTTTTCATGAATTGATCCTTTCATGAAGATAAATATCTCTGTATCTTATTGTAATGCACCGGTTGTATATATTTTTCTCAATCTTTGTATAGTTCATAAAAGCAAAAAACAAAAGAAGGAAAAGCATAAAGAAATCTAAATTAGTGAAAGTAGGGTGAAAAGGGACAAAGTAGCACTTTACCCTTTGGAAGGAGAGAAAACCCTAAAGGGATTTTGTTTTTTGGGGCAAGGTATGAAACCCTAAAAGTTGAGAGATTAATTTAGGAGAATAATCACCGAACACACAAAATCAAACCAACATAAAGAAAATAAAAATGCAAGACCAAATCTCCAACAACTTTCCTTTGAACTTCACTTGGTCAATTAGCCAACAACCCCCAACAAGACTATTTACATCGAACAATAAAACCAAGGGAGAGAAAGAGAGAGTGCTAAAAGTTCTTAATGAAAGATCTGATTAATCATAATCTAGGAAGGAGATTGGACTAACAAAATATACAAATTAAGAAGAAAAAAAGTTGATTTATCAAATTATTCTAGTTTGATGAGGGAGACTGCACCAACAAAAATTTTAAATTAAAAATAAACTATATAATCTAGTTGGAACGAGCGATCACATAAAAAAATAGATTCAGAGATTCCAAAAGCAATTTTTCTTTGATATTCCATGCACTGAACAAGAATGAGGGATTGCACCATAATATTAACAAAAGAGGAAGCAAATAAATTTATTTATCCAGATATTCTAGTTAATGAGAGAGATCGCACAAAAAATATATAAAAATAAGCAAGAAGTACTAACTATAATTAATTCTTCGAAAATAAAGAGATCATACCAATTTTTTCGAAAAACAAGGAGATCATTCCAAATGAAAACCCCAAAAATAAGATTGATTGGAACTTACACTTTTTTCAACTTGTCGCAATCTTCATCGCCTCCTTTCTCATCCCTCTCGTCTCTATCCTCCTCTGGCTTAACCTTTTCCTTCTCTCCATTCGCCTCACTTGACGAAGAAGAAAACGATGAATTTGGAGTCACTGGACCGGTACCCGTTAAGCTGTTAGTAACGGAACCCGATAAATCCGCTTCTAACTCACGCTTTATGTCGGGTTGAAACCCAAATTCATAATCTATCGATCCGTTCATGCAATCGGTGAAGTTGAAGTGTGGCATATCGATAAGTGAGTCTTCATTTGGTTTTTGAGTGAAGAAGAGAGAGATATCTTCATGCAAAGGGAAGTGGTAATCATGGTGGAGTTCTGATTTCTCCCCTGACATGAAGAGAGAGTAAGATCAGTAGAGAAGTAGTGTGGAAGGGGCCGGGTTAATTGGAGAGGATTTCAAAGAGAGGAGAGAGAGAGAGGAATTATGATTGATGATGGTTTCTATTTGATTTTAAGGTGCTTGTGGAGGATGGGAACCTTTTCTGGATCCCCTTCTTTATTTATTTATTATATAGTGCATATATTAGAGATTTTAAAAAATTTGTCCTATGTAAACTTGATTAGTATTTGATGAGTGCCTTAAATGGGGATTCTGAAAAAGATGTGAAGATATTTATGGCTATAGGGATTAGAACTGTTGAATTAAATAGTGACTAGATGGGCACAAACAATGTATTAATTAAGGGGGGGCAATATAAGTAAGAAAGCAAGAATTAAACCGGCTATAGTCGGTCACGTGGTGGAATTGAAGGCATGCGAAATACTTCATGTACATGCATAGTTCAAGCAAATGTTTATTTGCTTAAAAATCTCATCGGCATTAATATAAAATAGAGCATAGAATATCTATCATAATAATTATATATCTTATAAAAAATTATCTAGCATTTCATGTTAATTAAATTTATAATATAATTATCACCATAGTACTTTATCTATTAATTTAAATCACATTCAAATTAATGAAGTGAAAAGATCTAAAAAATTTCAATAGCCAATACATCGAAATTAAAAATAAAAGAAAATTATATTCATTATATATTTTTTTCTAGATGAAGCCAGTAATCTATTTTTTAACTAAGCGGTTATATACAAACGCAAACAATAATCATCATTTTTAAATAATAATCGATCATTTTTAAAATACTTCAAACATATTTATTTTCAACCTACTTTTTTGGAACTTGTAGCCAAAAAGGCTACTTAATTTAAGATTATCAATAAAAATTAAAAAATTACTATAAATTAGAGATTACAAATAATACAATTTAAATGGATTCAAATGCTACTCATAATCAATGAAATAAAAAGATAATATTAAACTATGCCTAATTTGATTTGACTTATTTAAGACTAATTCATACTATTCATAAGACTATATATATATATATATATATATATATATATATATATATATATATATATATATATATATATAATGAGGAAATTGGTCAATAATTGATTTTCAAACTCTAAAATAAAATATTATATCTCTGTGCACATTTTATGGTACAAAGAAGGAGTGAGTACACAAAGCAAAACAGAAAATGGAAGTGATATAATGGGCATAATTATTCATTGAGATGCTGCCGACACGTGCCCGCCGCTGTGTTGACCGGTCCTACGGCACGTGTGAGATGTGACGCCGTGCAGTCGTCACGCTTATCTCCTCCGTCGGATTTCCATCCTGCGGTTTTCATTGGAGCTTCGTGCCACCGGCTCCAATTCTTTCTTTTATATATATATATATGCCACGAAGAATTAATTAACTAATTAATATAAGTTTTGAGAAAGGAACTCGACTCTCAAGTTACGAAAATTGCAAAATAGTATTCATAAATTAATAATATACTAATTTCATAAGAGTTATGTGTTACTCTTAACATTGTTACTTTCGAGAATATAAAATTTCATTTACATATTTTAGTGTTAAATTTGAAATGTTAATTACTTTTTATTATTATACTATATAAATATAATTAAAAAGTAAACAACAATATAAAAGTTTTTCAGGGTTATACAAGAGAAATAATCAGATCAAGCACATTAAACACATCAAGCACATGGTTTCACAAGGTTCAAGTGTGAACCAGAGTAGTGAGAATTGCGTCTGGGACGACCGGATCTATATTCCATATCAAATGAAAGCCTGGGTTGTTTTCTTTGCTTTTTCCCTTTATTATTTAGCGGCACAAATACAATCTACCAATTTATATTCAAAAGAGACCTCCCACAGCACCAGATTCACGACATGATCAAATAACAGTATATATAATTTATTTTTAATAATAATATATACATAACATATTAACAATATATATAATTTATTTTCTAACAACAATATATATATATAAAAAGTAAAAACCGTATATAAAAATGAAACAACAATATATAAAAGTAAAAAAAAAAGAAATGCAAAAAAAAAATTAACAGTATATTAAATAGCAAAATAGTATATACAATGAGAAAACAATATATAAAATGAAAAATAACAGTATATCAGCAATGCGCTGTGCTATAGCATCGTGTTTGCACATTTCCTTATTCAAAATACTTATTTGATTGATTTTAAATTAATTAATCAAACTAACTGATCATGGGCCACGTACCTTATTTAAGTTTACATTGTATTTTTTGTATTTTATGTCTGCGTGTTGTAGGTGTCATTCTAAAATATATTGGTTGTTATTTTCAAATCATGTATTGTAAGAACATTATTTATTCATTTAACATTATTTATTTTCAAATCATGTATTGTAAGAACATTATTTATCTCATCGAGCCCAGTTTGAGGTTTTTGTTTGGAGTCAAATCCCTTGATTTCGTTGTGAACAAAGACTTGAGATTACATTTATTTTTTAGCTAATGGTTTAGATCTTGGTTGTGATATAAATGTACAACATTTCAAATTAATTTATTTGCATCAATTAAAGAAATAGAATACGTGTATTTTTTTTATCTGTTACAAATCTCAAACCATTATTTTCCACATAAAAACAAATTGTCATGTCCCATCAATTTTTTATATACAAATATAGCACCAACAAACAACTAATTTTAATTATTTGATTTCCTTATCCCCACCATATATAATTATAATCAACATAACATAAACCAGTCTACCATAAACCAGTCTACCCAACTATGTTGCATCATAAGGGCATGAAGAAAAGAGTTGAATTTTTTCTTTTCAAACGTAGGTCTAATAAATGCCATTCATATTCTAAAGCATTAGTAAATTAGTTTCAAGTTATTCAATTCTTGCTTCTCCTCCATTTTGTATTAACAATTGAGAACTTCTTTTTTTAGTGAAGAAAAAGAATGTCTTGCAAGCTCTATTTCCAAATGCTGTACACGTATTGCTTAGGTCTTTGATTATGCCAATACCCATTAGTAAGTTCTCTTCCGGAATTATCTTATAATCTAAAAAGATGTTTTTTGTATTTTTATACTAATAGTGTTTTTAAATTTTAGGAGTTCAAAATTATATTTTTTCTGTTTCGAACTCTATTTAGTCCTGAAGTTATTTTTTAATTCCATGTCACATATATAAGGAGGAAAAAAAAAGAAAGTTTTTCAAAGTTTAAAAAATAAAATAATTAAAATAATGATTTTTTAAACTTGAGTTTAGAAAAAACATGTCATAAATATCAAAACTTTATTTTCGTTAATTCTTTACGTTATAAAGGTTATTCCATAAAAGATAAAACAACTCATGAGAAGTTTGAATTATGAATGGATATTTTTCATTTAAAGAAAATGGAGAGTAGTAGATTGAAAGTAATTGGACTTGTAGAAGTCAAATCATACTTGCAAAGTAGAGAGACCCCCACCTAAATTGATGACTTCGTCATTGTTTTTAGTTATTTTATTTTGAGGATATTTAAATTTTTTAAAACTTGTCAATGAGATTGAACTAAGTAACCACACTTTATTGGTTACACCCACAGAGACTCTCGATCTCCAAACAATATATAGTTACTATACTATATATTTTCTTGAAAACAACCATATATTATATATTGAATATAATAATTTTATAGTAGTGATATCTAGTGGCGTAGCTTGACTATAATTATAATTATTGAGGGCTAAACATATTTCTTTCTGCACATTAATATTGTACAAAAATTTTAAAGTTCAAATACATAGAAATGCATGTATTTAAAAAAAATCACTAAATCATTACGGTTATATATTATTTTTTTTAAATCATGGAGGGTCATGACTCCTCGGTCTCTATTAAGCTCCGCCACTGATGATATCATAAATCGTATGTACAAATTATAAAATTTATATACTTAAATATTATATTTATGCAATAAAAAAGCATATTATTTGCATTAAAGACAATAATATTGTATCACGGATAAGATATAAGAGGTCATAAATTTTAATTCTATTTTTTATTTTTTTTTTGATAAAACGGAATTTAAAATATATTGCATCAAATTTCATAAAGCTCAAATTCATAGTGATAAAATCTATATGTAAAGTACTTTTATTTAAACAAGTAACATACAAACTTTGATGGATTAATTTAATTTAATTAATCAATAATGCTAGGATCCAAGAATCAATATTGTAAATTGATCTGGAAATAAAGCTAGATCTAGCATTATTTGAATCTAATGTAGTTAAAAGGTATTGACGGTATGCACTGGTTTTTTTTTTTTTTTTCATTTCTTAAAAAATATTGAAGAGTTCTGAATACAAATAGGATGATATTGTTTCATTATAGAAAAAAGTAAAACAAATAATGTCTCATAATCACATACCTATTATATATATTTCAATAGAAAGTGGTAATGCCGCTTTCAGTATGAAAAAATTAGCTCAAAAAGTATAGTCCATGGGAAAATGTTAGCTAGAGAATATATATGCAGCTTTACTTCAACTGGATAGCAATTTCGTTCATGTAATTATATCCATAAAATAATGCACATTTAGTCCTTGAGATGACATTAATCAAACTTAACAATGTTAACTATATTTTATTTTATGAAAATTTCATCCTTTAGATATAAACGTTTCCATATATTTATTACTTGATTCAATGGAATAAAATCACAATTCTTCATAGGGACTTAGCACATATGATCGATTCACTCAGTTGCAATGTTTTACATATTTTATCATATATGCAAAGTATAAATCATATCAAATTTAGTCTACGTCATAAGAAATGTGTTTTCTTTAATTTCTTATTAGAAATGAATTAGCTAACGGAATTAGCCCCTTTGTTAAGCCAGGATTAGGAATGCACCATTTTACAAAGTATATAGACCGAAACTAAATTCCAATCTATAAAATTATTGAGACTAACAGACTCTTTGTCTTTAGCCTTCTCTAAATGACTGTGCAAACTACAAATTGACTGGATAACAGTGGTTCATATATCATAATTAGAAATCAATCCGCCGAAACTTTTGGGAGAGGAGTCTCTTTCTGGGGAGCTCATTATCACTCTCATGAATGTTGAAAGTTGAATTGTCCCTACTAGAAGAAAAAAAAAATATGTAACATGATTTTAATTTTAAACATCTAAATTCCAGGACCTATTACTATTAAATGTTTAGATGTATAATTTCATTGATGGGGTTATTTCTAAAGAATTTTTTTCCATTAATAAAAAACATTTTTAATAGTGATTACGAGAATTATACTCATATTTTCTTAATATAAAGATAAATTTGCGCACTTTCATGCATAGACATGTAGAAATACATTTTGTATGCATAGCATATAAAAGACATATTTCTGAGCTGAATTATTATCTTAAATTCTAGTAACACACCTTCTTTGCAATTTTCATTTGAAAAATATAAAGGGTAAGGATTAAAGGAGGACAGTAACGAAGGCATGACGGCATATTAGCGTTGGATAATTGGTGTGATTATTAAAGGACGGTTGCTTAATCACCACGAGACTAAGACCTCTCTTTTTTCTTTATTATTATTCTCTTGTACATACAGCATGAGATTTTTGACCTGTTGAACTGCTAGCTCTTTCCTTTTCATTTCTTCTTTACTTTTTTTTTCTTTTCAAGGGAGTGTGGTGCTGAGTAGCGAGAGCCAACACCAGGATATGAGGTGCTTGTTGTGTAGCTATATATACAACTAGTCATTGTATTTTTGTGTCACGCTTGATTGGTTGTAATTAATTTAAATCCAGTTCGTTGATCATCATTTACTTATTTATTCAACAAAATTTTCTCTGTCATTCTTCTTAAAACTCAAGTAGTCCCTTGATGAGATAAAAGTTAAAACTATATTTTGATAATTAATCAGTGTATGCTCTTGAAAAATCTAAATATTGAACCGATTAATTAATGATAGGCCATAATTAGATTTATCTTTAGTATAATTTTAACTAATTTTTATGTTTTTAATTTTATCTTCGGAAAGTTATATATATCAATAATGATAAGAATCATGAATCCGAACTTTTATGGTTTTTTATTTTAATTAATTAAAATTTTTAATAGACAATTTACGTACTATCTCAAAAAATATATAAAAGAACACATAATAACTACATAATCAAATATAAATAATAGCATGTAAGCTCACATTAAATAAGAATTTTTTAGACTTAGTTATAATTCCATTATAATATCAGACATACGCATACAATAAATAAACACAAATTGTTCTTAAATTTAAGTTATGCCTCGATTATAATCTTTGTCACATATACAATAAATCCACACAAACTAGCGTGATACCACACATTTATTATTATCTTCGCAAAGCGGGAAAACACCCATTACACAAATCGTTATGCTGTGAGTAATACAAAGGAACTCTAGTGGGGTAAAGAAGGACTGGTCCCTTTCATGGAGGAGGAAAGTTGAATGCTAGGCCTTTTTGCAACCATGACCATGACACTTTGCCTTTGCCGGAATCTCATGCCGACTCTTGTGCCGTACCGCAGTTATCACAACCATCACTTTATTAGTCCATCTCCTTGGCCGCCTAAAACTCTCACGTTGTCTTGGTGAAATTTTGGTGCCTAACCCTGCAAAAGTTCAAATTTGTCATGTATAATAATTTGGCCTTAGCTAGAGCGTCAAATATCAGATACGAAACATGAAAAATACCATCGATACTCTTTTTTTTTTCCGAAAGATACCATTGATACTCTTTTCTCTCCTATTGTGTTGAGAAACATCTGAACTACAAATTCTGTTCTTACATCATCAGTAAATAAAAGATAAAAAAATGTGACTTAGGTCATCTTTCTCCCCCATGAGGCGCAACTAGTTCATTTGTACTGTTTGTCCTGTACATTACCCATTTTGTCGTTGCAAAAAATTAAATATAGCATTTTTTATTTTATTGAAAAAAAATTTGAACCTCTCATCTTATTTAGTTCTTATTGGATCACAATAAGATTAGAGTCCAAATTGAGAACTGGCACATACACTTGAATATTTTCTATTAGCACATATTGACTCCAATATATTTCAGCCTACAATTTCAACCGGCCCAAATTATTAGCTCCCGGACTCTCATATCTTTCAGCCAAAAGTTTCATAATTTTATTTTGGTTTCTATTTATATATTCGTATTTTTTTTTTTTTTCATAGAAGAATGCAAGATGCATTTCTTCTTGTTTGTATTAATAAAACATCGAGTTACAAAGTTATAGTTCAGGTTTACCCTGTACTACTGTCCCTTACAACTCTACAGAACAGAAAAAAGAAAAATTAACAAAATTGAATCCATTTTGCCGTCTCTTGCGCTGCCAGTGTAGCCTCCGGTATATTGTTGTATATATTCGTATTTACAATAATATACCTTAGATTCTAAATATTATACATTTATATTCCCAACAATATACCTCACATTCTAAACATTATATCTTTATATTCAGCACAATATATTTTCCATTCTAAATAAGAGAAAAATAATGCTAAAACAGTTGAAGGTACAATTTTCAGCATAAAGACATAAATGATGAGACTAATGAAGAGATCTCTCCGTAGAAAAAAGAATAATATATCTTTATATTATAATAATATATCATAGATTCTAAACAATATTATACATTTATATCCCAACAATATAACTTACATGAGAAATTCACCGGAAGTCATAAGAAGCTACAAACAAAATAATTAGAGGTTAAATTTCGTGAGAATCATTTTGGAACTCATAATCTTGTCAGGAAGATATGGGAGCTCGGGAGTACATACAATCGGAAGCTCCGAAAGATTTTAAATGACTCATAATTATGTAAACACGTGGCGGTCTATCCTTGGACGGGAGCGGGGAGCCGCAATTTCTGGGAGTTATTAGTCGGATCCTATTTTATTTTTAACATTTTTGTCCAAAATCCTTCCTGCAATATATCGGTTTCTTTTTTCCCCCTTTTTGTGCATGAGCTTGTTCAATTGATTCCGTGGATTCATCAACATGGATAGGCATTATTATTATTATTATTATTATTATTATTATTATTATTATTATTATTATTATTATTATTATTATTATTATTATTATTATTATTATTATTATTATTATTATTATATATAAAGTCCAGTTTGGACTAGAATTTTGACAATTGTCACAATCTTTGATTTTCTCGTGGTCAAATATTATAATATTCAATGTAGCGAGTCACGATTAAGTATAATTTACATATTGATATTTTAATATTAAAATATTTTATTCAAATATAATTAAATATTTTTATAACCTGAAATTTTTATTTATAATCATATATTATAATGTACTTTATTATTACTATAAACAAAGTTGAGTTTGACCATGATTTTTAGCATGTGTCTCCCAACAAGATTTCTTTTGGTCTATATTGTACAATGTTATAAAAAGTGAGTAATTAATTAAATCATTAACTAAATCAATTAATTTATTTTTAGAACAAAATATTTTTCATTATTTTTTTCATATTTTTCATGATCAATTTAAAATGATAAATCAATAAATAAGAAACTAATATATTGCAATATAGTATTTCTGGATATTATTTTTACAATGTTCCAATTTTAAATTTCCAGCTACTTGTGAGTAGATAGATCAGATCCGGACGCTGCAGTTGTTTCATTTCCGTAATTCGAAAAATTCGATTTGGAATATTCTATAATATTATTGTATGATATGTTCTTTAATTTTATGATTTTATGTTATGGGAAATATGAAGCTTTCTTTCAATTTTATGAAAGTATGTTTAAAATGATTATATCAAAAATATCACTCACACTATTTGATAATAAAAATAACATTTTCACATATGTAAAATACAAAAATCTTATTTTTATCACGATAAAATTGTAGATCTTTTCTTAAAGAAATATATTATATCATTGTACAAAAATATAGCCGAAGTGGAAGAGGGGTACCGCTAGTATATATTTAATGCTTTGAACTTTCTAATTGAAATTTTGAAGTCGCAAAGTATACTCATGCATGAGCTTTAATTAGACATTATTTTCCAAAGTTTGGTCAAGTTCAACCATGCAGAAGAGAAAAACTCTCTCTTTCTTGCACTTGTATCGTATAGACAAGGCACGGCAAAAATGCTATTCAAACTATTTCACATGTGTCCCTTCAAAATATGAAAACATCATTTATAAATTTCGAAAACAAACATATCACGGATACATTATGAAGATGAAATATGCCAAATACCGAATTTGTTTTTAAAATATAATTTTTTTTGGAAAATAATTTATCAAGATAGCATTTTTTTTTGAAAATAATTAACCCACTAGCACTTCCGCCGGACCCTCTGGCAGAATTGGAGTGGTTTCGCCAGAGGATCTGGCGGAACTGACCTAGCACCCTTAAACACGATTAATTAAGGAAAAAAGTTAGTTCCGTCAGATGGTCTGGCGGTACTGGATAAAATTCATTTTTTTTCAGGTTAAAACTCTCAATTTAGAAAGCCAATTAGCTCAAAAAATTACGAATTCAGCAGGATCTGGAAGAACCACCTATTTTATATTTTTTTTTGCCTCTAAAGACATGAAAATTTAGACAAAAAAAAATATTGTTCATCATAGTTCCGCCATTTGGCGGAACAATGATTTTTTTTTTTTTTTGCTAAATTTTCATGGCGTTAGAGGCCAAAAAAAATATGAAATAGGCGGTTCCGCCAGAGAGAGAGTCTAGTGGAACTGCTGAATTCGTAATTTTTTGAGCTAATTGTCCTTCTAAATTAAGTGTTTAACCTGAAAAAATGAATTTTATCTAGTTCTGCCAGACCCTCTGGCGAAACTAACTTTTTTCCTTAATTAATCATGATTAAGGGTGCTAGGCCAATTCCGCCAGACCCTCTGGCAGAAGTGCTAGTGGGCTAATTATTTTTAAAATAATATTATCTGATTAATTATTTTTCAAAATAATGTTAAACCGAAAAAAGTCCCAAATACCATTCATATGGTGGGTCTTTATTTTTTTTAAAAAGATCCCGACTATTAGAGCCTAGTAATGTACTGATCCAGTACAACAAAATAGGCCCACAGTTCTTACCTTAAAATACTTAAATTCAGTTGATACTGGTAGTAACTGCACTTGGCTTTAATTTATTTTTCTTTCAATAATTCAAGTAAGATAATCTCTTCCTCTATATTTCATTCCGGTTTAACACAGACCCTCTTTTCTCTCTCTCATTTACATCTACATAAATAAGTAACCAAGAGAAATAATACATAAATTAAGCAACATTGAATTTGAAATAAATAATAAAGGATAATAGTGTGAATAATATTGTTTATAGTATGTACTCCGGCACGGAGCTTGACTGAATTTACTGGGAAAGCTAAAAAAAATTCTCTCTATTAATTAACACTATATAAAAAATTTTGGGGGGCCAAATGGATAGAAATACATGTATTTCAATTTTTTTTTTTACTAAAATACTACTAATATATATTAGTCGGTCAAAATTTTGAGGGGATCATGATCCCCAATCCTTATTAAGCTATGTCCTGTATGTACTATGTAAGAACATATATCTTAAATTTTTCTATATGTGTTTTGTGCAAGACCTTTGATATTTGAGTTTTTGCAAGAGGATATATGAAAAATAGATTGGTACTATGTTTGGCTAGGTCAAAATGAGAGGCTATGAAAAATAGGTTGATAAGTGATTTTTTTTATTTTTTATTCTCTCTATATCTTGTATCTGTCTATAGAAGGGATAACTTGCACGCAATAACCTATATATATGTATAGGCTGCCAAACATTTTCGAGTCTCACACACCGACTGAATCCATGTTTAACATAAGTTTAGTTTATTCATATATACTATATATTTCATTTTCTTCAACAAAGAAAGAAGAAAAAATAATACAATTATCTCTAGTACTTGACCAAGTCAAAGCTATCTTTAATATATATAATTCATTGGGTCAAATTAGCCAAGTCCCTTTTCACTTAAAAAACCATTTAGACAGCGGAAGGATCATAATAGAAATTAGGGGCAGTTTTAGATTTTGAAATTTTAGTATTTATATATGATAATTTTACTGTATTTTGTGATAAATTTATATATTATATATAACTTATTTCTATAAGAATTTTGGCGCATATTTCATTATGGACTACAGCCCACTAAAGATTTGGATCAAAATCCACCGCTGCATTCACATACCTTTTTCATGGTGCTTTTTTAAGTGCAGGTTCAACTCTAGAAACAAACTGACAATCAAGATGGTTCAAGCCTTGACTCATTCATTCTTTCAGTTAACAACGGCTAAGCGAGCTAAACTATCTATCACCGGCATTTTAAAAGGAAAAAACAGAGAAAGAAAAGAAAAAAAAAGATTCATATATTAAGTTCGCCTCAAAAAAAAAAAGATTTATATATATATATATATATAAAAAGCTCATCAACCCAAAAATTCCGCTAACAAAAAAATTACGCCTCATTTGAGATTATGAACAAAATCTTAGGTGTGAAACTAAAGATTCTCAGAAAGTTGTCCTGTATATGTTATATAATGGTTTTACACATTTGACCTAGTCAGAAAATTCATTGCTTGGCAGACTTCAACAAGAGACCTTCTAGAGTAGCTACGAATTATTGAAGCAAGTTGTGTGCTTAGTGGGATTTGGTATATTTGAACTTTGAAACCTCAAATGCAGAGTTCACTAGGGTTTTACCAACAATAATGAGGCAAGTTTAGAGTTCAAATTCAATGCAGAGTTCACTAAGCTTTTACCAACAATAATGAGGTAAGTTTAGAGTTCAAATTCCTGGAGGAAAAAGAATTATTCCTTTTTCTAGAGAGTCTTTTGCTAATTTTAAAAAAAAACGTTCTCAGGTCAGTCAAGTCAAAAATGTTAATTTACATTTCAACCCTTGACAAAGTCTCCTTTTTATTTATTCTTTTGGACCATCATAGAAATCCGATGTTCAGAAACAAAAAGATAGATTACATTTATTTGTCAGAAAATACGCATTGTTAATAAAATACGCATTGCTAATACAATACAAGAAATGCTTGAATTTCATTGAACTAAAAATCTTATTGAAGCTTCATGCATATATTAGTGTCATAGCATGGAGGTTTATTTTTATTTTTATTTTTAGATTCAATTAATATATGATTGATTGAAAATTTGCTAAATATATACTACTTAAGATTGTATTTATCGAAACTTGAATCCATGATCTCTTATTATAGGTACATATACTTTATCCAGCATGGAGGTAGTTGGTTAAACATCTACAAAACCAATCCTCATTTTTTAAAAATAAGAACATATGGCTATATAGTTTCTTTATCTTTATACATAGGACCTTCTACACACATATTACTTAGTGACACATTAAAGTTGACCAACTTTCAATCCAAAATAAAATAATAAAAATGCATCATATAATGAAGCATAGAAATTGACACCATAATTGATGAAAGATAACTTCCATTCAAGTTAAAAAATTTAAACCCAATTTGTAAAAGGGATTTGATGATTTGATCTGTAGTTATTCAAAAATAAAATTCCATAATTTGCAAACTAAAAGAGAGCCCAAATTAATCCAAATAAAAGATGACGGGCTATCGAATTTCTTTTAATTCATGTTGAACCCCTCATATTTTCTTAATCAAAATGCACTCCCTCAAATAAGGCCCGATATATTATAAGATGGCCCAATATATCATATTTTCCAATACATAGCTTTCTCAGATTCTCGTTGGTAAATTTGTCTACACTACACCACCCTCATAAATCAAGAGTAGTGTTTTCGAGAAGTGCGCAAAAGACCATCATTGTTCTAATACACTTTTTAATCTTGCAAGTGTTTCTTTAGTCATTACAATTAGTAGAACAGGCACTTAATTGTGAGCATTCCAAGACAAAAAGTGCCATAGAGGACCATAATTTGTCCCCTTGTAATTTGTTTGAGGGGGCACAAATGCAAATAATTAATTATTATTCTCTAAAAGTATAAATGACAAAATATAATTTGTTCCTTAATTTGTGGCGAATTAGATAGATATATAGGATACCACCAATCCTCTCTCTCTCTGCAATGGCGACTGGTTGGTTTAAGAAGCTCAGCTCAAAATCCATCTTCCAGTGGCCATGGAGATGTAACTTTGGCATTTTCTCTTCATCATCTTCATCTTCTCCTTCTTCATCTACTTGGTCGTGGCGAGACTTACATTTTGGTTTGTCTCTGTTAGACGACCTTCTCTTTCACGTCCTCTATTTTGTAGAAGCAATTGTGCTTGTATTTGCTTTATGCTTCTTTTTTCTTTGTTGTGGATGCAATATATGAATCTTTAATGTAATTGCAGTAATGTAATGTGTATCTTTAATGTAATTGCAGTAATGCAATGTGTAGTGTTGTAAGAATTTGATTGATGACAAATGATGGCTCATTAGTGGTATAATGGGGAAGAATTGATTTTGTACCAAACTGTTTGTGATAATGCCTCTATCTGTTTAACAACTAACATGAGACTTGATTCTTTCTTTACCTTTATTTGTCATGTTTACAAAATTTGATCTAAATTGCAAGATAGTTTAATACATTAATGTTATATATGGACTATTTTCTGGATCTGTGTGCCACCTAATAATCTCTCATGCTTGTGTTCAAATCATCATAATATTTATTTAGTTAATTCAGAATGTAGTGTTATCATTAAACAGACATAAGGTAAAAGAATAATCCGTGTTTTAGGTCAATTATTTGGGTGTTTGGGTTAAACCTGCTGACGGCCCAATTTTATCTTGTGACGGCCCAAATATGTCATTTCTAATGTTGTCAGCATAAAAAAAATTGAAGCACATGAACTAACATAATTATTCCTCACCTTTTTTTCCAAAAGTAGGGAAAGTTTATCCCGGATTTCCTTTCAAAAATTCTTATTCATATATAAATATCATCTATATAATCTATAATTGTACATTTGATTTGACAGTTTGGATAAATCATGAATATTGAAAGCGTCGGGATTATTGCCCGATAAAAAATAGTTATCGAGTTGCTTATGAAATGGACCCCAATTTAAGTAAACTCTTCTCACATTATCTCTTTGGTTCACCGAATAATCAAAAATTTGTGGTCGTTCTCCGGGATTCCGTGCCAAATTTTTGCTATCAAACTCAACTTTTTGAGATTTTGTAGGAGGTTTTTCGGGTTTTTGATCATTTGTTATGGGTGAAGAGGTTATTGGCGGTGTCGAACTTGATACTATTGTGCTTTCTTTCTCATTATTCATTTCTTTCTTAAAAAAAGCGTTTAGAGTCTTATAGCCCCTTTTAGCTGTATTTAATAACTAGTAAGTTTTTTAAAACCTACACCAATAAACAGTAAGTTATAAAGTTAGCATACTAAGTCTAAGTTATAGTGTGGTCAATTCTCAAATAATGAAATAAAAAAGACACACTAATAATATTTTTTTTGTTTAACTCAAACATTTATTATGCATGAGAAATATATAGACATATGATAATAGAAAAAACAATATAAATAGTAAAACAACTAAATAATGAAGTAAAGAAATAAAGAGAGAGACGAAAAAATAATGACTCAAGTATTTAATTGAATACTTATTGTGCATGCAAAATATATGGCCATATCATGAAATAGATGTAGTTTTTCTTCTATTACAAAATATAATATCATGGTTCATATATATATAGTTCTTCTTCTATTACAAAATATAATATTATGAAAATATAATTATTTATTAGTTAATAGTTATAGTTATTTGTTTTGCGAAAAGTCCGTATGCAGTTAATAGTTATAGTTCCTACTTCAAAATCTAGGAGGGGCTACTTCAAAAAATTTCAAAAATATTCTGAGAGGGCGGTATATATATAATTTCCATATTTTTCACATAATATATTATCATCATTATATATATACTACTACTATTACTTTAAATCTTGGCTTTATTAAGATCCGCCACTAATGATGTCTTGTTATTTTCGTCTCGAAGCAAAGAACTAAACACCCTTTCTGCCTTTTCGTGCCCCTTAAATTTTTTCCAAATTCTGCCCCTCTCAATCGAAAAAAGCAACAAGTAAAAAAATATTGCAATGACAAACAAACAAAAAAAAAAACTAAAAATCAATTATTATCATACTCATAATATATACTTAACTCATAATCACATAAAACATTTCACTTATAAAATATAATAGGGTAAATTTGATTCTAAGTCACTCAACTTTCAATTATCTCGTTTATGTCATAAAATTTAAAAAAATTATCAAATAAGTCACGAATTTTCAAAAATAACTAAATAAGTCATCAAATTAATTAAAATGTGAGTGAGTTATTTGATCATTTTTTATAAATTGAATAATCTCAAAAAGATAATTAAAAGTTAAGTAACTTATATAAAATAATTAAAAATTAAATGACATTCAATATTCAATATCTCCTACATTTTGGGATGGACCCATGTTTAGTTCACCGCTGTAAAGACGGGATCCGGTTTCCTCGAAAAAGCAAAGATGGACAAAATATTCTACTCTCTCGCTCTCTCTCTCTCTCTCTCTCTCTCTCTGATTCTGATATTCAGAAAAGAAAAAAAAGAAAAATCAGACAAGCCGGTGAGACTCACGAGGGAGTCGCAATCCAAAAAACAATCCTCGTGCGGTCCGCCTGCCTTCATCAATCCAAATCGAATCTCTCCTTATTGACTCAGCCAAGTCAATCTTCGGCCCCATTCATTGCGGAGAAGCAGATGTGAAGATCGTCAGGTGAATCGATGGCGGCCCTCTCTGCGAGTTGCCTCCCGCCGCCCGTCTTCGCGGCGGACGCCGTGCTCGCCCTGGTTGACGGCGCCATTGCCGTCGTCTGCTTCGTTCAGGTCTTGCTTTTGCTTTTGAGCGTCGCTGCATTTAATTCCTTGATTGAATTAATTATGGTTACTTAAGATTTCTTTATTACTGACTACCGGATTGAATGATGATTTTTTCAGTTATTGAGAATACACTTGCAGAGTCAGCAGCAAGGCTGGACGAGCCAAAAGGTATTCATTTTTGTTATATACTAATTTTTTCTGATTGAACTTCTAAGTGATTTGTAAATTTTAATTTTTTCCTGCATTTTTATCAGATGATTTTCTTTTACAGATATTTCATCTTATGATTGGCTCATGCACCATAGGTGAGGCATGTTATTATTATATTAATTCATAATCTGTATACTCCTTACTTTATCTGAATTGAAAATGTGCTTTCTTTAAATGATACTGAGTTGATTCAAATTTAAATTTATATGAAAAAAAAACTGAAAAAGAAGATCACCCAAAGGGAACTAATTAAACTGCTACAGTACCAGTAATTGCACGATTTCACTATATTATTTTTTTTCTCTTAATACACTTCAAAATTGAAATGATTTTATTTCTGAGTTGTAGGATTTGTTGCGTTTTTTATCACAACAATTATCGCTACTTGTGAGGGATGGCGATGTTGGCCCCACTCTTGTGGATTCATTTTCATGGGTAATTTAATATTTAATATAAATTATATAAAGCATGCAGTATTATTTTCTCTCTCTAACTTGTTTTTACCACATGTATTCTATGTAGCGTGTCCTCAGATATTATTTTTGGCTGCATTTCTTCTTATTCTATCATTCTGGTGAGCCTTTCTTAACCTACTTTTATTTTTTAAATTTAAGTTTATTATTGGCTCCGCCTCCTCCATATTACTAATTAGTTAATAAATAAATAAATTATCATACATTGGGCCCACTATTTTTGTTCCATCTGGAAATTATTTTGCCATATAATTTTATCCAACCGTGTACCTTGTGAGATTTTATCTACTATTCGGATTAAAAAAAACTTAAAGTTTACCATATAAATCATTTTGTCTTATGGTTCATCGAATCGGGTAGTTTATGCCATTTTACCATATGAACTATTTTGGCATATAAATTAGTGAAAAAACTTCAATTTTCTGAATTTTTTATACACAGGGTGGATTTGTGCCACCAGCCGAACGACGAGGAGGAAGAAGACGAAGAGCAAAACAGCTACGTCGAATCTCTGCTGGATAAGTCGAAAAAGAAGCCTGGACCCGGTCCGCCAGCTGGCGACACGCACCGGGCTCGTAGGAGCTGCTGCTCTTGGCCAGGCGTGCGCTTGGGGAGCCGTCAGAAGTTCGTTATCTTGGTAATTGTTTTATTATTTTGTGAAGGAAATAAAAGAAAAAATTGTAGGGCTTTTTCTGTAATTTAGGCATGATATATGGTTTTTTTTACAACAAAAGAAATGATTAATGTTCAGAAAATTCATGAAAATTAATAAAATATACTGTATTAATAAAAAAAATGCTTGTGCTGTTGAAGGATAGAAGATTTTTAACTTTTTTTGTAATTTCCAATGATATAGGGATTTTTCTGTATTTTAGGATAATATAGCTTTTATTTTTGCAACAAAAGAAATGAGTAATGAGGTGCAAGTTATACTGTCCTTTGTCGTGGAAGTATTGAATTATTTGTTGATCTAAAATTGATGATTTATTTTAAATATTTATAATTTGTAGGTGATTGTGTTGACGTTTGTGTTTATGTTTGCATTTGCTGTGTTGATTTGGATTGGACGAGCCGAAAATCCTCTTGACTCTTCCCTTTTAACAAGGGTATTATCTCTTTTTATCATTAAGTTAAAAATATTAAGTCTCTTTTTACTAAACTCCATACATCAATTTTATTTACATTCCTGTACTGATTCATGCCGTTTATTGATTGTTTAATTATATTTTTGCAAATTAGTGTTAAAATGCTTTCCTTTTTTAGGTTTACTTGGATATATTTTCTGTTGCTGTTCTTTTGTTAGGAGGTGCTTTGGCTTGCTATGGTTAGTAACATTTCTTCACAATGATTATAAATATTATTCTGATAATTGTGTATTATGAAGGCAAATTGTGTATAAAACATTATAGTTAATCCATTCAATTAATCCGAGGCCCGATTGAAGTAACAATGTTTAATTAACAATCATTATTTCTGTACCTTATGGAAAAAATGACTATTGTTTATATTAGATCTTAACTGAAGCTCTAGTTATTTTTTGCGTAAGAAAATGAGCAATAATGATTATTGTAAATATCTTATTTTAGACATTGCATTTTATTTTAGGGATGATTTTGTTTTCCAAAATGAGCAAAGTCCGATCCGAAACAGTCTCAACAGAGAAATGGAAGGTATTTTTATTTTCTATAATTTATTAAAAAATATATATTTTTTTTTATCAGTATTGTCCTTTTTTTTTGTGATTGTGATTGATTATTCTTAAAAGAGGAATATTTTCTTATAAAACCTATATATTTTAGGAAATTGAGTTTTAGTCCTTGTGACAAATATGAATTTTTTTATACCCCCTTGACCTTAAGAGGCTTTCAAAATGGAACTTTTTTTCTATATTTTTCATAAAATATACAAAAATTCACTAATATGAAAATCAAGAAGGGGGTATTTAAAATGTTTTCCATAGAAGAAAAGGAAAACAAATACCATAAGTAAGATACAACTTACAAGTGTCCACATTTTAATCTATTTTTGTTTTTATTTTTTCTTGTACTTTATTATTATTATTATTATTATTAAAATACCATAAGGAAGATACAACTTACAAGTGTCCACATTTTAATCTATTTTTGTTTTTATTTTTTCTTGTACTTTATTATTATTATTATTATTATTAGGTCGCAAGTCTTGCAATTGTCTCCTTGGTTTGTTTCGCCTCTTCTGCTATATTAGCACTTGCCACAAACGTCCCTGTAATTTCTCAAATTATTTTAACCTAAATCCTCAATTAAATCAGCAACAAAACATAAAAAAAATAATCATTTTTTATATTCAGGTGCTTTCTTATAGATATTCAGAGGACTCCAACACACTTTTTGGCTCCGTGTTCATGTTTCTATATTTCTTCATAGGTAAACCCTAAACCCTAAACTTCATAAATAGTATCATTATTTTAATCCTTTTTTTAATTTAATTTTTATTAGGATCATCAGTGCCATGTGGATTTGTGATTTGGGTGATGAGAGAGATTCCTCAAAGAGCAGTAATTGAGAGACCGATCCAACAAACAGTTGTGACTTTTATAAGAGATAATAGAAGTGCAAATACAACGACCAATCAGAATCCTCAGTGGAGGACAGCTGTCACTTCCTCTCAGAGTAAGGTATTTAATATTTCTTGTATTTTTTTTGTGTCCAGTAATTTTAAAAATCAAAATGTTGGGAAAAAAGTAGGAAAAGGAATGAATGTTTCCCCATTTTTGTTAGTGCTGCGTGAAATGTGTTACGTTGGTAAACTAAATATCTTTTCGCTGGTAAATGAATTTTGTTCATTTTACGCTTGCTAAGCCAAAGCATGTATTGCTTACCAGTGTAATATGGTTTGCTTACTACAAGGAGAAAAATTGGGGGCTTGGTATCTAGGCCCATTTTTAAGGCCCCTTAGAAAAATTAACATTAATGGCGGCTTAAGAATCAAGCTAAATAAATAATGCTTAATTTTATTAACTTGAAATAGTAAGATTATTTTTGTTGTAATAATATTGCAGACCCTGAAACCGAGCCCAATCTAACCGACTAAAAGAAGCTTGTGGTATCACAATTTATCATCTTCATGTGCTTCAAAAGCTTCTAAGAGGGAAAATAATATGCATTAAGTCTATAAATAATTCCCCATCTTATTTGATTTTCATAAGAAAACCAAATATTGATGGTGTTTAATGTGCTAATATTGGAAAATTATCATGTTTATAACCATGCCAAAGTTTTTGCCCTTGTAAATAACAATGAATGTTTTAATTGTTGGTTGTAATTGACACTAGCACTTTTAGTTTATGTCCCCTCTTTCTTGTTTTTTATTATTATTTTGGATTTGAATGTTGAAGGGGACCAGGGCTACTGAAAATCTGCATCTGAAGATTTGATTTATTTATTTTGAAATTCGTATTTTTTGAAAAATAAATGGATGCATTTTAATATATAAATTTTAATATATAAAATTTTAGACTTCCGAGCGTTTGAAATCAATCTTTTGGTTTTTTATTTTTTAACTTTAGTTACTTTTTCAAGTCAAAATCAAGCAAGAAAAAAATGATTTTGAACTCTATGGTCTCCAACACTCAAAGAGTTCACAATTAAAATTCAATATATGTTTTTTTATATTTGCATATACTTTTCAAGAAATAACTCTATCTGAAATTGAAAGAAACAGCTGGTCACACCTAATACCTCTCAGAAGGGTCCATCACAGCTTTCAATTTCTGACAACTTACTGATTGATCAAAGTAGGTGGATCTTCTGTAGCAAAGAAGTGTTTTTGCTATCTTTTTCTTTTCGTTTGTTTCAAAGAATCATTTTTGACAGTATACAAATATTTTTCTGGTTGTTTAGATATTAATGAGGTTTTGAAATATAAAATTAGAAGTGTTGGTTCTGAAAACTGCTATATTTTATTATATGACTTAGATAATTTATGACTTTTGCCAACTTTAAAGATATTTATATAAAAATATAAATTATAGATTAGAAAAAAATTAACTTGTTAAGAAGCCAAAACAACATAAAACACTTATGCTACATAAATTAGGTAAGTTCATGATGAATCTTATTCATGCGTTTGTGATTTGATGTTTTTTTTTTCTTGGAAATATAAATTAAATAAATCAAGAAAATACAGTACGAAAAAATGATGCTCTGATAAAGACCTCTAAAATTTCTCGATATCTTATAAAGAAATGTTGAAACCATAGCGGCTTTCAACAAATATTTTAACTTATTTGCCATGAATAATCAATTGCTAATCACATGAAGTATCATATTTGATTCTTAAGTGTGATTCATGAACTTTTACTTTGAATTAATAATAAAATATTTTCTCATTTATAAAAATATATTTACTATTACAATGACATTTGAACAACCAAGTATACATAAATCATTGAATCAACCTTTATAATAAGAAATAGGACCTCTTATTATAGTTATAAACATTGTATAAAAATGATGATTGGACAAATGTCGTTGTTATATTTGGCTTGATGGACGTAAAAAAATACACACATGGATTTAAGAAGTAAAAACTCGTAAAAGAAGTTGGTAAAATTATAAGAGGTTTTTTCGTGTGTGAGATAGGAAGTTCTAGCTATTCTGTGATTTATGAAATATAATTACCAAATCAGTCACTACAATATTATGATTAACAATTTAGTTTAATCAACAATTCAAAAAAGATTAGTTTAATTGAGAATTAGACTAAATAGATTGATTAGTTTCTAAATTTGAAGAGAATGAAACCATAAAATCTTTCAACTAATTGAAAAACTTGTCGAAATCCCAAATTTCAAAATTCCAATCAATTCACAAACTTAATTTTCAAACAAAGTTTTAATTTCAAGATCTAATAGAGACCATTGAATTAATAGGGATGTTTTCGGCATATTAACATTAATTAGAAGTTTTAGTTTTTAATTCATTTTCATAATATACACATTTTATTTCCTTTCCATTTGATAGTCAATCAAATAAGTAAAATTCAAATAATAAATGCTCATACTAATATCTCTCTAACAATTTGGCTTATTTTTCATATATGTATTGTCTTTGTCTCTTTAATTTATTACATATTCATTATTCATAAAATATTATAATAGATCTGAAAAGTTAGTTGCATTGTAGACAAATTCACTAATTTTTTTAAATTAAATATATGAATTCTCAAAATTCAATTCTGTTATGAATCATTAACCTTTGTAATTGGGCAAGTATATCGATATTAATATTTATAATGATATATGAACAAAAATTTGAGAGAGCGGTAATGGATCGAGTTGCGGCAGATCGAGCGGAGAGAAGAGAACTTTAAAACAGTGATGAATGGAAGAAGAAGCACGGGAATTGAAGATGAGATAAACTATGGAAATAGAAATAAACGAAAAAAAATTTAGAAAGATGAAATTACTTACTTACCCTTTTTCATATATTTTTAAAGGAAAAAAAAAATCTACTATGCTCCTTAATATGTATCATTCTGTCTAAGTAAATTTATTAATGCAGAGTACTCTAGACCCTCTCAAACAAAATAGACTTTTTATGCTACACATTGGCCACCACAGCATGCGTCATACTAAAACCAAACTTGTCTTCAAAGCATTGGTCATACCAAATCCATCAACCATCTTATAATAGTTAAAAAAATTGGAAAAGAAAAAGAATCAAAATCATATCTTCTTTATTGAGCTCTCCTGATACAATGCTCCCAATATTTTTAAACGGTGATATCATATCAACACGTTAAAAAGCAAGATCTTTAAAAAAAATTCAAAAGGTGCAAATATATTTTCAAGAAAATTATCAATGCATTTAAGCATGATCTTTAAAAAAAATATTGAAGTGCGGATATGTCTTGACTTAAATTTTTCTAGCATGACTATTTATCCCGTTTTCAACTTGAACCTAATCATAATAATTTAACATAAGTGGATTTATTCAAATCGAACTGAATAGTAGATTTGGTGTATTACATATAAATTAAGAGACCGTACAAATGATCTCATAATTTAGTTGGGTATCGTCTTTGTAATACAAAGGATCGTGAATTTAAATCGCATATGCATCAATAATGATCGTAGAAACATTTTTTTCTTTTTTTTTTCTTTCAAAGTGTTCCCCACATAGACTTTAAGAAACTATGAGATGGTAGACTCAAATTTTGTTAGCATTTTGTGTTATTTAATTTAATACACATCAGGTATTGAAGTGTTTGCCCAAATTTTAGAAGGAACATATTCTATTTGCTATCTAAACCATTATATAAACTAGTATTTCCTCTCTATCCTACTCTTCTTTCCTTCCAACCATATCACCACTCTACATTGCTATTCTGTTCTTCTCAAGATGCATACCAAATCACAAGTATAGAAACAAATCTAAATATATATAACTAAACAAAGAAAGGATAAAAAGAGAAACCCAGCAAAGGCAACAAATCAATGCCAATGGAAACCAATTCTTCATCCATCGGCTGCATGGCCTCAGCTTCATGTTTCCCCATGTGTCAGAGCCCCAATGGAGGATTCAGACTACTCGGCCGAGAGGTAAGAAAATAGAGAAGAAATTGAATATTAATAATGTGATTGTTTTAAGTTTGATTAATTACATTGATTCATAATTATTTTACTAGATTGAATTTCATGAGGCCCCGAGACAAAGCTACAACACATGGAGACATTTGATTAGAAGATTAATACGAGAAGGGAAGAAGATATATATTAGTCCTAAACCACTTGATTTCCGTTATGATGAAGCTAGTTATGCAAAGAATTTCGATGAAGGTTTGGAAGACTAGTTGTATTTTCGTTTTTTATTTTGTTTTAATTTTGTTGGTATTGGTGTTGTTTTTAAATGAATGAATTTGCAAACCGAAACTTGGAGTATTTTGGTTTATATAAATTTGGGAGTTCCAAATTACCTTTTCCTCTTCCCTCAAAAAAATATTACCTTTTCCTCTTTATTTCGAACTTCTTTTGGTCGGAACTAAAGCAAGAAAAAAATGTTTTTGAATTTCCGGAGTTCGAAATAAAAAGCATGAAATTAATTAGCTCTTAAAATTTGAAGATGTTTCTTAAACATGTTATATTTGTAATTCATCTTATATATTGTTATTTCAAAAAACATCTCTTAGTTGCATTTGTTTGTAATTTCCCTTGAAGGTGTATATATTTATGAAAGTACTATGGGTTATGAATAAGTATATTCTTATGATTACATACATAGTGTTGAGGAACATTCCCTGGAAGGTGTATATATTATATTTATGATAGTACTATGGGTTATGAATAAGTATCATATATGATTTCTTTTTTTTTCTTTCTTTTTTTTCTTTTTTCAGTCTGCCACTAAGTTTTCTTCATTGCTGTATCATAAATGATTTCGTACATAGTGTTGAGGAAAAAAGTAATCTAATTGTATTAAGAAATAAGCTAGGTAACATGATGGGCTGATGTTGAGTTGGGCAAATTTTGAGTTTTACGATTGTTTCATGTGATCATTGGAATTAGTGTTCAATTAACCATTGTTAATAATCTTTTGAAAAAAAATTAACCATTGTTAATACTTCAGTTGATTTCAACGCAAGTACTACCTTGCCTAAAAGGAGGAATTAGTAGAGAAACTAAATCATAATAAGTAGTTGGGCAGCTGTGACTGAATGCCCTTTTGTTGTGCCTGTTATCAGTTACAAGGATTAAACAAAATAGTTTCTTAGCTTATCACTGTTTCGTTCAACACTTGTTATAAATGCAATTGATGACAAAAGTGTGCGCAAACAAATATTTTGCTTTGTAATTCATTCAACATGACTGAGATTTCTGGTGATGCTATTTCATTCAGCAGGACTGGGGGTTTCTGGTGATCAGTATGATAAGAGTTATTTAACTTATTTTGTTAGATGTAAGGGTGGAAATATAGGGGTCATAGTCCTTTCAAGATTTTTCATAGAGTAGTATATCTCAATAGTACTTTGGTATTGTTAATTAATCGTGAGAAATTTTGTAGAGCCTCCAGTATATATAATCAAGATTCTTCACTGGTTAGGTGATATTTTTTTTTTTTAGTTTGAACATGTTTGCAGAAACAGTGCTTGCATTTGCATTATCCTAAATGACTGTAAATTGTAGAAATTTTCATCATTTCAGATGGCGCAACTTAGTTTCGCGATCTAGTATGATAATTTTTTATGAAAATGAGTTAAGACCTAAAAAAGGAAAAAAAATGGTTTACATCAACCACAACAAAATGCTTTACGTATTTCCTCCATCTAAGATTGACCTAAACACTATTTTTGCAAACTAGAAGAGAAACAACCTGTTTTTTAAAAATAACATAAAAGGGTATTTAACAAAAGAACATAGCAATTATATCATATACAATTTTCTTACTTTTTATCGTTTTCCGATGCGGTTACTATGCCATCACTTATTGTGCACCGTCCGATAAGAGCGACAAGCTCATAACCGATTTTGACAACTAGATCAAATGAAATTCTAACAGAAAATAAAAAAATGTAATAATCTCATGATAGTTAATTTAGCAATATTTTAGTTTCACATCCATCGTAAACATTAAAATAAAATAAAATAAACATAGATTTCACCCAAAAACAAATCCTACTACAACTTTATTTAAATAAACCAAATTTCTCCAACAAACGAGAGATAAATCTGCTAAAATGTGACAGCTATTATTCCATCAAACAAACCCAAGATCCAATGGATTTTGGCTTTTCGTGTGCAACTCTTTACTGTTTGTTATAGACTGTATTCTCATACTTTCCTTCCCACCTGTCATAAAACAAGTACACATAAAAAATCATTAAATAAATTCAGAAAAATCGCAAATATAAATAGATTAATAAAATATTTTTAAAGGTGAAAAAATATTACCTGCATGAGTCGTCAGACTGGATTTGGAGTTCCAATTCAGCATTAAATGGTTTGAAAACACGATCTATGCTTTCACTGCTCACTTCCTCAAGCCTTGGTGGGTCCCACTGCATTACAATATAAAATATAAATATTTATACTATTGTGCATTAAAATATAAATATTACTTTGTGTGTATAATATTATATTAAATAATATAACATGCATATTATTGTGTGCGTATGAGAGGGAGAGAGAATGTTATAATATAAATATTATTGTGTGTGTATGATATAAATATAAAAATTCCTTTGTGTGTATAATATTATTGTGTGCGTATGAGAGGGAGAGAGAATGTTATAATATAAATATTATTGTGTGTGTATGATATAAATATAAAAATTACTTTGTGTGTATAATATTATTGTGTGCATATGAGAGGGAGAGAGAATGTTATAATATAAATATTATTGTGTGTGTGAGATTTACCTTGGGGGAATTGTCCTTTTCGAGATAAGCTCGCATACCCTATAAAAAATAAGTGTTAAATTGAAAGGGTTATTGTGCAAAATAAAATTACAATGAACCAGAAAAGTTAAGTGATAATTAAGAATTAATACCTCATATGCATCGCCAGAAGCAACAGATCTAAGTATATTCATGGTGAGTCTAAATTCTTTCTTTAAGCACTCTGATAAATTCTGCTTCCTACCTTCTCTCACCTAAATATTAGAAAAAAAATGAAACTTCAATTTTCTTTTTTTAGGAACTTCATTTCTCTTTTATTATGATTACGTGGTACCAGTTTGTACGTGATAAATTTGATATATTTTGTTTTAAATTTTAGATGGGCAAATTTGATTGATATTGAGTTACGGAAGAGCAGATTTGATATTTTGTGATTTTCGAACAGGCAAATTGATAAAATTTAAGTTTCAGAAGGGCAAATATGATATATTCAGCTTTGGAAGGGTATAATTGAAATTTTGAGTTTTAGAAAGGCAATTGTACCGATCTTAAGGTAATCTTTAATGTAGTTGGAGAAGATCTTTTCAAAGTTTTGATAACTGATCTTATCCATTCATTTCCTTCCTTGCTTGCTTCATCTTCCTACAAATAAAAACCAAAAAAAAAAAAATAATAATCCAAATTCTCTTAACATATGTAAAATTATATAAGGATTTCTTTAAGTAGAGGCTCACCAGTGATTTGATAATCTCCTCTACAGACTCTTTTGAAAAGCATTTATCAATTGTTGTTAGCCTAAACAAAAAAAGAGAAAAAACATCAATTAAATGTTTTCTTTAACTTGAAATTAACATGCATTTATCTATAAGAAAACAAAAATTATACTTAATATATTCATACTTGTTTAAATGAGAGTATGATATTATTTAAATTCTGCAGAGTAATAATATATCAATGTGTAAAAAGCCATCGATTATAAAATTGAAAAAAAAAAAAGAATTGTACTTGTTTAAAATACTTTGTTCATATGGTTTAGCATCCAAAGAGAATTCCTCAATTGCAGCTTTAACTGCAGATTCCTCACCGGAGTTTAAACTCAATAGTTTTTTCTCTACTTCTGATAATTTCTGCAAATATTTCATATTTTTGTCTCGTTATTCGATTTTCGAATTCTAATTCAGAGCAAATTTTCATGTAGTTTTACTGAAGGAATTTGTTTTGCTTATATGGGTGCAGATGATATTTCATTTCACGTTTTTGTAGGTTTATACATGAAATTTTCCTAATTTGTTCACGGTAATTTTCATCAATCAATATATAAAATGAAACATATAATAGTACTAATAAATTAATTTATTTACTTCAGAAGGGACAAAATGAGTTGCAAGACCAGCTGCAACTATTTCCTTTCCTTTAAGCCTAGCACCAGTCAAAGCCAAATACTCCCCTGTAATTAATATCGATAATAATTAAACTAATTAATTAACATGAGATTGAACCATGCAAATTCTTTTGTAATGTATGTATTATATGCTATGTATTAACACATAGTTGATAAGAAACAAAAAGCGTCATTTTAATCCTCTTCTTTTATTACTTGTTGTTGCTTGATCACAAAATTGCATTTTACTACATTACCTCTTTGACATTCTATGAAAAATTTCAGAAATTTGCAATTCTTTAAATTCTAGAGCTGACCTAAATAACCAGGAAGCCTAGAAAGAATATATGAGAAGCTGCAATCTGTGTGAAGTCCAACTGCTACTTCTGGCATTGCAAATACCTGCAATTAATTACAAATCATATCTCAAAATATCACAAAGTAAACAAAAATAAAGGGTTAGTTAGATCTGCAAAATTATCCTGATTTTTGTATATAACAAGCATTTTATTATTTCTTTTTATAAGATTAACACCTCTATTTCTTTATAACTTGAAAAAAAGCAAGAAAAAATAAGCATAGAAACCGAATCAAGAGATGTCACCAAAATGAATGAAAGGTATAACTAAAAATACAAAATAATTTCAAAATAATTTCTATAATAAAATAGTATGCACAAAAACATACGGCATTTTCAGTGACAACAGAAAATTTCAAAGGAGCAGCCATTGCTCCACCGCCGCCCATCACAAATCCATGAACAAGTGCCACCTGTCAAGTATTTCAAAAAAATTTAACTAAAATAAATATGACTAATATAAGTAATTCAAACAGAGTTACAGTGTTATATGTAAGTAGATCAAATGTCCGTGCAGAATTTCAAGGTGTGATTGATCTCATTTTACTTGTGAGGTAGAACAAATTTGATATCTTTATAGACTTTTTTTGTTTTTCTTCTTGTTTTTTTAGTGTTTGGTTGCATAATTGAGAGTAGATTGAGACTAGTTCGGATTAATTGAAGCGAAATTGAACAATTATGACATAATTTGGGAATAATTCAACAAGAATAAAAGAAAAAGAGACAATTTAATACCGTGGTTTTCTTATATGTGTGGATGTGATTGCAAAGCCAGTACATTCTATAAACAACTTCAAGGCAAGTATCATCTACAAAAAAATAAATAAATAACAAAAATTAGTATACAAACTCAAACATTTTGAATTAAAAACACTTAAGATCTGATTATTCATTAGGAATATAAAAGTAAGAAAAATATATATACATAATTTAAAGCACTTTTAAATAAGATTCTAAACCCAACATGATTTAATTTTCTTCTTTCTTTCTCCTGCCCTTTATTTTTTAATTTAGTAATAAGCAAACTATGAGTGTGGCAATCCAAAAGACCATTATTTGGACGCATAAACCAAATTCAATTTTCTCCAAATACCAGGTAAAAGTTAAACCTAAACCCAAATGGTAATATATAACAGAACAAAATCTCTAATTTTTATTTTTTCCGACTTAATTCATACCAGATCTGTGCTCATAAAACATTTTAAGATCGCCACCAGCACAATAAGCTCGCCCATTACCCTGTTTTAAAATAACAATTACTCACTAATAATACAGTGAAAAATACATTCATAATTAAAATAAGAGAAAAGTCCATTTTTGGCTCCTCAACTATTTAATTAGTCCCTTTTTGGCCCCTCAACTTTTTATTGGTCTCTTTTTGACCCCTCAACTATTGAATTAGTCTCTGTTTGGCCCTTCCATCCGTTAAATGTTTACGTGTCCGTTAACTTGACACGTAAGCGACGATTAGGTATGTAATTATGACGTGAAAATTGTGACATGGTAATTATTTTAAAAAAAAAATTCTTAATCCCCTCAGTTCTTTCCCTCGTATTATCTCTATCTTATATTTTTCTAAAATTGCCCCTTAAGTTTGATTCGATATGAATTTTCTTCAATAATTAAATTTTTTTTTTAGAAAAATATAAGATAAAAAAAATACGAGTGAAATAAAGGAGAGATTAATTTTTTTTTATTTTTTTTCAAATAATTATCATATCACAATTGCCACATCATAAATACATGGCAAATCAACGCTTACGTGTCAAGTTAATGGACACGTAAGCATTTAACTGATAGAAGAGCCAAAAATGGACTAATTCAGTAGTTAATGGGTTAAAAAGGGATCAATAAAAAGTTGAGGGCCAAAAAGGGACTAAATAGACTTTTCTCTTAAAATAAATAATAAAATTAATTAATAATCTGTACCTTGAAAATAACCAGCTTGGCATCATCATCTTTCTCCCATTTCTCCAAAAATTGAGCTAAAAGAACAACCTGCAATAGGAAACATCTTTACTCAATTTGATGCACAAATTATTTCATTTTACGAATAAATTGAGATTAAGAAAATCATAATATACCACTCTTGATGATATCACATTCAATTGGCGAGGCCGGTTTAAAGTGACCACTCTCACATTTTCAATTTCTTCTACAAGAACAACCTTTAAACAAAATCAATAAAATTGTTTAAGTAATATACACCCAAAGCCAATATAAGAACAATTATATTATTATTTAGAAAGAAAATGAAATTACCTCTTCTGGGTTCAATGGTTCTTGCGCCATTTCAACCTTAGAATTTGACAACACAAAGAAGAAAGTGGAGGAAAAAAAATGTGAAAAAACAGAGAAGCATTAAAATAGAACTGACAAGAAAAGTAAACGCATGTAAAAACTAAAAGGATGAATTAATTACCTGGAAATAAAGAGTTTTTAAGAATATTGGATGGAACAAAGTATGACAATTGAGGGAGATGAGAAGAAAGAATTGGGGGTTTTGTGAATTGGTGAGCGGTTAGGTACCGAGAAAGGTGGTTCTGCCTCTGCAGTTGTTAGGTAGGTGGGAAAAGAATAAGATTAGGAGGTTTTCTTGGCGAGTGGAATTGGGAAGTTGAATCAGTAGAATGGAATAGTAAAAAATCCTGAATTAAATTAATTAATAGTTAGAAGTATAAGTTCTGAAAATTTAATTTTTTGTTTGGTTATTTGTAAAAATCTAGAATTATGTTATGATTATATAATTAGTAATATAAAATATGGAATAATATAATATATAAAATAATATAAAATAAAATAAAGGTAGAATTTACTGTTTATACAAGAAAAAAAAAATAATTCCTAAAAAATACACATGTCGGAAAAAATTCCAATTTTGACATTTTCACACTTTCAAAGTGCGGTTACTGTAGCATTTTTTTTTAAGAATTCTGGTTTAAATTAGAAACGCCGTTAAATCAGTCTGTATCCCCCACACTATACAATAAATATTCATAAATCGCACTATGCAGTCAAAAAAAATTTCAGTACTCATTTGAATTATAATTATTGGAATCATCTTGAACATGTGATTGCGCATAATTATAATATTTATTAGTATTGAACTGTATCATAAAATCTAGAAAACACATATATATATAGCTACAGTAATACTAATATCAGGGAATAAATATATATTAGTATTACTATAGTATTCATAGGGATATATATATATATATATTTTCTAGATTTTATGATACAGTTCAATACTAATAAATATTATAATTATGCGCAATCACATGTTCAAGATGGTTCCAATAATTATAATTCAAATGAGTACTGAAATTTTTTTTGACTACATAGTGCGATTTGTGAATATTTATTATATAGTGTGGGGGATACAGACTAATTTAACGGTGTTTCTAATTTAAACCATAATTCTTAAAAAAAAAAATGCTACAGTACCGCACTTTAAAAGTGCTAAAATGCTAAAATTGGAATTTTTTCTGACATATGTATTTTTCGGGAATTATTTTTTTTTTTGTATAAACAAGTGAATTCTACCTAAAATAAAATATATAACATAAATAATATATAATAAAATAAATTAATATAATATAATATAATATAATATAATATAATATAAACTAAAATAATATAACATAAGTAATAGAAAATAAATAATATAATATAATATACTATAATATAACATAAGAAATACAAAATAATATAATATAATATAATATAATATAATATAATATAATATAAGTAATAAAATATAATATAATAACCTAAGTAATAGAATATAAGTGCCACGTGGAGATGCCACACTTTGGCATTCCAACTTTGAAATGGAATTATATCGTGCTAAGTTTACATATGGGAGAAATTCCAAGAATTATGTAATTCTTTTTTATGATGCCTACCAAACAAGGAACTTGTATGGAGCAGAGTTTTAAAATGCAAATTCCAATCAAAATTCCTTGCTCTAAACGGTACCTAATGAACGGTTGTATTTTGAAATTTATTGTTAACTAATATAAAATAATTTCAAATTTATTGTTAACTAATATAAAATAATTTATTAGAAAATTTTATTTATTTATTTAATATTACGGTTTGATTAGTTGTCAGAAGAATCAGTAAAACATATATTTCCCCTTTTTGGGCCATATCAGGCCTATGCATCCCAGGGTTATCATGTGAAAGCAGGACCCGTGCAATAATAAATAGGCTGTACATTTTCATTGTTCATAAAATTACTAATTAGGCTCGAAATGTTCTAAAATTGACTCTAAAAAAACGATAAGTTAGAACCAAAAGGGTGCACGTTGTACAAACATACAAGAGCTCCATTGACCAAAATGATGAATCCATTGAGAAGATCTGCTGACTTGGGAGCTTTTCTAACGGTATAACCATGTTTTCTCCATATATATAGTGCAGCGTCTACATACCTGCAATTTCCAACTTTAGAGAATGATTGTAACTTCTTTTTCCTGTATAAAAATGCACCGATTTCAAGCCTTCTCTACAATCCAATAGAAAGAGAGAAAAGCAACGAAATATGAAAATAAAGAGAGAAAATCAACGAAATATGAAAAGAAAGAGAATAAATTCAAGCCTTCTTCATATGGCACCTCATGTCTCTTGGTCTGATCTTCCTGTAAATGTACTTCTAGACATTTTTAAGCCTCTGGAAATCCTGGATCTAATCCGCACCTCTTCTGTTTTCTCATAATTTAAACAGGACTATATTCTTCTCAAGTTCAGGGCCCAATCAACCTCCGTTGATAAAGCTCGAGCCGCCATCCAATAACGAAATTAATAATGATGATGAAAGCTCCCTTTATTATTATGATCTTTGTGAGAAGAATGTGTATATAATACCACAAGAGATCCCATTTTGTTCTTGGCGCATTGTTAGTTTTTCACATGATTGGCTAATTAAGGCTGATGACAAATCTAACCTTCATTTGATTAACTCGATCACCAACAGGTATATTTCCCTTCCACCAATAATTACAATGGAGGGTGTTAGTCCCATCTTTGATGATGAAGGGAATATGGTGCGGTATATGATACAAGAATTTGGGGTGATAGAAGTGGGAGCCTTGTGCAGTCAATTTTCAAAAATTGTTTTGTCCAAATATCCGAGCAATGGTGATTACATTGTTATGCATGTTCATATCTTGCACGATCAAGGTTTTGAATCCCGAACTATTGCTAAAACTTCATTTACGAAGGCCGGGGACAAAAGTTGGACCTTACTGCATGGAACGTCATATTATGAAGATAGTGTTTTTCACGACGGGTTGTTTTATGGAGTGACAGAATTTGGAGGTATTAATACTTTTGATCTTATTGGAACTCCGTCACCAACAATAAAGACCTTCGTTGATGAACCTCATAATAATGACAGATTCTGATTCAATTGATGATATATTAATAAATGAATTGAAACTAATGACAACCATGCCTTTCCCTAAGCATATGGCGGTGGCACCATGGGGAAATATTGTAGTAATTTGGTGAAAAATAAATTGGTCTAATTATATCACGCGCCAGTGGAAGTAAATGTGTGCAAAGCAGATCTTGCAAGAGGAATGATGGTGGAGCTTGAGTATTGGGGATTATGCCTTGCTTCTTGCAACAAATTCGACTTGTTTTACTGCAATGAATTTGTTAGGAGTGAGATCGAATTCTATTTACTTCACCACCGAAACGAATAATAATGTGGGAGTCTACAGCTTTACAAAGAGAAGTTGGGAGTATGAGTCATTCTCCAATTTGTCTAGCAACAATGTTCAGTCTATTTGGATGAATCCCAATCCATTAACGAATTAAACCGTTGGGGCTTTGGATGACTAAATGGTTTTGTTTGTAAGTTAATATTTGTAGCATTGTTTAAATGATGTATTGTTGTTACCTTCCATTTTTTTGCTTAATATATGGATTATGTACTTCAATCAATTTGGTGTCAACTTATTTAATTTATGCTTCTAGTGATGAGAAAAATTCATTTTTAAGGGTTCATTGCAATTGATGCATAATACACAACCCGTTCAATTTATTTTGAGGCGTTTTTTTTTGGTTTATTTAGTTGTTAGAGAATTACAAGAGCATATTAATCCATTGATGGGTTCTTTTTTCTGATAATTTTGGTAAATTCTATGATATATTTATTATCTTTTTTACATCTAAGTGTGACAAACTATTAGAATTACAAATTTTACTTCAAAACAGATGTTGAAATTAGAACAAAGAAAAACTTCAATAAAAAGGATTAGCATGCAGAAAAGCAATAAATAAAGCTCTTTGCTTACTATCATTATTTCTTTATAAATATAATAGAAATCCCAATATTAAAATACTTTCGCAAAAAATATATACACTAAATGAACATAAAGAAAAAAAATTTCAACTTCATATTCACCATGCATCAGCACCTTTTGTTACACCAAAAAAGACAGCAATAGCAGCAAGAACAGCCTGTTAATTTCATTGCACGATAAAGATTATAAAGTTAATGAAAGAGCACAATGTCATTAATAAAACAAGGAGAAATTTCCATAAAAACCCTTCACTATAACTAAGATAGCATTGACCGAAAACAATTTTTTACGAGTTGTTGAATAAAGATAAGAAATGTTTTCTTTTTTACAAATATTGAAAAAAATGAGGGGCCATTTCAGAATTTAATCATTTACTTACAGCAATAGTGCAAACAATGAGTCCAGGTTTCTCTCTATAATCAACTCTTGAACAGAGCAGAATGAAGGCTCCAACGTACCAAGGAATACCAGCGAGAAAAAACCCAATCACAAACCTTGAGAACAAAATTATAATCTTTTATTCTCAAAATCTAATTTGAATGAAATTGTGGAGTAAAAGTAAAATTATTGATAAAGGAAATTGGGCTTACAGAAACCAGCCTATTCCAATTCCGCAACAAGGAAGCTTTGGTAGTCTTATAGGCCTTCCTTCAACAACTGTACCGTAACCTTAATTACCAAAAAAAGAAAATAAATAAATTACGTCAATGAGACTAATAATCGTTATTATCACTCATGCCACTAAATGGTAACTCAATTAGATTATAGTACTCATATTAAGAACAAGAATTATTTTTCTTTTCTATCTTATTAAATAACATTCAAGATACAAATTATCAAGTTCCTAACAAACATAAATTGTGTGAATTTTACATTATTCTCTCAGTGCAGATATTAAATTGAAAAAAAAAATACATATCCTCCTGGGTAATAATTTCACAGAGCTAACTCACACCAGTTTGGGCAATTTCAAATCTTAATTGATAAATTACCTGGAACGGCTTGATACCCATGAGGGTAATACGTCGGAGGTGCAGAATAAGGCGGAGGCGGGTAAGCTCCGGGAAACACCGCACCTGGCGGCGGCGCCGGCTGGGGGAAACCGATCACCTGCTGCGCATATCCACCCGCGCCGCCCTCGAAGGTGCCGTACTGCTGCTGCTCCTGCCGCTGCTGGTGGTGCTGAGGATCGCCGGCGATGAAGCCCCTGCTCTTCGTCTCCTCTTCGCTCATCTTCGATTTCTTATTAGTCGTAGAGAATTTTGGGTCGAATGGTGTACGTGTTTTTCACGTTTGAGAAGAAAACGAATGGAATTTTATTTAGTGCTGTTGATTGGATACGGGTTGGATAAAGGTCGATCCGAACCCAGTTAAAGGTGGAATGATGTAAGACGGATCCAAATCCAATTAGAGAATCAAGATCTACATACAAAAGATATTGATATTCATTGTTATTTTTTTACACTACAAATACAATATTGAATTTTTTTTTTAGACTTTTTACCCCGTAGGGCTAAAAAAAGCAATTTTGAATTTTATTATGTATTTTGAAGTTTAATATATAAACATACATTTTCTTACATAGATATTTCTTCAATCCTTTTTCACAGATTTTATTGTCTAATACACTTATATTTTCTTATATAAATATTAGTTAAGGAAACAATTAAGAAAAAATGTACTCGTATAAGGAGAGAATTATGAATTGCATGACGATTTATGATGCATTCACACAATGAAGCACATGTATAGAACACTTGAATAAATAATATTGAGCAAATTCACATTACAATAAAAATAAAAGATCCCCACCTTAACCTTTAGATTTGGCGGACCAGAAGATTCATAAATTTATTAAATCAGACAAATAAATAACTAATGAACTAGAAAATTATGTGACTCTTGCGTATTTTGTAAAAAAAACAATTGTATTGCGGAGAGTAGTTGTCGTTTGATGTACCGATATAACCAAAGAAAATATCCTTGATTCATAAAGAAATTATATGTATGTGATACATAGTCAGACTTAAGTTCCATATTAACATAAATGTTAATAAGATAAATATACCATCCTATCACTTTTGTTTAGTTGTTCTCCAATATCTCATGAATACTATTTGTTGGCAACCATATATAAAGAGAAACAAGAAGAGCAAATATGACAAAATAACTCGTGAATACTATTTGTTGGCAACCACATATAAAAGAAAAACCAGAAGAGCAAATTTGGACCAAAGAGGGTGTGACAAAGTAGAAAAGCAAACTCTCACATGATTCAATACATAATATTGAGTAAGCTCCAAAATTACATGTCAAAGGCATGAAAGACCTCATGAAAAGGGTATGATACTTCAGTTACAAATAAATGACTAGTTCAACTTCATACAAATTTTGTTTCTAACAAGTTTTCATGCAAAATTTATCAATACCTGATTTAACCAACCTAACATCACGATATGCGATAATTACTTTGTCGTTCATTGCCGGTACTAATAAAGCACTAATTGCTCTCTATATCATTATCACATGAAAATCTTAAAATGCGCAAATAAAAGAAATATGATCTTTTCGTATGAAAACATGTCCTTCAAAAATGCTAACTAATTTGGGCCCAATCAAATAAAATACCTAGTATACAAATAGACGTGGTATTTACAATTATTTTATATTAATTTACTAATATTTCAATGAATAACGTCTCCTTCGTGTTCTAGTCCGTCTAAGAAAGAAGCAAAAGCCCACGATACAAATCAAAATACCAAACTCCAAAATTACTGCTATCCTTAATCCTAAAAAAAGAAAATGATTATTATCAAATAAATTATAGCTCAAAATTATTATCAGAAAATAAAAGTTACAAACTAATTGAGTCCACGTTGCAATTTATTTGTATATGGTTAAATGTGCATTAACAGTTCCTTCAAGGAGAATTATTTACCTGTTAATTTATGAAAAAGATCATCCATTTCTACATCAAACTGATGTTTATTTGGTAATGCTAAATCTGAATTTAAGTCTTTCGAAACATGATTATTCTTCTCATTGCCAGGAATAAATTCAATTTTTTTGCATGTATTTGGACATTTGATGCCACTTTCATATTCATCACTTCCATCACAACAATCTACCACCAAATAACAAAATAATTATTAGAGAAATAAATAGCTAAATTTAATCATACTAGTTATTTCTTAACCAATTAAAAAGAAAATATACCACAAATACAATCATTCACAAAAGAAGAAAATACGAATCGAGGTGAATCCCCATGGTTTTTACAGTAGAATTTGCCTTCAGGACAAGCAGAAGTTCCTAAATTCAATATTAAATCAGAAAACTCTGATCAATTCAAGCTCACATAATTAAATCATAACTAAAATTCACACTCTCAATTCAATCATGCCATTCTCTCAGTTCAATCAACAAAAAAAGATCAAATACCAGGTTCATCAGTTCCATCAGGGCAATCACAGAACCCATCATTCAAACGATCCTTCGTAAAAGACCCAGATCCATCTCTGCACAGAATCACCGCCGAAGCGAAATACTTCTCGTCTGAAACAACAAAACCCAAAACAAAACCATTAGTGACAAGACAAGGCCGTCGTCGGATCGGAAACGAACGGCGGAGACGGAGAGAAATCAAATGCCTTGCGGAGCGACGCCGTGGAGAGAGGAAACGAAGGGGAAGACGAGGAAGAAGAGGGGAGCTATGGAGAGAAGACCCGGAGTCACCATGAATTCGTTGCTTGGTCACAGAAGAGTGAGTCGTGGCCTTGGTTTGAGTTCTTTATTTTGGGCTTGACAAAGATAATGGGCCTGAAAGAACTTAAGGATTGGACCAGGTGGTTGGTTGGTATGGTGACTAGGTTTGGGTTTGAATTTGTCCCAATTTGAAATGTATTTTTTTTTTGGTTGGTTTGGAGGTCTTTGAAATGTTTTTTTTTTTTGGTTGGTTTGGAGGTGTTTGAAATGTATTTTTTTTTTTTTTGGGTTGGTTTGGAGGTGTTTGAAATGTATTTCTTTGAGAAATTAATATTAATAGTTTTGATTTAATTAGATCAATTAAATAACTTGAGATTTCAATTTCGAATTCCCTTTTTCTTTCCTAAAAGAAATTTTTGGTAATTCCATATTGTAGTTTCTGAGTGCAAGCTTTAATGAATTATGAATATCATCTAAAAATGCAGGAAATCAAAACTTATTTCCATGTGAAAAAATTTATAAATTTTAAATTAGTACATATACAACATGATTTATGCCAAAAAATCATCAAAACTCAAATTAAACTATTCTTGAACCCATCTATCTCCCTATAATTCTCAAACAACCTTTATATGCACAAAAACACTCAAAAAAGAAACAACCAAAATCCTCTCACAAATCATTCTATTTAGTAACCAGAAATAACTCATGACTACTTTTCAACCGATTGCTTGATCAGCAATCTCTCCAAGTAATCCTTCCTATCGCCAGCAACGCCAGGCGGAAAATTAAGAAGAGCCTTGGAGCCTCTCATGCGAAATGCGGCTTCATCATAAGCAATTGCAGCCTCCTCAGCAGTTTCAAAAGTTCCGAGCCAAATTCTGACGCCACGACGCGTCGAGTCGCGTATTTCAGCCGCGTATTTTCCCCAAGGCCGCCTCCTCACTCCTCTATAATGGTCCCTCTTTTTTGTAATAGATGATGATTTTACTTTCAATTCTGATACTGTCTGAAATGTTAAGGGAAGTATTGGTTGAACAGGTAGAGATGATGTGCTTGGCTCGGACATGGCCGAGGCCTCGTTTAAAAATTCGAATATGACCATGTCTTCCGAATCGTTTTCGTTTAGCGGGAGGTGCTGGCAGTGGATTTGAGGACTTGAGACCTGCATGGTTTTTTAGTTTTTGAGATTTTGGCTTTCTTTATTTTTCCTCTGTTTTGTGATGATGGGCTCTGGTGATAATTTTGTAGCAATGGAGGTATAAAAGGGGAAGAAATGAGGATTTTTCAATGTCTAATGTCTCTAGAAGAGGCAATATATATTTGAGTTCTCTACTGGCCCACAAATTGTATTTTTGCCCTCTACAATTTTGTGTTTCAACATAATGCAATTTTTGTTGAGGCTATAAAACTAAAATTAGTTGGCAAATAGGGAATAAAATATTTTTTTAATTATATATGTGACTCGTATATCCCTCATATACTTCTAGAAATAATCTGGTTTAAGCTTGGCTAACTTGGGATCTCTTTCTTATTCAAGTAGTGTTTCGAGTACTTATACTAGTAAATATTGATTCAGTTGGCAAATGAAGAATAAAAATAATTATATTTAGTGTGTTGTGTATAATATATTTATATAAATATTATTTGATTTGTGTTGTGTATAATATATTTATATAAATAGTATTTGAAGAATGAAATTAAATCATATATCAGATTTGATATTTTTGAACTCACTTATGTCAGATGTTACATTAAAAAAATTTAGTTTTCACTTCTCAATATTTATATATAATAGAAGATTCAAGATATTATATGAATCAAACAAAACGTACGATTGAAGATTCCTAACATAATACTTGAAGAAATAAAAATACAAAATGTTTTTTGAAAAATAAAGAGCTTTCACATTTTAAATTTCAACTATAAATATTATAATTCGATGTAAAAAAATCTTTATACATCATTACTTGAAAATACTTCAACATCGATTCAAAAATTCATTTTATAAATTTATAAATTGTAGAAATTACAATCACATACTTTTATTGGAAAAATTGTAGTTATGGAATTAAGGTAAATAGTCTCATAGCTTATGATTTCATAGTCTAATAATTAAGGATCTCAGTTGAAATACAAAATATTGTGGATTCAAATTTCAAACCTCATATATATCCATAATAAGTATAATTTGAAGTAATTTTCTCTTTTTTCTTGTAATTATTAAGGAAAAAAATAACAAATTACAGAGAATATGATGCTATAATAATTGCAGATAATTCGGGCTCATAAAATTCAAGTTGAGTTGTTGGCTGGTTGGGTGTGGGAATGGGTGGATCTCTCTGGCCCTCGGGAGGAAGCAAGTGGAGAGCCGTGTTGAAATTTTTGTTTCTAAAGTTTTAGCTTAAAAAAAAAGAGGCAAATTATATGTGTAACCTTTCAAATAATCAAAATATTATAAACAAGCCTAAAAATTAGAAGTACTAAATATATATATCTTTTTTATTTGTGACAATCCAATGGGATGTTTTCTAACGGATGTGTTCGAAGAGACAACTCAATGAAATACGTTTGTCGTGACTAGAATTTGAATTTCTTAAGGTTGATCGGTGGCTTACCACTTGAAATAATAAATTTTGGTAAAGTACTATATAAATTTAACATGAATAATCTTATAAAAACATAATGAATACCCTTTATACTCTTGATTTCTATCCTTACTTTCTTGTTTTTATGAAAGGATTAGTTATGCTTATTTTTGAGAAAAATTAAAGAGTTAAGGTGATAATTTTCTTATTTTAGAGGGCACCAGTGAGATAAGTAAAAGTATGATATTATTAAAAAAAGAAATGGTTAGGATGGAAAGGTAAGACCAAGTGGTATTTATTCTTTGGCTTGAAGAATCTTCCAAAGCTTCGACAGGAAAAAATGGTCCATTCCTGATACTTTTTCTAATATAAAAGTTGGTCCATTTTTTGTCAACAGGTGTGTCGCAGGAAATTTTGTATTTGCCCTTCTTTCTCGAAGTTGAGCATGTAAGTCATCCATGATATTTTGAGGGACGTGATACAACGTCGATTTAATCATCATCGAGTGGATTAGAAAAAAAAACATGGAAAGAAAATTCTGGCCTAATGCTTAGCACCTCAATTATAAAATTTATATATTTGACCTTCTCAAATTAACTTGTATTATTTGCATAAGCTTTTCATTTCGTCGTGATCTTCTATCAAATTGGGCCCATACAATATGTATCAAATTTCATGTAAAAACTGAAAGATTTTTTTTTTTTGAGAATTAAAAACTGAAAGATTTTATGTGAAGAATTTTGGAAAAATCCACATGATAAGGATATCTTGTGAGAGATTATTACACGGCACTGATTCATCCACATGCTAAGGGTCTCCCTATTTTAGAAGTAATTAAACTATATGATTTACAAAAAAGAGGCGACCGAGAGATTTTTTTTTTAAGAGAGAACTATAAGCGATCGCTTGATATTTATTTTCTTTTAGATTAGCTCATATGACTTTATCTAAATTTTTAAATGAATCCTGCTAGACACGGGATTCGATCCACCGAGAAATTTTTATCATCAGTTTAATTATACATGAACATGAAACCATACCATCTTATAATTTTTCCATGTGTGTAGGGTACCAGTATCATGTGAAAAGGCATACATATCAAATAATGATCTCAGCAATGATCATTTAATAACAAATTATGTCAGACATGACTATATAGCTGATGTTGGATTTCTATGTCTAATACCAAACTTTTCTCAAAAATATAAAAAAAATGTCTAATACCAAACATGTTATGATTGCGAAATTTGAGTTGATTTTTTAATTTAGTCAATGAAGTTTAAGTTAGGATTAGTAAATTTATTATTAAAATTGGTAAATTCGTTGTTAAAGCTAGATCATGCTATCATCTTGATAAGTGGCCTAAAAGTTGAGAGCCAAAAGATAATGTAAGCATTGACACAAAGACGAAATTGTAGCTGAATGCCTTAATTAAGGACCAAATACTCCTAAATGGAGATGGACATCACAAGATTCATACTCTGCAAGACCATCCTATACTTTTTTTTTTCAAAACAAACCGGAAGTCTCATTGGAATGCCAAGATTTGGAAACTGAAATTCCAACTAAAATTCCCTTTTTCCACTGGCTTTTAGCTTTTAACCGGCTACCAACCCAAGAAAATTTAGAAAAAAAAGGGTTGGACTAGTATCTCAGCTTTTACTCTGTGCTCCACTGACTTGGTTGAGACAATGGAACACTTGTTCATTCATTGTCCATAATCTGTCCATTTCAGGAACCGCCTGTCTGCACCTTTTCTCTCATCTGATGAATTTACCCTACTTTTTGTGAACGAATACACCAAAACACACGACCTAAACAAACACACGATCACGGAGAAGAAGGAATGGGATATAACATGGGCTGCAGGCTGCTGGACCTTGTGGAAGCAACGAAACCAACGAGTTTCCAACAACAAAAGGGCTTCGACGTCTGTCACTCGCCGACTGGCTCTCCAAGAAGCTCAACTATGGAAAGATAATGGTTGAACAATACCTCTTCTGTTTACCTCTCTCTTCTTGATTACTTGTTGAATTAATTTGTAATCTTTCATTTGTTCTTTTAAGAAAGCTACCAAATGGGGGGTGGAGATGTATCACAATTTTTATTTATTTAAATGAAAATCTTAGTAGGCAATCGCCTGTCGAGCATAAAAAAAACTAAGGACCAAATAAGGCCTGCCGCTAAACAAGTGGTTGCACATTATGTTTTGTAGTAGTGATGGATGAAATAATAAGATATTAAATAAAGGTCATGTTTAACGGCGGCTTGCAAATTTTATTGGGGCTGAATTTGAGCTAGGGGAGAGTAAAATTATACTTGTGTGGGAATTGTAACAGAGAGTTGGGGTTGCTAACTCACGCAAATCCGGAACTTTTCTCTTTTGACGATCGATCCGACTATCACTGTGTACAAATTTATGGAAGGTCCAGACTTGTTACACTTGAGTCATGATCTCTATAATCGAGTTGCATGCCCTCTGGACTTATCAAAATTTATCTATTATATTAATCACTCACAACAGAGTGCAATATTTTTCTCGGGAATTAGAAGTGAAATGGAAGACTTACTACAAAATCTGCTTATAACAGATTGATCAAAGATGGTATGCACAAGTTGCTTGGAAAGGGATTTGGAGATTGCAAAATCCTGAAAAAATTGAAATATTTGCTTGGAAGATTGAATGGAAATGTTGTCAATTTAAGAACTCTCATCCTCTAGATGGTGGTTATTATTAAAAATATATGTTATATTTGTGCAAATCAAATGGTGGATATATATTATATAGATTTTTATTCATCTCTGAACTGTTTTCTAATAATGTTTGGCAAATCTGTCTATCACAAGACGGACATAAGGACAGCTATAGGTTGAGAAAGGGATTGGTTACACCCACAACAAATCAAAACGCTCCAATCACAGTTTTAAAAATTTGAAAGGAATGATGTGACATGATCTTCAGGGGAATTTAGACTTCCAACTGCGGATTTATGTAGCTTTTACTGAACATCATTGATGGATATACTATATTTGATATATAAATGATCATTGCGGATGTAATAAATTTAAGTAGTTGGGGTGTGACAGATTTGATATATAGCTAAAAATTATACTGGAGTACTTCTCAGATTGTAGGTTGTGCTCTCTTTATGTACCTATTATTTTTCTCAGTTAATTTGCAGGCGACTCGCCATCAAGTAAGGTTGTGGCCGGATACTTAATGGGTATTATAAATCTATAATTTGAATTAATTTCGAATAACTCTTGGTAAAAATATGGAGTAAAACTACTTTATTACAATGTTGACTGAGTGCCTAGCTTGACTGGCATGGTCTATTCAAAAGAAAGAAACACACAAATAACAAGTACACAGTACAAGTCACAGATAAATTGTCTAATTAACATACATTTATTCAGAAATAGCGCGCGCACACACACACACACATTCTTTTGCGATACTAATTTTGCTTGTTGGCGTCGTCCCTTTCTGTTGTTGGATCCGATGAAGATGCATTGATGTTAAACCCAGTTGGCCATCCCTGCCCCATTGCGAATCTTGGATCCATCATTGCAATATTGGGCGGATAATATAAGCTAACACGACCTATATCTGAAGTATTGGCCCCAACCATGCTACTACCACCAAATGCACCAACTCGACCGTCAGTAACGACGTTAGTATTGTTGCCAACACCAGTGCTTGCAATTGATCCTTGCATAAATTCATACCCTCTGGATCCCCTGAAAGGATAATAGTGTGGTGCACCTATATAATTACCATCGGCAATATTAACGGCGGTAGAAGAAGCACCAATGTGGTTACCATTGATAGTGTTGGCAGCATTAGCTGCAGCCGGGACCGGGATTCCTGTGTAGTTGTTATTGACAACATTATTGGGGAATCCCATTCTTGTTAAACCATCATTTGCCTCATTGACCGACTCCCTTGGCACGATATCAATGAGGAAATCATAAATATCAGTTCGCCAGATGGCATCAGAGATATCAGTGCGTTGTATGGTGCGCCGATTGTTTTCCTCCACGTTGAGCCACGCACGCAAGGACAGATCGTGAATCAACATCTCGCATGCCTTGGCGAGGAGTACAGGAGCGTCTGACGCGATCATCTTCACTTCCTCGTCAGATTTCATTACCTTCTTGATGCGGGCCAATGGCAGCTGATGGTTTCTGAAGTCGGTCATTTGGAGTATCTCTTGTAACTCGGTCCTCCATAACTCTTGGATTTGTTGTTTTTGATGGGGTGGGAGCTCCACAAGGCGGGGTGGTGGGTACCTCCACTGCCATGGTTGGAGGAGTTGTTGTTGGTCTTGCTGCTGTTGTTCTTGCACCATTTGCTCGTTTTGCGGTTGGTTGTCCATTGGTGCCTGCTTGTTACAATGAACGAGTTGCTCTAATTAAAGTAAATGAAAACAAATGTTAGAAGAAAAACTTAAATCTTTTTTGCCGAGTGTAAGCAAAGTTTCGGCAGACATTTGGGCATACTCTATAAATCATATCAAATACTTGACTAAGAAATGAAGATTTTAACTAATGGAAATGTTGTAGAGATTAGACTTAATTACCAGTATGCCTCTCAACAATTGATAGTTTGGAGGCAGGAGATCACTGAGTCTGAGATTAAATTCAGGGAAATTTATAGAGTGAAAGGGGTGGAAATTCAACGGGTGATAAATAATACACTTACAAATATTTAATGACAATTTAATTTTGCAGATATAAGAGATAATTTTTATTTAATTTTTGAACTATTTTATAGAAATAAATGAACATTTATGGAGATCATTAATTTGTAACGGAAGTGATGTGAATGCTATATGTAAGATTAGGACTAGTAAAATGACTTATTCGGTTTGATTTAAACAGAATAAACATTGAGTGAACTTAATATTTACTCAGATTACAAACTACTAACTGGATCGACTATTGTCAAAATTCAAGCTACTTTGTTTAAGGCAAGTTCAAAAAATTTAGTTATCCAAAAATTTGCATATTGGAATAAAAAAACTAACCATTTTATCTAAAAAAAAAATATCTTGTCTGATGAATAAATGATATAAAGTAGTCGATGAAAAATCTGTATGCGATTAATTTTCTTTACTGCTGCTAATGAAAATTTGAATACAGTAAATTTGGTTAATAAACGAAGTTATTTTATTTCCCTTCAATACTTTAATGCAAGTCTCCAGGAAAGAACAACAATATTCTATTGTTCTTAATATATTTTCATAAAATAATTCCATTTATTGTTATTAATGAATTATATATGTACGTGTTAAATAAACAAAGATATTTCAGTAAATGAAGTCAAATAATTCCCTTTAATGTTATTAATGGAAGTCTCTCCGGTGCAATATTGACCCATTTAATATTCTATTTTATCAACTTCAAAAAAAATATTCTATTTTATCTAAATATATTTTATTTTTATTAAATAAATTGATTCAGTGGTATTAATGCGGATGTATATAAATTAAACAACCAAAGATATCTATGGAGAGAGCAAATGAGGGCACTAAATGAACTAATTTTCCTTTGTGTTATTAGTGAAATCTCCTGATAATCCCTGGCCTCTGTGTATAGTGATATTAATAGATTTTTTTTATCATAACAAAAAAATTAACACATAAAATTGACATTTATGTAGATCAAATATACTATTTTAAATGCTAATCTATATCTTTCTTGCTTCTTTCAAAACCTCCATGTAACCCAGTGTTCTATTTTGTCGATGAATATATTATTTTATCATATGGATTGTACATTGTCAATAGTGAACTGAATAAGAGGAAGTAAATGAGGGCACTAGGTCTTCATTAAGTGACAGATATCTTCTCCAATCAAAATAGACTTGTAATCAATGGCACTAAATATTATTCAAAATGAAAATTAATGACACTAAATGAAATTTAGACAATTTTAAAAGACATTAATTTAATGGCACTAAATGTTCATTTATCCAAATCCGAGCGAGCTCGAGCTAGCCTGGCTTTGGATCAGCCGAGTTCAGTTCGGCTCATTTTCATCCCTGTTATGTTGTCCTTGGGCTGATGAACTCGATCTAATATCCTATTTAGTACTTATCTAGTGATATATTATATATAATATTTCAGTATAGATTATATATATCATTTATTATTTTGGTATGTATTGATTTACGCATTATTAACATTGTCTTAGTATATTACATCATTATGCACTATTTTTATATATATCCATGTATTGTTTCATAACAGTTGCACATCATTTATACGCTATGAACCGTTCACAGAGATTTTCTCTTCAGTAGACATTCAAAGAGTTTCTATCACAGCAAAAAGACGAACATATACAAAACTAAATGCAATCTAGACATAACACGCGCCAATTTTCAACATGAACACAATAAGTAAAGCGATGTAATAATACATCCTAACAAACAAATCCAAACTAAAATGGCAACTCACTTCAAAAATACTCTCTGTATATTATTTCTATCAAACAAATCCAAACTAAAATGGCAACTCACTTCAAAAATACTCTCTGTATATTATTTCTATCAGGCTCAATGAGATTAATTTATTCCAAGACCACAATTGGTCATAAGTATAACTCATAACAGATCCTACTTTCCACTATCCTTACAATACAAAGCTCCAACCAAGCTTAAAAAAAAGAAAATGAATAAGAAGCAGAAAATAAGAATATAAGGCTACAAAACTGATTTAGGGTGAAATATTCAAGTATGGAAAAGTGAGTTTTTGTGTATAGATTAATGTGGTTTTGGTACAAAACCATCTACTGCAAAATTCCGTGTAGCTGCTGGTAAAGCCAAGCGAAGTCCATCAAGTTCAGGGCTCGCTATTACTTGACAGCCAAGTCGAGATCTAGAGAGAGAAAAAACAGGAGTGAGAAATTAATTAATTGAGACTAAGTGGGATTAATAATCAAAATAAATAAGTAGAATTGAGGCTTAATTGTATATTGAGTGTTATCAAGCTTTAATTGTAATACTAGTACCAGCTAATTGCAATATTAGGTGGAAAAATGAAAATAATAATGATGATAATAATATATTATAAAAAATATATATACGTTTCAGTTAGGCCAAAGGCGAGATCAAGCATATCATTTTCTTCATCAGTTGGCTCCTCCAATTTGTTGTAGTGATCCACATCCTAAAAAAAATTAATTTACTAATTAACAAACTTTACTTTTTTTTACTTTGTTTATTAATTTTATTTTTTAATAAATTAGTTAACTAAGAGTGTACCATCACAATGACATGGCATGTAGAACAAGCAAGCGAGCCTTCACACGCCCCTGCATTCCAAATTAAAAAAATTAAAACAAAATTAAAGAATGAAAAATAATTATTATAAACTAAATTCCTTTCAGTATTGTAAATTCGTCTTAAATGTCAAAAATACTCTTTATAAGTATCAAATTATGGGTAGAGTTATTTCACAAACAGCTTCCTGTGAATTTTAGCTAAAAATAAAATTAAAAAAAAGGGGGTAAAAAGAACCTTCAAGCTCTATATCATTTTCATGAGCAGCCTCTAACATAGACATTCCAATCGGAACTTTTATATTCTTCTCTTCACCATCTTTATCCACAAATGTCACTGATATCCTGCAAATTTTCCAATTTCTCCCTCAAATTTATGATTTATTCGAAATAAATCCTGAAATGGAGTAATGAGATGAGAAATCTTACGTTTCTTTCTGTTCATTTCCATCTACTTGAGCCTTATCACTGTTAGTTGTATCAGTAGATAAAAATCGACTCCTCTGAAAACCAAAATTCCAAAAATATCAGCACATAATTATTTTTAATGAAAAAAATGTTGCATGCCACCACATAACTGATGCCAAATATGACCAATAAAGCATTTTCAGTATAGAACTTATGAACACTTCATTATGAATTCAACCCAATGGTACTGGTACATTACATAACAAAGGGTATAATTCTTTGTACAATCAATACACAATCTTAATTACACAGCTAAAATCATTTCCCAATTAATCATTCCTCAAAACAAGCAGAAAATCACGAACTAACAATCACCCACAAAATTCAGACGAAAAAAGAACTACAACTAACCTGACGAAGGATCGTTTCAACACTGCAAACCTCGCCGGTCAAACTCGCACGCCCTACCGCCGTGTAATTCCTGATCCATCCTCCTGAAGAGTCGACGAAGCTTCGGCGGAGGAGCGGAGAAACGGAAAGAGAGGGGCAAGAGATGGGAGTGAAAGGTTTTGATTTTTGGACGGCTGAGCGGAGGCAGCGGAGAAATCGGCCGGCGGCCATGGCTGGCGAGACGGAGGATTTGAGAGAGAAGAGAGAGAGAGAGTTGGGTCAGTGAAAGGGAAATAAAATAACCAAGCCTGTAGCCCACAATGAAAGAAGAAAGAGCCCAAAGGCTGAATTGTTATTGGAAACGAATGAAATGAACGGCCCATTTATATATGCGCGCTAGGGTTTTAAAGCCAGGGTTCTCCTTCTTCTCTCTCAGCCGCCGCACTCTCTCTCAAGCTCGATCTTCAGCAGCCATGGTCTCCCTCTCCCTCTCCCTCTCCTCTCTCATTGAAACTAACTATGTGTTCTTGATCGATTTCTCTTCACATTCAGTGATTTAATCGTTTTGGGTGGTTTTCTTTCTGATGGCAGGTGAAGTACTCAACGGAGGCAGCGAACCCGACCAAGTCGGCCAAGGCGATGGGCCGTGACTTGCGAGTCCACTTCAAGAACACGCGCGAGACAGCGTTCGCCTTGAGGAGGATGCCGCTCATGAAGGCGAAGCGTTACCTAGAGGACGTGATCGCCCACAAGCAGGCCATTCCGTTCAGGCGGTTCTGCCGCGGCGTTGGACGTACTGCTCAGGCCAAGAACCGCCAGCCCAACGGCCAGGGCCGCTGGCCGGCCAAGTCGGCCAACTTCATTCTGGATCTGCTCAAGAATGCTGAGAGTAATGCTGAGGTTAAGGGTTTGGATGTGGATTCGCTTTATATTTCTCATATTCAGGTTAATCAGGCCATGAAGCAGAGGCGTAGGACTTACCGTGCTCATGGAAGAATCAACCGTGAGTTTTTATTTATTTGTTTTTGAGATTCTTTCTTATGAGGTTGTAGTTTTAAGAGAAGATAAATAAAGGACTGCGTTGTTCAAGCGTCTCTCTGTTATTAGTAAATTCAGAAGTTAGTACTTTACCATTAGTTAGTGTTTAATACCTTTAGTCAACTTAATCAAATTATTTTGTAATAAAATTAACTTCTTATAATCACTTGTTGCTTAGCGTTTTTCATGGGGTCTATTTCGTAATATCCAAATTTTGAAGTAAGGAAAGAGTTGCTATTATTGTTTTCTTCTGTTGGCTTAGCTAAATAGATCCATTTCACATTTACGATTTTGATTAAAACAGTATGAGATTGCTAAGAGAAATGCTTAAATATATCCAAATATTATAATATATGGATAGAAGATTAATGTTGTGTATGTTCAGAAAGGGTTAAAAACAGTTAATTTTATTAGAAAATTATTAAGCAAACTAATTAGAGTAATTAACTAATGATCTTAGACAAACTAACCGTAGGGACTAAATCATGTATGATATTATTTTCTAACATTTAATGGTTAATTATCTGTGTAGCTTACATGTCATCTCCTTGCCACATTGAGCTGATCCTCTCAGAGAAGGAAGAGGCTGTCAAAAAGGAGGTATTTAATATACCATTTCTTCACATTTTAAATCAAAAAAATTCTTGTAAATTTGACCGAAATTTGTATATATGTTTGTTATGCTTATGAACAGGCTGAGACTCAGATCGCGCCAAGGAAGGGAAAGAATGCCCAAGTGCTTCGCAGTGGAGCGTCCTCTTAAGAAAAACTGTTGAGAGTTTTTAAATTTGAATTTTGAGTGTTGTTTTGAGTTTTGTCAAGTAATATCAGGATTTGTTTAGTTCATCGCGTCAGCAGAAATATTTTCATTTTTCTTTTTGTGAGGACAAGTAGATCTGGTTTTGCATTGGTAGAATTTTCGTGCTTCAGCTAATATTGGTACTTTTATTACTGGTTGGTATGTTCTTGTGTGCATGTTTTATTTTTGCCTGTGCGTGTTTCATTTTTTTTATTTTGCATGCTGGTACTTCATTATCATGTAGATTTTTGAAGAACATTGAAAAGTTAGGGGGTTTTTGATAAATAGTAGAAAAGTTAGGGGTTTTTGAAGAATTTCCTATTTTTTGGGTCTCGAGGCATTTCATCCAACAGCTAAAGGTCAGCAGGACCTGTTGAAGGTTATTCTCTCTGGAGGGATCCATTATGCTATCAAATTTATTATTCTCCAACAAAAAAAAACTCAGCAGTCATCAATGAAACAATCTTGCTCTCTATAAAACAAGAGATTTGTCAGAATCACATCCTACTTTTTGCCACTGTAAGCAGCATGGAGCAGGTCAAATGAAGTGATCCAAATTCCAATCCAGTGAGATCTCATTTCGGAGTAGTTCTTATTTTGTTAATTCAATTCACTGAAGGCATTTAAACCAATTCAATTGATCCCACTATCAATTCAATTACCAGCAGCAACTTGGCCTTTCTTTCAGTTCAGATTGGCACCTTGTTAGGTTAAAACTGAAATATATAACTTTAGAGTTTTGTGTGGTACGAATCACTTTTCGTCTACAATTAAAAAAAAAAAAAAGTCCAAACGAGTGATTAAAGAAAAGCTGAGGGGGAGAATAGAAAAAGTGAATAGTTCACGGGCCAAAACGGGCTTTTCTCAAAAGAAAAAACTCAAGAGAAGTTAAAAAAAGCAGTGGCCCACATGCAGCGACCCATGTAAAAGCCTGCATTGCTCCTCTCCTAAAACTACTATAACTAAAACATCTCTGCTCTGAACCTACTTCTCGAGTTCTCATTCCGCAACTCAGCCATGGCCGTCGGTCTCCTCCTCCGCGGCCTCCGCTCCGCCCGTCAAAACTCCAAACCCTTCTCTCCGTTCTCCTCCCCTTCCCCTTCCCCTTCCTCCTCTCTGCTCCGCCGATGCTTCTCATCCCCCGCCGCCGCAACCGCCTCGGCCGCCGCCGGAGACGGAGCGCTGGATCCTGGGAGGATCAGGAATGTCGCCGTGATAGCGCATGTTGACCACGGTAAGACCACGCTCATGGATCGGCTGCTCAGGCAGTGCGGAGCGGATATTCCTCATGAGCGAGCCATGGATTCCATCAGTCTTGAGCGGGAAAGAGGAATCACCATTGCTTCCAAGGTAATGATAATTTCAAATATAGAGTATATCTACTTGAAATGAGAAGGAATCCATCTACTTGAAATGAGAAGGAATCCGATAAAAAAAAAGTTGGGTGCTTTAACTGATTGTTCAGTAAATTTCCTTCATGGATTATTCATCGAACAACTTATGCGCATTTTGTGGACATTGGGACTGAGAATAATTTTTGGTTGTATTACAAGTATCTTGTCATCATAAAAAATTCATTAATCTTGCTGTACACTGTATCCCAGACAATTACGACGTTATAAGATCTAAAACACACACAAAAATAACTCTTAACGACAAAAACCAAAAAAAGATCTCAAATTCATTCCTCATTACATTATTTTCATCAGGTCACTTCAATTTCATGGAACAACAGCGAGCTCAACATGGTAGACACTCCTGGTCACGCCGATTTCGGCGGCGAGGTAAATCACATCAACCAACCAAAACCTAATAAATTCACATCTACAATTTCTTTTTTCTTTATAACGACAATGGCCATTATTATTTTCTTTTCGCAATTTAGGCATATAATGCCGGTTCTCATTTTGCAACTTTCCCTAGAACCTAATATATCCAATTGTCTAGCGCTGTCAAATCAGTGACTGTTTTCCTTCTTAATTTCAAATCGGCCTAACACATGCATTTAGACGGGTCAACCGTTTGAACAGTGGAGGGACTTGTTGAGAATTTAGGCAAAAACGAAGGGCTTAATCGCAAAATTGTTACATTAATGAGTTTGTAATATTGAATGTAGGTTGAGAGAGTGGTTGGGATGGTGGAAGGCGCGGTGTTGGTCGTGGACGCGGGCGAGGGGCCGCTGGCTCAGACTAAATTCGTTCTTTCCAAAGCTCTTAAATACGGAATTCGGCCGATTCTGCTTTTGAATAAAGTCGACAGACCTTCAGGTAGAAAAGAGCGTGCTTTTAAGGGTTTAGGGTTTAGGGTTTAGGGTTTAGGGTTTAGGGTTTGGGATTCAGTTCTTTAGAAAGGATTTGAATGTGGGGTTCGGCGTGTTCTTCTTTTGAAGAAAGTCGATAGACCTTCAGGTAATTTATTTTGAATATAGTTGTTGGTGAGAAAATATATTTTGAGGGTTTAGGGTTTAGGTTCGATGGGCCTCTTTACCTTTCTTCCTTAATTTGCCATTATTAGGCCTCGATTAGGCACATTTAAAACCATTAGTAAAACATTAAGCCTTAATTGACCTTTATTAGTCTTTACTTGGGGTGGGTTTAGGGTTTAGGATTTTGGAGGCTTTTTAGTCACTTGTCATAACCTGTTTAGGAATAATTGCATATTATTATTTTGCCTTTTAGTATGTTCTTAGACAAATTTATTTATTTATTTTTCAGTTTCTGAAGAGACATGCAACGAGGTTGAGAGTTTGGTGTTTGACCTTTTCGCTAATCTCGGAGCGACAGGTCAGTTTTTTTTCTCTTCGAATTCAACAATACAATATTAGCATATTTTCATCTATACCCCCTATAAAACATGAAAATCATGTATATACCCCCGCAAAATGTAAAAATATCAGATATACCCCTACAAACTATTTCAACTATCTTTCAAGTGTTAGTTCTCGGTTTCTAGGGTCATACACGCACATTTCTCACTTTTCAGGCCCGCATGAAATTATCCCTATAATAATAATACACAAAACCAACTCAATCTTTTTTCTCTTTTTTTTTTAAATTTTCAGAGGAGCAGCTGGATTTTCCTGTTTTATACGCATCTGCTAAAGAAGGATGGGCTTCTCTTAAATACACAAAATGTCCTTGTGAAAATGACAAAAACATGGCCCCACTTCTCGATTCCATCTTGAAATATGTGCCGCCACCTAATGCAAATCTTGAGGAGCCTTTTCAAATGCTGGTCAGTTCATTAATTTCTAAAACTGAATATGCAATAAACCCCCTAGATTGTTAGGGACCATTTTTTATTTTTTTAAGAACGTAGGGGCTTTTTTGTGATTTTTAAGAAAGTAGGGGCTTTGTTTTTGCTATTTAGGCATAATGCGGGGCCTTTTTGTATTAGTATTTTCGTTTTTAGATCTTTTTAGTGTACTTACTTCCCCATTAGCCATTTATTCGTTCGGATATCTTTTTTCATTTTCCTTGTTATTTCACTAGATCAACCGAAACACAATGACAGATAAGATTCATGAAAGCTTTATGTTAATATATTGCAGGTGTCAATGATGGAGCGAGATTTTTACCTTGGAAGAATATTAACAGGCCGTATAAAATCCGGCGTAATTCATGTTGGCGACAAGTTACACGGCATTAAATGCACTGATGATAATGGAACTCAGAAGATTGAAGAGGGCAAGGTTTTGAATTATATCTGTTATTTTTTTATAGCGTTTGTTAATTTTATTCATCTTTTTCTACTATTCATCTTTTTATATTATGTTTTTTAATTTTATTCATCTTTTTCTACTGTTCGTCTTTTTTTTATTATATTTGTTAATTTTGTTCATCTTTTTGTATTGTATTTAATTTTCTATTGCTTTGGAAGTTTTTGTAGTCTTTTTTCGTTGGATCTGGATTTTATTATTCTTACATTACTTTCTTAGTAATTAAAGAATAATTAGAACTAGAAATGAGTAGAAAGGGGCAAATATCATATTTTGAGCTCTTTTTTGAACATATAACAATACAGGTTTAATGATTGAATATAGGTTACTAAACTAATGAAGAAAAAAGGAACGAGTATGATTATGATCGAGCAAGCTGGAGCCGGCGATATTATTTCCATGGCTGGCTTGAATATCCCTTCTATTGGTCATACTGTTGCCAATGTTGAGGTACCCATTTAATATTAGTCAGTTATTAAATAATATGATTATAATTTAATAATATATTGATTAATTATGTGTAGGTTATGACTGCATTGCCAACGGTTGAGTTGGATCCGCCAACAATATCGATGACTTTTGGCGTTAATGATTCTCCATTGGCTGGTCGAGACGGGACTCATGTGAGTCATATGATTATTTATTTTTTTATTTATTTAGATGTTAACTTATTAAATTTTTCTTCACAAATATATATATTAAGCTGACGAGGAAAAAGACGTAAAACTTCTGTTTAAATCATTACTTAGTTTTAACTTTTAAGAACCCTAAATTTTGATTTAATAGTTAATTTTGAGAGCATTAATTTGAATGTAATGAACTGGAATTAATATTTTATTTATTAATATTATTTATAGTTAACTGGGGGGAAAATTGGGGACCGATTGAATGCTGAAGCGGAAACGAACTTAGCAATAAATGTTCTTCCTGGACCTCTCTCAGAATCTTATGAAGTTCAAGGCAGAGGAGAGCTTCAATTAGGTTTATATATTTCTTTGTGTTTTTAATCAATTTTGTCTATTGTTTTATGTCGGTATCCCTACTTTGTTCTGTCCATTTGAGAACAATAATGATAAAATATTAATTTAGGTATCTTGATTGAGAATATGAGGCGAGAAGGATTTGAGCTTTCGGTTTCGCCCCCAAAAGTAATGTGAGTGTTAACTACAAGTTGATATTTAGTCTTTTAATTATAACTTTATATTTAGCATGTTAATCCCTCAAATCTCATGTTAATTTTGCCAACGAGTACCATATTTCTCACTTTTTATATGCTTTAGGTACAAAACAGAGGGCAAGGACAGATTAGAACCCATTGAAGAAGTCACAATCGAGGTCCTCAAAACACCTTCAAAACATAAACGAAAATTCACTTTTCTCAACTTATTTATTATTTATTTATTTATTTTCTTACTAACAAATATAATAATAATAAACTAGGTGAATGATGAGCATGTGGGGATGATAATGGAGGCACTTTCACACAGAAGGGCAGAAGTGGTGGATATGGGACCCGTACCAGGTACCACTGGCCGGACCCGCTTGTCATTGACTTGTCCATCCAGGTCATCTTTTATTTCTTTTTTTATTTTTATTATTTTGTACAAAACGTGAAGAATATCAACTAGAGCCCTCCTTTCTGCATTTGTGGTTTAGGGTGTTTGAAAAGATACAATTGGTTGTGTTTTGTACTTATTTATAGGGAAATAAGTGAGAGAGAAGGGTGATTTGGTCATAGTTGTAGAATGAGAAGAGATATTTCTTGAGTTTTGTTGGGGTATTCTTGATAATTCATACGTGTGATATTTTATTTTGTTCTTTTGGGTAAGTTTCATTTTCACCCTCGTAAAATATCAAAAATGTCACTTATAGCCCTACCAAATGGAAAGTTATTGTTCGTATCCTTGCAAAATATAAGAATAGTGTGATAGTGTATGATGCATTTTTGCTACTGGCTTATTATTGTAATTTCAGTTGAGTCTTTATCTACCTGTATATCAATTTGATTTGACAAAGCTTTGAAATTTTCATAATATATTAGTATATTTATGCAATTTATAATTTTTTTATATGCAGGGGCCTAGTTGGATATAGAAGTGTTTTTAGCAGTGATACACGTGGAACTGGGTTCATGCACAGAGCATTTGATTGTATGCCTTTGATTTTATCTTATGAGGAAAATTTCATATATACCTTAAAATTGTCAAAATCACCCTTCCAAAAACTCAAAATATATTTTAATAATTTGATTTCTATTTTGAAGAGAACTAAATTTTTCTGAATTAATGTTTGATTAATTATATAATTTTCTATTTTTCAGCGTATGCTAAATTTCGAGGCGCACTAGGACATGTTAGGAAAGGTGTTTTGGTAAGTCTTTTGTCCTTTATTCTTTTTAAAGTTTATTAATATATTAGGTCTACATGAATTTCAGAAATATATTTCTTAGAGCTATAATTACGAATAGTTGATGGAATATTATAACATCCATCTGTTGAATTTAAAAATGAATCGAAATGTATTCTTTAGTAAAAATTGCGGTTTTATTCTAACTTCATTGCAAATTAAATTGAATGGCTTGGATTTCTTTTTCGTTTTTCCCCTTTATGCTTCACTCAAATTTGGTGTTTTTAATTTAATCCAAACATTTTTTTTTCCATTTATAGATATCAACAGGACATGGAAATATAACATCACATGCATTAGTTAGTTTAGAAGCTCGTGGGACCCTCTTTGTTTCTCCTGGAATGGAGGTATTTTTTTTTCTCTTTTAAGATTATAATTACCTCATTTTGCTTCTCAATAATAATAAATAAATACTTTTTATTTCATATGTAGCATTACAAAACAAATCTTGTAAGTATTATTATGTTATTCCCCTGCAAAACATAAGAACTATCATATGCCCTAAAATTATAAGATATCACAAGAACTACAATCAAATATGCCCTAAAATCACATGAAATTATGCATTTTTTATGAAATAAACAAACAAAAAATATATATATTTGATTTCTTTGTTAATATCACATTTTTCTTCTTTATTTTGCATGAAGACATATGAGGGCATGATAGTAGGCGAGCATTCTCGCGACTCGGACCTCGATGTAAGTTTCAAATTTTCTTAAAAAGAATTGGAGCCTTTTATAATTATATATTGCATTTTGTTTATATTTTATTTTTTTATTATGCAGGTCAACCCTGTAAGGACAAAAGAATTAACGAATATTCGCGCGCCGGGGAAAGACGAAAATGTCCGCCTGTCACCGCCTCGTTTGGTATGTTTTTTGTTAAGGGAAATTTTCAAAAAAAACCCTAACTTTTCTGTATATTGTTAAAAAAAAACTAACTTTTATCATAAAAACTTGAATTTATGCCAGATGACTTTGGAAGAAGCGATTGGGTATGTTGCCGCTGATGAACTTATTGAGGCAAGTCTATTTATTTATTATTTTATTCATTTTTTAATGATTACAAAGTAGATAATTAAAAAATAGAAATGCCACGTCAGCGTTAATATTGGGTTGCTGAGATGTATTGATTATTTGAGGATAATTTAGGGGCAAAATTGATTCTTTAAGAAGAGAGATCAAATGTGCATTTCAAGCCTTTTTAAACCTATTAGAATTATTCATGTATACATTTTATGTTTATTTAATATTTTCTTTTATTTGGTCAATTCTTTTTATGTTGTTTAGGTGACTCCAAAGGCTATAAGATTGAGGAAGAGATATCTCGATGCGAACAAGCGTAAACTGATGAAAGGCAAAACCAAACAATAAAGTTTATGCATTATTTAAATGAAATTTTGCATTAAAAGATAGTATTAGTTAGTTTTATCTACAAAGGAACATATTATTTATGCACCCTAAAGTTTTGTTATACAAATGATTTGTATTAGAATTTTTGGGGCAGTATTGCAAGCCCAAATGATTTTCATCTCTGCTGAATATTGTGGTGCCAAACCATCATAGTGTATTGAAATTTTATTGTGGTTCTTTTACGATTGCATAACAAATTAAATCTCGCGATGAGAAATTCTCGGTTTATTTGTTTAGTTTATAGTTTCATCTCGGTGAGCATTATATATTGTTTAAAAAAAAATCTATACTGTTTTTATAAATATGTATGCCTGCTTATAGAGAGGCATAATGTTTTAGAAGAATATTTTTTTCGTAAAAATATGTACTATTAGTTTTATAAATTTATATATTATATTTAAAAAAATATGTGTTGGTATTATAGACTTATAAAATGTATTGTGACATGCCAAGATTCTCCCCAACATGGGTGCCAGCATGATCATACCCTGAAATGATTTTTCGATTATCATATCACATTTGTAGATAAACACAATATCACTAAGCTAAATAATAATCACACCACAGAGTAGATATAATATAGTAAAGGTTCTATAGTCTAATAATTTGATAGCAAAATAACAAGTTACAGCTCAAATTAAAAATAGAAATTCACGACAAACTTAGATATTAAATAACTTGCGATTACAACAAAAATATAAAAAAAAAACTGTCTTGCAACAATACATCATTTGAAAAGAGGCATTTTTTTCATTTGCGTGCTTCCACCTTTTTCTGTTCTTTGGCTGTAAAAAAGACAAGGAGAGTTAAAATCCATGAATAAAGATTTTTAAGAAATATGAATTCACTTTTAAATTCGAAGTCACATAATTTAATCAAATACTATTTTTGTGCATATAAGACCCCATTCAAATATGTAATTTATCAGTAGACAACTTGTGTGGCAGTAATCCATTTTGGTCATACAAGCCAAAGGTATAACAGAAACAAAACAGTTATTACATATAAAATTGATTATTTGTGTCTTAGAGAGAGAGAGAGAGAGAGAGAGAGAATACCAGCTTTTTCCTCTTCTCGTTTCTTGGCAGCTTCAGCCCTCTGTTGCCTAATTAAAGCCAATCGGTCTGCAATAAAATAATAATAATAATAATAACAAATAAATAAATAAATGACCATGGCAATATTGGTCACAAGGTACATTAATTATAATATTACCATTTTATCCTCACTACTTTTATTAAAAAAAAAGGAATATTAAAATATTGACCTAAATCTTTGCGAGCTTGTTCTGTCTTTCCTTGCTCCTGAAGTTTCATATAACGCTCATGCGCTCTTTGTTTCTCCAACTCCTCCCTAAAAAATAAAATAAATTATATAAAAAAGAAAATAAAAACTTTAGGGTTCAATAAAAAGTACATGATATTTCCAACTAAATAACTTGCTTAAACTGATAACTTTTGTTGTAATGAATTTTCAACCTTTAAATTCACAAAGAAGTTTTTTTAATAACTAAATAATTAGAGATAACTTTTTGTGTTAGGAAAAACAACTAAAATGCTATGTGATGCAAAAATGCTATTTATATACCGAAAGAATATTATTCAGAAAGAAATTATTGCAACAAAATAAATAACTAACCTTTCACGCCTCGATAATTCAGTTGTTTTACTGAGCTGTATATTCAGAAAAATTAAATTAGAGAATTATTATGATCATATCTATAACATACTCATGTGAACTAACAGATGAACAAGCATAATCATATATCATATACCATGCTCAAGACATATAAAACAAATGAATATATTAAAGGCTCTATATTAAAACTTACATCAACATCTTTGGCTTTAAGGTTCTTTGCTTTCACCAAGTTTGGATTCTCAATCTGAATTATTCCTTCAGTCCCTTTCTTTTTCTGTTAAAAATATTAGAAATAAAATAATGAGAAAAGAAAAAAAAATTATCGTTTTGACATTACGTGGGTTTAATAAAGAATAAAAACATTTAGTAAATTCCTTTTCAATATTATCAGAAACAAAAGCCGAAATATACAATAATGAAAAAAGAAAATATTAATTGTATGTACAACTTCATAAATTATATGGATTGAAAAAGGAAAAACATATATTACCTTTCTTTTTCTGTCTCTAATATTATAAACAAAAACCATATGCACAACATATAAAATAATGAGAAAAGAAATAAATATCTATCGTATAATTTCAAAAATTATGTGCTTAGGAAAATATTCAACACCTCTTTTTTCAGTCAATAATGACGAAAGAAATATAAAATAATATAAATTAATAAATATGCATTAAAAAAAGAAAAAAGAAATAATACCATGGAATCTTCATCAGATTCCTCTCCAGATTCCTCTTCAGATTCCTCCTCAGCTTCTCTCCTTTCTTCCTCTTCATATTCAGCTTCAGTCTGATTAAATTACCAAAAATTAATAATTTTAATTATTCGAAAATTGTTAATTAAAATGATTGAAGTTAATTACCAGTGTGAAAAATTGACTGATATGAGGAGCTTAGTCACAATTAGATATTTTTTTGTTTTTACTTCTTATTACTTTTCATGCCTTATTTTCCACACAAGAACTTAGCAGGATATATTAGGCAACCTTATTTAAATGAAATTTAAAGATGAACAATTTACAAATAAATAAATTTTTAATAAAAATAAAAATGAGCAGACCTTCTTAAAAGTACGGGGACGAGACGATGTACCAGTCGCTGAAAAGAAAGAGAAAAGTCAGAAAATTAAATTAAAAACTAAAATGTAACGTAAAAGAGAAAGTTCAAAAAAAAAAGAAAAAAGAAACTGACTTTTTCTGATTTCCAAACCCACCTTATAACCCTAAAAACTTACAAAAAACTGCACAACTTTATCTGGAATCACCAATTAATCTGATGCATAATATTCCCAAATTTAATACACAGGTTTACTTTCTTCGAGTCAAAGAAGTCAAAACTATATTAGACAGAATTAACAATTGTACAAACTACAAAGAGAGATCGACTAAGAAATTGTCAATCCCTCTGTTATTCCCCAAATCAAATCCCTAAATGACCAATTTCACAATTAATCCACTCTAAACCCGAACCCAAACAACTAAACAAAAAGAAAAAATAAATCCCAAAACTAAAACAATCAAAGCAACAAATCAGAGAAAAAAACAAACATCAAGTCAGAAACTCTCTTCATTACCCATCTCTTCAACCGTAGAGAAATTTCTACGGCCAGTCGGCTTGCCCTTGAATTTGCCCCTTCCCATTTCGTCCAAGATTGGATGGATCGAGTCTCGCTAGAAATCCACAACGAGGCAGAACCGCTTGAGACTAGAAAGAGAGAAGAAGGGTTTCGTTTCTTGCCTCTCGATGAATGAATGAATGAATGGGGAGATTGTTTTCGGTCTCAAGAAAAAAAAAACCTACAAAATACTGTCAGGTGGGACCCGTAATGCAGGTGGTATGATAACTTTTGATATTCGAAATCATCAATGACTGACCGTCCAACACAGAAGAAATTGTTAAGTTACTTAATAATATAATTAATTATATATTAACACTTACAAATTATTAATTAACGGCAAAAAGTATTTTTAATTGAACTTTTGTTTTGAGTCTCTTTTATATCTTTTTTTTAATGTAGTTATTTTTGTTTGGCTGGAATCAATCAAGACAAATTGGTAAAAGTTAGCGTGAGAAGGCTGAAGAATCAAACACTTTCTGCGTCCCCTTTATTTTTTTCCTTGACAATGATAATGATGCTTGTTATTTTCTCAAATATTTCTTTCGTTCTTTTGAAATTCTTGCAGATTTAGAATCTCATTTCCTGAATGACGAGATATGGATGCATATAATGCGATCAAGATTGGTTTCCTTAATTAAAATAATATAAATTAGAAAACAAATATTCCCTACATGGCTACATGTCCCTTGTGTTTCGAACATGATATAAAAAATTTCATACTAAACATGCAAATCCAATTAAAAATATTGTAAAATTCATTTAGAATATTACCACGCATAATATGATATATTGATAAATTATATGATCCACAAGGAAAACAAAAGAAACTCTTCAAAGACGCCAGAACACACCACCACCATAATAATTCTCCGTGTACATTTAGTTTATAGTTTTATATAGGACTAAGCACAACTAAATAATCAAGCACCTGACACACAATGTTGAATGTTCAAGAACTTTTCATACTCATTTTAAGCTAAATCAAATACAAAGACAATTCATTCAACTACAAGATCTATACATTTCAAAGCAAAAAAAAAAAAGCCAGATGACCCAATCATAGGTAACAATTACAAAATCCAAACATTTTAATACAAAACCAGTTCACTCAATGACAGGTACCAGCAATAAAACTTGCACATGGAAAAGAAAAAAAATCCTATAAAAAGAACATCAAAACAAACTAAGAGTACATAACAATTGCATCTTCCTCATCTAGGCGTACCGTTAAGTTTCTCCTCCAACTCCTTCAGAATCGCGGGGCAACTCAGTAGAAGATGGCGATATCCATCTGTTACTACAACCTTCATAAAGTTTTGAGGCAAGGTTAAGAATTTAAGACATCGAGCCTTGAGGCTAAGACAATTATGCTGCTCAGCTAAAGCGAGAGTGGTTCCAACTGTGTCGATAGTTATAACCTTGGATAACTTATCTTCGCACATGAGCTTCAGCCTCTCTAATGCATAACAATCTGCAGCTACGAGTAAATGCTGAAACATTTCAATGGAATCCATTTGGCTGCTCTCCCCATCTCCGCCACTACCATCGTTTAAATCGGGCAACAAATCCGTATATATAAAATGAAGCATTGCACCGAAAATCATCGGTTCTATTTCATCAACTTTTATGTTTGTTGTGTTGTTTTCATTAATGGGGCCAAATAGTCTGGCATTAAAAACGGGTGACCGCGCGGCGAGTATCAATTGGTGTGCGTGGAAAAGTTCTCCATTAACCTCGAAGGTGGCGTCCGCCCTCTCCTTATTTTGCAATAGTTTGCTAAGATGATCTTGTACTTGTAAGCAGGGAGATGGTCCATTGAAAAAGTGACTCTTTGATTTTTCGGTTCTATCATCAAAAATGATAACATCATGATCCGATGCTATAGTTTCACTTAATATAGTGAGATTACATATCATTATGAGATAATCATCTTGCAAGTACCAATTCAATTCATTACCTACTAAGAACCGCGTGATATACAAAGATTCCCCGCACTTTTTAAATGTGTGTGTGACAGTCCTCCATGTAGTTACAGATGACACTTCACTCTTCCTAAGCACACCGAACTCTAAATCCACCTTAAGATCCTTGGCTACACTCTGAACTTTTAAAAAGAGTGATAAATAAGATTGTTCTTCATTATAACAGCACCCCATTTGCCAGCAATGCTCCCCGGCCTTAAAAATGGGGAAGTGGAAGTTCTTAACCTCCTTAATGTGGGAGCACGCGACTTTGAACTTGAACAAACCGCTAGGCATCTCCTTTTTTGTAGCTCTTATAGAGTTGGTTAAGCTTGTGGGTGCTAAACCTTCATTTTCTGAAGATGGCACCTGATCAACAGATGATTCTGATATGTTCCAGTTAGTGACGACAAGATGATGACACCAGAATCTGAAGTCCCCATACAACTCGCGCTTAAAATCGTAATACTACAGGTAACAATAAGATAATCATCTCTCAAGCATCTCTTCAACTCATATCCTTGAACAAACCTTTCCAAAATAAAGAAGTTCCCGTGCATCGGGAAGGTGTGCGTGATCGTTTTCCGTACGACCGAGGATGTTGCTTCATCCTTTTTATGTAGGCCCAAATCGAAACTCACTTTGACATCCTTACATTCACCTCCGTAATTAAGATAGAACGTTAAGCTGGTGACTTCACCTACATGAGGTTCGCCAAAAATGCCTGGCCCACATGGCCACATGTGATACGCCAAAAGTGGCCCCCGGTGGTGAAGGCAGGAAACCAGACCCAGTTGCCCAATTTAATAGCAGAGCAAGAGAATTTGAACCGGCACGGTTGACTGATCAACTCGTTGTTGACCGGCTTCCCCAAGTGGTGGATACTTGAAGATGCCATGATAAAAGTCAGCTGGGGGTAATGAAGATGATTAGGAGGGAAATTTAATGAAGATGATTAGGAGAAAATGGAGGCTTAGACAGGATGATTTCGTAACTTTTGATTATATTAGGAGAGATTAGGAGAGAATGAAGATAAGTTTATTTGTTGAAATTTGTAGTGTGTATTAAATGGGTAGAAATGAAGATTGGAAACTGATGCACATAAAACTTTTGGTAGAGATAGGGAGAGAATGAATATTTTATTTTATGGGTTTAAATGGGGTGTTCTGGATTCCGTCAAATGCCTGCCAGCTGTTGGATCAGTTCCTGGTGAAAAGAGAAGTAAAGGATGTGTGAAGTAAGACAAGACAACAAAACCTTGTTTGAAACATCAACCATTAACATAGAAGGCAAATCATTAAAAGAACAAGCATCGTTGAGGGCAAGTGGACCTGACTCATTCAAAGTCAACAGCAAACACAAGGGAAAGTGGATTTAGAAGTTTTTGATAATGCTTTGATTTCTAAATTGTGATGGAAATATTTTATACATTATGATAAGTTGGATAAGAATTGTAAATTTATAGCAGAATGGATTCTTACTTTTGGAATGATATTATGAAATTGTCAGGTTCTTTCTATTGCAGCGTCAAGTTCAATGTTCAAAATGGAAAGATTACTAATTTTTGGAATGCAATATTGGAATGTTTAAGGGGTTTTCACCTGTAAAAGTGCATACAGAATATTTATCAGTTGAGGCTTACACTAATCCTGCTTTAATTTAATTTGGGACTTCAATGCCCCTTTAAGGATACAATTTTTCCTTTGGTTGAGCAAGAAAAACAAAACCCTAACTATAGATAGAGTTAATTAAAAGAGGATGCTTTTACCTAATAGGTGCTGCTTATGTAAGACAACACAGAAACTCCAAACTCCCGTTTTTCATTCATTTTCAATCATGAACGATCAAAGATTCAAAAAGAGGCAAGGAGCTATGTACTTATTTTTTTGTCTTTAGATCTGAGAGAGAGAGAGAGGACTTACCTTCGATTCAATTGGAATTAGTTGGTCTTACTTTAGTGAAAGTTGTTTTCACATAGGATTGTCTATGGTGGGAGTAAAGGGCAAAGAAGATGAAACTTATTGTTATTATTTTTTTCGAGATAATGGAACTTATTATTTTATTGCTAGTGGAGAAAGGCGGATTTAGTACTGGGTTCGGTATGTACACATTCAAAGATGAAAGGCTACCTCATGGAAGGAAAGACCACTAGTAAAATAGAGTAGAGTTTTGAGCATGGATTGATGCTGCAAGTAGAAATTCTAGCACATATTTCTTGCGGGCTTTCTTAAAGCCATTGTGGTTCCAATTTTAGCTTAAGCAGAGTTCGTTTACAACCATTCTAGCACAAGAATAGCAGCAGTAAGCGTCCTTCCGAAGTTGCATATGGAATAATAATAACAGCTGATTAGCGGTAAAACAACAACAATAACAAAGCCCACGTAAATTTTGATCCGCGCACAGATATGTCAACGCACAACAACAATAAACCCTTATATAGATTTCAATCAGCGCACAGATATTTCAACCCACATAATTAAAGGGTCGATCCACCAATACCAACTCTTAACTCTTAAATACACATAATCAAAGCACCACACTAAAACACTACTTACATCACACATTAAAACGCTCATTCCTCCAACTCGACTCCACCAAACACTCCCAAAATAAAATCATGGAGCCCCACCATCGACCAAACCAAAATATAAAAGTCGTCAGTAACCATCCCTCACGTCCCATAATACCCCTCCAACTTATCCATATTATGATTATTATTACCAGCATTACCATTATAGCCATAGGGAGGCAAACTGGGTCCATAAACCACCCCCTCATTCAAATAGGCCATCTGGTCAAAGTCAAACAAACTGTCCTCACTCAGCCCCTTCTCAGGCTTACTATTAGTCCCCTTGCCCCTCTTCCCGGCGGTCTTCCCCCCACTTTTACTCTTCCCGTCCTTCACCTTGAACTCCAGCCTGCACAGCACGTACACGTCGCACTTCTCAATCTCGTACTCGTAAAGATGCCACTCGAAATTCGGCAAGGGCTGAGGGTCCATGTAGTAGGACCGTTTCAGGCCGTTGAACTCCTTCATGACTTGCTTGCGCGACTCGTGCCAACCGCGCCCGGTGTAGTCAGGCAGGGACCGTTGTTTCCGGTTGCCCGACTCGAACGCGCGGCGAGGCTTGTCGAAGAACAGCCACTCGCGGATCGACTCGCCTTCCAGGACCGCCAGGTTGAAAAGCTCTGCGATGGATTAAAGATCAAAAGAGAGGGGTTTCGTTATAGAGATATCTATCGTTCGAATTTTAGAATTCAGAAATTAATTTGGATGAATCGGTACGTGCTTTTGAAATTTTGGAGTGAATTTGGGTGGATTTCGAGATTTGATAGGGCAAATTTGATTTATTTTTCTTCAGCCAAGCATTTGAATGGTATGTTCTCAATTTTAACTTTTTGGAAGGGCATAGATGCAAATAAACAAACTAAAAATACATACCCTTCCGAAAAGTCAAAATTGAGAATATACCCTTCTAATATTTGACTGAAAAAAAAAATATATCAAAATTTGCCCATCCAAAAAACTCAACATTTAGTAGGGGAAAACTAATTGCTTCCATCCAAGCATCCAAATTCCAACCGATAAATTCTCATATCTCATTTCCAGAAGGGTATAAACGCAAAAACACCAACCAACCAACCAACCAAAAGCATTACCATGAGAATTCCATGGAGACTTAGTAGAAACCGCCCCTTCACAAACGGGGATCCCCACATCCTTGCCCTGAATCTTCCCACTTAAAGCCGCGAAAAGGGGACCGTCTTTCAAATCGATCCCGCCCGGCCTGAGCACAGGCGTCATGCCAGGCTGGCACTCGCCCCTCGCCAGGCTGGCGTGGAACGCGCTGCAGTAGTCCACGCACTGCCAGCTGGCGGCGTCCTGCGCCGGCCTGTTGCAGTCCCACAGCGCGCATTTGGGGCGGAGAAAGGCGGATGGGAATGACATGTGGACGTTAGGGTTTTGGGTGGGATTAGGGTTAGGGTTTTGGGTGGGGTTAGGGTTAGGGTGTGGGGAGGGGGAGGGGGAGGAGAAGGAGGAGAGGAACTGGGAGTAGTCCACGTGGCAGGTTTGTTCTAGAAGTTGGGTTAGGGCGTCCTGAGACGGGTTGGTTAAGGACGTTTTGAACTCTTCGTCTGAGTATAGGAATGCGTCCGCCTGGTTTATGTAGAACGATGCCTGGTCGGAAAAAAAAAAAAAAAAAGAAATTAATTAGCGTTTGTTCTTTACAAAATTACCAAATTACCCTTCAGAGAGAGAGAGAGACCTCATGGTGGTATTCTGTGTTGGCACCGTCTGAGTGGGCTCCAGCACCAGCCAATTGTGAGTGGGTCCCACAGGCTTGTTGTGACTGTGCCAGCTCATCAGGTTCGGATTTAGGGTTAGGGTTAGGGTTTCCGGCGAGCTCCATGGGCTTACTGGTCGCATCGTCTTCTACTTCTCTCAGCTGAAGGTGTCTCAGTATATCTGATGGGTCGGACGAAACATGCGTATTTCCCTGTTGAAATAGATTTTAATTGTTAAGTTAGTATATATAATATTGATTAATAAAGTATGCAAAATAATTACAACAAGAATGATACTGCAATTTCCGGCAACAAACAGCACTACATCAGAAATTAGTACCACACAGGAAACTACAATAGACAAAACAACATCAAGACGCTCGCATCAATCAGAACTACAAACCATAAATCAATAAAAAAAAAACTCTAATTACTTGGAGAGAAGTGGCAGGAGACGGCTCGTTGAGCTCGGCCTTCCACTCACGGAGCATCTGGTGAACCTGCGCTTCGAGAAGCGCGGCGTCAGCCGTACGGCTGTCCTTGATGGCCGACTGCAAGTCGAAGAACTTATCCTGCAGATCATCGACCCTGTTCCTCGCCTTATCCTTGAACATCTGGTGCTTCACCGCCGATCTGCTCCCCTTCCCCATCCTAATCAAAGTCTAATCACAAAATCAAAGCGAGAAATAGAGAGATCAATCAATGGAGAGACAGAGATTAGGTTTGGTTAGGGTTAGGTTTATGACTCCATGGAAGACTAAGAGTTTGTTTACCCCCCTTCTTCTCTCTCTCTCTCTCTCTCTGTGGCTTTTTGTCTCTCTGACTTGACTCGTTGGTAATGGTAATGGTAATGGTATCTATCAATCTACTGGAAGGAAATGGAACCTCAAAAAGGAGAAAGGCCGCGGCAAAAAGCGAGAGGGAATAAGACCGACGCCGGGATAAATATGATCAGTATCTCTCCATTTTCCATACACTGGAGACCCTCGTTGTTTCCTTTTTTTTAGTTTTATTTTTGGGAAATGTTTCAAAAAACCCCTAACTTTTCTTAATATTATCAAAACCCCTTATCTTTTTAGATTCCTTCAAAAATCCCCTATCTTTTTAGCCTTCTTCAACAACCCCCTAACTTTTTGAATATTATTAATAACCCCCTCTCATTTAGTTATATTTTTTAAAATGACAATTTTATCCCTTTCATTTTAGTATAGTTTTATTTTTCATCTTTATGGGATATTATTATTCTCAATATTCCAACTTATTATATATTTTACAAAAATATACAAAAAAAATAAAAACAAATTAATTGGAATATTTTTTTAATATAATTTGGAGTAAAATGACAATACAACCATAATCCTACAAAAAATATAGAAAATTTGCAAAAAAAGCCCTGTATTATGTCTAAAATGCAAAAATATTTTTAAATATAATTGGAAAAAAATATTATGAAAAATATTTTTTTAAAACAATTGTTTCGGAAAAACATTTTTGTTTAGGAAAAATACTTATTTAAAAATTTGTTTAAAGAAAAATATTTTTTATTTTTTTTTAAAAAATATTCTTTTCTTAAAAAATATTAAAAAAAATATTTTTATAAGAAATTAAAGATTTTAATTTTTTAAAATATTTTTTAAATATATTTTTTAAGAAAAGAATATTTTTAATAAAAAAATTGTTAAAATATTTTTCGGAACGAAGTTTTTTCAATTATATTTAAAAATATTTTTGCAATTTAGACATAATATATGGCTTTTTTTGCAAATGTCCTATATCTTTTGTGGGATTATGGTTGTATTGCTATTTACTCCAAATTATATATTAAAAAAATATTCCAAATAATTTGTTTTTCTTTTTTTGTACATTTTTGTAAAAATTATATATTTTTTTAATATAAGTTGGATATTGAGAATAATAACAACCCTTAAAATAGAAAAATTAAACTATACTTAAATGAGGGGTAAAATTGACATTTTAAAAAATATAACTAAATGAGAGGGGTTTATTGATAGTTTTCAAAAAAGTTAGGGGATTTTTGAAGAAGGCTAAAAAGATAGATGACTTTTGAAGGAATCTAAAAGATAGGGGGTTTTGTTAATATTCAGAAAAGTTAGGGGGTTTTTAAACAATTTCCATTTATTTTTTGTAGTAAATATTGAGAGCCTTTTATGGAGAGGATTTTCTTCCATCTTTTGGGCCAAGGCCGGCCCGCGTATAATAACTCGTTTCACAATACGCAACACAAGAGGAGTTCACAGAGGATCTTTGCTCGCTTCGTGGAAGAGAAACGAACACATGGCCGCCCCGCCTCTTTCTTCTCACTCTCTCTCTTCTTCAATTCTGCTCCAATGCGCTCTTCATTCTAACCTCGATCAATCCATCCTTCTATTTCTACCTCACCATCATCTCATTTCATTTTAATTTGGATCATGTGGCGGGCGGGGAACGGGCGGATCCTGGCCGGAGAGAAGTCGGCGCGGGGGAAATCCATGTCGACTATCGCCGCGTGTAAGGCGGTTCTGGTGCCGCGGTTCGGCCGGCCGGACGTGCTTGAGGTGCGGGCAGGTTTGCCCGTCCCTGATCTGAAGCCCAAGGAGGTGCTCGTTCGGTCCCGCGCCGTCTCCATCAATCCACTCGACCTCAGAGTAAGCTGTTAGTTTTATCCCAATTCGATCCTCTTTTGTCTCAAATTGGAAGGAAATTGTTCAAATTTCTTGTTTTGAAATTCTCTTTTTCTTGTTTATGTTCAGATGAGGGCTGGATATGGAAGGTCGATATTTGGACCGTTGTTGCCGATAATCATCGGTCGTGATATAAGTGGAGAAATTGCGGCCATTGGAAGCTCGGTTTCTTCACTCAAAATAGGGCAGGAAGTGTTTGGCGCATTGCATCCCACAGCTGTCAGAGGCACTTACACAGATTACGCCGTTTTATCCGAGGGTGAAGTAACATTAAAACCTTCTTCTCTCTCTCATGTGGTGCGCCAAAATTTATTATTCAATTTATCAATTTTATGAAAAATTACACAAATATAACAGCAAATATGTTCCATTAGAAACTACAAAATAATGTTCGATTATATAATGTTGTTTGTTTTTTAGGAGGCAAGTGCAATTCCCTTTGCTGCACTGACAGCCTGGCGTGCATTACACAGCACAGCTCGAATCTCTCAAGGGTACGCTTTTCGATGCACAATTTAATAAATTATTAATGTGATCCATCAATCTCATTTCACAGTTCTGAAAACTCATTCAAGTAACTAAACAGAAAGTTTACATCCTTATGCTCAAAATCGGTATGGCAAATGTAAGGGGCATAATATAATAAAATAAAACAAATAAAAATGAAATCATAAGGGGCAGACATAACATTTGTAAAACAGATTGAATATCTATGATCATTTGCAAATTTTAATTTTAATTATTATAGACTCTTTTAATTTTTAATTTTGTGAGGTGTTTGTTTGATGTTTTACAGGCAAAGAGTGTTGGTGATTGGTGGAGGCGGCGCAGTTGGATTCGCTGCAGTTCAACTTGCCGTAGCTGCAAATTGCACAGTCAGCGCCACATGCGGGCCCCAGAGCGTCGACCGCGTCTTGACAGCTGGCGCTGACGAAGCCGTTGATTACACTTCTCAGGTAGAATAGAATAGAATGCCCCTTGAATTGCGTGGCGGTGCAATTGTAAGAGCAGAGTGAAATGCTCTTTCTGGGGGTATATAATGGTAGAGTAGAATAGTATGTGTCTAGTTAGATCATCTAGATGAATTATGAAATGAAATAGATAAATTAGAATAGATTAAAAAAAGGAAAAAGATAAAAGAAATATTCCGAATTTTTTACTTTTTTGTTTTCACGTTATTCTTTATTTTTTGTTGTAACTGATTATTTATGATTATTTGTTGAAATTTTGAGTTGATTGTATTGTATTACGTAAAGTAATTGTAGCCAATTGGTGAATAAATTGGCTATAATTACTTTATGAACTACTGCCCCTTGTATTATGAGTTAATTTGTATCAAATTATACAAAATCCCACTTAATTAATTATCTTTCGAATATTTTATTTTATTTGTACAGGATGTTGAGTTAGTAATAAAAAGTCGATTTGACGCTGTTTTGGACACAATTGGATTTCCTGAAACAGAAAGAGTGGGCGTTAATCTTCTCAAAAAAGGCGGCCACTATATGACGCTTCAGGTTTTCATTTATTTCTTCTCAAAAATATTAATCTTAAGATCTCATTATTATTTCAGTCAAAAAAAAATACCCTCATTCAAGTTTATTTAACATATCAAATTCAAATGTATTCAAATATGCTTCCTTTATGTGTTGGTAATTGGTATCTCTACTGGCTTGACCAACATTTTCCATTTTATTTGAAATCATTCTCTATTGTTTTATGTTTAGGGTTTAGGGTTTAGGGTTTGTTTTTAACTAATTTTTGTTATTAACTATTAATTTTTTTATTGGTTCTGTTAATTAAAGGGGGAGGCAGCTTCACTAGCTGATAGGTACGGATTGGCTGTTGGCCTTCCAGCTGCAACAGCTATTCTGCTAAAGAAACAGATTCAGTACCGTTATTCTCATGGAATAGGTACCAAAAAATAATATGTTTTTTTTATTTTGTTTTATTATTTTGCTAATACAATTCCATCTTTTCATTTCTTGTATTTTTAATACTTCATCGAGGTTTAAATGCTTAACTAAAGCTTAAATATAAATGCTTCACTGGTTTATACTTTACATCCGTCATTTTTTATGTAGAATCTGTTATTTATACATATAAAACTGCTTTAACAAACTATATTTATTTATTAATCTTACTGTGTATTTAATTACTATATGATATTTGTAGAGTATCAATGGACGTATATGAGAGCTGATCCTGAAGGTCTAGACGAAATACGTAGATTATCCCAAAATGGAAAGTTACATATTCCAGTTGAAAAAACATTTAATTTAAATGAAGTAAAAGAGGCTCATGAGGCCAAGGAGAAACGACTTGTGCATGGTAAGGTAGTTTTAGAGGTCGATTGATTGATTAAGTCTTGATTAAACAGTTTTTTCATGCAAATATAATAATGAAAGGATATAAATGTAAAATTTTAGTACGTTCTTTTGTTTTTTTGGTAGTATTTAGATTTAGTGGCAGCGTTGCAGTTTATAGTTCATGTGTTTATGGTCTTGTGATGTCTAATAAGCTGAAATGAAACCTATATGGAATTTTGTTTGATATGGTATTATATTTCCTATTATTAGTAGAAGTGTTGGTACTTTTATTTATTTATTTCTTTTCCTGTTTCTGTATGGTTTTTTATCTCATTGTTGGATATTTTGAGTCAATTTACAATTTTGTTTTACAAAAAACTTATATAAAAGAAGGTACAATTACATCCAAAAATGTACTGTGAACTTCCTTGGTTCGTTATATTCTAAATTTCAAAATCTTTGCTAAATTTTGGAAATAAAATTAATACAGTATAATGTCAAATATGCATGAGCAAGAGTTGAAACCGAGCGCCAAAATAACGCTGAGGCAGGAAAATATAATAGAATAATACAGTTGTCAATATATATACAAAATTCCACTAATGACAATTTCATGAATCATAAATAGGTCTCTTGTAATGCCTAGACAAAAAAATCTTATTCCGATTTGCAAGTGAGAGAACAAAATCAAACAATTTTTGAACAAAAAACAATATAAAACTCAAAAAATTATCGAAATAGATGGATCAAAAAACAAATGGATAATTAATTATGATGCAGAATTATTAGCTTGTGTTGCTTGGCCCTGCTTGAGTTTAAAAATCCCTGAAATGCCTTGAGATCTCACGAGTTCCAATTCATTTATCCTTTGTTTTAATGACTCCAGTTCTTTTGACAAATCATCCTCATTTTTTTTTATTCCCTGTTTTTATTAACATAATATACAATATTACACCATAATAAGATAATAATGGTGTTCAAAAAATGCACATTGCAGTGCGAAAAAGATGAATTTTTTTTCTTGTTTAAAAAATTGAATTGAAAGTATTAAAATAAAATAATAAGATAAAAGTACACCTCAATTTCTTGCCTACGTGATTCTTCCTTCCTAGCTTCTGACCTGGCACTTCTCTGAACCTCAAATATCACAAGCCCACCAGCAACCTATCAAGATAAAAAAAAAAATAATAATAATTTTACAAACAAGGATATATAAATGTTAATTACAAAAATAATACAAAATACGCTGACAAAATAATACACTACCAGTTTATTTTGATGTTTTCATTATTTTTTCTATATTTTGATAAGGATTACTAATTACCTACTAGTAAAATAGTATAGGTACCATATTATCTTAATTGTTAATATAATGATATATAGTGCTTGATTATTGACATTTAATAAGTGAAAAATTACAAAAAAATAATAATTACAGAGAAAACAAAGATCTCGCCAAGAAGATCAACTGCATTTTGAACGGCTTTTTCCTCATTTAGTGGTCGAATCTCCACATTTGTTGCATGCCCGTATATTTGCCTTTGCAAATTTGTGGTGAGCCTATGGTTTGCCTGTTTAATGAAAATATCTCAAAATTAAAATCGATAATTTTACATTCAAAGGGTGCAAGATGAAATATATTTATTTGCACATTGTGTTAATTTAGCAATCGCTTGAAATGAAATTGCCAATTTGTTTGTTGTATTTTATATCTTTTTAGCATATGAATATTAAAAATTATTTCAACCTTTTTCTTTACTAAAACCAACATTGACTGACCAAATTATATATAACAAAATGCCCGATTAGGAGCAGACAAAAGCACGGCTAATTTCTTAGGGGAATATGGTAATGAAGCTAATTGAGCAGTTATCTTTGAATTCTCCCAATTGACCAAACAAAAGGTAGCTGGTTAATTAGATTTGCAGCTCAGACAAACAAACTCAAATCCAGGAGACAATAAGAAAATTAATTGTGAACGAATAGCACAGTGAGAGTCATAACACTAGAATTCAGCACCAACAAATCCAAAAAACAAATCAAACCCAAAATCCAAATTGAAGAAAGAAGAAAAAAGTATGACCTGGGCGAGGCTAATGATAAGATTACGAAACTTGGGGTGAATCCCAGCTTGTTGCTTGAGCCGAGCAGCGACGGGCTTACTGAAGGTCTTCAATACGAGAGAAAGGAGCTTAACGGCAGGCAATACCATCCTGATTCTTCCTTATTTTCGTCTAATTTCAGAGAGGAATGTGATTCTGAATCTGATTAACGCGCATTTCAGAGAGAAGGGTTTAATGTTGCATTGTTTCTTGGAGAAGAGGAAAAGGAAGCATCGCGCGCCATAGAGAAAACAAGTATAAAAATCGATCTGGTCTTTTTATTTGACCAAGCTAAAGGAGCTTTGTTTTTTTTTTTTTTTTTTTATTTGATATTTTTATTTTTATTTTTTTTGAGAATTCAAACATTTTAGTTCAATTAAATAATCAAATATTTTATTTTTATTTATTAGAAATCATCAGTTGGCAATGTAGAATCCAAAGTTCAACCGGTTGAAATTAATCGTTGTCATTTACAAATCATATGACCTATAAATACAGTGATAATTTCCCAAATTCATCTCATGCGTACAACAACAAAGCCCATTTCTATGTCAAAGCTTCCATGGTCCAAACTCAACAAACTGAAAAGCCCACATCAGTACATTAAAAAAAGAAAACAATTCTCACTTAACACAAGCCCATTTCTACTCAGAAGCTTCCATTCCACAGTAGTCCAAAATGAACAAACTCAGAAGCCCAAATCGCAAAAACATTATAACAATTCTCACGTGCTAACTCCCAGCCACAAATATCGGAAGAATCCAACTCCAACAAACTCCTCCCTCTAGAACTCAAACTTCAAACCCTCTATCTCCATATCCACCATATAACAACTCACCCAAACAACTCTAAACTAACTCATTACACAGAACAACTCTCAAGAAAATACACAGAGAGTCTACACCAGCGCGGGAATTCCTCTTCATCTCTCGCTCTCTCCCTCTTTCTCTCCTTATAAATCTCTCATTCTCTTTCTCTCGTTCTTCATCTTCTTCTTCTTCTCTTTGTTTCCTTGTGTTATGTCATTAGAACCGCAACAACAACAAGAGAATCAGACGGATCTTAGTTCTGAGAGAGAGAGATCGATGGGGAGGGTTAAGGTCACGATCGAGAGGATTGAGAACACGACGACCAGGCAGGTCACCTACTCGAAGCGGCGCAGCGGCCTCATCAAGAAGGCCTATGAGATCTCCGTTCTCTGCGACATTGATTTGGCTCTGATTCTCTTCTCGCCTTCCGGCAAAATTAGCCATTTCTCCAGCCCCAAAAGGTGATTGATTAGTTAATCTGTTCGTGAATTAGTGAATTGTACTGATTGATTCTTCGTATTTTGTTTTTCTGAGTGAGAATTCTTCATGTTTTGTGTCTCAATGTACTGAATTCGAACATGAGTTGCTTTGTTTTTGCTATTTAATTAATTTATTTTCAGTTTGATTATAATGGTACTGGTAAATGAGTACAATTTTGTACCATGATTTTTATTTTCAATTTATGTTGGAAAGTAATATTTTTTGTGAGATTAACTTGTGATTTTTTTATAATTAGGATTGAGGACGTTCTTTCGAAATATATTTGCCTACCTGAGCATGAGAGGCCAGGGTATGTATATATTCACTTGAAAATTTTAACATATTCTTACTATTTATTTTTTATCAGAAACATTTTAACATTTTTTTTCTTTTATTTTGGGCTTTTATTTTGATCCTACCAGCACGGTGATTGACCAGAAAGATGTAAGATTTTGTCACTTTTTCACGCTATAAAATAGATTAATTATATAATTGACCCATCAAGTTGAATAAATTTTTCTTTCAGTCCTGAATTATTTTGTTTATGTTAATTTCTGCAGAATTTACTAGGATTGCTAGAAAATGTCAAATATGAGAATGAAATGGCACAAAAGGCATCAAGGTACAGATACAGTTATTTTTCTCTTGAATTATCTTTTTGAAAGAGAAAATTGTGAAATTTTCAAATCTTCATGAGATTTTCCTAATTTAACCTTCAATAATAATCATAACTTTTTCATGCTCTGATCATTTTTTATGATGATTAATTAATTCAGTTTGATTGATAGCGGTTCTTCTGAAGCTAGCTCAAAGAAAGAGGTATAACATTTCTTTTCCATTTTACTGAAACTTTACATGTTTTTTTTTCTTTAGAATTTGAATCTTTAATTATTCATTTATCAAGGAATTCAGAGTTATTAAAATTCACATTAGATTATGTTAAATTTGAGATCCAATTAAATTGAGATTTATTCTTTTTGTAATTTTTAGGATCTCCAACAAGAGACGCTTAAGCTTCAACAGAAGCTTCAAACCTTGCAAAAGTACCTAAAGTGAGTTGTTAATTTACAACAATTCACATTTCATTGTTTGGTAAAATTTCATGCATACCCCTAAAAACGTGAAATATCATAGATACCCCTGCAAAACATGAAAAATTTAATGAAAGCACTTTATCTCCTTTTTTTGGAAAAAAATCTCTAAATTATGGTTTTTTCACACTTACTCATTATAATATTAGATAACAAAACAAGAACGAATTGAAAATCTTGTGAAACAATAAGTGATATTTTGAGATTTTGCAGGGGTTCATTTTATTATATTATTAGCTAATTTTGTATCCATGTTTAAATCTCTGAATTTTTTTATTATTTAGATTTTTTTATTCGGACTTTCAAGAATCAAAGGCTTCCTCTTGGAGCGAGCTGAATGAGAGAGAGAGGATGATCACAGCAATTCGCGATCAAGTTACCCAAAGAAAGGTATATATTTATTTTTACAAAAAATAAATAATTAAAAAAATATGGGTATAGAATTTATACATTCATGTCGTCCATATTTACAATAATAATATTTTGATTTCATCAAGAAAAAGAATATAATATTTTGAAGGTGAGACTCGGTGATATAAATATAATAAAACTTCATATGAAGCATGTTACTTTTGTTTCAACAGTGTCCTTTTGTTTCAATAATTGCTTATTTTTGAATAATTTTATTTATTTATAAATATAAAACTTCATACTTTTGATTCTTGCATTTTTTGAATAATTTTATTTATTTATAAATATAAAACTTCATACTTTTGATTCTTGCATTTTTTTGAATAATTTTATTTATTTATAAATATAAAACTTCATACTTTTGATTCTTGCATTTTTTTTGAATAATTTATTTATTTATAAATATAAAACTTTGTATTTTTTGAAACGCAGAATTATCTGTTGAGAAAGTCCATGGGCTCTGCCAGCTCCTCCCCGCCTTCAAAGACACCCGTAATTTTATTTATTTATTTATTTACTTATTAATTAATTAATCAATTAATTGTTATTTATTTATTTATTTTAATAAATACCATATATATATAGATGCAAACGCAACAACAAGATCAAGAGAAGATGATACAACCTAAACAAGAGAACACATTCAACACACAAACTCAACAAGCGAACATGTTCAATCCGCCAAACGAAGAAACAATGAATAATAATAATAATATTTTTTTTGAGGAGGCACAAATGCAAGAATTAGAGAATTCAATCGAGCCAAATTACAGTGATCTTTTTGGCATGAACGAGTTTCAGAAACTGCAAGATATTTCACCCCAATTTGAACCCGTCTCTCAATTCATGAGGTGCAATTCGACTTTATTTATTCTTTTCAATTTAAGTAGACACGAGACTAAATTGATTATATATTGTTTTTGAAGGTTTGAAGAAATGAACAAGGAAGAAACGCAAGACATTAAATCTAATTCAATGATGAATGTATTTGAGTCTTCTTGGGCTTCAAGCTTTTGGAGCTCTCCATTTGAAGCAGAACCGTTGCCTCCAGTTCAGGTTTCAAACAGTCAATTGTTTAAATTCATTGTTTAATATATTGTTTATATTAAATTAATATATTTTTTCTTTTTGTTTTCTGTTTTAAATTAAGCAGTCTTTTGAGCAAGGAGATGTTAATTTGATGGGCATGCCGACCAATTCGGAATTTAATAACATGTTTCAAGATAATTAGGAGTAAGGTGGGCTTATAAACTTATAATAGTAAATAAAACGGAATAATATTTATTCTTTTTTTTATTTAATTCAGAGCTTAAAGGCTCGTGCATATAGATAGAGGGATAGTTCAATTATTTTTGAAATTTTGGGGTGTAGAGTTTGATTTTGTTTATTCTTTTCAGTTTAATTATTTTTTTATTGAAATTTTCAGTTCAATTATGTAAATAATAATCTATTTTTGAAAGGGAACTATGTAATTAATGATCTTGTCTATATACAAGAAAGTTATAACAACATTTTGGATGATTTTGAAAGAAAGAACGTTCTTTTAATTTGTTACAAAGATTTCTGTGATGTTATATTTTTTTCCTTCCTCCCAATTATTTCAGTGGTTAAAAGCTCATGCATAGAGCTATAGAGCTAGAGGAATAGTTTAATTCTTTTTTGAAATTTTTTCATGTAGAGTTTTATTTATTTATTCTTTTCATAAAAAAGTTTATTTATACTTATAATCTATTTTTGACTTATTAAAGGAACTTTTGTACTATATTTGATTCATAAGATGAAAATAGAATATTTTTTCCCATAACTTAAAATTTTTCTACATGCAAAGAAATGTTTATAGTATTTTTTGCAAATGGTTTATTTCATAGGAACTCTGATATAGTGACACTATATGTGTTCCATGAGCCGTGACCGCATCGCTAGCGTTGTTGCGGCGAAAAATGCGACCTAGTAAAAATTGAAGAAATATAGTTTTTCGGTGCAAATTTCACTATAGCGCGCTATTGCACCGCTATTTACGCTATAGCACCGCTATTTAAAACATTGCTAAATATTTATAAAATAACAAAAAATATGAAATATTATATAATTTTTATTATATTACTAATCTTTTGCAATATATATAAACTCACTTTCAAATCCTAATCATCTTTATTGGGCCTACTCAATTTAAATTTTGCTGTGGTCTGTGCTTCATGTAGATACACATTTATACAGGACACAAATTGGGCCTAGTCTATAGTGGTTCTGACTTCTGTGTTTAGCCATCAGGGTCCATATCATACACAGCAATATCATGGCAATGAGGATTTGGATACAATTAATTACTGTTCGGGAAAAAAAAAATTAAGCTTGAAGTTTGAATTTTATTGATGTTGAATAAAAATGAGTGAAAATATTTTGTTACAGAAAAGTTTTCGGATTATAAATTTAAAAAGAAAAGACGTTTTGTAAACTTCATGCCAAGTAATAATTAAACTCGTAAATGTCCTGTAGCCTAGTATGTTAAAATATTCACATGTATAATAAAAATTATTGATTTTATTTCCGACAAACATAATATAATACATATTAGCAAAATCTGTCGACCCAAATGTGGTGAACACAAAAGAAGTAACAATTAAACTCGATCCTTGCCAAACAATGATAAGTACACTTTTGTAAATTATCAGCTCCAACTGGCTTTAGCTTCATTCTTACAGCTGCTTTTATTTTATTGTACTTCATTCATTTTTCTCATGTCACTTGTCCTTTGTCTGGCCCTGCAATTTTATTCATTTCATTGTTAGGCACATATGAACCTACCAGCTCCATCCTCCTATTTAACTTGAAGAAGCAGCGCACTATAACAAAATCAAAATCTCAGAATAATCCAAAAGTAAACATGGATCTTAAAACAATGGATGAGTGTGATGAAATGATTCAAGCTCAGGCCGAGCTATACAGTCAAATTTTGAGCTTTTACAAATCTATGTCCATAAAATGTGCAGTCGAGCTCGGTATTCCTGATGCAATCCACAAATACGGCCGACCCATGAGCCTTTCTGAACTTCTGACAGCCCTCTTGCTTCCGCAAAACAAAAACCCACACTTGCGCCGCCTCTTGAGTGTACTAACCCACATAGGCTTTTTCCGAGAACAACTCATTAGTGGAAGCGATGAAGTGGCCTACGACCTTACTCCATTATCCAAACTTGTAATCAGTAAGCCAGGCCTTTTCAATCTGTCACCTTTTGTCGGTATCGAGTTGGACTATGCGTTAGTAAAACCGTCTCTATATTTAAGTAATTGGTTCATGCAAGAGGATGGTGTTGTAGGGCCTTTCGAGACGACGCATGGCTGTGACCTTTGGCAAATGACAAGTCAGGACTCGAAACTAAACCAGCTCGTGAATGACGGTATGGCGTGCGATAGTCACCTTTTGATGGATGTTATTGTCAAGAAATACGGCTACGTATTTCAAGGGATAGAGTCACTAGTTGATGTAGGAGGCGGAACAGGCACAACAGCCACGGCCATTTCAAAGAATTTTCCTCATGTAAAGTGTACTGTTTTGGATTTGCCTCAAGTGGTGGAAAACCTTCAGAAAGACGGTATTGTAAAATTTATTCCAGGTGACATGTTTAGCTATGTTCCACCAGCAAATGCTGTTTTGATTAAGGTAATTTAATTATGAGCTATCTTTCTCTTATTTATCATATTAGCGACAAAAGACTAATAGTTGAATGAACTTCTGTGATCGCAGTGGACACTGCATGACTGGTCTGATGAGGAGTGTATAACGATTCTTCAGAAATGCAAAGAAGCAATTCCAACGAAAGAAGGAGGAGGCAAGGTCATCATTGTTGACATGGTCGTTGGGTTCAGCTCCGACATGGCGTCGAAGGAACCGCAACTCTTGTTTGATTTGTTGATGATGACGGCTGTTACAGGAAAAGAGCGAGATGAGAGAGAATGGGCAACAATATTTGAGGAAGCAGGATTTAGTTCATACAAAATCATTCAGATCTCAGGAATTCGATCAATCATTGAGGTCTATCCTTGAGATTGCTGTATCTTCTAAATTTTATTTGCTTGATCAATTCAAGACATCAATTAGATTCTTCTTGTAATGTTTTTGTCTTTGGTGCATGTATAATTTCAATAAAAATATGTTTCTATGATTTTATCACATTGTGAAAAATTATTGTATATAAACAAAAATAAGTCATTTACAATTTTATTTCTGTTATTTTTTTGTGAGTCCCAATTGGGGTCTGGAACCCCCGACATCCAGAAGGGTGCCCAATATCAGTGAGTGCAGATCTTCTGCAGCCAGCTTCTGGCTGCAGAGGATCAGGACCATCTATTATCATTCATCAAGTGTGATGAATGATTCTCACACTCCATAATATGATGGATGATCCTGATTCCTCTGCAGAGGATCTGAACTCAATATCAAGCTGGCTGCAGAGGATCTGAATCCTCTGAACTCAATATCAATATCAGTTCTCCCACATTAAATGTGCGGTGATTATTTGTGATCAATGTCAGTGGTTACTATTCCAACACATGCAATTGTCTGTCCAGTTGAAGTAGCTAGTTGCATTCAATTTGTGACACTTGAAGTAGTTGCATACATTGATCCATAGCAGAGCCTGATCCAATTAATATTCGATAGCCAATCTGTATTATATAAAACTGGAAATAGAGCTCAGTGTCACTTAACAACGGAAATAAAATAAAATAGAACAAAGAAAAGATAAATTATTGGTACCCACGTATTAATTGAGACCTATGGTAGGAAAAAAATGTTTGACTGGAGAGACGTAACTTGATAAGAACATTGCGACTTCAATTGGATCGAACTTTTGCTGGTCTTTGTGGAAGTTAATTAATGCAAGGATTTTCCAAGATTTTCATTCTATTATTTAAAGTATCTTGATTGAAACTTCTACTACCCCAGCATCAAAAAGGAAAAAATTATGCCAACATGCAGCCAAATTAAACAGATATAATCACTATTATTTATATGTCTCTAGTGTATGACAAAAATAAAACTTATGACATTATTTATTTATATATTATGCCCTCAGCTTCATTGACTTAACCTCGATCGCTTTCAGGCATTAATATCAAAATAGTACAAATATAATATAAACTCAACAATAAAAGTTAAAGAAATAGGAGCATGAGTCACGTTTTGAATTAAATATTAAATTTGCTCATTTTGAGGGTACTTCTTGTCTTCTCCGTGGTTGTTTACTCTAAGCAGGACGAAACTCAATAGAGGCTGAGGGAGTCATGCCCCTTTAAGATTTTGACGGAATAATATATATCAGTAGTGTTTTAGTGAATTATTTTTAAATACATGTCTTTTTATGTATTTGCCCCCCAAAAATTTTTTTACTGTGCTAATTAGTAGGGAGAATTTTTTTGGCCCCCCCAGTAAATCCAGTGAAGCTCCGTGTCTAACACTAAGTAATGATGGAATCACCTTAAACAAAACCGTGAGCTATGGGCATAAAGTTGCATTTCGATACCAAACCTTCTCAGACTGAATTGAGTTATGCTAATATCAAAATTGTCCAGTGGCTAACGGGAAACAATCAATCGTTACCGAGTTTGACATACTGGAGTGTTTGAAAGCGGACCTCTACCAGTGTTCGAACACATGCTTTGTCTTGTTTTACCATTTTAGAAACCTTTAGATTTACAATATGTATGGAGTGATTAAATAATAAAATATAGGGAAATTCTTCAAAACCCCCCTAACTTTTCTAGAATTTATCAAAAAATCCCTATCTTTTCAAATTCTTCAAAAACCCCCTATAAAGTGAATTGAATTTTTTTTAACCTCCTATGGGGTTAACTTTAACTTTCCATCCATTAAACTTTTTAATGGACCAAAATGCCCTTATATAATTATTTTCATATTTAATTTTATTCAATAAATATATTTTAAATCAACTATTAATATTAAATGAGAACTAAAATATGAATAAACTTATATAAATAGTAGAGAAGAAAATAATATTTTATGCAATATAAAATTATAAATTATATAATAATAAGATATATTATGTAATATAATATCATAAAATGAATTAATGCATCAAAAACTGATATTATAAAATATCTTTAAAATAACATCATGAAATATTATATTAAAAAATATTATTTTTCATTCATTTATTATTTTTAATTGGATAAAATAAAATTTGAAAATAATAATGTAAGAGCATTTTGGCCAATTAAGAAGTATTTTAGATGGAAAAGTTAAACATAATACCATAGGGGGCAAAAGAAAAATTCAACCCACTTTATAGGGGATATTTGAAGGAATCTAAAAAGTTAGGGGGGTTTTGAAGAATTTCCCTAAAATATAAAACAACCTAAATATTATGTATACAAATTATAATATTAACCTTAGTATATAATTTATACTAAAAATATATATATTTATATGAATAAGATCTCATGCCGGTATAAAATTTATGTATATTTTTGCAATAAAAAAAATTATGTATATTGACTCTGTGGTATATACCACATTAGCGTCCTAAATGCCCCCAATTTTCCTTGATGAGGTAAGCTAATTTATTTTTTAGTGGTAAGTAGCTCCACAAAAATTGTTTTTTCTGTTTTTTTTATATTTGGGAAGTCACTCATCACTAAAAGACAAATTAGATTAGCTTACCACAATAAGGCGAATTAGGGGTATTAAGGGCACATGGTAGAAGGCCTCAAAAATAAATAGTAAGCATCAATGCATGAGCCGTTCATACTTCAACTAGAGTTTAATATAATATAAATGGTACAACACATGAAGCACGATCCCGATAAAATATTTGTAGTTAATATCATACTGTTTTGATCACAGTCACGACTCATTTATACTTAATTAGTCTACAGCCAATGCCAAAAAAATTATTATACTTAATTAATACAGTACAATATTTATTTACAATTATATATATATATATATATATATATATATATCGATTTATAGATGTATAATGAATATACAAAATTAATATAGTGAACAAACAGAATGTATAGTGTAGTGGATAAGCTCATAAGCAGTGCTAGATCTTAACACTGATTAGTAGGCGGTAGAAGTACCCCAAATTCTGCAATATAATAAAAAAATACTAGTTTCTCTATATAACTCAAGGCAACGCAGCAAGAGAGAACCAAGTACCATCATAAATAAAAAAAATTCATATATACTTTCCGTGTTGATGGATTCCAAAGAAATTGCGGAGTGTGATGACATGCTTCAAGCTCAGGCCGAGCTATACAGCCTAGTCTTCAGCTTTTACAAATCAATGGCCCTCAAATGCGCCGTCGAACTAGGCATTCCTGACGCCATCCACAACCACGGAGAGCCCATGAGCCTCACCGACCTGCAAGCTGCCCTCTCGCTTCCTCCGAGCAAACAACCTCACTTGCACCGTCTCATGCGTATGTTAACCCACATGGGCTTCTTTGGCGAAAAGAGCACCAGCGACGGTGATGAGGTGGCCTACGACCTTACTTCAATCTCTAAACTCGTAACTAGCCACATGGGGCCGATTAACTTGTCAACCTTTGTCAATATTGAGTTGCATGAATCATTAGTGAAACCTTCTTTGTACCTCAGTGATTGGTTCAAGCAAGAGAGTAGCGTTGCGCCTTTCGAGATGATACATGGTTCTAATCTTTGGAAAATGATGAGCGAGAGCCCTGAACTAACCAAGCTAGCCCATGACGGATTGTCGGGCGACGGACATTTTTTGGTCGATATTATTGCCAAGAAATGCAGCTATATTTTCGAGGGGGTAGAGTCTCTAATTGACGTGGGTGGTGGCACTGGTGCTATGGCTACAGCCATTTCGGACAAATTTCCAAACATAAAGTGCGCTGTTTTGGATTTACCTCATGTCGTGGAAAGTATTCCAAATGATGGTCCAGTGAATTTTATCCCTGGTGATTTTTTTACCTATGTTCCGCCAGCAAACGTTCTCGTGCTTAAGGTAATTTAGTAGTGTCTCTTATTTGTCATACAAGTATACAACTATGAATTGACCATATTTTAATTTATATAATTGATAACTGCAGTGGATACTTCATGGTTGGTCTGATGAAGAGTGTGTAAAGATTCTCCGACGATGCAAAGAAGCAATTCCAGCGAAAGACGATGGAGGCAAGCTCATCGTTTTTGAGAAGATTCTTGGTTCCACTGATGACAAGGCAATAAAAGAACCGCAACTTCTGTTCGATATGTTAATGATGACAGCGCTTACAGGAAAACAACGTCATGAAAATGAATTTCAGAAGTTATTTGAAGAAGCTGGATTTAGTTCTTACAAGGTTATTCCAGTATTGGGACATCGAGCAATCATTGAGGTCTATCCTTAATACTCGGATTGGCTTCGTACTGTCTTGTGAAGTATCCTAATTTTTTTTTGAGGAAAAAGTATGCAATTTCGAAGTTTGTTTCTATTTTGAATGTGTGAGTGATTTCTGTATTTTGTGAAAAAAATAAATAAATATATGTTGTACTGGGATATGGATTGATCATTTGAGGTGATCTATCCATATATAATATCATATTCCTCATCTTGGATTGGATTCATGAGGTGTCGAATATGATTGTTTTTCAAGCTTATTTCTGTTGTATGAATGTGTTAGCTATTTCAATATGCTATGGAGAAATATCTATGTGAATATACGTAAGTTTACTTCTTAGGAAATTGATCTTTATATAACTTTTAGTACATATGTTACATTCACTGTGATATTTGCTACGACAACTAATAGTAAAGAACTTGGGTTGCTAGCTGATGAAGATCAATTAATTAATGTTGTCAATTTTCAATAAGATATATATATATATGAGCTTGTATATGGTACTTCACTTTTTTTTTGACTTAATGATAGATTTAATCAAGACCGTTAAAATTAGAAGGGTATTTTCGGTATATTTGATATTAATTACATAGATTCAATCTTAAATTTATTTTCATTTTATTATGCTCTCCATTTCAATCAATAAAAGAAGACCTCTATTATATTATTTCTCTCCAATCCAAGTAAAAAACAACAACATACATTACTGATTTAGTGAAAAAAAATTCGAAATATATGTATTTGGCCCCCCAAATATCATATGCAGTATTAATATATAAGGAGAAATTTCTTGGCCCCTCATAAATTTCAGTCAAGTTCCGCCAGTGTAATATAATATAATATAATATAATATAATATAATATAATATAATATAATAGTATAGTATAATGTAGTATAATATAATATAATATAGTAAGAAAAAATATAGTATAATGTAATATAATATAGTACAATATAATATAGTATAATGTAAAATAGTATAATATGATATAATGTAGCATAATGTAAATAATACAGTGTAATATACTAATATTATATAATGTAAAATAATATAGTATAATATAATATATTAAAATATAGTATGATATAATATAGTATAATGTAATATAATATAGTATGATGTAGTAATGTAAATAGTATAATGTAGTATAATATAATATAATGTAGTTTAATAATATAATAAAGTATGATTATAATATAATATAATATAATATAATATAATATAATATAATATAATATAATATAATATAATACAATAAAATACAATATATTATAATACAATATAGTGTAATATATTACAGTATGATATAATATAGTATAATGTAATATAGTATAGTGTGATATAATCTAATGTACGATAGCAACATGTATATAGTATGGTGCAATATAGAATAATGTACTATAATATAATATTGTATATTGTAAAATAATTTAATATAGTATAAATATAAAGTCATATAATATAGTATAATATAGTACTATGTAATATAATATTGTATAGTGTAGTATAATATAACATAGTATAATATAATATAATATAATATAATATAATATAATGTAATGTAATGTAATGTAACATAACATAACATAACATAACATAACATAACATAATATAATATAATATAATATAATATAATATAATGTCGTGTCGTATTATATTAATTATTGTCATTCTTAAAAAAAAAGAAACAAATTTATGCCAAATATATAATATAATATAATGTCGTGTCATATTATATTAATTATTGTCATTCTTAAAAAAAAAAAAAACAAATCTATGCCAAATATTTTATTTCTTACTATAGATAAATACAATCTTCTAGAATAACAATCAATTATGTAAATAGTAAAAGAAGAAACAAATCAATTCCAAATATTTTCTTTCTTTATTTCTCCGTTTCGAGAACAAAAAGTTTCTTTTATGGTTTAAAGTACTTTTGGAGATGAAGAGTCATGAGTGAATTAAAAAAAAAAAAAAAAAAAATAATTAGACCCTAAATTACGATTTTACCCTTTTATCATTTATTTTATATAGAAAAAACGTCTACAGTACTCCACTTTCAAGCTAATCTGGGTCGTTCATCAGAACTAATATTTTCAATGTGGAGTACTATAGACAAGCTCTCTCTCTCTCTCTATATATATATATATATTCTCTTGATTGTACATATAAAATGATCTGGCAGTACCTACTTAAAAAAATTTATCATGCGGCAGGAGCCGACTGTGGTAGTTGTCGGCTTCACAGATGTGTTACCTTCTGAGTTTTCAAGAGATAAATGTGTTTCAGAGTAGATAAGGCGAAGGCACTATTATTTTTGTCATAATAGACGAGTAGTGTACCTCGGGTGGTTGTCACATGTGAAATTGAAGCATGTGAATAAACTAGCTCGTTGAAGGAAAAGCGAATAGTCACTTTATATTCAAAGGTGAGAAAACGGTATATAATTTTAATCTGTTATTATATAATTATTATAGTATTCTCGGTGTAATTTTTAATTTCCCCTTTAATAATGAGTAAGGTGGTGATGTAATTTGCCTTCATGATTGGTCCATATACATCCCAATGCATTGATAATGAATTAGGAAGATTATAATTTTCAACCTTTAATCATACGGTAATTGATTTAGTTTCAATTTGTCATGAGTATTCTTATTTTTTGTGTATAGGCACTTCCAGGATGTATTTTTGGTATAAATATAATGTATTTCAGAATGGCATATATGTGAAGGGATTCGAATTAGGTTCGTGTTGATGGTAAAGAAGAAACCTAGGTTGTTTTTGTGGATGTTTTATGTAGTACTCCAATTTTGTTTTTACATATTGGGAGATAAAATTATTTTCTAATGAATTGAGTTATGTGATGTGTTGGGATGAATTGAATTTTGAATATTTTGAATATAAATTTTTCAAATTTGGTATTGTGTGATGAATTTAGAATGAGTTATCATCGGTATTGTATCATAAATATTTGTAGTTACTAGTGTGCTAGTATTGTAGATACAGATTGAAATTGGTACTTTTAGAATAGATAAATATCAAATAATGTTGGATCATAAATTCAACATTGAACTTATATGTAAAATAATAATGTGTATTATACTACTGTCAAATATGTTTATAATAAAGTGATCAACTTTAGTTAATAATATTAAACATTAATGTGTCAAATTAGGGTGTGGCCTTTGATGTGTAGAATTGTGGGTGGTGAATTTCTATATTTTATGATGAGCTGAATTAGAAAGTTCCACATTAGGAGTTAAAGGGTGTCTTTTCATGAAAGGGTACCTCTTAAACTATATAAGCAATTTAGTCCCCAATACATATGAACTAAGTCACTTCTTTCATTTGCCCCATTGAGAAGAGAGAAAGAGAGACCATAAGAGAAATACAACAAAGGAATCTCAATTGGCGTTCATAAAGTATTTGGAAGACCCTACTTGCGAATTCGGTGTTCTATACTCCAAACGCAATCATGGATCAAGGTACTCTTCCGTTATTTATAGTTCGATTCACATAGTTCGATCTTGAATTTGGCGGTACCGGTTCGTACCGCCCCAACAAGTGGTATCAGAGCGGTTCTATGTTGAATCAAGAGGGTCAATAAGGGATATTTTTTTGATGTAAAAAGTTTTGATACTTTTATCTTATTTCCCGTAAATTTGAACAAAGAGGGTTAAGAAAATAGTAAATAAGGAAATTGGAAGAGAATTTTGAGCAATCCCCGTCCGGTCGTCCATGGCATTGCCGGATTCGCCGGCAAGCCAGTACTAGCGTAAGAATTGCCAACAGACATCACTGCGATGGAAGAGCAATCTGAATTCGAGTCTTCATTTGGAGATGTCGTGGCCTAGAGTTTCATGTGGTCGTCGATCCGCCGCATGAAGAAGCGCGAGGCGTCGGAAAGGCGAGAGGTGCAGAACGCGACTCATTGATGTCGAAAAGGCGCGTCTTCAGTCGAAGAAACGCCATTAACAGGCGCGCGTCTTGTGAAGAGGCACCATTTTTTTTTCTTTTTTCCCTTCTCTGGATTGAAGGTTGATTTGGAGAAGACGGATTTGTTTTCCCGGTTTTCTAAACTCTTTGGAGAAGACGGATTTGTTTTCCCGGTTTTTTTTAAACTCTATAAAACTGGGATCTAAAAACTCAGGAATTCAAATCCGAAATTCCAAATTCAGTTTTAAGAAATAAGTATTTTGGGTTGGGCTTGTTATTTATGGGCCGAAATAAAAGAATAAAACAAATGGTCATGTATATGTTTTATTTGTTTATTTTGGTAATTCGGTTGGGCTCATGGGCTTTATGATTTTCAAATTAAAACAAAAGGTGTATAAATATGTTTTGATTTTTAAGTCAGTAAGTATTATAATCCATTAAAAAAAAATCCGAATTTTGCCCATATTAAATTATAAATTCGGATTTACGGTATAATTTTAAGTTAAAATTAAGGTATTTAAGTATTACATATTCAGAAATTAATTTGTTTCGTCATCATGTCGCCAAAGTGACCTCTCATGTCAAAATTAATTTTCTTTCGGAATATAAACAGTTGTGTTCATATTATTGAATAAATATTTAATCGGCCCAAAGGAAGGTTCATATTTATTTAGTATTGTGTACATGAGTAGTATTAAAAGCATGTGATGATTATTCGGTTTTACGTGTAACTTATCTAATCGGCCCAAAGGAAGGTTAATCTGTTGACATGTTACTTATTATCAATGATTAATAACTACGCCAAAATATCAATCAGAAATTAATAATTTTGTCCAAAGATAAAATATTAATGGAAACCGATATTTTGTGATGGGGTTACCTTTTATTGAATTTGTTATTATTGTTTACGGTTAATTTTTGGAGAGCTAACAATGTTTGTTTATTGTTCTCTGTTTTCAGCTAAAACTAGATTGAAAATCAGTCCTGATATCAATTCGATTCCGATGTTGAATGGCTTAAACTTCAAGATGTGGAAAGACAATTTGTTGATCTACCTTGGTGTTAATGATCATGACCTTGCGTTAAGGGTAGGACAACCCGAAGCACTCACTGATGAGAGTACGCCTGAGCAAAAGGCGGAGATGGCGAGGTGGGAAAAGTCGAATCGCATTAGTTTGATGATCATGAAGACGTCCATTCCGGAAGCATTTAGGGACACATCTTCGGAAAATATAGCTACGGCTAAAGAGTATCTTGAGGATATTGAGAAGCGGTTTACTAAGAATGAAAAGGCGGAAATATGTACACTCTTAACAAACCTCATTTCAATAAAGTATAATGGCAAAAATATAAGAGAGTACATTATGGAAATGTGTCAGATAACTTCAAAGTTAAATGCACATAAACTGAACATTTCTGATGATCTGCTTGTATACCTTATAATGGTATCTCTTCCAACACAGTTTGGACAGTTTATAGTGAGCTATAACCATTTGAAAGAAAATTGGACTATGAATGAGCTCATCTCACATTGTGTTCAAGAAGAGGAAAGGTTGAAGCAGAATCAGATAGAAAGTGCTCATCTTACCTCTACCTCAAAGAACAAGGGTAAATGAAAAAAGAACAAGAGTAAGGCGGCTGCGGGACTGGCACCTAAAATGTAGCAAGAAAAGAAACCGGTGAAACCCGGAGATACTGGATGCTTCTTTTGCGGAGCCGAAGGGCATAAGAAAAAGAATTGCAACAACTATCATGCTTGGCGTGCTAAGAAAGGTATGCCTTTAAATTTGGTTTGTTCTGAAGTTAATTTAATTTCGGTAAATAGACACATGTGGTGGATAGATTCTGGTGCAACAACTCACATCAGTGTGTCTATGCAATGTTGCCAGCATTGCCGAAAACCAAGTGATGGTGAAAGATACATCTATGTGGGAGATGGCAAAACCGTTGAAATTGAAGCTATTGGAACTTTTAGATTATTATTAAGTTCTGGATTTTATTTGGATTTGTGTGATACTTTTGTTGTACCTACTTTTAGGCGTAACTTAATCTCTGTTCCTGTTTTGGACAAAACTGGTTATGTTTGTTCTTTTGGAAACAGAAAGTTTGGTTTGTATCAACATTCAAAATTAGTTGGATTTGGTTCTTTATATGGTTCTGATAATCTTTATTCTATTGATCTTGTTGCTTCACCTAAAGAAACCTTGCACTCAAGTACACGTAGTGTAAAGCGAAAATTAACTTACGAGAATTCCGGTTCGTTATGGCACAAGAGATTAGGTCATATCTCCAAACGGAGAATAGAGAGACTCGTGTCAAATGAAATTCTCCACCCTTTAGATTTCAATGATTTTGATATATGTGTTAATTGTATAAAGGGTAAACAAACCAATATAAGGAGATTTGAAGCCAATAGGTCTCAAGATGTCTTAGAACTGATACACACAGATATATGTGGGCCGTTTCCAACAGGTGCGAGAAATTGTCAACATTATTATATCACGTTCATAGACGATTTTTCTAGATATGGCTATATTTATCTCATTCATGAAAAGGCGCAAGCACTGGATGTGTTCAAGATCTTTAAGGCTGAAGTTGAGAATCAACTCGACAAAAGGATCAAAAGCGTTAGATCTGACCGTGGTGGTGAATACTATGGTCGATATGACGGTTCAGGAGAACAACGTCCGGACCCTTTTGCGAAACTCCTAGAGGAAAGCGGTATCGTCCCACAGTATACAATGCCGGGTTCGCCTAGCATGAACGGTGTAGCTGAGAGAGGAAACAGAACACTTAAGGATATGGTGCGTAGTATGATAAATAATACTACTTTGCCGCCATCTCTCTGGGGAGAAGCGCTTAAAACTGCAGCCTATATCTTAAACCGAGTTCCAACTAAAGCAGCTAATAAGACACCATATGAACTTTGGGTAGGTAAAAAGTCTAGTTTAAAGCATTTGCGTGTTTGGGGTTGTCCGGCGGAGGCAAGGCCTTATAGGCCTAATGAAAAGAAACTGGACGCTAAGACAATTAGTTGTTATTTTGTTGGATATGTCGATAAATCTAAGGGTTACAAATTTTATGATCCCACAAAAAGGTCGATTTTTGAGTCGGGAATTACGCAATTTTTTGAGGATGTCCCGTTTGCGGGGGGGAATATGGCTACAAATTTTGTCTTCGAGGAGGAATATGCAAATATTCCAACAGACTTAGGTTTTGATCATTAGTCATGACTTAGGTTTTGATTCTGTTAAGAACACTAATGATCAAGACAATGTAGCCGAACAACAAACTAGGACATCTCAAAAACCACAAGAACTAATATTAAGAAGATCCACTAGAGAAAGAAAAAGTGCAATACCAGATGATTATATTGTATTTCTCCAAGAACATGGTTTAACATTGGAATGACAGAAGATGATCCGATCAACTTTCGTCATGCAATGGAAAGTTCTAATTCTCACAAGTGGATCGATGTCATGAATGAAGAAATGAAGTCAATGAAAGATAATGACGTTTGGGATCTTGTCCCATTGCCAGAGGGATCGAAACCCATTGGTTGTAAATGGATTTTTAAAACTAAACGGAATTCAAAAGGCAATGTGGATAGGTACAAAGCTCGTCTTGTCGCAAAGGGCTTTACACAGAAAGAAGGAATAGATTATAAAGAGACTTTCTCCCCTGTTTCTTCGAAAGACTCTTTAAGGATTATTATGGCATTGGTCGCACATTTCAATCTTGAGTTACATCAGATGGATGTAAAGACGGCGTTTCTCAATGGTGACATTGATGAGACAATATATATGGTGCAACCAGAAAACTTTGTATTGGAAGATCCAAAGAATATGGTTTGCAAACTCAAGAAATCTATTTATGGACTCAAACAAGCATCTCGACAATGGTATTTTAAATTTCATCAAAAGATCATCTCGTTCGATTTTGAGATGAATTTGGTAGATGGTTGTATATACCATAAGTTCTGTGGGAGTAAGTTCATTTTTTAGTTTTATATGTCGATGACATATTACTAGCTACTAATGACATGGCTTTACTGCATGACACTAAGAGATATCTATTTAGTAATTTTGAGATGAAAGATCTTGGTGATGCATCTTTTGTGTTAGGTATAGAAATACTTCGAGATCGTTCTCGTGGTATTCTCAGTTTATTACAAAAGAGCTATATTGAAAGAATACTTAAACGATATAACATGCATAATAGTAAGCCAATAGATACCCCTGTGGCTAAAGGAGATAAGTTTAGTCTCAATTAGTGTCCCAAGAATGATTTGGAAAAACAGGAGATGCAGATGATTCCTTATGCTTCCGTAGTAGGGAGTCTGATGTATGCTCAGGTATGTACCCGTCCGGATATTGCGTACATTACAGGAATGTTATGACGATATTTAAGCAATCCAGGCATAGACCATTGGAAAGCAGCTAAAAGGGTCTTGCGATATTTGAAGAGAACAAAAGACTATGTGCTCACATATCGGAAGTCGGATTAGCTTGAAATCATCGGGTATACCGACTCTGATCTTGGAGGATGCTTAGACACTAGTAAATCAACGACCGGCTACATCTTTATGTTAGCTAGTGGTACCATTTCTTGGAAGAGTGCTAAACAGTCACTTATAGCAGCTTCCACCATGGCAGCAAAGTTTATGGCGTGTTTTGATGCATCGGACCATGGGATATGGTTGCGGAATTTTGTCACGGGGACTGCGTATAGTGGACACCATAGAGAGACCACTAAAAATATATAATGATAATAATGCAGCAGTGTTATATTCCAATAGCAATAGGAGCTCGACAAAGGCAAAATTTATACACCTCAAGTTCCTAGTTGTAAAAGAAAGAGTTCAGAATAAAGAAGTGTCTATTGAGAATATTAGTACAGACTCTATGATTGCGGATCCACTAACTAAGCAATTACCACCAAACGTGTTTCGCGAGCATGTTGCTAGTATGGGTGTTGTTTCAGTTGAGGATATTCAGTTCTAGTGGGAGTTTTGTATTTGTATCTTTATTATCTAGACATATTTTAGACATATGACATATGACATATAACATATGATATTACTTTGTTTGATTATGGTTTGTTTATGTTGAGAAAAATAATTGGTTTATTTTTTATTTTATTTTTTTTTATATATTCTGATTTGTACGGTTACGTCTCAATACGGTTACAAAGGGAGACGGTTTGTCTTAATAAGGTTTTAAAGGAGACGGTTTTTTGGTATGATCTCACCAAAATAATAAAGTGGACCAGTTGGAAATAGACATGTTAAGATGACATTACATGAAATTTCCATGCTACGCATCCACATCATGATTCGTGTCATTTAGTTATGCCGATCTATGTGACCATTGAAGATTTAGTTACAATAAATGTGACGAAAGCCGCTTTGATCCTATGTCGGTATGCCGATGGACGGAATTGTTAAGGGACACATAAAAGTTAATGACAGAAAAGATGCGCATACTTTGGTTAATGTTTGAATACACAATTATAAGGTTATACATATAGTCCAAGTGGGAGATTGTTGGATCATAAATTCAACATTGGACTTATATATAAAATAATAATGTGTATTATACTACTGTCAAATATGTTTATAATAAAGTGATCAACTTTAGTTAATAATATTAAACATTAATGTGTCAAATTAGGGTGTGGCATTTGATGTGTAGAATTGTGGGTGGTGTATTTCTATATTTTATGATAGGCTGAATTAAAAAGTTCCACATTAGGAGTCATAGGGTGTACTTTTCATGAAATGGTACCTCTTAGACTATATAAGCAATTTAGTCTCCAATACATATGAACTAAGTCACTTCTTTCATCTGCCCCATTAAGAAGAGAGAAAGAGAGACCATAAGAGAAATACAACAAAAGAATCTCAATTGGCGTTCATAAAATATTTGGAAAATCCTACTTGCGAATTCGGTGTTCTATACTCCAAACGCAATCATGGATCAAGATACGCTTTCGTTATTTATAGTTCGATTCACATAGTTTGATCTTGAATTTAGCGGTACCGGTTCGTACCGCCCCAACAAATAATACATGCAATTTCTACTCACATAATAAACAAACTCAAACCACCATAGAACTCACATCTCATTTTCGTGCTACAAATCTACCTCTCAGTTTCAAACTCAAGTTCACATCTAAAGATCACTAAAATGCACATTCTCAACATCGTACAATAATTCAAGCTCAAATTCCTCTTATGATATTCGTCTCATTTTCAAACAACAATTCTCGTCTCAGTTTACTGTCAACATTAATATCAAATATCATATCCATCAAAAAGCAATTTGGACAAAAATTTTCCATCAAAATACATTTCTACTTGCCTCAATTCCGTCCCAAGCAAATTTACATCCCAAAAATTCAAAATAAATAAATAAATAAACTAAAACAAAATATCATCTGGACGGATGTATTTGACAATTTGGGTCAAAAAATGAGTATTTGTTATTGCCAATTATCTGAATCCAACGCTGAAATCCTAGCGGATCTAGGTCCAAATCCGAACTTTTTATTCAGATCCGAATTTTCGAATCTTTATCCACATACCCACACCCATATGTGTAATACATATAATGTCATACTTAATTAAGTTGGGATACATTCTCATAAAAAACACATTTGATTAAGTTTGAGCTCAGCTTATTAGAGGTCATTATTATCATATGGTCACATATATCAAGACTGGCATACTTTATTAAGATTTATATTTTGTTTTTATATTGTCCGTAAATTTATACACGCTCACACTTACCATAAATTTCTAAATTCTCCAAAACATTTATAAAATCTCTATCTAGCTAAACCTCCTCTAGTATAATGGTTAGGTACAACCTACCGATCTAAAGATTGTGAATTCAAAACTCGGTAAAGTCAATTTTCTTTAAAAATAAATGTGAGACATGTTAGAGTCTTTAACTGGCTCAGTCCAACTTTCATTCTCACGTCATATTGTCCCGAAAAACACTTAAGTTTTATTGGTGCTAGTAGTTAATACACTAGCCTATTTAAGTAATTCCAGTTCACATTCAATATTCAAGGTGTGACTAATCAACTAGCTCCATTTTCCACTCATTCCATTCCGGGATGTAATAAATTCCCACTTAAATTTCTGACGGGTAACACGTGTTCTCTAGTCCCGTCCTAGTACACAACCGTTCCAACCTTCACCCCAAACATGTATCCCCACTGAGTCATATACGATCATCAGGTTCTCTGTGTATGATAACGGTATTTAGCAGCCGCACGGTAGTACCACTATAATCGAACTGCTCTGAATACCATTTGTTAGAGCTTAGTACATTAACTGACACAGCCCAATCTTCAGGCTCATACCATACTGTCGTGATAAAAGCTTAAAACTTATAAAATCATCTGGACGGATGTATTTGACAATTTGGGTCAAAAAATGAGTATTTGTTATTGCCAATTATCTGAATCCAACGCTGAAATCCTAGCGGATCTAGGTCCAAATCCGAACTTTTTATTCAGATCCGAATTTTCGAATCTTTATCCACATACCCACACCCATATGTGTAATACATATAATGTCATACTTAATTAAGTTGGGATACATTCTCATAAAAAACACATTTGATTAAGTTTGAGCTCAGCTTATTAGAGGTCATTATTATCATATGGTCACATATATCAAGACTGGCATACTTTATTAAGATTTATATTTTGTTTTTATATTGTCCGTAAATTTACACACGCTCACACTTACCATAAATTTCTAAATTCTCCAAAACATTTATAAAATCTCTATCTAGCTAAACCTCCTCTAGTATAATGGTTAGGTACAACCTACCGATCTAAAGATTGTGAATTCAAAACTCGGTAAAGTCAATTTTCTTTAAAAATAAATGTGAGACATGTTAGAGTCTTTAACTGGCTCAGTCCAACTTTCATTCTCACGTCATATTGTCCTGAAAAACACTTAAGTTTTATTGGTGCTAGTAGTTAATACACTAGCCTATTTAAGTAATTCCAGTTCACATTCAATATTCAAGGTGTGACTAATCAACTAGCTCCATTTTCCACTCATTCCATTCCGGGATGTAATAAATTCCCACTTAAATTTCTGACGGGTAACACGTGTTCTCTAGTCCCGTCCTAGTACACAACCGTTCCAACCTTCACCCCAAACATGTATCCCCACTGAGTCATATACGATCATCAGGTTCTCTGTGTATGATAACGGTATTTAGCAGCCGCACGGTAGTACCACTATAATCGAACTGCTCTGAATACCATTTGTTAGAGCTTAGTACATTAACTGACACAGCCCAATCTTCAGGCTCATACCATACTGTCGTGATAAAAGCTTAAAACTTATAAAATCATCTGGACGGATGTATTTGACAATTTGGGTCAAAAAATGAGTATTTGTTATTGCCAATTATCTGAATCCAACGCTGAAATCTAGCGGATCAGGTCCAAATCCAACTGTATTTGACAATTTGGGTCAAAAAATGAGTATTTGTTATTGCCAATTATCTGAATCCAACGCTGAAATCCTAGCGGATCTAGGTCCAAATCCGAACTTTTTATTCAGATCCGAATTTTCGAATCTTTATCCACATACCCACACCCATATGTGTAATACATATAATGTCATACTTAATTAAGTTGGGATACATTCTCATAAAAAACACATTTGATTAAGTTTGAGCTCAGCTTATTAGAGGTCATTATTATCATATGGTCACATATATCAAGACTGGCATACTTTATTAAGATTTATATTTTGTTTTTATATTGTCCGTAAATTTATACACGCTCACACTTACCATAAATTTCTAAATTCTCCAAAACATTTATAAAATCTCTATCTAGCTAAACCTCCTCTAGTATAATGGTTAGGTACAACCTACCGATCTAAAGATTGTGAATTCAAAACTCGGTAAAGTCAATTTTCTTTAAAAATAAATGTGAGACATGTTAGAGTCTTTAACTGGGCTCAGTCCAACTTTCATTCTCACGTCATATTGTCCTGAAAAACACTTAAGTTTTATTGGTGCTAGTAGTTAATACACTAGCCTATTTAAGTAATTCCAGTTCACATTCAATATTCAAGGTGTGACTAATCAACTAGCTCCATTTTCCACTCATTCCATTCCGGGATGTAATAAATTCCCACTTAAATTTCTGACGGGTAACACGTGTTCTCTAGTCCCGTCCTAGTACACAACCGTTCCAACCTTCACCCCAAACATGTATCCCCACTGAGTCATATACGATCATCAGGTTCTCTGTGTATGATAACGGTATTTAGCAGCCGCACGGTAGTACCACTATAATCGAACTGCTCTGAATACCATTTGTTAGAGCTTAGTACATTAACTGACACAGCCCAATCTTCAGGCTCATACCATACGTCGTGATAAAATCTTAAAACTTGGTTGGTGCTAGTAGTTAATATACTAGACTATTTAAGTAACTCCAATTTTTCTTCACTACTCAAGGTAGGACTAATCAACTAGCTCTCATTTCCACTATTTTGGTTCCGGAATGTAACAAACTCTTGCACTTAAATTTTTGACGTCCCCGTCATAACTGACACATGGTCCCTAGTCTCGTCCTAGTACACATCCGTGCGCACTTCACCCCCATACATGTATCCCCACTGAGCCATTTAAGATCCTCAGATTCTCTGGGTATGATAATGGTATAGTACGTTTTCAGTCGCACGATAGTAATGTTATAACGCATATTTTTTATAAATAATTCATCTTGGTGTATTTTTATAAATTTGAATATTTTTAATAATTTCTAGTCATATTTTTGAAATTCAATATTTTATGAAAATGATATTTTATATGTTTTGATAAACTAAAACTTCATAATATCTTAATTTAAGGGGATTAATGTTTTTAAAGTCTAAATATTGTGCAACTTATATTTTCATTTAGAAAAATAAATAATAAATAATTCATGCATTGATATAACTGAAATGCATATACATGAAATGAGATTATATTCATTTAATGGATTTTTTAGGCGCCTACTAATTTCATTTGAGATTGGAAACATTGCATCCATGAAGCAAACTATGATTTATATCATTATCTTATAAAAATAAAGAAATTTTGTCTAGAAACCTGATATGCATGCATCAAATTAGCATTTATTTAATATAGAACATTGAGATGTGAGTTTTCTTTACCTATAAATATATATAGTCATTTTCATTCTTTCATACAGTAGGCTGCTATCTTATTTCAACAACACTATATATACAATTTCAATAAACAAAATAAATTATGATTTGTGTCGGGTCGGCTAGACGTATCTAGTTTTGAGCTGTCATTTTGTTACATAATGGTTCTTTCAACGAGACACATCTTGCGAGTTTCGAAGTTTTGTAATTGCTCTTATTTTCAGGTTTCTTTTGGCTATATCTCGTTCTTCCGTGTATATAATAGACATATTATAATTACATAATATAATTAATAAAAAGATAAAACGTTTCTCTAAAGTAGAGCTTATGTATCTCCAATAAGTATTTTTAGTAACTTGATTATTTTGAAGAAAATGATTTAAGATGTTTTGAGAATAAAATGCGGGATATACTGAGATGCGTGAAAAAGTAATAATAAAATAAATATAGCGTTACTTAGTAGGTAGAAGTCAAGACCGCTGTTGCGATAAGTGAGATGCCATACTTAGTAGGTAGAAGATAGGGCCGCCGATCACTAAATAATGAGTTCAGAAAGACTTATATCTGCGACGTACTCGAAGTCACAAAGTCACGGAATATGATCTAATGTGTGTGTTGTGTGTATGTGTAGTAAAGTGGAAAGTGAAATAAGCTATTATCCCGAAGAAAAGAAAATATTTTCTTTAGTATTACTGTAAATAGATATTTGTATTATTATTATTAATACTTTATTTTCTACTAAACTTTTATTTTTGGTGTATGCGACTGGGCATTTTCTTTTTATACCTTACCGAGTCAGTAGTTATTTTTATATTTTATTTTGCCCATGTTCAGGGATCCAAGGTAGGGGATTCGAGCGACACGCCGTAGACGAATTGAATTTTAATTGGAAATTAAGTGTATAAATATTTTTTGTAATTTATATTATGTATGATATTTTGTATTGATATCTATAATGTTGCCTTCCAAATTTCATAATGAATTTGGGGTGTAACAGGACATATATGTCCAATCCCTATAAAATAAAATAAAAATCTCTATCTAACCCCAGCGGAAATCAAATCTAAAAGTGTCATAATTGTTTAAGGCAATGTCCATATACATGTAACAGATTTAGTACTATATAATACTATTAGCAATGTCGACATAAATGGAACCCATTAATAATGAAGCAAATATGCAAACTGGAGTTTTAATAATAATAATAATAATCGCTATCATTATTCTCCACCTATTTCACTGCATTACTGCACAAGTGTGCTCATCTATGTTGCACTGACATCGTATCTGATACGATATGAATACAGCAGCGTCTATTTTATATATTATTTTAATATGTTATTAATTATACTTTATATATTTACTTATTGATGTATATTTACATATCAAGTTTTAGTGTAGAAGATATTCAAAAAATATTATTATTATTATAGAAATATATTAATGCAAAGTATTTGTTTCTTATTTTCCGTTAGTCAATTAGATTTCTTAATTTTGTTTTATTAATTTTATATTTATTATTTTATGTTTAAATATATATATTCTTATGTACGAAGTATTTGATGCTGACATTGAAAGTATCTATGAAGCATAACAAAAACAAAATGCTGACTTTTCCAAGTTCTCATCTCTATAAAACTCAAGGCAGTGCAGTATGGAGAAACAAGTACCTCACGATTCTATGAACATAAAGAAAAAGTACATATATACTTTTAGTGTTCATGGATTCCAAAGAAATTATGGAGTGTGATGACATGCTTCAAGCTCAGGCGGAGCTATACAGCCTAATCTTCAGCTTTTACAAACCGATGGCCCTCAAATGCGCCGTCGAACTAGGCATTCCTGATGCCATCCACAACCATGGACAGCCCATGAGCCTCACCGACCTGCAAGCTGCCCTCTCGCTTCCTCCGAGCAAACAACCTCACTTGCACCGCCTCATGCGTATGTTAACCCACATGGGCTTCTTTGGTGAAAAGAGCACCAGTGATGGTGATGAGGTGGCCTACGACCTTACTTCAATCTCTAAACTCGTAACTAGTAACATGGGGCCGATTAACTTGTCAACCTTTGTCAATATTGAGTTGCATGAATCATTAGTGAAACCTTCTTTGTACCTGAGTGATTGGTTCAAGCAAGAGAGTAGCGTTGCGCCTTTCGAGATGATACATGGTTCTAATCTTTGGAAAATGATGAGCGAGAGCCCTGAACTAACCAAGCTAATCCATGACGGAGTGTCAGGCGACGGGCACTTTCTGGTCGATATTATCGCCAAGAAATGCAGCTCTATTTTCGAGGGGGTAGAGTCCCTAATTGACGTGGGTGGTGGCACTGGCGCCATGGCTACAGCCATTTCGGGCAAATTTCCGAACATAAAGTGCGCCGTTTTGGATTTACCACATGTCGTGGAAAATCTTCCAAAAGATGGTCCTGTTAAGTTTATCCCTGGTGACTTTTTTAGCTATGTTCCGCGAGCACATGTTCTCTTGCTTAAGGTAATTTAGTAGGGTCTCTTATTTTTCATACAAGTGTAGAACAATCAATTGACCATATTTTAGTTTATATAATTGTTGATGACTGCAGTGGATACTTCATGGTTGGTCTGATGAAGAGTGTGTGAAGATTCTCCGACGATGCAAAGAAGCAATTCCTGCGAAAGAATATGGAGGCAAGATCATCATCTTTGAGAAGATTCTTGGTTCCAGTGATGACAAGGCAATAAAGGGTCCACAACTTCTGTTTGATATGTTAATTATGACTGCGCTTGCTGGAAAACAGCGCCATGAGAATGAATTTCAGAAGTTATTTGAAGAGGCTGGATTTAGTTCTTACAAGGTTATTCCAGTATTGGGGAAATATCGATCAATCATTGAGGTCTATCCTTAATACTCGGATTGGCTTCATAATGTCTTGTTAAGTATATGCTATTCTGAAGTTTGTTCCTGTCTTGTGAATGCTATAGTGATTTCTGTATTGTTGTGAAAAATAAATAAGAGAAAATATATCTTGTACTGAGATATGGGTTGATCATTGAGGTGATATATCCGTATATGATATCGTATTCCTTATCTTGGATTGGCTTCATGAGGTGACGGATATGTTTGCTTTTCAAGTTTGTTTATGTTGTGTGCATGTACTAGCTACTTCTATATGCTATTGAGAAAAAAAATATCTATGTGAGTTTATATAAAGTTTGCTTCTCTGGACATTCTATCTTTACATAATTTTTAGTACATATAGTGTGATATTTGCGACTTTTTTTTTTTTAGCATTATTTCCGAAAATAATTCAGCAAATAGCACTGTTTTGGAAAAAATTAGCTAACTAGCACTATCGCCATCTGTTGTGGCGGTAGAGACCTTCTACCGCCAGCACCAATGGCGGTAGTGCCTAATTTTCCAAATTTTCCGTCAACGGCCTCAAAACAAGGTAATTAGATACAAATTAGCTTTTACCGCCAGACCATCTGGCGGTAGTGGCATTGTTGTAATTTTTTCCTGATCCAATCGGGTATCAATCCCGTTAAAAAAAAAAAACCGTTAGTGACGGTTTTTACAAACAAACCGTTACAGATTTCGGACTATCTAACCAACTCTGTAACGGTTGTTACAAAGAAACCGTTACTAAATGTAGTAATTAGTAACGGTTTTAGCGAAAGAACCGTTACAAAGATGCTTAAACAGTGCACCAACTTTGTAACGGTTCTTACATAAAAACCGTTACTAAATGATATAATTAGTAACGGTTTTTATGAAAGAACCGTTACAAAGATTGTGGACTATTTAAGCTTCTTTGTAACGGTTCTTTCGTAAAAACTGTTACTAATTACTACGTTAGTAACGGTTTTTTTGTAACAACCGTTACAAAGCCATGTTTGTAACGGTTCTTAACAAAAACCGTTACTAAATACAACAATTAGTAACGGTTTTTCTGTAAAAACCATTACAAAGTTGATTAAATAGTCCAAAAAAAAAAGTCCCACAACAGACTTTCAACACACAAGAGTGGTGGGGTCCATGTGGCTGACAATTAAAAAAAAGTCCCACCTGAGGGTTGTTTTGGACTTTTTTTCTTTGGACTATTTAATCAACTTTGTAACGGTTTTTACAGAAAAACCGTTACCAAGTGTTGTATTTAGTAACGGTTTTTATTAAGAACCGTTACAAACATGACTTTGTAATGGTTGTTTAAGCATCTTTGTAACGGTTCTTTCGTAAAAACCGTTACTAATTACTATATTTAGTAACGGTTTTTTTGTAACAACCGTTACAGAGTTGGTTAGATAGTCCGAAATCTGTAACGGTTTGTTTGTAAAAACCGTCACTAACGGGTTTTTTTTTTTTTTTTTAAAGAGATTGATACCCGATTGGATCAGGAAAAAATTACAACAATGCCACTACCGCCAGATGGTCTGGCGGTAAAGGCTAATTTGTATCTAATTACCTTGTTTTGAGGCCGTTGATGGAAAAATTTGGAAAATTAGGCACTACCGCCATTGGTGCGGGCGGTAGAAGGTCTCTACCGCCACAACAGGTGGCGGTAGTGCTAGTTAAGCTAATTTTTTCCAAAACAGTGCTATTTGCTGAATTATTTTCGGAAATAATGCTAAAAAAAAAAGAAAGGTCATAATCACGAACTTGGAATGAATGCTAACGAGGCTCAATAATGCTATCAATTTGCAGTAAGATATATCTATTTTCGCTTGATTGTGCATATAAATGACCTGGCAATACCTATTACCATGCGGCAGGAACCGACTGCGGTAGTTGTCGTCTTAACAGATGTGTTACATTCTGAGTTTGCAAGAGAAACGTGCTCACAATAGATTAGGAGAAGGCACTATTGTTCATGTCATAGTATAGTAGTATAGCATGTGAATTGGGAATGGACATTCATGTCATAGTATAGTAGTATAGCATGTGAATTGTGAATGGACAGCTCGTTGAAGGAACGAAGGAAAATTTGATGGAAAGTAAGTCGCTTAGTATGAGTATGTTGATGTCATTCCCAGATGCTTTATTGGATTGTAGCGACAGATAATGTGGAGGTTGGTGGAGGCTATGTTATCATAAATGACGAATAGTTGGACTATGGGTTACAAAAATGTGGGGCATATCTTTTCTTGACATGTAATCACGGTCGATAGTACTATGATTGGAATGGCAACACTGTACACTGTTCCCTAGATCGAATACATGCCGAGCATATTAATCATAAATAGCACGTTGACAACTTAAATCTCATTCACAATCCAACAAGTCAGCAGAAGTCACAATGGTGAAGCAGACCGCCAAATATGCGCTATTCAATTTAGAGATTGTAATAGTCGGGCATTCATGGGCTAGGCCCAAGTTTACTGGCACATATATCTTCAAAATATTTATATTTATATTTATAAAAGAGTCCATATCAAGTTCAAAGATATGCTATAAAGTTCCTAGCAAACAATCTTTATTTTGACAATTAACAACTAAATCCAACGTCAGACTCAGCGTCCACTGAATTCAACCAAAGGTCGCATAATTCCAAGTTGGCGTCTGCCTTCCACCAAAATGTCTTTCAAACTTTTGTCTCATGTTTTTTATTTCTTTAAAAAAACTGAATTTAGGATAAGTCCTCTACCATTAATTTTTATAATCAACTCGATCCGTAGCAAAATTAGAGGTCATGAATTCAAACTCTAATAAATGTAATTTTATGAAACAAATATTTAACAAAGTCTCTTACTCATTATCAGGACAACATATCTTAGCTCTTTAAGTTTGATGACAGTAATAAAAAAGAATTGATAGTTCAAATCTAGCTATCACATAAAATTGATGTACAACATTTTAGCCTTCTTTATATCAAAAACAAATTTGGGAAATAGGAAATCACGACGGGGATATTGTAGCGACTCTGTAGTGACGGATTGAAATTATATATTATTTTTTCGCGTTTTTATATATGCTATGTACTATTTTCATTTTTTTAAATATGTATTGTTTACTGAATGAATTTTTATATACTGTTTGTTTTTAGTTTATATGTTTTTATATATTATTTTCATTTTTTAAAATATGTACTGTTTTAGCGAATGAATTTTTTATATATTGTTTGTTTTCAATTTATATGTTTTTTTCAGTTTTTATCAATGGTTTAAATTGCGATATAGCGGTCCATAGCGTTTAAGCTTTTTTTGTAGCAGATCGCGGTAGTGGGCGATATTGCGCCGCTATGACCTAATAGCAGGAAATGTCATTTTGTATAGTTATAACAAAATTTTCAATTTATAAAAATAAAAATCAAAACCACCATATATAAAGATATTACAATAATCCATAATTAAACATGCACCACACAAAATTCATTGTCCATATTTAAACATGCGACATAAAATAAACATATGAAAACTTAATTATCTAAAATAAACACACAAATACTTAATTATCCAAAATAAATATTAATACTTAAACTAATTATTTACTCTTCGGCTGAAGAGAAATTAGCATTCATTATTTCATCATTTTCGGATGAATATGATGAATCAGCTTCATCATTTTAGAAAGGTAGGGTTTGGGTTTATCATTTTTTTGTCTTTATCATTTTTTTTGCCTTCGTTTGCCTATGGAGAAAAAAATGTGTTTTATTTTTTTTGGGTTTGGGTTTATTTACTTATTGGATTGGGTTCGGGTTAATGAATTTCGGGTCTAAATAAAAAAAAACACTATCCAAATATCGCTATAGCGCCGGATTTTTCCGCTATTTCAACCGCAATAGCGCCGCTATATCGCATGTAGCGGTGAAAACGCTATTGTTGCTATAATTTCATCGTGAGTTGCGTTTATGGGTAATTTCCGCAATTGCACCGCTCTTTAAAACACTGGTTTCTATATACCGTCGCGCAATATCAGCTCCCAACAAATTTTATCTTTTTTTAGAGTAAAATATTTTTTTGATCCTTTGTCAATATTTGATGGGCACAATGCAGACGTTAATATGTAGTATGATTCTTCATTTACAAGCCATAATAAGAAACGAGAGTAATATAAATAAAATTCAACTTTTTTTATAGTTTTCTTGACTTGCTCGAAATAGATCAAATTAATTTCAGGTGGAGCAATATTCTACACAACTTGCTCTTATTTTCTTCACATTAGTTATCCCATGTAAGCCATTTAATCATTGACCAACTAAGGAGTGCTTACTCATTTTAGATAAGAAAAAGTCTAAAAGGCCACAAAATTGCCCCCTACTTATCACACTATACAGTCAGCAAAAAATATTGAGTTTTAGTGATAAGTGGAGCTCACTTATGGTGAATATAAATGATAAATGAACTCCACATAGTAATAAATGATGATGCAACGAAACCCCACGTACCCTTTTTGTGGCACTGTAGCAGAGCTCGTTAGATAAATGATGATGCAAAATCTAGAGTGTGCCACAGTTGAAATTCCAAAACTAGAATTTCATCCAAATCACACACAACAATTTTCATGGCGATGAACAAAGAAGAGGCTGAAGGGAGCACTGCTCTCCTCCAAGCCCAAGCGGAATTATGGAACCACATATTTTCATTTCTCAAATCCATGTCTCTTAAATGCGCAGTGGAGCTGGGCATACCAGACGCAATGCACAAACACGACAAGTCTGTTACTCTCTCTGAACTTGCAATTGCACTCTCAATTCCGGAATCAAAAATCAAGTATTTGAATCGTGTCATGAGGATGTTGACTCACTCGGGTTTCTTCACGGTTCAAGGCGGCCAAGAAGAAACGTACAGTCTAACTCCTTTGTCTCGTCTACTCGTTACAAATAATAACCATGGGGATAACCTCTCCCCTTTTGTCCGTGCCATGCTTCACCCGATTTTTGTAGAACCATCTCTATCCATGAGCTCTTGGTTCAAATCCGAGGTACTGTAATACTATTGAATGATAAAAGCTTTGTTTCAATTTCATTGTAGGATTAAAATATTTGTTTGAATATTTATGTTTACTAAATGAGTGATTAATTAGATCGATTTTCAATGATCAACCGGTTTATTTAGATGCATTAGATAAGATTGGGTGGTCATGATTTTGAATAGTGACAATTGGTCAGGGGCGGCCAGACAATTCGGTTACTCTAACCCGAGTTGTTAGTAATCCTGAAATGTTATTTCAAAATTTTACCCCACAATAATCGAAAAAAAACCAAAGAGAGAAATTAACTTACAATATATTTCTTTTAACTTTCATTAAAGCAAAAAAAAAAAAAAAAAAAAAACATGATCTTACTATTTACATGTTTCTCTTGTCAAAAAATAGCAAAAAGAGTTTGTGTTTCAACAACAACAAAAAATTCAAAAAAATACAATTTTTCATATTTAAAGCAAATTCTTGAATCGGAATCGTTATATTTTAATTTATACAAAACTTATTTTCAAATGAAAATACTAGAATTACAAAAATAACGTATAACAAATGAAAAATATGAAGAATATACGATATAGAACTAGAATCAAAATTATGTACTTGTTGGAGAAGGAATTTTTTATTGAGTTCTTTTATTTTTTTCTCATTTTTCTTTGTTTTTATTTTTATTCATTTGGTATAGTTCCTTGTGAAAATGGTAAATTTTGTTGTTGGCATTAGAGAGAAGAGACAAGTCAAGGTTTCTTCACTGCGATTCATTTTTTTTTTTTAACCCGTAGGTAGATATCAGAAAAAGTAGGTGTTCTCCTCTACAGTTGGGGAGAGATAAAAAAACGTAAGACACAGGGTCGAACCTTGGACCTACGGGGTAAAGAAGTGTACACCTTCGCCATCAGCACAAAACTGAATTTCTGTTCAATGAGATGTGTTAAATATACATAAATGTTAAATTCGTTGCCCTTCTCCATAAGGCTGCTCTAGTCTGTAAGCTTGCTGGCTTGCCCACTGGCCGGCTCTGCATTTAATTAGTATTCGAAAAAAATAATTTTGACCCTGATTAGAAAAATAAGAAAAATATTGGCAACTAATGATGTAAACAAAATTTTGATCTTCACCACTCCGCACTATCTAACAGGTACCAACTGAACAAGTACCATTCTCAATGGTTCATGGTACGGACATATGGGCTGTGGCTAAAGCCAACACTCAATTCAGCCAAGCGTTTAATGAGGCAATGGTTTGTGACGGTCAGTTTGTGATGGACGTACTACTAACAAATCACGGGGAGATTTTCGAAGGGGTGAAGTCGTTAGTGGATGTAGGAGGAGGGTCGGGCGGTACCGTTCGAGCAATCTCGAAGGTTTTTACCGAGATGAAGTGTACAGTTTTGGATCTTCCTCATGTTGTTGGGGAATTGGAGAGTGAAGGGAGTGTGGAATTTGTTGCCGGCGATATGTTTCAGTATGTTCCTCCTGCCGATGTTGTGCTTCTCAAGGTCCGTTGTGATGACTTTCAAATTAGTCATTCAAATTTGAATTTTTGCCTTCGAACCCCAAAATTTTATGAATTATATTGAACTTCTATTTCCAATTTTTTAATCAAAAATGAACAATTAGAAGCTATTTTGCTCGAAAATAAAATCTGCTGTCCCACATGCAAAAAGTTTTATAATAGTTTAAGCCTATAGATTTTCTATATAACTCAGTTCCGATACTTATTTGAACATAGTGGATTCTTCATGGATGGAATGACGAGGAATGTGTGAAGATACTGCGAAAATGCAAAGAGGTAATTCCTGCTAAAGAGAAGGGAGGCAAGATCATAATCATGGACCTTGTGGTCGGTTCGGAAAGAGAGAAGAAGTCGAAGGAAACACAATTGCTTTGGGACATGATGATGATGGTTGTTGTTGGGAGCCCCGAACGTGATGAACAGGAGTGGCAAAAAATCTTTATCAAAGCAGGATTCAGTGATTTTAAGATTTTGCCTGTTCTTGGACTCCGGTCTGTTATTGAGCTCTACCCTTGATCAATTTCCAATTATTTTACATATTTTTTGTGATGGATTTTTCACCTTGATCAACCTTTCTATATGGTTGCTTTTTAACTTTCTACCTATTCAATTTTCATAATCAGAGATTTTATTTTTGGTGTTTGAAATTGAAAACATGTCTTCCTGTTACTCATAAAAAGGGTTTCGCTTTTAAACTTATGTATATGTACATTTGGATGTGGTTTGTATTAAGTACTATTGTGGAATGTAAAAAAAATATTTCCAAAAATTTACATTTAGCTTAATTGATTGTAATCTTACAATCAATTATTCATATTGTTTCAACAATCTTACAAAAGAAAAAATTTCACATTGAGTGGTGCTTCAATGATTTTAGGACGGGACCGGATTATATGATTCACTGAAGCATCTATCTTTATATTTTGCATAACAATGAGTGGAAATTAATAAGATTTACATCTATCATTAATATCATTATAATTATCTTTCTTTGTTTAAAAAAAAAAAAATTTCATGCCTACGGGCTATTGTCAAAAAAAATAAATAAAATAAAATAAAATAGAAAAATAATGCTTCACACGACCATGGACTTCCATCAAAAAATATTTGGGCTGTAATATGACAATAATATGTCTAGTTGTTCATTATTTAGGCCCAAAAGGAAGGCTCAATAACAAGACTCGTCCATTTTTGTGCTTTAAACAACTCTTTTTTTGGTAATGGAGTAAAATAGGAGTATGGGCTTAGTTAAAACTGAATTATTCAAATTTAGTTGGACTAAATTATAAAATTGATGAGTAATAATAAAATTGATGAGTAGCACGTCTAAGACAGACTGTATATAAACTATTTTTTCACTTTTTAATATACCTTTTTTCTATATATTGTTTTCATTATTTTAGACATATTTTAATTTTGTATACATTATTTACTTTTCGAATTTATATATACTGTTTTACCAATTTTACTATATTATTTGATTTTTATATACTGTTTTCACTGTTTACGTATACATTGTTTACAAAAAAATAAATTATATATAATAGATTTTCAATTTTATACAGTGTTTACTAGCTATATATATTATTACCGTAATATCACTATGGAAACCGTCATGGTATACTAGGTCCCATTACATAATATGCAACGTAACAAGATGATATACCCCAAGCAAATCATATTTTAACTAAGCAGCATGTTCAAACCGCAAAGATACATAAAGGACCTTAAGATACAGACCAAATCTAAAACAACATTCCTTGTATTTATAACTTCAAATTAAACATAACACGCCTACAAATTGCATAACTCTCACATTGCTTCGACCTAATTACATAATTCTCACATTACATGAGGATAATGATCGACACAAACTGTTATACCTCTTGCTGATCCGAATCCAAATCTGCAGCAGATTTTCTGAAACTCTGATAATATTGCTTCATAACTACTGGAGAATATATCCTTAAAAGAAATTAATAGGCAATTTTCAACATAAGAGAGACAAACAAGCAAATTCAAAATATAAGAGCGATTAACAAAGCAAGTACACAAGTAAATTCCCAATGTAAAGACAGATTAACAAAGCAAGCACACAAGCAAATTTCCAATACAAGATAATCAGTTGCACGAACAAGCTCCAATGCCCTCAACAGCAATTGGTCGAATGAAGTATGAAAGCTTACGTATTTGAAATCTATTCAAGATAGCAATAATAAATGACTTCTCCACTAAAAAAAAAGTGCAAATAAGAAATAACAAAACTCAAATGACATAGAAGCACGCAGAGATACATGGTGTACTTGTCTTTTAAAAGAAGATTGGAGAGGATACCCATCACGCTAAAACTCACGGAAGAAGCCAAGCCAGTATGAATTTCTTTCAAATAATGAGGAGCCGCTGAAACTAGCCCCGGTGCTGGAGCAAGTGCAGGAGTGATATCATTGACTGTTTCAGCGTCGAAAATGGTACTAAAATTTGTATCAATATATATGCCAATTTCAGCGAGACGATCATCAGTTTGGTCATCGTTTGTTGCTGTCGAGAAGGTCGAGAAGATGACAATGGTGAGTATGAAGAGTACCAGAATGGATTGAAATGCTCTGCAATTGGCCATCGTGTAGTTGTGCTGATGGTGATAATTAAAATCTCGATTGAAATATGATGGACGAAGTGGGGCAATTGGTTGATATATAGGCTTTTCAAATTTATGCTCGCTTCAAATGATGCTCAGAAAGAAAAAGAAAAAAAAAAGCCTTTGAAATATCTGGCCACCATCTCAGACCAAGTTGTTACACACAAAAGATATATAGTTATAGCTTACAAAATATTTAAAAATATCTCTTTGAATTATAATTACAGAGAAGTTAATGCTAGAATTACAAGTAAATGCAATACAAGCCTTCCTAAATCTACAAGGTCATTCCTGTGTTTGCGGAGGCCCCAAGCGTCATTAATTCACTTGAGTCTATAAATTTATAGATAACATTATATAAAGATCAAAAGATTCCATACAATCTGAATGAGAGATCATTTAATCACTAAAATTATCAAGAAAATTGAATGATTGAAAGGCCTGATTGAAAGCTAGATAAATAAGACCTGATGGAATAAATTAATAATCGACTAAAGGAAGACCTTTCCCCGAAATGCAAATGTTCATTTGTTACGAAAATAAACATCACATATGGAGGACTAAACAAATACTCCCATTACTGACATTTAACAATGAAAACATTACATGAGAAATAAGAAATGGATTAAGAAATAGAATTTATATTAGCACATTAGATAAATCTACAACACAAACAAAATTGAAAAAACAAAAAAAAACAACAATTTCCGCAAGCAATTCATATTTAACTAAGCAACATGTTCAAGCCGCAAAGATACATAAAAGACCTTGGGATACATACCCAATCTAGAATAACATTCATTGTATTCATAACTTCAAATTAAACATCACACACCTACAAAGTAGATAATTCTCACATCACATCGACCTAATTACGCGGAGATACAAACAAACCTAAATCCCCCCTGCACAAAAACAAAACAACACAAAAAAACATCAACTCTAACATCACCACATAATCAAAGTTACCAAACCACATACAAAATAACATAAATAAACTAAAATCTCAACGAAAATCACGTACCTTCAACTCAAAAGGATTATTTATCAACCAAACCCTAAAGAGGAGTCGCACAAAGAGCGAAGAGAGCGTTCCCACTCTCTCCTTTATCAACTTCATTCCTCGCGCGAATCTTCTCATTCAACGAGAAGCCAAAAAGCCTGCAATCCTTTTCGGATTCCACCTTCTTGCAATTCCCGCTAGAAAAAACATTCCCCATCTCAAAGCTCTCGTTGCTAACTTCCCCCGAATTATTATTATTCATATTATTATTACTAACATTATTATGGTTATAATTGGTCAAGTTGTTCTGAAAGACCAGAACAGAGGAGGGCGAAGAAGCCTGAACGGACCAAGGGGGGTACGAACCGAGAAGAGGGGTAAAAGGGTCATTTCGCTTGAATGGAGTGGGAAAATGATTCGGTTGGGGGTAAATTTCTTGACCTTGCAAGACCTTTTGGAACCTCATAGAGTCTCCAAAGCCCGTGCATGGGTAGCTAATATTATTATTATTAATAATATTATTATTATTATTAATATTATTATGGATATAATTATTAATGTGATTATTATTATTATTATTAAAGTTTTGGGGATTTATATTAAGGGCGTTATTAGGGCACTTAAATTCTTGACCTTGCAAGACCTTGTGGAACCTTATGGATTCCACCAAGTCCGAACGAACAACTCCACCTGTAAATATTATTACAAAAATACAATTAATTTTCTTTTTTATTTACAATTGAAATTTTTTTATAACTTAAATGAATAAATTAATGACTTGCCTGGAGTAGGAAAATTCAAATTGGTAGGGTTTAGGCAAATTTTGGATCTTTTTGAACTCGGTACGGATAAAGAATGAGATCCTAAACCGGTACCAATTGGCTCAATATCCCATGGAGATAATCTGTTATTCTCCCTGCTTGAATTTACACTATTATCCCACCTAACCTGTCAAAAATAAAAAAAATAAAATAATTTAATACGATAAAAGATTATTATTTAGATGATAAGGATTAAAATAATGAATATAAGATAAAGAAATATTACGTGTAAACATCTCCATTTTGAACCAGGCCACCTTGCGGGGTCCGCTTCACCGATTCCAGTTATCATTCCAGTACACCTAAAATCAAATTAATTTCTTTAATATTATAAAATATTAAAGTGAGGGATTCATAAAAGATTATTTTTTATTTTAAAGTGCTGACCTTCTTTCGGCTGAATCTTCGGTTTCGTATCGCGTTTTGAATCTCGTGCCGATTGATAATGGGTGAATGAAGCTCTTGGCAAATTTACCTAATGGTATTATGAAATCTGAGGAGCTTGACCTGCAATTAACAAATATTAAAACATTAAAAAATATTCAGAGTAGAATCTTAAAAAAAATCTTAAGTTTTATTTGAATCTAAGAAAAAACATAAACCCTATAATAATTTACAGACCTCGAATAGAGATTATAAAAAAAAGACAACAAATATACATCAGCATTATGCATGTAGATTACCTCGGATTGTAATAAACCTGAAATTCACGTTTTGCAGAAATAGCCCTGGAAATTTCCTGAATTGCTCCAAGATTGGAATTTTGCACAAAATCCCCAATTCGATTCCCGTTTTTGAGCTGAACAGCTCTCCTTATTCCAAGCCTAAGCTCACCATCATCACCCCTGTAATAAAATAATTATAAAAATATATATACATTTTATTAGTATTTTCAGCTTGTAAAGTATAAATTAGTAAATATGACGTGCAGAGAAATCTTAAGTGTAGAAAAATCTATGTACTAAGTGTAAATTACTGAATGTGATAAATGTTGGTCTTTAGAAAGAAACTCAAATTTCAAAAATTGAAGGATAAATGTTGGTCTTTATTTGTTTTATTTTATTTATTTTTTTGGGTACCTAAGAAAGAGAACAGCATCGCCTGAAACGAGTTTCTTCTTATTGACAAACGCACTCCATCCAGTTGTCAAAAGATGCCTGCGTGGCTGGCCTGCAATTCCATCGGATTTCAAATCCATACAATCCAAAATATAGTACGTTATATATTTCCAGCAATTCATTCTCACCATAGTATATAATTATAATCTACCATTTTGTATTGTTTATACTATGTAGAATGTTCTAGTGAGTGAAACACAAAATGGTGTTTGTATTGATTGATTATATATTGAAGAAATAGAGTAACATATGCAAAAATTCTATTTTGATAATGGTGTGTGTATTGTGGATTACATATCGAAAATGGTATATTATGTGCAAAAATAGTATAATACCTCTGTATATGTGACGGAACCTCCACTCTACACCATGCAAATCCTTTGCAACGAGTTCTTGCGAAGGCCTCTGTTGCACATAATCCTGCTCAAAAAAATAAATAAATAATTTTAAACTGCTACAAAGTATTAAAAACATTTTTACAATTTTATATTCTGTATCCAAGTTAATTGATGTGTATCGTGTGCCCTTATCATTCTAAACCCCATAATTTCCATTAATTGAAAAAAGACCCATCTTACTTCTTTTGTTAAAGATAAAATAAAAAAGTGTTTGTTCCCTTTCAAGCAAAAATCTTCACAACCACAAAGCTCAAAAAATATAAATATAAATATAAATATAAATATTATAATTACCAAAGGAGGGAAGCAGTCTTCAGCGGCGCGGCGAGGCACAGAGAAGCCTCCATGTGTGCTCGTGTCAGAGGCAGTCAGGGTTTTACAGAACATGTGAGGCATCACCGAGCTTCTCTCTCCTCCTTCTACCTCCTCTGTTTCACCCTCCTGATCCATTTCTCCATTGCTGAGCTTCTTCTCTATCTCCTGAAAGGTTATTCCCCAAATCAAATCGGTAAAAAAGAGAAAGGTTCGAAGCTTTAAGAGATGATTGGAAGTTGGTGAAGAAGAGATTTGGAAAATGTGTGAAATCGAGTGAAAATAAGTAACGGTCAAATGAGCAGTTTTAGTGGTTAAAAGAGGAAAGGTGAATCTTGTAAATAAAGAAAGTTTGCAAAAACGAAGAAAACAACGATAAACAGAAATGAAACTAGTTAAAAAATGGAAATTGAAATAACAAACAAGAAAAACTCACCTCATTTTCAGCCATGAGAGAAAGCCGAGCATAAACCTCATCAGTGTTCGCATCAGCCTGAAGCTCAAAAACCAACAAAAAAAAAAGCTCAGATTTTCAAAACCCAAAAAAATAATCATACTCCGAAAATCAAACGAAACCAAAATCCCAAAAAATTCACTGACATGGAGTTTCAAATCGACGACTCGGCAGAACACTTGCGAACTCAAAGGCGACTCGTACTGATAACCCGACCCCAAACTCTCCCCCAAATGCTCCAAATGGCCTTGAGGCAAGTAAACCACAACGCTTCCTTTCTTGGGCAGAGAAATCAGCGGGCCGGCACACGCGTGCCAGAGCTCGAGACACATCGCCGGCGGCGGCCGGAGATTCTCCGCCGACTCTTCCTCCTCCTCCTCCTCCTCCATCGCGTTCAAATCAATCCCCATCATCAGAAAAACCCCAACAAAAAGATCAAGTGTGACAAAGCTGGAGGGTATAAATAAAAAGAAAAACAAAGCCCAGGATTTAGGGGGGAGTAAGTAAGCAAGTAGGCGTCTGAATAAACAAATTAATAAAGAATAAACGAGGGGGGTTATTAACTTATTAAAATTGGCGTTTATTGTTGTTTAAGAGGGGAGGGAAGGGGGGACTGACGACTACTGAGTAGTGAGTACTGAGGAAGAGATTCTAAAAGCGGGTCGGGTCAAAGCGACTCGCTAACCGAACCCGACCGTACAGGCCATTACTCTCTCTCTCTCCCCCCCCCTTCGCTCTGTCTTTCTCCTTTTGTTTGCCTCTCTCAGTCACACATCCCTTTCTTACAAAAAGAAATCAATATATGTATATCGGTGGGTCTGATTCTTCTGCCCTTCCAAACCTCCATATTCACATACTCCCCTGTAAAATAGCAATGTTATGGTTATTGCACTGCAGTTTCTTTTCTTATTTATTTATTTATTTATTTATTTATCTATCTCTAAATATCATTTTTTATTTATAAAAAATAATGTTGAGATATTATTATATATAACAGAAGAGAGGATGAATATAATATTAATTGATATAAATAAAATGTTTTTCACTTTCTGAGGGTGAATCTCATATTTCCAGATGGACAGGGGCTCCTGTGATATTATGGGAATAAAATAAATGTTTTCCTTTTAGTAAGACTGTAGAGAGATACTGGTGGGAGGACTGACAGGGGGGCAGTTTCCTATTCTGCCCCTCGTCGGGTGGGATTCGTCGGCATCGGGAGAAAGGGAAACGGGAAATAAATTGGGGGGGTATTTTGGGGATGGGGAGATCACTTTCTCCTCGCTTTTATCGGTGAGAGGACTGAGCTGCTCTGCTGCCATGCTGCCGGTATCCAGACCTTAGCTGCAGCTGCAGCTCTTGCTTTGTTTCTTTTCTCATTTTTAGCATACTTTTTATTATATTATTATTGCTTCTAATTGGATTTCTGAATTGCTATTTTTGCACTTTTGCATTTCAGAAAAATAATTATATACTGTGGGTGGGATATAGTTGTCTTGTCTATATTGGTTTTTTGTGAATAATAATAATAATAATAATAATAATATTGTATTCTAGATTTATTATGTATGTGAGAAAATAATATAGTAAGATTTTATGTTTGGGGAGAATCATAAATGTTATTGATTGTGTTATGATAACTTGAAGTGAAATTTTCAGTTTTCAGTTTTATTATAATGATATTGAAATATTTATGGATAAGTTTTGTTCAAAAAAGATTTCTATTTTGTTGTATTTCTGTCAGACAATCAGATAAAATGAACATTCAGAAATAATAAAAAAGAAGTAAATTTTTTATAATATACTTCGATAAATTTATTTCTGAATTTATATTTCTATTATTTTAAGTTCACACGAGAAGAAGAAACTTTACAGGGCATAGAGGTAAAAGTGCTTTATTTATCTTTATCATTTATCACTTTGTATTAGTTTTATAATGGTGTAATGTTTTATAGCTTTGGGCTTTTTGTTCAGCGGAACTTCTACGTAGCTTTCATATCCGTGTATTCCATGCAGTTAGACACCAATACAGATACAATATACACTTATACATGTTTAAAAAAAACTTAATATAATTCGTTTATTTTATACATGCTTAAAAATTATATATTCCACGCAAGATATACTAAAATTTTGACATTATATCTTGTTGAAAACAAAAGATTAATTATCTTAAATTATATACCTAAATATGCCATTTATTAGTTAACTCTATTTTTTTATTTTATTTTTCAAATGTATGTACTAGACACATATGATATCTGAAAAATAATGAAATAACAGAAAATATGATTCGCATATAATACTAAGGAGCATTACATAAATATCAATATTGTTAATGAAGATTATGTGAAGGAAGGAGGATATGATTGATTCTTGCACGGAGGCAAAGAGTCAAAGTGAACACAGAGGATTCGGAAAACTTTACTTTGTTGCAGTAGCGAGTTTGCTGGGTGATTATTTCTTTCTTTTCATGTCCGCTCTGTTCTTGTTTGGTCATCTACTGTGCTCTCTCTCATCATGACTCCATTATCTTCTTACTTTCTCTCTCTCCATTTCCAAACCTACTGGACACAAAAATATATACTCACACTATTTAGTATAGTATGTATCCAATATATATATATATATACACACTCAAAATATTTGAATTTTTTTTGCAAATAATAAGTTTCTATATGCGATTTTTAACATATTGCATGTGCAAAATATAAAAAAGAGATGATTAACACTATCACTTGCTGCAGAATCCGAGTGTGTATACTGTATACTACTACTATATACTACCTCTCGTACTTTATTGTCCAAATAAAAGTTGGTCTTGCGTGATTTTTATTTTTTGTGTGCCTTTTTGTATTTTCCCAAACAATTTGTTTCTCATTATATCTTTGTGTGTCTTTTGTATTTTCCCAAACATTTTTTTCTTAAAAAATGCAACATCATTTGACAAGACGTAGAACCAATCTGCTTTTCCGGGAGCCGTGTTGTATTAGCTACCGTGTGGTCGAGTCATCTCTCCCTCTGAAAATTTTCAATCAGTGAAAGTATTATAGGAACCCTGAAAATTATGAAAACTGTCATAAAATTTAATAATATAGTATAGGTAAGAGTTTCCAAGTATCCGAAATTATATGTTTATTTTCAAAAATAGTTCTGAAATTAGTCTACAATAGTTTCACTTGGATGTTCAAAACAAAGAATTTTTTTTCATTGTGAGATTAAGATATGTTGGATGAGTTAAGAAACTTTATTAAATATATGTGCTAAATAAGATCATGTTTGTTAAATAAGAATTTTTCTATTTGATCAATCTCGTTATTTACTGCCCTAATTATCTTATTTGAGATTGTCATGAATAATAGAGTAGAAACTGCTCTTGAACTCGATCGTCTTGTATGTGCTCTTTAGTTTAAATTGTGGAGATTATACTTTTTATCATTTTGCTATTTCATGGGAAATGGTTTGAGATGAAGTTTCCACCATTTCTCCTTTATTTGATCTCGGATTTTACAATGACCATAATATATTTTTGATTTATTGGTTGAGGACAAGGTGACAATATTCATCTTCTGCATCGACGAGCCATTTTCTATGCTTTCTGTGTTTTGATCTTTGCGTCCGTTCTTCTCAATAGTTGTAACTATTGAACTTAAACAAAAAAGACATCTTTCATTGGAAAGGGATGCATTTTTTTCTGCTTATTTGAAGGTTTACTTCACCAATGTTGATGTAGCTCGTTGATAGTCACATGTGGGGTTATTCCAATCATGAATATTTCTAAGTGTTCCAATGATGTATTTGAAAGACACATGGAAACTCCTTGTTAGGGTGGCTATTAGCTCGAACGAAAAATAATTTATATTGACAAGATCCAAAATTTATGAAGTGTTCTATCAAACATCGTGTGAAGTTATGTAGAGACTGAAAAGGTCATGGTCCATAAATTTTTTGATAAATTAGTTATATTAATACAATATAAAAAAATATCAGAATATATATATTTATATATATTGACATTTTTAACATTTTTACAAAATTAATTTCAAGCTCCATCATTACTACCAAGGACAATAAAGCTCATGTTTTTGCATGATCTCCCAGTTCAAAGCAATTGCATCACATTTAATAGTAGTGTGCCGCCTTAAAAAAAATAGCAGTGTGCAAATACTTCAGTAAAAGTTCGCATGCTTGTTCTTATACTTCAAATAAAAGTATAGAAGTAAGTGATACAAGAAAAAACTAATCTCAGTGTTCACTTTTTTTCTATTTTAACTGTCTTTATTTTAAAATCCAAGTTAATAAAAGAGCTTTGTATTTTGTCGGAGTTTTTTTGAACCTAGGGTTATTCTGCATCTATTCTTAAAAAATAAAAAATAAAAACCCAAGTTAATAAGTTATTTTTTCGGTCCAAGGCAAATAAATAAGTTGCTATAGGGAAACCGCACACTTTGCATTCTTCCTTTTCGTACTTGGTAAAGTTAACACGGCTCCGGAAAAGTACCCCCCTTTGCTTTTGTTTGATTTTGTAACTTTGTTTGAATTGGAAAAAAAGGATCTCCTAGGTTTTTGTTGGTGTTGCAACCTATAGGTTCAAAAAGCACACATCACAATAAAAAATGAAGGCTAAACTGGTAAATTGCTTATATTATATTAGAATTATAGTTTCTAATATAATTATTCCATTCTTAAAAATATATTAAACTAATTTTATTAGCATTTGATTGATTAAGAGTTATTTAAAAACTTGTTTTTCCAATTTGAATTCAATTAAATTTAGAAAAATGACAGAGTCTTGATAACTGCTCATATAAGGACTGGAGTGAGTCATGATCCCTTCAAAATTTTGACGGAGTAGTATGTATATGTAGTGATTTAGTAATTTTTTTTATATATGCATGTAATTTTATGTATTTGGTCCTTCTAAAATATTTGTATAGTATTAATCAGCATAAATAAATTTTTTTGGCCCTCCGTCCGATAAATTTAGACAAGCTCCGTGTCAGCATATAGGAGTATAATGCTCTGTAACTTTACTTGTCGCATTCCTTGGAATGTATCACTTCTCCATCAACCAAACATAACCATAATGCAGTAAAAGATAAAAATTTCCTAAATACCCAAAAAGATTGCCCGCAGACATTGTTTCTTACATCTTAATCCTCGTTTTATATATCAATAACATAACGACGACAATGATCAATAGTAATACCAATTCTTCTGTCAAAGTTTCAAGGAAAAAACAATGATCAATACAATTTAAGCAGAACATGCTAACATACTATAACTATACATAAAATCTGTTCGTTTTCCACTCATATAAAGTGAATATGAACATATTTATCAAGAAAAGTGAATAGAAGCATTGATCCCTTTTTATCCTTTTTCATCCATGCAATCTTAAACACAGGTGCCAAGGGTGAATTACAGCCAAAAAAAAAAGTACCAAGGGTGAATAAAGAACGTCCAAACAGACGATGCACATATGGTCCAGTTCATAGTGAGATCAATTTAATTTCTAAAAAAATTCTGAAAACGCCATAAAAACTCAGCATTTTAATCACAGCATAATAGCAACTCTAATCAATGCCAAGTCAGCACAATAATACTAAACACAAGACATAACAATCTGTTCTTTTTTGCAAACAACAATAAAAAAAGTCATCAGAAACATTGGTCCCTTTTATAATTTTCATGTAATCCTAAACACAAGTACCAAGGGTGAATAAAGAATGAACCAAATGGTGTGCATTGGCAGCATTGGTCCATTCAGGAGAGCTATTTAATTGCGTGCTGCCTTGCTTGTGTCTTCAAACTGCGCAGTTGGATTGTGTCTCCTCCTTGGCCCTTGCCCTGTTTTCCTACAGTGTTAGATTAGATTAGACTAGATCCCTATAACATGGTGAGACATGACAACTGTTCAGAACTGATTTTTTTATTGAACGGAATTCTCTTTATCTCACTTATTCATGACTTGTGGATGCTTTATTATGCTATGAACACAGTAATATGTAAGGAACTGGAGAAAGTTTTGGGGAAATACACAATGGCTCGTGTATCTGAGGATTCGAACATTGAATACAGTTTAGATGCGACTTTGTATTACGTAAGTCGCGTATCCTGCCTATCTGAATATGACATAAAAAAAAGTCACAAATATGGGTCAGGTGCAGGGACGATAGTTTCAAACCAACCATATTAAACTTCCAGCTGAAAATCACATTATCAATTGTACATTTATGCGTTTTTCTTTATCTTTTTAAATATGAGGTGGGGTTGAAATTCCGTACTCATAATTTCACTAAAAATGTCGAGGGTTTTACATTAAAGAGCATAAAGATGAGATGTACAATTTAGTAAACAAGATAGAGTGGGGTTGTTGAACTCGAGCCCAAAGGAAAAGCTTCAAAAATGGGAGTAACGAGGAAAAACGGAAAACAAGTCATTATCTACTTAAATGTCTCCTTACACCCAAGATAGAACAAAGAACAGATCCTCACATGGTGGGGATTTGCTTCTTTTAGGATCCATAGTGTGGTGGCACTGGTCCATGATGGATCCAACCAATGAGCATACAACATTAATGTAATTACCATGCTCCGTGTGAAAATTTCTTTTTTCATTTATTATTTTACATTGTCAAAAAAATTGAAAAAAAACACAATTGTCAATTTGTACACATGATAGTCCATCCATGAATAACTAAACTGCCTAGGGGCTTCAAAGCAAAAAATATAACTAAATCAAACTAAAACTGAAGTAGTCAAATTTAAAAACCGATTTTGAGCTGACCCATTTTTTTTATTTGGTTAAACCATAATTCAAATAACTGAAGTCAAAGTCAAGGAATTTCAACTTTAAGTTTGTATCATAACAAATTAGGGACATAAGATATAATTCGATCAGTGTAATTTATTTGATTTTGTAAATCAAAATGGAACTGATAAAATCAAATTATCGAAATATGTAAACCGAACCAACACAATAAAAATGAATAACCCAAATATTTAAACCAAAATGAATTGATTGACCGAACAACTGAATGAACACCTCTGATTCTGCTAAATACTTCTAACTTCTGCTACCCATTACTATTCAGACAGCTTCATATTTGTAACAAGCTAGTTAATTATCATAAAATGCCAATTTCAGTAGGGCATTCAAGTAGCAACATATCATCATATAAAATATTAGAGCCAACCTCAACAACTATTGATCTGTTAAAGGATCTTTTTCATGAGGTTTATCCTCTCCGGTTGTAAAAATATAAAAATTGAAAAGAGTCCGATCTGCTCATTCATGAGACAGATTGTTAAATCAAGTTCAAATAAATATTAGTCAAATGTAATATAAACTTAAAAAAGAGGTACATTTACAGATAATATAATAGCATAAAGAAGTGCATAAAATGATTAGAATTTAGAACGATATTTAATTATTTTTATATTGATATTTGTATTTTGAATCTTGACTATCCATTATGTATCTTATTGTATAATAGTTTGTATTTCACAAACACAAAACACTTAAGTTTATCAATTTATCTCAAATCAATGATGGAGCTTGAACGTGTATATTGAGGGCGAAATTTTTTTCTCATTACTGATTAACATTGTTCAAAAATTTAGAAAGTTAAATATATAGAAATATATGTGTTCCGAAATTTTTTTCACTACGTTATCACTAATATATATTATTCTGTAAAAAAATCTTTGAAAGGAGCATGACTCCTCTCAGTCCGTATATAGTTCCGTTCCTGTGTCGAACTTTACTTTAATGAAGATAAAAGTACTAACTTCACTTGATCATTAATATGCAGTATAATCTACTAACTTCACTGTAATTTGCAGGTATAATCTTGACCATTTCATTGATTGTTCAATAATTTGGTTTAAAAGCATGGACATCTCCGGTTTCAACACAATTGGAGATAATAACTCTTTTGATGATTACATCATATAGATACAAAGGCTCAAGTGGATTGGGGGCCACAATGAGAACCCAACTGCATCCAATCAAAGACCCTTTTCTCCTGTCTCTCTCATTGGGTTTGTTCCTTATGTTCCCCTCTTACCATTAGATGCCATCTTTTGTGGTCACCTACACAATTTCAAGTGTTATATGATGGTAGATCTGCCCTTTTGAGATTAACTGGAAGATTCAGTGAAAGCATGCATTGTGCTTGTTGCGAAACTTGAAGAAAATAATTGACAAGCTGCTTAATTTTTGAAATACTTCAAATAACTTGATTTTCAACTCATTTATCTTATTGACGCGATTTGGTGCGTCATAAATTTTCTTTTTAATGAAATTTGATGGGCCTTTAGCTCATCCTAACTGAAAAATCAAATATGTATTGACATGTTACACTTACACCGAAATACCATGTTGTTCGTAGAGACGATCCCAACCAAACATAGGATGTTTTTATAGGTGACTCCTATTTCCGGTGTAACTTCAATAAATTCAAAATTAAATTAGTTAAGTAATCACTGTCTTAAAAAGTTGAAGCTTTCGAATTGATGCATGTTATATTAACTTGGACAAAGCCGCAGGATTTATGCCACATTTTGTAGCAGACAACATTTTTAAATCATGTATGTAAGTAGCAAAAGTAAGATTAAAGTTAAAGAGGCCACTTATAAACCCTAATAAGATATGAAAGATCTATCTAAAGTTTGCTCACCAGACCTAGCTTTAGCATTAAAGACAATACTAAATGCTTGAGGCTTTGCTAGGGCGCCCTATATGTATTCTATCCCCTACATTCCTACATTATATTTTTTTTGGATATATTTTCACATCTAACCCCTCAATTTTGAAAATACTAAGTTATTTGATTTGTAAACTTAATTTCCCTCGCTAACCCATTTCGGAATTTCAAATAATGACTCCAATAAAGAACAAATTCCGCTTCATGGATAATTATTAAAAATACAAATGAGGAGAAAATTGAAATCTCTTGTTTTTCTATTGGAGACGAGATTTGAAACTGCGAACAAGATTAAAATGAGAAATAAGTTTAAAATCGGGTATTTAAAAATTTGAGACTGATTATGTATGCATGCTTCCCTTCTAGTTTGTCATGCCCGAGAGAATTGGAAATCAGTATCTGATTTGAATAAAAAAAACAATCTAGTTACAACGAACAACCATTTAGATAGTGTTTTGCTATACACTATGTGCATGCTTGATTCGAGATATTTCAATACTTTTCACGGTATTAGTTATCACACTAATTCACTGATCTTAGAAACACACCATCAAACTCTACAATTCCACTTTTATTTATTATTATTATTATTATTATTATTATTATTGGGTCGCACTCATTTCGTCTAGACTCTCTGTTGCGTCGTGTATATAGATTATGGGCCCTCTCTCGAGAGCATTTTCCCTTTGTCAATTGCGAAAAGTGGAAGTCAAAAATCATGTAGTCGATCGTAACTGATTTTGATACTAAAGTAAGAATGGGGCAAAGTTTAGTTGAATGCATATATATACTATAACCAGATGATTAAAAAACTCAAGTTGCAATTCTACTAATTGCAATTTTTTAGTATGAACATATATACTTCTTTTTCAATGTTTTATGGAAAAAAAAATATGTTTTATGATGCTAGTGTAATCATTAATGTCGAGAAAAGATTTCTTTACCTAGCTTGAGAAAATTAAGTCTTCTAGCAAGACGAGAATGAATCATATATGTGGCCGGTATATAACTAAAGACAACTTTTAGTTTGACTATCGGACAAAAAGTTGATTAACTTATATTGTTATTTGACTGATATAATTTCAACATTATTATGCCAGAGTGAGTCATTATACAGTATCATACATCAATCCCTGACACACGATTCAGCCTTGATGGGGCATGCCATTGACACTCTTTATGCAAAGGGCTAAACTTGCTTTATCCACACTAATAAAGATTCTTTTTCTAATATGTAACATTCATATATAGTGAGGTAGTGTTTGCAATGTGTACATCTGATATTGGGCAATTAATTTGCCACTTGTCGAATCCTCGCAAACACTGAAAGGCTGTGCAGCAGTCTGTGCACAGAGTTCATTTACATTTCTAATGTGTAAGATTGTATATGACAAAAAACTAGATATAGTGTCAACATCAAAGATTTTTATTCTGAAAATTAACATTATTTGTTAATAAATAGTCGAATACTGTTGTATTACTTTTACTTTTCAGCCACTTTCTTCCAATTATATCATTATATCTGTAAAATGTAGTAAATAACTTATTCATGTCATAGGAAATTTTGTTAAAAAAAAAAGACAAAATAGATTTAAATCTCCCAGAAAATATTTATGCCTTTGCACCGCCTATGTGCATGTTGACCTGGTCCCTAAATGTCGATGAGAGTTTTTATTTGAATTTTGGGTAATTTTTACCGTAGGTCACTCAACTTTCAAAAAATAATTAAATAAGTCACTCAACTTTCAATTGTCCCCTACAAGTCACTCAACTTTAAAAAAAATATCAAATAAGTCACCGAACTTTTAATTGTCCCACTATAGGTCACTCAACTTTCAAAAATAACCAAAATAGGTCACCCAATTAGTTGAAAAATATAAATAAGTCATCCGATATGAGTGACCTATTTGATAATTTTTGAAAGTTGAATGACCTATTTGAACATTTTTTTGAAGTTGAGTGACCTATATGGGATAATTGAAAGTTGAGTGACTTATTTGGTCATTTTTGAAAGTTGAGTGACCTATAGGGGACAATTGAAAGTTGAGTGACCTATTTGGTCATTTTTAAAAATTGAGTGACATGGGGTGAAATTTACCCTTGAATATTTTATTTATTTTATGATTTGAATTTTGTCTCACTGTTTTTTTTTTCTTTTATATAATCATAATGATTTGCAAAAATAACAGTTTGTTGTATGAGTTTATAAAAATAGTATTAAAATAACAAAGGTTCAAAATATCCTTTCTCACTTGGATTTCGACTACTAGAAGTATAAAATAACTTTTTTTTAAGGGATATGATAGAACACGACGGTACTGTAGTATGACTGTTTACGACGGATTATATAGCAATATATATAATTTATTTTCTAATATTATATACATAAAAAGTGAAAATATTATATAAAAATGGGAAAACAATATATAAAATGGGAAAACAGTTTATAAAAGCAAAAAATAAAAAACATAAAGAATAAACAACAGTATACTAAATGGCAAAAACAGTATATAAAATGGTAAAACAGTATATAAAATAGAAAAAATATTATATCTACAGTACCGTCGTGCTACAGTCATACTATAGTGACATCGTGTTTGTGCATTTCCCTTTTTCTAAATTAAAAAATAAAAAATAAAAAAGTAGAAAAGTTATTTAAAACGTCCAATGCTCAAAACAAAAAATAAAACATAGATTTTCAAACTAGTGTTCGATAACACTATTTCTTCAAACTCAAATCAAAATATTTTTCTTTTGCCAATCATTTTTCTATGACGTTATTTTTATAGAAAAAACTCCATAACAAAACACGAAGGAGACGGGTGACGAAGGGGGATCATAACTTGAGGCTACAAAAATACACAGGCTTGGATATTTTGTTCTTCTTTTACCTAAGACTAAGTTCTTTTTAAATCAAATAAATGGAAATTATTCTAACACCATTTTCAGTAAAACTTTGAGAACTAAATTCCACTAACACATTATATTAGTTATGGTAATGTAATGTATATATATTCCTTGGACCTTGACTAGCGGCTTGAAAGCAAAAAAAAAAAAAAAAAAAAAAAGGTAAATTTACATTCCTCATCAAAATTGTAAAGTTTGGGCTTTATGTAATTTCAGTCGGTTCGGCCCGAAATAATATAATACGGCCTCTCCGTTACATTAACTCGGCCCATCCAAATCTTAAAATATTAAAAATTCCCATGGAAAGATTAGAAATTCATGGATACTTGTATAAAGCAAAACAATACCATGTATTCTCATAAAAAAAAAGGTTAAGAAACATCTTGCATGCCACTTAATTATACACCAATGCCCCTAAAACTATCTATTGGACTCACTTCTTCTTATTCATGCATTGTGAATACATGAGAAAAATATTATTTTTATATTTCTTGGGAAAAAAGTTAACGGGTAGATGATTTTAAAATATTTTTCTTCTGCAGGGGTATGCATGATATTTAACTAGGACAAAACATGGATCATGCCTAGAAAAAGATCAATTCATATGCAATGTTTTGTCCTCTGAGCACTGGAATGTAATCTACAATTTATGATGTAAATTAATGTGATATTACATTGAAAGGTATTTCAAACATATCTCCACAATTAAATAAGGAAAATAATTTTGGTTGACTCTCCATTCGTTTCCTTAACCGGAGAATTTCGGGTCGTTCCAAAATGATATCATGTGAGTTCTGAGAAGAAACAACCAATTAAAACAATGAAGATGCCTGGCAGGATCGAAATTGACTTGCTTACCATCTTCATTTTGTAATTTTGGTGTCGGACTGTCGTCTCTGTTTATTTTACAAAGCAGAGGCGACTAACCTCTTAATTAATTGCACTACATAGCCAAAAGAACAATGTATCTTTTTTGTGTATTTTTTTTTCATACATAGAAATTTTACGACGCTTTACGAAATTCTTAATTTAATCTCAGATCTGAAGAATGACTAATAACTTTTTTCCAAATCGACGACCGTAAGAAATTGTAAAAATGTATATTCATGTTACTTTTTACTATATATTTGGCCAACCTTTCACTTTCTCTTTCAATCTTTCCAAGTTCAATCTCCGCCCTCGCCATTCTCGCCTAACTCCATCTATCCTCAAGAAATTCAATTCTAAAGAATCTATTTACAAAAACCAGTCTGTCAATTCGTGCTTCTGCGATAAAGGTAAATGTGGTTTTTTTTTTTTGAAGACTAGGTTTTCCTTTTCTACCTTAATTGATGTGGTTATTTCTGTGTTCTTGGTCATGGAAGAGTATATTACCTTAAATTACAGAAAGCACTGTTATGCGTTGTGCAATTTCAAGAATGAGGGTGATTTAGTTCAACTTCCCAAAATCTATGAAAAGGATTATGTTTCCTATTTTTGCTAGGTTTTTTGGAGATTACACAATTTTTTTTTCGTATTTGCTGCACAATATTTCTTAATTTGCAATTTGGTCCTGTCTTTATGATTTTTTTCTAGATTATAACTAATATTTAAAAATAGCTAGCGAGTTATCAAACTAGAAATATGGAGTTACCAAATGCGTCAGTACTTTTAATTTTTTAAACGATGTGGTTTACGCTATTAACATCAGGCCGGGCCAGAAGCCCATAATTGAAGAAACACTGGAAATATTAAAATGTTTCATCTGAAAGAACATCTTTGCTATTTATTGTCTGTTTTTGGGGAAAGATGGATATAATTATCAATTTTTATACTATAAAACCAACTTTACATATAATTATAAATAAAAAGAACTGTATATATTTTTTTATTATTTATACTTTATATGACTCTTTATTTAAAAATCTCTTGGTTTCTTTCCAAAATAGTGATCAACCAAGCATGCGTGGGAGCAAAGGATTACCGGAAGTCCATCAAGCACAACCACCACAGTTGTTGTTGCCGCTACAAATGCCGCAACAAATCCAGCCACCACAAGCACAGTTTCTAGCACAAGTTCAGGTACCATACGCAATTCCGCTGCCACCAGAACGACAACAAGTTCAGCTACCATTTGCAACTCTGCTGGCACCAGCACAACTTCAACTACCATACGCAATTCCGCTGGAACCATCACGAAAAGTTCAACTACCATTTGCAACTCTGGTGGCACCACCACAACAAGGCCAACCACCATTAGTAGTTCCGCTGGCACGAGAACGACAAGCTGAACCACTATTAGCACTTCCGCTGGAACCACCACGCCAAGTTCAACCACCATTAGCGGTTCCACCCGTACCACCACCACAACAAAACCAACAAGAATTCCCACGAATGATGCCCCCGCGTAATCTTGTCTTGCCGTCACATCATCAACAACGACTGATGATGTTCTGGCAGGATCAGTTACGACAGATACAAGAGACTGGATATATCAGGAACAATCAATTACCAGTAGCTCGTATCAAGAAAATCATAAAGAAAGATGAAACTGTCAACATGATTTCCTCTGAGGTGCCAATCCTCTTCAGCAAGGCGTGTGAGTTATTCATATGTGATCTCACCCTGCGTGCATGGTTACATACTGAGGATGACAACCGTCGCACCTTGCAACACAATGATATCTCTAGCGCCATAACTCGTACTGACATTTTCGACTTCCTTATCGATATTGTCCCGAGAAATCGTGAGATTGAGACAAACGATTACCTCTCTCTCAGGAACAATAACATCTATGGTGATGGTGATGATGGTGATACTAATATTGAGGGCGGACAGGATGAAATGATAGAATCAGATGATAGTTCAGATAACGGTGTTACAATTGCTTATAATACGGATATTGGTATAACAGATGTTAATGATGGTGACACAATTGCTTATCCGGGCATTGATAGAGAAGATGTTGATGATGGTGTTACGATTGCTCGTTCGGGTATTGATAGAGAAGATGTTAATGAGTATTACAATTGCTTATAATCCGGGTATTGGTAGAACAGATGCTAATGATGGTGTCACGATTGCTCATCCTGGTAATGGTATCACAAATGTTAATGCCGGTGCTGGCAGTAGTGCTGTTTTGGCGGAAATGATGTATATGTATTGGTATCAGCTTTCAGTGATGCATTATGGTTATATGAATATGATCGGTAGATATATATCAGAATATCAACAATATTTGAGGGCGGTGCTCGAAATGAGTTCAGAAGAGGATGATAACAGTGACGGTTAATTAACTGCTTTCTTATTGTGTGTTTTTGCATTGTGGTAATTTTACTTCAGTTTCAAAAAATAAAGATGTTCTGGTTGTTAATGTAAGTGAATTTGCTCTCTGTTTGGTGAGGTCCAGGTCGTTTTATGTGTGTATTAGTTTTTAATGGTTGCTTAATTTAGTTTTTTCATAATTGTCATTTTCTATTTCATGGAGAATAAAATGTATGGCATAAAATGTATTTTTAGTTTGGACTTAATTTTTTTTTCCTTATTTTATGTAAAACTTGTAAAATATCAAATCTTCAATTTGATATTTGAACATTATTCTTGTGTTTATTGTGTTGATTTGATTTGTTTAAAAGAACTTATTTGTGAACCAACAACTGGTTTTAATTATTTAAGAAAATAATTGGTTTTATTTAAATCCTAATCGAATACTTTTTTATCATATTAAGCTTTCCAGTGATTTTAAACCATTTGGGCCAAGTGATTTGACTTTTGAATAAGAAATGCCCAACTCATATATTTTGTTTAAATGAATATTTTATGGGTGTGATTTCTGAAAAATCCAATACTTTTGTTTTGGATCAAGAGGAGTAGGATCCAGGTCCTCCTTCCAATTTTATTAATTAAAGGAATTTATGTACAAAAAGAGGAATAAATAAAAGAAACACAATATTTATAATGTGGGGGGGGAGAGACACCCAAAACAACAGAGAAAGATAACCGTTGATAAGCCGCCAAAAGAAATAATATTTGTGTTTTTTTCATGTAAATTCATCTAGAGAATTGTAATACATGTATCCACCATCTAGAAATATGGATCATGTACTTAGATAATTGTGTGAGTATAATGTTAGGGTTTAATGTGATTCATGTATGCATGAACCATTTAGCCTATAAATAGAACCCATTTTTATTTTGTAAGAGACAAGAAGAAAGAAATATATTAAGAAATATTAAGAAAAGGAAAGTTGTTCTTCTTCCATTAAAATTGTGAGTTTGCGAGGGTAAATCCACAAATTGGCATCAGAGCCGATGGCGAATCCCGGGAGAATGTCGTTTGGGGGTATGTCACTGCCACGATTGACGAGAGTTAACTACAACAACTGGAGCATCCAGATGCGAGCACTACTCGGGGCCCAAGATGCATGGGACGTAGTCGAGAACGGCTATACCGAACCGAGAATACCGACGATATGACAGTAAGTGAAATCAAGGCGTTGAAACAAAAGCGAATGAATGACAAGACAGCGCTATACATGCTGTTCCAAGCGGTTGACGAGTCGATTTTGAAAAGATAGCAAGCGCGGTAACGGGCAAGGAAGCATGGGATGCATTGCAAAAAGTTTTCAAGGGAACCGACCGAGTAAAGCAAGTAAGACTCCAAACTCTACGCGGCGAGTTGGAGTGTATGAAGATGAAGGAGTCAGAAGGTGTATCCGACTACATCACACGTGTGCAAACCGTGGTAAATCAGCTCAAGTGTAATGGTGAAACTCTAAAGGACTCGAGGGTCGTGGAAAAAATTCTGCGGTCGCTAACCGAGAATTTCGAGAATGTCGTGTGTGCCATCGAAGAATCGAAGGACCTAGAGGAGCTAACTATTGACGATCTCGCTGGGTCGTTAGAGGCACACGAGCAACGCAAGAAGAAGAAGAACGAGTCGCTTGACGAAGCGCTGCAAGCCAAGATGCCTATCAAAGACGAAAAGACACTCTACACTCAAAACTTTCGTGGAAGAGGGCGTGGCCGTGGAGGTCGCAGCAATGATCGCAGTGGTGGAGGCCGCGGTCGAGGTGGATACTATGAGGAGAAGGGGCAGTCAAGCCAACAAAATTGGCGAGGTAGAGGACCCGGTCGTGGGAGAGGTGGCCGGTCAAATCACTATAATGTCGAGTGCTATAAGTGTGGCAAATACGGTCACTATGCGAAGGACTGCAACTCCGACAAGTGTTACAATTGCGGCAAGGTCGGGCATTACGCAAAAGTTTGCTATGCCGAAAAGAAAGTGGAGGAGAACACCAACCTTGTCACGGAGGATGAGATGAAAGATGGGTTTCTCATGATGGCATACAACGATATCAACACCGATGGCGATACGATCAGGTACCTCGACACCGGTGCAAGCAACCACATGTGCGGGCACAAGCACTTATTCAAGGAGATGCGAGAGGTTGAAAATGGACACGTGTCATTCGGAGACGCATCAAAGATCCAAGTAAAAGGTCAAGGTACGGTGCACTATTTACAAAAAAGGTGGTACGGAAGGGTCAATCGAGGATGTTTATTACGTACCGATCTTAAGAGTAATATTTTGAGTATGGGACAACTCATGGAGAAGGGATACTCGGTATTCATGAAAAACCGGGTACTACAATTAAAAGACAATCAAGGACGCTTGGTAGCACGAGTTGAAATGGCCAAAAATCGCATGTACAAGCTCAACTTGCGAAATGTGCGGAAAAATGTCTACAAGTCGATATGGAGGACAAATCGGCATTATGGCATCTAAGGTTTGGTCACCTTCATTATGGTGGCCTAAAGGAGTTGGCCAAGAAGAACATGGTCCATGGGCTACCAGACATGGACTACATCACCAAGTTTTGCGAAGGATGTTTATTCGGCAAGCAAGCAAGGACCTCATTTCCGAAAAAGGCGAAATATCGAGCGAAAGACCTCTCGAGTTGGTGCATACCGACATATGTGGCCCAATTACACCCAAATCATTCAGTGAGAAAAAGATATTTCATGACATTTGTAGACGATAATACAAAGGAGGACATGGGTTTATTTTTGAAGGAAAAATGCGAGGCTCTCGAAGTGTTCAAAAGATTCAAGGTTTTAGTCGAGAAGATGACCGGGACTTACATCAAGGCGTTACGGTCGGATAGAGGCGGGGAGTACATGTCAACCGCTTTCACGAGTTATTGCGAGAAGTATGGGATTAAGCGATTCTTGACGCACCATACTCTCCTCAACAAAATGGTGTGGCCGAGAGGAAGAACCGAACCATTCTCGACATGGTTCGGTCGATGTTGAAAAGCAAAGGTATGCCAAAAGAATTTTGGGCAGAGGCGGTACAATGTGCCGTGTATATACAAAACCGATGCCCACATGCGAAGTTAGGTGAGATAACACCCCAAGAGGCTTGGAGTGGTCAAAAGCCGACGTATCACATTTCAAAGTATTCGGTAGTGTGGCTTATGCACACGTACCGGATCAAAAGGAGGACTAAGCTCGACGATAAAAGCAAGAAGTTCGTGCTCATTGGATATGACGAGAAAACAAAGGCATACAAGCTCTTCGACCCAATTGGAAGGAAAGTTGTGGTGAGCCGGGACGTACATGTGAATGAAGAGAGCGCGTGGGATTGGAATAACAAAGATGAGATGACACATGATGAGGCCGAGTTAGGTGAGGGAGAAAGGAGAATCACCGGCATCAACCTTTGTATCGACTAGCCCCGTACCATCGATGTTGAAGATGAGCCAAGACAACCAAGGATGCGAAGCATGCAAGATTTGTACGACTCGACAAGTGAGGTACATTTAATTTGTCTTTTGGCGGATGCCGAAACAATTACATTTGAGGAAGCGGTACGAAATGAGAAGTGGCAAGCAGCCATGAATGAAGAAATAAAAGCAATAGAGCGAAACCAAACTTGGGAGTTGGTTGAATTGCCAAAAGGAAGTCAGCCCATAGGAGTAAAATGGGTATACAAAAAGAAGATGAACGCTCAAGGTGAGATAGAGCGGTACAAGGCAAGGCTAGTTGCAAAGGGCTATCGACAAAAGGCGGGGATAGACTATGATGAAGTCTTTGCCCCAGTTGCAAGAATGGAGACGATTCGCCTTCTCATAGCTTAAGCAGCACAATTCAAATGGCAAATTTTTCAAATGGACGTCAAGTCGGCATTTTTGAATGGCGTGCTAGAAGAAGAGGTGTACGTAGAGCAACCACCCGGGTACATGAAAATCGGGGAAGAGAAGAAGGTGCTGAAATTGAAGAAGGCACTTTACGGGTTGAAACAAGCACCTCGAGCTTGGAATACTCGCATCGACACTTACTTCAAGGAGAACGGGTTTACTCAATGTCCATACGAGCATGCACTATACGTAAAAAAGAATGAAGGCAATTTGCTCCTTGTCGCTCTTTATGTTGATGACCTCATCTTTATGGGGAACAATGGTGAGATGATAGAGGAGTTCAAAAGCGTGATGACTCGGGAGTTCGAGATGACGGATTTGGGTTTGATGAAGTATTTCCTTGGTCCGGAGGTTAGACAAGGAAAGACCGGGATTTTGTGTCACAAGAAACATATGCAAAAGAAATTACAAAAGGAACAAAATGGCGGATTGCAACCCGGTATTGACGCCGATGGAACCCGGGCGAAACTTTCTAAGTTTGATGGTGGTGAACGAGTAGATGCGACCAAATATCGAAGTCTAGTTGGGAGTCTCCGCTATCTCACATGCACAAGACCGGACATTTCTTATAGTGTTGGAGTTGTAAGTCGATTCATGGAGGAGCCGGTCTATACGCATTTAAAAGCGATAAAGAGAATTTTGCGGTATATTCGGGAACCGAATCATTTGGGTTATTCTATTCCAAAGCGAAGATTTCAAGCTAGTGGGATATTCCGATAGCGATTGGTGCGGAGATGTTGATGATCGTAAAAAGCACATCGGGGTATGTGTTTTATATGGGAGATACGGCATTCACATGGTCCTCAAAGAAACAACCAATAGTGACATTATCGACGTGCGAGGCGGAATACGTAGCAGCATCTTGGTGTGTATGCCATGCAACTTGGTTAAGGAACTTGTTGCACGAGTTGAAACGACGCAACACGAGGCGACCGAAATACGAGTCGATAATAAATCCGCAATCGAGTTAGCAAAGAATCCAACACATCATGAGAGGAGTAAGCACATTGATGTGCGTTTTCATTTCATCCGAGAGCAGGTGAAGAAAGGTGATGTGCGAGTGAGTCATGTGGCAAGTCATGACCAAGTGGTCGACATATTCACGAAACCACTTCCGACGGTGTTGTTTGAAAACGTAAGGCGATGATCGGGATGAAGAATAGGCTTGCGCTTAAGGGAGGAATTTGTTGATAAGCCCAAGCCAAAAGAAATAATATTTGTGTTTTTTTCTATGTAAATTCATCTAGAGAATTGTAATACATGTATCCACCATCTAGAAATATGGATCATGTACTTAGATAATTGTGTGAGTATAATGTTAGGGTTTAATGTGATTCATGTATGCATGAACCATTTAGCCATAAATAGAACCCATTTTTATTTTGTAAGAGACAAGAAGAAAGAAATATATTAAGAAATATTAAGAAAAGGAAAGTTGTTCTTCTTCCATTAAAATTGTGAGTTTGCGAGGGTAAATCCACAATAACAAGGGATGGTTGGGGAGTTTTCTTCCACCCCAGTCAGAAATACTTAATCAGGTGTCACGAATGCTTTGCGTCAGAGTAGTATCTCCTCGTTGATTCTTCGCAGTAATATTTGTGGCGGCACCGATTCCTCTCTGAATGTTTGATTGCATCATTCTTTCCAAATCCAGAAGCAGAATGCGAGTGAAATGATTTTATGTTCGTGTGTGAATGATGTGGACGTTAGTGTATTCAATGTTGTATTAAGCGTGTAGTTGTACAGTTGTGGAAATGTGGTTTTGAGTTGCGTCCACGTCAAGTTTGAATATGGGCATTCTTGGAAAAGATGTACGGATTCTTATTTGAGTAACATAGGCAACACCTGTTTGGAATTTGGATATCTTTTTTGGCGAAGTTGTCAATTATATTGATCTTGTTTCGTAAGCATAATCATCCAAAAATTTGTACTCGCGTTGGTGTCTTGATTTTTCAAATATGCCTTAGATCTACTCGTATGTAGGCTCTTTGATTACAGAATTTGTATGAGCTCTTTACTGTGAAGTTTGTTGATGTTTCCCATTTTCATTATTTAACAGAATCTGAGCTTTCATTGAGGTGAAAAATCACATATTTGAGTTATATTTGTTAAAACGAAACTAATGATTTTGATTTACTGTCATACGTGTTTCTCTATTCTTTTCCTATCCTACTGAAAACCTAAAATTTTCCTTATCATGCATCTAAACAAGCCCGCTTTTCAGAGTTTACTCCACTACATTTTCATGCATCCATCCGTGCATTTGAATTAGCAATTAAAAGGACGACCACAATTTCTACTGGTGCCAATAAAGTCTGAAGGTATTTTACCTTTTTTTTTTTTTTTTTGAAAATTGGCTTTCTGAAATTGTTTTTGTTTCATCCTAATTTGCTAAGCTAGTCAATAGCATGTGAAACAACTCCCTCATGACAATAATAGCAAATAATTACAACAATAAAAATGTCAGCAGACAATAATCATAGCTTGAAACATTGTGCGCTCTACAAGTAATGATAGTGGTTTCATGTCGCTGTTACTTGAAAATGCACATTATTGTCAAAATTTAGGTAATAATCGATCATATATAACGCTTTGGAATTTTTGAAGTTCGAATCATATCTAATTTTCATGTGTCAATTAAAGAGAAAAAGACAAAAATATTGATTTCGAATCCTCAGAATTCATTAGTGATTTAGAATTTCTTGAATTCGAAAACAATATTTATCCAAACTCAAAAATATTTTATTTTTGCAAATTCTTTCTACTAAAAAATTATTATGAAAAATAATTCATGATAAATTCTTTTTATTATAAGATTATTTCAAAAATAACTCAATACATGGCAATATAAATTAAGTTAACAGTGATAAAAATCTGGCTAGCTATTTAAACTACTAAAGTATGTGAAGATGACAATGAGAAAGGCCTATCGTCGAAAAGAAAAGAAAAAAAAGAGACAATGAGAAAGTCCAAATCCCGCCAATCACGCTAAGCACTTTGTAAGTGAATTAGGCAAACTATCATGGATCGTAGACAAAGGTCAAAGAGCACGTAAAATAAAGTATTATAGACATTGGAAAGACTAGGTCAATTTTTTCAGTTACTTTATAAAATCGAGTAACTAACTTCTTAATTAAGCCTTTAACTGATATTTGAATTTTACATGATTTATATACGTGGAACCCAAATGTCAGAGAGAAAAGTAGTGAATGATTTAGTAGGTGTAGTTTCACTTTTTTTGTAAGGTTATTTATTCCAGCAACAACTCTATATACATATCAAATGATCAAAAAACCTTCTATACATAATACTTCTTACCCACCAATTGACTGACTGTTGCATTAACTCTCATTGGCATTTGAGTCCCATATGAATTATATATTTCTGGAATCCAAATGTTAATGAAAGTGTTAAGAAATGAGTTAGTGAATTATTTAGTAAGTGTACACTCATTTGAACAGATTATGTACCAGATCTTCAAAATTTGTGCAATATGGTAGAAAGAAATAAAAGTTGCACGACCAAAAAAAAACATTATATAGCCTTTATGTAATTATTCAAATCTTGAAGAAGATAACATTGTTTGAACACTTATTTAATTCCCAAAACTACAATATCATATCCAAATATTAGTGCTAAGTCAGGTCAGCATAACCAGCACATACCATCACTGTATTAGCACGAAGTAAATTTTGCCAGGACAGTAGGTAGAACTGTTAGGTATGTTGACATGTGCCTACGGGAGTTTCTAAGCAAAAAAAGTTAGGTGTGTTGACATGTCTACATAAACTTCATACTATCATTCCGTGGAATATAGTGAAATATATTTGGATAAATGACCCATTCTAAACAAATTAAAAGCTTATTTGACGATGAAAGACAATAAAAAGATGTTTGTTTTCCCTTGTCGCACGCATTCATCCCTCCAAAAAAATAAAAATAAAATAAAAAGATGTTTGAGAATATAATAAACTTTAGCAAAGCTTTCATAAACGAAAAAGGTTACGGTATCATTCATCACCCCTAATTTTTGTGTAACTAATAATTACCATCTACTTACGACTTTGCAATGTGAGAGTGATTAGATCACATGCAGCGTGCCCAAAATTCCATCAATGGCCACAACCCCACATCCCCACAATCCACGCATCCTCACTTGGTCTCTTTCTTACCCTAAATTTGAGCACTTTATCCTTATCTTTTCTAATTTGTACAATTCACATTAGATTGGTTTTATTCGAAACAATACTTTTCCCCCTAATGTTGCTGGCGCTAATTAATAGAAAACAAAAAATATTTTATTCCAAAAACATAACGAATATCTCCCATGAATCCAGTCCAGTAAATGTTAAAGAACTATTCTTACGAGTAAGAACAATCCAACGTTAGTTTTACATATTAGAACAAAAAGAGTTAGTTACATAGAAAAAAGTACTCCATGACTTTCATATAAAAGTCTTTTTTGTCTCTTACATACAAAATCAAAGATCTATAAATACACACACTAGCTTTGTGGCATTACTCACTCATCTACTTCCCAAATGGATTCCTCTCTGAAGCAAATCTCCCTTTGTCTCCTTGGCCTTTTAGCCCTCTCCTCTCTTTTCACAACCACTAACGGTTCCGGCCGATTTTTCTTCAGTAAAATATTACGTTCAGAGCCGCCTAGCATTCCAACAAATCTTCCACCGAAGAGCCAGAGCGGACGCGGCTATGGCCTTTACGGGCGTCCTGAACAATTTGAATTTGATCCCACCACAACCACCACCACTGCTAGAAATGAGCAAAATATCCCATCGAACCTCCCAGATGAGAAACCGAAACCGATGAATGAAAATTATGCGAATCAGTACAACAAGGAGCAGCTAGAAAGCACGAATAACAGCCCTAATGAGTTCTCAAATGAATTTACCGAAGGAAGATATGAGCCAAATAATAATAATTATGATCAGAAGAGGAGAGACTGGCAGTATCAACACAAGTACGGCATGAGCGATACAAGATTCATGGATAATGGAAAGTACTATTATAATGTGAATTCGAAGAGGTATGGTTATCCGTTCGAGTCAAATACTGTGAGAACTAACTCAGAGGAGTATGGATTGAATGGAGGTGGAGGAAGGAAAGGTAGAGATGGCAATGCAGCTTATGGATATGCAAATGAGAATGAGTATAACCACAATGGCATGAATGAGTATATTCCATGAAAATGTTATGTGTCCAATGTCTATTTTATTGTTGTGTGATGATAAGAACTTGTAACCAGTGGCTCTTTGCATAATAAAGCTAATTAAATAGTACTTAATATAGTTGGGCTCATGGCACTTCAGTACTTTTAGTCTTTAAATTGACTAAACAAATTTCTTCTCTGTGCATTATAAGAGAAATTCGAAGTTAAATTTCGTATGCGTGCCTTACAAGATGAAATTTCTCACAAGCAATAATATTCAACCCATTGCCAAAATAAAAATTAGTTAATATACACACACATTATTTTTCCATATTCACCATCTAATATACTATTTTACATATTAATACATCATCATGGATTACACAAAAATGTAAATAAACAAGGCCAATTTCAACCATACAACAAAAGAAGTATATTATTGATGTATTACACAAAAATGTAAATAAACAAGGCCAATTTCAACCATACAACAGAAGTATATTATTGATACCCAAACATTCATTGACCCTAATAAACAAAGGCCCAAAACTAGCAGAAGGGTTTTTCAACTCAAAACCTCAATCTTTCCTTACTTCACCCTTCGGAAAACCATGGCTACCCGCGCCGCCGCCAGATCCCTATTCCGGTCATCTTCTTCCCTCCGTTCATCTTTCCTCCGCTCCTCCTCCTCCGCCCGTTCCGTTCCCTCCCGCCTTCCCACCGCCCGAGCGTCTCGCTTCTTAAGGTTCGCATTAAGATTCAAAACTATAAGTTTGATTTGTGTTGGTTTGATTTGAGATGAATTTGATTTGGGGTTTGATAAGGTCGCCTGTGGAGATGAGTTCGTTCTGTGTGGAGTCTCTAATGCCGATGCACAGCGCGACGGCTTCGGCTGTGATGAACTCTCTCTTGGTCGCTTCCAGAAGAAATGGATGGCTTTCTGAAGGTGACGATTTTTCTGTATTATTACATTTTTGTTTGTTTGAATTGAGATTTGAGAAGCTTGGTCTTTTCTGCTGGTTTTATTGCTTGATTTCATGTTTTAGCAATTTGGGTCTACTTTTAATGAATAAATCAGTTAATGTTCATATTATCTTAATAAGATGTTTCTTTTGACTTAGTTTTTTCTTTTGCATTTTTCTTCGTTTTGAAATGAATGACTTTTGAGTTTTTCACCTTTCAAAATTAATATTTTTACATTATATATACATATGTATTATTTGAAGAAGATAAAAGAGGATTTTCCTAGTTTTATTTTTTTTTCTTTTTGTTTTCTTGTAGGACAAGATGAAACTAGATGAAGTACAAGGCCCTCAAAAGGTGATTAACCACAAAAATAATATTTTTAAGTATAATTAGTATTATTATAACTATTATCAAATTGTTCAAGTTAAATCATGTGAATTTTCCCAATCTCTATCACAAGAACCATTTTTGCAAATATTTTTATTATTAGTTGCAGTTTCCTAAAAAATTGTACTTGAGAAATATTTTATTTTGCTTTTAAGTTATAAATCAACATTTTAGGGCTTTTACTTAGATTACTATGCTTTGCTGGCTGTTTTTTTTCTTGTTTTTGTTTGTGTGTGTTTTCATTCTATTTGCTCTGTTCGTTTTTATCTCTTGGTTCTCTTCTTTTTTATTTCAACTTTCAATTAAATCATAATAGAGACTTTGCATAACCTTGCATATTGACGTTCTTAATTTACTTTAAAGATAATTAAAAATGAATTTTTGGAAAGTTATTTACTGATTCTTTTGTATTTCAACCCAGCTGGCAAAGATGATGTGTGATGAATTTGTTGATGGATTTCTACAAGAATAGTTTTCTGAATGAAATATAAATCACAGGTTTGATAAAAAAAAATATATATATCATTATTTTATCAATTATTTTTACATAAATTGCTTTCTCAAATGTTTTATGCGAGAATTTTTGCCAGCTTATTCATTTGTAGTTGAAACTTTTTGTTTGTCTTTTGTTTTCAAATCTTTAAATTTAAACACCTTTTTTTTTTTTTTTTTTTGAAAAAAATGTCTTTTTCTTATTTTTACAAACATTTAGATTTGAATCTACTTGTGCATGTATTTAATTAGTTGGCTCGATTTCTATGCTTGAAATACCTTTTCCTTGATTGAATTTGCAAATTAATGTGAAATAAAACCATTATTAAGTGTGAAAAAATTGAGCCATGTTGGTATTGCGTATTATATAGTTTCAGTTTAAAAAATACATCTGATTAAAGACTCACACTTACGTAAGTAGGTAAAAATATCTTTATTAATTCAATTTTCTTTTTATTTGCTTAGACCTGTGATTAATCGTCATGAAGAGCGCTTGGTTTGGAGAGAGAAATTCATCTTCATTTTTTTTGCATTTACATTTTTGCCTAGTGATATTGTAGAATGCTTAATAAGTAATAAGAGGGTCTGTACTAATTACCATATATATTGTTTTAATATATATCAATATTGTACTTGTAGATGGATGAGATGTATTTTTCTTGGATGGTGGTATTAGCTGCTTTTACTTCTGCTTTAGTAATGAGGTAATTTGGATTGGTTTTTTATGTTATTGAAGTATAAATCTCTATGAGAATTTTGAGAATACTTCCTTTTCTTCCTTCGAGATAGTAAGGTTATGTTTTACAAAATTAGTATTGACTTCCATTAAGCTGAAATTTGTTCTGGCTGTAACTTCTTGAAATTAATTCTTTTTTCGAATATCGATTGCTATAAAATTACTTTCGATGAGAAATCGTAATATTGTATCTCGAATATATTATGGGTTTTTTGTTTTTGGTCATGATCCATCAGTCAGCACATCTTCATGAAAACTGTATACTACTGTGCATCCCATTGATTGTATGTTTGTATAAAAATGCTTTTGTAATGAATGATGTTTGTTTGTCTCATATCAATTCCGTTGATATGTCACAGGGAATTCATTTTTTATCGTACAAAAGCATGAGCTGCATGATATAAGTTTGATCTTTCAAAATGGTGTTACTTCATAAAGGCACTTTACAACAAAATTACTCCAATTTATGAGATTACCCCTTTTGCTACAAAAGTATTTGTTAATGAGAAACTAGAGAAAATCAAAGAAATTTTGTTCTTTCGTTGCATTTCCTAGCTCTTTTCCCTTATCATAGGATGCATCTAACACTTCTAACATAATTTTAGGATTGGAAAATAAGTAGGCAGTGTTTTTCCAATTATCATCTACTTTTTAAACAAAATTCCAAAAAGTGGACACTATATATTTGCGAAAGTCCAAAATGTTTCAAATTTTGCTTAAGAAATGATCAAGGTAATGCCAATATTGGACACTTACATAACATATTGGCGAAAAATAATACAAAGAAAGAAAAATTGAAATATATATATTTGTTATTGACTCGAAAACATGGAACTTGAAGCCGAGGAAAGAAAGAAAAAAGAACATAGAAGATTTATAGTCCATTTGGTGATAAATCAAATTTGAAAATCCATTTACCTCCAGTATTCTATATTCATAATCAAAATACTTCGTCTTTTGGCTCACCTTCTTTGGGCACACTTCAAATCTTTTTGGCTCGCCTTGCTTGGAATCTTTTTTATTTATTCATTGTTTACGAAAGCATTCAATTGTTTTTTTGGTATTGACTTTCTTGAAAGCTTGGAAAAGTTAAGGACTCGTTTGGTATCGTTATCGTTTTCTGTTTTCTGTTTTTTTTCTCCAAAAAAAAAAAAACGTATTTGGCTAAGTGGCTCTGTTTCAATTTTTTTTGTCCAAACGGCAAAAAATAAACAGGATTTTGAAAACGAGAAAAAATTGTTTTTTCTTTTCTGTTTTTCGTTGTCAAACCTATAAATATCCAAAACCATACATAATTAATATGATAGCACTAAAAAAATAATACTGACCTTGAAACATATACTGCGCTAAAATAGGTATGTTGGCGCTACAAATAGTATATTCACATTAAAAAATGAATTTTGACTCTAAAACTTTATATCATACTAATAAAAGTAAGTTGACACTAAAAAAAATATTTTACTAATATATTATCATTTTCAGTGTCAATGAACTGTTTATAACGTTGATTTATAATTTTCAATATTAATATCTTATTTTTGGTAATCATTTTTAGTGTTAATATAATATTTTCGATCCTGATATATTGATATGAAGTTTTCAGTGTCAATCTACCGTTTACAATATTAATATATCATTTTTTGTGTTAGTATATCATTTTTAGTGAAAATATATTACTTTTAATGTATCAAAATGTCATTTTTAGTATTAATAAATCACTGCTAATGTCAAAATATTATTTTTAGTATTAAAAAAAGGTCAATATATCATTTTAATATCAATATATTATTTCTAGTGTCAATATACCATTTCGAGTGTTAATATATAGATTTCAAGTATTAATAATTATTTTTCAAGTATCATTATACTTGTTTTCAATACAAACTTACCTTTTTTACTGCAATATAAAATTTCGGGGTTATTACTTAAAATGGTATATTAATGTTGAAAATAATATAATGACAATAAAAATATTATATTGATACTATAAACATCATATTGGCAATTTAAACTTGATATATTAGCACCGAAAATTATATAAATGTACATTTGATAAAATAATAAACATGAAAAATTATTGTCAGTTTTAAAAACAAAAAATAGTTTTTTTGAAAATAAAAACTGAAAAATAGAAAACTGATTTTTGTTTTAAAAAAAAGAAAAAACAAAAAAATAGAAATGATGCCAAACGAGTCCTAATGTGATTTAATTTTGAGACTAATGAGTTATTCAGTAATTCTATGATTAAGTGCAAAATTAGAATGTAAAGCTTCCTCATAAATCAATATATGTCACCATGTTATTTTCACTAATAAGTTTTTCCATTACAAAAAAGCATTTTTTATGTGTGTATATTATTTCATAGGAAATGCATTTGTCATACAAAAACCATGAGCTTCATGATTTATTCAATATAAGTTTATCCTTCAAGTTGCTGATTAGTAATGTAGAAAAAGCACTTCACAAAAAAAGAACTTTATGAGATTGCTACTAGTTCTATCGAAAATATTTGTTAATGAGAAATTAGAGAAAATCTATGAATTTTGGTCTATTAGTCTAGTAACTCTCTTTCTGTCAGAGGAGTTATTGGAGGCGGCAAGTTTTTTGAAAACTGGAGATAAGTTATTTCAATAGAAACGGCCAAATCTTTTAGTTATTTTTTTATCAATGGACTATAAATAGCACAGTGAATGTGGTTTCTTGTTAGTTTGTTGTAATTGGATGGTCCAAATTAAGGTGGTTGTTATTAATCAATGCTTGAGATTGATCTGTACAGTTAGTATGTTATCTCTGTTGATCTATAAATAATTCAGATTATTATAATCAAAGATTTTACCCATAAATTTCGTAATAAATCAAATTGTGACAAATCCTAATACCTCCAACATTTTAAATTCATAGTGCAAATAATTCTGTCTTTTTGGCATACATTCTTTAGGCACAATTGAGGTGTTTTTGCTCGGAACTAATAAAATCACATCACAAATTTGAAGTACTTACTTTCTTAAGCATCATTAGTGTTTTTGGTATTATGTGTTTTTTAATTGAATGAAGAGTTTTTTCTATGACAGTAAAATTTGAATCACAAACAACCTAATTTGTTGTGCGTGCAACTAGGCTATGAGCTATTAGTGTATTAGATGGGTTAGTTTCATATTTAAGATGAACAGTGAAAATTGCAAAGATGTCATATCAGGTGATTATATGTCAAGACTAGTAAGGTATTTAGTAATTCTATGATTAACTGAAAAATTCGAATGCAAGGCTTCCTCAGAAATTAATATATGTCACTATCATTTTGGTCAATACGATTTCCTATTAAAAAAATGCATATATATTTTTTCTGTTTTAATATTTTGGGTGGGACATTTCAAAAAAATATTTTGGGTGGGCCCAAGCAAGTCTATTGCTGTGTTGCGCACCAACGATAACATGATACTACTTCGGTAGAGAACTCCTAGGAAATGCATTTTTGAGATGCAAAAACCATGAACTTCATGACTTTCTCAATATTAGTTGAATCTTCCTGCACTTTACAATAAGAAGTAACTCAACTTACTGAGATTACTACACTTTTACGACTGGAAATATTTGTTAATGAGAAAGTAGACAGAATCAATGAAATTTTGGTATAGGACTGCACTGCACTTCCTAGCCATCTTTCCGCTTCATATGATGAATCCGTACGTAACTCTTGTTGTGAGGGCGTCCAGAATTGCCTTTTTAAAAAGAACGAGCATTTCCAACTACTAAACCAAAACAAAACAAGCCTCTAAAAGTTTACCATCACACATAATTGCACAAATTGACTGATCAAATACCTCAAACGCAGTTGACTCCACAACTAAAATACAATAGAGAAAATAATCCACATTAAAGTATCTCAGAAACCGAAATCCACTTCACTACACAATTGAAACCCAACTGTCCTCTTTCACTGTGAAACTGGCGAATAATTGCACACATTCCACTCAAATCAAGCATCTCACTGCCACATGTATTTCACCACACAATCAAAAATCAAAATCCAAGAACGTCGCTCAGAAAAGTAAAAAAAAAAACATATTAGAAGTATCTCATAAACCAAGATCCAGTCGACTACACAATTTAAATCCAAAAAAATGCCATAACAAATCAAAACAAAACACAACACATCCCCTAACCACCAGTACGACATCCAAACTCCTGAAACCAACCAAAACAAAACATCCAACAGAAAACATAAACGAAATCAACCTTTTAAACTATTATTTTTAGTCTTCACTTTTCGGGGACGCTGACGAGCTCGTACTCGACGAGAGAGAGATTGTTGTCCTCTTTCACAGTGAACGTGGCCGGCTCTGGACTGACTTCGATGCGGCCCCACTTGTCGACGGCCAGCCTCATCGACCCCTTGAACATGTCGATCTTCGCGTTCCTGATTATTACCGTCGATCCCTCCTTCATCAGTTCCACTGCCAGAAAAAGAAGAATTTCTTTAGTTTGTTATTTAGTTAGGTTATTCACAGAAGTCAGGTTTTGAACAACTCTACTGTGAAGAAATATAATTTAGGGTTTAGGATAGTTAGGTTTTGATGCAAGGTTTGTTTATTTGACTTGTTCAGTAATTAGGTGCTAGTGAATCGAAATGGTAATCTTGTTGGAGAAAATTACGAATTCAAAGCTAAAGATGATTGGGCACAATAATCATAAACTATTTATTCTACTTTTGAATGATCAGACAAGAAATATACAAACGAACAAAAAGAATTACTGAACAGTAGGTATATCTCTAACCAAAAACTAAAATATTGTTAACATTTGTAATTTTCTGATCTGAATCAGCACAGTCTTTAAAAAATTCTCTCATTTCGCAAAATCATATACTGCATTTCTGATTGGTTTCATTGAATCAGATGAGAAAATTCAACAAATTGAATCTAATTGAATATTTTTTTTTTTGAGAAAATATCTATAATTTAAATCAATTGTTCAGTTCTTTTCAAACTCTAAAAAGTATAATTACTAAAAAGACAAAATGAACCTCATATTGAAAGCAAGTAATAGACAAAGAAAATAAATCAAGACAGTTACATAACTTAAATAATCTTTCATACTACTATATCTCTCCAAATAAATTAAATCAAGTCAGTTATATAACTTAAATAATCTTCCATACTACTATACTTCTTGCATAAACACCAACACATATTAACAAACAATCAACACTCAAACAGAGACCAAATCAAGAACGAAAGACTCGAAGTCAAAACGCTAACTAACTAAAACTAACTAACCCTGTTCATTCCTCGCCGTGAACATAATACACCCAGTCTCATCCCCGACCAAACACTCGGCGATCTTCGCGGCGCGGGAATTCGGCGCGGCTTTCCCCGCCACCGGCTTGGAGGAGATGACCTTGGCTGTGAGCGTGTGGCCCATGGTGCCGGGCTTGAGGCTCTCCACCTTCACGAACACCGGCTTCCGTTTCACGACCACCGGCGCGCCGCCGACTGAGCCGCCGTCCGAGCCGGTGTTGTTGCTGTTGTTCTGCTGCACCGTCGCCATCGGTTAAGGAATAGGAAAAACCCTAGTTGAGAAAAGGAGGAATAATATAAGAGATGGTGGAGTGGATCGGGTTCGGGTTTGGATGTTTGATCCGATTAGAGGAGGTTTTGTTCTTTTAATGGGCCAGTTCAAATGGGCTGGGCCTTTTCTTTATATTCAATATTCAGGAAAAATAATCTTTTTATTTTTGATGTTTAATTAGGTCATGATTGACAACTCTCTACCGCAATCCCAGCAATGATTTGCACAAAACATTGAGATGTGCATTAAAAGCAACAAGCATTGTTCATGAATATAGTGGCAAAAATGGAAAAATAGAACATTTATGTATTATATAATTGTTTATTTGTTAGTGTCTCAATAATAATAAGAAATACGTCATTTATGTATGTATACATTTGCAAATTTTATTCTAAAAGGCAACTAGTAACACAAAATCTAAAATACCGACAAATATCCATATTAAAGAAAACATACAAAATACACAATTGACCAGTGACTATTATAATGTGTGAAACATAGTGTTATTGTTCTTATTACTGTACTTCTTTTTGGCTTGTTTCATTTCTTCTTCCTAACGCTCATTCTTATTTCTACTTTTAAGAAATATTCAGTAATTGTATATTAACTTTTTTTATTGCTTAATGATATGATTTTTTTGATTTATTAGAATATTAAATGATGGTGTATTAGATAATTTTATACCAACTTAATTGTTTATATTGTAATGATTATTTTTATATATACTCACGTTTTTTTTTTCAAAACTTCATATTATAATCCGGAAACACGCTAGTAAGTTAAATGGATTTGCATTCACATATATATCTGATTTTCTTAATTAATTTGGATTCACATATAGATCTTTTAAACTTAAATTAAATTTTGATTTGAATATTGCCCTTACTTTCTTACCGGAATTCCATTAACAGTCCTACTTATCTCACTGTCCCAACTTAATATATGGTAGCCTATCTCCCACCTGATTAGCTACATCACATGCCCATAACTTGCTCGACAAAATGCCTCATAGCTCAACCACCTGATCCTTCACCTCCCTCATTACCTCTAAAATTAGCCATGTCCATGTCAAAGTGGTCGTTTCTCTTCCCTCGTTATATATATGTTGCTACAAGAAATTCAGATATCATATGTGTATCTATATTATTGGGTCACAACATAATTAATGAAATCAAAAAGCTTTTACAAGAGTTTGTATTTCGTAAATCATATATTTCTCTCTTTACAAGAGTTCTTATTTGTTTGTTTATTTTGCAATTAATAATAAAAATGTTCTATGTTTCATGTTCATCAATTCAATGTCAATGAAATTTAAACAGCAAATATGATCAACCAACTAGCACGGGGATATACGTAACATTTACTTTTGCACAACACAGATGATCTTTATGTTGGTACAATAAAATTGTTCCCTTCTTTTAGTTATTTTTTAGTTTTGAACTAACTTTATTTGTTCACAATCATAATGGCCTTCAATTTTTTTTATTTGCACGTGTACGTAAAATGCACTACCAAAATATTTGAAAGAAAGCAAAAAAGAGAAATTTAGAAAAAGCAAGAGGGAGTTATGCTAACATTTTATTAAATTTTTTTGTTTTATTACGTTCTTAAATTAAACAAAAAAAAAAAAAGAAAAAACACAAATATTTATAGCAAGAAAACACAACTGACAACACAAACATGAACACAATTATAGAAAAAGTTGGATAAATTATTCGATAGGGTGCAAACAAACAAAAAACAACATAGTTGAGATCTTATTAGCAACCAAGCAAAACACGTACAGACAATAATAAGTACTTCAAAAAAAGATCGGTAGAGACAATTCACTTTTTTTTGCAAATATTTCCGTAGGCTGGTACAGACAATTCAACTTGTTAGAAATGGTGTTGTGGATCAGGGCCTCCAGGTACTTCTCTTTTTCCATTAATCTCAGCATCATTTCTCCTCTCATTCCATTTACAATTATGCATACAAGGCACAACCATTTCTCCATTAATGGACTTGTCTATCTTCCCATTTTCTACTAGAACTCTCGCCTCAATTCGCGCAGAGCTTATAATTATAAGAACGAGAAATATACAACGAATCATACTGCTGTTTAAGAGTTAGTCACAATCTTGTTAAGGATCAATGGAGATGTAATGTTGACTTAATTTGTGTGGTGCAAGGGTTAGGTTACCCTTTATATAGGGGTATGTGTGTAGGCCCAAACTAATATTTCGGTTATTAACTGAAATTAGCACTATAATTAAAGAATGGCATTTTGCACATATATGTGTTACGTTGTGCCTTTATTTCTTGTGGGTTAAGCTTTCGGCAGATAGAAATACCCATTTGCCATTGAAGAATTAAAGAAAGAAGAATGGATTCAGGGGGCTGGAGTGGTAAAACTTTTCAAGTATTGGACGTCAATCCACCCGCGCGAATTGTGATTGACTATAGCCGCATTTACGATACAAAAAAAATGAAAATAATGAAATAGTGCTATTTGATTTTACTTTGCGAAAAAGTAAAAATGGTAGTGAAGCTGAATGGTGAGCTTTGTGAAAATCACTCTGTTTCTGATGTTGATTAAGATGACTTATTTTCCCTGATATGCCCACAGTATTCCATAGTTCGTAAATGCGAACGTAAGAAGTTGTTTTATGAGCTGCCTTATATCTAGCCTCATCATAGAAGTTTCCTGTTTGAGTTTGCAAACTACACGAATGCAGGTAATAATTGACATGCAAAAGCGTCTCGACTCCCTTTACAAGAATCAGCTATATCTGATCACTTACTTTTTCTATTATTTTTTGTACATTCAGCTTTCTCTGTTCCATAGAACTATCGAAAAAAAATTCCCTATATGTTTTGGGATTTCAAAATTTTTTAGGCCATGGTGATTCGTCTTAACTTAAAATGTTTTTCTGCGCCAAGAGGAATGCAGCAACTTTTCCGAGAAATAGGGAAGTAATTAAATGGAAAAGTTGGATTAGTATATATTTCGAAAAATATTTTTGGCACGAAGGGTCAAGAGCCAGATTGTACACTCTTATTTTATTCTTAGTTTGAGATGTCTTTCTATTGTCAACAGTCATTGGTGAGTTTTGTAGCCAATGATACCTGGAATACAATTTATGATTATATAACTTTTAAGAGAACTATTAAGACACTCCAAGTCTTTAGCCTTTAATTTGCTTCATGCAATGGTTGGATCCTTAACAAAATGTAATTTTGATATCATTAGAAAATCCAATATGCTACTTAATACATATACTTTTGTGAATCATATAACCAGGGACGAAGCTTGATCGGATAAGTTGGGGGGAGGGGGTCAAAAAAATTCCTCACCTTTAATTAACTTTGTATAAAAATTTGGAGATGCCAAATACATAAAACTGCATGTATTTTAGAAAAAAATCATTATAACAGTAGTAATATATACTACTCTGTCCAAAATCTTAAGGCGATCATGACTCCCTCCAGTCCCTATTAAGATTCATTCCTATATATAAAATTATAAGTTACTTAAAGAGGAGACCATTTTTTATGCATTTCATAAAAAGAAATTTAATTTTTTTCTGACAGCTTCAATATATATAATTTTATCATTATTACTATTATCACCATATATTGATATGATTGCCAATACAAATAAATTGTATTTTCTAGAGATATAAATAATGGCTTAATTTGAAATATCTTCTTCGTAAGTAACTCATCCAGTAAGGCAGCTCAGCACCTAGCCGAGATATTATTTCGACATTTCATCTAAAAATTATAATAAAAATTGGTGGCAATGAGAATCAAATCCATATGGCCATATGGTTTGGGTGAATTCGTGAGTTTTTTTTTTTTTTTTTTTTTTGAAGAAAATTAATTATGTCGAGTTTCAAACCCATAATTTTTGAATTGGTGGATGGATGTCTTACTATTTTATTAGAGTTCATTAGTTTCAACATTGTACCACAAAATTAACTAGACAACTACAGTGGTCTACATAGCAAATCTATGTTGCCATACATTCCTAGCATGATACTTACCAATGAGTTAATATAGCCGTCTAGATATCAGTCTTACATAGCGAATCAAACTATAAACTAGCTTATATGGTTTACATTTTTGGTGTGTGTCACGCTTTTCTTTTGAATTGAAATTTCAAATAATTAGTCACGCTACGTTTTAACTCATTCCTTTGGATTGCCATTGCACTTGGTTTTCTTTTTAAAATCATCGTTTATACATAAAAATAATTCATTAAAATAAATCAAAGTTAGAGGGATTTGTGGTATGAATATGAATGCATTAGCACAGACATTTGTGGTCAATTTGGACATAGAAGACAAAAAACTTTATAGCTTACAAGATACTCTCTTGGTGACCTGAGAATATGGGACTCGACTACTTCTTTCCAACTTCCAAATAGCCTTTTTTTTTTTGTAATTTGTAAATTGTAAAAGTAGCATCACTTTTCTTTAATTTGTAAATACAGCATTTTGTCTTTATGATGTATCACTCGTAAAATTTTAGAGGGATGGTAGTGGGATCGACAGAAAACAAAAAAAACTATTTTTCTTTATAACCGACCCTAAATGAAAATAAACTTCTGATCAGCTCTCAATAGGAAGAAGAAAATTATTCCTATCTATGTTTTCAAATTAAAAAAAGGAAAAATATAACTTGCCCCTCAATTTCCTCACAAAAACGTCATAAATATAATCATTGAATCTATGATGTCATGATTTTTGTATTTATGTCTCCAATAATGTCATGGTATTTGTATTTATACCCACTATAATGTTATTGTTTTTTGTATTTACACATCCTATATATCATATTGACCTATATGACGCTTTTGTGGGAAAGTTGAGGGGCACCATAAATGTCCTTAGAAAAAAAGTACACTGACAAAATTTAAAAAAAACAGAGGGCTACTATGGTGTGCGGAAGTACTCATGGGACTTATCTAGATCCTTTATAGGTGTTCGCCTGTTTGGCAATAAGTGAAATAGAGTGGAAAAATAGAAAATTGTCTGTTTCTTTTACTTCAATGGCATTCGACATAATAAAAGAGTGAAACCCTGAAATAAATAATTAATATAATATTTTTTTATTTGGAAAGAGAAGAGAGGGGGGGAAAAACTTTCTATGTTATTATCTTACAACTTTTTTAGTATGAGTGGTTAGGCGCTCAACCCACCAACCCGAGCCAATTTCTTTGAAATTAGATGGATGATTTATGAGTCCTCCCTATAAAATAAAATAAAAAAACACCTTCTTCATAAAAATTCTAACCATTTATTTCGTACTCTCTCTTTTTATTTGAATACTCTTTCACTCTTGTTTTTCGGAATAAATAAATTTCTTCTATTTTCTTCCACTTTTTCATCCTTATTCTATAAGAAAGTTTTTCTTGGATATAGGTATATTAAATGAGAGTTTTTCTTGAATATAGGAGAATTAAATGAGAACAAATTTCATCAGTATAGGAGAAATAAATAATTCTCTTCCTAACCTCTAACAGTAGTAAGGAGTGAATTGCGTCCACCCTATAGAGATAAAAGAGCCAGTCTATGGTAGAACATTCATGTTTCTAAGTAAAAAGTGAGACTAAGGTCCTTTATCCTGAGCTGGTGATTGAGATGGTTTGTCTCCGTATTAATGTTGCCCTATAGAGATAATTGACAGTATTCACATCTGGTTGGCCCCTCTGTTGACTCGGGTTTCTACGTAAAAAGTGCGACTAAGGTCCTTTACCCCGAGCCTCAGAAGGTGGTCGACTATGGCACTGTTATGTGCAAAAGGAGAATTTGAGTAGGCTTTTATATAGGAGATAGATAGTACCTATTTAGTCTATACATACTTAACAACGATTTGCCGCACCACAAACCCATAATTTGACTCTAGCTGCTGTAAGAACTCAAATAGTGCTCGTAATAATTAATAATATATCAATTTATTATAACAAATGAAAATATATATGCATTATAAAAGGTAGATTTTGTAGGGTATAATATTTATACACGTTTCAGTCGATAATTCGTCCATTCAAGTACCCTATATTTACAAAAGATTAAAAGAAGGAAGCTCCTTTAGCTGGCACGGCAATACTTTGCATGATATGTACCAATGGCCAGTATTTTTTTAATAAGCAATACCAGTAGCTATTTTAATAAACATTAAGCGATTGCCTGATCTTAATAAATAAAAAGTAGTACATTTACATAGGCAAAGCATTACCGCACTTAGTATAGTCGATTTCATTTCTGAGAAAACAAATCACCATTTAGAAAGATATCTGAGATAAATCTCATTCATTTTTCATATATCTTTGCTCATTTTTATCATATCATATCACTCAATTGTGTCAACTATTAGATCAGAGGATGTAGGCAAATCATAACAATTGATTGACTATTAATTTCTTACGTGGTTAATATTTATTTTTAGATTTTTATGTATATTATTTTACAAAAAATTCTTCATTTATAAAATATCACATCATATTATATTAATGATTTGGATAGTTTTATTTCAATTGGGTTCATGTTGGACCAATTTCGTTCAGTTGTTTATCATTTAGATGAAATTCAGTTATTAATATAAATAGAAAATGAAACTTTCACCTATCGAGACACAAATAAGTTTTTTCTTCATAAATAATTGCTAATTCTTAATCAAATAATGTATTTAGCTTATAGTTCATATATGACTTCATTTGAATTTCTCCTAGTTTTGAACAACGTACTAGTGTGGTTCTAGATCGACTTCTTCTCTCGTGATGGATATTTAAGAACTGTCTCCTATTATTAATTTAAATAAGAATAATATCTCCTAGTATTAATTTAAGTAAGAATCATATACGGCAAAAACCAAATCTTGCACATAGGATGTTCAGCCTACTGAATTATCTCCAAAAAAAAAAAAAAATACGGCAAAAAGTGGAATGGCTTTTAACTAAATCAAACAACACTCATGAGAATTAACAATTTTAAATATGAAATAAATTTTAACACTTTCGAAACAAATCCATTTACGATCATGATGGTTTTGCATAATCAACTTGAAACTTGAATAACCAACCAATTAATTTATGGTAAGCCAACAACCATTATAACCATATTTTAACAACCTAGGAATTTTTCCAAATTTTAAAAAAAGATTTTACTTTTTGCGGTAGTACAAGCACTATGAAAATTGCTTTTCAAATTCCAACTGAAAATCCTCGTTGTGGATTCTTTGTAATGTAACACATGACTAAATTTACAAATAGAAAAAACATTTGGTTGATAATAATCTCCAAGCAAATCTTGAAACTCTCTGAAACAGTAGTGATCACCGACTCAGTGTCACAGTACTGATATGTACCAATTACTGTTAGACCACACACTGGACTAGCATTAACCCTAACCCTTTATTTTTCATCTACTTTTAAGTCTCCTCAAAAAGCCACATTATCACTTTTATTTCGACCGTTAACTCAATTTTTTGTTTAAATCTTAACCTTTCATTTTTTTTTTCAAATTTATTGATATTTTATGACAACATGTGTGTAGTTATTAAAACATAATCATATGTTTGGTTGAATTGGTATTTTATGTTCCATTCCCGGTTTAGATAGAACCGTTGTAAATTTGTTTCTGACCATCAGATCTTAATCAAATAGTTTCAATGAATCATAGTTCAAAATAATGTTCAATTATTAATACCAATAGTTAATGAAGAGTTCACTCATTAAAATATAATTTTTTTTCTTTTCTTTTTTAAAAAATTATAATTCTTAATGAAATGTTTTATTTCTCATGTTAAAATCATCAAATATAAATTTCTTGAAATTTTCTCTGTGTTTTGAGTTCCATATTGCTATGGTTCTAATTTATTTATTTTTCTTATTAAAATATGTGAATAAAGACTATATAAAAGAACATGTTCAAAAATTATATGCTCATTAAATTATATCTTATATCTTATTTTATATTTCTCTTTGAGCATTCTCAAAAGACTTATCGTCAATTTTATCTCGGCCGTTAGATCATTTTTTTTTCCAAATATTAGCTTTTCATTTAAATTGTTACCATAATATCACATGGGCAGTTAAATTAATGTTTCGTGTTATATCTCTAATTACGTAAGAACTATCATATCAATTAAAATTGCAGAGTATTAAAAATTATATTATATTACTTAATGTATTACGGGTAATCTCTATCATTTTAATAATCGACAAACTATAAATAAGAAAAATAGTAGTGACATTTTTTCTAGAAAACAAGTCATGTTATATTTTCTTATGTATAGTAAGCATATTTTTCCCATATATATAATATCATATTTCCTTTTTACAAATCATATTACATATAATTATTATTTTTATATTTTTAAAGTTAATCATCTATAATTAAGTCGTATGAGGTTTCAACTAAAATCTATGAAATAAATTATCGTGTATTTTTAATTTTTCTCATCTCCTTCATCGTCCGATTAATACTTGATTTTTTCTAATATAATATGTCAATAGATAACGGCATGAGAAAACTAAAGATATAAAAATGATGATATTTTAATCTTAGAAATCTTAATGCAAACATAAATTAAGATTGTAAATTAATAATCTAAATTATTTTTTAGATTATTTTTTTTGTCTTTTTTTATAAATTTATTATTTATGTTATTTTATTTCTTATATGTAAATTTATTTGTATAGAGTTATCCATCCTTATAAAATTAGATGTGATATAAAAAATATTTTTGAATAAATAATAAATGGATAAAATATTTTATGATGTAATTCAAAGTGATTTTAAACATAACCAACTTACATAATATAATTATTGTATATTATTTATGTATAATAATTATATTATGTACTCAAAATTTATTTCAAACTTTTAGTTAGATTTTTCATAAATGCAATTTATACATAAAAACAATTGAATAACAAATTTAAATATTCGCAGCGAAGCGTGAGTATTATCCTAGTTAAGTCTCATTTTGTGCTCTTTTTAAGATTTTTTTAATTGATGTTTGTCTAGTTTGATTTTATATCTTAATTATCACTTGACTATCGTAAGTGAATAGAAAAACCAAACTACAAATAGAAACAAGATAAGACTAAGGCGAATGGAAGAGAGCCGATTGAATATATACACAATTTCATTGGTAAAACTCTGCAAAAATTGAATATGAAAACAAAATAACCGCATTAACACAATTTATTCAAACTTAATGTACAACTTACAACAAAAATACCAAATTACCAAGTAAGAAACCCATCATGAGGCAACTTATATGGCAAAATTGAATCAATACTACATTTTGAAATTTCAAATTAAAAAAACAACAACATAACAACACATGATATAAGCATACAACTCACACCGCTAAACCTAATTTTTGACATCCTTTAAGAAACATGCGCCAAATTGCAGCACTTGGTTGAAAAGGCATGTTACTAATCACAAAATCAGCCTCTTTTACACACCCATTTTTACATAACAAATCCACCACACATAAATAATGCTCTAAATCCGGCTTAATCCCAAAACTACCCTCCATATTTTCAAACAATTTCATGCCCTTCTGTACTAAACCTCCATGTCTACAAGCTGAAAGTACGGCAAGTAGTGTCACTCTATCAGGCTTAAACCCTAATTCTCTAACTAGGTTAAATTGGTTAAGAGCTTCTTGCGCAAAACCATGGTGACCTAGCGCGGATATTAAAGCAGTATAAGAGATAATATCTCGTACAGTAATTTCATCAAACACTTTTAGACTGTCTTTCAAGCAACCGCATTTGGCATACATATCTAGTAAAATATTTCGTACAAATGTATCCAAATGACCTAATTTGCTCTTGATAAGAAGACCATGAAGAGATTTGCCTAACATAAGGCTGTTAGTTTTGGAACAAATAGTGAGTAAACTAACCACTATATGATTGTCCAAAGCAAACCCTAATTGTTGCATTTGTTTAAAAAGGTCAAAGGCTTGTGTGAAATCTCCATTTCTCACACAAGCAGTTAATAAAATGTTCCATGAATAACTATCTAGGGTTTCTCTCTTCAAAAGAAGCTTCTTTGTCTCTTCAAATCTTCCTGATTTATTATAAACACTAGCTAAAACATTTGTCGTTACATTAGAGATTTGTTGGTCCAAAGCAGATTTGAATAGTACAGATTCGGAAATTATTCCATGAGAAGCATAAGAACTCATAATAGAGGTTGAAACATATATATTTTTCTCATAGCCCATTTTGATAATAATTGAATGAATCAGCTCTAGGTCACATTTTGAAGCATGTTTAAGGCAAGAAGAGAATGATATCTCATTAGGTTTTACATTTGAACAAAACATATCTTTTAAGAGAGATAAAGGTTTAAGACAATTTTGTTTATCACTGAATCCAGAAATTAGGGCATTCCAAGAGATAATATTCTTATTAGGCATTTCATCAAACAGCTTGTATGCATTTGTGAGATCTACACATTTTGCATAGAAGCTTATCAGAGAATTTCCCACATAAATACTCTTGTTAAAATTGTATTTAATGGCCTTTGCATGGATTAATTCTCCATATATGGGTTCATTCAAACTAATGCAAGCATTTATAACACTACTAAATGAGGTTTCAGTAGGTAAATAGCCATCCAATTGCATCATTAAGAAATAACTAAAAGCACGTTCTGATACTTGACTCTTAGAAAAAGAAGTTATCATAATATTCCAAGAGATTAAATCTCGTATAACTAACTCGTTAAATAACCGTTCACCAATTTGAGCTCCAGCACAAACAGAATATGCATTAAGAAGAGAATTCGAAACTTCAACAAAGAAATTCATGGAAAATTTCGTTATAAACCCATGAACTTGCTGTACACATTTTTTCCAATCTGATGAACCACAAGCAGATAAAATGCTAACAAAGGATCCTTCTGATAAGCAAATCCCGCTCATCATAAGCTCTCTAAACAAATACACACAATTTTCAATGAGCCCCAATTGGGCAAAAGAAGAAATCATTGAATTCCAAGTAACCACAGTTTTTACTGGCATTTCGTCAAACAACTTAACAGCATCATCAATTCTACCGTTTCGACTGAAGAAATTCAGCAAAGCTGTACCGGTGTAAGGCTCTGAGTAAAGCGAGCCTGATTTGAGGATGAATGAGTGCAATTGATTGGCGAGATGAGTGGTGAGGGATGGAGAGGAGAGAATGGGCACGAGAGTGAAGGAAGTGAGAGGTAAAGTTGGGGATTTCATGTTTGAGAGAAGAGAAACGGCCTCTTTTACACGGCCATGGTTAATTCTGGAGGTAATGAGAGAGGTGGTTCTTTGGGGCATTTTGTCGAGCAGGTTATGAGCAAGTGAAGTGAAGGGAGAATAATGGCGTTTTGGGCCAGTGAGAGAGAAGGCCGTTTTAGGGAATTTGGAGGCAGTATTGAGAGAGGATTTGTTGGGCTTTCGGGATTTTCTTTTTCTCTGATATCAAAGACTAGCTTGGGAGGGAAGTGTTGGAGTTGAGCCCTTAAAATATAAAAAATTCAATTTTATTCTATTAATTTAAATAATATTAGGATTGTTTGGAAAAAAAAATAATGCAAATTTGTGATCTAATCGATTTTATTTGCTTGAAGATAAAAATAAAATAATGATCATATTTTGATTTATCGAAAAGTATAAAAAACTTTCTATATGATTACCGTTATTATTTCTAATTATTAATGATCACTAAAGAAAGGAAAGAAAAGTTACATAAAGGAGGAATTTGAAGTTTATTCTTCTAAAAACTCAAAAAAATCAAATTTACCCTCTCAAAGTTGAAAATTTACCCCGAGCCAAGCCCTTTTTAACCCTCTGATGAAGTTCTAAGAAACTTGAAAATTAAATCAAAAGTAGCAACACAAATTCAAACACAAACTATTCACTATTGAATAGAAGCTAATCTCAAGCATCCAACCATGCATTTTGCCAAAAGCAATGCCTCATAATCATAATCTAGTTGATTAAATCATTTCGATATACAATAAGAGATCATATATTCAAATCTCAACAAACACAATCATATAACAAAAAAAAAAATGTTGTCAAAACCTTACTAGCTCAAGCTGTAAAATACTCTATTAAATTTGGGAGTAATTCAAGTTGAAATTATGATAGACACATTAAATATTTAGCAAGTATAATAACTCATTGATCATAAGTTGTCTCAAAAACAAATGCATGTCCTCTCTTCAATACATCATTGAAATGAAACTTCCTCGTCTTTATTTGCAGAGCGCTGTAATATGAAGTGCAATAAAAGATGAATTGAAAATAATATAATGTATAAGCTATAATTTTAGAGATTCATAAATAATAATGAATTACAAATATAACAATGACACTCTCATTGTAATGTAGAACATTTGGAGTGAACATTGGTGAGTTGAAAAGTATGATGTATTCACTCGTTACATGAATGTTAAATTATTACAAAAATGCCACAAAACAATTCATAAAAGATACTGAAACATTATTCGTTATAACATATAGCGAGTTGAAAATTTAATGTTTTAACTCGCTGCATTTTAATTTTTTTTTTAAATCTCTCTATTTTCAGCTTTTGAGGTTGGACTGTGGGTACATAATATATATTGCAGTATTATTTTTTTGAGTAAATTTCATCATAGCTAACTCAACTTTTAATTTTGTTCATATTAGTCACTCAACCTCAAAAGTTAAGTGTCTTGAAGGGACAATTGAAAATTAGTGATTAACTTGAACAAAATAAAAAGTTAAGTGACATGTTTCAAAATTTACCTAATTTTTTTTTATAAGATCTCTTACATGTTGTTCCCATACTGAGACAACTGCCAAGTTGGAAAAAAAATCTTCAAAATACTTGCTTTCACGCGACTTCGAACGGAGGATGTGTGGAATAAAAGGCTAAGAACTTATAATCGCTATGCCAACATTGTTTTATGGAAATATTTGTTTAAATAAACTTAAATAACGTTTTTAGGCTGGACATGTGTCAATATCGGAAAGAGACCTATGAACTTTAATGTATATTATTATAATTATAATTGTTATAATATTATAATTATAATTTTGAAGATTTCTTTAGCAAGACTTTTAATTGAACTAATATACAAATTGTATTGTACGTTGTCATTAAATTATTTAGTTAATCAATTGTTTTTTCTCATTTTTCTTGTGGGGCTATAAAATATAAAAAAGAGTGGTGGTATTGAGAAGGTTACGTTCGCTGCATTAAGGGCAAATTAAATATTTAGAAGAAATATCATGTCCTTATTTGATAAAAATACTTATGAAGAGGCACACATTTTATTTGATTTGTAACTTTGTTTTTGTTGATTTGAACTATATATATTTTATGTAATTTATTATATTTCTAATTTTATAGAATAGAGAATTAAGTATTTAGGAAGCATAATACGTGAAATATAAAAAAATGAATGATGATTATAATAAATGAGGGTAAATTGACATTTTATGCGAACATGAAACGGAACGAGGGCCTCTCTAATTTTATTTTATTTTTGAAAGAAAGAGGTCCTCTCTAATTAGGTACAAAGTTTTGACATTCATTTAGTTATGTTTAATGCTAAAATAATTTAAAATAGTACCAAATTGGTATTGAATACTACAACAATATTGTATATAACGAAAGGGCCTGTCTACTTAATTCAATTAAATAAAAAAATAAGATAAAATATTGCCAACTTGTGCCATTACTGAAAAGGATATAATTTAAAAGAAATGTATATTGAAAACGAGAGGCAACTTTTATGTGTACTCATACAAATCTCAAAATATTGGGCATACCCTACAAAACATAAAAAAAAATGTTCTGGATATTCTGCAAGTGGTTAATATTTTCTTTATTTTCCTTAGAAAATATTCTTCCCTCATGGACTTCAAAAAAAATATATATATAGAAAATCATGTATATCCTTATAAAATATAAAAAAAATCCAAGTATTTTCAAACTACACTTTCTTCATCATCTTTTATTTATGCATAAATAAATGAGAAAAAGAGGCAATTTATAAAAAAGTTGAAAAATTAGATGAGAGTGATAATGATGATTTTATTATATTTTGTAGGGTATTCATAATATTTCATATTTTGGAGGGTACGTGTGAGATTTGGAGGTTTTGTGGGGACAGTTTTTTTGTAGGGGCAGAGCTCAATCTATAGAATTTGATATATTACATATAATTACTTTACTATATTTATGACAAATGTGTGCTTTACATAAATCGTGTAAGAGGATTTATACATAAATCATATGCAAGAGGATTCCGATTGATATAAAAGAACCTCAATCGTGTAAGAATGGTGTCAATGGAATCAAATAAACTGTGATTCTTAAATTCAAATTCTAATGGCATGAAGTTGAAAAGAATTGTAACAATGGTATAACTTGATGTCATATGTGACGTAGTTTCGAAGATAATAAAATATGCACAACGGTGCATATATATTTTTAGACTGAAACCCATTATCAGTGAGTGTGAGTTGAGCATGCACATCAATATATAAACACTGGTTTACAGCTAAAAATAATCTACAAACAGAGAAAAAGGTTTTTAGGGTGAACAATTCAATGTCTACTTATCTTTCTTTTTGAGCTGTCTGCTCACACTTAACAAAGAAGATATCAAACTTTCATTGCAAAGATGAAATTTTATCATCATCATACCATTCATCCAATAATGGCGCCATCCCACTTAAGCTCAATAATCCAAGCCTTGCTCCTCTCCTCCATTTGTTTATCTTTAATAGCAAACCATGCCGATTCGCTTTCTTTCAGTTTCAACTTCTCAGATCCCAAATACAAGAATTCTTTGAATGATTATAACATTAGTACTGATGGAGATGCTTCATACAATATTGACAACCTCAGTCTCACAAAGGACTCCCAGAGGGGCATAAATTCTAGTGTCGGCAGAGCTACCTACAAGTACCCAATGCTTTTGTGGGACAACAAGACCGGAGAGGTAACCAATTTTACCACAAATTTCTCTTTTATGATACAAAACACTACCGACTATAATTTTGGTGATGGACTAGCATTCTTTCTTTCCCCTTACCCAAAATTGCCCTCAAATTCCGGCGGTGGATCTCTTGGACTTTTCAAAGATTCTCTTGCCTTGAATGCATCAGCCAATCAGCTAGTTGCAGTGGAGTTTGATACCTTCTTCAATAGTGGGTGGGATCCAAACTCCACCGATTGGACTGGTTCCCATTCCCATATCGGCATTGATGTAAATCAAATCAAATCAACTGAATATATGATCATTTCCAATTCCGAATTTGTTGGTAAGAGAATGTCCGCATGGATCAGTTACAATAGTGCGACGACAATTTTGAGTGTCTACCTGTCTCATGATAATGACCCAAAAATCAACTTTAGTCTTAACGCTAGAGTCGACTTAAAAAACTCTCTACCCGAGAAGGTGTCTGTTGGCTTTTCTGCTACAACTGGCTTATCAATTGAGCTGCACCAAATTAATTTTTGGTCCTTTAACTCGCTCTAGAGGAAGACTTAGTGATTCCTACTTCCCTTGTGAAGTCTCGCAAGAAGGCAGTTAGTATTAGTATCATAGGTGCTCTAATTGTGTCTGCACTTATCTTGTTAATATTCGTGGGATTGTTGGTATGTTATTTACGTAAAAAGGCTTTATCCAAAAAGAACAACGAAATAGAGACGTGTTACGATGATTTAATAGAGTCTGAGTTTGATAAAGGGAGAGGGCCCAAAAAGTTTTCTTATGATGAATTGGCGACTGCAACAGAGGGCTTTGTAGAGGATAAGAAGCTCGGAGAAGGCGGCTTCGGATCCGTCTTTCGAGGGGTTTTAAGAGATGGAGGAATTCAAGTTGCCATAAAGAAGGTTGCTAAGGGGTCAAAACAAGGTAAAGAAGAATATATCTCAGAGGTAAAAATTATAAGCCGATTAAGGCATCGAAACTTGGTCCAACTCATAGGCTGGTGCCATGAGCAGGGTGATTTCTTGCTAGTGTATGAGTTGATGGAAAATGGAAGTCTTGACAAGATACTCCATAACCCAGAAAGAGTTTTAACATGGTCAATGAGGCACAAGATAGCACTAGGCCTCGGATCTGCTCTTTCATACCTCCATACAGAGTGGGAACAATGTGTCGTGCATCGAGACATAAAGCCAAGCAACATTATGCTGGATTCTCTTTTCAATGCAAAGTTGGGAGATTTTGGTCTAGCAAAGCTCATTGATCACGAGTCTGAATCACAACCAACTATTCCGGCTGGCACCATGGGATATATGGCACCGGAATGTGTGATGACTGGCAAGGCAAGCATCGAGTCTGATGTATACAGCTTTGGAATTGTTTTATTGGAGATTACTTGTGGAAGAAGTCCCATTGTCTTTCATGAGGATGAAAACAAGGTTAGGCTAGTTGAGTGGGTATGGGATTTATATGGGCGGAACTCCATTTTGGAAGCAGTGGATAAAAGACTAGATGGTGAGATCAAACAGCGAGAACTAGAGTGCTTGATGATTGTTGGTTTATGGTGCGCGCATCCAATATATACCTTACGACCGTCCATTAAACAAGCCATGCGTGCTCTTAACTTTGAAGCACCTTTCCCCACACTTCCTCCAAAAATGCCTGTGCCTATATATGTGGCTCCTGTGTATAGTGACATGTATTCCTATACTTCATCTATTTCAACTTCTGCTTATCGTACCAGTAATTCTTGTTCGTCAAACTACGGTGAAACCGCTTGTGTATCCAACAATCGTGGCACTTCTAGTTCTGCAAACTCGGGTTTGCTACTCAAGCAACCCAATAAACTGTAGTGCTCAACAAGGAGCCCAAGGTTTCAATTTCCAACGCAATATGTGATTTGGTATTTTATCGTTGGATCGACATGTTTTATTGTGTTTATTGTTACTGCTTTGATTTTAATTGATGGATTGTTTTTATATTTCAATGTGATGGTTTGCATATGTTTTCTTATTTTCTAATCTGTAAATAAATATGAAAGATCAATGATATGCTACATCATGCTAATGTCTGAATTTACAAGAAACTAACAATAGATCACTCTGAGAGCTAACAAGCAAGTCTCACTCCTGATAACACCTCTCTTCTAACCTCTCTTATAGTTTCACAGAATTTTCCAACAATATAAACTATAAAATAATCCTCACTTGAGGAGTTCAAAAAAAATTCCGACAGACCCAAATGGGCAAAAGAAGAAATCAGTGCACTTCAACTTACCACAGTTTTAACTGGCATTTCGTCAAACAACTTAACAACATCATTGATTTTACCTTTTCGACTGAAGAAATTCAGCAAAGTCTGTACCAGTGTACGGGTCTGAATGGATTGAACCCGATTTGAGGATGAATGGGTGTAATTGATTGGCGAGATGAGTGATGAGGGATGGAGAGGAGAGAATGGGCACGAGGGTGAAGGAAGTACGAGGTAAAGCGGGGGATTTCATGCTTGAGAGAAGAGCAACGGCCTCTTTTACACGGCCATGGATGATTTTGGAGGCAATGAGGGAAGTGAAGGAGGCCGTGGTTTTGTGGGGCATTTTGTCGAGCAGGTTATGAGCATGTAAAGGGAGAGTAATGGCCAGGCCAGTGAGGCTAGGAAAATGGCGTTTAAAACGAGATTTGGGCCAACGAGAGAAACGGCCTTGGTTTGGGAGTGATAATTATTTTGGTCAAGAAAAGAAATATATGAATGTCTATGAGTAAAGAAACTCAATTCAGTCTATATGGGCTTTTTAGAAAATTTAAATAGTACTGAGTTTCTTACCAATATTTAGAGAAGTTAGGTGTTTTTGTTAAAAAAAATTATATCGGAATGCATTTTTACTTCTTTAAGTGTATTTAAAAAAATTAAGTTTAATATACATTATCATATATAAATATATTTTTTCCACAAAAAAAAATTAATATCAAATTGGCAAACATCAGTTTTCTCTTAATCAAGCACTACTGGATCTGGTCAATTTTGAGATTTGAATTATGAAATTCAAGTGGCATAATATGTCTATGTAATTACAGAAGTGGCATAACACAAGTTTGTGTAATTAATTAGTTTTGTGCAATTAATTATGCCCAGGCATCTGTGATGATAGTAACAAACAACTAACAACTAATTTGTAAAAGAATCTTCCCTTCCATTCAAATCCTATAAATAAATTATCAGCAGTGAAAATGAAGCGAAAATAGAAAAAAAAATAAAAAGAATGTTTTGAACTTCTGCTGTCGAAAACAAATATTCCCTCAGTTTCAAGCTTATTTTTTAGTTCGAATGCACTGGATATGCAATGCTATTTTTATTATCTCATTTTTCAAAATTAACTTTTTTACAAAATTAAAACAATAATGTTGTCATTTAAGAAACAACTCCAAGGCAATACGGAAACAATATTTTTTTAAAGGAGACAATTTCCTTTAGAGATTTAAGTACCCACGGCCAGATATATGGGATGTCTTTAACATTTCTAAAAAAACAAGATCTGGATGCCTTCCTTGAAGAAATTATAAATATAAACAGTATGGCATTCATTTAATTTTTTTTATGCAGAAATAGTTTAAGGTACTACCAAATTGGCGTAAAATACTACCCCAACCATGTTACTATAACTAGGTACAACCCTCGGTCCGCTTCGGGACGCATTTTTTTACTAAGAATACAATTAAACTTGAACATAACTTGTACACAATCATAAAAAACATTTCATTATTTCAGTATTTGTTAATATATATTACATTGTTAGGAAAGAAAATTAATACATATTGAATTTTCAATAGAGGCAGTTAACAGAATATGGGCCTACTTGTCTCAAAAAAAAAATGGAAATACAGGCATAATATAAAAAAACACTTAACAAAAATAGGCCAACATGCATAGTATAAAAAACACAACAATATATGAGGCACTGAATATAAAATTGGGAAAATAGATGTTAAATATGGGCCATTGGATACGAAGAAGAAATAGATGATGCAATGAAGATAATGTTAAAAATACTATTGGAGGGGTTAAATTTAGCATTTTCTTTCTTCTCTCCCTCTCCTTCTGCCGTAATTTTCCATTTTCTCCATTGATTTCCAATTTCATCCCCATCTGCTTCCTACTTGAGTTAATCACGCATATTAATTCCCAATATATTATTGAAAACCCTAAAACACAATTGAGGCCGACGGCTGATTGTATCTATCAATTTTTTTATTCCAATTTCTTATGTGAAACTTGAGAATCTACTGGCCCTACGGGGTAAAAAGTCGAAAAAAAAAACTTGAGAATCTACTGAGTTGTGATGAGAGGCAGATAATTATGACTAAGCTGCATATTTTCTCAGTCTTGGAACAGAAAGTTAATTTCAGACTCTGACAGAGTGATCCTACGGGCGATGCTTTCTGTCGAAAAAAAAAAGACTCTGTCAGAGTCAAATGCTTCTAGTACGTATTCCTTCTAGAAGTGGTCCCTTGTAAATAATACCAACTCCACAAAAAATATCAACCTCTAAACAAAAACACAATCTAAACCAACCATCCTTCATTGCACGCATCTCAAATCAACAAATCAACGTATTATATTCTCTCCTTTATGCTTCCGTTTTTGTGTAACCGTAGCAAAACAATATGGGTCGGCATCAAATGCTCATTCTCTCTCCATTATTTAATAATTGTATTTAATAATTGTATGACAGAATTTCATTATTTAGTACAATACATAATATCGCAATTTTGAATTAATGGAGATGATTAAAGTCGTTAAGAAAATTTGTTGTATCATTGTATGTATGGAATACAAAATTTATTCAAAGGATTAATAAGAGAAAAGTCCATTTTTTACCTCTCAATAATTCAATTAGTTTTTTTTTGGCCCCTCAACATTTTATTGGTCCATTTTTTATCACTCAACTATTGAATTAGTCTTTTTTTTGTCATTCCATCCGTTAAATGCTTACGTGTCCGTTAACTTGACACATAAGCGATGATTTAACATGTATTTATGATGTGACAATTGTGACACGGTAATTATTTGAAAAAAATAATTTTTTTTAATCCACTCATTTCTTTCTCTCGTATTCTTTCTATATTATATTTTTCTAAAATTGCCCTTTAAGTTTTGATTTGATATGAATTTTTTCATTAATTAATTTTTTTTCAAAAAAATATAATATAGAAAGAATACGCGTGAAAGAAATGAGGAATTAGTTTTTTTTATTTTTTTCAAATAATTAACATGTCACAATTGTCACGTCATAAATACATTGCAAATCATCGCTTATGTGTCAAGTTAACGGACACATAAGCATTTAACATATGGAAAAACCAAAAAGAGACTAATTCAATAGTTCATGGGTAAAAAATGGACCAATAAAAAGTTGAGGGGCCCAAAATGAACTAATTGAATAGTTAAAAGACCAATTATGAACTTTTCTCAATTAATAAAGGAGGTGATAGGTGGCCCCACCATCTTCTCTCATTAAAAAATACCTTGTCCTCTACAATTCTTTCAAATTGTAAATTTACAATCCTCAAAATTAACATTCATACTATTCAAATCACGAAAAAAAAGATTCAACTAAAAATATTTTTGTAAATAATTTTTTGATTTAATAAAAATTGATGCTGAACTTATGAGTCTGCTCCAAATATTCAAAAAAAAAAAACTAAAAATGATGCTCACTAGTAAATAAAATAACAAAGATGTCACCAACTCTTAATATGAGTAAACGAGCTAATGTTATATATTGTAATAAACTTGAGATTTAAGAATTTTTATTGAAATGAAAATTGTAAAACTGAAATAAAACCATCAATCATTATATTGTAATTTGTCCATTAAGTAACATATGCCTGTAGAGATGACCAGCTACATATTATGAGTATACTAAATGCCACAGAAGAACATAACTTGGGACACGTGTAAGATGGAAAAAAGAAATTAGTATCGCTATATTCTTTTAAGAATGACACGAAGGAAATAAAAAAAGGTTGTGCAACATGGTATAAATTGATGTCATTTACAGGTCACAGGATCGTTTTGAAAATAATAAAATATGCACAAAATATCAATGATCAACTGCACATCGATCAATGAACCTAATAATTATACTATTAAAATGTGTATGCATGTTTCAATGATTCATTGCATATGATATATGAATCTTTTAAATAGCACAAAGATTTTGACCAGTTCGGCGGACCATCATTCTCAGTCTTCTCACTCATCTTCTTTTTCCCAAGAATAGTCAGGGCCCTGATATTTCATTGCTTAAATGAGAAAAACTTAAAGCTTCCATTGCAAAGATCAATCTTCATCAACCTCTCACAAAGTTTTCATCCAACAATGGTGGCATCTCAGTTGAGCTCAAGAATCCAAGCCTTAGTCCTCTCCTCCTTCTGTTTCTCTCTATTAGCACACCATGGCAATTCACTTTCTTTCACCTTCAACTTTACAGATGCCAAATACCAGAATTCTTTGAATGATTATAATATCACTATGGATGGAGATGCTTCCTACAACACTGACCACCTCAGTCTCTCAAAGGACTCCGCCTTGGGCATAGGTAGTAGTAGCGGAAGAGCGACCTACACACACCCAATGCTCTTGTGGAACAACAAGACTGGAGAGGTTACCAATTTTACCACAAACTTCTCTTTTCTTATACAAAACACTACCGCCGGTAATTTTGGTGATGGACTAGCATTCTTTCTTTCCTCTTACGCACAATTGCCCCCAAATTCTGAGGGTGGAGATCTTGGCCTTTTCAACTCCTCCAAGCACTTGAATGCATCAGCCAATCAGCTAGTCGCGGTCGAATTTGATACCTTCAACAATGGAGCGTGGGATCCAAACTCCACCGATTTCACTGATTGCCATATCGGCATTGATGTAAACAAAATCAAATCTACTGAATATAAGATTATTCCCAATTCGCTCTTTGTTGGTAAGAGAATGTCTGCATGGATAAATTATAATAGTGCAACGACAAATTTGACTCTTTACCTATCTCATGCTGATGACCCAAGAATCAACTTTAGTCTTAACGCTAGAGTCGACTTAAAAAACTCTCTACCCGAGGAGGTGGTTGTTGGCTTTTCAGCTAGTACCGGCGTATTTATTGAGCTGCACCAAATTAATTCATGGTCGTTCAACTCGACTCTCGAGGAAGATTTAGTGATTTCTACTATCCTTATCAAATCTCATAAGAAGACTCTTAGTATTAGTATCGTAGGTGTAATTGCGTCTGCAGTACTTATCCTGTTAATCTTGGTGGGATTGTTGGTATGTTGTTTACATAAAAAGGCTTTATCCAAAAAGAACAACGAAATAGAGATGCGTTATGATGATTTAAAAGAGTCTGAGTTTGATAAAGGGAGAGGGCCCAGAAAGTTTTCTTATGATGAATTGGTGGCTGCAACAGAGGGCTTTGCAGAGGATAAGAAGCTCGGAGAAGGCGGGTTTGGATCTGTCTTTCGAGGGGTTTTAAGAGATGGAGGAATTCAAGTTGCCATAAAGAAGGTCGCTAAGGGGTCAAAACAAGGTAAAAAAGAATATATCTCTGAGGTAAAAATTATAAGCCGATTAAGGCATCGGAATTTGGTCCAACTCATAGGTCGGTGCCATGAGCAGGGCGATTTCTTGCTAGTGTATGAATTGATGGCAAATGGAAGTCTTGACAGGCCTCTTCATAACTCGGAAAGAGTTTTAACATGGTCTATGCTGCACAAGATGGCACTAGGTGTTGGGTCTGCTCTTTCATACCTCCATACAGAGTGGGAACAATGCGTTGTGCATCGAGACATAAAGCCAAGCAACATTATGTTAGATTCTCTTTTCAATGCCAAGTTGGGAGATTTTGGCCTTGCAAGGCTCATTGATCATGAGTCTGAATCACAACCAACTATTCCAGCCGGCACCATGGGATATATGGCACCAGAATGTGTCATGACTGGCACGGCAAGTAGCGAGTCTGATGTAAATAGCTTTGGAATTGTTTTATTAGAGATAACATGCGGAAGAAGTCTCATTGTCCTTCATGAGGATCAACACAAGGTTAGGCTAATTGAGTAGGTTTGGGATATGTATGGATGTGGCTCAATTTTGGAAGCAATGGATAAAAGACTAAAATTAAATGATGAGGCCGAAGAGCGAGAAGTAGAGTGTTTGATGGTTGTTGGTTTATGGTTTATGGTGCGCTCATCCAATATATACTTTACGCCCGTCCATTAAGCAAGCTATGCGTGCTCTTAACTTCGAAGAACCTTTGCCGACTTTGCCTCTAAAAATGCCTGTGCCTATATATGCATCTCCTGCATACAGTAGCATGTCTCCCTATACTTCATCTACTGTATTTGGGACTTCTATTGCCGGTACTTCTAGTTCGTCAAAAACCACTTCTACGTCCAACAATGGTACTACTTCTAGTTCATCGGACTCGAGTTGGCTGCTCAAGCAATCCGGTACAATGTAGCTTACATGTTTTATTGTGTTTATTATTATCATTTGATTTAGATGTAACGGATATTGTTTGTTTCTTTTCAATTTTGAATTGTTGTTCTTTTCCTAAAGTGACCATTGTTTTGTACTATTGAACTTATTTTATCTAATCTAATCATTGGGTGAGTGATTTTATGAACCCTCCTCAATTCATTAAAAAAAAATTCAAATTGTTGGGTTGCATGTTTTTTATTGTTTTAGTTTGTAAATAATGATGAATGATAAACTACCATTATGCTGGTGTCTGAATTCCTTCGATTATGATGAAATGAGCAAATTTTCGATGTTAAGTTCTTTTTATATAGTACAACATTTTCTAGTTTCTAGTTTCTAGTTTCCTTCTGATTTGTTTGTGTTGGGAAAATAGGGGGTGAAACACGAGCAAAATTCTCTCACGGGATTTTTGTCGAACACCTTGTGTGCGCTCTTTATGCTAATACCACCGATCAAATTAAAATCACAAACCTCACCCAATCAACACAACAACAAAGAAACAAACTCAATGCAACTAGAGAGACAAGATTTTAAGGAAAAATCTTTGTATTATCGGTATCGTACCGTTCCACTATTACAAATAAAGAAAACCTTTCTTCTAAAGTTTATACACAAACTCTAGACTAAATAAAAGCATTCATCATCTAGTAGATGAATTACAAGCATGTGAAATGAGTTACCAACTAAAGAAAAAGATTGTTCAAAGAAGAAGATGAAGAGGCTTCTACCGTACCGGTTTCAACGAACCGATGATATGGGTTCACTCTAATAAGACCGGAGATGTACGTTCCGATCACTTGACTCTCCTCCCTACCACACTCTCCTTCCTTCTCTCTCTATTCTTTTTGGCCGAACCTAGCTTTTGGGGTCCTCTTTTTTTTTTTCAAAAAAAACACACGCACATAACAGGGAGAAGAGGGAAGAGCCCCTGGCTTTTTTTTTCTAAGTGCAAAAAGCACATTTACAAAAACAGCCCCTCTAATATTTTATTATTACAAAATACTAATTAAAGGCCCAAATTATATAATAAATTATAAAGCCCAATTTGAGGAGGGAGCCCAACAAACTCCCCCTCCCGACTCATGCGCGAGAGTCCATCATACCCGCTTTCTTTCTACACGTAAGAAGCTTAGTAGCGGGCAATACTTTCGTCATCATATCGGACCCATTCTCGTCCGTATGGATTTTCATCAAACACAATATCTTGTGTTCCAATACATCGCGTATCCAATGATACCTTATGTCGATGTGTTTCGACCTTGAGTGAAATGTCGGATTCTTGCTAAGATGTATCGCGCTTTGACTATCACAATACAAAACAAAATTTTCTTGTTTATGGCCTAACTCTCGTAGGAACTTTTTCATCCACAAGAGTTCTTTACACGCTTCCGTGATAGCAATATATTCGGCCTCGGTAGTTGACAATGCAACGCACTTTTGCAATCTAGATTGCCACGACACGGCACCGCCCGCAAAATTCATCAAATAACCGGATGTGGATTTTCTAGAATCAACATCTCCGGCCCAATCCGAATCCGTATACCCTTGTATTACGGGTTCGTCACTTCCAAAAGAAATACACATTTTTGAACTACCTCGGAGATATCGTAAAATCCACTTCACCGCCGTCCAATGTTCTTTTCCGGGATTAGAGAGAAATCGGCTTACTACGCCAACCGCATGAGCAATATCCGGCCTAGTGCAAACCATGGCGTACATTAATGAACCAACCACGGATGCATAAGGCACATTTTGCATCTCTTCTTTTTCTTTCTCACTTGTAGGGCATTGTTTTGCACTCAACTTGAAATGACCCGCAAGTGGAGAAGTTACCGGCTTGCATTTGCTCATGTTAAATTTTTTCTAAAATCTTCTCTATATATCTTTCTTGTGACAAAGATAATTTTCGATTTTCTCGATCTCGCATAATTCGCATGCCAAGAATTTGCTTTGCGGGGCCCAAATCCTTCATTGCAAAAGTGCTCTTAAGCTCCTCTTTTAACTCCTCAATTTTCGTAACATCACCACCGACAATCAACATGTCGTCGACATAGAGCAAGAGGATAATAAAATTACCATCCGAAAATTTCTTCACAAATACGCAATTATCGGATGCGGTTTTACCAAAACCGTGATCCGACATAAAAGTCTCAAACTTTTTGTACCATCTCCTTGGCGCTTGTTTCAAGCCGTATAGGCTCTTTTTCAACTTGCAAACGAGCTTTTCTTTACCTTCTACTTCAAAGCCCTCGGGTTGCTCCATATAAAGCTCCTCATTAATATCGCCATGAAGAAAAGCGGTTTTCACATCGAATTGCTCGACCTCTAGATTCATGCTAGCCGCAAGACCGAGCACAACTCGAATTGAGGACATTTTAACCACGGAGAGAATATCTCATCAAAATCAATCCCCTTCTTTTGCCCAAATCCTTTCACAACCAATCGCGCCTTGTACCTTGGTTGTAAGTTACTATCCTCATTTTTAATCCGAAAAACCCATTTATTTTTAAGCGCCTTTTTGCCTTTCGGCAATTCCACTAAATCAAACGTGTGATTCTCATGCAAAGAACTCATCTCATCATTCATCGCATTTAACCACTCATCTTTATGTTCATGCGACATAACCTCCTCATAACATTCCGGTTCGTCGCCATCGGTAAGCATCACATACTCGTTGGAGGGGTATCTAGCGGATGGCCGGTGTTCGCGAGTCGATCGTCGCACCGGCGTGGTTTCTTGTGGTACTTGTAGCGGTTGCTCGGTCTCATTTTCCGAACCGCTACTCATTGGCATAGGCTCGTTTCGAAATTAGACCCTTGATCTTCACCATCTCCCCCATGATCGGTATCTACCGATGGGGTTGGAGTTGGAATAAAATCAATCGCACTCTCGGAATTACTCGATTTCGGTTTCTTGCCCATATTAATATTCTCAATGGTCTCATCTTCGAAAAATACTACATCTCGGCTACGCACCACCTTTCTCGCAATCGGATCCCATAACCGATATCCAAACTCGCCATTTCCATAGCCTAAGAAAATACATTCCTTGGCTTTACTATCAAGCTTCGATCTTTCATCTCTCGGGATATGCACAAATGCCCGACAACCGAATACTCTCAAATAATCATACGACACGTCTTTCCCCGTCCAAACTTTATCGGGTACATTACCATCAAGCGAGTAAGCGGGAGAAAGGTTGATTAACCGAACCGCGGTATTCATCGCCTCGCCCCAAAAGGATTTCGGAAGCTTAGCATGAGAGAGCATGCTCCGAACCCTCTCACAAATCGTTCGGTTCATTCTTTCCGCGACCCCGTTTTGTTGCGGAGTTTTTGGAACCGTCTTTTCAAGCTTGATCCCGTGTTCATTGCAATACACGTCGAACGGTCCTCGGTATTCTCCACCGTTATCGGACCGAACACACTTCAACTTCAAACCGGTTTCTCTTTCAACACCGATATGAAATTGCTTGAACACGTCTAACACTTGATCTTTCGATTTTAGCGCAAAGCCCACACCTTTTAGAGCAATCATCAATGAACGTGACAAAATACAACGCACCACCTAGCGTCCTGTCACTCATTGAACAAACATCAGTGTGTACGAGATCTAAAATATTCGACTTCTTGGAAGAAGAAGAATTTTTAAAGCTCACTCTATGCAATTTACCGGCTAAGCAATGCGTACAAGTTTTTGAAAGTTTGCCATCATTCGGAAGAATGTTCTTTCTAGCAAGAGTTTGAAGACCCTTCTCGCTCATGTGCCCTAACCGCAAATGCCATAATTCGGTTGATGCGGTTTCAACCGCATTCACCTCCACACAATACATGGCCCGAGTGGTATATAAGGTGTTCGATTTCGCACCTCGTGCGACAACTAGAGAACCTTTAGTGAGTTTCCACTTTCCTTCACCGAAATGGTTATGATAACCTTCATCATCAAGAGCGCCGGCGGATATTAAGTGGAGCCGAATTTCCGGCACATGCCTCACATTTTTTAGCAATAATTTACCGCCAACTTCGGTCTCCAAAATCACGTCTCCCATGCCAATAATTTTGCACACCCCTTCATTTCCCATTCTTACACAACCAAAATCACCTTTGGTGTAAGAACTAAAGAATTCACGTCTCGACGTGACATGAAATGAAGCGCCCGAGTCTACTACCCATGTAGAATCTCCGGACGTAAGATTGACGAAACCGTCGTCGCATACTATTATAACATCGCCATCCGATTCAACCGTCGCCGCACTATTTTCTTCACCATTATTCTCTCTTGAATGCTCTCTTTTACCCTTTTTCCACTCTTTTTTCCAAGAATAACATTCCTTCTTTATATGACCTAACTTGCCGCAATGGTAACATTTAATCCCTTTACGGGATTTTGACCTCCCCTTGGATTTTTCAAGGTTCCCCGAACCATACGAATTTCTCGTTTTACTTCTTCCTTGCCTCTCGACCAAATGTGCATCGGACCCCGAATAGAAACCTTTTTCCCTTCGTCGAAGCTTCTTCATTAAGCATGCTATCTTTTACCATGCTTAATTTTACCACCCCATCGGGTGCCGAGTTGCCGAGCGATACGACAAGAGTATCCCAATCGTCCGAGAAAGAGCTCAACAATAATAGCGCTTGAACCTCGTCATCCAAAACCATTTTTCTAGTAGATAATTGGTTTACGCAATCTTGGAACTTGCTCAAGTGTTCCGACACCGAGGTTCCGCCCGTATATTTTAGATGCACGACTTTCCGCATTAAGAACGCCTTATTTTGAGCCGTTTTTCTCTCAAATAGGCTTTCTAATTTTTCCATAACTCATGTGCATTGGTTTCCAACGATACGTGATGAAACACGCTATCATCAATCCATTGTCTTACTAAAGCAACCGTTCTCCGGTTGGATTTAGTCCAAACACTATCGGCCGTACCTTCGGGTTTCTTTGTGTCTCCCTCTATTGGGTCATATGCATCTTTACAAAATAATAGATCCTCCATTCGAGGTTTCCATATCGAATAGTTTGTGGAATTCAATTTGATCATGGTACCACTACTACTATCTCCCTCCATTTGCTCAAGACAAGCTTAGACACCGACAACCGTCGCTCCGATACCGCTTGTTGGGAAAATAGGGGGTGAAACACGAGCAAAATTCTCTCACGGGATTTTTGTCGAACACCTTGTGTGCGCTCTTTATGCTAATACCACCGATCAAATTAAAATCACAAACCTCACCCAATCAACACAACAACAAAGAAACAAACTCAATGCAACTAGAGAGACAAGATTTTAAGGAAAAATCTTTGTATTATCGGTATCGTACCGTTCCACTATTACAAATAAAGAAAACCTTTCTTCTAAAGTTTATACACAAACTCTAGACTAAATAAAAGCATTCATCATCTAGTAGATGAATTACAAGCATGTGAAATGAGTTACCAACTAAAGAAAAAGATTGTTCAAAGAAGAAGATGAAGAGGCTTCTACCGTACCGGTTTCAACGAACCGATGATATGGGTTCACTCTAATAAGACCGGAGATGTACGTTCCGATCACTTGACTCTCCTCCCTACCACACTCTCCTTCCTTCTCTCTCTATTCTTTTTGGCCGAACCTAGCTTTTGGGGTCCTCTTTTTTTTTCAAAAAAAACACACGCACATAACAGGGAGAAGAGGGAAGAGCCCCTGGCTTTTTTTTTCTAAGTGCAAAAAGCACATTTACAAAACAGCCCCTCTAATATTTTATTATTACAAAATACTAATTAAAGGCCCAAATTATATAATAAATTATAAAGCCCAATTTGAGGAGGGAGCCCAACAGTTTGCCATACTAGAAGAATGCCCGCTTTGCTAATCACATGGAAAGTCACTTATAACTAGTGTGAAATCCGCTTGACGCTGCCAATATCATATATTAATAGAACTTTATCTAGTTAATTCATCTAAGGTTAAAAATATATAGAATTTATCCTTCTAAACCACAGTTATCATTGATAAACAAACTCAATTATCAAAATTACACATCAAAATTCAAATACTATACTGAGCTGAGAGAGATTATGGTGATACTTGATGTATAAATTTTTGTAACAATTTGGTCCAAAAAAGAAATATTGTATTTTGGTACTTTCAATATACATTCTTTTTTTCTTTACATATATTAATTTATCTTTATTAGAAAAAATACATTCTCGGAGCGGAGCGAGAATGACACCTAGTTGATATAATTTCAAGTCCAAATTTAATTAATTTTCTAGTCAATTTCATTAATTTTGAAAAGTAACACCTGAAGCTTTATTGCACAACTGAATTTAAATTTAGGCATAAATGCTTTCAAATTGAATTTACTGGTTGTTCATAGTTCATACTCGTATTTCTCAAGTCGATGAATGTCATCGTGAAAATCTCTGGAAATGGTCTATGGGCTCCGGAATCTGAATTGTTGTATTGAAATCGGATGGTCAGAAAAATGATGGTGGCAGGGCCTCACGAGAGCATGTGTTTTTGATATAAATATTATATTATTATTTTTGTGTTTAAATTTTGTCTCTAATATATACTGTCTTACAATGAATACTGATTTTAAAATTGAAACATGAATTTTTGACAAGTTTATGGGCCTCCGAATTAGTAGGGCCACATCAGATATGAAAGTTTAAATAGAGCTCTTTCAACTGTCTCTTCTTGACAGATGAATCTGGCCCATCATATTATTCTACATGTTGCTCCATGAATATTACTCAAATCGCTTGTCCAATCAGGCCCAAAGAACAAAGGTACATGGTGACCAAGAGATACTTAATTCGCACTCTTTCCTTCTTTCACTAAAAATAAAAAATTTACTACTAGTCACCTGAGCTAACAAAAGATGGAAAACTTCATGTTTTACTAGCAGGGTCGACGAAGTCATTTTATTCACAAATTAATAAATCATGAACGTTATAATCCAACATAATCACAAAAAAGACTGTCGATGGTCATTTTCTTTCGTCAACCAAGACTGCGATAATACATAATAAAAGAATTATTGGCACCACAATTTATGTAGCAAACACGCATTAATTTTATTTGATCTAGTATATGTTGAGAATTTAATTACTCCTCATCCAAAAAGTATCTGGGCCTTGGGCCAAATTAATCAAGTTTTGTTATTAGACAAAAGTTGGAGGGGCTTTTTGCAAAAGTGCATATAAATGCACTCTTGACACAGGTATTTCGGAGGGAGAGGATTTTGGGAGCCATTTTTGGTTCGGCCAAAAATGAAGAAAAAGAAAAAGAAATGGACGGAGAGGGAGAGAGAGAGAGAGAGAGAATGGGAAGAGACCGGTTTCGGTCCTTGTAAGCTCTCTTGTATCGCCGGTTGGTACGAACCGGTACAGTGGAACTTCTCTCTAGTTGCTCTAACTTGGTAGTCTTTTTCTTTGTTCTTTTTGGAATCCTCCACGCGTGTGATCCACCGCAAGGTGATGGTTAACCTAGAATTTGATTGGAAACTCTAGAAGAGGTTTTTAGTCTTTGTATTGATTTGTAACCGGTTCGTATCGAAGTTAATTAATACAAAGAAGTTTTCCTTAATTCGTGTGTCTTTTATGTTTGTTGTTTATTCCTTTGCAATATCGTGTGAATCGGGTTGAGTTTGTGGTGTTTATTTGAGTATTTGAGTTAACCATAAAAGCCGCACACAAGTCGTTCGACAAAATCCTCGTGTGAGGATTTTGTTCGTGTTTCACCCCTATTTTCCCAACAACAAACATCCTCATTTTTCCCAACAGTATATTAGTGTAGCCAATTTTTTCCCCTCTTATGTGGAAGAAAGAAGAGGGCGAAAATGATAAAGTTATATATTTTATTTTGACCTTAAAATTTGCAATTATTTTGTAAACTAACATCAAATGAAAAAAACTCCTGCTACATTTCAATAAAAAAAAGGAATGTATTAAAAAAATAACAAATTAAAGGGTCAGTAGCAGTTTTATAAATACTGATAACTTTTGATTTGTTGGCCATGGAACATGGTTCCTACCTGTTGAGAGATGACAAGCAAGTCTCACTCCTCATAACACCTCTCTTATAGTTTCACAGAATTTTCCGACAGTATAAAATAATCCTCACTTGAGGAGTTCAAAAAAAATTCCGACAGAACCAAATGGACAAAAGAAGAAATCAGTGAATTTCAACTTACCACAGTTTTAACTGGCATTTCGTCAAACAACTTAACAACATCATTGATTTTACCTTTTCGACTGAAGAAATTCAGCAAAGCTGTACCAGTGTACGGGTCTGAATGGATTGAACCCGAGTTGAGGATGAATGGGTGTAATTGATTGGTGAGATGAGTGGTGAGGGATGGAGAGGAGAGAATGGGCACGAGAGAGAAGGACGTGAGAGGTAAATTTGAGGATTTCATGCCTGAGTTGAGAGAAGAGAAACGGCCTCTTTTACACGGCCATGGATGATTTTGGAGGTAACGAGGGAAGTGAAGGAGACTGTGGTTTTGTGGAGCATTTTGTCGAGCAGGTTATGAGCATGTGAAGGGAGAGTAATGGTAGTTTGGGCCAGTGAGAGAAGGAAATGGAGTTTAAAATGAGATTTGGGCCAACGAGAGAAGCGGCTTTGGTTTGGGCGTGATAGTTATTTTGGTCCAAAAAAAGAAATATATGAGCTATGTTGCACGGACATGGACACGGATGTCGTGTCCGACATGACACGGACACGGTGACACGACAATTTTAGAAAAATCACCGGACACCACACGTTATATATACATATTATTTTATTATTATTTTAATATTAATTAATTATATATCTAAAAATATAAAATAATAAATATGATAATGAAAAGATTCAAGAGGATAACAATAAGAAAGATTATTTTTTCCTATAGAAATGCACGAAGAAAAGAAAAAAAAAGATATCGTCTCTACTACTTGGTTCTCACAAGTTAGGGATGTTAAAAAAAATATATAAAAAACATTGTTAGTAAAATAAAAAGAATATATTTTTAGAAAAAAATGAGAAAATATATATACTTATATAAAAAATATTGATTTAAATTGGAATTTTATATACTGGATTGTGTCTGAAAAATGTCCAGTTGTGTCTGAAAAGTGTCTAGTTGTGTCCGAACCGTGTCCTAGCCGTGTCCTGCCGTGTCCAAAAATTAATTAATATTAAAATATTCGGACACACCACGTGGCGTGCCCGACACGTGTCCGAGCCGTGTCCGTGTCATGTCCATGTCCGACACGTGTACGGCCGGTTTTTTGAAGTGACTGACACATCAGTTTTCTCTTAATCAAGCACACTATTGGTGGGTAGTCGTTTTTTGTGTATAATGGATGCTGATAGCAACAAGTAATTTGAATTATGAAATTCAAGTGGCATAATATGTCTTTACAGAAGTGGCATAACACAAGTTTGTGTAATTAATTAGTTTTGTGCAATTAATTATGCCCAGGCATCTGTGATGATAGTAACAAACAACTAACAACTAATTTGTAAACGAATCTTCCCTTCCATTCAAATCCTATAAATAAATTATCAGCAGTGAAAATGAAGCGAAAATAGAAAAAAATAAAAAGAATTTTTTGAACTTCTGCTGTCGAAAACAAATATTCCCTCAGTTTCAAGCTTATTTTTTAGTTCGAATGCACTGGATATGCAATGCTATTTTTATTATCTCATTTTTCAAAATTATTTTTTTTACAAAATTAAAACAATAATGTTGTCATTTAAGAAACAACTCCAAGGCAATACGGAAACGATATTTTTTTAAAGGAGACAATTTTTCTTTAGAAATTTAAGTACCCACGGGCAGATATATGGATGTCTTTAACATTTCTAAAAAAATAAGATATGGATGCCTTAAGATTTTCCTTGAAGAAATTATAAATATAAACAGTATGGCATTCATTTAAATTTTTTTTTTATGCAGAAATAGTACTACCAAATTGGCCTAAAATACTACCCTACCATGTTACTATAATGGCATGAAGGTAATTAAAAAAGATTGTGCAACATGGTATAAATTGATGTCATTTACAGGTCACATAATCGTTGTGAAAATAATAAAATATGCACAAAATATCTCAATAATTAACTGCACATCGATCAGTGGACCTAATAATTATACTATTAAAATGTGTATGCCTGTTTCAACGATTCATTGCATATGATATATGAATCTTTTAAACAGCACAAAGACTTTGACCAGTTCGGTGAACCATCATTCTCAGTCTTCTCACTTATCTTCTTTTTCCCAAGAACAGTCAGGTCACTAATATTTCATTGCTTAAATGAGAAAAACTTAAAACTTCCATTGCAAAGATCAATCTTCATCAACCTCTCACAAAGTTTTCATCCAACAATGGTGGCATCTCAGTTGATCTCAAGAATCCAAGCCTTAATCCTCTCCTCCTTTTGTTTCTCTCTAATAGCACACCATGGCAATTCACTTTCTTTCACCTTCAACTTTAGAGATACCAAATACCAGAATTCTTTGAATAATTATAATATCACTACGGATGGAGATGCTTCCTATAATAATAATCACCTTAGTCTCACAACAGACTCCGCCTTGGGCATAGGGGTTAGTTCCGGAAGAGCGACTTACACGTATCCGATGCTCTTATGGGACAACAAGACCGGAGAGGTAACCAATTTTACTACAAACTTCTCTTTCATCATACAAAACACCACCGCATCCAATTTTGGTGATGGGCTAGCATTCATTCTTTCCCCTTATCCACAATTGCCCTCAAATTCTCTCGGTGGATATCTTGGCCTTTACAACTCATCGGTTGCCTTGAATGCATCGGCCAATCATCTCGTGGCGGTGGAGTTTGATACCTTCTTGAATAGTGGGTGGGATCCAAACTCCACTGATTCGTCTGCTTGTCATATCGGTATTGATGTAAACCAGATCAAATCAACTGAATATATGCTCATTTCCAAGTCCAAATTTGTTGGTAAGAAAATGTCCGCATGGATCAATTACAATAGTGCATCGACAGTTTTGAGTCTCTACCTATCTCATGATGACGACCCAAAAATCAACTTTACTCTTAACGCTAGAGTCGACTTAAAAAACTCTCTACCTGAGAAGGTGTTTGTTGGCTTTTCTGCCACTACTGGCTCATCAATTGAGCTGCACCAAATTAATTCATGGTCCTTCAACTCGACTCTCACGGAAGATTTAGTGATTTCTACTGTCCCTATCAAGTCTCCTAAGAAGACTCTCAGTATTAGTATCGTAGCTGCTCTAATTGTGTCTGCATTACTTATCTTATTAATCTTGGTGGGATTGTTGGCATGTTGTTTACGTAAAAAGGCTTTACCCAAAAAGAACAACGAAATAGAGATGCGTTACGATGATTTAATAGAGTCTGAGTTTGATAAAGGGAGAGGGCCCAGAAAGTTTTCTTATGATGAACTGGTGGCTGCAACAGAGGGCTTTGCAGAGGATAAGAAGCTTGGAGAAGGCGGATTTGGATCTGTCTTTCGAGGGGTTTTAAGAGATGGAGGAATTCAAGTTGCCATAAAGAAGGTCGCTAAGGGGTCAAAACAAGGTAAAAAAGAATATATCTCTGAGGTAAAAATTATAAGCCGATTAAGGCATCGAAATTTGGTCCAACTCATTGGTTGGTGCCATGAGCAGGGCGATTTCTTGCTAGTGTATGAATTGATGGCAAATGGAAGTCTTGATAGGCTTCTTCATAACCCGGAAAGAGTTTTAACATGGTCTATGAGGCACAAGATAGCACTAGGTGTCGGGTCTGCTCTTTCATACCTCCATACAGAGTGGGAACAATGTGTTGTGCATCGAGACATAAAGCCAAGTAACATTATGTTAGATTCTCTTTTCAATGCCAAGTTGGGCGATTTTGGCCTTGCAAGGCTCATTGATCATGAGTCTGAAGCACAACCAACTATTCCAGCTGGCACCATGGGATATATGGCACCAGAATGTGTCATGACTGGCACGGCAAGTAGCGAGTCTGATGTATATAGCTTTGGAATTGTTTTATTAGAGATAACATGTGGAAGAAGCCCCATTGTCCTTCATGAGGATCAACACAAGGTTAGGCTAATTGAGTGGGCTTGGAATATGTATGGATGTGGCTCAATTTTGGAAGCAATGGATAAAAGACTAAAACTAAATGGTGAGGCCGAAGAGCGAGAAGTAGAGTGTTTGATGGTTGTTGGTTTATGGTGCGTTCATCCAATATATACTTCACGCCCGTCCATTAAGCAAGCTATGCGCGCTCTTAATTTCGAAGAACCTTTGCCGACTTTGCCTCCAAAAATGCCTGTGCCTATATATGCAGCTCCTGCATACAGTAGCATGTCTCCCTATACTTCATCTACTGGATTTGGGACTTCTACTACCGGTACTTCTGGTTCGTCAAAAACCACTTCTACGTCCAACAATGGTACCAGTTCTAGTTCATCGGACTCGAGTTGGCTGCTCAAGCAATCCGGTACAATGTAGCTTACATGTTTTATTGTGTTTATTATTACCATTTGATTTAGAAGTAACGGATATTGTTTGTTTCTTTTCAATTTTGAATTGTTGTTGTTCTTTTCCTAAAGTGACCATTGTTTTGTACTATTGAACTTATTTTATCTAATCTAATCATTGGGTGAGGGGTTTTATGAACCCTCCTCAATTCATTAAAAAAAAAATTCAAATTGTTGTGTTGCATGTTTTTTATTGTTTTAGTTTGTAAATAATGATGAATGATAAACTACCATTATGCTGGTGTCTGAATTCCTTCGATTATGATGAAATGAGCAAATTTTCGATGTTAAGTTTTTTTTATATAGTACAACATTTTCTAGTTTCCTTCTGATTTGTGTGCCATACTTGAAGAATGCCCGCTTTGCTAATCACATGGAAAGTCACTTATAACTAGTGTGAAATCCGCTTGACACTGCCGAGATCATATATTAATCGGACTTTATCTAGTTAATTCATCTAAGGTTAAAAATATATAGATTTAATCCTTCTAAACCTCAGTTATCATTGATAAACAAACTCAATTATCAAAATTACACATCAAAATCCAAATACTATACTGAGCTGAGAGATTATGGTGATACTTGATGTATAAATTTCTGTAATAATTTGGTCCAAAAAAGAAATATTGTATTTTGGTACTTTCAATATACATTCTTTTTTTCTTTAAATATATTAATTTATTTTTATTAGAAAAAATACATCCCCGAAGCGGGGCGAGGGTTAGACCTAGTTGATATAATGCCAAGTCCAAATTTAATTAATTTTCTAGTCAATTTCATTAATTTTGAAAAGTAACAACTGAAGCTTTATTGCACAACTGAATTTTAATTTAGGCATAAATGCTTTCAAATTGATTTACTGGTGGTTCATAGTTCATACTCGTATTTCTCAAGTCGATGAATGTCATCGTGAAATATCTCTGGAAATGGTCTATGGCTCCGGAATCTGAGTTGTTGTATTTCAATCGGATGGTCCGAAAAATGCTGGTGGCAGGGCCTCACGAGAGCATGTGTTTTTGATATAAATATTATATTATTATTTTTGTGTTTAAATTTTGTCTTTAATATATACTCTTACAATGAATATTGATTTTAAAATTGAAACATGAATTTTTGACAAGTTTATGGGCCTCTGAATTAGTAGGGCCACATCAGATATGAAAGTTTAAATAGAGCTCTTTCAACTGTCTCTTCTTGACAGATGAATCTGGCCCATCATATTATTCTACATGTTGCTCCATGAATATTACTCAAATCGCTTGTCCAATCAGGCCCAAAGAACAAAGGTACATGGTGACCAAGAGATACTTAATTCGCACTCTTTCGTTCTTTCACTAAAAATAAAAAATTTACTACTAGTCACCTGAGCTAACAAAAGATAGAAAACTTCATGTTTTACTAGAAGGAGCGGCGAAGTCATTTTATTCACAAATTAATAAATCATGAACGTTATAATCCAACATAATCAAGAAAAAGACTGTCGCTGGTCATTTTCTTTCGTCAACCAAGACTGCGATAATACATAATAAAAGAATTATTGGCACCACAATTTATGTAGCAAACAAGCATTAATTTTATTTGATCTAAGTATATTAGTGTAGCCAATTTTTTCCCCTCTTATGTGGAAGAAAGAAGAGGGCGAAAATGATGAAGTTATATATTTTATTTTGACCTTAAAATTTGCAATTATTTTGTAAATTAACATCAAATGAAAAAAACTCCTGCTACATTTCAATAAAAAAAAGAATGTATTAAAAAAATAACAAATTAAAAGGTCAGTAGCAGTTTTATAAATACTGATAACTTTTGATTTGTTGGCCATGGAACATGGTTCCTACCTGTTGAGAGTTGAGACCCATACCTACTCCGCAACAGGAGAATTACTACATTTACTTTACATACCTCTTTACCTTCTTTGCCTTTTCTTGAAAAGAAAAAAAACAGAAAAATGCCCTTTCGAATTTACTTTTGCAAAATAACAAGCAACGCAAGGCTTGTTTGGAAACAATTATGCAGTGAGTAATTTGAACAAATTGAAGACTCCGGTTATATTTTCTGAAATCTATTCACTAATGTTACTGTTGATACTTGATAGATGGTATTCTTTTGTCTTTTCAAGGAAAGGAAAATAAAAATCTCGTTGCTTGAATGGAGTAAAGACTTTATTTCCCAAAATATGGAGTGCTTTGGGTTAAAGGCTAGAAAGTAAGAACTTTATTTCCAAAAAAATGGATCTATGCATTATTGATAATGGACTTATAACTTGCTTCAAAGCATTGAGCTGAAGATAGGAACAAATTCTAAGTTGCACTAGACAGTGAATGAGACTGCATTGCTTTATGGTTCAAGCAAATGAGAGTCAATTAACTGCCGTCACGCAACAAAACATCTGCAATCATATTATAACCTATTAATTAATAAATAATTACATATAATCCTTCTGTTCTGATTCCTTCAAAAAAAAAAAAATCCTTCTGTTCTGATCTGTTGTGCCTATTTGCTCAAGTTTTTTATATTTCAAGATAATTTCAGAAACCAACAACAAATTACACAGATTGGTGCATGGTGAAAGAGCAGGAGATCAAGTTAGTGTTTCTATCGTTGAATGATGCCTTTGTTGCTTAAAGCTTTATTGAAATCAATTGGCATCATGTTAAGTTATGACATGCCAGCATGAGATTCGGATATAAAGAGTACCAGACCACGAGTGGAATGCCCCACCGTTTTAATTGCTTTTGTTAATACACTCGTGCAAAATTGAAATTCATGTTTGCACCCTCATATATATTTGGGAGCGAGAAATTTATTTTTTAATTTTATAGAAATAACTTATATGTCTTATAATTATTTTCAAAGAAAATTAATTTTATTAAGTTTTGAACTCACAATCTTTAGATTAATTAAGTGATGTCTACTCACTCATATCTAACTTTGTTTTGGAATTCATCATATTCACTAATGAAATGGCTAAATACCTATAATTAAAAAAATATTTAATAATTCAATAATATTATAGAAAGAACTACACAAATTTATTTTCTAGATATGGAATAAATAATAATAGATATAGTAATAATTGTTTTATGTGCTTTGTTATGATTAATGATTTTATTAAATAATAATAGATATAGTAATAATTGTTATATTTGCTTTGTTACGATTAATGATTTTATTAGTCGATTGTCTTGATGATAACATGTTTATCTCTAGATATTTTGAAACTTCTTTAGAATTTAATATTTTTTTAATAAACAAAATATAGCATATTATATGTGTAATAAGAGGTCATATGTTCAAATCCCAACAAATTATAATCTTATGTAACGTATATTTAGCAAAAAAATTTCAATCCATAATGAATTGAATCTTAAATTAATAAATAAATAAAATATAACGTCAAGATAAATTGCTATGATTTGAATAATATGATGTAAAATTGATAAAACAAAACTATACATCAGACAATGGAAATCTCCCTCATTTCAGAATATAGATTTGAGGGGGGTATAAACACAATTTCCTGCTTCCTAACACCTGTGTTAATCCTCAAGTTGTATTGAAAACAAAATTTAAAAACCAAAAGTTTTATAAGAAAGACAACAAAATGATCACCAGTAAGTCCCCCAGTCCCAAATCTTGTCAGTCACACTCACACTCTCTCAGTCTCCCATCCACAATTTCCTCTCTCTGTTTTTCAAATTCTCTTCTCTCCTCTTCCTTACCAATTAATGAATTAAATCCCCCATAACAAAACAGTAAAACCCTCGAAACTCGAACCCCCAAAAAATCCTCTCAAATTTCTCAAACCCCAGAAACCCTCTCAAATTTCTCAAACCGGATGCTGAGATGAACCTCCGCCACCGCACCAACCGTGCTTCCGGCGGCGCCGCTGCCGGCTACGGCGGGGCTCACCACCCGAACCCCGACGTGTACAACATAATCCCAATAAATAACCTTCTCATCGAGCATGCAGCTTTGCACTCGCCGGAGGTGCGGGCGGCGATGGGCGCGCTGGCCACCACCGGCGACCTCCGGCTACCGCAGTTCACCACGTGGCGCGACAGCATGGACCTGCTGGACTGGCTGGGCGCCTTCTTCGGCTTCCAAAATGACAATGTGAGGAACCAACGCGAGCATCTGGTGATGTTGCTGGCCAATTATCAGATGAGACTTCATCCTGCTCCGAGCATCATCGACTCGCTCCACCCGAGTGTGCCGCGCGGCCTCAGGAAGAAACTGCTAAAAAATTACACTTCTTGGTGCGCGTTTCTCGGCCGGAAATCTCATGTGCACCCTTCGGAACGAGACCCACGTCGTGATTTAATCTACTCGGCTTTGTACCTCCTCATTTGGGGTGAATCAGCCAATCTTCGTTTCGTACCGGAATGTTTATGTTATATCTATCACAACATGGCATTTGAACTTAACCACATTTTGGACGGAACTCTAGATCCGAGCCTTCGGCCCGCTACAATGGGAGAAAACGGGTATTTCACAAAAGTCGTTCAGCCGTTATATGATGTGATAAAAAACGAAGTTGGTGCGAGCAGAAACGGAAAGGCTCCCCATTCTGCATGGAGAAATTACGACGATATTAATGAGTATTTTTGGTCGAGACAGGTTTTTAAACGTTTACAATGGCCGTTAAACCTCTCGACAGGGTTTTTCACGCCGCCTAAAACCCCAGGCCGGGTCGGCAAAACGGGATTTGTGGAACAGAGATCCTTCTGGAATGTTTACAGAAGCTTCGACAGATTGTGGGTCATGTTGATACTGTTTTTCCAAGCGGCGCTTATTGTGGCTTGGAGAGGCGATTCTTTGCCTTGGGAGAATTTGAGAAATCAAGATATACAAGTGCGTGTTTTGACCATTTTTATCACTTGGGCTGTTTTGAGATTGCTCCAAGGCATTCTAGACGCAGGTACTGTCAAAACATCTCTCCTAAAATAAAAAAAAAACAATTAAATTTAAATTAACAATAAAATAATATTTAAATGAGCTAATATTTAAATAACACAACAGGTACTCAGTACAGTCTTGTGTCGCGCGAACATCCATGGCTGAGCATCAGAATGGTGCTAAAAATACTCGTCGCATGCGGTTGGACTATAGTCTTCAGCGTATTATATGCGAGAATGTGGGACCAAAGAAACCGAGATAGACGCTGGTCTTACACCGCGAATCAAAGAGTCCTCAACTTTCTAGAAGCTTCCGGAGTTTTCATCATTCCCCAAGTCCTCGCCCTGATCCTCTTCATCGTTCCGTGGGTGAGAAACCTCATAGAGATGACCAACTGGAGGATTTTATATTTGGTGATGTGGTGGTTTAACAGCCGCACGTTCGTCGGAAGAGGGTTGAGAGAGGGCTTGGTGGATAATGTTAAGTACTCAGTTTTTTGGGTCTCGCTTTTGGTGGTGAAATTTACTTTTAGTTATTTTTTGCAAATAAGACCCATGGTGGGCCCCACGAAAGCGATATTGAAGATTGGGAAGGTGGATTATCACTGGCACGAGTTTTTTACGCATACGAATAGGTTTGCGGTGGTTATTTTGTGGGTGCCGGTCGTGCTTATTTACCTCATGGATATTCAGATATGGTATGGTTTTTTATTTTATTTTTGTAGAAGAACTTGTTTTGTGTATTGTGTTGCCTTTTCGTCACGAGCTTAAACTTGGTTTCTAATGATTAACTTACTTTTTGAATTATTTAAATTTTTTTCTGCTGTAAATAATTCAAAAAGTATAACACAACATTAGCCTCCATAATTCATTTAATTAATTAATTCATTTAATTAATTAATTAATTAATTAATTTATTTATTTTTGAACAGGTACGCTATATTTTCGTCGTTGACGGGGGCGCTGGTGGGGCTGTTCTCGCACCTGGGGGAGATCCGGAGCGTGGGGCAGCTGCGTCTGCGGTTCCAGTTCTTCGCGAGCGCCATGCACTTCAACCTCATGCCCGAGGACCGCGTCTTCGAGACCCGCCACTCCATCCGCGCCAAGCTCCGCGACGCCGTCAACCGCCTCAAGCTCCGCTACGGCTTCGGCCGCCCTTACAGGACCATCGAGGCCAACGAGGTCGAGGCCAAGAGGTAGGACAAGCGTAATTGGTGCCAATGTGATTTGAATTTTGAACTCTCAACCTCTTGTATCCCTGCAGGTTTGCGTTGATTTGGAACGAGATTATCTTGATGTTTCGCGAGGAGGACGCGGTGAGCGACAAGGAGGTCGAGTTGCTCGAGCTTCCGCCCGATAGTTGGGGGGTCAGAGTTATTAGATGGCCGTGTTTGCTTCTTTCTAATGAATTATTACTCGCGTTAGGGCAAGCGAAGGAGTTGGAGGCGAGCGATAGGGCTCATTGGAGGCGGATTTGTACCAACGAGTATAGAAGGTGCGCGGTTATCGAGGCGTATGATAGTGTGCGGTATTTGTTGTTGAGGATTGTGAGGGACGGTTCGAGCGAGCACGGGATTTTGGAGCGGTTGTTTTTGGGGTTCGATGAGGCGATGAAGGTGGAGAAGTTTACGGAGGAGTACAAGACGTCGGTTTTGCCGAGTCTTCACGCGGGTTTGATAACCTTGCTTGATTTGATTCTTAGGAAGGAAAAAGATATTAACAAGGTGGTTAATACGTTGCAAACGTTGTACGATATTGTGTTGAGGGATTTTCCGAAGAATAAGAAGAGTATCGAGGAGTTGAAGCAATTAGGGTTGGTGGCTTTTAAGAGGAGCACAACGGGTCTTCTTTTTGAGAACGTGATTGATTTGCCGAAAGAAGATGATGCGATATTTTACCGACAAGTTAGGCGTCTTCACACTATTTTAACCTCGCGAGACTCGATGAATAATATCCCTAAAAACCCGGAAGCGAGAAGGAGAATCGCGTTCTTTAGCAACTCGTTGTTCATGAACATGCCACGAGCCCCAAAAGTCGAGAAAATGAACGCGTTTAGCGTTCTAACCCCTTATTACAACGAAGAGGTGTTATACGCAAAAGAGCAACTGCGATCCGAAAACGAAGACGGAATCTCGATTTTGTTTTATCTTCAAAAGATTTACGAGGACGATTGGGGGAATTTCCTTGAGAGGATGAGGAGAGAAGGGATGGTGAGTGAGGATGAGATTTGGGGCGAGAAATTGAGGGATTTGAGGCTTTGGGCTTCGTATCGAGGCCAAACTTTGGCTAGAACCGTTAGGGGGATGATGTATTATTATAAGGCGCTTAATATGCTCGCGTTTTTGGACTCGGCTTCCGAAATTGATATTAGAGATGGGACTCGAGAGCTCGCTTCTTTGGGATCTTATAGGTATGTTTGTTTGTTTGTGAAGAATAATGTGTTTCTTTCTAGTTTATGTGAAAAATTCAGCCCAAAGAATTTACCAGTATCAATAAGCTGGTAGGCCAACAAAAAATTGGCCCAAATTGCTTAAGAACAATTGTTCTGCTTGTATGCCAATTCTCTAAGTTAACTAAACTGAGTTAAATCAACTTAAATTGAGACTATTTTTGGTCTTAACTTAGGTATGATAATATTATTACGGGTTAACTTGAGACCTAATTGCAAAATTGAGTATGATTGAGGTTTAAGCGCACAATTGAGGGTATGTTAGGACAAATTTGTGTATAAGCTAGAAAAAATTACTAAATTAGGGTAAACTAATATTGCTTTAGTGACTACCAGTACCAGTGTCTATCCTTTTTGGTATTCTGACCTTCTAAAAATTATATCTAATTTGGTCATCTTGTTTAACTATTACTCATCACATATCCAATAATCAATTTCCCTTAACCTGGTCCAACGCAGGTTCGAGACAAACAACGTGTACGGCCTAAACGACCCTGTAAAACCCTCTGCCAAAACCCTAAACCGAGCCACCAGCAGCATCGCGACTCTCTTCAAAGGGCCTGAATACGCAACCGCATTAATGAAATTCACATATGTATTAACTTGCCAAATATACGGGTCCCAAAAGGCCAAAAGAGAGGCTCACGCTGACGATATTTTATACTTGATGAAAAACAACGAGGCTTTGAGAGTCGCTTATGTGGACGAGCAATCTACAGGCCGAGACGAAACGAAGTATTATTCGGTTTTGGTGAAATACGATCACCAGCTGGCGAGAGAGGTTGAGATTTATCGGATCCAATTACCCGGACCCGTTAAGATCGGCGAAGGAAAACCTGAAAATCAAAACCACGCGCTCGTTTTCACACGAGGCGATGCGGTTCAAACGATCGACATGAACCAAGATAATTATTTTGAAGAGGCTTTAAAAATGAGGAATTTATTAGAGGAGTATAATTATAAACACGGTAGTAGGAAACCGACTTTATTAGGGGTACGTGAGCATGTTTTTACAGGCTCGGTTTCTTCTCTCGCTTGGTTCATGTCGGCTCAAGAAATGAGCTTTGTGACTTTAGGTCAAAGGGTTTTGGCGAGCCCTTTGAAAGTGAGAATGCATTACGGCCATCCTGATGTGTTTGATAGAATTTGGTTTTTAACAAGAGGCGGGGTTAGTAAGGCTTCTAGGGTTATAAATATTAGCGAGGATATTTTTGCAGGGTTTAATTGCACTTTACGAGGCGGAAATGTGACTCATCATGAGTATATTCAAGTGGGAAAAGGACGAGATGTGGGCATGAATCAGATCTCGATGTTTGAGGCGAAAGTCTCGAGCGGAAACGGGGAGCAAACCCTAAGTAGGGATATTTACAGATTAGGGCACAGATTGGATTTCTTCAGAATGTTATCTGTGTTTTATACGACAGTAGGGTTTTATTTTAACACGATGGTTGTTGTTTTGACCGTTTATTCCTTTGTGTGGGGCCGGCTTTATTTGTCATTAAGTGGATTAGAAGCCGCGATTCAAGGCACGGCAAATTCCACTAACAATTCCGCTTTGGGAACCGTGCTGGATCAGCAATTCATAATTCAATTGGGGATTTTTACCGCTCTGCCCATGGTTATAGAAAACTCAATCGAGCACGGTTTCTTAACCGCGGTTTGGGATTTCTTAACAATGCAGTTTCAGCTCGCCTCGGTTTTTTACACTTTCTCCATGGGGACCAAAACGCATTATTACGGACGAACGATTCTTCACGGCGGAGCCAAATACAGAGCCACAGGACGCGGATTCGTAGTTGAGCACAAAAAATTCGCCGAAAATTACCGTCTTTACGCGAGAAGCCACTTCATAAAAGCGATCGAATTAGGCGTAATATTAACCGTTTATGCGGCTCACAGCGTTATAGCCAAACACACCTTTGTATACATAGTAATGACTATTTCAAGTTGGTTCTTGGTATTTTCTTGGATCATGGCGCCTTTTGCGTTTAACCCCTCGGGTTTCGACTGGCTCAAAACGGTCTACGATTTTGACGATTTCATGAGCTGGATCTGGTTCAAAGGCGGGATTTTTAGCAAAGCGGAGGAAAGCTGGGAAGTGTGGTGGTTGGAAGAGCAGGATCATTTGAAAACTACAGGATTGTGGGGGAAGCTTCTAGAAGTTATTTTGGATTTACGGTATTTTGTGTTTCAGTATGGGATTGTTTATCAGTTGAAGATCGCTAATGGCAGCACGAGTATCGCGGTTTATTTGTTGTCGTGGATTTGTGTGATTGTCGCGTTTGGGTTTTTTATTCTCATGTCTTATGCAAGTGACAGGTATGCAGCATAAAATTGAATTATTTTTATTTGGTAATGAAGGAATTTTATTTTACCCTAATAATATGACAAAATAGTTAGATAATTGGTTGAAATAGTTGTAAAAGCAGTGAGCTCTAATAATTTGTCATTCTTTTCTGTTTGCTAAATTGGATATATGTCATATAAACTTTCTAGTGCTAATTTTAGTACTACTAATTCCTTTTTATATTAAAAAAATTATATTTTTTTCCAGATATGCAGCTAAAGAGCACATATACTACCGCTCAATCCAATCCCTCGTAATAATTCTAACCGCCCTCATAATAATCCTCCTCTTAAAATTCACAAACTTCCAAATAGTCGACATTCTCACTTCCCTCCTAGCCTTCATCCCGACCGGTTGGGGAATGATTTCCATCTCCCAAGTGATCCGCCCGTTCATTGAAACTACCGTAGTTTGGGATACGGTAGTTCAGCTCGCGCGGATTTACGATGTTATTTTTGGGATTGTTGTTATGGTGCCTGTTGCGGTTCTGTCGTGGCTGCCTGGATTTCAGGAGATGCAGACTAGGATTCTGTTTAATGAGGCGTTCAGCAGGGGACTTCAGATTTCGAGAATTGTTACTGGGAAAAAACCTAATGTCATTTAGAGAGGTATTTTAGGGTTTAGGGTTTATAGTTGTAGGACGTTTACTTTTTTTATTCAAGAAAGCTTTTAGTTTTGTTGTTGGATTGTGATTTGTTTTGTGGTTTTGTGCAGATTGAGATGGTCGGTTGTGTGAGGCTTAGGGAGCTTTGTATCTTCTGTACAGCTAGTTGCTCGTATTATTTATTGGTAGCTTTAGTGTTTTAACTTTGTTGTAGTTTTAGGTTGACTGATTGGTTTTCTTTGTTTCATATCTGTTTTATTTGTATTTTTTTTTTTTGCTGTTTTTTAGGATGTATTTTGTTTGTGTCTCGAGTTTTTGATTTAGTTATTAGTTTTAGCGAACATCTTATTTTATGTTATGTTATTTGAGTTGAATTAAATATGCTTAATAAGGGCCTATAAGAGTGGGCTTTTTTAGGGTGGCCCAAAGAGGGAAGTTTGTATGAGCACCGAGGGCTTTGTGCTCTTTTTCAAGAGAATACTTAATTAGATAATAATACTTAATTAAATAATTAAGGTCTTATTTCGTATACTTATTATCAATTAGATATCTATTAAGATTCTTGTTATGCAATAAAATAATGGGTTTCATTATTTCGCAAAAAAGAAGAGAAACACTTTATTGTTACATGACAGATCTTCATACATATTTAATGAATGATAAATGTATGTTGTTAGTCAAGTCTTTTAGCTACTCTTATTTCAAATGATATATGCTGATCTGAGCCATTTTTAATTTAACTACAAAAAATGTAATGGGACAATATTCGACCATTTTTTGTTGCTGGTCTAATCAAGCTAATCTCTAGCTTAATTTAAATACAGTTATGGTTCAATTAATCTATATTTTCTGCCATAAAAGCCAACAAAATAGACTTCTAGGCCTTGAACAACCCTAGCAACACTTATGTTATCTTTCCTGATCCTAGATCAAAAGCCGGTGCAAGTGCTTAGTTTTTGTTTTTATTTCATGAGGATAAGCAAATATTAATACATTATTCTTCACTTATTAGTAAGGTATACCTAATATACTAGTATTATGTTAGCATTATTACATTTTTTATCATGCTGGCAGACCATTCAGAGTTTGAGCTTTTCTTTTTTAATGTGTTTTCCGACTATGTAAGATACAGCTTTTAACATGCATGACATGAGAACCGAGGGTTCTTTTCTACAGCAGTATATTTAAGTATGAAAAGTGAGCTATCTTTTTACACAAGTTTATTTGAAAACAGTTCTTTTCATAATAAATCAGTAACATTGCATTTATCTCTTTAGCGTATAATAGTTCTATCTTATCTCCACAGTTTAAAAGTTCCATCTTTTTTTGAGAATTACTTGTGAGAGGCTACCTACACTGGAATATTTTATTGAAGTGAAAGTTTCTAAGAATTTTATTATAGCAGCTTATGCTTATCCTGTACCGACTGGTCCAAAGTCAAACCAAACTTGTACATGCAAAAAGAAAAAAAAATGATAAAAAATGCCAACATTATCCATCATTATTTTTTCTCTAGGGCATGCTACTTTCGGGATATTAATACCATTTGATATAGTTTAATATATTTTTCATATGATAATATTCATTTTCGTGTGAAATACAAGATCCGTTATGCATTTGGTTTAATATTTTTATTTAGAGTCCTGCATGAAATAATGCAGGTTACTTAAAAAATAGCTTAAATTATCTAATAGCCCAAGAAGTAGATTATTTTGAACACTTGGGCTCAATTTCTCGACCGTAGATAATAAGGTTGTCTGTTATTTCAAAACATAAGTTTAGCTATTTATTTGAGCATATACCGGCAAGTCAGTGCTGATCAGTAGTATACAATACAGTTAAGAGATTTTTTTTTGAACTTCTCTATCTGGTGACTGGTTTATGGTTTATATGACAAATCTGACCTAACTTGAAAGGTCTGGCGATAAATTAAGCTCATTTGGAAAATAAGCCTTATTTGAAGCCGACATGCTAAATTATGTAAATTTTGTTTGTTGGAATGCAAAGACATTTGTATCCTTACAGTTAGGGTGAATAACAAACATGCAAGAAAATGAACGTTAGTATCAGATATAAGGATCGGATGAATTTCTTCATTGTGCTATGGTTTGAGGAAATTGGCCCATATATGATCACTGACGTACCAAGTCAAAAAATTCCCTTGTATCATAAGAGGTTATTGGTTGGAGTTCAAATTGGTTGGAGTTCTGTTAGGTTTATATAGGCTTTATATAGGCGAGCAATCTTAGTAGTTGAACATTTGCTTGTATTTTTTTCTTCTTTCATTTCGACTTTTCTTTCTTTTTCTTCATGAGCTTTGCCCCTCTCTTATGGGTTTATATATATATATATATATATATATTTTGGGTATTTTATTTAATCAATGAAAATCTCAGTAAGGCATTTTGCCTACTGAAGCTTAAAAAAAAATCATAAGAGGCTTAAAGAGATTTTTCTCTGTAAAATCATCAAGATAGATTTTTGAATTGCCATATGATATTTTGACCCACTAATAGGAAGTAACTACTTTTTTTTTGAAGTTTCTCATATGATTAATTTTATAAAGGAATAAAGAGAAAATATTCAATGTCCATTGATGCATATGAGATTTTGTTTTAGGAAGCTGATACATCAAGACGTACTGTAGAGACTCTGTACTGACAGTATATAAAAACTGAAAACAGTATATATAAACATATAAACTGAAAACAAACGTATATAAAAATTCATTCTATAAAACAGTATATATTAAAAAAAATGAAAACAATATATACAAACATATATACTGAAAATAAACAGTATGTAAAAATTCATTCGGTAAACAATATATATTTAAAAAAAATGAAAACGGTATGTAGCGTATATAGGAACGTGAGAAAAAAGTATATAATTTAAATCCGTCGCTATAGAGTCGCTACAGTACCCCGGCGTAATTTTCAATTTCCCTAGTTTTAATCTCTAGTACCTCAGATTATCAATTAAGATTTTAATCACTAGGCTAATGATAATTTGGAATGAATTTAGCACTATTCACTCCAGCGGTAGACCCTAGCCTAAAGCTCGTAGACTTTGGCTGATGATTTTATTATTTTGCAACCATTGTGATCACTATCTTTAATTCAATCAGTGGTACGTTGAGACAAAGAACGTCTGAATAGATAATGTTTGTAAGCAATTGTCTCAATTCCACTTTTGAAGTGTTCGTCGAAATACACTGTATGCATCTAGCTAGAGGAAAATATAAAGCACAGATCAGCCAGTGATAACACGCCATGTCAGTAAATTAATGATGTGGCATGTTCTTATTCGCGCAAATTATAAACGAACAACACTGACTTTTATATGAGGGATTTATATACACATCCCCCCACCATCCCCCTTAACCCACCATTTACCATTGGTAAATGGGGTCCACTTATTTTGAATATAAGTGGGGTCCGTTTACTAGTGATAAACGGTGAGTTAGGGGGAGATAGTGCACGGGTAACATATATACTTTTTCTTATATGAGGGATCCAGATGGGTTCAACATGATTAAAATTAAAATATGAGGACAAAAGAGGGGGAAAATTAGTTCAGCTTTGTAAGCCAGTTGAACGCCAAAAGTACTAGAAAAAACATAAAATAGAACCTTCTTATGGGCCAATTAACAGGGCCTAGTCCTATATGTCACTTTTGGAGAATGGTAAATCCATAATAAATACAAACAAAAATATATGAAAATAAATATATTATGTGAAACGAAACTTGAATCATATTAATTCTCAAGTCTACCGCATAAAATACTTTTCTTTGTCTAGATCATATATTTTAAAAGAATAAAAAAAACAAAAGAGTTCAAAACTAGAAACTAAATGTCATTGCGCATACAAATGATCTCCTAATAAATCCAATTTAGTTACTCGTCCTTCGATCGAGCATTATGAACACTTCCTTGAAGCTCCATTGCTCAAACGAGAATAAAATTAAAAGAAAGGGAAAGGAAAAAAAAGCTATGTGAAGTGTGACCACAGCATAGCAAAATTGTAAAGCCAACCTTTTGGTATTTTATTTTATTTTATGGAAAGCTCTTACTAAAATTTAATAATGCCAACGGTTTTTGGGCTGGCTTCCATCATCATCTTTCCGTTAACAAAATCGAAAAGGAAGAGAAATGTATATATATTAAATCCAGTCATTAATATATTTCTATATGATAGAGTGATATTATAAGTAGTTGAGGAAAATAAGAAATAGAGAGTAATGCTAGCTTTTAGTACAATAAAGTTCTCATGGTGCTTTTGTACTACACTCTCGTCAGATGAGGAAATTAGTTTTAGTTGAATAATCTTTTATCTCTGTCATTATTATTCTGAACTGTTAGATATCTATGTATGTTCTTATCTTGTTGAGTACAAACATATGGCTTATTTTGTATAGCGTACAATGTTAGCATGAGTGCATGACACAGAAGCATATGAAAAACAAAATTCTTTTAAGCCTCACTGAAAGAAGAAAAAAAAAAAGCCCACAAGACCTTACAGGAATTAGAAACGATCACCTTTGATCGTACAGCAAAACAAAGTATCAATTGACGCTTAATGGAAAAAGTAGTTTTTTCAATGACATAAATTGCTCATACTTAACTAAACACAGTAAAATGCCGATACGATTTGAACCAACAATTGGTCCACATGTAAGCACTCTACCAACAAGGTAACAGATCATTGAGGCTCCGTAATCAACCAGCTCTTGGAAAAAGAAAAGAAAACTTGCATGAGTATCCTATATAGAATATGAAGTGTTTGTTAATGGTGTTGAGGGTCTGGTCCTCCAGGGCTCAATCGCTTTGACGCGTAAGAATTGGCATCAGACATATCTTCTCTCCAGCTCACACGCGAACCTGCCGCAAAGACAGTTGTTTCACCACCTATTTGTTTTTTACCTCCATTATTACTGTTACGGCCGGTCTCTCTCAGTTCCAAAACCCGGCATTCCGAGATCAAAAGAGTAGATAAAACTATCATGAGCCAAAAGCAAGTGCTCACTCTTAGAATTGAAGGCATTTTGGTTCTACGACTAGAAGAAGAAGGAGAGAGAGAGTATGAAAATGGCTTTGATATTCGAAGCTAGAAGGTTGAGTTGTGTGTTTATATGCATTGGTTATTGGGATTTATATGGAGTTCGTTTGGGTTGTTGGTTGAGTGCAAAGTGACATGCAGGACAATTGTTTTTGGGTCGGTTTTTGTTTTTTTAACAGTAAAACCGACATTCAACGACTCTGAAGATTTAATATTTGTGTTGGCTAGCTATGAACTTTTTTTTATTGGAGGTTTTATATAAGTGCTTCAATCCGTTAAGTGATGATATAGCCATTAAGTGTCAACATGATACATACAATAGTATTATCATATGGCGTTTTAAGATGACGTTACACAAAATTGAGGATTTTTTTTTACAAATATATTTATGAAGATTTTTTTTTGGACAATATTTTTTGAAACTTTTATTTGAATAATATTTTTTTTTTTGAAAAAAATTCTAAAAAGAATTTCTTTTGTAAACTATATTTTTGAAAAGTATTTTCTTGGAAAACAATTTCTTTGGAAAAAAATTTATGGAATTTTTTTTTTTGGAAAAATATAAAATTTTTTTGAGAATTATTTTTAAATATATTTTTTGAAAATATATTTTTAAAATTTTTTTAAATATTTTTCTAAATTAGTTTGAAACAAAAATTTCCTATAAATTTTAAAATATACTTATTCTAATATTTTGTGCCACATCATCTTAAAACGCCACGTGATAATATTATTGTATGTGCCATGTTGGCACTTAACGTCTAATCACCACTTAACGGATGGAATGATTTGATTAAACAAAATAGTAGAGGTGAATGACTTGATTTAATTGAAAGATTAAGAACTCAATTAAACATTGAGCAAGAAATGAGAGACTAAAAGTGGACTTTTCTCTTTTTATAATGACATCAGTTTTAATTTCAGGAAGAATTATTAATTGTAGAAAAATCTATATTTTCTTCTCATTCTCATGATCTCATCTTTTCTTTAATAAATAGCAACTCATATATTTTACTGGCATGTAAAGCATTATGGATTGATGAATAATTTTACTTGTATGCCAATGATCCATACACTGACCGGTAGAGTGCATTGCATTGTAGATCAATAGCTTGTGGGTTCAAATGCGCATCTTTAAATACATATTCTTACTATTTTATATTTCACTAATATTATAAACTTTTTAATCCGAGAGGTACTGTCAAACAAAGATAGTTTAAGAAAATCGTTTCAAAGAAAAACACAATTACTCATTATTTCTCCTTATCCTTAGAACTAATGCTGTATATCTTGTAACCTACGGGCATTTTCAAGCAAAAAGAAATGATATATATTGACCATTCTTTCATCATTTAAAATTGGGATAACAGTTATACATGAACGACCTTTATACAGTATTCAGAATTATTAACTATTCTTTAAATAATACAGCGAAGTTAACTTCTCACCTACGATTGACACGTATCCATGTAATTGATTTTCTACGGCCAGATTGATAATCATCAAAATGAAGCGGGTCGGTTTTAAAAGAAAATAATACCCAATATATATTTGGTCACATGATTGAGTATTTCTCTGATTTGTGGTCATATTTTTCTTTTATCAGTATCCTTAAAGTTTAGAATTATTACCTAAATGTCATTATGTTTTGAGCTCATATGAAGCATTAATGGCATTATTGTTATTTTGTTTAACATTTACGATATTTTTTTTGCTGTTCATTCATAACTGTCACTTTAATTCATGGTTGGTGCGTGTCTCACCATTCAATCCTATCCATTCGTACCAAACTGGATATATCAAGATCAAGTTATTTTTCAATGAAAAGGATATCCACTTACGAAACAAATGGAGAAAATAAAGATACAAGATAAAGGAAAATGTCATACAAATATTTGACAAAATAGACAACTTCTTTGAACTTCTAAGAAGTAAGACTCAAAATGAAATGAGATTTTATCTTCTTAGAAAAAAAGAAGTGAGATGTTATCACCGTTTACAAACGGTCTTTACAAAAACACTGCAAACAAAGTGAGAATGAACTAAATTAATTAAATTTTTGAGGTATTAAACCTACATGAAGTTTTAGATTTTCGGTTAATGTACTTAATCATCATTACTGATCATGTGCTTAGATGATTTTCTATCCCTGTCAATAGTAGAATATATTCAAATACAATAATATATTCGGGATAAGTAAAAATTAATTTCACAGTTTCAGTCTTCCATAATTATTTAGTTTATAGTTTATACTAATATAATTGATGTGTGTGTTTTTACACACGTATTTTTAGGCTTAATAATGCAATAATAAAAATAAAAATAATATAAAAGGTTTCAAAATATTATGTATTTGATAAAAAGGGTAAAAATGGAGCTAAAATATAATTGTTGGCTAAAAATACGATTTTAAGCATGTTTTGAATTATAATTATAAAAATAAATTTTGAAAAGAGATGAAATTAAATTCTTTGGAAAATTTAGAAGCCCAAAAGTATAAATAATGAAATTACTCATTTTTATCTTTCTAACGGTATATTACATATTTACATGTTTAATTTAGACTTATAGAACTCTCTAAAACAATTCTACAAAAATCTACACTTAAAAATATATTTTTCTCTGATTTTTCAGATATACTTCACAAAAGGCTAGACGGGTCAGAACTGACCCGCCACACAGACAGAACGCCACAGAAAAATTTATTAGGAACCCAATTCCTGAATTCTTCAGAAAATCGGGTTTTGAAAAACCGGAATCAGAGAAAACCAGAATCAGATACCTCCGTTTGGTCCGTTAAATATTTAACGAATCGGTGGATCTGAACCGTCCGACGCTTGATCCGACGCACAAAATGAGTGGACTTCTCGCGCCGTTAAGTGGCCGTTTATCAGACGTTAGTCTAATCAGACGGCCTAGATTAAATCACAGGAAAATCTGATTTTAATCGGATGGCTGCTGCTTTTCCTGTTCTTCAGCCCATTTCCAACAGCCAAAAACAGCAAGTTCCGACCCAGATTTGGAAATTGGAAGTAAAGGAAAGATTTTGCACGCAAAAAATTCCAAATTAACTCTATTTATATCTCAGGAACCCTAGCAGCAAGAAAACACGAAAAACAACCATTAATTTCACGAATTCGGCCAGATTTGAGAAAAAGAGAGAAATAAATCCTAAACCGAAAATAACCCGAAAATCCGATTGAGCAAGTTTTTCCAACGATTATCTTGGAATTGTTTGTTTAGTTAGATTCACCAAATATTTTGAGAGTATTATATGACCCAATCGCTTTGGAATGACGCGAATCGAAGGAATTCAACGACGGACTCGCACATCCAATGACGTTTCTTGGTGTGCGAATCTCGAATGTTTGAATGGGCTGCTGCAGGAAGCAGAAGAGCATCGACTTACTGTGCCACTCTTGCCGCAACATCATCTTCTACATTTAGGTTAAAGTTTTATAATTTCTCTTTTCCGATCAATTAGAGGAATTTTGGTGTTTAATCTAAATAATTGTTGAGTAATTGAGTTGTAATAATTGAATATGATTATTAAGTGGTTGAATAAGCGTCATTGTTAAGCTCTTCTCAACTAATAATTCTTATTTTGGTGCATTGAAAGTTGTTTGAATAAAGTTCGATTTTAGGAAAATTTCTTGACTTTTCTAAAATTTTTGTGACAATTGTGCTATTTATTGTGTTTTCTCGCTTAATATATTATAAACAACCCAAAACAACCTTGTGATTTTATTTTTGTTAAATTCTTATTTTTCTTAAAAATCCAAAATAATAAGTTGCAACCAGAACTGAAAATTGTTAGATTCAGAAACTTTTTAATCTCGTTTCTTTATTTTAACCTCATATTTGGATTCCCCATATTTTTCTGGTCAAAATAGACATAAAGTTTGTTATATTTAGATAACGGATCAAAAAGTTATGAATTAAAGAAGTTTAGGGTTGTATTTGTAAAAACTGTTTTAAAACTGTCTCGGGAAGTTCGTTGTTGGAACGTCTCGGGTCAGTATTTCTGAATTTCAAGTTCACCATTGAATTTAAAACACGCTAAAACCTTAGAATACATATAAAATTTGTTTTGTTTGGAATTGCATAGCAAAAAGGATATTTTCTTAAAATATCGGGGAACTATTTACAAAAATCAGATTACAAAATTTAAACTCCGTTTTTCCTGATCTACTCTTTATCAATTAAATCCAGAATTAATTCTCTTCTTTCTGTGGACACGACTACTTTCTCATTCTATACTACCTGAAATTAAATAAAAGAAAGGGCTAATAATACAAATTTTGTTTGCATAATTCCGATAATTAGAAAACACAAAACGACCTATTTCGCGGGCTTATCAATAATATAGTCAATATGACATGAATCTTCTATATGTATCTATCTTTTGTGTGTTCATGTATGCAATCTATGAACATGCTATGTTTTTGGGTTATATGCATGTAACATTTATCTATTATATTGTTTTGTATATTTGTCTCTTTATTTTGTTTATGTGTCTAATGACTTTTTTAATGCAAGGTTGAGTTTATATACCAATGTTAACTACAAATACATGACATGGACAAGTAACAAGCACTCATTTTATCGTACAAATTATAACTCATTCCCGTAGGGGAGTAAGGATTGTCCTAGTATAAAACAAAGAATTTTATAAGAGTGCTCGTCTCCATACACTCCTTCAAAAAAAAAGAGTGCTCGTCTACTAGGGTTCTCCCACAAGTTTATCTATTTATTTGTGCATATACCCGCAAGTTAGTGCTGATCAGTAGTATACAATACAGTTCAGAGATTTTTTTTCAACTTTTCTATCCGGTGACTGGTTTATGGTTTATATGACAAATCTGACCTAACTTGAAAGGTCTGGCGATAAATTAAGCTCGTAAGGCAAAATAAGTCTTATTTGAAGCTGACATGCTAAATTATGTAAATTTTGTTTGTTGGAATACAAAGACATTAGTATCCTTACGGTTAGGGTGAATAACATGTTGGTTACTATTCTAAAATTAACCACAAGTATTTAATATAAATCACAAAATAATAATTTAAAATGAGACAAGCCTGTATGTAGCCGTGGGATCAAGTCGTGACTGTCCTAAAAACAGATTGACGTCATCTAGTGCAGAATTCGCCGTCTATCCGCCTCCAAGATTCTACACCACGAGGAAGTCGCGTATCCACTCCGGTAGTACTGTCTCAGAGCAGATCTTCATTTCAAGTCATGCACCATGATTTCTCAAACCAAGTTTATATTGTGTAATTGGAAGAAAATATTTTCAAAGAGGAGGAAGAAGAAGATGAAGTGTTATAATGTATTTGTTGTATTGTTATTATATTTAGAAAGTAGGGAAACTCATTTTATAATGAGGAAGAGGGAGAAACTTGGTCAGCGAATTTAATATCATTAAAAACTTCCCATTTAATGACCATTAAAATATCAATAAAAATACAACAATAAGTTTTAAAATTTACTTATATTATTTATATAATAAATAATATACAACATTCCCCCTCAAATTTTAAAACATAATATTTAAATATTTCTTCCAAATACTTGGAATCTACTATGCATAAGTATGAGTTGACGTAGAATGGTATACGGTGTGAAAATATACGCCGCAAATATTACTTTTATTAAGTAATTTATTTAATTAATTAATTTTAATATTTAAAAAATAAATCCCGGAATTATTGAGAACAAATGCTCAACTTAACCATCACCTTAAAACACTTCACCATAGGGATAAACATAGACAAGTCAATGTCTAAATTAATGCTTCAAAATTTCATACCAGCAGTTTTGTTTAACCTTTAAACCATTTGTCCCATCCAGCATGCCACAGTGGTAGAAGACCCACCGTTGGTGATGATTATATGGGCTAAAAGCTCTATCCCCCCCCCAATGAACTAGATCATAAAATAACTTTTATTATTGGATATATTATTTTTCCAATTTTATATGATATTTTATTTTATTTTCCGCAGTTTTATAATAATTAATAATGTGTCAAATTATATTATCTAGGATTTATATTTTATTGATTAATCAGATCAATAATATTCTTTGCAACAAGAATTCATCAAAAATGATGATAATAATTTAGGCACAATAGGAATACTCAAAGTAAATTCCTTAGCCAATTTCGGCATATATACTTCATATTAAAATAATATGATATTGACCAATATTTTTATTTATCAATATTTATTGATAAGATATCTTAACATCATAAATATATAAAAGATGTTCAATATTTAGGATATCATATATATTCATATTGTATAAAAATAATTGGTTAAATTCAAATTCATATGAAGAGATAATTTTATCAAACTTCATAGATTATATATTTAACCACAAAATATTTTAGTGGAATCCAAATTTATATGAAGAGCTAATTTAATCAAACTTCATAAGTTATATATATTTATTTTTCTTAAATAAGCATAACATAATTTAACAAATTAGCAAATATCATGCTATTTATTTTTATTTTTATTAAAAATAATAAATTCATATTGTTTAATATAAATTATTATATTGGTCAATTTTAAAAGTTATATATAGAATAAAATTAATTAATCTAATTATAGATATAGAAGGCAAAAATAATTTCTTTTTAAAAATAAATAAATTATGGCTAAAATATTATAAGCCAATCATGTGCTATAACAATTAATATTTCATAAATAGTAATTTAACAATACTGTATGGCCAATTTAAATGGCAACAAATTGTATAATATATTACTTTTGAATTGAAAATAAGATTATTTATTATACAAATAAAATTGTATTAATTAAATAGAATATAATTAAGATTTTTTTACTCGAAATAATCGAGGAAAAAATATTTGCCTTCTTTAGTTTTTATCCAACTTGAGAAATATAGTTGGTAATATCAACTTTATTATAATTCATATATGTCAAAATAGGCAAAAATGGTGAGCTTTTAGCAGTAAAATAAAGATTCATTTTTATTCTCTAAATAAATCTTATTTAATTATTAGAATCTAATTTGACTTAAAAGATATTTCAAGAAATTTTAATATCATTAAGAATTAATAAAGATGTTCCAAAAATTAGGAAACCATCTATAAGTACAAATAAGTACAAATAAAGGATCACAAAAATTAGTGAAGTCCTTTGAATAAATATTTTTGAAAAATTCTTTATTTTGAATTGAAACGAAGATATTCTTTACAATTGAGTCGTTGTATCACTCTCATTAGGAGTTATGATTCATTAAAGTCTCATGTTATGGAATTAGGAGTTTCATTCGTACCTTAAATCTAAAATTTATTTGACATGAACTTTTTTTTTATCCACGCCAGAATACGACTTGAATATATATATATGTATTTATAACTCAAGATTCAAGTTTTAAAAGAAAAAACTCCATTAACTCATTTTAACCAATGAGGGTCTGTTAATCCTTTTAGCCAAAATAGATCAAAATTATTTAATTTAAATTCATATGATGAGACAATTATATCAAACATCATATGTATTTTTTTTAAATAAGCATTTAAATATTACATATTCGGTTAAGTTAATCAGACAGATGCACGTCAAAATTAAATACATAGATGAATTGCATAATTATTCATCTTAAATAAAACAGTTGCGAATTTATGTATCTAGTAGTTATATTGAAATTAAAAAAATTATTTTTATAGCCTCATATTAATTATTTCCCCTTTTTTTTTAACCATTAAAACAATTTGTGAAATCAAATGATTGGTTAAAATTTGTAAGATGACAATTTGTTCTCATAAGAATTAATTGAGTGAAGAAAATGAGCTATTGCACAAAATGTGATCATTTAGCTCTGTAACTAAATTGTCAACTAACTTAATTGAGCTCATCAAACTTTTGGATTTGAATCATCTATTTTGTAAATAAATAATATAGGTAATTTTTTTTAAATAATTTGCCAACTAACCGTGCACAGCCAATATAAGGCAACTTATGTAAATTATTTTTTAATTAGGGCTAAGCCGAATTAGCTGACAATAGTGCACTTTTATTTTTATTGTCAAGTAAAAATTGCCAGGGCACTTTGTCATTATTTTTGTTCAAGTTACAATTTAGTCCAAGCTAGACAGAATAATCATTCAGTTTTCTTCATTGTAAAAACCGAAAATGAATGAATGCTCATTAAATTGCATTTATATGGAAGTTATTTTGTAAAATAAATGAGTCAGTGAATGCTCATTAAATTGAATTTATATTGAAGTTATTTTGTAAGATAAATGAGTCAGGGCACACGCCCTTATAAATTTGCAGTGAAGTTGCGAATTACGATATTGTTGATCTAGACCATAAAATCTGATCATGTATAACATTGTATAACGCATTATTTAGTTCCCTATAAGGGGAATTGCATATATGCCCCTCAAATATATCATATAGCAAAAACAAAAAATTTGTAAATTTTATCAGAATCCTGATGAGTGGAGAAAAATGAGCACTCACACAAACGTGAATATCTCTTATTCAAACGATCAATCAAAGTAAGTATAAATAAAATAACCTTACTTTAGGATTCACAATCAAACAAGGTTGAATTAAATTTCTGTCTTATAAATCCATTACAAAAAAAATATAATAATTGAAATGTCAAGCTTTATAATAAATCAATACTTTAAAACCAAATTACTAAAAATGAGATTAAGCTAATTTGGGCTTGCGGAAAACAAGATTAAGATAATCTAACTTGATATTTTTTTTATAGTTAAGACAGCAATTAGTGTTAAAATAATATATTTACCTAGTTTTTAGCAAACTAATATGTATGCTAACTCTAATGCACAAATGAACTCAATATGTCTTTAGATTGTTAGTTACTATTCTAAAATTAATCAAATAAATAACTAATATAAATCATAAAATAATGATTTAGAATGAGACAAGTCTGGATGTAGCCGTGTAATCGAGTTGCGACTGTCCTAAAGACAGATTGACGTCCTCTAGTGCAGGATTCGCCGTCTATCCGCCTCCAAGGTTCTATACCATGAGAAAGTCCTGTATCCGCTTTGGTAGCACAATCGCAAAGCGGGGCTTCATTTCTAAAGAAATGAACCCGTGTACCATGATCTGTCTAACCAAGTTTATGTTGTGTAATTGGAAAGAAAGTATTTTAGAGGAGGAGGAACAAGAAGAAGAAGTATTATAATGTATTTGTTGTGTTGTTATTATATTTAGAAAGGAGAGAAATTTCTTTTATAATGAGGGTGAGAGAGAAACTTGATCAACAAATTTAATAGCATGCCAAACCCCCCATTTAATAACTATTAAAATATCAATAAAAATACAACAATAAATTTTAAAATTTACTTATATTATTTATATAATAAATAATATACAACATAACAAACATGCAAGAAAATGAACGTTAGTATCAGATATATAGGACCGGATGAATTTCTTCTTTGTGCTATGGTTTGAGTCAATTGGCCCATATATGATCACTGACGTACCAAAGTCAAAAAATTCCCTTGTATCATAATAAGAGGCTTGAAGAGATTTTTCTCTGTAAAATCATCAAGATAGATTTTTGAATTGCCATATGATATTTTGACCCACTAATAGGAAGTAACTACTTTTTTTCTGATGTCCATTGTGATGCATATGAGATTTAGTTTCAATCTCTAGTATCTCAGATTATCAATTAAGATTTTAATCACTAGACTAATGATAATTTGGAAAGAATTTAGCACAATTCATTCGAGCGGTAGACCCTAGCCTAAAGCTGGTAGGCTTTGGCTGATGATTTTATTATTTTGCAACCATTGTGATCACTATCTTTAATTCAATCAGTCGTACGTTGAGACAAAGAACGTCTGAATAGATAATGTTTGTAAGCAATTGTCTCAATATTCCACTTTTGAAGTGTTCGTCGAAATACACTTTATGCATCTAGCTAGAGGAAAATATAAAACACAGATCAGCCAGTGATAACATGCCATGTCAGTGAATTTAATGATCTGGCATGTTTGTTACACACCGACTCCAATTTCGACCCGAGATATAACGACCGTATATTTTTAAAGGTATACGACGCTAAAAATCGTATTACACAGCGAAAAAATACAAAGAGTAACAAAATCAAGCATCTACATTCATTTTTATATTTATTATTGTATTTATTTATCTTGATATTTGACGACGCTCAACCCGACACTTCCGAATAACTGAACCTGAAACCTGAATAGAGGGAAAAAGGGGGTGAGTACAAAACTCAGTAAGGGTATGCTCCGCATACATTAAAAATAATATTAATTTTAGTAAATAAATATTTCAATAAATCATAATAAATATAAATATAGTTAAAATTCTTTTGTATTGAGATATTGATTTCTTATTCTACTTTCACGCACACACATTAGATCATGCTTCGTGGCATTGAGTACGCGTACAGATACAAATCTTTCTGAGCTCGTTATTGGGTAATCGACGGCTCTAGTTTCTCAAATATTATATTTAGTATTATCAAAATGATTTAAAAATAGTAAACATATACAAGAGCAAAATTCCTTACCTCAATATGAAATGACCTAGACTTTTCTTGAATGACACACACCAATCACACATAGATATAGAATAAATTTATTTTTGTTTAGCAAGAATTTATGTATGTCAAGAATATGGAAGAATGAATGTCTCAAGAAAAGATAACTTATTTTTAGAGTGAAATACTTGATTCTCAAGTTTACCCGTAATAAAGATTTATTTCGGTTGGCATGCATGGGTTTTATTAGAATGACAAGGAGTTACTAGCCCAATTTAATGTTGTACACAAACCTCTTCTTCTTGACTCAGTCAACACCAGACTCACTGTTAATCAGGGAATTAAAGCAATTTAATGTATTAATTGTATTATTCTCTTTATGAAAATAAACTGAAATTTTACTCGATTAATGAAAGGACAAAAGTAATAAGTCATACTATTATTCAGGAAGATACTTGTGCACACCAAAAATATATCATGAAACTTGAAATCATTTTTTTTTCTTTTAGATATTAACTGCAAAATTAAAAGATGGCTTATGTAATAATAAAACTAGTAGGAATTATATATATATATATATATATATATATATATATATATATATATATATATATATATATATATATAGTGTGTGTGTGTGTGTATTTTTTTTTGTCTTATGTATTTAATTAATTTAATTATGAAAATGCCTTAAAATATATTTTTTCTATTTAAAGAAAAATTGGGTTATAACAATGTTCTTATTCGCGCAATTATAAAAGAACATCACTGACTTTTATACGAGGGATCCAGAAATTAAAATATGAGGGCAAAAGAGGGGGAAAATTATTTCAGCTTTGTAAGCCAGTTGAACGCGAAAAGTACTAGAAAAAACTTAAAATAGAACCTTCTTATGGGCCAATTAATAGGGCCTAGTCCTATATGTCATTTTTGGAGAAAGGTAAATCCATAATAAATACAAACAAAAATATATGAAAATAAATAGGAAAAAGCTCTCACTTTAGCACCCTTAACTCTTGAGTATGTTCACTTTTGCATCCCCAACTATTTTTTGCTCACTTTTGCACCCTAAACTTTTTAAATTGAGCAATTTTACACTCTCCATCCGTTAAATGTCTAGTCAGCAGTTAGATGATGACATGGCACTATAATGTGGCAAAAAATATTATTTATTTATGCTGACTGGATATTTATTTAAAAAAAATAAAAAAAAATATACTTCCCTTCCCCTTCTCTTCCCCCTCTCTGCCTCACGAAACAGAAAAACAAAGAAAAAAACACAAACACACCCGCCCCTCCCTCCCATCTCTGTCCGTCCGCCGGTCAGTTCGCCGGCCGCCGTCACCGCCGCCGGCCTCTCTCTCGCCGGCCGCCACCTCTGGCGGTAGATTATTATTTTTTTTTTTCAAATTAGTAACGGTTTTTATGAAAGAACCGTTACATAATTGCTTAAATAGTCCAAAATCTGCAACAATTTTGGACTATTTAAGCATATTTGTAACGGTTCGTTTAAAAAACCGTTACTAATTGGTATATTTCGTAACGGGTTTTGTAAAATAACCGTTACTAATTGTTATAATTAGTAACGGTTTTTTATAAAAACCGTTACTAATGTTATATTTAGTAACGGTTGTTTATAACAACCGTTACTAATGTTATAGTTAGTAACGGTTTTGTATAAAAACCGTTACGAAATATAACAATTAGTAACGATTTTTTAAACGAACCGTTACAAATATACTTAATTCTGTAACGATTCTTTAGTAAAAACCGTTACTAATTTGGAAAAAAAAAAATAATCTGCCGCCCCTTCCCCTTCCCCTTTCCTCCCCCCTCTCTCTCCCCTCTCTGCCTCATGAAAGAAAAAAAGAAAGGAAAAAACACAAACACACCCGCCCCTCCCTCCCATCTCTGTCCGTCCGCCGGTCAGTTCGCCGGCCGTTGGTCACCGCCGCCGCCGGCCCCATTAATTAATTAGGGACTAAAATCCTAATCTCTACGCACCTTCAAGATCAAACGATGCAACGTCCTTCACTTCCATCTTCTTCCTCATCACGTAATTAATTTATTTTTTTTTGTTGTATTTTATTGTTTTTTTCCTTCATTAAACTAACTAATTAAATTTTTTATTCAATATATTGTAGAAAATTCGGGAATGTACACCGGTTGTTCTTTTAGGATATTTTATAATGGTTTATTTGTTTTGAACGGTTCTGATTGGGTGTATGTTAATGGACAAAATGATCAATTGGGGGATTTTGTAGATATTTTAACATACACCAACCTTAAATGCATGGTAGAAGAGAAATTAAATATATGTGATATCTCAAAGTTGCATTATAGGGTGCCGGAAAGCGGTATCTTACAAATTCTATATTCCGATTTGTCGGTTTGGGAAATGTTTTCGAATTTCACAAAGATGAAGAGTATTGAGTTGTATGTAGAACATTTGAGTAGGAATGAGGATACGGGTTTCGTTGGGACAAGTTGGAGTGTTGAATCGGATTCTTTGGCTATTAATGTGTACGATGAAAGAGAAGATTGGAGAAATGATGTTGAAAAAACGGATAGTGAGTTTTCATTTTCAAGTGATTGTGGTGAGAGTAGCGAAGAAGAACCCTTGAATATTGTGTATCCTCCGGATTATGAACAAATTGTATGTACCGCATTTCATATCGGAAAGATTTATCCTGGAGTTTCGGAATTTAGAGACGCGGTTAGAAATTATGCGAGAGAAAATGTAAAAGAGATTAAATTTGTAAAAAGGCAGAAAGAAAAAGTGAGAGCGGTATGCAAGAATCCCGGATGCCCGTGGGTTGTATATGGTTCGTTAGATAGCATAAACAAGAATTTTGTGATTAGAACTTTTCATTCGGAACACAAGTGTGCTCCGTCGTTTAAGTGTAATTATATAACGTCAACTTCTCTTGCGTCAAATATGAAGAAAGAATTAGATCACATCCGGGATGGAAATCGGTTGAGATGCAAAAAATAATAAGGCAAGATATGGCGGTTAATGTTACGGTGAGCCAATGTAGAAGAGCGAAACTGAAGGTAATGAGAAAATATTTAGGAAATTATACCGAACAATATGCGAAAATTTGGGATTATGCACAAGCATTATTAGATGCGGATAAAGATAGCACTATACGGATAAATGTCAAGCGAAACCAAGCGGATGAAGTGCCACGATTTCATAGAATTTATATTTGTTTTGGTGCGTGCAAGAAAGGTTTTTTAAGTGGATGTAGAAAAGTTGTTGGATTAGATGGGTGTTTCTCTAAGGGGCCCATAAAATTTGAGATACTTTCTGCAGTTGGGAGAGATGCTAATGATCAAATGTATCCCATTGCTTGGGCAGTTGTAGATGTAGAAAATAAGGATAATTGGGGTTGGTTTTTAAATTTATTGGCGGCTGACTTAGATATGAGATCGGGTTATCAGTGGGTTTTAATTAGCGATCAACAAAAGGTAGTTTATTTTTATTTATTTTTTTGATTAAATTACTTATTTTAGAAATCTTATGTATGTATTTTGAATAGGGATTACGAATTGCAATCGAGCAGTCCTTGCACGATGCGAGCATAGGATGTGTGCTCGACACATACTTCACAATTGGGGCAGGAAGCATAACAACGGTAATTTGCATTATTTATTTTGGTTATGTGCATGGTCGTATTCCGAACCCCAATATTTAGAGAATATAGGGTTTATTCGGGATATATCAGTCGAAGCGAATGAATGATCTTTTAAAAATTGATCCAAAACATTGGTGTAGAGCATATTTCAAGGAATATTGTAAGTGTGCGGTAGTCGATAATAATATGTCCGAAACATTTAATCTTTGGATAAAAGATTGTAGACATAAACCAATTATAACCATGTTAGAAGAGATTAGGCACATGGTTATGACACGAATTGCAAAAATTGCATGTGAAGGCGAGAAATTTTCGGACGTTTGCCCTAAGATTTGTAAAGACCTAAATGATAATATTGACCTAAATAAAAAATGTCATGTGATTTGGAATGGTCAAGACGGTTATGAGGTTTTGCAAAATGTCACTAACGCGAAAGGGGAAATCAAAGAACACGGGTACGTGGTTGATATGAGTACTCGTAAGTGCTCTTGTAGGATGTGGAATCTTTCCGGTATCCCATGTCCTCATGCCATTTGTGTTATATATAGCATAAAAGGTGAACCATTGAATTATGTGGCAGATTGTTTCAAAAAAGAAATGCACCGCGAAACGTATTCTCATTTCATGGCACCGGTTGTCGGTAAACAAGATTGGCCTAAAACGGGTTTCGATGCTCCGTTACCTCCTATTAAAAGAAAGATGCCCGGTAGACCTAAAAAGCATGCTCGGCGTGAACAAGGTGTAGTGCCAAAACCGCCACCTTCTAAAATGACAAAAGCGGGACAAATTGTAAAATGTAGTTGTTGTCGCCAAGTGGGTCATAATAAAACTACTTGTCCCAAAAAGAAGAATCAAGTAATATTTGTCATATTCAATTTGTATATTTATAATTAATCTTAATATAAAATTTGTTTTAATGTTAATTTCTTTTTCAGGATTATTGTAATAAATCAAGGGCGTCATCTACTAGTCAGTCTTCAAATCAGACTCCAAACAATTAGATTATGTTGAATGTTAATGGATTGTATGCATGATTGTTCATATTTGGTGGAATTCATATTTTTTTTTAAGACATGCATTTTATCGCATTTAGTGTAATTTTGTGTGTTCTTAAGGACATGTATGCATTTGGTAATATTTTATATTTTTTTAAGGATTCTTAGACATTTTATGTGTTATTAAAGACTACTTTTTTTTTTTCCTGGCCTGGCGGCAGTTTGTGTTTTTTCCTTTCTTTTTTTCTTTCGTGAGGCAGAGAGGGGAGAGAGAGGGGGGAGGAAAGGGGAAGGGGAAGGGGCGCAATTTATTTTTTTTTTTCCAAATTAGTAACGGTTTTTACTAAAGACCCGTTACAGAATTAAGCATATTTGTAACGGTTCGTTTAAAAGACCGTTACTAATTGTTATATTTCGTAACAGTTTTTACACAAAACCGTTACTAATGATAACATTAGTAACGGTTTTTATAAACAACCGTTACTAAATATAACATTAGTAACGGTTTTTATAAAAAACCGTTACTAATTATAAAACCGTTACTAAATATAACATTAGTAACGGTTTTTATAAAAAACCGTTACTAATTATAACAATTAGTAACGGTTATTTTACAAAACCCGTTACGAAATATACCAATTAGTAACGGTTTTTTAAACGAACCGTTACAAATATGCTTAAATAGTCCAAAATTGTTGCAGATTTTGGACTATTTAAGCAATTCTGTAACGGTTCTTTCATAAAAACCGTTACTAATTTGAAAAAAAAAAAATAATCTACCGCCAGAGGTGGCGGCCGGCGAGAGAGAGGCCGGCGGCGGTGACGGCGGCCGGCGAACTGACCGGCGGACGGACAGAGATGGGAGGGAGGGGCGGGTGTGTTTGTGATTTTTTCTTTGTTTTTCTGTTTCGTGAGGCGAGAGGGGGGAGGGAAGGGGAAGGGAAGGGGAAGGGAAGTATATTTTTTTTTATTTTTTTAAATAAATATCCAGTCAGCATAAATAAATAATATTTTTTGCCACATCATAGTGCCATGTCATCATCTAACTGCTGACTAGACATTTAACGGATGGAGGGTGCAAAATTGCTCAATTTAAAAAGTTTAGGGTGCAAAAGTGAGCAAAAAATAGTTGGGGGTGCAAAAGTGAGCATACTCAAGAGTTAAGAGTGCTAAAGTGAGCTTTTTCCAAATAAATATATTATGTGAAACGAAACCTGAATCATATTAATTCTCAAGTCTACCTCATAAAATACTTTTCTTTGTCCAGATCATATATTTTAAAAGAATAAAAAAAACCAAAAGAGTTCAAAACTAGAAACTAAATGTCATTGCGCATACAAATGACCCCCTAATAAATCCAATTTAGTTACTCGTCCTTCGATCGAGCATTATGAACACTTCCTTGAAGCTCCATTGCTCAAACGAGAATAAAATTAAAAGAAAGGGAAAGGAAAAAAAGCTATGTGAAGTGTGACCACAGCACAACAAAATTGTAAAGCCAATCTTTTGGTATATTTTTTGATTGAAAGCTCTTACTAAAATTTAATAATCCAACGGTTTTTTGGCTGGCTTCCATCATCATCTTTCCGTTAACAAAATCGAAAAAGGAAGCGAAATATATATATAGTGATATTGTAAGTAGTTGAGGAAAATAAGAAATAGAGAGTAATGCTAGCTTTTAGTACAATAAAATTCTCGTGGTGCTTTTGTACTATACTCCCGTCAGATGAGGAAATTAGTTTTAGTTTGAATAATCTTTTATCTCTGTCATTAATATCCTGAACTGTTAGATATCTATGTATTCTTATCATGTTGAGTATATACATATGGCTTATTTTGTATAGTGTGCAATGTTAGCATGACAAACAAGCATATGAAATACAAAATTCTTTTAAGCCTCATTGAAAGAAGAAAAAAAAAGAAATAAGCCCACAAGACCTTATAGAAATTGGAAACGGCCACCTTTGATCGTACAACAAAACAAAATATCAATTGACGCTTATTGAAAAGAAAAAAAATTCCGACGACATCAAAAACTTCCCCTCTTGTTATCTCCCATTCAAAACTGAATGAGTATCCTATATAGAATATGAAGTGTTTGTTAATGGTGTTGAGGGTCTGGTCCTCCAGGGCTCAATCGCTTTGACGCGTAAGAAGTGGCATCTGGCACATCTTCTCTCCAGCTCGTGCTCTCACCTGACGCAAAGACAGTTGTTTCACCACCTATTTGTTTTTTACCTCCATTATTACTGTTACGGCCGGTCTCTCTCGGTTTCAAAACCCGGCATTCCGAGATCAAAAGAGTAGATAAAACTATCATGAGCAAAAAGCAAGTGCTCACTCTTAGAATTGAAGACATTTTGGTTCTACGACTAGAAGAAGAAGAAGAAGAAGAAAGAGAGTATGAAAATGGCTCTGATATTCGAAGCTAGAAGGTTAAGTTGTGTGTTTATATGCATTGGTTGTTGGTATTTATATAGAGTTCGTTTGGGTTGTTGGTTGAGCGGAAAGTGACATATGCAGCCGCAGAACAATTGTTTTTGGGTCGGCTTTTATTTTTTCTAACAGTAAAACCGACATTCCACTACTCTGAAGATTTAATATTTGTGTAGGCTAGCTATGAACTTGTTTTTTCTTTTATTGGAGGCGTTTTATACATGACATTCTTACTGGCCTCTAATTTTGGTCATCTTTTCTCCCGATAACACGTGTCTAAGCTAGCTCAAATAATATTTCAAAGATTTCGAAACAATTAAATCATAAAATCAGTTGTAGCAAATTGGTAAAGGCCCTTTCTTGAACTTTGGACCATCCATGTTTGATTGTGCACAATTGCAATTTTTTGCAATACTTCTATTTTTCCAAACAAGTCAATCATCAAACATGGTTGAGCAAATTGGTAAAGTACCATGTTTTAAACCTGAACCGCCCAGTTTCAAGTCATTCAAAACTTTTTCCTTTTTCTTTTCCTTTTCATTATTTCGTTTTTTAAATGACTCTTTTTTTGTTAAAATTATTTTTTCTTTTTTTATTTAAAATAATTTTTCTTTTTTTTGTCTTTAATTATTATTTGTACACTATTTTTTCCCTTAAATTATTTCATCGATCTTTCTTATATTTTTGTTGGCATGTCAATTTTTTTGTGGAGGTAAATATGATCCATGTCAAATAGCCAATATATGTTTTTTTTTTCCAAGGAGTGGCAAGTGAACCAAGTGTTCACTTGTTCCAGTAAGATTTTTATTAAATAGACAGACATTGTCTACAAGAGTACATTAATTACATGATGAGAAGAAGAGCTTCAATTAGAAAATAAAGCCTAATTAAAGACATGTTGCCTACAGTGGGTAATGTACTTTATTGTATTGATCACAAACATTCTAGAGACCTACATTCATTAATGTATTTCTTTAGGTGTTCTTCGTCCAGAATTCGGCGAGTTAGGTAGCTTCCTTTGCGATGATTTTGTGACTCCTTTTGTCGGTGAAGATTCATTTGTTTCTTTTTTTCCATATGCACCATATTACGGCCATGAAGATCGCGTCCTAACCTTTCCTGGTAGCTCCATTGTAGAGGTTTCTGTTGAACAATCAAAATTGGTGAATGTCGATTGGGATGTCAGTGAATCCCATACCACTCTGACATGTATCCAAATTCCTTTGGCGAATATACATGAAGCAAAGAGACGAGTGGTTGATTCGATATGGGGGGAACAGAAGTGGCATGACGGTTCGTGAGGCCAGTTCCTCTTAATCAGATTTTCTGCCGTTAAAATCCTGTTTTGAAGAGCCAGCCAAAGAAAAATTCGAGCCTTAAGAGGTGTTTTGACCTTCCAGATTGTCTCTAGGTTTGGGATATTTACGCCAGGGTTAATTAACGTGTTGTAGGCTCCTTTAGTTGTGTAGAAAGGTTTGGACCCCATCTCCATGTTGGTGGTGTATCTGGTTGAGAGGAGGTGGTTGCGAATAAGTAGATGGGGAGGAGCGAGCATAGATCCTTGAGGAGATATGACATGTTTGTGGAAGGGAGTTGAGAGTTGATGAATGGAGTGGATTTGGTTGATTGTTTGAGTCCATCGAGAGTCCGGCGAATTGTCGAGACGCCAAAGCCATCTCAACAAAAGCGAGATGCTCTGTATGGCGAGATTTTTAATATTTAATCCCCCCAAATAGCCAATATATGTTATTATGTATTGTATAAAAGTATCAAATGATTACGAGTACAAGATAAAGCCATTTCATCCCCATCATCATGTGGCATGCTGTTTTTGATGAATATATATCGTTCATATATTATTAGAATCGAAAAACATCGCAAAAATATGTTTTGGTGTTCAAATAAATATAACAAGTTATCTTTACATGAATATATACAACGATCAATGGATTATACAAATCGTTACATTATAAAATTTGTGGATGGAAAATGGTTCAATGTATAGTAATTCCTAGTAATGAGAGTGTTAGAGTAATGGGGAGAATATTGATGTAGGAAAAAAAGAACTTATGAGCGAAATAACTAGAGAAAAAGAGATAAATCGTTTATTTAATTGAGAAACTACATTATAAAAATCGCGTTACTATTACAATAGCTATATATCTCTTTATATAGAAGAGAGTCACACTAATTACCAAAATATATTGCCTAAATTAAAGATATAATTACCTAAAATATAATGCAATGATGGAAATAATCCACCTCCTTCCATTGTCTAAATATTCCCTAAATATTTATTTCCATAGCCTAATTATTCCCTAAATAATATTACCATATAGGAAATAGATTATTGAGAGATTTAGAGTCATACATAACAATCTCCACCTTGACTCAAAATCTCACCCTTGATGCACAGTCGCAATAACAATATATCCAAAATGAGCCCCACCTTAATGCAACAATCCACTTTGCCGCTCCACATGAGGCTACCGCCTCCTTGCAAATTGAGAACTCGCCAAACACGGATTCATTGGTCATTGCCAAACAACACACAAAATCGAAGTATCCTTACCAAAGCATAAGGCCGTTGCCCTTCTTGATTCTCCTTAATCGATACACCATCACCAAAGTGAGAGTCAACACAATGCTCCAAGTTACATTGAGTAACTTCAACTTGTTGATCGGGAATATCAAACTCCACCTTCTTCGTAATCGTCTCACCATCCTCAAAAGCCGGATCAGACAATCGCTCCCTTACCTGTAACATAACCGGATCAAAAGTCACGTCTCTCAAAACAAGTAGTTCCACAACCGGACACCACAAATGATATGTCTTCACACCTAAAGCATATCCCAAGAAGAATACATTTCTTCTCCTCATACTCGAGTATCCATTTAACGACTTGTGCATAAACATGATATCCAAATACCACCAAGCAGTACTAAAATGGTTATTGTCCAGAACTCCTCACCTGAGTCTGCCCTAAAAACACGCACCAAGCCTTCTCGAGTAGTTTTCGATCAGCCACCCATTATGTTGTCCAGAGCGAACAATTATGTAGTGCTGAACAACCCTTATAAAAGGATCACAAATTTGTCCCCACAAATCCAAATAAATATCGTCCAAAATTTCCTTCGTGCGATGAAAGGCTGTAATAAAGCCGAGTCTCCTCCGTTTGCCACAAACTAAATCTTCACAAAACTCATGCTTTCTGATATTCTGGCCACACAGTAGATCCCTTGTGCTCAAAACTGTCATCCCACATCCAATCGTAAACCCTGACCTTCTAACTGAGGCAGAGAAGGCGACGACGAGCGAGCCTAAAACTGCGCCAACTTCTCGAAATAACTTTTCGGTACTCTGGACTTTCAGAATATAACACACCGATATTCTGGCCACACAGTAGATCCATCGTACTCAAAATTGTCACCCCGCATCTAATCATAAACTCTGACCTTCTAACTGAGGCAGAGAAGATGACGACGAACGAGCCTAAAACTGCGCCAACTTCCTGAAATAACTTTCTGGTACGCTGAACTTCCAGAATATAACACACCGATATTCTGACCACACATTAGATCCCTCGTACTCAAAATTGTCACCCCGCATCTAATCATAAACTCTGACCTTCTAACTGAGGCAGAGAATGTGATGACGAACGAGCTTAAAACTGCGCCAACTTCCCGAAATAGCTTTTCGGTACTATGGACTTCCAAAATATATAACACCAGTCATTCTAGCTTTCATCAAAGTAAGAGCCCATCAAGATATCTTGAGGAGTCTACCTTCACATCCGAACTAGCAGCCGATATCTCCGAGAACGCCTAATGAGATCAAATGGATGACCCGGTCCTGCATCTTGATCAAATGAACAATCTCATCCTGCATCTTGATCAAATGGACAATCCCGTCCTGCATCTTGATCTCAAGCGTGCCAACACCGGCAACGCAACATAGATGATCGTCTCCCAAAAGAACATCTCCACTAGACGCCTCATATGTGGTGAACCACTCTCGATTCGGGATCATCTGATTTGAATTACCTGAACCCACTCAATTCTTCTCAAATCTTTCCTTCTCATTCGCCACAAGAAGTATCTCAACCTTACCGGATTTAGTCTCGTAAACTTCTTCCGATAGAACACCGATATTCACCTCCTGCTTCTTTTTGAGATTGTAACAGTCGGCCTTAATGTGTCCCGTCTTCTTGCAATAGTTGCTCATCAGGTTCTTGTACTTGAATTGTGAATGAGTCTTCTCTAAACTTGAATTTCTCTTTTTACGTCTTTCCCTCTCCACAAACAACTCAATCTATTGATGACTACTTTCAGCCAAGGACAAGTCATAGTCGATAGATGACTTGACTAATAGGTTACTATCGACATGCTCAACGATAAATAACTCCCTGGAATGAAGCATGGTCTCCTTAAACTCATTATATGACTTTGGCAGCGTGCACAACAACATCACGGCTCTGTCCTCTTTGTCCATCTTAATACCGATTCTCTCCATACCATTAAAGAAACAGATATACACAAAAACATGGACCTTAACATACATACCGTCTGCCATATTCAAAGAGTCGAATCGCCGCTTAAAACATAACTGGTTTGTAACTGATTTTTGCATGTAGATTTCTTCTAACTTCTTCCGTGTGACATCTGATGTAGTGCCCGTGAGAGTTTCTTGAAGAGTCGAGTTGCCCAAATATAGCTGAATTGTCGAGAGGCCTCTATCATCCATCATCTCCCTAACATTGCCCTTCATCTCCTTCAGTCGCTCAAAATTCGTCATGCTATCATATTTCTCAGTATCAGATTTAGTCGACATAACCGCACTTGAATTCATGACCGAACAAGACGGTGGTATACTTGACTTACGGAAGCACAAATTTTGTCGTAACATAGCTCTGGTACCAATTTGTTAGGGCAATGGGGAGAATATTGATGTAGAGAAAGAGAACTCATGAGAGAAATAACTAGAGAAGAAGAGAGAAATCGTTTATTCAACTGAGAGACTACATTATAAGAATTGAGATACTATTATAATAGCTATATGTCTCTTTATATAAAAGATAGCCACACTAATTACCAAAATACATTGTCTAAATTAAAGATACAATTACCTAAAATATAATGTATGATGGAAACAATCCACCTCCTTTCATTGTCTAAATATTTCCTAAATATTTATTTTCATAGCCTAATCATTTCCTAAATAATATTACCAAATAGGAAATAGATTATTGAGAGATTTAGAATCATACATAACAGCGAGTATATTAAGTTTGTTCCATTGATTGTTTTACATACATCTCTATTTTTCATCTTTGAATAACAAATAATATAATGTATCATTTGGTCATAAAATGTATTATATACATAATTATCTCAACGATTCGGAAGCGAAGCAAGAGCCCCCTAGTCAGTTTTAGTTTCAGGACAAATTATTAATTGTAGAAAAATCTATATTTTCTTCTCATTCTCATTCTCATCTTTTCTTTAATAGATAGCAAATCAAACATTTTACTGGCATGTGAAGCTTTATGGATTGATAAATAATTTTACTTTTATGCCAATCCATAGACTGACCGGTAGAGTGCATTGCATTGTAGATCAATAGCTTGCGGGTTCAAATGCGCATCTTCATTTTCCTTTATTTAATTAAATACAAATTCTTAGTATTTTATATTTCACTAATGTACTTTTTAATCCGAGAGATAGTGTGTCAAACAAAGATAATTTAAGAAAAGCGTTTCAAAGAAAAAACACAATTACTCATTATTTTCTCCTTATCCTTGGAGCTAATGCTGTATATCTTGTAAGCCTACAGGCATTTTCAAGCAAAAAATGATATATATTGACTATTCTCTCATCATTTAAAATTGGGATAACAGTTATACATGGAACGACCTTTATACAGTATTCAAAAGATTTATGTAAGCGGGATTAACTCAATAGGTCAAATATTAAACAAAGAAATTTATAAGAGTGCTCGATCGTCTCCATACACTCCTTCAAAGAAAAAAAAGAGTGCTCGTCTACTATGGTTCTACCACAAGTATGGTGATTAATTGGTCATACATGCAACTTCCTTTTGCAAGTATTTTTTTTTTTCGCAAGTTGTACCTTAGTGTCGTCCAATTCTCATCTCAACTTATGACTTTTTTTTAACTACCCAAAAAAATAAGATTAATTAAGAGAATAGTCAAGTTTTCAAATTATTTACGAAATTAGCTATTTCACTCAATCACTGGACAAAACAACCAATTTTTTATTTTCTGTAATCCCTTCAGCTATTAGTGTTAAAACAACTGTTAATTAAGATAAAAATCGAAAAACGATGTTTCGTCCACCCACTGGACGAAACTGGAAAAAAAAAAATTATGCTCTAAATTGAAAAAAAAACTGACTGTTTCATCCCGCCATGGGGTGAAATAGTATTTTTTAGCTTAAATCAGTGGGAAATTTAAAAAAACAAATGACTGTTTCGCGCCGTCATGGAGCGAAATAGTATTTTTTAGCTTAATTCAGTTGGAAAAATGAGAAAATAAATGTTTTGCCCCGCTACTGGGCACTAACTTAGTTTCGCCCAATGGTTGAGCGAAGTGACTAGTTTCGCAAATAATTTAAAAACTTAGTTATTCTCTTAATTAATCTTTTTTTTTGCCCAGTTCAAAAAAAGTTTCAACTTATATCCACAACTCAATTTCATGCAATTTTAATATATCACATATTCTCGGGAAAAATTGAAAATATCATAGATGTCCCTCTAAGCTATAGATATTACCATGAATATCTCTGTTGGGTTTCTACCATTCATAACGCAGCGGAAAAACAAAAAACGAAACAAAATCGAATTCGAAACCCAAAAGAAGGATCCGTGAATTACAATTAAATCAAAGAAAAGTTCATAACTTTGTACCTTCGGATTACGCTTAATCCGTGATGATCAAAAGCGAATTTGGTTGACGCTTTTCTTTGGTCGATTCCAAACCGGTTTCCAAACCGATCCTTTGTATGTTTCGCCTAACCGGTCTAACAAACCGATCTCCAAACGAACGGATTCTCCAAGCAAACCGATTCTCCAAACAAAACCACGGTTTCAACCCGAATCACAAAGACGCCGCACTTCGCTTCATCCTCTACCGGTATCCACACGAACAACCCCTTTGAACGGATAAAGAACGATATATGCTAGTATCCGTTCTTCATTTCTCTCACAGAAATAACAAGAGAATAATTTTCGGATTTTTCTCTCCTCTTTATCTCACAAAAGATGGACGAAAATATAATGATCCTTAATCTGATTTTGGGGTGTCTCTTGTGTCTCTTGTGCCTACATAGTCCATAAGTTTCATATCCTATGTGCATGGTAATTATGTAATCATATATGCAACACACCTTATCATATAAGATGTAGGATTTGATGTGTCACTTGACTATGTAGCTCTCCATACAACTTATCACATAAGTTATGATTTTTCTGTGTACGTCTCAATAGTTGTTCTTTGTGTGTGACCCTGTAGGTTTACTTAATGTTGGCAATAATCGCAACGGATTATAAATCATGAGCGGCCTCTAGCAAGACATCATGATTAACCAAATTAAGCAAATATAGATGATTCGATCAAACCTAATTTATGTCATGCATTGTATCCCTTTGTTACACGATATCTATATCGTCCATAAGGCATGGTATGTGTTAACCTTATGTTGGTCGATAAATATTTCTTGACACCGAATTTGATTGAACATGAAATGACATTAATAACTCTTTATTAATTCACTTGAGCACGACCGTGCGTTTCTTCAATCAAATCATCAAGAGGCCTAAAGATATCTCTCTCAATTTATGAGAGGAACAAATCATATCTTAATTAAACTCTTTCCTCCGCATAATTCATTATATATCTAATTATAATCTTTATGACCGCCCGGTTAAAGACGATGTTAGATTATATTAAAGTATAAAATTTCTCATGTAGGAAACTGAGATAATCTCAAGTCTAAGGATTACAGATACATTCTTTACCGAGAATAACTAATGACACGAATCATGTAGTATTCTCACAGTGGGTCAATCCAATATATGGTCTCTAACATATACTTATGTTAATGACTTAATAACACTTATTCATGATCAATAAAACGTGACCATCAGTCAACTAACATACTGATGTACATTTATAGCTTATCATAAAGTATGTTTGTCTCACAAACATCCTTTGAATGATCAGGGACGCTTTAGAATATCATTCATAATACTTTAAAGTTTTACTATCAAAGTCACATACTTTGATGATATAAAGCTTAATATCATATTCAAGGTTCATTTTAGTAATAAGAATAAAATAACCAATACGCATTTATTATATAAAATATCTCTAAATAAAAAATAATGTTTGTTTAACACAATCCATATATCTAGGTCTCAAATACATTGGCCTAAGGCATACTACTAACAATCTCTGCAAAATTTATGTATCACAAAAAAAATGAGGGAGAACTACAAGCAATCGCTTGCTTCGTTTTTTTTAGGATAAATTCATATGTCATCACCTAAATTTTTTAAATTAATTCTGCTGGACGCGAAATTCGAAGCCTCCAGCTATGAAAAGATGAGGTTGATATCATCATTATCACTAGATTAATCTAGTGGCGATAAATTTATGTATCATACATGTTCATCATTTCCATATTTGCTTCAAAAGATTCCCAAATTGACCCTTATTATTTTTTTAATTTTAATTGAATAAGTAAGAAAGAATGGCAACTCAAGCATCTTTTTTTTTTTGAAAAGTGGGAGGAAAGAAAATTGATAATATTCTTTTAGAGGTATCTGTTATATTTCACATTTATATATATTATTATTTGTAAAATGTTTCGTAGGGAGATACATGAGAAATTCAGCAAAAAAGCAAACCGACGCTAGTTAACACCATTTCTTTCAGAATAAAAGTGATTTCCTGTCTTCATCATTCGAACTTACACTGTGTTTTCTTGAAAACCATAACATTATTCACTATGCGGTTCTTGTCAGGTTCCATGGATTGAAATCAAGTCCAATCTGTGCTCAAACTCCGGATAGTGGAAAGCACAAGGTAAATCCATCAATCTTCTCTTTTCATAATTTCTTGTTATTTATTATGAAAGGTTGTGTTGAAGCAAAACAAGAAGAAATTCCTCAGACGATATGTCGTTTTGATGTTGTGTTTGCTCTCATTTGGTGAGAACCAACATCTGTTATTGTGATCCTCATGTCCTTTTATGTCCTCAACTTTAAAAAATTTCTTGTTCTTTTGCTTTGCATAAATAAGAAATGACTTAGAGCTGTCATTTTATTGTAGGCCGGTTACTTGATTAATTACATTGTATAAAAAATTATACGTTATGAACAGGTACGGAGCTTGACGGTATTATTTTTTTTTTTGACAGTAGACCCCAGGTTAAATCTGAGAGCCTGCAATTTGTATTAAGCTAAATTTAGACGTTCGTTACAATAAAATTAGAAATATTTTGCCAAGAGAATTGGCCCAGGAAATGAATTAAAAGAAAAGAAAACCCAATATGGTGTCAACAAAATTAGAGTAGATTCTTCCAGAGAGAGATGTTAGCCTTGATTACTGCTGAAATTGTTTGCACGGTTAAAGCTTCATCCCTGAATGTTCTTGCGCATCTTTCCTTCCATACCCAAAATGACGCAGATGCTAATTGGATTCTTAGGTCTAGGTCCCCTTTTTGTTTTAGGGTTTCAATTGTCTGAATATTTTGTATTCCCAGTAAGTTGAAGATTTGTGTTGTGAATGTGCAATCTTGGAATAAATGTAAACACGATTCGGCCTCCCTCATGCACAACAAACATATATTCGGCAGAATAAAGCCCCTTCTGCCAAGTTGATCTATAGTGGGTAAGATATCTCTCACAAGCCTCCAAATAAATATGCGAATTTTAGGTGGCACTCGGAGATTCCAAATATAGTCGTAAGGGACTTTACATTTTGGGTTTGCAGAAAGTAATGTATAGAAGGATGCAGATGTAAATTTTCTGTTGGATTGTAGAGACCAGTCAGCTTGACGCGGGGGGGGATATATAGAAATACAGGTTTTTAAAAAAAAATTCAATAAAACATTACTAATATATACTATGCTTTCAAAATCTTTGGAGGTCATGTTCTCTCTCAGTCTCTATTAAGCTCCGTCCCTAATTATGAATTCAAATCTCATAGCTAGGCTAGGCACTAAATAATGAAAATAACTTGTAAAAGTGGTTAGGAGTGGCGTATATAAACTATATATGTATACGGGTGGCAAAAAAAAAGGTCTTTTCACTATTAATTAGATTTTTTTTTTTTGAAAAATACTATTAATTAGACTTTGTAAAGAAAAAAGTCTAACTTTGCCCCGCAACTATTACATTACAGTGACTCATCTTTTGTCTTTCAAATTTTTATTAATTTAATTTTAGTCTCTTAAATATTCAATAAATATTATTTTTATTCTTTCATCCATTAAATATTTAAATGTCCATTAAATTTGACACATAAATAATAACATATATTGGATATGATACTTGTGTCTATATCCCGTACAATATGATTTATTTTTGCAAAAAATATTCCAAACATGATTCAAGCCCAAGTCCTAATCCAATTAAGTCCTAATTCGTCGCCAGACATGACTGCACCAAACACAGAAGATATGATTGCACTGTGTGTTGGATTCGTGTCGAAAGCAATTGCGCTTTTTCCTTTGATTTTATGTGCTGTACTCAATTAGTGAGTAGATAAACTTGGCTCTTAAAATTCCGTAGTCTATGGTCCATTTGATATTATTTTGATTAAAACGGTCCATTTGATATTTTTTTTTATGAAAATGATCCATTTGATATTCTTTTTTTTTATGAAAATGGTCCATTTGATATTCAGACAACTAAACACTCCTTTTGAGTTCAGACTAACGGCCGCAAAATAATTCGGCTACCAAACAACAATTAGCCATTGTTTTATTTTATACATTCTGTTTTCATTTTCTATTTTATTTTTATTTTTTGAAGAGGCGCTTGCTCATACCGACGTACAATTCGAAAAAAGAGAAAAAATGCTTTTCATGTACAACATATATATTCTTGTCACTGAAGTTGTCTTTATGTAGAGTTAGGAGAGGCACGGCAGAGCTTAACTAGAGTTACTGGCTGGCCGAAAGTTTATTCCTTCCAATTAACAACTGTGTAAAAAAATTTAGAGCAGAGAGGAGGAAATATATAAAAATACATATATTTTTTAAAAAATACTAAATTATTTTTAGTATGTATTACTTTATCAAAAAACTTGGGGTAAAATTCCAACCCTGCAGAGAGATACTTGGTTACATATTTGCTTATTTGAACTAATGAATATAATTGATGATTTCGTTTGAGCAAAGTGACAGATTTTGGCATAAATAAGTAATTTTTTTAAAAGGTCAATATGTAATTTTATTAACAATATAGATACTGGAATCCAAATGGAGAAATAAGTTATCATGACGCTCCAAAACTAATTTTCTATAATGTTTTTTATTTTTATATACTATTTTTTATTTATAAATATTTTTTTAAAAAATATAATATATTTATATTTTTTTTCAGAATTGATATACTGATTTTCTATGTTCAGTTATATTTTATTTGTATGTATTATTTTTTCTTAAAACAAGGATTTATATATTGTTTTACAACAAAATAATAGTCGAGTTCCAGCTACATGACGGAAAATCCAGTTGTGCAACATCAGGTGATGCAAATGATTTTATGGAATAGCAAATCATCTTAGAATAAGGTATTCTCCAAAATCATATATCATGCATGTCGATATATCACGTTTGATTACGTAGAACTGTTTTATTTAATCGAAAAAAGAAAGAGTTTTTCCTTGCGACAAAAAAGGGGAAAGGAGAACTAATAATACAATGGGAGTCCACAACTCCACTAGTATGGAATTCAAATAAAAGAAGCAGCGGGTGCTCAAACCATGCAAAACTTGTTGGCAAATAAAATCAGCTTCATTTCCCCACATCTTTTGTCATTCGTTGGATTTTGTTATGTAATGTTTTGTTAAATGACGGAAGTTAGGCCTGTCTCAACATGGTCCTCGGTGGAAACAAATTTTATTTTTTCAAAGAAAAAGTATTCATAACGAACTGGATTTTCATATATATACAACTGTTACTCAAAACCGAGTATTTTATCTGTCCTTTTCACTCACTCAAAGGCTATATATGGATATGGATTCCATAAATCCTATATTAAATACATGATGACATTGGAAAGTTTATTAGAAAGGATAAAGCTAGCCTCATTACCAAAATCACTACCGAAATCACAGAAAACTGAATTGTGAGGTCCAACATGACACAAGCTAAAACCCACTGTCCCCACTCCATTTCAGCATTTCTTAAGTGGATTATAACCTTCGACCCATTATATTACCGGGTTTGTTAGTGGATCAAATATTTTAACGGATCCAAAACTATACAACCCTTTCTCTCCCAAACTACTATCTCAAAACTCAAAATGCCATTTTCACCTTCGGCCGTTTCGCCATGGACCATGGTGCTCTCTCTCTCTCGTATTCCAACAAACAAAAATGACCTAGTCCATCTGCCTCTTTCTCACCGGAGATCTGATTTCCCACTCATCTACAAATCACGATTTCAAAACATGTATGAAAGACAGCCTAATTCATATTCTATTAACTAGATATATACAACATTCAGTTTCAATTAAAGACTTAAAATTTCGAAATTAAAGACTTAAAATCATGCATACGAGAAGTTTTACTTGAGATTATTCCAAACGAAACATTTTTTGTTGTGGTAGCAATTAGCATGAACATTTTTTAGAAATGAGGCCACAAGACAAATTTATGACTAAAATTCGAAGATAGGCTACTACACATGACGGAATTTTCTGATTCTTTTTTTTTTTCCAAAGAAACATATAATTTGTATTGCATTCTTTTAAAAAAGAATTCTTAGATTTCATATACTAATATTTAAAAGGTATAATATTAATGACACAATAACCTACATTGATATTGATATTGAAAAAGATATACTGAATTTCGAAAAGGCTATGAGAACCGGCCTCTGCATAAAAATTTGAAAAGGGCGGCAGAACAGGTCATCCTCTCACAAGGAGTCAAGGTTCCAAAGTTCTTCACTAAGCACTTCAGAGCTAAAGTAGGCTTTTCTTTGGTGACAAATTGCCCAATTAGGTAAGTTCTGAGAGCTTTGAAAATTTGAAATCCTTTTAGGTATGGCTGGCTATAATATTAGAATTTTTTTGAATAGTAGCACTATTTTGAAGAATAATTAATCAGATAGCATGATTTTCAAAATATTTGGGTAGGTAGCACTTCCGCCTGACCTTTTGGCGGAACTACCAGAGGGTCTGGCGGAACTAGGGAATATTTTTTTTTTGCTATTCTCGGCTATTTGGCACCTTTAAACAGCCTAGACGGTGAAATTGACCCAAAAATGACGAAAATATAGGTTCCACCAGACCCTCTGGCGGAACTAGCTAGTTCCGCCAGTGGGTCTGGCAGAACTACACATTTTCCCAACTTACAATTTGACCCAAAAAGTCCAAAAAAATGGCCTAGTTCCGCCAGTGGGACTGGCGGAACTAGACCATTTTCCCAACTTAGATTACCCAAAAAAATTTCAAAATTTAGGGTTTAGTAACGGTTTTTAATAAAAAACCGATACTAAATATTAATATTGTATCGGTTTTTTCGGGAAATTTTTTTTTCATTTAGTAACGGTTTTTATAAAATAACCGTTACTAAATCTGAAACTTAGTAACGGTTCTTTTCTAAAACCGTTACGAATTGGAAATTTAGTAACGGTTTTTATGAAAGAACCATTACTAACTGGTTAATTAGTAACGGTTTTTAGTAAATAACCGTTACTAAATTTCAGATTTAGTAACGGTTATTTTATAACAACCGTTACTAAATGAAAAAAAAATTCCCGAAAAAACCGATACAATACTAATATTTAGTATCGGTTTTTTATTAAAAACCGTTACTAAAACCCTAAATTTTGAAATTTTTTGGGTCAGATTGTAAGTTGGGAAAATGGTCTAGTTCCGCCTGGACCCACCGGCGGAACTAGACCATTTTTTTAGACTTTTTGATTGTAAGTTGGGAAAATGTGTAGTTCCGCCAGACCCACTGGCGGAACTAGTTAGTTCCGCCAGACCCACTAGCGGAACCTATATTTTCGTCATTTTTGGGCCAAAAATAAAATTTACCTAGTTCCGCCAGACCCACTGGCGGAACTAGCATTTTTCATTAATTAAGGCTGTTTAAGAGTGCCAAATGGCCGAGATTAGCAAAAAAAAAAAATTCCCTAGTTCCGCCAGACCCTCTGGCGGAACTACTTCAGTTCCGCCAGAAGGTCTGGCGGAAGTGCTATCTACCCAAATATTTTGAATATCATGCTATCTGATTAATTATTCTTCAAAATAGTGCTACTATTCAAAAAAATTCATAATATTAGTTATTAACTTAGATCGGCTTGGAAATTTTATGATACATTATTTTCCGATTTTATATTGCATGAAGTATTGTCTTTTATTTTAAAGTATTAATTTACTTTACCTTCTATATTTAATTCTGCATCTTTTATCTTTTGTGTAAAATATTATTTCTATTTTTTTTTGCATTTTTCATTGAACAAAATAAATATAGAAAAAACATTGGTTCAATAACACTTAACTAGATGAAATGTCAAAAGAAAACTTTAAGTACATAGAATTCATTAAAATTTAGTCTAAATGAACAAAGGTAAAAATATAAGTGTTTTTTTAATATTCAGAAAAAGTTCCGGGTGTTTTGAAAAAATTCCCAATAATAATTGCAAGGACAAAAAAATTTAGGTATCAATATAATAATAAATATAATAATAGCATTACTCCTTTCAGAAATGTACTTTATTATCAAATGATAACAAACTGAACTTAACCAACTAACCGACATGCATAAAAAACAGAAAGAACCAATCACAAGGGAGAAAACAAGCTAAAAGAAGTCTAATTTGTCAGTGTAAAGACTTTCGGCAAATCCAGCATTCAAACTTTAATCTATTTGGTAATACTAATATTATTTTAACAATTATTGGACATGTGTAATTACCTAGATATAAAATGATAATTATTTAGGTGACGTGCAATTACCTGGATATCAAAATGAAAAGAAGAAAAACTAAAGACGGTAACATTCATGCAATTTGGAGCCGCAAAATAGAGTTTGGTCAAATTCAACAAAGAGAGAGCCGTCAATACATTACAAATTGATTTTGTCGGTAACAAGTTAAGAAATTATATATTCTGAATCAATTGTATTATATTGAGAAAAAATGTATTGCGATATAGAGCTACGAATTTGAAGGAAACTGCCAATTGAGCCTGAAAATAATCAAATAATTTCTAATCACAAGTTGTTTTATAAGGCTTGTATGATAACAACAATGCATGCTAGTAAAACAAAATTGGTTTTAAAGAAAAATAAGAAACAAGAGGGATAAAAAAAGAAAAAAGAAAAAAGAATTTGGACTTACTTCGAATTTGCTTAGGAGATGATCAAGTGTTTGGCACACAAGGTGGCAGCAAAACTCTCAAGGGCACGAAGGTATTCATTATTAAAGAACTCAAATTTTCACATATAATAAATTAAATAATAATATTTATAAAGTGCAATTAAAACATATAAAACTACCTAGGCTCAATTGACATGATAAATTAATTAATTAACCCAAGTTGTAAGGACAGTAGAACACTAATTAAATTATGGAACTTGGGGTTTAGGATTTAGGTCAGACTTAATTTCTCATTAAAAAATCACATTGGTATGAAATTAATCAAGTTTAAAAAAGGATATTTTTTCATCATACATAGGATGATTCAGCATCAGAAGCTTATTATTATTGACTACAGCTCGCACAAGCAACTCTTTAGCTTCTTCCTGTTTCTTTTTCAACATACTGCATATCTGAAAAAATATTTCAAAGCATAAAGGTAAGATACAAATTAATTAAACTATTTATCATTATTGTTGAAGAATATATGGAATGCTTACATCATCAAGATCCTTTGAGATCTTTTCAGCTTTTTCCACATTGCTGTTATTTTCCAGAAAAACTGGCATTTCAAAATCCGGTAAAACAATTGGTGTTATAAGGTTGTTATTAATTTCTAATGGACTTCCATTTCCTGCAATCTGAGAAATAACAAAGTATAGAAAAAATTATTATGAATTATAAATTCTAGCATTTCAATTATTTCAACAGGATGTAAAGATTGGGTTTAGAAAATTATATTATACCATTTTGGGTGACTTGGGGATAATTTCGGGTGATTTCCTGCGTAATACAAGAATATTTATAATATTGTAGAATATTAATTAGTATATTGATATATAATTTTGGAGAGAAAAGAGACCTCGTTTCTACTGGAGAGTTTGAAGAAATGCGCTTTAGTGGATTACTGATAAATGGATCTGGACCAGATTCCTGAAACAATATCATATAAAATAAATAAGGCAGTAATTAGCAAAAATAAAAAAAATATTTTATTAAGAGCTAGTAATGTAACAAAATGTACTACGAAATTCCTTTGATCAAACAAAAATATTGCTTAAAGCTTCCTTGGAAATATTTCGACAGGCATAAAGGAAATTGTCCACCTAAAATACTTCAAATGTTCAAGTTTGAGGACCTTATATGCAAATAGAGAATCTTCTGAGGTAATATACGAAAAAGAAGATAATGAAAAATAATAATAAAATAAGACACCTCAGAGAGTTTGCGTTTCAAAGAGGGGCTGAGGAACGAGGGTTTTTCTTTGTCTTTTTCCTTGGAAGGAAAAAGGGGCACTGGTGGTGCAGTGGGCGTTTTGTTCTGAGGAGAGAGAGAGGCCTTGTTTCTCTCACTACTAAACTTTGCGGGTCTTAAATCCTTGTCTTGTGAGATAGTAGTTGGATTTGGAGTTGGACTCCGAGGATTTAATTTTACCAGTCTGTAAAATAAATAAATAAAATAATTAAATTAGAATTTAGAAATGTTATAAAGGTTGATATAGAGCGTCTAAAAGCCTAAATTCTGCCATAATGCACCAACTAAACCCTAAACTATAAAAATCCTAAAACCCTAACAAAGTCCTAAAACCCTAAAAAAAGAGGACCTCGGCAGAAAAGAACGTGTAGATGTACCGATAGTAATACAAATCGGATAATGCAAGTCTTTTTATAACAACAATTTTGCATGGTAAAAAATTTGAAAAAATCTAAAAAGAAAAATAAATAAAAAAAGGAAGTTGGAATTACCTTGAAACAAGTGTTTGCTTTTCATCTCTCATTAATCCTTTGCTTGTTAGAAGGCTGCTATTTGTGTTGCTCCTCAAAATGCTGATGTGTACATTAAAACATGAGTTCTAAGTGAGAAAATACAAGTAATTTAACGCAATTTGTTGTGTTAAATTAAGTTTTATAGGTATTAGGACTTAATTAATCATAAAGCAATTAAATTATTAAACAAGTTCATTAGTTTTTTACCTAAAAGTCCTATTTTCAGTCTCAATTTTGCTATTTCCTGCACCAACTGAAGCTCCCTTTGTTGAAGGTTTTTCAAGTGTAGTCAACAAACCAATCTGTGCAATCTCATTTTGCTCATCAGGTTTCTTTGAATCCCTGCATTTAGTGAAACAACATTTATAGTAAGTAATATAATGATATAATCAATAGTATTTGGTTGTTCACATTACATTACAACTTAATTTAATTTGTTCTTTCAAATTCTTTGGTTTTTCTAGTGATTTTTTGGTGTGTTCTATGAATGCATTAGGGATTAACAGGCTCATACATGTTAAAACCAGACAAATAACAATCTGTTTTGTGATTTTATTAATACTTTTTATTGGTGAAAATTACCTTCTCATGTCTGAAGAAAGTAAATTCATCCCTTCGATTTTTTTATTGGCAATATCACAAGCTTGCTTTGTTGCCAAAATTGAAGTTTGTTGAGGCTTGTACAAAAGAGAGGCAGATAACTTCTCTCTCGCTGGAGTTGAATTCCTGCAATAATAATAATAATAATCACAAAATCGATTTAGATAAATTGATTCTAGAGTAGTCCAAATCTATGAATTGATTATCCAATTAAGAAAAACAAAAACATTACCTATGAATTGCTGGAGGCAAAACAACATTACTCAAACTCTTGTCAGAATCAGAGCTTCTAGTTTGACCCAAATTATTCTGACTTTGAGTTTGACCGTCTTTTTCTTTAATTTCCTCTCTGTTAGCACTTGAAACAACAGGACTAGCACTTCTAGAGTGAGAAGAACTGCCCATTGATTGCACACTATTAGCAGTCTCTCTCTCTTGTTTGTCTGACTTGTCAAAAACCTCTCTGAACCTTCTAGAAGAACTACTGTTGTTGACAGAAACAGAAGGGAGAGAGAATTCCTTGCTTTCTTCTCTCGTTATTACTCGGTTATTTATTTTACTTGAAGAATTTGATGTGTTGGATAAGTTGTCAGATGGTTCTTTTGATTGTTTTGACGTGCTGATATTTTCAGCTGAAGTGTGAGATTTGGATGGGATTTTGGAGGTTGTATCATTTTTCAGTGTATTATTGTTGTTGTTGTTATTATTAGCTGTATCTATATCCATGTTTGAATTATTTTGGTTTTGAGTTTTGGATTTGGTTATGTTTTGGTCTGATGAAGTAATTGAAGCGGTTGGTTGAGCTTGAGTGTTCTTCTTTTCTCTCGATACCTCAGAGTCCAGATCGAATTTGCTGAAACTTGAAATATGAAAAAAAGTAGATTAATTAAATTTGAAGTCAAAGAATTTATTACTGCATTAAATTTGAAATTTGAAGAAGGTAAGAAATAATGAAATACAAGTTGAGAAATTAACTGGTTTTGAGTTTTGGATTTGTTTTGGTCTGATGAAGTAATTGAAACGGTTGGTTGAGCTTGAGTGTTCTTCTTTTCTTTCGATATTTCAGGGTCCAGATCGAATTTGCCGAAACTTGAAATGAGAAAATGAAAAGTAATTAATCTTAAGTCAAGGAATTAATAACTGCATTAAATTGGAAATGGTAGAAGGCAAGAGATAATGAAATACTAGTTGAGAATTCAAATTTTGATCGACGAGGATTTTTATTGGATTTAGGGTTCAGAATTCGGTTGAGAATGATAAACTATGGTGAAATAGGGATAAATTGAGTCTTAATTGAAAAAAAATTGCAGAATTGTGGACTAATTAATGCAATTGTCCAAATTGAGGCTTAATTAGTCCAAGAATCTAGGTTAAGCAAACAAATGAACAAAGAAATGAATAACATAAAAAGTATGAAAGTATATATCTTCTTTAAATCATCACATAAAACAAGTTGAAAGTATATCTTGTTTAAAAGCTTACTGATCGTCAAAATCAAAATTGAAGGAAAATTCGTCTTTTTCCTTCCCCTTTTTGCCAAGAAAGGATTCCATTGATGCCTTTTCATTGGAAGGTTTTGCGCCAGTCATTTTTACAGGGCTAGAGAAATCCAAATCCATTTTAAATGAGGGAAGTTTGCCAAAATCTTCGCCCAAATCAAAATCATCCCTGCATTATTTAAAAAAATATATTTATTTTATATTATATTATCTGGTTTTTATATTTCCTTCTTTTTGCCATTTTTTATTCGCTTTTTTTTCCCCTTTTTGATTGTTTTGCTGTACTTTATACGTATGAGAGCGTTTGAGGCTAAATTGGGTAATATATTTGAGCGTAAGTTTATAACCTTATGATTGATTTAGGATTATTTGCAGAAATGAGAGCTAATCAGGGCTTAATGACTCAAGTTTATTGTGTACAGGTGGAATCGTGAAAGAAATAATAAGAACAGAAGAAATATTCTTACATCTTGCCAAAACTGAATTTCTTGCTTTTTCCACCAATAGGTTCAACATCAAAATCCATGGAGTCTTTTCCAAACTTAGATGGTTTCCATGAATTAAGAAAATCCTTCCCAAAATCTTCATCTGTTGCAAACACAAAAACAGAGCGCAAGTATTATTCAAATAATTCAGTATATTCCTTTATCTTGCTTGAATTTAAACAACAATTTAGCAACAACACGCTTGAATTTTTGAGATTAAGTACATATCAGTTCGCTGTTATTTTTAATTGTTGTCTGTTTCATTTTATAAGAGTAACAAAACAGAGGTCCAAATTATTTCTGATAATTTTGTTACTATTTCATTTCTTTATTTTATTTCCTGTATTTTCCTTACCAAGAGATGCACTTGAGTTTTTTGTACTTGAACCTGGTGCAGCTCCTTTACGTGATTCTTCCATTGCTAATCACAGTATGTATTTTTACCTGCAGATAAAAAAAAAAAAAATTGATAAGAGATTTAACAAAGGTAATTTAAACAGCGCTAAAAAGAAAGCTGCCACAAAATCACTCAAAACAGAAATTAGAAATTATATTTTAGAAGTTATGTTACTTACGTAGACAATAATCACTAATTCAAAGAAAATAAAAAACAAGCATAATTCTAAGTAAAGCGTTTCTGAATGCGATCAATTTTCAGATCTTCATTTAAGAAAAAATAAGAGAATAAAACATGAGTGGAATGCTTGAAATAGAACTCATGCAAATCAAATGATAAATCAGGACCAGATTATGCTTGTGTGTGAAGATGTCCTAAAAAGGAAATCAGAGAGCAAACATTTTCACAAATATACATCTAAACTTATCTCTATTAAGCATATAAATGTTAACAAAAGAAGAATCAAATCTAGATTTTCATAACTGATCACCGAAATGCTATAAAATCAGACAATTATACGTACACAAACTATGTTTAGCAAAAAGAAGCAAATCTCCCTCAATTAATCACGAATCTCATCTAAAAGGAACCAAATCATCTATCGCAGCTTAATCATCTAACGCTTAACACTTAAAAACATCTAAATCCAACTGAAGACAAATTTCCGAACAGATCAAGTCTAAAAACATCCAAATCGAACGGAAGATGCACTTCCGCACAGATCCAGTCACGAATTAGATCAGGGAAGTGGAAAAGCAGCCCTTACCTGGATCGAGCACCTCTTCTTCTTCCTCTTTCTCTCCCGCTGCTCGTGTTGTTGTGCTGTTGCACGGAGAGTGTCAGACTGACGAGCTATTTATAGCTCGCTCAGGCTTCTCAAAAGGTCGCGATTATCTCCGTTTAGTTTAAAATGGAGAGGTCTGGGCCGTTCGATTTTAATATGGACGGTTGCGATTGAGCCGCGTTTACTATGAGGCAAATCAGTTTCGGATCCTCTCCGTTTGTATGTAAATTGAGAGGTCGGTGACTCGAAAGCATCCAGTTCTGGAAATGAGAAGGCGGGAAATGTAGGTGGGTTCTGAAAGTCCCTTGGGCTGAAGTATCTGTGTGTGTATTGAAATAAGCCCATATAATATTATGTTTTTTTTTTTTTTGAGGAGAAAAGATAATTTGGAGTTCTAATGTGAGATGAAGCTTTTTTTTGTTTGTAAGAATGGGATTATTTTTGTTCAGTGAAAAATAATATTTACACCAACAATGGATTTGTTTTTTTAATAGTTATAGATTAGTTTGTTGCTCTTGTATTCTTTTAATAAAAAAAATGAAATAAAGCAATCAAACTTTTGAATTACAATCGCCATCAACAACAACAATAAGCACATAGATTTAGCAACCACCCGAAGAAAATGAGTACATTTACTAATATTCCTTATATAACAACACTGATGCTGCACATCCTCACATACGGATACAATTATTCAAGACTAAAGTCAACAGAAACTAACAACCTTTTTTAGTCCTATTTTACTTGTAAGACTAGTCTTACTACTACTAACAGCATACCATACATTTCACAAAAACAATGTTGTTAATACCCAAAAGATGTACTTCTTACATCAAAACCCTCTGTTTTAACCAATATTATTCAAATTCAGATCGACGAAATTTTCATTTTTTAATCAAAAAGAGTTAAATCAAGGAATTGAATGGTTATGCTCGCCATTATAGCATATAATTAGCATTGATGGATCATTTGGATCATGATCCACAATCTTATGCACAGAGCAGCCCTTCTTGTTACACCTGTAATACCGTCTAATTAAAAAGAAGATAAATTTTTAATTAGCAAAAATAGAGGAAAATAAAAATAACAAAATTTTTAATTAGCAAAAACGGAGGCATAATGATAAATCAGATCGTTTAAAGAGGGAGGAGTGGGTAATTGATTAGCTATGAATCTGTAATCTAAACATCCACAATATAAATATCTCAATTTATAAGAAACATGTATAGATACAATAGAATGGTGTGAATAAGGAAAATTTTGGTGAGAAAAGAAAATAAAATGTTTCATGAAAATATACAATAATACTAACCGAAAGTGAGATAGACCGACCAATTTCTTGGAACCATTTGATCGCCAAGAGAAATTATCAACTCTATCTAAGCTGTCAGCTGAAACCCTAATCTTCTTATTTTCCCAATAATTCCTATTTTATTATGCATTATAAAGCTTCAATTAGGTTAAAAAAAACAACTGCATGGAAAACCAATTAAGTAAAAATGAAGCTAATTATTAATGAGCTTGATTGAATTATTAGAACAACAAAGATCAAAAGAAAATAGAGAGATAAATTTCTTGTCGTTTGTTTCCCATTTTGAGAGAAGGGCCATTTTGAATTGTCCAAATTAGAAATACTGTGTGTAATTTGCAAGTAACTCAAAAAAATAAAATACTAATAAAAAATATATTAAAAAAGGTTGGACTAACCGATAATTATATGAACTGCCTCTTTCTTTCCCAGCATATTTGACATTATTCTTTGAATTAATTGCAGATAAAGAGAGGGTTTTCTTCACTTTTGGCTTCCTACAATTTCAATTTACAACACGTAAAAACAATAAAAATAAATAAATAAAATAATAACAACAATAATAAAAGAAAAAGACTCACATTTCTTGATCATTGTGTGTTTTATTCCTGCCTGTTGATCTGAGAGAGAGAAGAGCAGAGACAATGGACATGAGTTCTTTTTCTGCATCCTTTGCTTTTTTAACTCTTTTCTTTCTTTTTGACGGTGAGATTGAATTGTCTATTTTGCCCCTGATCAAAGCCTCTGATTCCATTATTGTTTCCTCCTGTTTCATCTCCTGTTATTCAAAAAACAAAGAAAGAAAGTAAAAGAAATCAGATCTTGAGATTCAGCCCCAAATTATCATCAAGGGCCCAATTAGCTATAAGATAATTTAGGATTAACAGTGATAAAAAATAAAAGAAAAAGGAAGATTTGATGTTACTACAGAAGCCTGGTGATGGTAAAAGACAAAATCTTCATATTTCAGCTAATTGATTTTGCTCCATGCACAAATTTCCCACTAAGTTTTCTGCATTGACCCAAAATTGTGTCAAATTTAAGTATCTTTCTTTTAATAATTACAATTTCAAATGTATAAGCGAGTATAATTTGGAAATTATGCGAATGCCTATGAATAACAGCAAAGATACTAACAAGAAATCTATTGTAAGATTATAAGAATGAAATGTACCGTCAAACCAGAACTGTACTGAGTTTATCAAGAAAGAAACCAGATTACCCAAATTTTGCATACAACAGAAATTCAAATTCACAATTACAACCAGCTAATACACATGATTACCGACCAAATCCCATCAAATCATGCATCAAAACCCAATCGATCGTTCTTAAAATCTAAGCTCGGATTTAGCTATCACGATCAGAACCGATACGGAAGATCACCCTAAACTTTGGAATCTCTGATTGTGGAAGATCGAGTGAGTGAGTGAGTGAGTGTCAGTGAGTGAGAGCGAGGGAGAGAGTTGCTATACCTCGTTGTTCTTGTGGATTCTTTCTTTGCTTTGGTTGGTGAGTGTGAGTGAGGGACGGAGGAGACGAGGTTCGGAAGATCGAATGAATGAATGGAGGCTTTTATTTGTTTTGGAATAAGGAAGGAATTGCTGCCCCCTGTGCTCAGTCCAGTCCAGTAGTCTTAGTCAATAATGGGATGCTTGTTTTGTTATTTTTTATATGAAAATATTTTCAAATTTTTTACCAGCGGGTTGCGAAAGTGGTTGATTTTTGCTTCTTGACTAGTATAGCTTGTCCTAGCAATCTAACTTATCTTGTTCTCATTGTTAAATATATGCTGCATAAAATTGTATATATCAGAACTCCAAGTTATGCTCATTTTGCTCATGTTCTTGTAACAATCAACAAAAAGCAACAGTACACTAAACTTGATGGGAAATAATAAAAAAAATACAAAAGATAAATATTACTAAATAATACTAAAACGAAAGGTCAAACGAGGGTGAAAATAGAAATAACACTTGTCATCAATATATCATTCGCAAATAATTCATAATTGATAAAGTTTATTGTATGTTGACTAAAATAAAATGTTATAGTTTCAAATTCCCATAAAAGTAATCTTATTTAGCATATATTTTAGCGAGCATTCTCAACTCATTACACATGGGATGTCATTGACAATATATCGTATCAATATCTAATTTTACTGGCTACATGCTATGCAAATGTAATGTTGTTATTGTACATTTTCGAGCATCAATATATCTTCTTAGTTATTATTATTATTATTATTATTATTATTATTATTATTATTATTATTATTATTATTATTATGCGTTTTGGGTTTCAAAATACTTTTTTTATTGATGAATATTCAGTGTTTTGGCAGTATTTAGACACAAAAATATATACTCCTTACAAGTTATAACATTCATTCTATACAATGTCATATGATTAGAAATATATACAAGTAATAGTACTAACCTTTAATTTTGGACATATCATGAGACATTGACACATGTCTAGATTTTTCGAGTTCTATTTAACAAAATAAAAGAGAGATTATTCAGAAAGAATTGTTGGTGCAATGGTCTTTCCATTTGGCTATGGAGCAAGCCACCTGAGTTTGAATCTCACTTCTCTCAAATTTTTTGCTTCAATATTTGAAGCGATGATGAATCTAGACCGTTTGATGCAAATCAAATGGATGCAAATAATGCGCGACCGCTTCATTTTCAATGGTCTACAATCGTACTCTATAGACCATATATATCGGTAGGTCAACAAGATCTCCAATTTCTTTCCCTCACTTTCTCTCCTTCGTTCACCTCATTCTCTCCCACTTTTTCTTAGGCAAACTTCACTTTAGCCCCTATAAAATTCAAAATATTATCTTAATGTAAAAAAAATATTCCACGTTAAAATATATAATATTGCTACATATAAAATATATATTATTAAATATAACACCATAAGTTTTCCTTAACTTTTTTCATATCTCTATAAATAAAAAATCATCAAATTATACATATATTTAGTTCAATTTTCCAACAAAAAAACATCATGAATATTCCCAAAAAATGAATATTATGTGTCCATAATGAACACGCTTTAATTTTTTTATATAAAGTACAACTTCATATTATATTTTGCATAATATCATATATCATTAAATACAAAACTTAATTTAAGAATTTTGTTTTCATTCATTGTAGTTAAAATAGTTCTTTTAAACAAGTTACTATTACGATGATAAAATAATATAATGTCAATCCGAAGCATAGCGAGGAAGACCTTACTATGTATTAATTTTATAGGTGAAAATGACATAAAAAATAAAACAAGGAAATTTTTCTTTGAAAATCTTATTTATGAATTTGCAATTTGGATATAAAATAAGAAAAAGAAACTACAAACTATTCAAACATACATCAAGCACATATTGTTTCTTCCCTTGAATAAAATAAAAAACTGAAGGAAAAATATTGAGATTAAATAACAAATATGAGATTTTGTTTTCTTGTGATTAATATGAGATTTTGACTCTTCACACTTGATGGATAAAAAAGTCACTCAGGATATTTATGGCGCCCTCTTATTTCTCCACAAAAGTTTCATATATAGTTACTATAAAATTATAGAGAATATAAATATAAAAAATATAATATTATAGGATATATTATAAGAATATAATTATAAAAATTATAATATTATAGAGTTTAATGATAATATATATGATATTTTGTAGGAAAATGAGAGAGTAAATTATAGTTTTCCAAAGAAAAAGTATATACAGCCCCCGTTTATCAGCCCCCCAATCCGTCCTTTACCACTGGTAAACGGGTCTCACATATATTCAAAATAAGTAGATCCCGTTTATCAGTGGTAAAGGACGGATTGGGGGAGCTGCTGGGGATGTGCATATAAACCCATTTCCAAAGTCACCCGTTAGTCTTGAAATCAGTGCATTCATAATTTCTGCGTAACCAAATGGATTGACCGATGAATGTTACAAACCATAATTCTGCTATGTCCTATTTTCCTTCCTTAGGCCCCATTGTGACCGAGAGCTTGGAAACGCAATTGACTCTCTCAAGTCATGATATAGCTGGAGATGTCCTTCAATATCAGATTCTTTCTATAGCTATACAAACTGAAAATAATAATTTAACATATTTCCTTTACTTTAAAAAGTAAAATTCGGGAGGAATTAATAATTTTAATGACTGATTAGCACAATATATCTAGCAACTGAATTTTGCTGGAGCACTTTTATTCAGAAAAAATCATAGGTCTCGTGGATCTAAATCTGACATAAAAAATAGAATTGAGACAAATGACCTCGCTCCATTCAATCAAAAAGAACAAATACATAATCTATAAAATAAGAAAATATCACATATGAAAACCAATATCCAATGGAAAAAAATTATATCCTATAATAATAGCAAATCATTTAAAAAAAAAAAAAAAATGTGCACAGCAACAAGTAACAAAAAAGTTCAAAACAAAAGCAAAATAAGAAAAATCACCTCATAGAAATTTAAAACCTACTATATACTAATTACTAGTTAACTAGTGTTAATTACTTCAGTACCCCTCTCCAAATCTCCCACCACCCCTCCATCTCCATCTCCATTGACCCTCCTTGATGATCTTTCCCTACTAAGCATCCTTCGAAATGACAAACTCAACCGCGTTGAAACCGACGCCTCTGCTTCGATATCCTTTGACTCTGCATTCACAACATCAGTTACCTGACCAACTGACACTGATTGTTCTGTTGGGTTCACATCAGCTCGACAAACTGGACATGATGCGTTGGCCACCAACCACTTGTCTATACAACCAACATGAAACACGTGATGACATGCCGGAAGCATTCTAACAACATCCCCTTCTTCCAAAAAGCTCAAACAAACCGCACAATCTTCCCTAACAGAACTATTGCTTTCCTCGTGAGATGTGTTAGCTGATCTGTTGTGATACTGGAAGGACCGGATGGACGAAATGATACCCGGATTGAGACCTTTGGGCGTTTCAGCACGAGGCGTGCCAGTGAAGCTCGCCAGTGCAACAAGATTGACTCTACGGTTACGGAACTCTCGGAGCTGACGACGCCTGACATAACGGAGATACAAGTGCAGAAGCAGAACCAGTGTTATAACCAGACTGAGAGCGACAACAGCTATGATAAAGAAGCGGGTGTACGTTGTGTTAGGGCTGCTAGTTTTTTCCGGCGGGGAGTTGCCGAACCTTTGTGGCAGTGAATGGAAACCTGGGAATCCAGTGTTGTTAGAGTTAGACATGGTAAAGCTAGTTGTGAATTGTGATACAAAGGTTTTTGGTCTTGTTTCTTAGTCTTTTGTAAGGGAGGAGTAGGTTGAAATTATGTTAGAAAACTTAAAATTTTGAAGTCTAAATCCGAGAAATGGGATTGATGTTGGCCTTGTTGACTGCGTGGAGGACTGACTTAGGTTGTGCTGGAAATTCGCCCTTTCATATGGTCTGTTTGTTAGTATATAAAGCCTCCGTGGCCTAAAGAGATATATATTTGTGTATCGAGTCAATATAGTAAGTTATTGAATTAAAATTATAGGAAAAAAATAGTCTCAGGATTGATCTGAAAGTGAAAATAAAAAAGGTAATAATTAAAATATAAAAGACAACCAGTCATAAATTTTGGAGTTCATTTTAGATCCAACGTGTAGAAAGATCTTATTTGGGTATCAAGTCAATAAAATCAGTTAAGTGAACAAAAGTTCTAGGAACTCAAAAGTAAGTCTCAGAATTCATCTGAAAATAAAAATTAAAAAGATAACAGTTAAAATAAAAAAAATCCTAAAGCTAATGTCAAAATTGATTTTATATCTGATTTTTGAGTTTCTAGAATTATTGTTTGTGAAGGATTGTAAAATGGCACTACAAATATCACCATGTTTGCTGTGGAAATTATATCATGACCTTTTTTTTTCCTTTTGCTGTGGAATTATCAAATATGATATAGGATCTTTTGTTTAATTATGTTCAAACTCCTTACCTACTTCAGTTATTTTAGTAGTTTTCGGGGGTAGGTTAGTAAAGAAAAATTCTGATACCCTTTATATGTTCTCCATTGATATTTTGAATGGAGACATCAACTTGTTCTTTAAGATTTTTTTTTGAGGCGTGACTTGTTCTTTAAGATTGCTTTTTAGTTTTTATTAGTTAGTTTCTTACTTGATTTTATAAAATGCTCAATAGGCACCTATTGCTTATATTAATTAAAACGATAGTATTTATATTTACAATCTAAAAAAAATAGTATTTACAATCTAAATGAAAAGGAAAGAAATCAAAACAGAAGTAAAATATATCCCTCTAATCAATTTATACCAAAATAAAAATTATCCCGTTTCAAAGCCATCTGATACAATCTAGGATGACCAATTGTGTGATGACTAATCGCGTCTTCGTTTCGGTGCATGACATATGGATGATTTGTAGAGGTAATGACGATATTTTAAGTTTTGTGGGATATACGCCAAATTATAAGGCGGTACATTTGAAATTTAGCCTATATACTACTAATTGTAATTACAAACTAGTGTTTACTTCAATTCCCCTCTCCAAATCTACCACTACCCCTTCATCTCGATTTCCATGGACCCTACTTGATGATCTTTCCCTACTAAGCATCCTTGGATATTCAAAACTCAACCGAGATGAAACCGACAACCCCGCCATCTCTTTTGACTCATTATCATTTACCTGATCAACTGATACTGATTGTTCTTCAGGGTGCACGTCAGTACGGCAGACTGGACACGATGCACTAGCCGCCAACCACTTGTCTAAACACTCTACATGAAACACATGACGACACGTTGCAAGAATTCTAACAACATCCCCTTCTTCCAAAAAACTCAAACAAATCACGCAGTCTTCCTTAACCGAACCGTTACTCTCATCAATGTTACCCGGTCTGTTGCAATACTGAAAGGACGACATGGACAAAATCTCAGCCGGATTGAGACCTCTGGGAAGTTCATAACGAGACGCGCCGTTGAAGCTCGGCAATGGAATAATGACCCTCTGGCGATTATGGTATTGTGGGAGCTGACGACTTTTGACATAACGGAGATACAGGTGCAGAAGCAGAATAAATGCTATAACAAGAATCAGAGCGACAATAGATATGACATATAAGCGGGTATACGTTGTGTCAAGGCCGCTAGATTTTTCAGGCGTGAAGTTGAGAGTGAACCAAATGGAGGGGTCTTGTGGCGGTTCGGGGAAAACTAGGGGCCCGGTGTTGTTAGACATTGTAAGCTAGTTATGAATGGTGATAACAAGGGTTTTTGGTTTTGTTCTTTAGTCTTTTGTAAGTGAAGGAAAAATGTTGAGATTATGTTAAGGAACTTAACTTTTTTTGAAGTCTAAATCTTTTTTTTTAATGCATTCAACACGGCCCGGTGGCTTTTTGAAGTCTATATCCGAGAAATGGGATTGATGTTTGCTTTGTTGATTATATTAATTTAGTGTATAAGGTATCTGTATCTCTAGGCCAAATATCACTATGATTTTTTGGCTGTGAAAATATTTATTTATGTATTTAGTTAATTACTTATTAATTAATCTATTATTTATTTATTTATTTTGCTGCGAAAATATCAATATGATTTAGGATCCGTAGTTTTATGCTTATACTCATACCTACTTCAATTCTTTTTGATAGCTTTCAGGGTAGGTTGCTGGAGAAAAATTCTGACATCCTTTATGCGCTCTCCATTGGTACTTTGAATTGTTAAATCACTTTGTTCTTTATTGAATCTTAGTTTCTATTAAGGATTGAGAAACTAACGATATTGGCGACTCTCAATATTGATGATACAAATTTTTGGCCATGTCAAAAATCAACATTCAAATATTACAAAAAAAGTTAAATAAATATAATATATTATCCAAACAACTGAACAAATGCCATTCTTCAATTTTTATTTAATTGCTTGTTACTGCAAGAGCTTAAGGAAATGAATTTCTCCATGATAATACAAATGGAGATGAAGCTTCTGATTGAGATTGCTCCGAATCCTTTTCCATGTTTTGATGTTTTTCTTTGACTTGGGAAAAAACGCATTTATTAAGTTAGACTAAGCTACCTCATAAAAGAGAAAAAAAATTAATTGATTTTATTCATATTTATTACGATAGATTCATCCATTATCAAGGTTTCTTGAAAACCACATTATTTAAGACTAAGACATAAATCAATTAATAAGACATAAATCAATTAATCTAAAATATAATGAAAAAGACGGACAAATTATTGTTACAGGTATCATACCATTAACATATATGGTGCAAAAATATTTAATGATAATGACGAATTTTATTAACAAAAATATTTTCCCATACAAATTTTGTATCCATTAAATCACGTACAAAAAATTTCATATGTTATTAAAACATTCTGTCTCTGTTCAGTGACAGACCTAAAAATTAAAATCAAGGACCCAAGTAATTACGTTAAACGACGTATTTACCCTCTTTTGAAAACAAAAAAGTTTTTTTGTTTCCCGTGATAAGGACAAAAATGTCATTTAATTCAGAAATTCCATGTTCTTATTAGAACATTTTTGTCCGTACAATTAATGACGGCCAAATTAAGGAATAATAACCGTTGTAAAATTAAGGAGCAGAGTGATTATGTTGGCCATTGTAGTAAGTGATAATGAGGATTGAAGGGTCAATTGGGTCCTGATCCACACTTCTTCTTGCAGGGCAGCCTTTCTTCCAGTTCTTGCACTTGAAATAATTCCTAAGCAAGAAGCAAAAGCAATTTATTTTTTGTAGAAAGGAACAAAATCATGAAATAATTAACTAAAAGGAAGAAAATAATTAATTAATTAAATAATTTCAAGTGCACACATACAAAAATTAGACTATATTCTGCATACTTTTTTTTTTTAAAAATAAAATAAAAATAAATAGATTATCTTATGTATATATGCCTACAAAATGGGAAACATGTTGGATACCCCTAAAAATTATTAGGAAATTGCATTTACGTATCAAAAAAGAAAAAAAAAATTATTAGGAAATATCATGAATAACTCTATAAAAAATAAGAAATATTGTGCAGAGCACTCCTTTTCATTTTTGGTTCAAAAGATCCCTAAATTACAGTTGCCTCATTACATTTTATTTATACATGATGAAGTAAGAAAGAAAGTAGGTTCAAACAATCCCTAAATTACCACCTCATCACATTCTGAAGGGGGTATATATTATTTTTGAGGTTTTGTACGGCTGCACATGAGTCATGAAATTACCACAACTTAAAATGAAGAAAATTGTAAAAAAAAAATCTCCATTATGTTTAAATTGAAAATAACCCTCTATTCTTTGGGAAATTGCAAATAAGCCCCTCTATTTTCAGGAAATTGCAGAAAGACCCCTTCTTTTTTTGCAATTTCCTAAAGAATAGATTGTTTCATTTTTTGCAATTTCCATTAATAGTGGAACTTTTTTGCAATTTAAGCACAAGGCAGGGGCCTCATTTGAAAATGGTAAAAGTGAATAATATTACACACTAATAATACACTAATTACCTAGGGTGAGGTGAGCCCTTGAGTTTCTGAAATCCCTTACTAATCCAAGAGAACTCATCAGCATCATTCAACATTGAAGCTGAAACCCTTATTGTTTCACTAGTTTTCTTAACTGGAGATGTCCTGTGCAAAAAGAGAGAGAAAAAACAATAATATTATAAGCACATTGATTTAGGGGAATTTCATATATAGCCCTGAAGAAGGAACAATATGAGAAATATCATGTCTACCCGTGAAATATCGTTGATTCAGAAAAATGAGAAATAACATCAAATAGTCAATACCCCTTTTTTTTTTTTCCAAAAATGCAGAAATTGTCCTTACAAAAGATAATAAATCTAGTAGAACGATATTTTTTTTAACCAAATATGGAAAGGAGGGGCAAAAAATGATATTTTTATGCTCGTAGGGGCAGCATACATGATATTTCATATAATTTGTTCTTTGTAAGGGTATCCATGTTATTTCCCATTTTACCGGGGCATAGGTGATATTTTTAGATTTCGCAATACATTAGGTATAATTGTTTTCTTAAAAAAAATAAAATAAAGTTAAACTCACCATTCAACATCATCTCCATTTCCCTTAGCAACATCATCAGACACTAATGACTCAGCAGAAGGCAAAGCAGGGGCAAATATTTCATTTTCTTCATTTCTTTTGTTGACTTTTCTAACTCTCTTCTTCTTATTATCAATAGTTGACTTATTTATAGCAGGTGTACCCCTGCAAAATCAGAAATGTCATGGATAACCCTACTGAATATTGGAAATATACAAAATGCCCCTATAAAACATAAGAAATAAAATTTATACCCCTCTTTTGTATATTTATGTCAAAACTACTCTCATCAAACTATTGTTGCTTCATTAACTTTTTCTACTGATAATAAAATAAGAGAATAACTGAATAAGTATAATTAAGCATTTTGTTGAAATATTAGGAGGATGATTGTCATGATATTTTGAATTTTACAGGGTTATACGTGATATTTTGAGATTTTGTAGCTGTACAGGTAAAATGTCGTAGGAAAAAATATTTATGATAAGTATAATTAAGCATTTTGTTGACTCACAGTTGGATATCATCTCTGTCAGCAACAGCAAGTGCTAATTCATTTCCTTCGGTTCCTTTTCCTTTTCTAACCCTCTTTTTCTTCTTATTATCAACAGTTGAATTTTCAACTTCATTTCCTTCTGTTCTTTTTCCTTTCCTGCCCCTCTTTTTCCTCTTATTAACAGGTGATTCATTGACAGGGGATTTTACCACACCAAAAGTCGCAGGATCGACAGTCACAATCGATCCGATCGGGCACTCTTGCCAGCCCATCTCTTGTATGTCCCTTTTCAGATCGTCTAAAGAGAGCGGCGTCACGTGGCGTGATGTGATTGGTCCATCGGATGATTGGTTGATGGTTGATCTTTTAGGCGGGGTGAGAGTCACGGCTTTTAATGCGTCAACTAATTGCTTCTGTTTTGAGGGAATACATGTTGGATTATTTATACAATATTTTAGTGTGAATTAAGTTGTTTAATTAGGAGGTAATTGACAGACAGTGAAGTGTTTTAATTATGGGCTAATGTATTAACCCTTCTATATTTAATAATATATGAATATTTCAGTACTTAAATAGTAATGAGGGGAAAGAGTACTGACCCTTGTAAGATGTTTCATCCCCCCAAAGCCATTGAGAACAAAAGCCTGGTTCAAGAGACAAAATAAAATAAAGTAAATAATAAATAAATATTAATCCATAAAACATGCCTATACATACATCTGTATAAACAAAAAAAGCATGTTTGTATGCTTATAAGTATGTAAATATATCAATAATAAATAAACAATATGACAGAGAGTCAAGAGAGAGAGAGAGAGAGAACATGTTTGAGCTTGCAAATGTTCAAATCTTTTGGGTCTTGGTCACAGCCAAGAGAGAGATATTCTTCAAATGTTATCTGCTTCTTATCTATTCCCATATTTCTTCTTTCCTATAGTAATCTTCACAAATGTCAAATCAAACTCAATTATTTGAAAATAAAAAAAATACTCAATTATTTGATAAAATAAAGAAAGATGTGATCCTTCTATGTATGCAAAACAGGAATTAACAAGATATTTTTCTCAAAAACATACAATAAACTAATATCTAAATAATATAATTATCTAAAAAATCTGAAAATGGGGCATACATCTGCAGGATTCACTACATCTATACATAATATCAGCTCAATTTAAATGTTTTATGGACTGACAACGCTCAAATTAGACACAAAGTACAGAATGACTAAATCACAGAAATAAATATCTAATAAATCAGAGCTGACTTGTATCAAAGTCAGATAAATATTAACAAGAATACTGGAAAAGATACAGATCCAATTGAATGACACTGAGATTGCATCAATCACAAATATAATAATAATTGGAAGTATAAGTATGCCGTTTATGAAAAATAAATTGCCAAATGATCTTAATTTACTGAGTATTTACTAGATCAAAATGAGATTTATACAGCAATACTGATTTAAGATTACTCAGATTGTTAGATTGTAATTTCATCAAATCGATAATACAAAGGTGACTTGACAGATTCAGATCATATTGCATATAAGTGAAATCACCAAACAGACTTCCAAATTAATCATAAAATTGCATCAAATCTCAATCGATTTCTCAATTCAAACCATATATTTGTATCAGAAACACGACTTCACTTTCTGACAAAAGAGGTCCATAACCGCAAGAGAGAAAGAATATAACAAATTCAGAAATTAGAATATTCATGGCAATCATCCATACTGAATGAAATTGACCGAACTGAAAGCCATTTTTTCCGAATTAAGAACAAACTGGATCAATTTTCCATCAATAAAACCAAAATTTAAACCCAACACTGTACACCACACAACTTGATTCAATCCAGAAGATAAAAAAAACTAAAAAAATTAAACCTTACAGATATAGAACTAGAGAAAGAGAGAGTATTAACTATTACCTGATCGGTGAGATTCTTCTTTCTCCTTTTCAAAATCGAAAGAGAAAATAAAAAAGAAAAGTGATCTGTTTTGTATACGGACAGACACACTGAGAAACGATCTGACTGCCTAGTATTTGTATTTGTATTTATAAATAAATCCTCTTCATTTATAGAATAGCTGTACGATATTCAAGATACGCTCTGTTATGAGAAAGACGAGACGAGGCGGGAAAGTGTACGGGACTTTTTGGTTGTTATATATATATGTCCCCAGTTTGGTAAATAAATGGAGACTGTAATAATTCAATCGGACAGCTGATAGGAAGCACTTAGATATCTCCAGTAATTTGGATATTAGAGAGGATGAAAAGCTGCCTGAGTTACAAATAGTAGTCAGACAGAGCGTTGTTGCTCCCCATGCAAAACAGGCTCTGTTTGTCTCTATACAAAGCAGCTCATTCATGGAGAACTGAGCAAAACCAGATCATTTTTGTTCTATGATTTTGAACAGAATAATCTCACGGATCAGGTAATACTATCTCAGTCGATCAATCTATATCTGCGTTCTATTTTATTTTCTTTTATTTTATTTATTTTTTCCATTCGAGATTGAATTAAGTAGTGATGTAAAATATCTTCTTAGCTCCTGTTTCACATACGTATAAGAGTATCTTTCTTTGATTTGTTAAACAGTTGAGTTTGATTTTAGATTTGTGCAAAAAAAAAAAATTTGAAAAAAAATTAATTTTAATTTTCCTTTTGTGCACGTTATTACTGCAGCTAATAAAAGGATGGCGATGGATTGGAAACATATTACATTTGAAGACTATCTATCACTTTGCCGTGACCAAGACACAAAAAAATTGAACACTCGCAGGCTCAGACATGTTTCTTTCTCTCCCTCTCTCTCTCTCTGTCTGTCTTAATTGATCAATTGACATTTTTGTTTCTTGAATCAGGTTCTGGCCATCAATGGATTTGGGGGGATTAAGAATCTTACCAGGGTCAGTTTTTCTCACCTCATTTTTTTTTCTCCCCATTACTTTCTTACATTATTAAATATCTAAACATAAATAAATTAGCCCATAATTGAACATTTCACTGTCAATTACTTCATAATTAAACAACTCAGCTCTTAATTCAAGCTAAAATATTTGTCCAGAAAATCTAACATTTATTTCCTTGAAACAGAAGGAATTAATCGATGCGGTAAAATCCGTCACGCTAATCCCACCTACAAGATCAACCGTCAACCATTCACCCGATCAACCAATTGCATCGCGCCACCTGTCACCGCCGTCTCTACAAGAATTGAGAAATGATATACGAGAGATGGGCTGGCAAGAGTGCCCAATCGGATCGATTGTGACTGTCGATCCTGCGACTTTTGGTATGGTCAAGTCCCCTGTCCCAAAATTCCCTGTCAAAGTTAAGATAAAGAGGATTGGAAAGAGTAAGAAAAAGGAAGGAAATGAATTTCCCCTTCTTTTGCCTTGTGCTAACAGAGATGATATTGAAATGTGAGTTACATTTGGTTCTATTATTTCTTTTTCTTATGGAACTAAATTTAACTGTATGGATTTTTTTCTCTGTGCAATTTTCACATATACCCGCACAATTTACAAAACCTCAAAATGTCATATATGTCCTAGTTAAAAATAAATGCGAAATACCATGAATACTTGTTATCTCCAGACTCCAAATTTTGCAATAAAAATGCTCAAATTACCCTTATTATCTCTTATATATGTTTGCAAAGAAGATAAGAAAGCAACGATAGTTTGTTTGTGAATAGTGTTGAAATAAACATATAAATATTTATGTACATGATATATATTTTATTTCCTATATTTTGGAGATTTATCCATGATATTTCTCATTTTACAGGGCTACACCTGATATAAAAAACTCCCTTGTTAATAAGAAGAAGAGGGTCAGAAAAGTGAAAACGTCTAAAGAAAAGTCAACTGTTGATAATAAGAAAAAGAGGGGTAAAAAAGTAATAAAGACAGAAGGAAATGAATTAGTTCTTGCTTTGCATTCTGCTGAGTTAGTGGCTGATGTGATTGCTTATGGAGATGATATTGAACAGTAAGTTAATTTGTTTTATTTATTTATTATTTATTTAATTCTAAAGGAAATAATTTCATGTGTACCCTTGTAAAATTTGAAAATGGCATGTATACCCTATAAAATGGAAAGTATCATGAAGACCCCTACAAACATAAAAAATATCATTTATGTCCTTCCTTTGTATTTGGTTAAAAAATATCTAAATTCACGACATTTCTCATTTTTAGTGGTATTCAAAGGACATTTCACAATTTGTAAGGGCATGCTTGATATTTTGAGCTTTGTTTTCTAAATAGATATTTTGAGCTTTTTTTAACGGTACATATAAAATTCCGCCTTCTAATCTAACCCCCATAACATTTTCCTTTACAAACACATTTTCTTATAAATTAATATGCTTCTTATAGTATTTTTTTTATCCCACCAAAGGACATCTGCAAAGGAAATGAAGAATACGAGCAGAATAATAAGAGTGTCAGCTTCAATGTTGAACGATGCGGATGAATTCTCTTGGACCAACAAAGGCTCTCAGAAGCTCAAAGGCTCCTCTCACCCTAGGTAATTATTGGCGAATTATAATTTATCTATTTAATTATTTTTGTTTTTTAAATAGGTAATTTAGTGTATCTTGTTATTCCATTGTTCATTTTAATATAAGGTGTTGAAAATCACAAAATATGATGTATCTACAAATGTGAAATATTTGTAATAAACTCGCAGAACATTAAAACTATTATAAAGCCTTCCTTGTTCATGAACAAATGAAAGGTGTAATGAATAATTTACGGATTTTTTTGAAGTAAAAATGAAAATAACGTGGTATAGGCATGATATTGTTTTATGCTTTTAAAGGGAATACATGATATTTTTTATAGTTTGTAGGGGGTATCCATGATATTCCCATCTTGTAAGGGTATACGTAATATTTTTTTATATATTTAAGGTTCCTTTCTCGTTGTTTTAGATAAAATAAAATAAAATGTTTTGCTTCTTGATCAGGACTTATTTCAAGTGCAAGAACTTTAAGAAGGGTTGTCCTGCAAAAAAAATCGTTGATCAAGACCCAGTTGACCCGTCAATCCTCATTATCACTTATTACAATGGCGAACATAATCACTCTGCTCCTTAATTTTTAATTTTCCCTATTTATTCCTTAATTTAATGCCAAAAAATGTGTTTAATAAGATGTGAAACTTTGGCAATTTGATATTTCCGCCCTTAGCACTGGAAACAAAAATAATCATTTCTGTTTTCAAAAGTGGGTAAATAAGTCATTTAACATAAAAAAAACTCTTGGTTGATTGTATTGTGTAATATACTTAATGACATGACATGATAATTCAGAAAAATAATTTGTTATTGTTATAAATCACAAAAGTTCTAAGAAATAATTCGTGGAATATCTTGCATGCGGAAGCTAATCCAAGATCTTTTAGGTGTTAATTGCACAACAAGCTTTACCCAATCGCAACCAAAACAATAAGAGAATAGCGAAGAAAGATCAAACAAACACACAAAGCACACACACAACCTTTTTACGTGATTCGGTTTTATCCTACTCCACGGGTGGAAACGCCGGCTCAACAAATTCACTATCTCAACAGTTTGATTACAAGATTAGAGTGATCTCTCTCCATTCTCATAAGATAAATCTTAGTGGAAATACTCTCTAACAATCTCTCAAACTCACCCTTAAAGCCTAGGAGAAAACCCATGTCCAAGCTCTCTTTCTTCTCAAGAAAGACTCTTTTTTTCCTCTCATCTTCTCTTTCCCATAGAGATGCATTAACCACACATAAATACCCATTTTAACACATATTTTCAGTTCATTTTAGTCTCAAAATGAGCCCATACCATAGTCTAACAACTTAAGCTCCATTTCATGTATATTGGGCCAAGTGTTGCATCAAATTAGATCTAAAAACCAAGCTACAAATGGGCCAACAGTTAAATTTTTTACGTGTTCAATGTGGGGGCATTAAAGTTAAAAACAGGATCGACAAACCTATATTTGGAAAACTGTTAAGTTAGTCTCAAATGCTCCAAAAATAGTAAGTTAGAATTCTACATACTGGTCATCTCTCTTCTTGCAAAATCCAACCAAAATACAACGCAAATCCAACAAAAAATGAATACTCGCCAGCCACCAAACATGTTGATGACACCTCAAATGCTGAATACCTTCATGAATTGGGATAATCATAATATATACGCACAAAACGACATTTCTTCTTCTTTTTCTTCTTCTCCATTGAAAGAATTTGTCGATTATTCGGCCGGCAAGAGGGAGGAGCACCGCCAGATGGCTCAATTGTCAGATAACCAAAACCCCATGAAAACTCATGCTTTAGTCGGTGCGATTATAATTAATATACCTTTTTGATGATGATATTCCTTTCTTAATATGTTCTTACATGACAAATCTGCCAACAATTTTTTAATTTTTGTGAATGTTGATATTTATACTTTAATATGCTTTTTCATTTTTGAGAAAATTGTTCTTACAGGGCAAACTTTATGTCTTTATGCCTATAACCTACCTTTTTAAATGTTGATATACCTTTTTTTAATACATTCTTTTTTTTTAAAGGAATTTTTTAATACATTCTTGCAATACAATTTACATTTTTTTTCCTAATGTAATATATAAAAATAACGATAAATGTTACTACATATTACAAGGCAAAATGTATGTGAATCTTTAATAATTCCTATAATTCTTACAATCTTTTTTTTGTTTACTTATATTCTTTTTATTAGCTTGTACACATATATCGTTAAGCATCAATAAGCGTTGGACATTATTACGTTCTTCTTTTTAATCATTTGGGTTATTTCGTTTAATTTTTTTTTTAATTATTTACCACTCTAAAAGGAGGAATGGTTTTGAGTGCATTGCAGATGAAGAATTGGAGGATATGCTTAGTCGCGATTTAACATCGTGGCTTAATAATGAAAAACAAATTGTTACTGAACCCATTATATCTGATGATCATAATATAAATAATATATGTGATGAAATGAGGAAGAATGAGTTTTCTAATTGTGTCGAAATTACAAAGAATAATCTTCCTAATGAGGGGAAATTATCAGAAGAGACGGAAAGCAAAAGCCATGAATCTTCACGGCCATTAATGAATGGAGAATTTAGCTCTCTCTCCGATTGCAAAAGACAAAGAAGGTAAGTAAAAATCTCAATAAGAGAAAAAATTCTGTTTTTTTTTTTAAATTTCAAATTTGAATAATGAGCAAAATTTGTAGTTGGTAGACAAGTTAAATATGCAATGAGGTTCATGGTCGTGGATTTTGCTATACAGGAAAAGAAAATCAAATTTAAAAAGGCAAATCAATTTAATGATATCTACACACATTCGTCAACAAAATAAAATCTATAGAAATCTTCTTAATGGAGTTCAATTTTTATTTCAAATTTTTACACTAAAGAGGCAAAATCAAAATTTTAGGATATTGGCAAACAGGCAGTCGGCCCAAATATCTCGTATCAGAAAGCTCAATTACATCACAGACCTTGAGACTAAGGTCGCCACACTACAGGTTACATAGAAATTCCATTAAAAAGTTTGAGTAAACATTTGAAGCATATTAATTATAATTTGTGTCTTAATAATTTACTTTTAGACTGAGGTATCTTCATTGACTCCTCGCGTCGCTTATTTTGACCAACAACGCTCCAAGTTGGCCATTAGTAATGGAAACCTCAAGCAACAAATCGCAGCTTTATCTCAAGACAAGAAATTTAAAGACGGTAAATATACTTAACTTTTCCTTCTTAATAACCAAAAAAAGATAACATATAACTAATTTAAAAAATAATACATTTGAATTGAAGCTCACCATGATGCGCTCCGAAAAGAAATTGAAAGACTGACTATGATACACGAGCAACAAACCGAACAGAAAATGGGAATGAATGAGGCCGAGCTGGTTGCTGAAGCGAACTCTCCTAGAGCGGTAAAAGAGACAGAACCACAGCTCCAGTCATCTTGAATATATACATAGTTCTTACTTAGGTTTTGTTTCACAGAATGACCAATCGTATAATTTTTTGTTCAAGCTGACAGAAAGTTGTCTTTCTTTTTTATCCGGTTGTATCTGTTTGATGTATGAAAAGTTTTGATACCACAAACTGTAAGAAGCTGAGTTAACATGTAAATGTTGTAACAGTTTTATGGGCCACAATAGGTGATCCATTGGCAACTATTTATCAGGGAGATAATTTTTGAAGGGCTAATGCTGCACGATAGGTACTGTAGTGTCTCTGTAGCGACAATATGTAAAAATTGAAAAAAAAACAAATAAACTGAAAACAAACAGTATAAAAAAAATTCATTCGGTAAAACAGTATATATTTTAAAAAATGAAAATAATATATAAAAACATATAAACTGAAAACAAACAGTATATAAAAATTCATTCGGTAAACAATATATATTTAAAAAAATGAAAACAGTATATAGCGTATATAAAAACACCAGAAAACAATATATAATTTCAATCCGTTGCTAGAGGGTTGCTACAGTTCATCCGGTAAAACAAGTATATATAATTCGAGATGAAAATAATATATAGATATGATATAACTTTATAAAATAGTATATATTTAGCGACATATATTTCAAACAAAAAATAATATATATAACAATGCAAGATGTAATATATATATTTTATAACAATATATAAATATGATCTATTTCGAGACAAAAAAAAAAAAAAAAAAAAAAAAAAAAAAAAAAAAAAAAAAAATATATATATATATATATATATATATATATATATATATATATATATATATATATATATATAACAAATTCTTAAGTCGATAAAACAGTATATAGAAGATCCCGTCGCAGTGGAGAAGAAGGAGACGACATGGAGAAGGTTGGGGACTTCGGCTGCTGGGAACACGTCGTCCCCAACTTTGTAGTGACCAGATTGTCCCCAACAATGGCATGATTTCAATTTTCCCTTTAGTTTAATTGAGGTGAGAATGTAATATGTACTAAAAATTAATGATAGATAATAATTTGTACCCAAATTTATAGTTGTATAAGTTCTTACAATAAGTATTATATGGCATAATATTATCATATAAACTTCGTAAATAAAATATTGCAATATTATATCAATAAGAAATCGATAAATATCAGTTCTACAAATAAAAAATTTAAACTAAAAATTTATTTATTATTAGTAAATTTTATTAATTTAACTAATACTAAATAAATTTTTATTTTAAAACTTTTACTTATAAAAAAATGAAACTAAAGACCTAACTATATTATGAATAAGAACAATCCCTTAAACTTGAATTTACTATTACTCCAACTTCGCTACATAAAAGGTAAAAGAAAAATAAGAACACAATAAAATTAAAGCTTACCCCCAATCAATAATCACTCCACAATGGATAAAAGATAAATGAAACTAAGAACATAATCAAATAAAAGCTTATTCAAAATCAATAATCGTTCCAACAATCGACAAAAACTCTATCTCCATGCGTTGTATCCCTTCTACACACCAATCATCCGTATCGGTAAATGTAGAGTCCACAAAAACATCCATCTCCGCCTAATCAAGCAAAATCTTCTGAAAGTATGTCGAAGAAACAAAACAGTCGAAACTTGACAAGATATCGTCTAAACTACAATCCTCATAATTTTCATGCGTGTGGATTGCTTCTGGATTTAGTTATATAGAATCGTTGATGTTTGTTTTGGTTTAGTAAAATATGAAAACTCAAAATTAAATCACAATTCATGTAACCTATATACCTTGTCATTATTATCTTTGACCAAGTCAAATAACCTTATTATCTTTATAATATTATTCTTGGTAATCAAGTCATATATGTTGTCAATTGTAGAAGTTATTGTTAGCACCAATCACGTGTAGCAGTTTTGTAAAGGTATTAACTACCAATTAACCAGCCAAAAAGAATTTAAGACCTACCGTTTATATATGATCAAGAGTCCTATATATATTCACCTCTAACATTGTGGTCAACAAGATAGAAAGAGAAAAAGAGATTATACATCTAAGTGATATATACAAACATACTCTCAATAATCCCCTACATCATCTCAATATTATATTATTACATAAAAATTATATATATTTTATAAACTACGAGTTGGGTGCTAAAGAGGCTATTATCAGTCATTCTCATAATCGTGCTCTAAAGAATGACACCCCTGAATTATCTTGGGACATTCCGCAAAAATCCGCACGTTGGACGGAATAATGTCTTAGGACATTATTCACGCGATCTGGATAAAACGTTTCATATTACAATTATTTCATATCATAAATATATTTATTATTTGTAAAATGAATTTGGATATTTTATTTACTAATCTTTTATTCTTTATCTTTATCCGAATATTCCATTCTACTACAATTTGTTTCAACACATTTGAGGATGGTAAATAGAATCCACCTCTTCTTCTTCTAAGGAACTAATCACGCACGTAAGTTTTTAATTTTCCTCCTTTGTTTCTGGTCAATAATATCAACACTAACTTGGTTGATGGTATAATTCTTATGCCATAAAAAACAATCTGTATAAAAACAATTGTGCTATACTTATTGACATGACATGATACTTGAGAAAAATAATTTGTGATATTTTTTACGTGTTCAATGTGTGGGAATTAAAATTAAAAACAGGACCGACAAACCTATCTTTGGAAAACTATTAAATTAGTTTCAAACGCTCCACATATAGGAAGTTAGAATCCTACAAAGTGATCGTCGCGCTTCTTGCAAAATCCAACCCAAATACAATTCAAATCCAACAAAAAATGAATACTCACCAGCCACCAAACGTGTTAATGCCACCTCAAATGCAGAATAACCTCATGAATTGGGATAATCATAATATACAAGCAAAAAATGACATTTCGTCTTCCTTTTTTTCTTCTTCTCCATTGAAAGAATTTGTCGACTATTCGGCTAGCAAGAGGGAGGAACACCGCCAGATGGCTCAATTGTCAGATAACCAAAACCCCATGAAAACTCATGCTTTAGTCGGTGCGATTATAATTAATATACCTTTTTGATGACGATATGCTTTTCTTAATATGTTCTTACATGACAAATCTGCCTACAATTTTTTAATTTTTGTGAATGCTGATATTTATACCGTAATATGTTTTTTCTTTTTTGAGAAAATCGTTCTTACCGGGCAAAATTTATGTCTTTATGCCTATAACCTACCTTTTTAAAGGTCGATGTACCTTTTTTAATACATTTTTTTTTTGAAGGAATTTTTTAACACATTCTTACAATACAATTTACAATTTTTTCCTAATGTAATATATAAAAAGAACGATAAATGTTACTACATATTACAAGGCAAAATCTATGTGAATCCTTTATAATTCCTATAATTCTTACAATTTTTTTTTGTTTACTTATATATATTTTTTATTACCTTATACACATATGTCGTTAAGCATCAAAAGTGTTGGACATTATTGTGTTCATTCTTTTTAATCATTTGGTTTATTTTGTTTAATTTTTTTTTTTTTTTTTGATAAATTACTTAACAATCTAACAGGAGGAATGGTTTTTGAGTGCATTGCAGATGAAGAATTGGAGGATATGCTTAGTCACGATTTAACATCGTGGCTTAGTAATGAAAAAATAATTGTTACTGAACCCATTATATCTGATGATCATAATATAAATAATATATGTGACGAAATGAGGAAGAATGAGTTTTCTAATTGTGTCGAAATTACAAAGAATAATATTCCTAATGAGGGGAAATTATCTGAAGACACGGAAAGCAAAAACCATGAATCTTCACAGCCATTAATGAATGGAGAATTCAGCTCTCTCTCTGAATGCAAAAGACAAAGAAGGTAAGTAAAAAGCTTAATAAGAGGAAAAAATTCTGTTTTTTTTTTCAAAGATGAATAATGAGCAAAATTTATTGTTGGTAGACAAGTTAAATATGCAATGAGGTTCATGGTCGTGGATTTTGCTATACCGGAAAAGAAAATCAAATTTAATGAAATCTACACACATTCGTCAAAAAAATAAAATCTATACAAATCTTCTTAATGGAGTACAATTTTTGTTTCAAATTTTTACACTAATGAGGCAAAATCAAAATTTTAGGATTTTGGCAAACAGGCAGTCAGCCCAAAGATCTCGTATCAGAAAGCTCAATTACATCACAGACCTTGAGACTAAGGTCGCCACACTACAGGTTACATAAAAATTCCATTAAAAAGTATGAGTAAACATTTGAAACATATTAATTATAATTTGTGTCTTAATAATTTATGTTTAGACTCAGGTATCTTCATTGACCCCACGCGTCGCCTATTTTGACCAACAACGCTCCAAGTTGGCCATTAGTAATGGAAACCTCAAGCAACGAATCGCGGCTTTATCTCAAGACAAGAAATTTAAAGACGGTAAATATACTTAACTTTTCCCTCTTTAATAACAAAAAAAGATAACATATAACTAATTTAAAAAAAATACATTTGAATTGAAGCTCACCATGATTCGCTCCGAAAAGAAATTGAAAGACTGACTCTGATACAAGAGCAACAAACCGCACAGAAAATGGGAATGAATGAGGCCCAGCCGGTTGCTGGAGCGAACTCTCCTGGAGCGGAAAAAGAAACAGAACCGCAGCTCCAGTCATCCTGAATATATATATAGTTCTTACTTGGGTCTTGTTTCACAGAACGACTAATCGTATAATTTTTTGTTCAAGCTGACAGAAAGTTGTCTTTCTTTTTAATCCGGTTGTATTTTTCTGTTTGATGTATGAAAAGTTTTGATACCACAAACTGTAAGAAGCAGAGTTAATATGTAAACGTAGTAACAGTTTTATGGGCCACAATAGGTGATCCGTTGGCAACTAATTATCAGGGAAATATTTTTTTAAAGGAGCTGATACTACTTGATAGATACTGTAGCGAACCTGTAGTGACAGTATATAAAAACTGAAGAAAATATATAAACTAAAAACAAGAAGTATACAAAAAATTCATTCGGTAAAACAGTATATATTTAAAAAAAATAAAAATAGCATATAAAAACATATAAACTGAAAACAAACATTATATAAATTATTTGGTAAAACAAGTATATATTTAAAAAAATGAAAACATTATATAAAAATATATAAACTGAAAATAAACAGTATATAAAAATTCATTCGATAAATAGTATATATTTAAAAAAAAGGAAAATAATATATAGCGTATATAGAAACACCAGAAAATAATATATAATTTCAATCCGTCGCTACAGGGTCGCTACATTATCACCCGTCGTGATTTTCGATTTCCCATTTTTTAAAGGAAGGTGTATCTATTGATTTATGTTTTAGTTTAATTGAGGTGAGAATATAATATGTACTAAAAATTAATGATAGATAATAATTTGTATCCAAATTTATAGTTGTATAACTGTTTGCAATAAGTATAGTATGATATTATATTATCATATAAACTTCGTAAATAAAATATTGCAATATTATATCAATAAGAAATCGATAAATATCAATTCTACAAATAAAAAATTTAAACTAAAAATTTATTTAGCATTAGTTAAATTAATAAATTTAACTAATACTAAGTAATCTTTTTTTATTTTTACTTATAAAAAAAATGAAACTTAAGACCTAATTATATTATGAATAAGAACAATCCATTAAATTTGAATTTACTAATACTTCAACTTCGCTACATAAAAGAAAAAAGAAAATAAGAACACCATAAAATTAAAGCTTACCTCAAAATCAATAATCGTTCCCATAATGGACAAAACCTCTGATCTTCTGCCTCCATGCGTTTATCCCTTCTACGTACCAATCATCCACATCGGTATATGTAGAGTCCACAAAAATATCCATCTCCACCTAATCAAGCAAAATCTTTCGAAAGTATATAGAAGAAACAAAACAGTCGTGACTATCTAAATTTGACAAGATATCATCTAAACTACAATCCTCACAATTTTCAGGCGTGTGGATTGCTTCTGGATTTAGTAATATAGAATCGTTGATGTTCGTTTGAGGATGGTAAATGGAATCCACCTCTTCTTCTAAGGAACTAATCACGCACGTAAGTTTTTCATTTTCCCCTTTGTTTCTTGTTAAAAATATCAACACTAACATAAGTCCCACCCAAATAATAGGCATGCAATGGAAAATTTTAGAAGTAACTCAAGCCTTGCAAAATATATTGTTTCTAGATGCATCTATCAAAATATCTATGTTCTTTTATAGCTAGTTTCTAGAAATTCTAGAAAAATATCTTTTCTGTAGAATTCTCCATCTACTAGTATAAATAGGTAACACTTAGCCTCATTTTGCATCAAGCCACCAAGCCTTCTCAAGACATGAAGCGAGAAATCAATTCTTATCTCAAGTAAAAAGTGTAGTGCGTGTTGTAATAGTCTAGTTGAAGGTTATATAATATCGAAGTAGGAGTGTAGTTTTGGAGGTTCAATAATTAAGAAGTAGAAGCGTATTGTACAATTATCGAGTGATTAATAAACATGTTTTATTCAAATCTCGTCTCTCAACTCTACATTTCTTGTAATAGTTCCAAGAGGAGTTCATTGTCAAACTCCGGTATTTCCATGAAGGTTTCGTTGATTTGTTCAATATTACTATGACGAACATAATCACTCTGCTTCTTAATTTTACCCCAAATTTTCTTTTATGTTTTGCAAAAAATGTTTTAATAAGGATGTGAAATTTTGCATTGACATTTTCGCCCTTATTACTGGAAACAAAAATAATCATCTTTGTTTTCAAAAGAGGGCAAATACTTATTTAACATAAAAAAAAACTTGGTTGATTGTATAATTGTTATCCCATACAAAAATAATTTGTATAAAAATAATTGTGCTATACTTATTGACATGACATGATACTTGAGAAAAATAATTTGTTATATTTTTTACGTGTTCAATGTGGTGGAATTAAAATTAAAAACAGGCCGACAAATCTATCTTTGGAAAACTGTTAAGTTAGTCTCAAACGCTCCAAAAATAGCAAGTTAGAATCCTACAAAGTGGTCGTCTCTCGTCTTGCAAAATCCAATCAAAAAACAACTCAAATCCAACAAAATATGAGTACTCACCAGCCACCAAATGTGTTAATGCCACCTCAAATGCAGAATAACCTCATGAATTGGGATAATCATAATACATACGCGAAAAACAACATTTCGTCTTCTTCTTTTTCTTCTTCTCCATTGAAAGAATTTGTTGACTATTCGGCCGGCAAGAGGGAGGAGCACCGCCAGATGGCTCAACTGTCAGATAACCAAAACCCCATGAAAACTCATGCTTTAGTCGGTGCGATTATAATTAATATACCTTTTTGATGATGATATGCCTTTCTTAATTTGTTCTTACAAGACAAATCTGCGTACAACTTTAAAATTTTTGTGAATGCTGATATTTATACCTTAATATTTTTTTCTTTTTTGAGAAAATCATTCTTACAGGGAAAAATTTATGTCTTTATGCCTCTAACCCACCTTTTTAAATGTTGATGTACCTTTTTTAATACATTTTTTTTTTTGAAGGAATTTTTTAATACATTCTTACTACATATTACAAGGCAAAATCTATGTGAATCTTTTATAATTCCTATAATTATTACAATGTTTTTTTTTGTTTAATTATATATATTTTTTATTAGCTTATGCACATATATCCTTAAGCATCAATAAGCGTTGTACATTATTATGTTCATTCCTTTTAATCATTTGGTTTATTTTGTTTAATTTTTTTTTTTTTTTTTCATAAATTACTTAACAATCTAACAGGAGGAATGGTTTTTGAGTGCATTGCAGATGAAGCATTGGAGGATATGCTTAGTCACGATTTAACATCGTGGCTTAGTAATGAAAAAATAATTGTTACTGAACCCATTATATCTGATGATCATAATATAAATAATATATGTGACGAAATGAGGAAGAATGAGTTTTCTAATTGTGTCGAAATTACAAAGAATAATATTCCTAATGAGGGGAAATTATCTGAAGACACGGAAAGCAAAAACCATGAATCTTCACAGCCATTAATGATTGGAGAATTCAGCTCTCTCTCTGAATGCAAAAGACAAAGAAGGTAAGTAAAAAGCTTAATAAGAGGAAAAAATTCTGTTTTTTTTCCAAAGATGAATAATGAGCAAAATTTATTGTTGGTAGACAAGTTAAATATGCAATGAGGTTCATGGTCGTTGATTTTGCTATACCGGAAAAGAAAATCAAATTTAATGAAATCTACACACATTCATCAAAAAAATAAAATCTATACAAATCTTCTTAATGGAGTACAATTTTTATTTCAAATTTTTACACTAATGAGGCAAAATCAAAATTTTAGGATTTTGGCAAACAGGCAGTCAGCCCAAAGATCTCGTATCAGAAAGCTCAATTACATCACAGACCTCGAGACTAACGTCGCCACACTACAGGTTACATAAAAATTCCATTAAAAAGTATGAGTAAACATTTGAAACATATTAATTATAATTTGTGTCTTAATAATTTATGTTTAGACCGAGGTATCTTCATTGACTCCTCGCGTCGCCTATTTTGACCAACAACGCTCCAAGTTGGCCATTAGTAATGGAAACCTCAAGCAACGAATCGCGGCTTTATCTCAAGACAAGAAATTTAAAGACGGTAAATGTACTTAACTTTTCCCTCTTTAATAACAAAAAAAGATAACATATAACTAATTTAAAAAAAATACATTTGAATTGAAGCTCACCATGATTCGCTCCGAAAAGAAATTGAAAGACTGACTCTGATACACGAGCAACAAACCGCACAGAAAATGGGAATGAATGAGGCCCAGCCGGTTGCTGAAGCGAACTCTCCTGGAGCGGAAAAAGAAACAGAACCGCAGCTCCAGTCATCCTGAATATATATATAGTTCTTACTTGGGTCTTGTTTCACAGAACGACTAATCGTATAATTTTTTGTTCAAGCTGACAGAAAGTTGTCTTTCTTTTTGATCCGGTTGTATTTTTCTGTTTGATGTATGAAAAGTTTTGATACCACAAACTGTAAGAAGCTGAGTTAATATGTAAACGTCGTAACAGTTTTATGGGCCACAATAGGTGATCTGTTGGCAACTAATTATCAGGGAAATATTTTTTTAAGGGAGTTGATACTACGCGATAGATACTGTAGCGAACCTGTAGTGACAGTATATAAAAACTAAATAAAATATATAAACTAAAAACAAAAAGTATATAAAAAATTCATTCGGTAAAACAGTATATATTTAAAAAAATAAAAATAGCATACAAAAACATATAAACTGAAAACAAACATTATATAAAAATTTATTTGGTAAAACAGTATATATTTAAAAAAATGAAAACATTATATAAAAATATGTGAACTGAAAATAAAGAGTATATAAAAATTCATTCGATAAACAGTATATATTTTAAAAAAAGGAAAACAATATATAGCGTATATAGAAACACCAGAAAATAATATATAATTTCAATCCGTCGCTACAGGGTCGCTACAGTATCACCCGTCCTGATTTTCGATTTCCCATTTTTTAAAGGAAGGTGTATCTATTGATTTATGTTTTAGTTTATTTGAGGTGAGAATGTAATATCTACAAAAAATTAATGATAGATAATAATTTGTATCCAAATTTATAGTTGTATAACTGTTTACAATAATTAAGTATAGTATGATATTATATTATCTTATAAACTTCTTAAATAAAAGATTGCAATATTATATCAATAAGAAATCGATAAATATCAATTCTACAAATAAAAAATTTTAACTAAAAATTTATTTAGTATTAGTTAAATTAATATATTTAACTAATACTAAATAATCTTTTTTTATTTTTACTTATAAAAAAAATGAAACTTAAGACCTAACTATATTCTGAATAAGAACAATCCATTAAATTTGAATTTACTAATACTTCAACTTCGCTACATAAAAGAAAAAAAGAAAATAAGAACACCATAAAATTAAAGCTTACCTCAAAATCAATAATCGTTCCCATAATGGACAAAACCTCTGATCTTCTGCCTCCATGTGTTTATCCCTTCTACGTACCAATCATCCGTATCGGTATATGTAGAGTCCACAAAAATATCCATCTCCACCTAATCAAGCAAAATCTTTCGAAAGTATATAGAAGAAACAAAACAATCGTGACTGTCTAAATTTGACAAGATATCATCTAACCTACAATCCTCACAATTTTCATGCGTGTGGATTGCTTCTGGATTTAGTAATATAGAATTGTTGATGTTCGTTTGAGGATGGTAAATGGAATCCACCTCTTCTTCTTCTAAGGAACTAATCACGCACGTAAGTTTTTCATTTTCCCCTTTGTTTCTTGTTAAAAATATCAACACTAACATAAGTCCCACCCAAATAATAGGCATCCAATGGAAAATTTTAGAAGTAACTCAAGCCTTGCAAAATATATTGTTTTTAGATGCATCTATCAAAATATCTATGTTTTTAATAGCTAGTTTCTAGAAATTCTAGAAAAATATCTTTTCTGTAGAATTCTACATCTACTAGTATAAATAGGTAACACTTAGCCTCATTTTGCATCAAGCCACCAAGCCTTCTCAAGACATGAAGCGACAAATCAATTCTTATCTCAAGTAAAAAGTGTAGTGAGTGTTGTAATAGTCTAGTTGAAAGTTATATAATATCGAAGTAGGAGTGTAGTTTTGGAGGTTCAATAATTAAGAAGTAGAAGCGTATTGTAAAATTATCGAGTGATTAATAAACATGTTTTATTCAAATCTTGTCTCTCAATTCTACATTTCTTGTAATAGTTCCAAGAGGAGTTCATTGTCAAACTCCGGTATTTCCATGAAGGTTTCGTTGATTTGTTCAATATTACTATGATGAACATAATCACTCTGCTTCTTAATTTTACCCCAATTTTTCTTTTATGTTTTGCAAAAAATGTTTTAATAAGGATGTGAAATTTTGCATTGACATTTTCGCCCTTATTACTGGAAACAAAATAATCATTTTTGTTTCAAAAGAGGGCAAATACTTATTTAACATAAAAAAAACTTGGTTGATGATATAATTGTTATCCCGTACAAAAATAATTTGTATAAAAATAATTGTGCTATACTTATTGACATGACATGATACTTGAGAAAAATAATTTGTTATATTTTTTACGTGTTCAATGTGGTGGAATTAAAATTAAAAACAGGTTGACAAACCTATCTTTGGAAAACTGTTAAGTTAGTCTCAAACGCTCCAAAAATAGCAAGTTAGAATCCTACAAAGTGGTCGTCTCTCGTCTTGCAAAATCCAATCAAAAAACAACTCAAATCCAACAAAATATGAGTACTCACCAGCCACCAAATGTGTTAATGCCACCTCAAATGCAGAATGACCTCATGAATTGGGATAATCATAATATATACGCAAAAAACAACATTTCATCTTCTTCTTTTTCTTCTTCTCCATTGAAAGAATTTGTTGACTATTCGGCCGGCAAGAGGGAGGAGCACCGCCAGATGGATCAACTGTCAGATAACCAAAACCCCATGAAAACTCATGCTTTAGTCGGTGCGATTATAATTAATATACCTTTTTGATGATGATATGCCTTTCTTAATTTGTTCTTACAAGACAAATCTGCGTACAATTTTAAAATTTTTGTGAATGCTGATATTTATACCTTAATATTTTTTTTCTTTTTTGAGAAAATCGTTCTTACAGGGCAAAATTTATGTCTTTATGCCTCTAACCCACCTTTTTAAATGTTGATGTACCTTTTTTAATACATTCTTTTTTTTGAAGGAATTTTTTAATACATTCTTACTACATATTACAAGGCAAAATCTATGTGAATCTTTTATAATTCCTATAATTCTTACAATCTTTTTTTTTGTTTAATTATATATATTTTTTATTAGCTTATGCACATATATCGTTAAGCATCAATAAGCGTTGTACATTATAATGTTCATTCTTTTTAATCATTTGGTTTATTTTATTTTATTTTATTTTATTTTATTTTTTGATAAATTACTTAACAATCTAACAGGAGGAATGGTTTTTGAGTGCATTGCAGATGAAGAATTGGAGGATATGCTTAGTCATGATTTAACATCGTGGCTTAGTAATGAAAAAATAATTGTTACTGAACCCATTATATCTGATGATCATAATATAAATAATATATGTGACGAAAGGAGGAAGAATGAGTTTTCTAATTGTGTCGAAATTACAAAGAATAATATTCCTAATGAGGGGAAATTATCTGAAGACACGGAAAGCAAAAACCATAAATCTTCACAGCCATTAATGAATGGAGAATTCAGCTCTCTCTCTGAATGCAAAAGACAAAGAAGGTAAGTAAAAAGCTTAATAAGAGGAAAAAATTCTGTTTTTTTTTTCAAAGATGAATAATGAGCAAAATTTATTGTTGGTAGACAAGTTAAATATGCAATGAGGTTCATGGTCGTGGATTTTGCTATACCGGAAAAGAAAATCAAATTTAATGAAATCTACACACATTCGTCAAAAAAATAAAATCTATACAAATCTTCTTAATGGAGTACAATTTTTATTTCAAATTTTTATACTAATGAGGCAAAATCAAAATTTTAGGATTTTGGCAAACAGGCAGTCAGCCCAAAGATCTCGTATCAGAAAGCTCAATTACATCACAGATCTTGAGACTAAGGTCGCCACACTACAGGTTACATAAAAATTCCTTTAAAAAGTATGAGTAAACATTTGAAACATATTAATTATAATTTGTGTCTTAATAATTTATGTTTAGACTGAGGTATCTTCATTGACTCCTCGCGTCGCCTATTTTGACCAACAACGCTCCAAGTTGGCCATTAGTAATGGAAACCTCAAGCAACGAATCGCAGCTTTATCTCAAGACAAGAAATTTAAAGACGGTAAACATACTTAACTTTGCCTTCTTTAATAAAAAAAAAAGATAACATATAACTAATTTAAAAAAAATACATTTGAATTGAAGCTCTCCATGATTCGCTCCGAAAAGAAATTGAAAGACTGACTCTGATACACGAGCAACAAACCGCACAGAAAATGGGTATGAATGAGGCCGAGCCGGTTGCTGAAGCGAACTCTCCTTGAGCGGTAAAAGAGACAGAACCACAGCTCCAGTCATCTTGAATATATACATATTTCTTACTTGGGTCTTGTTTCACAGAACGACTAATCGTATAATTTTTTGTTCAAGCTGACAGAAAGATGTCTTTCTTTTTGATATGGTTGTATTTTTCTGTTTGATGTATGAAAAGTTTTGATACCACAAACTGTAAGAAGCAGAGTTAATATGTAAACGTAGTAACAGTTTTAGGGGCCACATTAGGTAATCCGTTGGCAACTAATTATCAGGGAAATAATTTTTCAAGTGTGGTGATACTGCATGATAGGTACTGTAGCGACAGTATATAAAAATTGAAAAGAACATATAAACTGAAAACAAATAGTATATAAAATATTCATTTGGTAAAACAATATATATTTTAAAAAATGAAAACAGTACCCCGATCATGATTTCCCATTTCCCATTTTTTAAAGGAAGGTGAATCTATTGATTTTTGTTTTAGTTTAATTGAGGTAAGAATGTAATATGTACTAATAATTAATGAAAAATAATAATTTGTATCAAAATTTATAGTTGTATAACTTCTTACAATAAGTATTATATGGTATTATATTATCATATAAACTTCGTAAATAAAATATTACAATATTATATCAATACGAAATCGATAAATATCAATTCTACAAATAAAAAATTTAAACTAAAAATTTATTTAGTATTAGTTAAATTTATTAATTTAACTAATACTAAATAAAATTTTATTTTAAAATTTTTACTTATAAAAAAATGAAACTAAAGACCAAACGATATTATGAACAAGAACAATCGATTAAACTTGAATTTACAATTACTCCAACTTCGCTACATAAAAGGAAAAAGAAAATAAGAACACAATAAAATTAAAGCTTGCCCCCAATCAATAATCACTCCACAATGGATAAAACATAAATGAAACTATGAACATAATAAAATTAAAACCTATCTCTACTCAATAATCACTCCCACAATCGAGAGAAACTCTGATCTTCTGTTTCGATGCATTGTATCCCCTTCTACGTACAAGTACCAATCATCCGTGTCGGTATATGTAGAGTCCACAAAAACATCTATCTCCACCCAATCAAGCAAATCCTCTCAAAAGTATGTCAAAGACACAAAACAGTCGTGACGATCCAGACTTGACAAGATATCATCTAAACTACAATCCTCACAATTTTCATGTGTGTGGATTGTTTCTGGATTGAGTAATATAGAATCATTGATGTTCGTTTGAGGATGGTAAACGGAATCTAACTCTTCTTCTTCTAAGGAACTAATCAAAGGAAAAAGAAACTAAGAACATAATAAAATAAAAACCTATCTCAAATCAATAATTACTCCCACAATCGACAAAAACTCTGATCTTCTATTTCAATGCATTGTATCCCTTCTACGTACCAGTACCAATCATCCGTATCGGTATATGTAGAGTCCACAAAAACATCTATCTCCAACCAATCAAGCAAATCCTCTCAAAAATATGTCAAAGAAACAAAACAGTCGTGCCGGTCTAGACTTGACAAGATATCATATAGACGACAATCCTCGCAATTTTCATGCATGTGGATTGCTTCTGGATTGAGTAATATAGAATGGTTGATGTTCGTTTGAGGATGGTAAACGGAATCTACCTCTTCTTCTTCTAAGGAACTAATCACGCACGCAAGTTTTTCGTTTTCCTCCTTTGTTTCATGTAATAGTTCCAAGAGGAGTTCATTGTCAAATTTCGATATATCCATGAATGTTTAGTAGATTTGTTCCATATTACTATGGTGAACATAATCACTTTGCTTTTTAATTTTACCCCAATTATTTTTTTATTTAATGTAAAAAATGTTTTTGTAAGGATGTGAAATTTTTGCATTGATATTGTCGCCTTTATTACTGGAAACAAAAATAATCATTTTTTTAGTAAATGACTTGTAATCTAGTTGGTTAAAGAATTTGTATGTGTAGCAACAGTTCATGGATTCAATTCCCGGAAAATTCAATATAACACATATTTTGCAAAATCTCTCAATCCATTGGGTTGAATATAAAAAAAACATAATCATTTTTGTTTTCAAAAGAGGGCAAATACTTATTTAATATAAAAAAAAACCTGGTTGATTGTATAATTATTGTGCCGTACAAAAAGAATTTGTATAAAAATAATTGTGCTATACTTATTGACATGACATCATACATTACAAAAAATAATTTGTTGTATTTTTTACATGTTTAATGTGGGGGAATTAAACTTAAAAACAGGACCGACAAACCTATATTTGGAAAACTGTTAAGTTAGTTTCAAACGCTCCAAAAATAGCAAGTTAGAATCCTACAAAGTAGTCAAGTCGCTCTTCTTGCAAAATCCAACCCAAAAACAATTCAAATCCAACAAAAAATGAATACTCACCAGCCACCAAACGTGTTAATGCCACCTCAAATGCAGAATGATCTCATGAATTGGGATAATCGTAATATATACGCAAAAAACGACATTTCTTCTTGTTTTTTTTCTTCTTCTCCATCGAAAGAATTTGTGGACTTTTCGGCCGGCAAGAGGGAGGAGCACCGACAGATGGCTCATTTGCCAGATGATCAAACCACCATGAAAAATCATGCTTTAGCCGGTGCAGTTTTAATTAATATACCTTTATTATGCTGATATACCTTAAAATGTTCTTTGTTTTTGAGAAAATTGTTCTTTACGACAAAATCTATGTTTTTTTACATATAATCTACCTTTTTGAATGTTGATATACTTTTTTTACAATACAATTTACATATTTTTTTCTAATGTGGATCTTCTCATCCTTAAAAAGAACAAAAAATGTTACTATATTATTACGTGGCAAAATCTATGTGAATCTTTTATAATGCCTAAAATTCGCATCTCCTTCACAAAAAATATATCATATATCGTTAAGCATCAGTAAGTTGTTGGGCTTTACTATGTTCATATGTTTAATCATTTGGGTTATTTTGTTTTTTTTTCTATTTTTTTTTTTTTTTTTTTGATAAAATTATGTAACAATCTAACAGGCGGAATGGATTTTGAGTGCATTGCAGATGAAGAATTGGAGGATATGCTTAGTCACGATCTGATGTATGGTAAGTTTTGATACTACAAAGTATAAGAAGCTGAGTTAATATGTAAGCGTTGTAACAGTTTTATGGGCCAAAATATGTGATCCGTTGGCAATTAATTAGCATGGAGATAATTTTTTAAAGCAATATGTATCTATTGATTTATGTTTTAGTTTAATTGAGGCGAGAGTGTAATATGTACTAAAGATTAATGATAGATAATTATTTGTATCCAAATTTTTAACTTGTATAACTTCTTACAATATGTATTATATGATATTATATTATCATATAAACTTCATAAACAAAATATTGCAATATTATATCAAAAAGAAATAGATAAATATCAATTTTAAAATAAAAAATTTAAACTTAGAGTTTATTTAGTATTAAGTTAAATTAATACATTTAACTAACACTAAATAAATTTTTAGTTTAAAATTTTATTTATAAAAAATTGAAACGAAAGACCCAACTATATAAAAAGATAAAGAAACTAAGAATACAATCAAATTAAGGCCTACCCGAAATATAAATGACTTTGAAAAAGCCGAAAAAAATATCATTCCTTCCGTTGATCAAGACGGTGCAAGATAGAATATCATCGTGGAAAGGTAGATTTCTATCTACGGGAGGACGAGTGACTCTCATTAAAGCCACGCTAGGCGCCCTAGCTATTCACCTAATGCAAGTAATTAAACTTCTCAAATGGTGCATTAATAAAATCAACTATAGCATCAGGAGATTCCTTTGAAAAGGAAATGAAAATGCAACCCCGGAAACTGTCTAATTAATTGGAAAACAGTTTGCCTACCCAAAAGGAATGGGGGACTAGGTCTATCTCATATACAAACGCAAAATAACGCACTTCTCTCAAAGTAGCTATGGAAACTAGACTCACGAGACCAAAGCATATGGAAAAAATGTATAGAGAGATTGTACAACTTTCATATGGCTGAAGATATGTCGGCAGAGAAGAGTCCGGCACTTTCTTCTTTCCTTAACGAGCTAGTCAAAATAGTTCCTTCTTACAGAGCTTCCACCTCTAGGTCATTAGCAGACAACTCCGTGGAGTGGAAATGGGAAGCGAACAACAAGTTCTCATCCTCCTCCTCATACAAGTTCATGAGAAATCCGGGTATTCTTAGAACTTGGGGCAACACCATCTGGAAAATAAAGGCCCCCAATAAAGTCAAATTTTTCTTTTGGCTAGCATTGCACAATAAGCTGAATACGGCTCAAGTTCTTAGGAAAAAGAATTGGCCACATGACCCTATGTGCTCATTATGTGGAGCTACGCTCGAAACTAGAGATCACCTATTCATCCAATGTTCCTACACGAGAGGAACTTGGAAGCTAGTAGATCACTACACAAAATAGGCTATTCGCACAATCCTCATGGGCAACTTTGAAGACGTATGGAGCAACAACCGCTCAAGACATACTACGTGATCCCGGACAACTTGGGATACATTATGGTTAGCAACATGTTGGCACATCTAGCTAGAACGAAATGCGCGGATATTCAACTCAAAGAAAATGCCACCACTAAAGACAGCAAATAAAGCAGCGGATGAGGCCTACACATGGAGTAAATGGTGTTAGATTAGTTCACACTTTATATTTCCGGACATATAATGTAATACGGACATGAGATCCCCCCCTGTAAATTCTCCTTTTTATTTTCAATGAAATGGACCAACGCTTCTTGCGTGGTTCCTTAAAAAAAAATGCCTATCCAAAATCAATAATCACTCCTACAATCGACAGAAACTCTGATCTTCTGTCTCGATGCATTGTAATTTGTATCCCGTCTTCGTACCAAAATCATCCGTATCGATATATGTAGAGTCCACACTTACATCCATCTCCACCCAATCAAGCAAATCCTCTGAAAAGTATGTCGAAGAATGAAAACAGTATTGACTGTCTAGACAGAGAAGATATCATCTAAACTACAATCCTCACAATTTTCATGCAAGTAGATTGCTTCTGGATTTAGTACTATAGAATCGTTGATGTTCGTTTGAGGATGGTAAATGGAATCCACCTCTTCTTCTTCTAAGGAGCTAATCACGCTTGTTAAAAATATCAACACTAACTTAAGGCCCAACCCAAATAATAGCCATGTTATGGAAAATTCTAGAACTCAAGCCTTGCAAAATATATTGTTTCTAGATGCATCTATCAAAATATCTAAATTCTTAATAGCTAGTTTCTAGAGAATTCGAATTTTACATCTACGAGTATAAATAGGTAACACTTAGGCTCATTTCGCATCAAGTCACCAAGCCTTCTCAAGGCATGAAGCGACAAATCAATTCTTCTCTCAAGTAAAGAATGTAGTGAGAGTTGTAGTAGTGTAGTTGGAGGTTATATAATATAGAAGTAGGGATGTAATCTTAGAGGTTCAATAATTAAGAAGTAGAGGTGTATTGTAAAATTATCGAATGATTAATATAGAAGTTTTATTCAAATCTCGTCTCTGAACTCTACATTTCATGTAATAGTTCCAAGAGGAGTTTATTGACAAACTCGGATATACCCTATGAAGGTTTCGTAGATTTGTTCCATATTACTATGGCGAATATAATCACTCTATTTCTTAATTTTACCCCAATTATTCTTTTATGTAATGTAAAAAATGTTTTAATAAGGATGTGAAATTTTTGCATTGACATTTTCGCCCTAATTACTGGAAACAAAAGTAATTTTTTTTGTTTTCAAAAGATGGCAAATACTTATTTAACCAAAAAAAACTTGGTTTATGGTATAATTATTATGCCGTACAAAATCAATTTCTATAAAAACAATTGTGCTATACTTATTGACATGACATGATACTTGAGAAAAATAATTTGTTATATTTTTTACGTGTTCAATGTGGTGGAATTAAAATTAAAAACAGGACGACAAACCTATCTTTGGAAAACTGTTAAGTTAGTCTCAAACACTCTAAAAATAGCAAGTTAGAATCCTACAAAGTGGTCGTCTCTCTTCTTGCAAAATCCAACCAAAAAACAACTCAAATCCAACAAAAAATGACTCACCAGGCACCAAACGTGTTAATGCCACCTCAAATGCAGAATGACCTCATGAATTGGGATAATCATAAGGAAAATTATAGTCTTCCCCCTATTCTCCCCCCCAATCCCTTGATGACGTGGCATGAGATGATAAATCTAATACAATGTGTAATAAATCAAAGCAAATTTATTATGATGGTGAATCTAATACAACATGTGACAAATTTAAAGCCCATTTTTCTTATATATGATCACAAATTTATCAAGAGTTGGCATAAAACGATGAATCTAATACAACATGTGATAAACTTAAATTCAATTTTTCTATGTAGAGACTACAAATTTATTATGAATTGACATAAGATGATAAATCTAATATAACATGTGATAAACTTAAATTTTATTTTCCTATAAAAATTTATTTTTATATTTATTAGTAGTCTATTAAATGTAAATTGCCACGTCATCAAGGAGTTGGGGGGAAGAATAGGGGGAAGGCTATCATCACTCTAATCATAATAGATATGCAAAAAACGACATTTCTTCTTCTTTTTCTTCTCCATTGAAAGAATTTGTGGACTTTTCGGCTAGCAAGAGGGAGGAGCACCGCCAGATGGCTCAATTGTCAAATGATCAAACCACCGTTAAAACTCATGCTAATATAGTCATAGGTGCGATTATAATTAATATACCTTTTTGAATGATGATATTCCTTTCTTAATGTGTTCTTACAAGACAAATTTACCTATAGTTTTTTTAGTTTTTGCAAATGCTGATATACCTTAAATATTCTTTTTGTTTTTTAAGAAAATTGTTCTTTCAAGACAAAATCTATGTTTTTATACCTATTATCTACCTTTTTGAATGTTGATATATCTTTTTTTTGATACATTCTTGCAATACAATTTACATTTTTTTTTCTATGTAATATTATAAAAAGTGTGATAAATGATACTATATATACAAGGCAAAGTCTATGTGAAACTTTTATAATTCCTATACTTTCTACAATTTTTTTGGTTTTTTGTTTACTCATATATATTTTTTGAACATTAATATATCTTCTAGCATCTCCTTCCCAAAAAATATATCATATATATATCGTTAAGCATCAATAAGCAGTTGGACATTATTATGTTAATTCTTTTAATCATTTGGGTTATTTTGTTTCATTTTTTTGATAAAATTACTTAACAATCTAACAGGCGGAATGGATTTTGAATGCGTTGCAGATGAAGACTTGGAGGATATGCTTAGTCACGATTTAACATCGTGACTTAATAATGATAAAAAAATTGTTACTAAGCCCATTAAATCTGACCATGATAATATAAAGAATATATGTGACGAAATTTGGAAGAATGATTTTTCTAATTGTGAGGAAATTAGGAAGAATAATTTTCCTAATTATGAGAAAATTGGGAAGAATAATTTTCCTAATTGTGAGGAAATTAGGAAGAATAATTTTCCTAATGAAGGGAAATTATCCGACGTGACGGAAAGCAAAAGCCATGAAGAATCTTCACTGCCATTAATGGATGGAGAATTGAGCTCGCTCTCTGATTCCAAGAGACAAAAAAGGTACATAAAAAGATGAATAAAAGAAAAATATCTGCTTTTTTTTAGTAAATGGTAAATTCTGAATAATAAGAAAAATTTGTTGTTGGTAGACAAGTTAAATATGCGATGAAGTTCATGGCCGATTTTGCCAGACATGAAAGAAAATGAAATTTCAAAGGATAAATCAAATTTAATGAAAACTACATACAATCATCAAAAAATAAAATCTACACAAATCTACTTAATTAATGGAGTGCAATTTTATTTTAAAATTTTATACTAAAGGGGCAAAATCAAAATTTCAGGATTTTGGCAAACAGGGAGTCGGCACAAAGATCTCGTGTGAGGAAGGTCAATTACATCACAAACCTTGAGAGTAAGGTCTCCACACTACAGGTTACATAAAAATTCCATTAAAAAGTTTGAGTAAACATTTGAAATATATTAATTAATTTATATTATAATTTTTGTCTTAAAATTTATGTTTAGACTGAGGTATCTTCATTGACTCCTCGCGTCGCTTATCTTAACTAACAACACTCCATGCTGGTGATTAGCAAAGGAAATCTCAAGCAACGAATCGCGGCTTTATCTCAAGACAAGAAATTTAAAGACGGTAAATATGCTCTTTAACTATTCCTTCTATAATAACCCAAATACATAATATCTAACTAATTTAAAAATATATATATATTTAAATTGAAACTCACCATGGTTCGCTTCAAAAAGAAATTGAAAGACTCACACTGATACACGAGCAACAAACCACACAAAAAAATGGGAATGAATGAGGCCGAGTGGGTTCCTGAACCGAACTCTCCTGGATTGGTAAAAGAGACAAAACCACAGCTCCAATTATCTTGAACATATATATAGTCAACGGCAAATCTTTAAAGAGACAAAGGACTGGGGGAATGGTCTCCCAAGATTTTGACAAAACAGTATATATCAGTAGTAGTTTAGTGAAAAAAAATTTGAAATATATATATTTATATGAATTATTTGGCCCCCCAAAAAGGTTGGACAACGCTAATAAGTAGCGAGATAATTTTTTGCCTTCCCCCCGCTCAATAAATGAAGGCAAAGCTCCACCACCTAATATAGTTCTTAGTCCTTTTTCACTGAACATAATCGTGTAATTTTTTGTGTAAGTCGACAGGATTTGTCTTCTTTTTGGTCCAGTATATCTTTTTATTTGATGTATGAAATGTCATGACCCGAATTTTCACATAATTTTTTTTATTTTTATATTCAACATGCAACAACCGCCACAAATATATAAATTACTAATCTTATATAGATTTTTAATTTATATATATATATGCAAAGACAATGCAAATAAATATCAATGTAGTATATGAAATAAACTGAGTCTACTCATATATACATAAAAGCTGAGTACAAGTACAAGCCAAGTCAAACCACCTCTTGTAGAATGGTAATGCATCAACACCTCACTAATCCAAAGATAATATGTTCAACATTTGACATAGTCAATTTTCTTTGAATATAAATAGAGCACATATGAGGCATCTTTATAAAATAAAATAAAATTAAAATATAAATCAAGACCCTAAATATCAATTTTATAAATAAAAAATTTTAACTTAAAGGGATAGATTTAACTAAGAATACTAAATAAATTTTTCGTATAAAATTTTTATTTCTATAAAATTGAAACTAAAGACCAAGCTATGTGAACAACAACAACAATCCATTTAACTTGAATTTACTATTACACCAACTTCGCTACATAAAAGGTAAAAGAAACTAAGGGCACAATCAAATCAAAGCCCACCCCAAATCAATAATCACTCCCACAATGGATTAAAGGAAAAAGAAACTAAGAACATAATAAAATAAAAACCTATCTCAAATCAATAATTACTCCCACAATCGACAAAAACTTTGATCTTCTATTTCAATGCATTGTATCCCTTTTACGTACCAGTACCAATCATCCGTATCGGTATATGTAGAGTCCACAAAAACATCTATCTCCACCCAATCAAGCAAATCCTCTCAAAACTATGTCAAAGAAACAAAACAGTCGTGACGGTCTAGACTTGACAAGATATCATATAAACTACAATCCTCGCAATTTTCATGCGTGTGGATTGCTTCTGGATTGAGTAATATAGAATGGTTGATGTTCGTTTGAGGATGGTAAACGGAATCTACCTCTTCTTCTTCTAAGGAACTAATCACGCACGCAAGTTTTTCGTTTTCCTCCTTTATTTCATGTAATAGTTCCAAGAGGAGTTCATTGTCAAACTTCGGTATATCCATGAATGTTTAGTAGATTTGTTCCATATTACTATGGCGAACATAATCACTCTGCTTCTTAATTTTACCCCAATTATTTTTTTATTTAATGTAAAAAATGTTTTAATAAGGATGTGAAGTTTTTGCATTGTCATTTTCGCCCTTATTACTAGAAACAAAAATAATTATTTTTTTAGTAAATTACTTGTAGTCTAATTGGTTAAAAATATTTGTATATGTAGCAAGATGTAATGGGTTCAATTCCTGGCAAACGCAATATATCACATATTTTGAAAAATCTCTTAATCGAATGGGTTGAACATAAAAAAAAATAATCATTTTTATTTTTAAAAGAGGGCAAATATTTATTTAACATAAAAAAAACCTGTTGATGGTATAATTATTGTGCCGTACAAAAATAATTTGTAAGAAAATAATTGTGCTATACTTATTGACATGACATGATACTTTACAAAAACAATTTGTTGTATTTTTTACATGTTTAATGTGTGGGGAATTAAAAATAAAAAACAATTATTCAAAAAAAAATTTAAAACAGGACCGACAAACCTATATTTGGAAAACTGTTAAGTTAGTTTCAGACGCTCCAAAACAGAAAGTTAGAATCCTACAAAGTGGTCGTCGCTCTTCTTGCAAAATCCAACCCAAAAACAATTCAAATCCAACAAAAAATGAATACTCACTAGCCACCAAACGTGTTAATGCTACCTCAAATGCAACATAACCTCATGAATTGGGATAATTATAATATATACGCAAAAAATGACATTTCTTCTTTTTTTTTCCTTCTTCTCCATCGAAAGAATTTGTGGACTTTTCGGCCGGCAAGAGGGAGGAGCACCGCCAGATGGCTTATTTGCCAGATGATCGAAACACCATGAAAAATCATGCTTTAGCCGGTGCGGTTATATGTAATATACCTTTTTGAATGGTGATAAACCTTTCTTAATATGTTCTTACAAGACAAATCTACAATGATTTTTATTATGCTGATATACCTTAAAATGTTCTTTGTTTTTGAGAAAATTGCTCTTTACGATAAAATCTATGTTTTTATACCTATAATCTACCTTTTTGAATGCTGATATACTTATTTTTACAATACAATTTATATATGTTTTTTCTAATGTGAACCTTCTCATCCTTAAAAAGAACAAAAAAAGTTACTATATTCTTACGTGGCAAAATCTATGTGAATCTTTTATAATGCCTATAATTCGCTTCTCCTTCACAAAAAATATATCATATATCATTAAGCATCAGTAAGCTGTTGTTGGACATTACTATGTTCATATGTTTATTCATTTGGGTTATTTTGCTTCTTCCCTTTTTATAAAATTATGTAACAATCTAACAGGCAGAATGGATTTTGAGTGCATTGCAGATGAAGACTTGGAGGATATGCTTAGACACGATTTAACATCGTGTCTTAATAATGATCAAATTTTTGTTACTGAGCCCATTATATCTGACCATGATACTATAAATAATATATGTGGCGAAATTAGGAAGAATGATTTTTCTAATTGCAAGGAAATTAGGAAGAATACTGTTCCTACTTGTGAGGAAATTAGGAAGAATAATTTTTCTAATGAGAGGAAATTATCTGACAAGACGGAAAGCAAAAGCCATGAAGAATCTTCACCGCCATTAATTGATGGAAAGTTCAGCTCTCTCTCTGATTGCAAGAGACAAAGAAGGTAAGCAAAAAGTTAAGACAAAAAAATCTGATTTTTTTCTATTTTTTAAGAATAGCAAATTTGAATATTAAGCAAACTTTGTTGTTGGAAGACAAGTTAAATACGCGATGAAGTTCATCGTCGTCAATTTTGCTAGGCAGGAAAGAAAATCAAATTTCAGAAGGCAAATCAAAATTTAATGAGATCTACACACATTCTTCAAAAAAAAAAAAAAAAAAAAAATCTACACAAATCTTAATGAAGTGCAATTTTATTTTAATTATATAAACTAAAGGGAAAAAAATCAAAATTTCAGGATTTTGGCAAACAGGCAGTCGGCCCGAAGATCTCATGTTAGGAAGCTCCATTACATCACAGACCTTGAGAGTAAGGTCACAACACTACAGGTAACATACAAACTCCATTCAAAAAAATTGAGTAAAAATTTAAAGATATTAATTACTTTAGATTATAATTTGTATTTAAATAATCTATGTTTAGACTGAGGTATCGTCATTGACTCCTCGCGTCGCTTATCTCGATCAACAACGCTCCATGCTGGCGATTAACAATGGAAACCTCAAGCAACGAATCACGGGTTTAACTCGAGACAAGAAATTTAAAGACGGTAAATATACTTAACTTTTCCTTCTTTAATAACAAAAAAGATAATATTTAACTATATCTGAAAAAAAAATGCATTTGGATTGAAGCTCACCATGATTCGGTTAGAAAAGAAATTGAAAGACTGACACTGATACACGAGAAACAAACCGAACAGAAAATGGGAATGGATGAGACCAAGCCAGTTCCTGAACCGAACTCTCCTGGATCGGTAAAAGAGACGGAACCACAGCTCCAGTCATCTTGAACATATATATAGGTCTTAGTCGTTTTTCACTTAGTATAATGGTATAATTTTTTGTTCAAGCTGACAGAAGTTGTCTTTCTTCTTGATCCGGTGTATTTTTTTTTATCTGAAATATGGCAAGTTTTGATACACAAAGCATAGGAAGCTGAGTTAATATGTAAGCGTTGTAACAGTTTTATCGGCCAAAATATGTGATCCGTTGGCAACTAATTATCATGGAGATAAATTTTTAAAGCAATATGTATCTATTGATTTATGTTTTAGTTTAATTGAGGCGAGAGTGTAATATGTACTAAAAATTAATGATAGATAATTATTTGTATCCAAATTTATAACTTGTATAACTTCTTACAATATGATTATATGATATTATATTATCATATAAACTTCGTAAACAAAATATTGCAATATTATATCAAAAAGAAATAGATAAATATCAATTTTAAGAATAAAAATTTTAAACTTACAATTTGTTTAGTATTAGTTAAATTAATAAATATAACTAACACTAAATAAATTTTAGTTTAAAATTTTATTTATAACAAAATTGAAAGGAAGGACCCAACTATATGAACAAGAACAATTCATTAAACTTGAATTTACTCTTACTCCAACTGATCTGCTACATAAAAAGATAAAGAAACTAAGTACACAATCAAATTAAGGCCTACCCGAAATCAAAATCACTCCACAATGGATAAAAGAAAAAAGAAACTAAGAACATAATCAAATAAAAGCCTATCCAAAATCAATAATCACTCCCACAATCGACAGAAACTCTGATCTTCTGTCTCGATGCATTGTGTCCCTTCTACGTACCAACCATCTGTATCGGTATATGTAGAGTCCACACTTACATCCATCTCCATCCAATCAAGCAAATCCTCTGAAAAATATGTCGAAGAAACATAACTGTAGTGACTGTCTAGACTTAACAAGATATCATCTAAACTACAATCCTCACAATTTTCATGCGTATGGATTGCTTCTGGATTTAGTAATATAGAATCGTTGATGTTCATTTGAGGATGGTAAATGGAATCCACCTCTTCTTCTTCTAAGGAACTAATCATGCATGTAAGTTTTTCGTTTTCCTCCTTTGTCTCATTTAATAGTTCCAAGAGGAGTTCATTGTCAAACTCCGGTATATCCATGAAGGTTTCGTAGATTTGTTCCATGGATGGTTGAAAAGGAAGTTGGGGAATTTAAGATCTTTTGGCTATTTGATAAGGAAGAAATGTTAGACTTAAATAGGACTGTCAATGAGGTTTAATTGAGTTGAGGTGGCAGTGCCATTTGAAGTAGGCCAAAGGTATGAATGGAGTGATAACAAACGTCATGTGCACCAAACGCCACTTGCATCCCACGTGAATGGATTGTTATTTTATTTCGTATATTTTTGGTTGAAGTGGCTTCAAAACAAATTTGCTAGGATTCATAATTTTGTCACCCTGTGAAAGCAAAACTATTAAATTATCTATTTCTTTCCTTCATAATTTTGAACAATTAGACAAACAATAATGTGCTCAATGTTTGTTTTGATCTATTAATTTATGGTTCTATTTTGTTATATCTGTATTTAATCAATTAGATCCAACTAAGGTGGTCAAAATCTTGTAAGGGTATATTAAAAGAGAAGTGGGGTTAGAACTATAGCACATGTAGGCATGCATGGAGGAACAGAGACCAAAAAAAGTTCTTGTAATTAATTAGTGGGGTTTTTGGTTGATTGGGTGGGACTTGGGAGACCATGGATGTATATAGGGAGCCCTAAATTACCAAATATTAGTGCATGTTTTTAGCAAATATTATCTACAATTTGCGCTACTATTAGTAAATGTTGCACCAAATATTCACTCAAACATACATCAAAACTTAAGTTAGAAATGTTACAAATGCATTAATATTTAACAAATTAACAATATAAAATAGACAATTTATCTACTGCGCTAAATGTAAAGAAATATGATAATAGCTAAAGCCTTAGGAGGGACCTTCCTTCGAGTCCTTGGCTTTATGTTGGAATCGTGCCTTGCTTTTGAATCAACGAGGTACCACAAATTAGTGCATCATGGACCTCCCCACTAGTCTATCATGTGCATCCAACATTTTCTCTGATCACATTAAGTGTCGTACTTGTACCAAATTTCTATATTTATGTATAGGTTGTTACATGATATGATTAGTTTTTTTTTTTAATCAGTCTCAGATGATGCAATCGAAATTGATTAAATTATCAAAAAATTCGGATTAAAAGTGGGTTTCTTTATTGATTTGCTGTGTTTTGCAGGCAACCGAGATATGAGACATTGTATTTGTTACTTATGTTTTACTCCACAAACCTCTTACTCCCTTGTATAAGTTTGGTCGCCTTAAATAAAATAAAAATGCCACAAATTCCAATCATTTTGAGGTAAATAATGGAAAAAAAAACTAAATATTTCCATCACAAAATAGTTTATTCACTTCTGACCCAAAAACCAAAAAAACAACGATTAATTTAGAATAAAAAATGTGGCATCAGATCATGTGTGGAATCAAGGTAGCTTGGATTCAAAGAGTACAGCAAATTTTAATTTAGATGCATCAGAAATAATTATGCATGAATTAGTTAACCGACACATCACATGTGGTGCGAAAAATTAAAAGACATGACGGATAAACAACCTTAATTATGTTAAACAACCTTAATTATGTTGATAAATGAAGTTGTCTGTCATAATAATGCATTTGCTGTCATAATAATTAATTTTCTAGAACTACAAGAAAAAATTGTTTTCACCTTACTGTCAAAACCGTATTGCACAAAACCCCAAAACTGTGGATGAATCTTTTAATTACTAGTAAACATGATTTTGTAAGAAATGAAAATAATGCAACACAATGAATCTTTTATTTGCGAAATTTGCGTTAATCCAAGAAAGAGAGTGCAAAAGAAACTAATCAATTGAATTTATGCAAATTTGCTTAAAAAATGGAGCTATTGACAAATTTTACACTAAAATTCAAATCACAAAGCACTAAATTTAATTTCAAATGTCTAAATAATGGTGCCATTAACAAAATATACACCAAAATTCCCATAAAAAAAGACTAGTTCCAATTTCAAATGCCTAAATAATGGTGCTATGACCAAAATTTACACAAAATTCACATAAAAAACCCTAAACACATTTCAAACACTAAATCCAATTTTAGACGCCTAAATTATTAACAAAATTTTAACCAAAATTCCCCAAAAAAATCCAATTTCAAACGTCTAAACAATGGTGCTATTAACAAAATTTACACCAAAACTTCCCATCAAAAAGCCCTAAATCCAATTTCAAACGTCTAAATCACGTCTAAAATGAAGAAATCATACTACCTTGTTAGAAGTTAGGAAACGCAATAAAAAAATGAATTTAAAGTCAAGCTGAAATTAAACCAACATATCCAGCAAGAAGAACCAAGAAATACGATATAAAATACGCGATTCCAACAATTAATGGATCTTTAAATCCCAACATTTTTAACAGGCGATGAATCGGTGCCTTGTGCAAAAACTGCTTTCTCACTCCATAATTCTTTCGCAGAATTTTATAATACAAAACCTGAAATTTATGAGATTAATTCCAACATGAGAATAATTATACGCAACTTGAGAAATAATTTGATACAAATTTGTCATTTTCAGTCATATAAAACTCAAAATTTGACACACTTTGATTCTATATGACCAAACATGACAAATTTACTTTGACATTTTTACTTTTTGCAAGGACATATGTATAAAATCACCTGTAAAAGGGCAGCGAAATATTCGAGTGAAAAAAGAGAGGTGGAAATGAAAAGTGGCAAAAACATTCCAGTAAAAGCAGCCATTGAAACTAAGGCTGCACCAATTGCAAATCTTCCAATTTCGCCCATTAAAACAGAGGATTTATATCTGTTGTGAAATAAAAAGCCTATGCAAGATCCAGCCATTGATGCTCCAAAAATAGCAAGCTCTGAAAGAAAGAAAGAAAGAAAGAAAGAAAGAGATGAATAAATAAATAACTTCTTTTAGTCGTAAATCTAAGTGGGGAAGTTTGCAGAAAGCCCCTGAAATATTTGAAATTGCAAAAAAAAAATGAAAGATGTTTAAATATTTAACGGTGTTGACTTCTAACTGACGATAGGGGCTTCTTTGCAGTTTTGACGATAATGCAGGGTTTCCAATTTCCAACAATGCAAGGGTATTTTTGCAACAACAACAACAACAACAATAACAACAATAATTTAATGATAGAAATAAGCGAATTTTAAGTTTTAACCATAATTGTAAAACATTTTAATAATCTTTCAACCAACTAATTACCTGGCGACAAAGCGAGGACGGCGACGGACATCCCGATAAAAGAAAGTGCGGAAACTCCGCCGGCCAATCCGTCGACGCCATCTGTCGCGCTGACAGCGCTTCCCATCGTGGCCAAACAAAATGTGCTTATAACTAAATAATACAAGCTTCCGAGGTTTCGAAGCCCACTAGGCAGAGGCACCAAATATTTCCTGTTCAAATATAATAAATTTATATGCAATGTGTCTACTATATAATGTATTATATTATATATCAGGTAATCTAAATCATTTTAGTTTTTTTTTTTTTTAACATAAGGACAACCCAGAGTTATCAACCAAAATGTCACTAACAGTAAAATTTAGGGAACACTAACTAACTATTTTTTGTAAAAGGAGAATGAAGTCAACAGATTGATTTATTTACATTCATGTTATATTTATCTTAATAATTATGAAATGTACATTGTATAAGGTGTAGACATACTTGCTGAATCCAACCAATAAGAGAAAAACGCGCCAACACCAATCTGAAAGAAATAAAAATAAAAAAATCATTATTACAAATTAAAAATGAAGTAAAATAAGCAAAAAAATATAAATCATAAAAAAAAATGATTACTTGCAACACAAGTTTCAGCCATCCAAACAACCCATAATAATTACGCGAAACGCCCCTCAAAACATCGTCAAGAAATCCAATCACGCCAAAACAAACAGTGGCAAAAACAGCCATATTATAACTCATTAAATTATTCTCACCAATTAAAAAACTCCTACCAACAAAAATCCCAATTGGTACGAAGAACAATCCGCCCATTGTAGGCAAAACTCTTTGGGAAATTTTCATATCCGCCCCTCGTTTTTTGATAATTTCATAAATGTTGAAATAATCCAATATAGGGGTGTAAAATAACCCGGCTAGGGCTGATGTGGCGGCTGAGATAATGAAGGGTTTTGTTAGGAAATAGGATTTTAATGGAAGTCTCACGATTCGCCATGAAATTGAGTCGAAATATAGAAGGAATATGGATATAAAAAGGGTCAAACATAGGTTTAAAACCATTCCTTGTCGGATTCTGAATAAAAAAAGGGAAGTTGTTATTATATGTGAGTTAAATAATTAATCTAATTAGATGGAACAAAAAGTCATTGAGTTTGAACAGTTATGTTTTATTAAGAGTAAACCATACATTTTTGTGATAATTTTGAAAAAACTAGCACTAAGGAACTTTTCTTTTACTTTCTAGAAGAAAGGAGGGGCTTTTTGCAATTTTCAAAGTACAAGGTTGCAAAATATAAGGGCTCTATTGCAATAAATTCATTTTCTTGTATTGATAAATTAACAATAAAACTACCCAACAAACTGTTTCACTTAAATTCCTCTGCCCTATAATGTAGATATCATAAAAATTACAAATTTGTAGCGCCCAAAAATTTATTTGGGTAGATTCATTGCAAAATTAAATAGAAAAAAATAAGGTAGTTTTATGCACCTTCTTTTTTTATCAAATCCATAGAGCCTATGAGCAGCGACTGGTAAAGAAGCATCAGTAAATTGCAAGCCATCTTTTTTATCTTTTTTATCAGACGGTAAATCCACATTTTCATAAGGATACACATGCGTATCATAATCATCATCACTCTCTTCTTCTTCTCCTCCTCCTCCATTTGAGGAAGTAAGACTAAAATCTGAATAAAATTCATGGTCGTCTTCAATCAACGGATGAAAATCTGTATAATTCTGAAAAATTGGAGATTAGATTAATGTCAGAATTGTTAACTGAAAGAAAAATTGAATGGAAAATGATTGAATGAATTAATTAAATTACTTCATCAATTACATGAAGATGGATGGAACGGCGTGTCAGTTTATAGTTCAGCTTAAATCCTGAAAACTGAGGAAATAAACAATCAACGGTGTGCTGATCATTCAAAATACAACCATAATTCTTCAAAAACATAAAATGAAGGGAAATTGAGGGGTTATATACCTGAGAGATGCATCTGATTCTGACGTGAGGATTGGAATTGGAAGCTCGTGCGGAATTGGATCGATGGAGAGCGAGATCGAGATTTGAAGCGACAGAAAACATTCTGTTTGAACGATTTGATTGAAGTCAATGAGAGTTCGATTCGATCAAGTGAAGTGATTATAACTTGCTGTTTTGTCTCTTTTGTAGTTTTTTTTGTTTCGTCGTGATTGTTTCTTTTCTTGTTACGTCTTTGTTTCGATCTGCGAAAAGGAAATGTTTGATAGGTTCGTTTTTGTAGAATATTGCTAATATTAATGTTAATACTATAAAGGCCCATTATGAAAAGGAGAATAGAATAAAAGTAGGCCCGTTTTGGAAATGGAAATAGAATAAAATTATTGGTTCAGGTAGATCCATCGACAGGTGTTGAATAATTTTGTTAATACTTTTTTTAGAAAAGAACATAGAATAAAATATTAGGGCCGTCTTTTTAATTTTTGGGAGGGATAAACAAAGTAATTCTTGGGTCCAGTCTGATTTTGATAAGAGAAAGTAATATAATGGCTATTAGGAATCTCAAGAAATTAAGATACAGCCTACTAGCACAACCCACTTTCTTGTAATTTTATTCCTACATGCTACAAAAAAGGCTAAGGCCCATTTTCTGCACTGAACACCTCTTTCTTTAGGCTAAGCTTTGCTGCATGACCATTATTTTTCTTTTCTTTTCTTTTCTTTGTAACAAGTCTGTGAATTTCAGAAAAAATGCAAAGAGTCACGATAGAATTGAAGTAACACAAGACAGCAGACAGTATAGAGAAACATTGACATGCACATGACCAACTAAAATGAACTGAAGTGAAAACATGAATTGTTACTGGTCTATTGGAACATCGGACAAACCAACTAGACAATTAATACTACTATTTCGTTTTTCAACCTACTTTGTGATAATAATTTGCCTCCACACCAAAAATCCTAGCATCTCAATATTCAAAGTAAAATACACTACTTTTGTTAGTTAATCAAACTACAATTGAAAAGTAAACATGATTTTTTGTTTGAAAGGTGAAAAGTAAAAATGATAAACATGCAATAGTATGTTTACAAAAAACAACATTTTTCTTGAGAGCGAGAGCCCTAATCAACATTTGAGGCACACTCTATTTTTTTTTTTTTTTTTTTGGCCGTCATATATAAATGAAAGAGCATCACCATCACAATCTTAATATTTCATCTTAGAAAAAATCAAACAGAATTAAGAAAGAACTTTAGGATAAAGTTACCAAAAAGAATATTTCTCGGGGCATTTTTATGCCATAAATATATATTGGTTAATATTGTAACATCTTCACAATGTAAAATTTTGGTTTATCTTGTCTAGGATTGTATGATTTGGTAACATGCTTTCTGTTGTAACTTTTATTTTTGAGAAGAGATATACGTACTGAGGGGTGATGAAAAGTTTTAGAACGAAGCTTTCGCTGTGTATCTTTTATTCAGATCCTTGTGTATATTTCGGAAATGGAAGATGTTATTTCTTCTCTCCGGTTGGGAGACTGAAAAATAGTTTTTCTTAGCTTCCATATTTCCTTCAAAAAATATTTCCCACATAATAAGAATAAAAACACATTTCTATTTTAGGAATGATGCCAGTAAAGAATTCATAAAGTAATAGATGATAATATAATCTTGAAGAATGAAGTAATTATTCACACCTTTAATTTCAACAATTCTCGGGGAAATGCATATGATTAAAATGTGGAGCTTTGTGACTGAAAGCGTTCGATAAAAATGGACAAATATTTAGTTCTATTAATTAAGGAAGGCTTCAGATTTCTGATTTGATAACACAACATTTAAATTTCAAAATCAATCAGGCGGGTGGAAAATAAAATTATTATCACATGGTGAAGGCGAACAGAAACTTTGTCAATTTTTATCAATTATAGAACCATAACATTATTCATTTTTCTAATCCATGTCAGAACAACAATTTGACAGACTGACAAAATAAGAAAGAAGAAAAGAAGGAAAAAGAAACTCCGATGATTAATTAACTAACCACTCTCCGCCAAAAATAACTGAAAATAAACTCAAAATTATATAAGAAAGTGGCCTATATTAATTTTATGCGGCTGGAGCACAATCAAAATCATCATCGTCATCATCATCATTTTCCCTTCTCTTCATCTTCATCTCTTCATTCTCCCACACCATTCCTCGTACCGGTTCCATACCAGCATTGCACCGGCTGTTGAAACTCAAAACAATTGCCATTAGAGGAAAGTTAGTGAAAGTGTGTTCTGTTCTTGTTCAGATACTTTGGCTTGAAAAGTGAGTGTGTGTGTGGTGAGTTAAATAGGACAGAGAGAATGTGGGAAGCCCGTTTTAGCATGGGTTTGGCTCGTGCTGAGTGTGCATGACGCCATGCAGTGTATGAGCTACACGCTGTGAGATGCTGCCACGTGTGGTCCAGGCTGCAATAGTATACGTGGCATGCTTTGAGGTCGCCATGCTGGACAGGTAGGATTTAGGGTTTGTGTGGTTCTTTTGAGTGAGATTGTTATTTTGTGTGATGGTTTGTGTATTGAATGGGTCGTAGAATTTGATTTGTTTAATTATGATTCGAGTGCTTGCTGCTTAATTTCATTTGGATAAATTGATTCTACATTATCTTTTTTTAGTGTTGAAATAAGGATCAGCTATGTATGGCTAAATAGATGGATGATTATTGTATTTTAAATTTATAAGCATTTTGATTAATGATTATTGCTTTTAATGACCAAAACATAATAGATAGTAGTAGAAATATTAGTAACTAGTTAATGGCAAGCAAAGATACTAAGTCATAGTAATCATCAAAGAAACGCACAACTCATTCACAATAGGCTCATCAATTATTTGCAATAATGATCACAAAAGCAGATGATAAATAAATAATATTTTTCATTTTGCGACAAACCAAATATATATTGTATTGACAAAAAGTGTTTTGTAGTAACTATATCAAATTAAAATGCGAGTCATGAAAAATATAACATTATTTTTTGCGACTAATATTAGTTATTGAATTTGATGTTACTTGCAACTAGTTATTGATAATTGCTAATGTCATATTTAAACATACACAAAAGATAGATTTAGAAGTATTTGTTAGTCGGTTATAATTTTATCATGGCAACTAAAACAGTGAATTAATTTTATGTGTATTTCAAGCAAATTAAAGCACAAACTAACTGCTTCATAGAATCAAAGAAGGGGTCTTGAAGTGGAAAGTGAAGAGACCACAGAATCTCTGTAAAGTTCAGACATTATAAATGAGGACCACATTTGAAGGAAAAATATTAAAAAAAAGATTGTTGTTTATTGGGCTTTAATTAAGTGCGTTAAATTATTAAATGGCAAAAGATTTATTGGGCTGACATAATGAAAATTGAATAATAGCTTGAAAGAGGCCGTAATTTCATCTCCTTGGGCCTTAGATGTTCATTAAATTTTAGCAATTCATTTCCTTCTGCATTTGATGAGTTCTTTTTAATGATATATATAGTTACGGAATGTTACCACGATTAAATATATTTATTTGAAAGATATATTATTTTTTGGAGTTAAGTTTCATAACAAAATGAAAATTTAATATGCCTATGTGAGATAAATTTCCAATCACCATAAAATAAATTTAATATGTTATTTGTCTTTGTTTTCCCCTTGCAGATTCTGATATGTAGATAGATGATAAGTAGAAGTTGATTTACTAGTAAATAAAATATGATTTACTGATATTTGTGCTTGACGCCTCAAAATATGGCCAAAAATATAATTATTCAGTTTCCATAAAGTACCTTTTTTTTTTATTATATCATCACTTTCACTTTTTCTGGTTGTGGTCCTCAAATTCCTTTCAATCTTTTGAAAGAGAATTTCAACTTTTAACACAATTCACACCAACCAAGTCTAATTTACTCATCTGCCATCTTTTATCTTGTTGATCTCTCCTCAAATTTCAACTGAAAATTGCATAATTCAAAGACTATAATACAAGATTTTTCTAGAGGGGTCAGAAAAAAAATTGTAATTTGTAATTATTAGTTTGTTTATACAGATTTTGTACACAGAAGAAGAATTATTGTGATAATTACATTTCAAGTGATATATTAGTTAAATATAATTATTTAGACTCAATTAGTAGTTTAAAATTTAAATTAGAATACATGAAACAGTTTATATTATAATTAGTATGCCAAGACTAAAATTTTCATCCAATTTTTTAGCATAATAGACATTATATTCATGAAACAACTAACCTCTACTATATTTCCACTTACTGTCAAACTGTATCTCACTTACCAGTAAATCGAATCCATTTAAACCTACCAGTCAGCACATCAAGAGTCTAGCAAATCTGCTTAAACTTTTTCGAACACATAAAAATAATAAAATGGGACCATTTGTAAATCATAATTCTGAATTGAAGAGATCTCAACAGTTGGATATGTCCTGCTTCAAAAATTATAGGCCCACAATTTCCTTGCTTTTAGCTTATTTTTGAGCAATTTGTTTATGTTTTTGTAATTTCCTCTTTGAAAGATTCTGTAAATAAGAATAACATAGTAAATTTCTTGTCTGAGCATCTTGATACAATGATTTTTTTTTCAAGTAGGAAAAGAAATTAAAAATTCAAAAGAATTAATCAATCAAACATTCAAACTATATTTCATATTTTTTTTTTACTTCAAATTTCTTTTCTTCTTGAAAAATGTCAGTGAACCTAATTTTAAGAGAAATCTGTCTAAACTAATTAGACCTAAATAATTATATTGAGTTAGTACGTCACGCCATAAATATATAGAAACATAAATAATGAAACAAAATAAAACTGCCGTTCAACATAATTAGAAACCCTTTAAAATCAAAAAAATAATTAGAAACCCTAAATAAGCACCATATAAAATTTAAAACAAAATATTACTCAGAACAATCCAAGAGTAATATTGAACATTAAAAGAATATTAGTCTCTTGGGAGACATCCGTTAAAATTGAAACGATACATAGAAGATTAGCATGGCTCCTGTGCAAGAATGACGCACAAGAAATGGTGCAAATTTTTTTTATCTATTTAAAAAAAATATTAAAAGAATATTTTATCCGTACTTAGTATCAATCAAATAAAAATGTAGTATGTTTGTCATTAAACAGGGTTTAAGCAACTTGTGCGTAAAATAAAATAAATAATATACCAGCTTAATGAATAAAATAAGGCTGTAATTTTGAAACTTATTAACCATGTGATCGTGTTTAGTCAAGTCTTCTGACTGCATCAATAATTCCAAACCTTGTGAAGCAAGTAGGAAATAAAATTAACAAACAAAATTTCTCAAAAATCAAAATTGAATCTTTCTTTATTTTCTTGAAATTTGAACCATAATGTTTAATTGGTTCAATAATTTTGTTGATTTCAGTGTCTTTTTTATTTTATTTTAAGAGATTCAATTTTAGTTGGTTAAATTAAGGATAGGTTAACTCAATAATTAAGACAAAATGCCAGAGTACTGAACTGCATTAGAAATTATGGAAACTGAATTTTTTATTTTGTTTTCGAATTACAAAATACAAATATGAAATATGACATAAGAACAGGACCTTCAACTAAAATACTAATCAAATGTTATTATTATTATTATTATTATTATTATTATTGTTATTATTATTATTGTTGTTGTTGCTGTTCTTGTTGTTGTTGTTGTTGAGAACCAAAATTACTCTCACCTGTTTTTATCGTTCTAAACTGAAGAGAAAGAGATTTTCTTTTTTAGAGTTGGTTTCTTGATAGAACTTTTTGTAGAGTTAGTTTTGTTTTTGATAAAAAAAATTATAGTTAGGTTTGAAATGGCAAAAAGAATAATAAGTTGCTTCAACTTTTGTGATGAATAGTTCTTCAAAAAAAAAAACTTTTGTGATGAATAGTACTATCTTTTAAATTGACAGAACAAAATACACAAATTAAGGTCCCAATAGATATCTTCTTGTCTTTTAAAATAGATCTCAAATAGTTAGCCCCACATGAATATAGATGTTTCTGTCTTTCAAAACAAATCACCAGATTTCTGCAATGTTTTTTTCTTTTTTATTGTAATTAGTTTTGGGAAATCTGAAAAAGTGAGGGGCTTGAGTACGCGCAAAACATGGTGGTATACTATTTTTTCTGGTTTTCAATATACTTTTTATTTTCTACATATTGTTTTCCACGATTTTACGTATACACTATTTATTGCCTTTACAATCTACATGTGTCTAAAAAAACGAATTTAATATACTGCTTATTTAATTTTACATACTTTTTATATTGTCTCTCTCTCTCTATATATATATATATTTTTTTTTTTGTCATACTACACGACGAGAAATCTCATCATGCAGCATCAGGTCCTATTTTTTTCAAGTTTAAATAATGTAGAAAATAAGACTTTTCAAACCTACTTATAATTTGCTTTCTCATATTTAAATGCACCCTAAATTCAAACAATTTTAACTCTAATTTTGAATCAATTGCAACCTAAGTTAATAGTTTGGTTGTAATATTTTTTTCAAGTTTCAATGACTATTAAGACTTTAAAACCTATTTAAATAATTTGGTTTTTAAATTTTGAACTTTCATTTTGAATTCATTGCACCATAAATTGAAAACTATTTTAACATTTTGAAATATGCCAAAACAAAACAGTTGCATGCATGCATGTGGTTTGGTAGATAAGGTTATAAAATTTAAGATCAAATTATCCAAACAAAAAGAAACTTGAATTATTTTTCTAGGCTTGGCACATGATTCTAAACTTTAATCATGATTAATTATTGACATTCAGAAATTTAATCCGAAACAAAAGGTGATCAGAAGCATAAAGCCATGTGGAAGTTGGCTAGCTACAAGAAGTGACTTAAATTCTAGTTTGTTTATTTTATATCAAATTCAAATTGAATAAGGCCCAAAAAACATACAGCGCAATTCTATGGAATGTATTTTTAATTTACTTCTTTTTGTTAGAAATTAGTCCAATTTCTTAATTTTGTATATTTCAAACACTTCCTCTTTTTGAAAAGAAACAAAATGATGTCATAATATAAAACGTACCTATGACATGCGAAATCAACACGGCACAAGATTTTACCTAGTAATAAACTTGAATTTCTTCAATGAAAAAGAGAAAAAAAATTCTTATCTGACAAATCTATTTCATAAACATCTTATGTTATAATTTCTATTTTTTATTTCTTTGTTGCTTTTTCTCGGCTGTTATTTTTATTGTTTTTTTCAAGAAATACGATAAACTCTTTAGTCCTACGTGCAAATCTTATATTAAACGAAAAAATCGAAAATTATACCAGAAACCATTATGACTTTTTGTTATTTCTCTTATCCATCAACAAGATGGCTGCCTCACCTCCACCCTGTACATCAAAAGACTTAAACTAAAGAAAATAATAAATTTTGACACTAATTTCCACTTGAAAGAAAAACTATTTATGCATGCTTCTATTTCTTTAATTTGTGGTTTTCGTGATTAAATATTTCTCATGTTGAAATAACAAAATGAGATCCATTAAGAAATGGGTTCCACAACTTTAGAAGGGATGAGTTGGATTGGATGACTTGGTATTCATACAGATTTGCAATCTTTTTAGTTGTCACCCTCTCATCTTCTCTCTGTCTCTCTATTTATCCTTTATTTATTTATCCATTTTTTTTTGTTTAATTTTAGCTGGGAAGTAAAGTGGTCCTTTTTTTTCAAACAAACTATTCTAAACAATTCGAGAAAATAAAACCCAATGCACGAGATTTATCTGTTATAATTGATTTTTTATTGTTTTAGTGTTAACTAAAATGGAATGGACTCGTGATAGTCTTAAATATGAAAAATTAAAGGTATGCTGCATTGATACAAGTATACAACTATAACATTATCATATATGATAGGATGCAAATACAAGGATACGACAAATTCAGATACATTAAATGGAATATTCTATATATATGTGAATATCGGTATTTTATTTGATATGCATCTTATACAAGAAGAATTCAATTTTGGAATTGTCCGCTTAACATGGGATACAATACACTTTATTTAAATTAGTGAATTCGGTGCCAATAAGAGTTAGTGATACCAAATCACTCCTTTTAACAATGTTGTATTATACAAATAATAAAGTCTAATAGATACATGGCCTGCCAATTTGCCTCCTACGGTCCCGTTTGGCATGGGGTTTGAATAAGGTGATTTAACTCTCTTATTCCTGCCAAACACGGAACCAAACATGAGGAATAAACGAGAATAAAGATGAAAATATTTAACTCTGCTATCTGCTAAGAAGTGGTGTTAAAACTAACCCAACTTTATTCTCAATTTTATGACCAAATTATCCTCATGACCAAATTATCCTATCTGCTATGAAGTGGTGTTAAAACTAACCCAACTTTATTCTCAATTTTATGACCAAATTATCCTCATGGTAACCGAGCCACCTTATTTTTTTATTTTTTAATTCAAACGTTTTTCTCATCCCGCCAACTCATCATTTCTTCTACCCAACATCAGACTTCTTCTTTTCCTATTTTCCATCATTTAAAATCTCAAATATCTCTTAATCTAATAATTTTCTCAACCAATCAATCATATGATTAGATTCCCCATTTCTCTCTTCAATTTGAGATCCTAATTGCATGAGTTTCGTTCAAGTATAATGTGTGTGAGGGTGTGTGTATTTTTTCTTGTATTAGTTTGTGTTGTGTTGACCCAAAGAAGGAAAATAAATTGAATGATTGGAGTCAAGTTTAATAAAGTTGGAGAAGGAGAATGAAAAATAAAGTGAATGGTTGAAGTCGAGTTTAAAAATAAAGAAAAAAATTAGAGAAAAAAAATGAAAAAATTAATGGAAAAAAGTAAAAGAAATGAGAAAATACAAGGAATTTTTTTAGATTATGCAAAGGCTTTTAAATAAACATAATCAATAGACATTCTGATAAAGCTACGAATATTGATACAATAATCTTTCATTCAGTTATATGGGTATTTTGGTTATTTACAAATTATTCAATTTTTAAATTAGAAATTATCTGATTTTTAACTCTTCTATCTTTGCCGAACACCATCATAAATTTTAGGGTTAAGCAAGAATAAATCTCTAACTCCAAAAAATTTTAGGGGTCGTTTGGTTTGAGTTTTGAACGATGCCTTGGAATGTATGATTCCAAGAAATCATATTCAATGAAATGTAATTCCAAGACAAGTGTTATTAATATGTTTAGTTTGATATATTTATTTTAAGGATTGTATAAGATTTTGATTTATTGATATTCTAAATTTATAAAATTTCATTTAAATCAACAAAATAATGAGAGAAAAGATGTTTTTATGTAAAAATTTATTTTCTTATTTTTGTATATCCTTCTCGTGGGGATGAGAAAAACCACCAATTTTAATGACTATTCAATTTCCATCAAATATTCCCATAAAAATTATAAATTCCATTACTTTATTATCGAATGACTTTTTTAAACGTGGAACTGAAATTCATTCTCATGAATATGAGAACATTCATGTGAATACGAGAACATTCATGTTTAAGAGCTCAAATCAAACGACCTTAACTCACGGAGCACAAGAATTTAGAAATATAATATATACTTTTGTAGCAGTTATTTTTACTGCCTCCTATAGTAAAATCAATAATTTTACTTTCCCAGTGATTGAAGTAAAAGTGATGAATACTACAGTTGATGATAACATCATGTAGATGTATCTATGACTCGTCCAACTTAATTGTTTATAAGTATTTATTAAGTGGAAAAAACAGTGTTAACCAAAAAAATATATATAAAAAGAAGAAGGAATAATTAGAAAAGAAAAACTATGTAAATATGATTATGTAAGAAAAAAGACAAGATTTTTTATTTATTTCACTTCAAGTTAGTTTAGTGAAAGTTTATATTTGTTAAATATATAAAACGAAACAAAAAAATATATACAATTTATTTTTTAGAGGGAGTAAAATATTATATACGTAAAATAATGACTAGCATATAGAAAATAAAAAAGAATATTGAAAAGCAGAAGAAACAACTTAAGCAAGTTCAGTCACGACACGAGTCATACCTGCACGATGATTTGGAAAGATAATGTTGTTATTATATTTTTTTCATTTGGTTGATTAGGGGTAGCATTTGAACCTTTTTAACGGTGTTATTTGTAATATTCAATTTATAGCAACATTTAATTTTTTTAATGAAAGTCTCCAGTAACCTTTTCGGTACAATTCAAAAAAGAAAAGAAAAATGGAAGAAACAATATACGACCACATTTTGGGCATGCTCAACCCCGTCACACTTTCGGATTTCCCAAATAAAAAATATCAATAATTTATTTGTAACATCTATATAAAAATTTGCTTGGGGCCCATTTAAAAAAAAGTCTTTCTTGTTATTAATCTTATTTTTATCAGTAATCATTTGAAAATTTAAATTTATTAGGAGGTTTTTGATATTTTTGGTCTTTCATAGCACATTGTGCTAAGAACAAGTAAAATTTTTATCATAATTTTATAAACATAATTTATGGAATATAAGTTATTACCCGCCAATCTTAAAATGGATAGTAATTATTTTTTTATATAAATATGCAATATAAGTTTAAGATGTAGATAAAATGTGATCTTTTTGCATTTACTAATATCTGAACTATATTTATATTTCTCCATAAATATAGTTAAACATAAATTAAAAAAATCTAAAATTATAGTCTAGTTGGTAGAGTCTATTGCATGTGAATCAAGAAATCATCATGAGTTCAAATTCCGGCAGACTCAATCTTATTTAGCATATATTCCATCAAAAAACATGGGTTGAATCTCAAGAAAACAAAATTATAAAATTTCCTAAAACACAAGGCAAAAAAACTAGGTTGCACAACAAAACAATCACCCACCATTGTATAGGATCAAACCCATTGAATAAAAACCGTCCTGAACAATCTGACCGTTGTCTCGTGATGCATCTCCTTTTTCCAGGCCTCGGTCCACGTGTCATCCATTCGTCCCATGTGGATTCTTCCCAGGTTCAGGCCTTCCCACGTTGTGCGTACATTCATTTTACCTACACTCGGTGCACCACGCCGCAGAGGATTTACTCATGCCGGTGTAAATATTAAATGATGCACCTGAGGATGTCTGACGGTCAACTGGCTGAGTATTGAAATAAGTCCTTGGGAATTAGTTTTATTGTGAAAGTAGGCTTGGAATGGTTCGGTGTATGGTTAGTGGTGGACCGGGAGCAGGGTTTGATTATGGAGCGCCGTCGGTTTGCTTGACTGGCATGGGCCCATTAACGGATCATTCCACGCTGTCCGGGTCCTCTTCTCTACAATTGTTTTAAAATCACCAGTGAAATTGTAAATTACTAATTATTGCTATGAAAATAAGAATATTAATTTCCACAGTCTAGCAAAGCAAGCATAATTGACGGTGTAATGATTTTTTTAATTATATATATTTTGTTTATATTTAAGTAAGAACTAATATTAGATAAAAAAAGGCATTTTGAAAACAATAATTAAAAAATATATATATTTAATTTAATATTTATGAATTTACAGTGTTAGAAGAAAAAAAAAGTTGGAATTATGTTTGAGCAATAATAAAATAAAACAATATGGATATGTTTTAAAACCAACTTGATGAAACACATATATTACTAATTGGAGCAGCAATAATTGCAGGGATTTAACACTTCAAAACCGCTCCAATCAGGCCCTACTGTCCGACCGTTGATTTAAGATCCGACGGCCGATACTCCCCCTCGTTAAGATCGATTCTTTTGATTCGATGACCGTTTTGAGGATCAGAGAGGAGGGGCATTACGGTAATTGCGTAATAAATAATGGACCATGGCGTGACAGATGGAGTAGTTATTAGCCCGTTAAGCAGCTTAGCTAGCTTCGTTTGAATTCTCATTTTTCACTATTGAATTAGTTTTTTTTTTTTTTTTTTTTCCTTGAGCCCCTCTCAGAATTAGGTATTATTTTATTTGCGCTGTGTTTGTTGATTTTTGGTTTATTATATAGATATATTGTATATGGATATAAAGTTGTTTGTGACTTGTTTATTTTTTGTATTATTGATTGTGATGAATTTATTTTTCAGTCTGTTGGTATTATATTTTTGTTTATAGAAAAACAGGAGTTCAGAAACAAAAACTATGTTTTTTTATCAGAAGAACACTAAATTTGATTATAATTAAAAAGTAATATTATATAGTTTGACTTTTTTTTTTCGTACACTCATATTATATAAATAAGCAAACGGTCTTATTAAGATGCTAAATGAGTTGATTTTTAGGTCCTTTAACTCAAATTATATAGTGCTGTCATTTGATTTTCTCTCTTTATTCTATTTCATATATATATTTTTTTCCATACTTGCAAAATAGACTCCTGATATTAACTAGCATAATTATATAATCCTTTCAAATTAATAAAGTTTGATATTCATGAAAAGAATATAAAATTATTGTTTCATAATTATTTAATCTTATGTCTATAAAAACTACATCCTAGCTGTCACATCAATCAAACTTTTGTTTTTTGAATCAAACTCTGATACGTCTGAAAGGACAACATCTCAAATATATGCACTTTTGAGGACATACCTGCTAACATCCAATTCTCATCCATACCGTAACTTCATATGTAAACTCATAAACTAGCATATAATAACACGAAAGATACTTGAAATAACCAAAAATTAATCATCTTTCCATAGTAACCCTTCAAAAAGCTAAAATTAAATCCATACCCCTAAGTTATCAGACAGATAGTACTAACCTCCTCCCCCCCCTCTTTCAAATCAAAATCAAAACCAAACCCCCATTCTCATTCTCATTCTCTCTCTCTCTCTCTCTTTGATGGCCAGATCGCCGTCGAAGCAAAAACTTCCGAACATTTAACCACCTTCGAAGAATCCCATTTCTCCGCTCGCATGGCTTCGAAAGGTGGCGTGGAGAAGCTCCGGCGGGGCATCCGCACGGCGTTTTTCATGCTCAACGATGCTCGCCTCTCTCCTCATGGCCTCCGCCCCGGCGCTCGTGGCCATGGCCGACGTGGCCGTGTCCGTTGTGTTGACGTCGAGGCTGATCGGCGTGGGACACGAGGGGAGCAGGGGCATCAAGGGGCAGATTAAGGGATACGGGTTTAGAAGCTCGCTTATTGATATACCGGTCGTTTCTGTCGTCAGATCGTTGATTATTACGTGTGAGTGCTTTTATTTTTGTTGGGTTGATTTTTTTTGGGATTTTTGGTGATTTTGTTAGGATGTTTGTGTTGTTTTATGCTGTTTAAATTGGAATTTGGGTGTATCTCTCATGTCTATAAATCTAATTTATTGCATGTGAGTGTTTAATTGGATTTTTATTTTTTTGTTTTTTTTTTCTTGAATTTGAGTTTTTTTTGGGGAAATTTGGTGCTTTTTTGGGGGGCTTTCCGTGATTTATTAGGAACTCGTGTGCTTTTCTGTTGCTTACAAGAGAATTTTAGATATGCTTTTGGTTTAGGTCAAGATTCTGTAAATTTCTATTTTGACATGCCAGCATGCAAATTTGGCTACTTTTCTGATTTTTGGAGTGGTTTTAGTATATGTTTGGAAATATTTCCCCCTTTCTTTATTCTGATTCTCATTTTGTTCTTCTTTTCTGGTTTGTGATAATTGGGTTAAAAGATTTGGTGGGATTGGGGATTCGTTGCCTTTTGGGCCAATTTTTGGTTCTTTCTAGTGTTTCATTAGGAATGCCGTCTGTTTTCTTGCTTCAAAAAGGAATTTCTAAACTCGCTTGTATCTTGAGCTAAAAACTTCCAACTTTTTTTTTTACTTTCCGAACTCAATTTAAAAAAAAACAAAAAGGCTTTTTATTTTCAATTATTTTTTTCATTTCATTTTTGTTATATTTTCGACATGATTGACACTGTCTTGGTGATATATTTTGTACATTAAAACCCCAAATCGCCACCAAATTTCTCAATCCACTCCAATCAAACCCTCACAATTCCAAATCCCCCATTTCCCATCTTTTTCTTCCAGAACAATTAACAAAAACACAATTTTAACAATTTCTCCTTTCTAAACTTCTCAAAATTTTCCAGGTGTGTACGCCTTATCCGACGGATCCTGCCTCTCAACCAGCGTCTACCTCCCTTCCGTCACCCTCACCGCGCTAACCTCCGTTTTAATCCTCTCAATCAAAACCGTCCTCTACTCCCCTCTTTCCTCCGAAATCGGGCCCCGCCCGGCCCCGCCGTCCCTGCCAGCTCAGCACCACCACCATAAAATCCACAAGGAGATGCCTGTTTTGTTCATTTCGTGTTTGGTGTTTGCCCTGGGGCATATTGTCGTGGCGTACAGGACGAGCTGCAGGGCCAAGAAGAAGTTGCTATTTCATAGTAGGGCTGATGTTGAATCGGTACGGATTGTTTTGTTATTTGTTTTTTGTTTTTGGTTTTTGAAGTGTTTTTTTTTTGGGGGGTGGTTTTGGTGTTTGGAAGGAAAAAATGAATTATTGAAGTTCTTGAAATATATAAATTTTGAAGGTACTTGCAAGTTCGGAAGGATACTGTTTATGTTTTTTAAATTGTTTTTATTTATTATTTATATATATTCTTATCTTTTTAATTTATTTTTATTATGTACTTAATTTTTTTATTTGCAAGTTTGATCGGGGTAGTTTCACCCGTAAATTTCCCCTTGAAGAAAAAAAAAAATCAAATTTATTGTTCTTACTCATTAATTTTTTTTTCAACTTTTTAGGTTTTGGCGATAAAGAAAATCCCCCGATCCCCAATCCCCCACAGTAAATCCTCAATCCCCTACTCAAAATCAGACAGCGAATCCCGGCGCCGAGCCTCGATCATCCTCGAGGACCAAGACATCCCGATCAGCTGTTTAGCTGATTCCGACTCCCAGTTCATCTCCCTCCACGGCCTCTCTCTCCACTTCAAACTCTTCTCCCCCAATTCCCCCTCTCTCCAAAAACCCCAAAACCCTAATTCCAGTGCCGACTCTCTCCACACCCCTCTCTTGAGCGAGGACGAAACCGAAATGGAAGTGAATTGCAAGAGCGGGGTGGTTTTGGTGCATGGGTTCGGAGGGGGAGTGTTCTCGTGGCGCCACGTCAGCAGAGTGCTGGCGAGACAAGTGGGGTGTAATGTGGTGGCGTTTGACCGGCCGGGGTGGGGGTTGACTTCGAGACCGAGGAGGAAGGACTGGGAGGACCGGAGCTTGGCCAATCCTTATAGACTCGAATCTCAGGTTTGTTTGTTTCGATTCGTTCTTTTAGTTTTTAGGGGCTTTTTTTTGACAAGTTTGGTAGTAATGTAGGGGCTTTTTTGTGATTTTGGTAATATGCCCTTGAAGGATTGTGAATTTGTTTGGGTTGAGAAGGGTGTTTTTGTGTTTTTGAAGTTTTGGGAGGGTGGATCTGATGTATTTTGAGTTTTGGAAGGGTGATTTTGATATTTTTTATTTTTGTACAGCTTTCGAGGAATTGAATTTGATATTTTGGGTTTCTTTAATGTAATGATTGAAATCGAGGATTTTGAACAATATACAATCTGTGCTAATTATTATTAGAAGATTTTGGGAATAATGATGTTAATTAATTTGATTTAATGCAGGTTGATTTGCTCGTATCGTTTTGCAAAGAGATTGGATTTTCCAAAGTTGTTTTCGTGGGCCATGATGACGGAGGCCTCCTCGCATTAAAGGCTGCTGAAAGATTAAAATCATCTCCTGATTCTTCTAAGGTAAAAGCATAAATAATTAATTTCATTAATTGCCAAAAAAAACCTATGTTATTGGAAATTACAAAAAAGCCCTACATTATCGGAAATTACAAAAAAGCCCTATGTTATCAGAAATTATTAAAAAGCCCTATATTATCAGAAATTGCAAAAAGACCCTTATTTGTTAAAAAATGTAAAAAGCCCTTTATTTTTTGAAGAAATAAAAAAAAGGTTTTATTACTTCGTATTAACAAAAACAAGGATCTTTCTTAGATATAATCAAAGCGCAGCCTCTCATTCTGTCAATTGACACACATTTCATCTGTCATTTTTTTAAAATTTCCATCTAAGTTGCACCACTCAAAAGTCAAAAGCCAGTTATATTATATATAACTCTCTAATTCATCACGTTATTTTTTCTTTGTTTCTTTGACAGTTGGAGGTGAAGGGGGTGGTGGTGGTGAGCGGGAGCTTATCAAGAGAGGTCGTGCCCGGATTCGCCCGTATCCTCCTGCACACGCCGCTGGGGAAGAAGCACATGGTGCGTCCTCTATTACGCACCGAGATCACTCAAGTTATTAACAGACGTGCCTGGTTTGACCCTACCAAGCTCACCTCCGAAGTGCTGGGGCTCTACAAGGTCAGTTGGTTGGTTACTTCATTCCGATGCTGTTTATTTTTGGGAAATTTCTAAAGGAGGCCCCGTGTGCTGTTTAACAATAACAAAATTATGCGAAACCCATGAACATTTTATTTTTTCAGACGCCGTTGTTTGTGGAGGGGTGGGACGAAGCTCTCCACGAGATCGGGCGGCTCTCGTTCGCGACGGTCTTGTCCCCCAAAAACGCATCCGACCTCTTAAAATCCATCGACGACCTCCCGGTGCTCGTCGTCGCCGGCGCCGAGGATCTGTTGGTGTCCCTCAAATCTAGCCAAATCATGGCCTCCAAACTCAAAAATTCGGTGAGTAGATTTATTTATTATTACAAAGATTTGAAGAGTTTAGTGCCTAGTATAACTGAAAAGCTATTCAGGTCCGATTAACAGTTCAAATAATTTGAAAACATGGAGGAGAATGTTCTTTACAATTTAGGCATAGTATAGGTGTTTTGTTTGTTTGCGAATTTCACCTTTTTTGCTACTTCCAATAACTTAAGAGAATGGTCATGAAACTCTTATGTTGACATAAACACCATCACACAAACATAAGAATACTTTTTCCTTTCTTGACCCTTATTTCGTTACTATTATTATCAACAATAAACATAAAGGGCTTTTTTCTAATTTATTGATAAATTTTCATATATTTTTTTTTGCAGAGACTGGTCGCAATCTCTGGTTGCGGTCATCTACCGCATGAAGAGTGTCCGAAAACTCTTCTGTGGGCTCTCTCTCCTTTCATCTCAAGACTCATTTCAACCGAAAACTCATTGCAAATACATTAATTTGCACATTTATTTATTTAATTATTTACTTCGTCCCACCTTTTTTCTTTTTTTGTCAATTAGGCAACGAAATTAGTAGACTCTAACTAACAACTTTTCCTCTAAGAGAAAAATTAAAATGTTGAGTATTTGGAAGTAGAAATTTCACGTTGGGTGAGTGTGTGGAAGTGTGAGAGTAGGGTTTAAGAGAAGGTGAGAAGAGTCTTGGGGCCAGAACCCGGGATTCTAGGGTTTCTAGAGCTCCCTTTAATTCTGTTGTTTGTTAATTATTAATGTTGGTGTTGTCACTTTCTATGTAATTTTGCAAAATCAAAGTTAGATTTGTACAGTAAGTAATTCTGTGGTGAATTTTGTTTTTGTTTGTCCTGTGTTTATTGTTTTTGTATGTGCATTTTAATTAACTTGTTTTTGCCAAATATTTGACTGGGACGTAGATAATCGCTAGCTTGTCTTTTTTTGTGTGTGTAAAAAATGGAGAAAAACCCTTCGCAAATGTGTAAACATTGAGTGAAAATGTTTACATTTTAACCAGTGGAGTAGAACCAATATGTGTACAAAATGGAGAAAAAGCCTCAATGGTACTAAATTAAATAATTTTCATAATTTTTCTTATGTTTGGTCATTGTATTATATTTAAAATTATTCTCAATAATATAATATGAAGAAAAAATGTGTCAAATCCATGCTCCGGTATTTTCATATAAGGTTTCTCAGATAGACTAGGAAGTCGTTTCTTTTTCCTACATCAAAAGAAGAGCAAAAATTGAGAGTAATAATTAAAAGAAAACTTAATTTTGACAGTGTCACCTCATGATAGAGCAACGTGTGGTGTCCTCGCGAGGCTCGGCATACCTCATACTATTAGGATGTTTTGTCCATCAATTGTCCAACGAAAAGTATATATATTCTCCGTTCACCGTTTCCCAATCCACCGTTTACTACTGATAAATGGGTCATATTTATATTCAAAAAAAGTGGGTCACATTTATCAGTGATAAATGGTGGGTGAGGGGGATGGTGGGGGGATGCGTATATAAACTCATTGTTCAAAGAGGCGAATGCTTCATATACAAGAAATATGTTTTTTAATAAACTTATCAGAAAACTTTTTCTCTAATTGAGTTAACATAGTTGAATATAGAGTAACAAATATTTTTGAATGTAATATAATAAAAAACAAAACTTAACTTACTTAGAGTCAACTAATCTGAAGCAGCAGATGGTCGCATTACAACTGATACTACAATAATGACTTGAAATTCACTGGTTTGCTCTAATATCCCAAAGTTTATCTTCCAAAGAATATATTAATATATATGTTTTGTTAAAGTAAGTTTAACCTCCTAACTAACTATACAAAAGTTAACAGATTGTATCTTTAAAAGGGAGGTTTTCTCAAACACTTCTGTCGTGAGGTCCATGTTGTTAGACATGAAAGATGTAAAATGCAGTTAAATTTGCGTGAAGGGTTTGCATTATATGTATATTTTCTTAAAGGAACAAAGCACTCTTAACTCATGAAAGTATTCTTTTTTACCTACAACATCTCATTCCAAATACGTGTCCTAAGAAATTGGCATTTAGCTATATCATATGCATTATATACTAATTAAACTAAAAATGAGTAAATGAGCAATTAATTAGGAAACCTAGAAATAAACCATGTTAAAATTTTATTAATTAGTGAATCTCTTCAAGGCATTATTTGTATATATATCGAGGGCATTCTCAGTAGGCCTTTTTTACCACTATGTCTATGACTAATGACCAGGTTATAATTGTGCCAAAGTAGATAGTATTATGAAGTGTCTTAAAATCTCACCCAAGCGAATATTTCACATTTTTTTTTTAGATAAAGTGAAACGCGAATATTCCACCAACGATGCCTTACTATCTGAAGCAACATGCAAGGGAGCCACACCGTTAAGGCGATAACCATATCCTAATAAAACTATCCGTATTCCAATACAGATAATTTTTATTCAAATACAAATATTTTGCAGATACAGTCAAATATTACCCGACCCGTTTAGCCCATAATCTCGACCAATATTGTTATATAATACAAATGCTCGAAATTTTGAGTTACTGAAAACAAAACCCTGTTTTTTTTTTCCTTCTCTATATTTCTAAACAGCCATCAAATTACCATTTATTACTTAATCCACCAAACATCTCCGACATTTCAAACATATAAAAAAAATAACGAAAAAATATTTCAAAAATTAATATTCAACAATTTCACTTGCTGACGATGTATGTGATTAGTTAATAAATAATTAATTCAATGTTGATGAAAAGTTAAAAGGGAAATTAAATTGCTAGAAACACTTGCATTATTTATGGCTAAAATGGCAAAAAGAAATCCTATATGAATTTAAGGTTGCGTAAAAAATAAATCGAGTAAATGAGCTATTAGCTTTTTCTACATTCTAAACAAAAATATTATTTAAATTATTTTTGTTTAATTGTTTCACGAATCAATATTTGAAGCACAGTTGGAATAAAATAGAATATTCACTACTTCGCTATTTTTTTTTTTTTGAAAGAGAGTAGGCGATTGCCTACTTTCTCAAAATTTCATTAACATAAACAGTTAATATTACACGAATTGATTTCAACCCCGAAGGGTTAAGATCCAATAACCTAAGTCTAGAGTAACCCTAAGCTATTTCTTGGTTGTGTAAACAACCATTCTTTTGGAGTCGCCTCAGAAACTAATCCTCTTTAGCAATATTTTCGCCATTGTTCTGCCTTTGCCCACGCCGTCTTGAAGATAGTTGTGGATGTGTCATTTTCTTGGAGTTGAACTTCTTAAATTATTCCACTTTTTTCATTCTTAAATTATTCAACTTTGGTCAAAAACTTACTGAGAGAAGTTAAAACTTCTTTTACGGGATTGTGAGATAGTCACTAGCTTATTATTCGACTATTTCACTCTTAAATCATTCCAGTTATGTCAAAGAGCTGCTAAGAGAAAGTTTAACTTTTTTTTTAGGAGGTTATATCATCATATCTTCATTATTTACAGTAAATGAAATTTAAATAATGACACATGATTTATTATTTTTTTATGAATTCATTTAAGCAAGTGAGATTAACTTTATACATTAAATAATCGATTCTAGATAGTTTTTTTCCGAATTATGAGCTTACGAATTTTCAATTTAAAGTAAATTGGGAAAGAAAGGACTTGAGGACGTACAATAAGAAGCAAAGCTCACCATTCCAAGTGATAAAGAAATCTGCGGTGCAACTTACTAGTCAGCTTATATGCAGGAGCCGGTCCCTTACTTTTATGGACCCGAGCGACCATCTATTTGGGTGTTTCTAATTTAGAGTTAAATTGTTTTGAAATATAGAAAATATTAATATAAAACTTTATTGAAAGAACCATACAAATTATCCGTACTTGAAAAATGAGCTTAAAAGACAATGATAAATTTTGAGTATAATTCAAATGTTAACCCAAATAATTGTGTAAAAATATAAGCAACAAAATCACTAAATTTTAGTATCATCAAAATTAACGCACTTAATTATATATCAATATCATACATTTTGTCAACCTACATGTTCAATTATTTATTTCTTTCTTTGATTTACATCTAATTATATATACCTTACTGTAACCAAAGAAATAGTGATTGAAAGAGAAACTAATATTTTTCTTGTCAAATTATATTTATCTTATTTTAATCGTATCTTTTTTGTCTAGTTCCTCATCGAACTTTCTGCATTCTATTTCTTTTTATTGTCTCTGCACCAAAAGGTTGAAAGACTAACTGTTGGATCCACTACTTATAGCGGAGCAGCATATGGTCGCATTACAACTAATACCACAATAACGACTTTTTGAATTTTTTTTTATTTTCTCTAATATCCCAAAGTTTATCTTCTAAAGAATATATTAATATATATGCTTTGTTACAGCAAGTTTAACCTCCTATTTCTAACTTACAATACAAAGCAAACATATTGTATATTTAAAAGGGGAGTTTTTTCAAACACATTTCTCGTGAGGTCCATTGTTCTTAGACATGAAAGCTGTAAAATAAAGTTAAATTTTGCGTGAAGAGCTTGCATTACATGTATATTTTTTAATTTAACAAATCACTTTTGAGTTTTGACTCGTGAAAGCATTGCTTTTTACCTACATCTCATTCCAAATACATGTCCTAAGAAATTAGCATTTGGCTATATCATATATATTGTATATTAATTAATAAAAGAAATGTAAACGGGCAATTAATTAATTAGTTAACCTAGAAATAAACCACGTCAAAAAAAATTTAACTAGTAAATCTCTTTAGGGTGGAATAAATATTGAGGGCATTTGTTCCTTCAATTTTTTTTTTTTGAGGGCATTCTGAGTAGGCCTTTTCTATCACTATGTCTATGTTTATGACTGACCAGTATTGTGCCAAAGTTGACAGTATTATAAAGTGTCTTAAAATCTCACCCCAAACGCGAATAATTTTTTTTGATAAAATGAAATACGAATATACCACTAATAATACCTTATTATCTGAAGCAAGACCTAGTCATCTCTTAATTTCATTAGGGATATACTAGATCACTTCCTCAGTGTATTTCTAGTCAACTCCGAAATGTACCCTTAATAAATAGGTCCTTCATAATTAAGAGTACCAAAACTAATGTTATTAACTTCAAACTAACGATAGGGAGTTTTGGGCAATTTTCTATAATTCAGGGACGGGGACTTTTTGCAATTTAGGCATAATAGGTGCTTTAATGCAAATTTTCCAAAAGAATGAGGAAAAAGAGAGGGAAAATACAAGTCGGGATTGTCTGCGTTTTCTCATTGAAGCTTCCTTTGATAGGGAATTGAGAGTTGATTCTCTCCAAAAGGATGTTTTTCCACATCAAAATAGGGTTTCCATGCTGAAACTATGAATATGTTTAAACCAGCCGCTCTGCTGTGTTTCTTCTGATGTGCTTTTCGAACCTTTTGTTGGCCTTGAAAATGTATCTGAAGAATTTGAGTATTGTAGCTGGTAATGTTTATTGATTTGTTCATACCTTTATATGGTGTATTGGATCGGCATACTACTTGTGTGTTATGCTTCTCAGTTCTCAATTGTTCGAAGGATGACAGACTACATCAAAATGAAAGAAGTATGTTTTTAAATCATCTAATTAGAAAACTTCTATATATTGAGTCAACAAATTTAGAATTTAATCAACAGAGACTAATAAGTATTTATGAGTACTGCATAATTACAAGAAAACTTACAGTATCGAGTCTCATCTTTTGAATTCCATACAAACAATCATATTTTTTGAAAAACTTTGATTTGCTCTAACATCCCAAAATTTATCTTTTAAAGACTATATATAAGTATATGTTTTGTTAAAATAAGTTAGTATTATAAAATATTTTTTTAAGGGAAAGAAGCAATTTTGACGCATAAAAGAAGTATTTTCAAACTCGTCCCAAGAACTAACATATGCTATATCATAGACATAGTATATTATTAAATAATGGAAATGCAACTGAGCAAATAATTAATTAATAAACCCAGGACATAGGCACTACAAAATTTTATTAATTAGTAAACCTATATTAGGGTGGTTCATATTCTGACGGCATTCAGTAGGCCCTTTTTTTACTACTTTCACTGTTGTGCCAAAGTAGTAGAGAGTATAACAAGTGCACTACAATCTCGGGAAAAAAAAATCAGGCAATGGACACATATATCTTGTCTTTTGTTAAGAAACCTCAAGACAGGTCATGTTGATATGAATTAGAGATACTCAAGAAACAAATCAATTAACGGAGATATTTGGCGAACATATAAAATTGTGGATATTCACGTTTAAGAATCGGACCAAAAACAATTCACCGAACCTTCCATTAACATTACTAAAACCAAAAATACAAATCCTCACCCCCTATTCTTTTCTTTTTCATATTAAAGAACCATCAAACTACCATTTATTAAATGCCTAATTAAACACCATTCCATTCTCTTACACCCATCAATTTACCAAACATCTCCAACATATCCAACACACAAAAAATAACCAACCAATATCATTTCAAAAATTAATACTCATCTCCAACAATTTCACTTGCTAACGGTAATCGTGAAGAAATAGAGTTTCAGAACGACAGCAAGGCCAAGCTGAAGAAGGAAAATCGCAGCCACAATCAGAAACCATCTCTCGCCGGCCGAAACGATGTGAGCTCTTAAATTGAGGGCCACAAATGTTGCGGACATGAATCCAGCCACTGCTGCTATCACCCACCTGAATATCTCTATCGGCACTATCGACAAACACTATATAAAAGGAAAATAAATAATTAAATTTTGATAAAAAGTTAAGGGGAATTAATTAGCAAGAAAACCCTTACATTATTTATGGGTAAATTGGGGAAATATCCCTCTATTATTTAAGGTTACGAAAAAATAAATCAGAGAGAAGAATGAAATGAAGGGAAATTTGCATAAAAGCCCTTACATAATCAAAATTGAAAAAATAACTTACCTTTTTTCTAAATAAAATCCAAAGTTAGGATTAATATATGATTTCTTCAATTAATATAGGCTTTTTTAGGCCAGAAGGGGCAGAGAAATACTTCAAAACAACATATAAAGCCAAAGACATGAGTGTAGCGTAACATTGAAATAGTGCGGCGGACCAGGTTACCACATTTATATCGTAACTCGAGCCCTTTTTACGACACCTCAACCTGGTAACTTGGTCTGCCGGACTATTTTATGGATACGCTACACCCATGCCTCTTGCTCTTTATGTGGTTTTGAAACATTTCTCTGCCCCGTCTGGCGTTTTCCAAATTTTCCAAAAAAATAAAAGTTCAATTTTAATTTTAATTTTTTAACTTACCGAGGCAGGAATGAAGACAAAGAGAGAATATCCATAGAGGCAAAGGAGCTGAACAAGTCCAGACGGAGCAGAGAAGTACTTTAGCACAACGTAAAGTGCAAGCGGCACAAGAGTAGCGTAACCATAAAATAGTCCGGCGGACCAGGTTACCAGGTTTATATCGTAACTCCAGTCTTTCTTGTGCCATTTGTGGGCTAAGTAAGTCACGAATGTGCCGATTGCTGCAGCGACGAAGATTAATGTAGTGCAAATCCAAAACGGACCGTACCTGTGTCAAAATAGAATATTGATAAAAGGGGGAAATTGCAAAAAAGGTCCTGTGTTAGTTCTATATTGTAAAAAAAAACACCCTGGATTATTGAAGATGAGGGTAGTGATTATCCAAAACGGACCATAGATGTGCAAGAATAGAATATTGGTTTAATTGTCTAAAGTTTTTCTATATTACCCATTATATGTAAATTGCCCATAATAATCTAATATATATAAGGGAAATTCGCAAGAAAAGCCCCTGCATTATACCTAAATTGCGAAAAAGCCATATTAGTAGATATTTTTTTTATGAATAGAGGGGCTTTTTGGTAATTTAGGTATAATGCAGTGGGCATTTTTGCAAATTTCCTTTAAAAAAACTACAGGAAAACAAGGGGAATGAAATTACAGGTCGGGATTGTCGGTGGTTTTCTCATTGAAGCTCCCTTTGAAAGGGAAGAGAGAGTCTTTGATTCTTTCCAGCACGTCTGATGTGTCCACGTCAAAATAGGGTTTGTAAGCTGAGACTGTGAATATGCTGAACCAGCCGCTCTGCTGCGTTTCTTCTGATGCACTGCTCTTCGATCCTTTTGCCGGCCTTGAAAATGTATCTGCACAATTCAAATGTGTAAATCAATGGAAAGTTCATCAAATTCATAATTTCGTTCAAAGATTATAATGTAGATCTAGATTTGAGCGGTAAAGATGAGGAAATAAGTAAAAGAGATCTGGATCTGGATCTCGTACCGTCGGCGTCTTGAGGAGGCCGAAAAACAGCTGAGATCTTGCCTTGAGTTTCAGACGGGGGGAAAGTCTGGAGATTTGAATCTGCGATGGAAATAAAATCGTAATCAATTCAACAAAAATCGTAACATTGGTAACGAGATCTGAGGAAGAAGAAGAAAGCAGTGGTTGTATTGTAAGCTACTACTGCTCACCTGCGAACTTGACGGTGGATGGATCCGAACTGGTGGCAGCCTAAAACGGAGAAGAATGTGAGATAACGTGAGAAGAAGAAGAAGAAGAAGATGAGATCTGAATGGGGAGGAAGCTTACCGGAACGGATCCGCCGCCGCCGGAGACCTTCTGGTTTCCTATGGACGTGTATCCACCGCCGGACATCATTTTCGCTATTCTTCTTTTCTTCTTGTTTTTCTTTCTTTCTCTTTTCCTCTGTTTATCTGGCGCAACCGCCAAAATTCACCCATGGCCATGAAAACTGGAGGAGAAGCATGACTTCAATTCCGGATTTCTTAAAATCCAGTATTTCAAATCCCGGATTTGGTAGTAACGGAACTAGTGGGGTCAACTTGTCAGTGTCTAGTTAATTAACATAATCAATTCCTTTTTCCTATCCTCAAAAATAAAATAAAAAAGCCGCGAAACTCAGCAGAGTCAGTTGAGAGAGAGAGAGAGAGAGAGAGAGAGAGATGGCGAGCTCGTCGGCCATGGGAGCAATTTCTCTGACGAGCGGATGCGGATCTGTTAGGAGTTGTCGATCCAAACCCGTTAAGATTATCGCTTGCTCTAGAGATCCGTCAGATGATGTACCCGATTTCCTCTCCTCCAATTGGTAATTTGTTTTCTATAAATTAGTTGTTTTTTCATAATCATTCATTTCTGGAGTTCAAAAATGTCGAAAATAAACTTGATAACAAGGAAATATAAAAAGATAAAGTTTATATTTACATAGTTTTTTTTTTGTAATTTTGTCGCCTTTTTGTATTGCAGGTTGGAGTCGAGAAAGAAAAAGCCTTTGGGACCCAGACTCAATGTAAATATTCACTAATTACATGTCTATGTCATTTATTTTTGCATAATTAGAGGATTAGTAGTAGTTGATTTAATATTTTAGCATTTATAATATAATTTCAGTTTAGTGCAGAAGAAGCGGTAAAATTCCAGCTGGATGCTCTAAAATACAACGATCAACCTCGTCAGGATTACGGAATTGAAGTCATGTACCGTGTAATTAGTTTATTGATTATTTTTTTATTGTTATTTGCCGCAAATTAGACCTAATTGGGGATTTAATAAGCCTAATTTGAGCCATTATTATTTTTTAGTTTGCAGGATTTGATCCATTTGAAAGATCAACTTACTTTGGGCCACATTTTGACCTAGGTCAGGTCAGTCAAAATCATATTATAATATTCCCTCTTAAGTTAAAATTTTTCACTTTCTTTTCTTTCTTAAATTTAAATTTGAAATTTTTAGTTTGAACGGTTCAGAAGGATATTTCATCACTCATCTTACCGAGTCCTTCTATCTCACAAGGAAAAAAATATTTTGAGCAGCTTATGGGTCGAAGAGGTTAATAAAAAAATTATATTAACTTAATTATATTTTCCTATAAAAATATATTATTGTAATGATATATATCTTCTTCACTCCAATTTCTCCTCAAATATTCATTCAAAATGTCATGTTACAATACAAACATCTTATGCTTGAATGTTTATTTTGTACTTCAAAAATCTTTAGGTTTATTTACGTGAATCCAGTCTTTTCAAGGTTATCTATACAAAACTTTCTTTCTTTCCATTTAAGGTATATCAAAATTGTTAGCACTTAACATTTTATTTTATATATGCTTTGCAGAATCGATTTAAACAAAGGGTTTGGGTCAGAGGCTCAAGACCTGAAGAAGAAGAAATTTTCCAATTCACTATGGTTCAGGTTATTTATACTTAGGTTATACACACACACACACACACACACACACACAATATAGAGGATGACTAAACAATTTGTACAAGTAAAGTCCGGATTTTGCTTGTGACCAAAATTAATAAAAAATTCAAATTTCAACCGTACGGATGGAATATATATGTTTTGAATATGATGTAGATTAATTTTCACAAGAATCGGAATATTATATCATTGCCATCATGTATCATCAAAATTCATCAAAATATATATAATACGTATTATATATATTTTGATGAATTTTGATAATATATAATGGCAATGATATAATATTCCGATTCTTGTGAAAATTAATCTATAACATATTCAAAACATATATATTCCATCCGTACGGTTGAAATTTGAATTTTTGATGATATATGTAGTATTTTGGTCACAAGCAAAATCAAAATTTTGCTTGTACAAGTTATTTAGTCATCCTCATATATATATATATATATATATATATATTTTAGTTTCCTCAATTCTCTTATCTCAATAATACTGTTCAAGCAATGAGCTATGAATTACTATCAAGCCAATAACATTTCGTATCATATTACACATATTAAAACTACTAATTTATATGATATTTACAAATGGAAAAATAATACTAAAATAAGCACAAGTGCATGATTATATGTCATTTCAGAAATGTTTTCTAATTTTTAAATCATGTTTTAATTGTACCAATTCCAGTAATATAATAATGTGATTGTAGCTCCAGTGATGTAGCATCCAATATTATTTGGGTCTAAGTAAATATTCAAAATCAGTAGAGCTAATAAAATGTGACCCGATCTAAAATGAAACACCGATCCATCCTAAACTAAGAACTGTTTAACTACCTATTTATTTAAGTATTGGATCGGCTTTCACAGCCATGAAGAACATTTATTTAGAATATTAAATTAATCTTTCGATTTCCTCCATTATCTTAATTTGAAAATATTGTCAGCAACGATCAGTGAAAATATTATTTAAGCCGGCATTCCATGTTACATATATTACTAGTACTAGTTTATATGAGTCTACAAACGCATTCTAGCATTCCATGTTACATATATTACTAGTACTAATTTATATGAGTCTACAAATGCATTCTACAAGTTTTTGATATCTTTCTTCATTAGTAGTTGAAGAGTAATCACAAATTGCATGATTACATGTCATTTCAAAAATACTTTGTAACTTCCAAATCATGCATTAATTTTCCCAATGTCAACACAATAATAATGTGATTTCAGTTTTACTGTTGTACCATCCAATAAAATTTGGGCCAAACTAAATGGCAAGAATGATTAATCGAAGTTGTAATTATATCACATCATTCAAGTTCTATAATTTTATTAAATTTCTAAATGTCACCAATCTTATCATAAAGTTTTGACGAGCGACTGTATACTATTTTTCATTCACAACTAACATTGTAAGTAAATAGTGTATATAATTTTACTGTTTCATGTATACTATTTAGCATGCGTTCTATACTATTTTATTATTCCTAAAACAATATAATAAAAAATTACACTAACAATACATAATTTATATGCTATATTATATTATAAATTATTTTATTGCTTTGTATAAACACTATCAAAATTGTATACAACCCAAGATGATATGTTTGATGCGTTAAATTCATATTTTTGTATATACTTGTTATCCTTTTCTTAATAAATAATTTTATTAATTCTATTACTTTTATCTGTTATGCATATCATATACATCCATTTGTATAATTCAATTTTACTTTATTTGCACATAACAAACGTGAAGTACCAAATTCGTACATTTGAGCTTGAGGAGCCAATACGTGAATTTCACAAACTTGAAGGACAAATATGTAATTTTGTGCTAAATTGAATTATATATTTCACTAGAGAGTTGGTGGCTCTTGGGACGGATACTGGTTAACAGAGAGCTTGCTTACGGATTCTGATGGATTTTCAGGAGGAGTTGCTTATTAAATTATATTTATATTAAATATAATGTGTATATATTACCTATATGTTAATATCTTAGTATATAATGTACAGTACATATTGCTTGTATGGAAGAATGCAATGTGTTGATATCTTTTGGAAAAACTAAAAAGTCCATTTTTTAAGCGTTGTAAGATCAGGTTGTTTTGTTTCATGAGTCATTGTTTCTGCAAGGTAACTGACGTAAGATTAGTTGAGAGGATTTGTTATTGTAGTATCTTCAAAAAAAATATTATATTATGTGTGGGGTAAAAGCTTGGTAAAATATTGTTCATTATGCTATGCTGTTATCGCTGTCTTCAAATCAAATCTCAAGTTAAAAATTGTGAGACTTTTTACACGGAATAACAAATTTTACTTCACTGTGAAGATTAATTACAAATAGAAGGTAATTTAAGTGAATTAATATGAATGGAGATAATGAAGATATTGCTCTTTTAATATTTGTAATTGTCTATTTATTGTGCAACTGCCTGGTCAAAAATATGTTTATTGTGTTCTTGCCGTTTTCAAATTCAATCTTGAGTTAAAATCTAAATTTCTTAATTGGTAAAAATTTAATTTACACGTAACCAATTTTCATAGTATCAGGTATGAAGATTAACTAAAACTAGATTAGTAATCACGTTATGCTACGCACATCTTAATGGTATTAGTCAATTCGATATAAAATGCATGGAATTGTAACTGTAAAATCAAAGTAAAATTTGAAATCGACTCACAATACAAAAAATAATATAGTATATTTATGTAGCATGGGTCGACAATAACTTTTTTTACTTTAAATTTGTAGTGCAAATTAAGATATATTATCTATTATCTTTTTGTTTTCAAAAGTTATTTTGTGTTCCACAATTAATCCACATAATATTTCGACTTTTGGACTGTAAATAGAGTTAAGAGTTACTGCATCTCCACATACTCTTTCATAACTTGTATGACTTTTCGGCCCTACATGATTTGAGTATTTGTGAGTCACATATTTCAAATGAGAGGGAAAATGTGTATAGGCGTACATAGCTCCATTGGAAAAATACACAATCCATTTTGTGCTAAAAACAGCAAAAATGTGTAGAATATCTCATGTGGATTAATGTGTGGAGATAACATTAATTCATTTTTCTGATGTATGAATATTGGCCTAAATGATACATATAGTCAACAACCATTCTATTAACTTCCAATATTTATGGAATGTACGGCGACAACATCAATAACGGAAGAGAATTTAAATTTCCAAAAGAGAATTATGGAGAGATCGGGCCTTGATTAGGAGACATATTTCCCTAAATGTCTTGCTATGATACCATCATACACATCTTTGTCTGAGTCAAGAAAAGAAGCCGAAATGGATATGATTGGTGCTATAGACGAGTTATTTGCGAAAACCAAGATGAACCCGAAAGATATTGGTATTTTAATAGTGAATTGCAGTACGATTCAACCCAACTCCTCTCTCGTCTATCGTGGTTAATCACTAAAAGTTGAGAGATAATTTAGTTAGCTATAGCCTCGGTGGAATGGGCTGCAGTGCCGGCATAATCGCAATTGATGTTGTTAAAGATCTCCTACAAATGTACCCTAATTCTCTTGCCCTTGTGGTTCATTGAGACTATAACCTTAAACTGGTATTACAGTAGTAACCGTTCAATACTCGTTTCTAATAGCCTTTTTCGCATGGGTTGTGGAGTGGTACTGCTGTCAAACAGGCGTTTTGATAGGTGGAGATCCAAATATCACTTGGTTACCACAGTGCGCACACATAAAGGCGCACATGATACTGTATATATGTGTGTTACACAAGAGAGGAGGATGAAAATGGAAAAGTTGGAATCACACTTTCGAAAGATCTCATGACGGTAGCAGGAGAAGCCTTAAGGACAAATATCATCACTTTGGGTCCCCTTGTTTTACCCATATCGGAACAAATACTCTTTTTTATGCCTTTAGTTGCGACAAAAGTATTAAAAATGAAAATAAAGCGGTATATACCGGATTTTGAACTTGCATTTGAGCATTTCTGCATCCATGCTAGTGGCCAAGCTGTGCTGGAAGAAGTGGAGAAAATTTTACAGCTGAGTTCCTAGCATTTGGAACCTTTCTAGAGCGACTTTGTACCGCTTTGGTAACACGTCAAGTAGCTCGATTTGGTATGAGTTGGCTAATGCGGAGGCTAAGGGAAGGATAAAGAAAAGGGATAGACTTTGGAAAATTGCGTTTGGATCGGGTAAGTGTAACAGTGCAGTTTGGAAGGCTCTTAAGACTGTTAACCCGGTAAGTGAGAAGAACCCTTGGATGGATGAAATTGATAAATATCCTGTTTTTGTGCCTAAAGTTTCCCCTGTTGCAACAAGTTAATTTGATTATTTTTCCTTTTTTCGTATACAAGTATAACTTTGTGTAAAGCAAATATTGTGCCACTAAATAAACGTAAGCCATGATGGCGGCGTATAGCCAGCCTTCATGTAAATATTTGTATGTAGTTATGTTTGTTTGAGAAATGTAACATCCCGGGACGAAATTGAGTGGAAATGATCCAGTCACATCTTGAGTTATTGAAAGAAAATGGAAATACTTAAACACGTTAGGGTATTTACTGCTAGTACTAATCAAGATTAAGTTTTTTCATGATACTATTGTATGAGCACATTTGGTTAGACTGAGCACGTAAATCTAATGGACTCTAACAAGAAACAAAAGTTTATATATATTAGAATAAGAAAAATAAAAAAGTTGTAAAATTAAAATGGAAAACAGGGTATGCCTCATGAAAAAATGTAAAATGAATAAATGCAAGACAGATACGTCTAGTTAGTTGTTTACTACAAATTGTGTTTTCTTCGAAGGATTTAAAAGCAAATGCACTGGATAGTCTGGATTCCAATTCCTAATTGAGAATATATATAGAATATCAAATGGATGTTTTATAAAATCTAAGTAGCTTGGTATTCAGTTGAATAAGATATAATAATGATATTAGATATAGCACGTTGTAGAAACTAAGTTTCGTTTCTGTTTTCTAAACCATACTCTCTCTGAGATATTATTATGATTATTTGTGTAAAAAATTTCACTCTGTCAGAGATATCATTATGATTTATTTTTATAAAAAAATTCTCAAATTAATTGAAGCCAAAGATGAACAAAAAGTTTAATTTGTAAGCCCTACTAATATTTTCTAAACACAATTTTGTCCAAGTTCGGAGTCCAGACTGGCTCTTTCTTTAATTTTTTTTTGAAGGAGGGTATGCGATTGTATACTCTCATTAATTTCATTAATGTAATAAAAGTTCCAATTACAATCAAGGTTTCCTAAAATAAGTTACAAGGAAACTAGAAGAAAAGAAAAGGGAGCGGGTAGGATTGACCCCCTGCTAGAAAACCTATCTAGGAGAAGGGGCGCCTTTTTCCGTTCTCAACAGTTATTATGCCAAAGTGTGGCATTTGTTGTCCCCCTATTGAAGACAATCGAAGGTGGTGTTGAGCCGGAGTTGAAGATTCGCCGATTTCGCACCTTTCAAATTTCTCAAGTGGAGACATCCACATTAGGTCCCACCAAGTCCGGTCCTCCTTTTTGCATGATGCACAATTTATCAACTAATTTCCCTTATTGTTTTCGGTGATGAAAACACCTTGACCTCTCGGATCCCTAAGCACTAAACCCCAAACCAACCTTGCAAGACATCCACATTAGGTCGAAGACGTTGCCGTCGTGAGAGGAGAGATCGGTCAATGGCACTGATGTCCAGAAAGAAGAGACCATCCACCTGCACCATGATCAGAAAGAAATGACCGTTCAACGACGTCAACATCCAGAGAGAAAGAACCAGTAAGAGACATCGTCATCCAAAGAGAAAGGACGGCACCGTCGTCCTGAGAGAAAGACATAGCCGTCCATAGAGAAAGGACCAGTCACCGGCGCCAGCATCCGGGGAGAAGTTACTGATCACCGACGTCTTTGTCGAAAGAGAAGAGTCCAGTTACCAACACGGAAAACGTGAAAGAGGGGCCGTGTGCTAGGGTTTCGATGCCGTCAGCCAGATCCGTACGAGATAGAGGGGGGGGCTCAATAGAGCGGGAGCCGCCGAGTGAGAAGCTCTCAAGTCAGCTAGGTTTTCGGTGCCGTCAACTAGATCCATACTAGAGAGAGAGAGGAGGAGGAACCGGCGAGTGAGAAGCTCTCAAATCGGACCGTCGGAGTGGTGCACTAGAGAAGAGAGAGGGGAGAAGACGGGAGACTTGCCAGCGCCGTCAGGGTTTACTCAGACTGAGCTACCTTGTGGCCATGGCAGGAGGGAGATGGGTACGAGGAAGGTGAATCGGAGCATAGAGGCCACCTCCCCCTGGATCGATGATTCCCGTTGGTGGTGGCTAGGATTTCTGTCCTCTTCCTTTAATTTCAAGAAGTAAAAAAAGAAACAGCACAAAGCCTTTTCAGCTTGAATTTTGCAAGAACGAAAAATCAACATTTAATTTAACAAAACTGGAATTAGTTGTTTAGAGCCTCAAGTGCTCAATTATTCATAAGACCAAATTGATTAGTTATATACATGTGTTAACGGTCGATTAGTTAGCACAATGCTCATTTGCCTCAGTCATACAAAAAATAAAGTAAAAAAACTTTATTACACTGTTTCTCTTGCAAATGATCAATTTACATTTAGCATGGTAAAAGTAAACATATCGCATAAACAAATAAATAACGAAACAAGTATTAGATGGCGAAAATATTTTTGCCAATATATCAAACTATATATCCACCCTTCTCTTTAGAAACATTCTCATTCAAGAACAAGTTTATCACCGTCTCTTATAAGCTTCACATCATCAATCTCCGCTCCATCCTTCGTCAAAACCCTAGTCCCCAAAAACCCAAACTTCTTCTCGCCGAGTTCCAAAATCTCCTCAATTGACTCGGGCAAAATTACCAATTTACCCCTCTCATTCCCCTTTCCCGGGCAACAAATCGTGACCCTACTAATCGCATTCCCACCGCCACTACCCCCCTTAAAGTTACCAAAACCCGAAACTACCCCTCCGGCAATCTTCTTATTCGCGAATGAAATCACCCCAAAAAGCGAGTGATGAAAATTCGACTTCTTAGAACCTTCCGGAAGCCCCAATCCCGGCTCGTACCTCACCGTCTTCAACCCCGGATCTGTATTATACCTCGCGATCATGACCGAGCCTTCGCCCGGCCCGCTCAACACAATCCCCTCCTTCCCAAGCTCCTTCTTCCTCTCCTCAAACATCTTCTTAATCTCCTCGTGATCTTGTTGCTCCGCCAAATGCCTCGGAGCCCACCCGTTGCCGTCCGGTGCGTCGACATCCGCGCCGTGGGCCAATAGGTACTTGACAAGTGGCACGTTGCCGTCGCACACTGCACGGTGGAGGGGGGTGGTCCCGTCTAGGGTGGGTTTGGTGACGCTGCCTCCGCAGTTGATGATTTGCTCGAGGAGCGCGAGGTTGTTGTCTTCGACGGCCGCGCAGGCGTAGAGGGCGCAGTCTCCCGAGGTGAGTTCCGCACCGTTGTCAAGGAGGAGTTTGATTACGGATTCGTGGGAGCCCTTCATGGCTTCCCATAAGGGCACCTTGCCTTCCGAATCTGGAATTTGGAAAAGTTATAAGGGTGGGAATGTATTTTTTTTTTGTTTTCTTGTGTGATATATGTTTTATAAGCTAGTGACGTGCATTTCCTCGCTTTTTTGCCCTCTTGTTGGTAAGTAGTGAATGGATTGCATTTGTGGTGGTAAGCCGAAGTAAGAGAGAATGAGTTACCACCACAATAGACTTTGTACGCCACGTGCGGGCGAGAAGGTGGAAAAAGTGGGGAAACATACACCACTTGATATAAATGTATAGTCTAAATTTTAGTTTTGTTTTAATTTTTCAAGTGAAATAAAATTATCCACCTACCTTGGCTATTAGGATCGGCGCCGAATTCTAGAAGATACCTTACTGCTTGCTCATTCCCCTTGGCCGCTGCTATATGCTATTGAAATCACCACAAAACCAATCAAAAACTACATTAATTTTCTTTCTTATCTTATCTAATATTCAATTCAAAATTTGGTATCAATGCATACCAATGGAGTGCGGCCATCACTATCGGATTCGTTGGGATCCAAATTTCTCCTCAAGAGTTGGTACAACAAAGCGTCGTCTCCTCTTAACACCGCGAAAGTTAGGGTTATGGGAAGATCTAATCGTCCCCGCGCCAACATGGTTTCTATTTCCTTTAATACCCCTTGCATCACCGTGTCGTCTTGGGCCTCTTTCAATCGCTACCAAAAGTTACAAAAAATAATAATAATTATAAGTAATTAATCATAATAATGCAAAACTGGATAAGAATAATGAATAAATGAATGAATGAATAAATTTCATTATAGATCAACAAGTCTATGGCCCTACAAACCAACCGTAGACGTAGATCAAAATAAAACAAAAATCTATTAAGTTGTCACGTGATTTCTTGGTCCATTTCCAAAGTTGGTTTCTAGGGCACTATCATTATTGATATATTAACATTATTTTATTTTGGTCCTTCAATGAGAAAATCATGCAAAACTCATCACAAAGTTCCAAACGTTCGTACCAACAAATTAATCCAAACTTTTCTTACGCCAAGTTTCAAGGGTATGTAAGTAAAATAACAAAGCTTAATATTGTTCTTACTTTGAGTAGATTATTGATGATGATGGTTCCGTCAACGAGATTCGCCTGCACCAGACTCAAAAAGGTGGAGCGATTTAGCCGCAACAATTGGGAGAGAGATCGGGTCCGAACGGTAAACAGTTGTGGCTTGTAACAAAGCACGCCGATTTCTCCCACCACTTCTCCTTTTTTCGCCACCCTAATTATCTGCATTTATAAAATTGGTTGTTAATTTGTTATGCTATGTTATGTTATGTTATGTTTTGATTTGGTTGGAGTTTAATTGTTGTTTTGTTTGTTGGGAGTTTTATGTTTTGTTTTTTTGTAGTGGATGAATTAATGATGGATGCTTGCCTTTTCCGCACCATCTTTACTGTCCACTATATCCTGCAAAAAAGAAGAAAAGGAAAGTACGTAAATAGACATTAACCCTCAAATAAGATGATAAGAATAATAATAATAATAATATTATTGATATTATTATTGTTAGTACTATTATTATTATAGTAAAACTTACCACACTGCCAGAGACTACAATATAGAAATCCGTGGGCGCCTCATTCTGCAAAATCACATCCTCTCTCGGCGCAAAATACTCTGCTTTCATCTCAGAAACCTAAAATACAAATCAAAATAATATCAAAAAACCGTTACAACATCCAAAATTGTAAATTCAACCAGAAAAAGTTCATAATCAAATTCCATACCAATTGGAATAGCAGATCATTTGAGATGCCATTGAACAAGTAAACCTTTTGAACGAGATCGAAGAAGAGATAATGTGAAATACTGGATCGGATTGCCTTGGGAAGCGAGTCTAGAGTCTCTTGTTGTTGGAGTCCTTCTGAGTCGGTCCGGAATTTCAGACTTATGTGGGAAACCATTTGTTCTTGCAGCCGGATCGGTAGCTGGTTTCTCAGAGCGAAGCTTGTCGCGCCTTGAATCGTATCCCTCTGTTGAAATAAAAAATAAGAATTTGTCAACATAAACAAACAAATGAATGAATAAAGAACAATAAAAATGATAATAATATAATAAATAATACTAGTAATAATAATAATAAAATTGGTTTGATCATAAAAGTACTAACATATGTCTAGCAATAATAATAATAATAATAATACTAGTTGTTCGATAAAAAATTACTAACATATATAATAATAATACATAATAAATAAATAAATTGGTTTGGGAAAGAAAACTTTGCTCACATATCGTCTGGTGCGGCTAGTCCCATGAACCACCAAATTGGTCATATTACCGATCAAATACGCCGTCAACCCCAAATTAAAAAGCATATAAAAAATATTAAAAATCATCTCGCGCGTGTTTTCCGCATGAAAGTCTCCGTACCCGACGGTGGTCAAAGTGGTAATCGACCAGTACATGGAGGTGACGTACCGGATGCCCAAACTGCGTTGATGAAAATCCGGCATTGTGTTCCCTATCCATGTTTGCTCGGGTTTCGGGTATCGGTCGGCTAGGAGGTAGTAGAAGCAGCCTGCACAGTGCACTGCGAAGAGTGTTACCTGGTTGGGGAATGGGAGAGTTGGTGAGTGGAAAGGAAGTGGTAAGGGGAAAGGGTAAAGGTGGTAAGTGGAATGTTTGTTGTGGTTGGGAGTGGGAGTGGGTTGTTTGCACTAGATCTTTGAATTTAGAGGTGGTAAGCGAAGCATGTAAAAAGTAAAAAACGGCAAACAATTTTTGAGGAAAGGCGAGTGGGGGAATAATGAGGTAATAGTATAAATTATTGAACTTTCTGTTAGTCAAAAAACATTTTTCTTTCAATATTTGCAAGTAGAGTTTGGAGTAGTGGAATTATGGTAATATTGGTTTGGGATGATTTGTTCTTTTTTTTGCCAGTAGTGATAAGAAAAGGGCTGCTTTGCAAATTTTTTTATCTTTTTTGTTTTGAGTTCTTAGTTTACTTACACAAACAAGCTTTGCACACCGAACCCAAAAGTAGTTAAAATTGCGATCCTTCTCCAATCTATATAGAAAAAGGAAAAAAAGAACATCAGTAAGCTTTATTAAAAATAAAAGATTCAAATGATACTACTTACAAACAAAATTTCTTACATAACTAGATAAATCTACTAACCCATTAGAAACTTCAATACTACTACACCCACTAAATAATCCACTAACTCTTTCACTAACTATCCCATCAGCATTTGCACCCCACGAAGATTATTGCATTTGTGGGACAAAATCTCACTAAATAGTTAGTGCAAAAGTTACTGAAAAAGATAATGAAGAAATAAACAACCAACTAACCAACCAACCAACCAACCAAAATCAACATCCATACCTCGCAAACAACGCGCTGACCCTCCTCAACCTCCAAAGCCTCAGCATATTAAAAAACCCGTAACTCCTCAGCTGATGCGGCAGCACCCGTCTCGCCAGCTCCGTTGGAATCGTGCTCACGACATCAAGCACAAACCAACTAGTCGTATACTTCCATGCGATCTTTTTATGGTCATCGATGAGGAGGTAGGTGGAGCGGTCGAGGTAGGCCACGAAGAACATGAGGATGATGTCGATGGCGAAGAACCCGTTCACGATGTTGTCGGTGATGGCGAGACCGCCCGTGGGCTTGTGGAGGAAGCCGAACTCGAAGGGGGAGACCCATGCGGAGTAGGCCACGAGCACAATGAGGAACGCGTCCCATGCCCTGGTTAAAAAGGAATGTTAGATGGGGGAATTATGTGTTTGCCCTTGGAGAAACACTAATTACGAAGGATTTCGAAGTGAGAGAGTTGGTGGATTAGTTTGTGGAAGGATTGGTGGATGTAGTATTTCGGCTATCCGGCCTCGGAGGGAAAAAAGAAGAAATATACATTTTTGTTTTATATATTAATTATTATTTTTTTCCTTTTTAGGAAAGTTGACTTGATTTTACGCCGCTTGGCCCATGGAAAGGTTGTTTTGTTTTGAAAGTGATAGCTGATATATTTGGGATTTATTAAGAGATTAAAATATATAGCTACATAATTTTAAAATATTGAGGTAGTTTTTAAGTTTTTCTCTAGCAAATTTGACTTTTGGTCGAGTGGTCCGACAAAACAATTAATAAGTGAATTGGATATTATAATTCATTTAAGCCTAACATGTGATGAAGAGTGTTTAAGATTGTTTTGAAGGTTTTTAATTAAAAATGGAATTATTGCGGATTTGTGGTCCCTTTCAAAAATATATATCTAAAAGTGGGCCAATCCAATAATACACATAACTAATTATAGTTCAAATAAAATATGGAAAACAATTGGTGATGGCATGCATGAGCCAACATTTTTGAAAATAAAAGACAAGTACCTTTTTTGCAAAAATTCAAGGAAAGGGTCTTGAATGAAAATGAAATAGTGAAAAAAAAACTTAAAAGAAGAAATAAAAAGTGGTCTTAATCAGAATCATTCTTTTCATATCCCCTTGCTAACTCATAAGAAAACAAGAAAGAACTCGAATCATACTCATTCAAAACAGATATGCTCAAACCAAACCATACAAATTTGAAAAATTGAAAATTTGAGAAAATCGCCTTTGTTGACATTGCAAGTAGAACAAAAAGAAAAGGACAACATGATATTCACATGTCACTTGAGAGAGAGTTAGAGAAAGAAAAATTAAAGTGGCTTAGCATGACAAATTTCACTTTCTAACTCCAACCCACTTTTAGAAAGAGATGGCCAAATGAGAAAAAACATTATTTTCCTTTCTTAAAAAAAAAGAAGGCAGAAAAAACTGAATTACTTTTTCCCCCAACTTATCTCTAAATTTTATATCATAATTCTGAATTCAAAAGAGAAAAAGTAGAAATAACAAAAACAATAATAATAATAATAATAATTGATTTTTCGATTCTTTCATTAAAAATAATTGATGTTTGGATTGAACATAGTTTATGGGTCCCAACTGGTCTACCAAAATCAAGCTTTTATCCTGACATCTCAAACAAAAATAATTGAAAACAATTATAAGATACCCAACTGCCAATCAATTTGCATTTCATAAAGGTGTAACTGAAGAGATACTATGATTCTCCTTAAAAGGACAAGTCAATCAGAGAAACAATAATTTGTGGCCCAAAAAGTGCAATAATCAGACTCAAATTTGAAATCAACCAAAACTGAGGGGCCTAGTCATAATATTACCCCATCTTCTCCTTCAGAAGAAATAACTACAGAACAGAGCTCTAATTAATGAAGTATGCAGAAGAAAAAACAACAATGACCTGTGCTTTTGCACTCAAAAATGCATTTCGTTCTATCTACCATTATTTGATTAAAAGGACCACGAAAATCGCCAATAACAAACAATCTTCCATTTCTACACAAAATTACTTCCACCAAATCAGAGTTAAACTTAACTATACAAAAATCACATCGTTCTATTATCTCAAACAAACATCAATTCCCCACAACAATGCAGCAAAAACACAACAATCATCGAATCGAAATAATTACCTGTATTTTCAGAATCAAATCAAATCAAAACATCCAAAGAAGCTCTACTAAATCATCAAATCGTAGTTAACCAATCACCTGTATTTTCGGTCATACGGAGAAATAATGAACCGGCCGAGCTTAACCCTGCGATTACTCCGGGCGCCGAGGGACGGCAGCATGCCGCTGGAGAGGCTGTAATGGCTGCCCTCCCTGGATATATGGTCCATCTCCCCTTCCTTCGCCCCGCACACCATGCTCGGCGCGCCCCACGCGCCCTTGATCCTCCACCTCCGGTTCTCCCCCATCCAACCGGATTCCTAATTCTCCGTTCTGATTCGAGCTCTTCGATCGCCGAGCCAGAACTGGAACGGGAGAGGGAGAGGGGAACTGGATCGAACAACACGGATTTTTCGGAATGAGAATGGGTATTTTATTTTTGTGATTTATGTTTGGGAATTCCCGCTGGGGGCAGGTTCAGGTAATGAGGTTAATAATTCCTTTGGATGGATGGATGGAGGGAGGGAGGACGAGCTTTTAAAGCTGGACTCACCCATTTTCAGAGTCCCAGTGCAACTGCTGTTGTGCTTATTAGCTGCATCTGGAGCACCACTTCATATACAAATATATGTTAATAATGGCAATAATGCATACACAAAGATACAATATAACATTATATGTTAATAATGGCAATAATGCATACACAAAGATACAATATAACATAATAACTGAAGATGTATAAGAATATGATATGTTGATGTCTGGATCATGTTAATATATGTTTAAGCGGATACTCCAAATATTTTCTCATTATTGATATGACTGCATGTGATGAATTATTATTGATTGTTATTTAAAATACATGGGCTTCAAAATTAGGAGTAGTTCATAAATATAAACGATTATAAAAAAATAGAAAATAGATTATTAGTAGTAAAGTCAAATATTAATTTCAAAAAATACATATGTAGAACGGTTTTTTTTATATGTATAGCAGTTAGAATGGGTATTTATCAGTGTTTTAAATAGCGGCGCTATAGCGCCGCAATTGCGCGCAATTGCGGATTTCGACCATAAAACGCAATACGCAACGAAAATATAGCTAAAATAGCGTTTTGAGCGCTACGAGCGCTATAGCAGTCAAATAACGTTCAAATAGCGGCCGCTATAGCGTTAAAAGTGTTACTTTTGTGTTTTTTTTTTTTTTTTTGCTTATTTCGTATAATTAATATTCATGTTTTTATTTTGAATGTTTAATTATGAACAATGAACTTTGTATGGTATTTTATGATAAATAATTATACTATTTTATTTAAGGGTTCAGATATGGAGTGCTAGTATTTGGAGCACCCAACAGGTCTTGATTACAAAAAGGTATGATGAAATTACAAAAAAGTATTTTTGTAAACACAAAAGGTATAGCAAAATTACAAAAAGGTATATTTAAAAAATATATATATATTTGTAAACACAAAAAGTATATCCAAGTGCAAGTATATATGTGTACATTTAAAGTTATATGGTGAGCGCTTCTAAGCATTCCAAAAGCTGGGCACTCCGAATAATTTCGTTTTATTTCATATTTATGGTATTGGATTTTTTTTTTTGTATTAAACTTTTATTATGATCATATTTTTATCATTAATATTTATGAAATTTTACGTAAATTATAAATTATACTGCACATCCGCTATCAGGCCATAGCGCCGCACTAGCGCCCGCTACCGCAATCCGCTACAAAAAAGACAATCCGCTACGCAGCACTATATCGCAATTTAAAACATTGGTATTTATTAATAAGAATGATTTATGTTTGTTGCTGATATATAATATTCTAGGATAAGATGAAACATTATTTAATTTTAGTTTGGATCTAATACAATAATCAAAAGTATGTGTTGTCAAGAATCGAAAAGATGAGCAATTAAAAAAAATTGTAAAAGAAAATTGAATGTCAATATTATGATTCCGTATCAGATTGTTCAGTATTTATAAAACTTTCAATTATTGACCATTATAAAAATAATAACAATAATACACCAAATTTTTTTATTATTTTGACCAATAGATTTACAAATACCATATGTTGAAGAGAACATCGAACAACTTCATTCTAAAAATAATATACAACCTATTTTGAGAAATAATTTTAGCTACTAATAAAAAATAATATTTTTTCACTGTTTCTGATTGTTCAATCCCACATCGTCTATGTAGCTTAATTTAGCAGCTCATTCTTTCTTTCTACCAATATATATTTCATATTGCATCATTATTATTTTTTCTATACTATTATATATTTTTTTTCTATATTAGTATATATTTTTATTATATAGTAGTATTTATATTATTTTAGGATCATATATTTTATCATGTATGAAGATAGAAATTTTTATTTGTGCCAATATATGCTCTTAATATGGTACCATATCTTCAATCATGTACTAATCAATATATCTATTATACCAGTACGTATTTTATATCATACACCAATATATTTATTTTCACACGAATATGAGTCAGCTGATAGAAATAGGCATAATATCCGTGATTGTATTTCTTAAAAAAACTATCTACGATTGGATAGATCTGAAGGTTTAGTAATTTACTAAATGATATTTTCATAGTAGGAAGTAAAAAAGTACTGTCACCGGTGGCAGTGACAATGATGAAGTCTTTTAAGATTTTTGACATAATATTATATGTTATTAGAGTTTAGCGAAGAAATAATCTCTTAGTAATACATGTATTTATATGTATTTCCTCCCGTTCCTCAAACTATTACAAAAGATTAATTTATAATGAACATTTTCTCAACATACCAGTACTTTTGGTCAAATTCCGTTATCAATGATCACTTAACATCTTAAAATATTCATATTTTTTTCTTATGTCTATGCCAAATTTCTTAAAAGAGATTTCATTTAACATTTCAAATATGAAGTGAAATTTCATTTAATACGGTGATAAGCGAAGAGGGAAGTGGCACATTCTGGATTACATAGAAGTCTCTATTAATTAACTGCTGCACCAAGAGCAAGTTAACAAAACGAGGGGTGCAAAACGCGACATGTTGTCATGAGAATTGAGATCATCTTCGCCTTGCATTGTCAACTCGATTTGTTTATCACAATCACACATTCACAATGTAGCCGTGTGCCATACGATGTATCAATCGAAAATACGTACAGTACAGCCGACCCACCGCCCACATACATTTGTCAGCGGAAATCCTAGCGGTTTCTGATCCTCTCCAGTCACATGTCTTATATAATTGCCTCCATTTATTTTTCTTACTAAAGTTTTTTTTATATTTAACTCATATTTAATGTCTTGATGGATTGTAAGACTTCGCTAAATATATAGTATATATAATTGTATTTGTCCGAACTTTAACTTATTATCTCTTGCTACACATATAATATACCCTATCAACTAAATTATGGGTTATTTATTTTCTTACTAAATTTAATCGTACTAAATAATGCACAAGCTCATTTACTAATTTAGCTGTAAATAATTTGTAAATTGATGGATTGCAAAAGTCAATGGAAAAAAATAGTAAGAGAATTACTGAAAATAGTTAATATTTCTTTTTAGCAGTCTATAAACATATTGCATCTTTCGCCAAATAAAAGATATATGTTAAATAGTGATCTAGTAGTAAAAATTTAGATATCATTTTAATTATAGAAAAATAGAAAAAGTTTAACTATAAATTCTCTTTTTTTAATATAGAAGTTACGGTTTTGTTTAAATGTGATTTGACTTGTGAGCTTAATTTTTATATATGTTGTTAGTTATTATATTGATATTGTTGCGAAATACCACATTGAAGATTTATCTATGAACTATTTGGTGTTGTGAGCTTCTGAGTTGTTGATCTTTCTATTTTATTTTCAAATTCTTTTTGTATTTGTTTTAATGACTAAATTAATTAATAAACGGTTTTGGGATGTCTAAACGTGATTTGGCCCAACTGGAGAGGAGCTCCTTATTTTTTATTAATTAAAACTGGAGTCACGAAGGAGTTGACCTTCAATGAATTTATATAAATCATATCAAATATCAATGCTAATATATATGATCTTCAGGGGAAGTTTATATTATCCAATCATATTTTTTAAACCTATCTTAAATTGGACAGTGTGTCCAGTGTATACATGGGGAAGTGCATATATCATAATTGGTAAGTTTCAAACATTCAATTAATCTACAGGAATTTATTTATACAAGTGACACCTAGCTATGTATATATCCTTTTCTAGTTTCCTAGGCTTGGAAATTAGAGACACAAGAACATAAATTTTACTTATATTTTGGAACAGTATATACAACCCCCGTTTACCGGCCCTCTCAATCCGTCCTTTATCACTGATAAACGGGCTCCACATATATTCAAAATAAGTGGGCTCTGTTTATCAGTGATAAAGGACGGATTAGGGGGGGCTGCTGGGGGGTTGTGTATATAAATACTTATATTTTTCCATTCATATATTTATGTTGGAGAATTATGTTCATTTATTAAATGAATGGACAACAAAAGCTTTCATGCAAAAACCACAAAGTATATATACAATAATTTTAGGAACTCAAAAACTAGACCAAAAATCAACCCGACATTAATGATTTTTTTTAAACTTCACTTTTTTTCACTAAAAAAAATCATGATCAATCACTAAAAGCTAATTAAGCATTCAGAGAAAATTAAGTGATATGCATTCATGCTTATAATACACACATATGTGTCCTCCGGATGGTATATATTGTGAGACAGCTAAAGGAATTATTCAATTAATTTCTTCATTTTTTCTAAATTCAAAATTCATCTGGATGGTCCTTTGTATGGTGAAGCCGTAAAGATGATGGCTGTGGAAAGAGGCAAAACATGTCATAGACAAAATGAGTACTTCTTTATCTTGAAACCACTAGAAACAAGCAATTGCTGGTATTTTATAAAAGAGAAACTAAAAGGGTTCACTTTTAAAAAAGCATTCTTTTTTCTGCATATTTTTGGAAAATCTATATATTTTCGGAACTCTGTTCTCACTTCTATGATATCAGCTGGAATGATATTTTTGAAAATATTATTTGGCTATAATCAATGTTAAATATTATTTCATTAAAACTTCATTATAATGTATATATTTTATATCGAAATAAACAATACAATTAAAATGCCGCCAAGTATTATCATAGTAACAACTAATAAATAGCCTAGCAATTCCGGAGCAAAATCAATCCCCATTCCCAATGAGGCATCAACATATCAAGAATGCTCGAATCAAAATCAGAGGGCCCGGGTTGGAAAGCACCTCTAATTGCCTTCACAAAAATGATGAAACACCATTGATGTCCATGCATTTTGCCATTAAATGCTACAACATTTCATGTTATAGAATCTCATGCATTGACAACATTGGATTGTCCGTCCATTTTGATGATTTGATAGAGGAGACAATTGAAAAGATACTAATTCAATTCTTAGAAACTATATTAGCATTTCATTGTGTACCCCTTTGAAATTAAATTACAATTTTGAGTTCATAGATTTTATTAAATATGTACTATATAAAATTGTGTTTGTAGAGACTTTAATCAAATATCTTACTATACATATAATATACTTGACCAATTAGATTATGAATCATTTGTTGAAATTAAATTATAATGTATAACATAATCTATCATTTTGAACTATCATTTTAAAGTTACGTTTAACCATTTCAATGCGGAGAGAAAGTGCATATAAATAAAGGGTTTATATACACATCTCCCGGCAGCCCCCCCAATCCGCCCTTTACCACTGATAAACAGGGCCCACTTATTTTGAATATATGTGGAGCCCGTTTATCAGTGGTAAAGAACGGATTGGGAGGGCTAGTAAACGGGGCTGTATATACTTTTCCATAAATTATATCTACAAAAAAGAAAAAATGTACTATGCTTGTAAAATAATATGCAGAGAAAAAGCACTGGGTGCCTGACACACCACAGCGGCACATCCTCACGAGAGCACTGTCTGATTTCTCTTATTTTATCTTTTTCTTCCAGTGGCTTGGAGAAACAAAGTGTACTTCTTGTCAAAGCTTAGGTTGATGATGATGGGGTTAGCATTTAATAAGCTTGGGATTAACGGCTAGTATTTAGACAGAGGAAAACCATTGTTAGAAAGATCAAGAATATTCTCTAGCTAAACTTTTTCTTCATTTATAAGAAACACAATGAGCATTCATAGCACCAAAAGCATGTCTGGTACATCATCCGACCGGTGGAGAGATGTTAATCAGCACTTCACGCACATATTCTTATTGGTAGGTAACTAGGTACCCTAATGAACAAAGAATGGCTTAGCTTTAATTAATTATATTCTCGTAATACCACCGGCTCTACTAAATAAAAAAGTACCAGCATCTTTTGATACAAAATAGATTTTTGAACTCATGGCCATGAGATGATTTCAGTTGGACAAATTAAAAATTCAGTATAAAAGTTAAATTCAATAACTTCTAATGAAAACAATTGGAGAATATATTTTTCTGATAAACTTTATGTTAAACTAGGTAGGTTCTCGCTCCGCTTCGGAATATACTGAAGATGATATACAATAAAAATAATAATTTAATTAAATTATACCAAAAAAAATAAGTTTAATAAAATAATAATAGTTGGGCCAAGAGATAGAAAAACTAATTTTTCACATATAGAATTGCACATGTTAATTTTAAACATAGATTATAGACTTCATAAGTAGGGAAAAATTTGAAGAACAAAGAGATATGAAGTTGAAGAAATGATAATGAAATTAAATACAAGGAAAAATAGAAGAAGATGAAAACATAACTTATTCTTCTCTTCGAAAAGATGAAAATTTAACTCATTTTTCTCTTCGTCTCTATTAAATTGAATATAGGAAAATCTATTAAATCCCGTGAGACCCACTTAACCATGACTCTCACTATTGGCTGTTAAAAAATATCCTTCATAGTAATTGAAATAACAGTAATGTCACTTATTTTTAATAACCATAACACTGGATGACATCTAGCATAAAATTTAAAACTAAGATTTTTTTAAAAAAGAAAACAGAAAATATTGTGTGACCTAAAGTCACGTCATACCAGTTAACTCACTATTGGTCATTAGAATACTCTCAATATTGATTAAAATTACACCTATGATACTCACTTTTAATAGTAATAATATTGAATGACATATATGGTAATAAATTTAAAGTTAAGATTTTTATTAAAAATAAAGAGAAAAATCAGAAAGAATCCATAATTATATGGTTATTTTGTCCAAAAAGTATATTGGCCTGAAATGACTAGCTTTATAATATGAATATCAGACATTTCACTGAAGATCCCCACTTGGGTGTGTCATCCATTCATTCATTCTCCACCTATCCAACTTTAAAAGAAGCGAGAGGGTGACTCGCTCCGCTTCAAACTTAATAGTTTTATCGGAAATGGTAAAAATAATAATCATATATTTCATAATTTAATAGCATAATTTTCAATTTTGTAGCTTATTAGTTTTTTTAAAATTGAACATGACAGATTTATATGATATTACCTATTCTGATCATCTTAGTTAATGTATGTTATTAGTTTTGCATGGATTCAAATAGAGATGTTTACTATATTCATGTTATTTTTCTTTTCAACCACAATTATTATATTTTATAATTTTTTTACATTAAATGTGAAAAAGTAATATTTTATCACTTGTGATTTAAAGCTTAGAAAATCATATAACAATAACGTGATAAATATGAAATTTATTGGGCAACTTATAATTTGAGATTTTGTAATATTCTACATATGTATTTTAATAGGCTCTTTTATCATGTACTATACATTAAGATTTAAGGTGTATATATGATATTTTTATATTACACACTCCTATAATGGAAAATATTGTCAATATTTCAGCTCTCTTTTTAGCGCAATACTCAATATTTGTCGAGAATGCATAAAAAAATAATTTTATTTAGACTTTTCATTTTATAGGGTATACATGATATTTTAGAATCTTTTCAAATATAACTTGGATCATTAATAAAATATAAATTATTTAATTTGGATATATCAATTATAATTTAATTTGTATTGTTTATAACAATTCATAATATTACTGAAATATAATCATGAAGTTATTGTTAATATTTTTTAAAATTTGAAGACCATAATTATTAGTGAATTTGACTAACCATGCAGTTAATTGATAAATGTAAATAATTTTAAATTATATGATTAAAAGAGAGATATTTTTTTGGTTGTAAGTGAAACCATATTTAAACATATATACATACATATACGTGATATTTTTACTTCTAATAACATGTATAATTAAAACAAATTTATAAAAATAAAAATCATTATTGGGTTCAAACTGGGGATCCTTATTAAATGAAAATGTATAAAGAGACTTGATATTGTGTTCAAATTGAGGATCCTTAATAAATTCTATAAAAATAATATTATTTATTGAGTACAAAATGGGCATGCATATCGAATAAGAAATATATATGGAAAACTATTTGGGTGCAAAATGGGTTGTATTATCAATTCTCATATGGACACGTGTCAGTTCTACAATCAATTTGGAAATATTAAGCATTAAAAAAGTAGTAAGAATTTAAGCGCTAATGATAACAGGTCTCAAAAGCATCCATATATAATATATATCAAAGTAAACGTGTCATAATTAGACCGAGGGAAGAGCTATATTGTGCAATTATTGACTCCTTTATTTTTTTTTCACCTCGCTGCTATACTTACGCATTAGCTCATACTTTTATGTTTTTTAATTCATGAACATATCATTTTTTTTGCGTTATAAACATGCTATCCACATAATTTTGGTCCCCGTTCGAATTTGGGGGCTTAAAATATGTCACACACGGATCTTAACTAACACTTTCTAGCGGGTCAACGGGAATAATTAAGACCTAAACCCACTAACTAAAGTCAAACTCCTATTATTTATGGCTCAATTTCATGTTTATTCCTACAAACTATAAAATCTCATGTTTATAACATCTACAAACTATAGAGAATATCATAAACTACCCATGCAAAGCATAAGAAATGATGTATATGATTCTTCATTGCTTTTGCTTCAAAATTAGGTCTTCAAAGTCCACTTCATAAACTACCGTTTGTTTTTTAGCCACTTCATATATATATATATATATATAATATTTTTTTTCTATATATTATTTTTACTGTTTTAAATATATTTTATTTTTTATGCATTATTACGTCTGGAATTTGTACGTAATGTTTTAATGAACTATTTTATTTTTTATACATTGTTTTAAATGTATGAATTATATATATTATTTTTCAATTTTATATACTGTTTATTAGCTATATATATTGTCGTCATGATTTCAACGTGCTGCTGCAAATATGTCATGAAAATATGATGTCTCTATAAATAATTCTTGATAGCTATATTTTTAATAAACAAATACCCTGGTTTCATGACATCTCACCTTCCCTAAATTTGACAGTTTAATAGTTGACAATTAGATTATATGTTTAACACAATTCTTTTTCTTAAATCACATAATCCTTTTTTAGAACTGTAATTATCCTGTTGCTCTCCATTCAGAGTCCAAAATATCTTGTAGATATTTTTTTTATTTTACTTGTATATATAAATTTTTTTTCTCAACTGAATATATAAACTAACATCACAAATTGGGAAGTTCAAATCTCATGTTAATTTATCTTCATTAAAGGGTGTAGTAAATCTACTGTCATTAGTTGTAATGAATAAATTTTACAAAATTTGTTTAGCCACATCAATTAGAATTAACAAATTAAAAATACATCATCACTAAAATAGTCTAGCGATATAATAACCTCATATTTTTATAGATGAGATTTTGAATTTCGCGTCTAGCTGAAATTTAGAAAAATACATTTGAGCCATCTAAGGAGAAAAGGAAAGAGGTCATCGTAGTCATCCCTCATCTCATATCAAATTAAAAATAAACATCCTAATTCAATCATATCATTTATTAATAAATAGTCAAAATTTTCATAAGAAAGTAATATTGGCATGACTGAAAGTTAAAAGTTGATAATCAAATGTGCTTTTAATCGCATCATCACATGGGATGCTGAGGCTCCTAACATGAAAATTCGTCACGAGATTCATCAGATTGGAAAGAAGTTGGTAGGTCTTCATTTCCATTTTCATGTTCATTTTCGCTGTCCATGTTTGTTGCAACTTTTTTTGACCCAAATCAATGGAGGCGTGATTTTCTCATGAAATGTTTTTCCTAATTTCTTCTTCTACTTGTCCTTAATTCTCTTTTTTCTTTTTTTCTTTTTTTGCTTTTTCGTCCTTGGGCTACTTGTCCTTATTTCTGTGGTTGACTTTGATGTGTCGAGTGATGCAACTTCCGGGAAACTGAATCTGATTCTATATATACAGTACTAAGTGACTCTGGCCGTCGTCTTTTTCCTTGATGAATTAAGTCTGGCCATTGTCACTATTTAGTATTTACTGGCTTAGGTACTTAATTAAATTTAAGTTCTTATAGTTAAAAATCTTATTCTTTAGCTAAAATGCATCAAGATTTATCATACTATATAACAAATATGACATTTTTCTTCTGAAATATGTGAAGTTTATTACTTTATATTTTTACTTCATAGTACACATCTTAATTTACGTACAATATAAGCCAGGACAAATACTTGATAAAATAAGTTAATTTTCTATAAAATATTAAGTATGCAATCTGAAATACTTAGCAGATAATAGGCTAACATCTCGTTCGTAGAAACAAAGAAATAAGCAAATTATAAGAACACCTTAAACTCATGAGACTAAAAAATAACTATATATTATTTATGATAAATATATAATTAATATTGTAGCATAGTTTCTGTGAATTTTCACGGCTTTAAACATTTTAATTGAACCATACGTTACTGTCTTTACTCTCATATGACAATAACTAAAAGAAGTAAAAATAAGCGTCTCTTTCAAAAGAGTATACTAAAATGGTACGTAATTTTGCATGCGAGAATTTATACTTTTTATATAAAGTTGAGAATTTATACTTAAACAAGCTTATCCGCAACTTCAACTTTTCATTCTTTTATTCCATAAAAAGAAAAAAATTGGATTATTCCATTTTTAGTAGTTCAAACTTTAAGGTGCCATGGATGAAGCTGGTTGGTTTGCTCTGTAAAATACAATAACAAGTTTTTTATAGATAAGTTGTGAGTGTGTGTGATATATATATAAATAAATTAGTGCAGTCATATACCTGAATCTTTTTTTTGCATCTATCACCAAAATATCATTGTGATAATCGTGATGCATAAATTTAAATAACAATATATATATATATATATATGTATAGGGAGCTGCTAAAAAACATACATATATTTTTGGGGTGAAAAATATATGGTCCAAAATACGTAAAAATCATCAAAAATTCAAATTTCAACCGTACGGATGGAATATTTATGTTTTGAATATGTTGTAGATTAATTTTCACAAGAATCAGAATATTATATCATCGCCATCATACATCATCAAAAAATATGTATATATGTGATTATGTGATTTTTGATGATATATGATGGCGATGAGGGTGTGGCTAAAAAACATACTTTTTTTAGCCACACCCAAAATACGTATTAAAAAAATAAAAATAAAAGTTTCAACCGTACGGATGTAATATATATGTTATGAATATGTTGTAGATTAATTTTTACAAGAATCAGAATATTATATCATTGCCATCATCTATCATCAAAAATATGCAGCACTATTCAAAATATATATCGGAATAATAGTTTGATGATATATGATGGCAATGATATATTATTCTGATTCCTGTGAAAATTAATCCACAACATATTCATAACATATATATTACATCCATATGGTTGAAATTTGAATTTTTACTTTTTATAACCATTTTATGGGTATTTTAATAAAACGTATGTTGCAACATACGTATATTTTTTAGCATTTCCCATGGCGATGATATATTATTCTGATTCTTGTGAAAATTAATCTACAAACATATTCAAAATATATATATTCCATCCGTACGGTTGAAATTTGAAATTTTTGATGATTTAATACGTATTTTGGACCGTTTGTTTTTTAGCCACTTCATATATATATATATATATATATATATATATATATATATATATATATACTATCATCAAAATTCATCACTATATATATTTTTTGATGATACAGTAGGGTTGAAATTTGAATTTTTGATAATACGTATAATTTTTTGCACCGTAAGTAAAATTTTCATTTTGCTTACATGTATACTGTATGTTATTTTTGCCATACTCTCTATATATATAAATATTATTGTTTTTATTGGATCGGTCGCGCAGTATTTTTTTTATTTCATTGAATGCAAGATGTTGTTGAACATATTTTGAGATATTCTATAAGGTTATGACACTCTCTTTTTTCTCAAATAAATCATGGCCTAGATAATAATTATACTGTCATCCAAAAAGCTTCATTGTCAAGCTCCTATTCCACTTAACCAACGCATCAAAATCTCTTTAAATGCTTTTGGATTTTATGAGCCAATAGTCCTTGGAAGGAGGAGGAGACGAAATTGGATAATTATAACTCAATTGGTCAACTGGACACATGAGATTTGAAGATTGGCTTAATTGTACCTCGAAATAAAATTAAATAAAGATCCGTTGATTTGGTCATAAATGTAGGTCTTTTCAATGTGACAAGGGGATATTTTGGAATCCGAACATTTTCTCTGTGGCTTGTACATAATGCGACATAATGTTTTGAACACAAAATCAGTTTATATATTTAATTATAGCACATATCCTAGTACATATTCATTAATTTTATTTTATTTTATATATAAATCTTAAATATTTTAGCTATTTTCTCTCGATATTCAACGACATTGGGACACAAATTTCAATTCCATCTATTTCTATTTTGTGGAGACCCATTTTCATTATTATTCAAAGATGTAAATGACTCACTATGTACACCATTATCATATAGTTGCACCAGTTATATGAAAGTCCTAATCACGCTAGATTGGCCCCCTAATTATTCTACGAATTTTACTAGCAATAGACGTGTACATCTATAGGTACCTAGATTACTAAAAAAATGGAAATAATTTCTTCTTTGTCAAATTTTTGAACTATTTCATAACAGTACTTCATAATTGCTATGAAACTTTGACATTATTTTTTTTCTCTAATTTTGTCATGTTCAACTAGCTCGATCCGACTCCTATTATAATAGTCATAAAGATAAATGATTAGTGTATCACTTGCATTTTAGAAATTAAGTTTGTATTTATTACACCATGGACTCATTTTAGATCCGTGATATAACGGTCGTATATCCCGAAAAATATACAATACTAAAAATCGTATTACAGCGGAATAGTCTTAGAAAAATTACAAATCAAGTATCTAAATAATTTAGTTTATTATATTTATTTATTTATTTATTTATGTTATCTCGATATTCTGACGACGATCAACCCAAGTCTCTTAATAAATTGAATCTGAAAAATTTATACAAATAAAAGAATGAGTACAAAAATGCTCAGTAAGATATGCTCGCATAAAATTAAAAAATGATACTATTAAAATAAATGATTATATAAATTCATATATAAAAATATTCATTTCAGTGAATATAACCATAAGAAAATAAAATTTGTCTTTCTGATATCTATTTCTTTATCACTTGTCATCTCACATGAATAAATACTAGATAATCCTCCATGACATCGAGTACGCCATAGATACACATCTTTCCAAGTTCGGTATTGGGTGATTGGCGACCCTAACTTCCACCTACTAAGTACGGCTTTTCACTTACGCAAATCAGTGGTTTGGATTCCACCTGTCAAGTACTGTATTCGCCTTACTATCACTTTTCACACATCTCACTATATCCCGCATACAAAAATATTTTCTTCAAAATATATATTATTCTCAAACACTTTATTTTATGACTGTTAAAATATCTACTTTTATGCCATATAAGCTCTAGTTATGTCAAAAAAAAAAATTTATATTAATATTACTAATAATTATAATATTAAAATAATTAAGGAGAAAATGTATACGAGCAAAAATCCTTACCTTGAATAATGACTTGACTAGATTAAATGATGCTTCCAATTAACTAATTCACCTGAGACTCCAACATAGATATAAAACGAAGGTTGTTTTATTTGACAAAATAACAACAAAGCTTTATTGCCATGAGAATGTATGATCAAACATGAAAGAATATATCAAGTTGAATTATAAGTTTAGATATTTATAGAGAGGTGTGACTAAACAACATACGTATGCACAACATACGTTTTTTTGTCACACCCAAAATACGTATTAAAAATATAAAAATAAAAATTTCAACCGTATGGATGTAATATATATGTTATGAATATGTTGGAGATTAATTTTCACAAAAATCAGAATATTAGAACATTGCCATCATATATCATCAAAAATATGCAGCACTATTCAAAACATATATCGGAATAATAGTTTGATGATACATGATGGCAATGATATATTATTCTGATTCCTGTGAAAATTAATCCACAACATATTCATAACATATATATTACATCCGTACGGTTGAAATTTGAATTTTTATTTTTTATAACCACTTTACGGGTATTTTAAAAAAACGTATGTTCGAACATACGTATATTGTTTAGCATCTCCCTTTATAGAATTAATAACTTGCACATTAAGTCTACATGATACATATTTCGTGTTCTTAGCAATTAGCATGCACAATGTTTTAGAAACAAAATTGACCATATACATTGGAAACACATGTCTCAGATTAATCCTATAATTAATGAGTTGCATCACAAATGACAAATGACAAATGAATGTTCTCATTTCTTTTGCTAACACTAAATGTTATTGGAATTTATTTAACCGACATAGTTGATGAAGACGCATCATATTTTGGGATGTTACACATTGGCAAGAAAATGAATCTATATACAATGAATGAAATGCAATAAATAGACCATTAAACTTTGATGCATGCATGCTCTGAATTTGTCAAAAGAGAAACAATCAAACCATTCGAATTTAGCTAATGAGATGATATAAAAATACTATATTGACAATTACGAATTATAAAACTGAACATTGATCAATAGATTTACGCGAGAGACATTCAAGCTCTCCGTAATTTAAAAAAAAAGTACTATATTATACTCTCTCTTTTTCTATGAAGAAACAAACAAATAAAATGCACGATCAAATAATACTTTCAGGCAGTGGAGGATCTCGACCTAAAATTCAGGAGACGGTGTGAAAAATGCATAAAAAATCTAAGGGGGTGTGTGTGTTACCTTTTAATTTTTATACAAAATCCACTAATTTAACCGAATATATATACTATATTTTTATTCAAAATCTTGGGGGGACAGCTATCCCTTAGTTCCTATTAAGATCCGCCACTGCTTTCAGGCTTTAGGAAACTTGTATAAAGTATCAATTTATATATCTGAAATATAAAAATAATAATAAATTTAATTGATAATTTCTTAGTTCAAAATATAAGATTTAGTCAAATATATTTTTTTTCTTATAATTAAAATATTAGTGAGATTATGAAAATAACTATTAAAATAAATTTCTTAAAAATCTGGGTTGTAACAGTATTCACGCTCAAAAAGTAAAAAATTAAGGAAAATTTCATATTTTCCATTAGAAAAACTTAAAATATTATATTTGCCATTGTAAAATTTAAAATATCATATTTGTTATACAAATACTTTAAAATATCATATTTGCCATTGTACAAACTTAAAATATCATATTTGCCATTAAAAAAACTTAAAATATCATACTTACCATTACAAAAGACAAAATTTATCAAAACTATCCTTTTAAAACTTCAAGAATATCAAATATATCCAAAACTGTTTAACTTTCCGTTAAATTTTATTCAATGTAACCAAAATGTCCTTTTATATTTTCTTCACAAGCAAATATACATATTATCTCTTTGACCTAAACTCTCGTCCCGGTTTTTATACCTTTTTCTCACAATATTATTTTAACCGTAAAGATAATATATTCTCCTTGTTCACTTTTTTTTCTTCAAAAATAATTATTTCAAAATTCTATGGAGATGGAATAGTTGATTCTTCTTTTAAATATATATTTTTTTTCTCATATTAAATTCTTATTTTATATTAGAGAAATGAAAAAAATCTTTGTTTGTATATTTGGATCTAAATCTTTAAGAGAGAGGGGGAGATAAATTTGGAATTATTCAATCAAATCAACGGTAAGTATAATTTACTTGATGAAATATATTTAGGGGTAAAATAGTAATTACAATAATGGACGGTTAGTTTTAACGGAAAAAGATAGATGGTTTCAAGTTTTGGATAAATTTGATAGATTTTAAATTTTGGAATGGCAAATATGATATTTTAAGTTTTGTAATGGCAAATATGAATCTATGATATTTTGAAGTTTTTGTAATGGCAAATATGATATTTTGAATTTTATAATGGCAAATATGATATATTGTAATGGCAAATATGAAATTATCCCAAAAATTTAAAATAATTTGACAAATTATATAGAGTGAAAATTGTATAATAAAATTGACAGCAAGAAATATATAAATAAATACAGACAAAAATATTTTAGTATGTTTGGAATAAATTTACGGCCCAGAATGTAAAAGAAGCCTAACAACAACGAAAAACAAAAATAGGCTTTTATATACCTTTTTATTTTCTTTAAGGTTTATAAATATAGCCCAATTAAAATGGAATAACATAAAATGGGCTATTATAGGCACCTTGTATTTTTCCTTACATTTGTATTTTTACCCAACATAAATTATTTATCATACACACAAAAATGTTATAGTATGTTTGGAATAAAATCAGGCCGAAAATTTAACTAAGCGGATTAAAAATGCAAACAAAAGGCTTTATTTATACCCCTTTTTCTTTTCCCATAGTTTACATTCATTCAGCCCAATAAAATTATACAGAAACAAAACAACTGGTGAAAATCAAAGGATTTGGAAATCTGATCGGACGGCTGAGAATGCTGCGTTCAGGTAAAGCTAAACTCAAACAATTCCAAATTTACATTTCTGGCAAAGGAAATTTCCAGATATTACTATAAATTATTCAATTCCTATATAAACCTCTCTCAATTCCTAAACTTTTCTTCACGTTTCTGTCGCGAATTTCTCTCCAGAATTTCTCATGGTAATACCCATTTTTCTGATTTTGGATTAGAGGATTTTGGGTTGTGTTCTGTTTGTGTTTGTTAATTTTTGTGGTGATTTTTTTTTGAATGGGAACTTTTGTGGTGATTGTTTGGATTTTTTTTGTATTAGGCCTTACCAAGTCAGCAATTAGTGGATTATCCTAGCTTTAAGCTTGTGATTGTTGGAGATGGAGGAACTGGTAATTTCGTTTCAATTATTTTATCTATTTTATTATTTTGTATTTCAAAATTCAGATTATCGTTCATAGATGTGCTTTTTTTAATGTCTATGTTTATTTCAAATTAATTATGTACTAAAATTTGTGAATCAATCAGGAAAAACGACTTTTGTGAAGAGGCATCTCACTGGCGAATTTGAGAAGAAATATGAACGTAAGTACTATTTAATTGCGTAAATTATTTTATTCGACTCTAATTTCGTTTTTTGTAACTTTTTTGAGTTTAATTTGAATTTTTACAGCGACAATTGGAGTGGAAGTTCACCCGCTTGATTTTTTTACCAATTGCGGTAAACTCCGTTTTTACTGCTGGGATACAGCTGGCCAAGAGAAATTCGGCGGGCTTAGAGACGGTTATTAGTAAGTTATTTATTTCTTTATTTTAATAGTTAAACTGTATTTAATTTTATAATTCATGTATTATGATCTTTTTGGAATGATTGTGGTTTGTTTCGAAGTCCGTGAAAAGATTATTTTTGAATTATTAAGGTGGAAATTAGGGTTTTGTGGTATTAATATTTTACAAAGTTCTTTTATTACTTAATTAAAACCCTAATTGTAGTTTGATTAATTAATTATTTTTTAAATGCAGTATACATGGACAGTGCGCAATAATAATGTTTGATGTGACATCACGCCTCACATACAAAAACGTGCCAACCTGGCATCGCGATCTTTGCAGGTAATATTCCATTTTACACCTCAATATTGCATTGAAAAATTCCCAAAAAAGTCCCTGCAGTATATCAAAACTGCAAAAAAGATCCTACATTATTTCCAAAATTGCAAAAAATTCCTACTGTTAGTTTAACACAGTTAGTATAAAGATTACTCTTTATGCTCTAATTGTTTGGAAAACATTTTCTAAAGCTTAATATATTTGGAAAATTGAAAATTTCCCTGTGAATATACTATTTCTCATTATATAATATATTTTAATTTTTTTATATTTAGGGTTTGTGAGAATATACCGATAGTCTTATGTGGGAACAAAGTGGACGTAAAGAACAGGCAAGTCAAGGCCAAACAAGTCACTTTTCACAGAAAAAAGAACTTGCAATATTACGAAATTTCAGCCAAGAGCAATTACAATTTTGAGAAGCCCTTTCTTTACCTCGCCAAAAAACTCTCTGGGTAATTATTAAATTTTTTTTTGTTTTATAATTTATTTTTGACCTAATTTTGAATTGAGATGAAAATTTGGTGATTTTTAGGGATCCGAATTTGCATTTTGTGGCGTCTCCTGCTTTGGCTCCTCCTGAAGTTCAGATCGATATAGCTGCACAACAACAGTAAGTTTTATTTCAATTTGGTCCTTAATTTTCTAATATTTTTTTTCTTTTTTATGCAGATTTGCATATTTATTCTAATTTTTTTTATATTATTTGTAGGCATGAAGCGGAACTTGCAGCAGCTGCAGCTCAGCCACTGCCCGATGAAGAGGATGATATCTTTGATTAGGAAATTACCGTTTTACCCTTCTGTTATTATGCCTTTATGTTATGAGCTTGTGATTTGTGGCTTATTATTAAAATATGAATATGATGTAGGTTTTATCTTGTATTAGGAGAGAGTGAATTCCCTTCTTAGTGGTTTTGAGATGATGTTGGATTTATGTTTGTTAAAAAAAATTAGTTACGGAGTTAATGTATTTTTATGAGCCTTGTAATAAGAATAATTTGCAATAATAACAGTTATATGTTTTGAGTTTGTAAAAATATTGTTTCTGAATGTGGATTCAAAATAAAGTTTTTTGTTTCTTTTTTCATTACAAATTTTTCTCAAGTGTATTTTAATGAAGTTAATTCGCGAGAATTATCGATATCTCGTTTCTTTTTGTGGAAAAGACGATTTTATCTTAATTCTTATTCATGATCTAATTCTTTTTGTGGAAAAGATGATTTTATCTTAATTCTTATTCATGATCTATTCTCGGCATTATCGATATAACATTTAATTCTCTTTGGTATTTTTTAATTTTAGCTATAGTCTAAAAAAATAATAAAAAATAATATATAAAAATAAAACACATCGCGTTATAAGATTTTTTGAGATTGTCATGTGTTTGTATCCTATTGGGCATAATACTCATGTCTAATTGGAACATACTTGTATGAGGTAACTTTTCATATATTTATTTCGGATGAATTTCTGTATTTTTAGTCCCAAATTAAATTTCCAGGAAGGCCCATATATCCTGTGACACATTCATAACCGAAAAAGAAATACTTTTCAACTATGACAATAAATCAACATTATGAGGAGACTGTTCTCACTGCTACTAATTCTAATAGCTGTACATACAACAACTTAACATTACACAAGTCCCAACCGACTATAAACCGCCTCAAACTCCACTAAAAATAATTTCAACATAAAATCTCAAATCTTATACAATTTCCGGCCGCCCCCAACTAGAACGAGAAGAAATAAATAAGGGAAATTCTTCAAAAACCCCCTAACTTTTCTGCTATTTATCAAAAAACCCTAACTTTTCAATGTTCTTCAAAAACTCCCTGTAAAGTGAATTCAATTTTTTTTAGCCCCCTATGATGTTAAATTCAACTTTTTCATCCAATTTTGATTTGTAAAAAACTAAAATGCCCCTCATATATTTATTTTCATGTCATATTTTATTGAATTAAATAAATTAAATTAAATCAATGACTACAATATAGACAAATTCACAATAAATAATAGTGACGAAAATAATATTTTACGTAATATAAAATTATAATTTAAATATAAGATAATAAAAAAATTGTAATATAACACCATAAAATAAAAACTAACATATCATAAAATTAAAATCATAACATATTATATTCAAAAATAATATATTTATTTATTATTTTATTGAATATAATAAAATATGAAAATAAATATATTAGGGGTATTTTAGTCTTTTATAAATCAAAATTGGATGGAAAAGTTGAGCTTAACATCATAGGGGCCAAAAAAAAATTAAATTCACTTTATAGGGGATTTTTGAAGAACATTGAAAAGTTAGGGGGTTTTTTGAAGAATTTCCCAATAAATAAAGTCGAAAGAGAAGAACGAACCCTATATAAATATAAATATAAATATAAATCCAAGTTTGGTGCCACGTCAGTCTCCGCTTTCTCCATTCTCTTCCCCAAATTTCCAAACTTCTTCCCTCAGAATAAATTTAGGGCGAACAATCCGCCTAAATTCGACTGATTGAGAATCGCGAGTTTTGTATCTATGTAAGTTTTTTGTTCAATTGTTTTTGGGGATTTCAGTGGATTTGAAGATTCACAGTGAATCGGAATGGAAATTTGATTATTTTTAGTGGGTTTCACTCGATCTGGTTCTAACTCAACCCATTCATTTGGTGAGTGAGGTGTCAGCAGAAACCCAATTTCTGCTGATTGATCTTCTTATTTTTTTTCTTCCTGAAAAGGGCGAAAAAATTGAGTTTCATTTCGTATTTTCCTTTCTCCTTTCTTTGCTTGATGGATAACCAGGTGTCTAATTTCAGTTTTCTTCAAAGCCACCTACAAAACACACACCAAAAATGGCGAAAGAAAGACGAGCCAAAATCGGCCGTCCAGCCCCATACCAAACCGGATCCTCTTCCTCCTCTAACCCGATCCGCTCTCCCCAAACCCGGTCCGAACCGATAATCACACAAAAGGAGAAAAACGAGTGGGACGAGGCTCGGTGCCCGGTTTGCATGGACCATCCTCACAACGCGGTTCTTCTCCAATGCGATTCAAAGCACAACGGTTGCAAGCCGTTCATGTGCAACACGAGCTACCGCCACTCGAATTGCCTCGACCAATTCAACAAATCGCACAATAACAACTCTAACACCAATAACAATAACACCATGAAATCGTGTTGTCCTTTGTGTCGCGGGTCGGTAACGGGTTGGATCGTGGAGCAACCCGCTAGGAACTACATGAACTCGAAATCGAGGAGTTGTTCGTCCGAATCGTGCGAGTTCAACGGAACTTACGAAGAGTTAAGAAGACACGCGAGAGAGGCTCATCCTGATGCCAGGCCGTCTGAGGCTGATCCAGACAGACTCAGAGACTGGCGAAGGATGGAAAACGAGAGAGATTTGGGGGATTTGTTTAGCGTTTTGGCCGAAGAGGATGGTGGGGACTTGTTCGGAGGAGAGAGAGAGCGGTACTTCGCGTTTCCCAACATCGCGATTTTCTTGATCGTTCACGTGCTTGGAGAAGGAGAGAGAAATAGCTCGAGTAGTGGAAATGGTGGTAATAGTAATAATATGAGGGGTATTAGGGGAATTTCTTCAAGTAGGGGACCAAGGAGGAGGAGAAGGGTTTTGTGGGGAGAGAGTGTGAGCGAGTTTAATGATGAGTTTGGATATGGAAATGGTAATGATGGTGAGAATAGGGAGGAAGGAGAAGAAGAGGGGGAGAATGAGAGGAGAGAGAGTGGAGAGAGGAGGAGTAGGAGGTTTACAATGAATCGAGATGATGAGAGTGAGTTGTGATGGTTTCTTTGTTGATTGATTTGGAATGTTTGTATTGGATGTTTTTTAGGGTTGATCATCGGTATGATCTTCTTGTGGTTTTAGTAGTATCTGCTTTTTCTTTTTTGGAAAAAGTTGTCAATTTTTATTATTTTCTCAGTAGTTTTTTTTGTCGGTGAGTATGTGTTTTTGGTTCAAATGCATCTTGTGAAGGAACTGCAAAAATGGTGCTTCATCCATCTATATGGTTGGAGAAGAAAAATATTTGACCCATGGTTTTAGATTAAAGCATCACTTTTTTGCAATTTCATTGGAATCAGATCGATAGATTGTGATCAAGGGCTGTCGATTACATTAAACTTTTAAAACTGTATTACAATACTTTCAAGTAATAATTTGATAATTATTCAAAGTTCAAAACATCAGCGATCGAGTATTTACTATCACTACAATACTTTTCATCGTCCTGACTGGATTGAAATGGAAATAGTATTATTCGACAATGGAGCATTTTCGTCAGCCTGAGCTCCTCCACTAATGGAAGATCCTGATTCCACATCCAAGAAGTTCACGACAAACATGGGGCTTTCCGGCGGAATTTGCACTGGCATGCGCCCTTCGAGCATATCAACAACCTCGGTTATGGTCGGTCTGAGCTCAGGGTTCTCTTGTATGCACCAAAGAGCCACTTGAACTAACAAGGTTACTTGGTCTTCCTTCACGTCTTGATTATTCTTCAGCAAGCTCTCATCCACTACCTCCATTAGCTTCCCTTCAACCATTTTCTCTCTAACGATTTTAGGTAAGTATGAGTTTCTTCTTTGTCGAGTTTGTTCGTCAATTGTTGATTGGAAGTTCTTTCGTCCGCCAAAAAGCTCTAGAAGCACCATACCGTAACTATAAACGTCAGACTTTGTAGAAATTGCATTTGGCACGAGCATCTCTGGAGCTAAATAACCTACCTGCAAAATTATAATGTAATAGTAAAGATATTTTTTTAAAAACAATATCGTCTAAGGGTTTCTTAGATATACATCTAAACAACTTCTATGAAAAAATAAGTATGAATTTTCAAAACATGGACATAAGAGCGTAGGAGTTTTTGATTGATTTACATTACCGTTCCTCTAGCTCTTGTCATGACGCTACTTTCATCCCTGCCGATTGATTTTGAGATGCCAAAATCGGATACTAGCGCCTTGAAGTCTCCATCAAGAAGAATGTTTGCTGGCTTGACATCAAGATGCAGAATACGAAGATGACACTCGTTGTGCAGGTATGCAAGCGCCTTTGCCACGGCAATTGCAATGCTGTACCTCACCACCCATGTCAGATTGCTTCTCTTCTCCTCTTGTGCAAAAATCCATGAATCAAGAGACCCATTTTCAAAAAATGGATAGATAAGGTAACGATCGCCTCTGGGTGAGAGGCAATATCCAAGAAGACGCACGAGATTAACATGTTGCAAGCTTGCTATAATTGTGATCTCAGTTCTAAACTCGACTTCCCCACTTGGTTGGCCTTTGATCCGTTTCACCGCAAGAATAGATCCATCTTCCATTATTCCCTTGAAGACAGCACCTGAACCACCCTCACCTATTGGTGTTTGGAAATTACTAGTTGCCTTAGTAAGCTCATTGAGTGCGAACCTACTAGGTAGTCCAGCTGTCTGCAAGAAATTGTACTGGTCATTTTGGTATACTACTTGCTCTGTGTAGACGTTCTGCCATTCCTTTACTCTGGGAGCATACATCCACAACCAAAGCACAAAGGCTGAAAATGCATCGATGCCCACTAGCACATTAAATATAAATTTTATCCCGGTAAAAACATGAACGCAATACAATATAATCACGACTACAATAGCAAAGATAAATAATGCGGTTGCCGTTACCTTCCACCCACGATTCGGGATGTGCTTTACGTATAACCAAAATATTATTAAGTAGGCTCCAGTAAGTATAGTAACCGTTACAATATAGTTATATTGTTGTCTATGATGATCAGCAAGATCAATGAAAAGCAAAACTAATATCGCAGCAAATATTGAAACTAAAATTGTGTTACTTGTATCCTTGATGAAGTTTAATAGCAATAAGACTACCGTGGCAACAACATCAATACCGAACAACAGGCGGAATTCAAAATCCAATCGTGGCGGGTGAAGGATGAAACGAAGGGGAAGTATGGCCATGAGTGCCAGAAGAGACACCATTGCTATAAGCCCCTTCCATTTCTGAGTCGATATGCGCTTGGTGTGTAGATAAAAGATAGCAATATATATTAATGTGCATATAGTGGTAGAGATGATGTAGAAAGTTGAGTTTTTTTCTATGTGGCGGTAGTCGTGGTTGGTAATATCTATAATGAAAAGAAGAACAAGCGGTATGATCATCATTTCTGCGGCTATGATCTCCGACTGCTTGTTAGCCATTTTAGATTGTTGTTGTAAATGAATCAGTTAGGAAGATTGAAGAAGGCAATGGAGTGGAAATAAAATATGTTGGGGGCGAATAAAGCTTATCTTGCATTTAAAGGCGAGTTAAACGAAAACAGAGAAGTTGATGAGTCTAAATTTTTGTGGTCTGTACCACAAACGGGTACATCATATATGTAACATCTTAGCTCATGCCCTCACCTCTTGGTGCTTTCACGAGAGATAGAAATGTGAAAGTCAAATCTTTGGAACTGTCATTTTTCATTCTTTTGCCGTAGAATGAGGGTAAGAACTATATAGCGACCGGAAGGGGACAAGATTTTAGATATAGTAGTATACATTATTATAGTTAAAATGATTTTTTTTTTAAATATATGTATTTATATATATTTGCTCCTTTCATAAATTTCCGTACAAGATTATTTAGTGGTTATTACTTTTTTTAACCCTCCAGTATATCTCGTTAAGCTTCGCCATTGCATAGAACGTATCTTATGGAAAATTCACAAGAATGCCTTGCGCCGTAGGATTAGGGATGAAACGGGTTGGATAATATATGACCGAATGATATTCATATCCGCAAAATATTCGTATTCGAAAAAATTATCCATATCCGGCATGGCTTATAATATCTGAACGAGTATGGATAATATTCGTATTCGAATAATATCCGTTTTCTAATATATATATATATAATGATATTTTTTTAAATATTTTAGCTATTTTGTCATTTTTGAATATGAATAAGGATATTTATTCAAATCCATCAATTATTTTTTAGTAATTTGAAACTTGTTATGATTTTATTATTTTTTATTGTTAATAGTAATATATATATATATATATATATATATATATATATATATATATATATATATATATATATATATATATATATATATATATATATATGAAAGAAGACGCAATTCATCTACATTTGGATATTCGATAAATATCTGTATTTGTATTTGTATCCGGTAATATCTGAATCCATATTCATATTCAGATCCGAAAAAAATATTACGGATATGATATGATCCCGATCTGAACCGTTTTCACTCTTGCATTTTCATATTCTAGGAATTAAATTGGGCGTTCCAAGAAAGCTAGGTAATTTCCGCCCTGAAAACTAAATCGACCCATTTTTCTTTCATGGAAAGAGGATGGAAGATTGAATTGGTGCTCTAGGCCCAACTTAAATTCATATTTCGTATACTTAGGTGAATTCAATGAATTTTTTTCTTTCAAACTAGACTCATATAGTATTTTCAAGGGTATCTTGTTCTTTCGTTCCAATTAGATATCACTAATATACAATTAGATGTGTTTATCATCAGAGAGAACCAAGATAGACAGACTAATGGTTCAGCAAGTATCTGATTGGCTGGCGACCTATACTTAGACACATGTCACTCAATCTTCAAAAGGCTATCTAATACTAAAAACTTTTACAACCATGTTACAATACTTCAAGAATTGTTCTAAGTTAAAAAAAAAATAAGAGTTTAACTATTGAATCAATACAATAATTATATCATCGACCTGATTGAATTGAAATGGAAATAGTATTATTAGACAATAGTGCATTCTCGTCAGCCTGAGGCGCAGGATTTCCAGCAGCAGAAGATCTTGATTCCACATCCAAGAAGTTCACAACAAACATGGGACTTTCTGGCGGCATTTGCACTGGCATGCGACCTTCGAGCATATCAACCACCTCGGTGGTCGTGGGTCTGAGATCAGGGATCTCTTGTATGCACCATAGAGCCACTTGAACTAATATGGTTACTTGGTCTTCCTTCACGTCTTGATGCTTTAGCATACTCTTATCCACTATCTCCATTAGCTTCCCTTCAATCATTTTCTCTCTAACGGTTTTAGGGAAGTACGTATTTCTTCTCTGCCTAGTTTGTTCGTCAATTATTGTTTGGAAGTTCTTTTGTCCGCCAAAAAGCTCTAGAAGCACCATACCATAACTATAAACATCGGACTTCGTAGAAATTGCATTTGGCATGAGCATCTCTGGAGCTAAATAACCTACCTGTCAAGAGGATACGGTAATATTAAAGCAAATTGTCAGAAACAATATCGTCAATGATTTCTTATGCATGCATCTAAAAAAGTTTGAACGAAAAATTAAGAATTTTCAAAATTTGACAAAAGAGGGTAAGAGTAACTGATTGATTCTCATTACCGTTCCTCTAGCTCTGGTCATAACGCTGCTTTCATCCCTGCCAATCGATTTTGAAATGCCAAAATCGGATACTAGCGCCTTGAAGTCTCCATCAAGAAGAATGTTTGCTGGCTTGACATCAAGATGCAGAATACGATGATGGCATTCGTTGTGGAGGTATGCAAGCGCCTTTGCCACCGCAATTGCGATGTTGTACCTCATTGACCATGGCAAATTGCTTCTCTTCTCCTCTTGTGCAAAAATCCATGAATCAAGAGACCCGTTTTCAAAATATGGGTAGATGAGGTAACGATCGCCTCTAGATGAGAGGCAATATCCGAGAAGATGCACAAGATTAACGTGCTGTAAGCTTGCGATAATTGTGATCTCGGTCTTAAATTCGACTTCCCCACTTGGTTGGCCTTTGATCCGTTTCACCGCAACGATAGACCCATCTTCCATTGTTCCCTTGAAGATGGCACCTGAACCACCCTGGCCTATTGGTGTTTGGAAATTCTCAGTTGCCTTATTAAGATCGTTGAGTGTGAATCTACTAGGTAATCCGGCTGTTTGTAAAAAATCATATTGCTCACTTTGGTATACTACTTGCTCCGTGTAAACATTCTGCCATGCCTTCACTTTGGGGGCATACATCCACAACCAAAGCACAAAGGCTGAAAACGCATCAAAGCCCATGAGCACATCAAATATAAATTTTATCCCGGAAATGCGAAGGCAATATAATAAAACCATGATCACAATAGCAAAGACAAATACTACTGCTATTGTTGCCTTCCACTTGCGATTCGAAATGTGCTTTACGTATAACCAGAATATTATTAAATAGGCTCCGGTTAGTATAATAATAGCTATAATATAGTTATATGGTTGCCTGTGATGATCAGCAAAAACAATAAAAAGAAAAACAAACACTGTAGAAAATATCCCAACTAAAATTGTATTACTTCTATCTTTTATAAAGTTTAACAGCAATAATACTACCGTGGCAACGAAATCAATACCAGTCAGTAGGCGGAATTCATAATCCCATCGTGGTGGACTGAAGATGAAACGCATGGAAAATATGGCTACAATTACAACAAGAGAAAAAATTCCTGTTATAGTGCTCTTGCATCTATGAGTCGATATACGCTTAATGTGTAGATAAAAGATGGCAAGGTATATTAAAGTACAAATAATGGTAGAGAGGATGTAGAACGTTGAGTTTTTTTCTATTTGATGGAAGTCGTTGTTGGTGACGTCTGTAACAAAAAGAAGAACAAGCGGTATGATCATCATTTCTGCGGCTATGATCTCCAACCTTTTGTTGGCCATTTTAGATTGTTGGTGTTGAGTCAGTTAAGAAAATTGAAGAAGGGAATGGAGTGGAGATAAATTATGGAGCTAAAGAGGCGTATCATTTTCCATCCATGGGATTTAAGGATCCATGAGATTTAAGGTTAAGTTAGAGAAGACTTCGAAATTGACAAGTCCACGTTTTCGTGGTATATGCATACACATATGCAATAATGAGTGACAAAGGAGGGCCCAACAACTTGAAATCTACCAATCATAGACTCAATTAGGTATCGCATATTCCAAAGAAAGATTGGAAACGTGCACATTTTATTGTGGTATCCGCAGAAATGCAGTTAATATAAAGAGTCGATGAATGAGGGCCCCCAATCTTTAAATTGTATTAAAATTAACATTTCTATTGTTATGAAATCTACGAATCATGGATTTAAATTATCAAATATTATTATAGGTCTCATTATCATATAACAAGGAAGTTCATTTTGATTGCTGACTTGTGGCAGTGTCCTCGATCGTCAGGACTCAGGATAAAAATAAGTAGTCCTTCTAGACAGTAGATACCATATCCTGCCCACAGGTTAGCCTCCTCTTGGGACCGAATCTTAAAACGCGGGTTTGAAATACTACTTTTGCAAAGAAAAAGCTTAGCAATCCCGGTGGGAACCCTCCAGTCTAGTCCTACTAATACAAAATGGCATGACTCGAGTCCAGGTCTTACTCAATACACTTCTTTTTGAACCATCTTTTTTGGACTTGTTTCAAAACTAAAATAGTGGAACACTAGAACATAGATTAGATCACTCTCTAATAACTAACGGTCGGTCAGTTTTTCAACCGCTACACCGTAGAGCATCAATTTCCTTTCAATAAGTTATATATAAGGGAAATTTGCAAAAAAGCCCCTGCATTATGCCTTAATTGCAAAAAAGCCCCTGCCTTATTGGAAATTGCAAAAAAAGCCCCTACATTATTGCTTAAATTGCAAAAAAATCCCTACCGTTAGATTGAAGCTAACACCGTTAGTTTCAGTTGTTTCATCACTTCAAAATTATTTTTTTTAAATATTAATTAATATTTTATCTAAAAAATATATTTTTTAAAAAATATTTTTAAATCTATTTTTAAGAAAAAATCGAAATTTTTTTTGTTATTGAAAAAAATTTTGTTTCGAAAAACTTTTGTTTCGGGAACATATATTTTTAATAAAATAATTTACTAAAAAATAATATTTATTTTTTTAATATTAAAAAAATATTTTTTCATAATTATTTTTAAAATACATTTTCTACAAGAATGTTAATTATCATTTAAAAAATAATTTTGAAGTAATTAAACTACTGAAACTAACGGCGTTAGCTTCAATATAACAGTAGGGGCTTTCTTGCAATTTTAGCAATAATGCAAGGGCTTTTTTGCAATTTCCAATAAGGCAGGGGCTATTTTGCAATTAAGGCATAACGTAGGGGCTTTTTTGCAAAATTTTCTATATATAATATATATTTTTTATTTAATAGAGATGACTTATATGTCTTACTCATATTTTCAAATAAATTAGCTTTTGCCAAATTTCCTTTCAATAGATTATATATAATATATAATTAGTAATATTGTAATAGTTTTAAACATCGTCAAACTGAGAACAATAATATGTTGCACATCTATTTTCAAAAAAATTGATTTTTGTCAAATTCTAAACCGGATTAGTAGAGTGATGTCTAACCATTCATACTAGAAGAGTTTTCACATATACAATATATGTTATGCTTGGTGTGATATATTATGTTTATAAAGATAATATATAAAATGGATACTTTATTTAGTTAGAACTACAATAAATGATAGAGGAGCTTTGGCATATATAATATATATTATGCTTGGTGTGATATATTATGTTTATAAAGATAATATATTACGTACATGAATACCTTGTTTAGTTAGAACTACAATGGTTGATAGATCGAGGAGCTTTGGCATATGTAATATATATTATGTTTGGTATGATATATTATGTTTATAAAGATAATATATTACATGGATATTTTGTTGTCAGAACTACAATGGTTGATTGAATGGTTGATTGAGGAGCTTTGGCATATATAATATATATTATGCTTGGTGTGATATATTATGTTTATAAAGACAATATATTACATGGATATTTTGTTTAGTCAGAACTATAACGACTGATAGAGAACCTTTGGCATATATAATATATATGGAAAATTATATGCTACCCGAAGTGCTAATTGGATAGTTATAATTATAGGTAAATTCTTAATCTGATGGCTGTAATTAAACATAAACTTTTGTAGACTTTTGTAGTAACAGTTCAATATATCAGCCACATTCAAATTCAAATATATTACATTGAAATAATTACTAATGTGGAGTTCAAAGTATGATAAACCACAGGATTGTCGGTTAATACCCTATTGACACCAAAAATAAAAAGTTACACAAAAGAGTCATCCATATTCAATAAAAAAACAATTACTAATCATCGACCTGACTGGACTGAAATGGAAATTGTATTAACAGAATCTTGAGCATTTTCACCTACACAAGCAGCATCTCCAAAAGCAAAAGCTTGTGACTGCACATCCAAGAAATTAATCATAAACATTAGGCTTTCTGGTGGCATTTGCACTGGAATGCGACCTTCAAGCATATCAACCACCTGAGTCATGGTGGGCCTAAGCTCAGGGTTTTCCTGAATGCACCAAAGAGCGACTTGTACTAAGATGGTAACTAAATCTTCCTTTAAATCTGGATGGTTTATTAAACTCTTATCCACTACCTCCATTAATTTCCCTTCAATCATTTTTTCTCGGGCAATTTTGGGGAAGTACGAGTTTCTTCCTTGTTCAATTTCTTCTGTTTGAAAATTCTTACGTCCACCAACAAGCTCGAAAATCACCATGCCATAACTATAAACATCAGACTTCGGAGAGATTGCATTCGGGACAAGCATCTCTGGAGGTAAATAACCTACCTGTAAGAATCCAAAGTTATATTAAAGCATATTCTTATAATTAACATCATACCAAGAACATATAAATATGAGAATTATATAATAAATGGTTAATCCACATTACCGTGCCTCTAGCTCTAGTTATGACGCTGCTCTGATCCCTTCCAATTGATTTTGAAATACCGAAATCGGACAATAGTGCTTTAAAATCTCCATCAAGAAGAATGTTTGCTGGCTTAACATCAAGATGCAGAATACAATGATGACACTCATTGTGGAGGTATGCAAGCGCCTTGGCCACATCGATTGCAATGTTGTATCTCAGCATCCACGTCAGGCGACTTCTTTTCTCCTCTTCTGCAAAAAGCCAGGAATCAAGAGACCCATTTTCAAAGAATGGGTAGATGAGGTATCTATCGCCTATAGGTGAAAGGCAATATCCGATGAGTCGCACTAGATTAACATGCTGCAAGCTTGCTATAGTTGTGATTTCAGTTCGAAACTCTTGCTCCCCACTTGCTTGGCCCTTGATCCGCTTCACCGCAATTGTGGATCCATCTCCCGTTATCCCCTTGAAAACGTCACCGGAACCTCCCATCCCGATTGGTGTTTCGAAGTTCCCGGTGGCTGCATTAAGCTCGTGGAGTGGGAACCTATTAGGTAGACCGACCATTTCTAAAAAGTTGTATTCATTATTTTGGAGTATTTCTTGCTCCATGTAAACATTGCGCCATGTTCTTACTTCGGGGACATACATCCACACCCAAAGCACAAATGCTGAAGTTGTATCGATGGTGATGAGCACGTTAAATATAGCACCAAACCCGTTGAAAAGATGAAAATAAAATAGTAAAAACACAATTACAATGACAAAGATAAATGCAAATACTGTCACCGCTTTCCACCGAAGGTTCGAAACATACTTTACATAAAGCCAAACTATTATTAAATACTCTCCGGCAATTATAAAGATAGTGACAAGAGAAACATATGAATGTTTATTCTTATCAGCAAGATCGATAAAAAGCAAAATGGGTATTGTAGAAAATATCGCAACTAAAATTGTGTTACTTGTATCCTGTATGAAGTTTAACATAAAAAAGACCACGATTCCCACGGAATCAACTCCGAACAGGAGACGGAATTCGAAATCCCATATTGGCGGAGTAAACAAGCGGATGGAAAGTATGATGATGATTGCAGCAACAGATGCTGCTGTTATCAGCATCTTCCATTTCAGAGTTGATATGCGGTTGATGTGTAGATAAAAGATGTTAAAGTACATAAAAGTACATAGTATAGAAGAAATGAAGTAGAAACCTAGGTATTCATCTGGACGGTTGTTGTCTGAGTTTTCATGTGAGAGTTTGATGATATCTATAATAAAGAGAATAGCTAGCGTGAAGATCATAATTCCAGTGCTTATGATCTCCCACTTTTTGATTGCCATTCTGTTTGGTTGGTTAACTGAATCAGCTAAAACAAAACGGAAGCAATTCTCAAACAAAACAAAAAAAAAAAGACAAAACGAAAGAAGGGTTGAGGGGCAACTGTATGAAGGAAGGAAGCTTTGTATATGCTTTATATAAAGTTTTATATATGCTTTTGTTGACGAGTCTGAACCAGTGAACCTTTAGCTTAGAGGGAAGCTTTTTGGACAATAGAAACGCGTGCCAGCAATCAAATATCAATTCGATGAGTCTTTGGCTCTTAGCGGATATTCCTATATAATATAGTTTGTAATTAAATAATCTTTTGGAACACATTTCACTGACTCAATTCATAGGCCACGCCAATACAAGGTAAATTGACCATTGACCTTTATGGTCCACAAAAGCTATAGAAAACTAGCAAGAAAGTTATTAGGAACTTGCAAGCCAGAAAAAATCATACAAAAATGTTTTTTAGGAAAACTCTAATTTGACACCATATTGCCCATCCACAGTGACGATGGAGTCACGCTTATGTCAGAAATGATAAGCGGGACCCATTTATCAAATAAAACCGGAATTGTAGTGGACAAATGACAAGGAATAATGGTTTTGATCGAATGGAGATAGTTTATAGGTTGTATATAGCCTATAGAAAGATATGATGATACACAAAGAAAGAAAAGTTTCTTTGCATTAATTGATTGTCGTGCCGTGCTAATTGTACTCAATATTTTGAAAAACTAGGTGTTTCCTAATCATCCCCACATAGTCTCCATTCACATTGATAAATGAACTCATTTAACACCCTTTTCATTAAATTAATTCAAAAATCAGTGGATCATTCTCGCCGTCGTTGGTCCGGTGTCCTCACTCCGTTCAAATTGCCATGAGAGAGAAACAAAAATAGTAATTATTTGGAATAGAAGAGAGAGAAATATGGAGTATATATGAGATGGGTAAGTGAGCTTCAATTTCGAAATATTTTGAAAACAAATAAGCAGGAATTTGTTAGGTTGGTGGTAATTAAGGTCACTTTTTTTTTTTCAAAATTACAGCCCAAATTCCCAAACTACTAACTAGATTTTTTTTTTTTAAATACAACCGTTTAATAAAATAAATCAATAACTACCATCTCTTTAAAAATAATTAAAAATCTACCATTTCCGCCACTATAAATGGCGGAACATATTCTTAAAAAATGGTATATTTTTAATTTTTCTTAAAAAATCTTAATTACGCAAAAAAACACTGTTCCGCCACTAGTAGTGGCGGAACATGTTAAATTTTTAAATTTCCGTGATCCTTAAACGGATTCTGCAAAAAAAAAAAAAAAAAAAAAACTGTTCACTGCAGTATTTAAAAAAAAAATTTAATTTTTTTTTTTATAAATTTTCAGTGTTTTTAGGGGCAAAAAAATATAAAATAGGTTGTTCTGCCAAGTTTTTTGCCGGAACAAGAACTTTTTTTTTTTTGACTAATTTTCTTTTCTAAATTTGTAGTTAACGCTAAAAATTAAAAAATTAATTTGTTCCACTAAGGGTTATGGCGGAACACGTCCAGGCCATTTAGAAGCCTTAAATAATCCTAATTAGGAGAAAAAAAACCCTATGTAAATAACAATGATAATATATTCCATGTTGGGACAGAAAAAAGAAAAAAAAAATATTTATGTGATGATTAATTACTTGTCAATCGAGAAATCGGCAATTGTAAAACGCGCATCTATCAGTTGTGACTCGAATTACAACTGCTTGTCCAGAACCCTAAATTCCATCAAATATAAAATTCATGTTATTTAGAAATCACTACAAAAATAAAATACTCTAGGGTTTATTTTTTTCTCCTAATTAGGATTATTTAAGGCTGCTAAATGGCTCGGGCGTGTTCCGCCAGAACCCTTAGTGGAACAAATTAATTTTTAGCGTTGACTACAAATTTAGAAAAGAAATTTGTCAAAAAAAAAAAGTTCTTGCTCCGGCAAAAAGGTTGCGGAACAACCTATTTTATATTTTTTTGCCCCTAAAAACACTCTGAAAATTTATAAAAAAATTAAAAAAATTAAAAAAAAAATTGTTCCGCCACTCTCAGTAGCGGAACAGTGTACAGTAATTTTTTTTTTTTTTTGCAGAATCTGTTTAAGGATCACGGGAAATTAAAAATTTAACCTGTTCTGCCAGTATGAGTGGTGCAACAGAATCTGTTCCGCCATTCGTAGTGACGAAAATGGTAGTTTTTTAATTATTTTTAAAATAATGATAGTTATTGATTTATCTTCTTAAATAGTTGTATTTAAAAAAAAAATCTACTAACTATTGACATTGATATCCGTAGTAACTACTGACATTTTCTGTCCTAAAAAAAAAAAAAATAGGAAACCACTAAGGTGGAAAACCAGATTTCTTACTTACCAGGTTGTTTTGACGTCAGTATGGCTACATCAAGAGAGTATAAGGGCAATATGGTGTCCTAGTAGAAGAATGCAGATATTAAATATAGTTACAAAATAATTGTTTGCTTTAGCCAAAACTCCTCTGATAAAAATAATTAAACATATAATTCGTTAAATTCAAAAGTTGTGAATTTAACACTTTACAAAAATTAATTTTTTTGAAAATAAATGAGAGACTTATGAGTTATGATCCCTCTCTATAGAATAAAATAAAAAAAATATTTATTTAATTTAATTTGTAGTTATATAAGTTAATAAAACATTATTAGTTTTACAAAAAGTCTAAAAATCATGGAATCATACCACGAATCAATTATGATAATCTAAATAAGAAAACAAATACTTTCTATGTTCTCATTATTTATTTAAACTTTTATGGTCTGCTTAGTTGATTCGGGGTCCGATTGTAGTTGCCGAGAGAGGATTTAATAGACCTTGCTCAAAGATTATTAAATCCAACTGTGGATTGATTGATTGATTAGACGAGTTATTATTGTCTTTTGATTTAATTATTTTTATCCCTATCAAATTTTTTTTGGGATGAAAACGACTCTTTAAAGAGCTGTTGTCGTTTGTACAAACAAAAGCAAGAATGCAAAATAGTATTGTTTGTTGGGGGTAATATCAAAAGAACTAATTTTACTTAATTAAGAGTAATTTTAAAAAATTTACAAGAAATATCAGTTATATTTCTTATTAATGATACCTTCTATTTATTATTTTATTTATTAACTATAATTTCTTTCTCAATATACACTAATTTTATTAACTAAATCAATTAAAATCTTTTACCTTGTGACTAGATCCACCTCAAGTAAAAGGTTAAAAAAAATTAAAATCTTTCAAATACGAAAACACAAAATGAGCCTTTCATTCACTCTATGATTTTAGGTCTCTTAATTTTTAACTCTACACCATTTTCTTTTGTTTTCTAGGTTAACTTTAATAAATGACTTAAATTTTTTTTAATACATGTTCAATAAGTTTTTGTAGTTTGGTTAGTTACTTTAAAAAAATAAAAAAATATAAAGATATATGAGGATGACACACATATAAAAATAAACAAAATAATGCAAAAAAAAAAATAATAGAAAGTGAAAGTCCACGAAGAGACAAAAATCATAGAGAAGATAAGGGGCTAATTTTGTGTTTCCATATATGAAAGATTTTAATTGATTTAGTTAATAATTAGTGTATATTGAGAAAGGATTATAGTCAATAAATAAAATAATAAATAAAAGACATCATTAATAAAGGGATATAACTGATATTTAAAATTATTCTTAATTAAACAAAGTTAGCTCTTTTGATAGGGTTGGTTTTGTGCCAAACATTTGATTCATTCTAAAAGTTCTAAAGGCTGCTACTGCTAGACCCAACAAATACACAGACAGGCCTAATCTAATGAAACGGAACCGGGAACTGACATAAGATGGACCCTACATGTCAGTGTAACAGCAATCCTTGCACCGAGAGCATGGACTAGAACAAATTCAATCCCGATTAGTTAATTAATTAATTAATGCTTATATAAATAAACACGCGCCCGGCCCTCTTCAGAATCAAATTCAAATCTCTTTCTAAATTCCTCACTCATCACATACACACTGTACAGGCTACAGACTACAGAGATCTGTGATCTGAAAATAGAGAAGAAATACGATGGTTGACGCAATGTGAGCTCTCTGTCCCTCAAATACGATGATCTGTGATCTGAAAATAGATTTGAGGATCAGGAGCAGATTCAGCCGGAGGAGGAGGAAGCCTGCGCCGAATCAATTGATAAATGTAATGAATACTATGCCTCTTTTATTTTTCTCACAACTGTTACACGTCGATTTTCTCTGATGTTTGATCAGATCGTCTTGCTGTGATGTTGATGTAGATTTCTGAAGGAATTCTAAACATCTCGTTTTCAATTTTCTTCATTTTTTCTGTTTCTTAATCACGTTATGAAGTTCTGGAATTTTGATGAAATTTTTGTGGTCTGAAATGGATTTCTCCAAAAAAGATATATCCACTGGATGTGAATGAGATTAGTGAACCAATAGGCGAAGTTATGGTACGATACTGCAACAGTTCTTCATTTCATTTTGTTTTTGCAACTGATAACTTATTTAAATTTCTGCAGTATTATCCCTTTTTTATTTTACAATTGATAATCTATTCTTAATGAGAATCATGGAATTTATTTATTCTTAATCTGATGGCTCACTAAAGTTTTGGTTTTGTTTGCTATTCTTAGGATCTGAAGGAAAAGGAGAAGGAACAGATTCTGCAAAAACAGAATAACTGGCCTCCATTTTTACCATTTTTACATCATGATATTTCAAATGATATTCCAGTCCATCTTCAAAGAACGCAATGCGTTTGCTTCATTTCTAGGTATTTTTTTATTTTGTCCTAAAAAGTAAAAATAGCAGTGAAGAAAAAGATAAGTAAATGATTAATAATTTTCTGTTTGTTAAACAGGATCGGTTTTTTGTATATTTTGGAATATAGTTGGAGTTACTGCTGCTTGGGTTACTGGTGAAGGTATATGAATTTACTTTATCATTATTCCTTTTATGTAATTCATTGATACGATTTTAATATTATGTATTTTAATTTTTTTTGTAGGTGTAAAAATCTGGTTTTTAGCCATCATTTTTTTCCTAGCTGGCGTTCCAGGCGGTTATGTGTTGTGGTACTGCCCTCTTTACACTGCGATGAGGTATGCTATTTTATTTTCTTATTTTTTTATATTTATTAGTGGACGATTTATTTGTAATTGAATTTAGTCATTTTTTAACTATTTTTGTTGAATTTTCGTTTTTAGGACTGAGAGTGCGTTGAATGGATGTTTCTTTGTCTCCTATATCGTACGTAATTTGTTATTATTAAGTTTGAAATTAGGCAAAAAATAAATAAATAAACAAAATGTCTAATAAGAAATTATGATTATCATTTTTAAAAATATAATATTGCAGCTCCACATAGTATTTGTGGTATATGCAGCAGAGGCTCCTCCAAATCTTCTCCAAGAGAAAAGCACTCACGTAAGTTTTATTTTTCATAAAAAATAAAATAATTATGAGCTTTTTAATTATATATGCTCAATTAAATGTTTGCAATTTTTATTTTACAGAGGAATATTGTCAGCAATATATGTCATTGGTGGCCACATTGTAGTTGGGGTTAGTCTCACTTATTTGAAATTAGTATAACCATTCAATTTTCTCATCTTTACTTTATTTCCTCCATAAAACTATTTAATAATCCTTTTCTACAGATATTCTATTTGGTTGGATTTGTGCTCTTTTGAATCGTGTCTGTACTCAGCATGTGGGTCATTCAGTTTTGTTTCTCGCTCTTTCTGTATAATATTTGTTTCAATTTACTTTCATCTAAATTTCATTAATCATATAGTTTTCTAACTTTATATAACTGGAAATGCAGCAAGTATACATGCATTCCAGAGGAAACGGAAAGATTGCTGAAATGAAACGTGATGCTGCAAGTTGGCCATGAGGTTTTGCGTAAATAACAAGAAATTTATGCTATTAATTTTGTTTGAATATCTGTAGTTAGTTAACTGTCAAAATTTTAAGTATATAATTTTCAAATGTAATTCAAATTTGCAATTTTACATTTTCATATTGTTTGTAACTCTGTCAACTTATTAAACGGGAAATCTCCATTCTTGAAGCACTGGAATTGAATGTAACAGGCCTATTCCTGGTCAATGGTATCATTGGTCAACGTATATTAGTGTGTTCTTATTCTTCATTTTGATTCTTGTTTATATTTTCGAAAACTAAATGCCCTTCATTATTTGGTTATGTGGGCTTTGGCAGATTATAATTTCCATAATAAAATTACAATCAAAACTCCAAAAAGATCATTTATATTCTAAATTTAACAAAAAAATCAAATCAAATATGTGAAATTCCAGTGAACTGCATTAAAAAAACTATGCACATAAAACAAGTGAAATAACAGTGAATTAACCATACAAAATGTCAGTTAACTAGAAGTGAAACCCTGATCAGGTGGTAGTTCATATGTATTGAGTCTTCAATTGTTACACTAGGCAAATCTTATCATCTGCCCGACTGAATTGAAACAGAAATAGTATTTAGAGATAATGGAGTAGCCTTATCCAAAGCTTGAGTAACAGCATATGGAGATTCCAAATTCAGAATGTTCATCACAAACATTGGACTTTCCGGTGGCATGCACAGGCTTGCTCCCTTCAAGCATATCGACCAGCTCAGTTTCTCTAGGTCTGAGCTCAGGACTCTCTTGAATACACGAAATGCTAGGATGGTAACATCCTCTTCTTTTACATTTTGATTATGTTTTATCAGACTCTCATCCACTACCTCCATTAGTTTCTCTTTCATCAGTTTCTCTCTCGCAAATTTAGGAAAATATGAGTTTCTTATTTGTTTAGTTTCTTCGTCGACTATTGATTGAATGTTCTTTCCTCCGCCTACGAGCTCTACAAACACGAGACCGTAACTATAAATGTCGACCTTAGGAGAAATTGCATCTGGCACTAGCATTTCTGGAGCCAGATAACCTTTCTGTTTAAGAATAATAGACAGATAAATTTAGTCGGTTATTTAAAATGCAACATTAAAATTGAAGTAAAAAAGATATGTATAATGTAATTGGTGAAGACATTATTACCGTGCCTCTAGCTCTCATGATGACACCACTCTGGTCTCTGGCAATCAATTTTGAAATTCCAAAATCAGAGACCAGCGCCTTCAAGCTTCCATCAAGAAGAATATTTCCTGGTTTAATATCAAGACGTAGAATCCGATGATGGCAGTCATGGTGGAGGTAAGCAAGCGCTTTTGCTACATCAACTGTAATTTTATATCTCATCGCCCATGTTAGACAACTTCTCTTCTCCTCTACTGCAAAAATCCAGGAATCAAGCAACCCATTTTCGAAAAATGGGTAAATAAGGAAACGGTCGCCTCTAGGTGAGAGACAATATCCTAGAAGTTGCACTAGATTAACATGTTGCAAGCTCGCTAAATGATTGTAATTTCGGTGGTAAACTCTCATTCACTACTAGGTTGGTCCATAATCTGTTTCACTGCAATGACAGTGGAACCATTGTCGACCGCGCCTGAACCACCCTTGCCTATTGGTGTTTCGAAGTTACTAGTAGCTCCTTGAGTGTGAACCTACGCGGTAACCCGGCGATTTCTAAAAAGTTGTATTCATCATTTTGCTCCTTGTAAAATTGCCACCACTCTTTCACTTTCAAGGTTTTCATCCAAAGCCAAAGCACCATAACTAGAAGTGCATCAATGCAAACAAACAGATAAAATAAAAGATCAACCGCTGCAGAAATTTGATACCAAAGTACTAAAGCCCCAACGGTTACAAGGATAAATATCAGTACTACCACTACCTTCCACTTGAGCTTGGAAGCGTGCTTTACATATAGCGAAAATATTATAAAATATTCTGCGACAACTATAACCGTAGTTACTATATAATTATTAAATTGTTCTTCGCACTGATCAGCAAGATCAACATAAAGAAGCACAATCGGTGAAGCAAAAAGTATCACAAGCAAAATTATTTTATCAGTATCCTTTATAAAGTTTAACAGTAACAAGACCAGAATAGCGATGAAGTCGACAGGAAAGAGGAGACAATATTCAAAATCCCATCGTCCCGGACTGAAGTAGAAACGCATGGGAAATATGACCGCAATTGCGCATGTAAGGAAATCGTTTTAAACAACTCCACGTTTCTTGCTGCTTAATTATATGTACTGAGCCATTTTACTAAAAAGTATAAAATAACACGTTTTCCAACATTTCATGCATATAGCACCTGAAGAGAAGTTAGGTCCACAAAATAGCAATCGTCAAATTAGAAGTTTATTATAATATCAATTTTTTTATTGCTAAATTTAAAACAAGTATAACTTTATTTCATGTATTACCCTTTCTTTTTTATGTGACTTTTTGTAAATTAAAATTAAAACAACCATCTTATATTAATAGTTCGGTTCGATTCCGGGGTTTAGGTTTAATCCTAGTTATCAATGTCTTAATAGTCACTAGTCGAGACTAGTCCGCAACTCCAAAAAATTTTGACTAGAAATTAGTCTCCGACTAATCGCCGATTAATGTCAATTTTTCTGGGTTAATTGTGTCAGTGAAATGCTGACTATCAAATACTCGGCAACTAGTTGCCGACTAATAGTGACTTCTACAACACTGGTTAAGATAAATTAAGCCGAACAAGAAAACTATCAGCCCAATAATCAGGCCTAACATATACCCCTAGAATTAATTATTTTAACAAAATTAAACCATTTATTCTTCCAAAATGTATCTTTTGATAGCTCAAGTAGAATTAATGATTTTCAACTAATTTTTTTTAGGTTAAGTTTGATGTAGGTCGTTCCAAACTCAAGGTCCAAATTTTCCATTAAAAATTCAGTTCATAATATTAAAAATAAAAGATAGATTAGGAATCAAACCAAACAAACGAACTAAACTCTGAAGTAAAGGAAAGCAGGGAGCTTCTGTCATTTCGTAGCGGGACTAGATTCTGCATGTCGTTGGAATTTCATATGGATTAAGATTAAGCGGCCTGCTAATTAGTTTAGTTTTGGAGATATTAAAATAAAAAAGATGCTCGATAAGGAACCAGCCACAATCCTGAATAGATCTCGCTCAACTTCAGGCGGTCAGGCCACGGCCAAAAATTTAATAAAATCAACTAGAAAAAACACAAGAAATAAAACAAATTGAAGGGGCATACATGACAAAGCCACAACTTCAAAAGAACAATGGAAAGGAAGAAACTAGGAAAATAAATTCAAACAAAGGACAGCGACAATCATAAGTTAATACAAATAAACATGAAAATAAGGAAATAAGTCAGAATACTGGAAAGGGAAAACCGCATTACAATTTTTCTGAGTAGTAGATAAATATACAACCCATCTTCTACAATACTTATATCATCTACCTGACAGAATTGAAAGGGAAATAGTATTAGCAGACACTGGAGCGTTCTCTTCGACCTGAATAGGATCTCCACGAGCAGAAGATTGTGATTGTGCGTCCAAGAAGTTGATCACAAGCATTGGACTTTCTGGCGGCATTTGCACTGCAATGCGGCCTTCGAGCATATCAACCACCTTGGTCATGGTGGGCCTAAGCTCTGGATTCTCTTGAATGCACCAAAGAGCCACTTGAACTACTATTGTAACTTCATCTTCTATTAAATCTCCAACTTGTATTAAAGTCTTATCCACTGCTTCCATTAGCTTTCCACCAATCATTTTCTCTCGGGCAATCTGGGGGAAGTACGAGTTTCTTCTTTGTCCAGTTTCTTCATCAACTGTTGATTGGAAATTCTTTCGTCCACCAACAAGCTCCAGAAGCACCATACCATAACTATAAACATCAGACTTGGTAGAGATTGCATTTGAGACGAGCATCTCTGGAGGTAAATAACCTATCTGTAAGAGTACAAACTAGAATTAAAGTGACTTCTTAATGTTGATGTCATAGAACGCTTATATTTATGTCTACACAACTGACACTAAACATTAAGTAATTTTAGATTCGGACATAAGAGTATATAGTAATTGATTAATTTGCATTACCGTTCCTCGAGCTCTTGTCATGACACTACTCTGATTCCTGTCAATTGATTTTGAAATGCCAAAATCAGCCAGTAGCGCTTTAAATTCTCTGTCGAGAAGAATATTTGCCGGCTTGACATCAAGATGCAGAATACGATGATGACACTCATTGTGGAGGTAAGCAAGCGCCCTGGCCACGGCAATTGCAATGTTGTATCTCAGCATCCATGTCAGATGACTTCTTTTCTCTTCTTCCGCAAAAAGCCAAGCATCAAGAGACCCATTTTCAAAGAATGGGTAGATGAGGTATCTATCACGTCTAGGTGAGAGGCAATATCCAACAAGGCGCACTAGGTTAACATGTTGCAAGCTTGCTATGATTGTTATTTCAGTACGAAACTCCTGCTCCCCACTTGCTTGGCCTTTGATCCGCTTCACTGCAACCCCTACATGTACTAAAAATATTAGAGGTACCCTCGTAAAATGAGACAAGTAAAAACATGGGAAATATTTCCCCCATTTTGTTAAAAAGGAGGATTCATTTTGGTACTTTTTTATAAGAAAACTATAAAATAATATCAAAATAACAAATACATAAATAAATATAAAGTTAATTACAATTAAGACTCCTCCTTGGAAAAGGACCAATCCTTGTATCAGTGCCTCTACTGCATCCAGATCCTGAAAATAAATAAAAAAAGATTAATTTGACGCGTTCATTTTAAAGAAAGGAAAAAGGTACTAAAAGAAATGAAAAGTTGATCAAGCCTCTCACTTTACTTGGTCATTTTTTATTTCTTCCTTCTACGCATGTACGGAAATCATATTAAACAACTCCTCATTTCTTGCTGCTTAATTATATGTATCTACCGAGTCATTTTACTAAAAAGTATAAAATAACACGGTTTCTTACATTTCATGCATAACACCTAAAGAGAAGTTAGGTCCACAAAATAGCAACCGTCAAATTATTTTTTTAGAAAAATTAGAGAGGGCTTATTTGTAATGAAATTACATAATCCATAAAATCCTTAAAAACAAAAGGAAAAATTGGGCTACCTATTACATCTTTTCTACTGGCCCAAAAAAACAAAAACCGGAACCAAAATCCTAGAAATTACAAAACCTAATTTATAGGACAAAACAATCAGGAATACAAAACCCTGATTATCCAACCTCTAGATATTTCTAACCCATCCTGACTTCTCTTACCAGCTATCACTAATCCAAATTTCTCCCTCTATATTCACCCGTTCTTACACTGTCTTGGCCCCAAGTTCTTATACTGCAGCCCCAGAACCATCTCCCATTACTCCCTTGAAGACGGCACCAGAACCTCCCATCCCTATTGGTGTTTCGAAGTTCCCTGTTGCTGCATTAAGCTCATGGAGAGTGAACCTAGTTGGTAATCCGGCTATTTCTAAAAAGTTGTATTCGTCGCTTTCGAGTATTTCTTGCTCCATGTAAACATTCCGCCACACTTTCGCTTTGCGGACATACATCCACAACCCAAGCACAAAGGTTGAAGATACATCAACGGTCATAAGCAAGCCAAAAATAGCATCAAACTTGTTGAAATTTTGCAAAGATAACATTAAAACGACAATTATGATAATAAGGACAAATGCTAGTATAGGTGCCACTTTCCACCGGCGGTTCGAAATTTTCTTTACATAAAGCGAAACTATTATTAAATTTGCTCCGGCAAGTATACATATAGAGATTAATTTAGTATATATTTGTACATGATGTTCATTGAGATAGAGTAAGAGAGAAAACGGCATTGTAGCAAGTATAGCCACTAAAATTGTGTTAGTTGTATCTTGCGTGAACTTTAACATCAAGAAAACCACTATTACCACGATATCAACTCCGAACAAGACGCGAAATTCGAAATCCCATCGTGGAGGACTGAACACAAAGTGCATGGGAAGTATGATGATTATTGCAGCAACGAATTCTGCTACTACGATCATCTTCCATTTCAGAGCTGATACACGCTTGATGTGTAGATAAAAGATACTAAAATATATTAAAGTACATATAATAACAGAAATAAAGTGGAACTGTGGATCTTCATCCAAGATGTCTGGCGCGATATAAGGATCTCTGAGGTGTTTGATGATGTCTATAACGAAAAGAATAACAAGCGTGAGGATCATAATTCCTGAGGTTATGATCTCCCACTTTTGACCAGCCATTCTGTTTTGTTGGTTGATTGAATCTGAAAGAAGATATTAGTTGAGAGGAATAAAAATTGTGGGAGGACGGAGGGATCTTGATCCATGCATTTTAGCTAGCGGAAGAACTCAATGAGTTGACCAGTCTGAAGATTGAAGCCTCTCATGTCCAATCCATGGAGCCTCTCATTCTACAGTTGACAGGTCCAGATTAAGACCCCAAGTTACCGATGACTAACGTAGATAAGTTTACATGGATTATTATTTGACCGATGACTCATTTTATAATTTTTCTTTTACATGCATGCCACAGAAATTGTTAGTGGCTGTCTGCAAAACAAATGTGCACTCTTCACCAAGTCAGCGGTCTGTTAAATTAAATCTCTTGCTACTCTTAGGATGAGATTACAGTCCTGAATTTAGTTACAATAGATTTGTCAGACTTTTAGTTAATTGAATTATACTTTGTTGTTGTAAATGAATCAGTTAGGAAGATTGAAGAAGGCAATGGAGTGGAAATAAAATCTGTGGGGGACGAATAAAGCTTATCTTGCATTTAAAGGTGAGTTAAACGAAAACAGAGAAGTTGATGAGAAGCTTATTTTGTGGTGTCTAGCTAGCATCTTTGAATTTTCCCGCCCCTTATTTTTCAAAGCCTTTAGAGCATTCTCAAAAACCACATTAATTCAATTATTTCTTTACTTCAATTAAATAACATAATTATATTTACACCATTGAATTTTTTACTTATTCTGATTTCTTATAATATTATTTATATATCATACTAATATGTATAACAATAATTGATGGTTTTGATGTTTGTTATTCTATACCCGATTAGGTGAGAACGGTTAAAATTATTTTTAATCGTTAGATTTAAATCAAATGGTTCCAACGAATGATACATACTTATGTTCAAATATTAATGCAAAGAAAAATGAAGAGTTCATTTATTAAAACATATTTAGTTTTTTCTTTTCTTCTTTATTAAAATATTAATTCATAATAAATATTGTATTTCTAACGTAAAATCTTCAAAACTAAATTTGTTTGATTTTCTCTTTATTTTTAACTCCATATTGCTATGGCTCAATTTAATTTTTTTCTCGGCAAAGTATGCAATGATAAACTATATAAGAGAATATACTCATGTGGGAAATATATCTTTACATAATTAAATTTAAACAACTAGACCTTTAATATATACTGCAATAAATTATTATTTCTGTATTATCAATAAATTATAAATTCAAATATTTAGATAAATTAACTCCACCCCATTATTTTTCTCCTCCATTTGAGGCTTATTATTGAAGCATGCCATCAAATTTCTCTAGGTTGTCCGGTCAAAAAAATTCTCAAATTTTATTATTTAATTTATCAAGTTTCTTGATATTTTATACCAATATGTGTATGGTTATTAATATATAATCATATAATTTATTAAATTGCAATTTTTTTGTATTACATTTCCGGTTTGGTAAGAAACATCATACATGATAAAACGTAAAGCCAACATTATCATAGTTGTAACAAAATTGACTTTTCTGTTACGTCATTGTTATTGTTATAAAATCTCAAAGTTGACTGGATCACCAATTTATACCACAAACGGGTACATCATACATGTAACATCTTAGCTCAAGCCCTCCACTCTTGGCGCTTTAACTAGAGATGGAAATGTCAAATACTTGGAACTGCCATTTTTCATTCTTTTGCCGTAGAATCAAGGTCAGAACTATATAGCGACCGGAAGGGTCCAAAATTTTAGATATAGTAGTATATATTATTATAGTTAAAATAATTTTTTTTTCAAAATATATGTATTTCTATATATTTGCTCCTCTTATTAATTTTTGTACAAGATTATTTAGTAGTGATAACTTTTTTTGAGCCTCCAGTATTTCTCATCAAGTTTCACCAATGTATAGAATGCATCTGATGGAAAATTCACAAGAATGCCTTGAGCCATAGGATTAGGGATGGAAACGGGTTGGATAATATCTGACCGACGATATTCGTATCAGCAAAATATCCATATTCGAAAAAAGCTATCCGTATCCAGCCGGATACGAATACGGATGCGGTACTGATTTGACTTATTATATCCGAACGGGTATGGATAATATCCGTATCCAAATAATTATAATCCGGATAATATCTATTTTCGAATATTTCACTATATATTGGATATGAATATACTTATATATAATGATATTTTTTTAAATATTTTAGCCATTTTGTTATTTTTGAATATGAATAAGGATATTTGCAAATGACTTGTAGCCTAATTGGTTACAGATTTGTACATGTAGCAAGAGGTCATGAGTTTAATTTTCAACAAATGCAATATAACAAATATTTAGCAAAATCTTTCAACCTAATGGGTTGAACATAAAAAAAAATATATGAATAAAGATATTTATCCAAATCCATCAATTATTTTTTAGTAATTTGAAACTAGTTACAATTTTATTGTTATTTTATTATTTTTTTTGTTGTTAATAGTGAAATATATATATATGAAAGAAGACGCAATTCATCTATATTTGAATATTCGATAAATATCCGGTAATATCCGAACCGATTCCGTATTCATATTCGGATCAAAAAAATAATACGGATATGATATGATCCCGATCCAAACCGTATCCAAACTGTTTTCACTTCTACAAAAGATGCATTTTCACATTCTAGGAATTAAATTGGGCGTTCCAAGAAAGCTAGGTAATTTCCGCCCCTGAAAACTAAATCAACCCATTTTTTCTTTCATGGAAAGAGGATGGAAGATTGAATTGGTGCTCTAGGCCCAACATAAATTCATATTTCGTAGACTTAGGTGAATTCAATGAATTTTTTTCTTTCAAACTAGACTCATACAGTATTTCAAGGGTGTCCTGTTCTTTCGTTCCAATTAGATATCACTGGTGTACAATTAGATGTGTTTATCATCAGAGAGAACCAAGATAGGCGGACTAATGGTTCAGCAAGTATTTCATTGGCTGGCGGCCTATACTAAGACACATGTCACTCAATCTTCAAAAGGCTATCTAATACCAAAAACTTTTACAACCATATTACAATACTTCAAAAATGTTCGAAGTTAAAAAATATAGGAGTTCAACTATTGAATCAATACATTAATAATTATATCATCGACCTGATTGAATTGAAATGGAAATAGTATTATTAGACAATAGTGTATTCTCGTCAGCCAGAGGCGCAGGACTTCCAGCAGCAGCAGATCTTGATTCTACATCCAAGAAGTTCACAACAAACACTACTATACAAAAATGTGATTTAGCTACTAAATTTTTTTTGTGACCAACAAAATTTCGTAGCCGTTTGTGATATTTAGGGACGAATATGTTTTTGTCCCAAAAGGACATATTTTGTGACAAAACAATCACAAATTTCGTCCCGAAAAACTCTTTTACTATTTCTTGCTTGTGTGTGAACCATATAGAGACAATATTTATCCCTAAAAAAGTTGTCCCAATAGCTCATATATTTGCGTCTAATATTGGTCCCGAAAACAATGACTAATAAGACAATCAATTTTTATGGTCAACTTGGACAGAATGAGAAACGGTTATCTACTATTTTTAATTGATGTTTTAACTAAGCATATTTCCGTCATACAACCTTTTGACTTTGACATATCAGTAATGGTTTACTGACAATAGTAGCTTAGTTTGCAATAAGAAATTAATTAGCAATTAATTTTTTAGGGTTTATATTGGAGATTGTAGGTACTTGATTGAACTATCTAGATACAATTAGAGTGACACAACTTCATTCTTACAAGTTACAAAAATAATCATTTACATAATTTGAATAAAATAAGTTCTATTAGATTTTAGGTTTGTAAACTAAATAAAGATAATCTATACAATAATTATTTTTCGGTATATTGACATTATATTAAAACTAAAAAATATACATCATAAATCCAAAATATATATTAGCACCCAAAAAATATATACTTGCAAGAAATTTATTTATGAAAATGAGAAATACATTTATAATGATAACTAGACATCAAACAAACATGGAGAGTAAATGATATATATTTATGAAAAATTTAAATAGTAAGATGTATTTTCATTTAAAAAATTATATATATATTATTTGAGATTTCATTTAAAATATTATAATAATATTAGCAGACTGGAATGTATATTAATACAAAATATATATATTTGGGCTTAGAATGACATATTAATACAGAAAAAATATATTTAGGCTTGAAATACTAGTAAAAATCATATATAAAAATAAGTTCAATTCATTTGTTGCTCAGCCTAACCCTAGCCACCCTCCCTTTCTCTCTCCGTATACCTCACTGCCTGAAATGAAATAAAATCATTTACCGCTATCAAATTTTGAGATACGCTCTTGCTGTCCAGGGCGGTGCTCTCTCTCTCTATCTCTCTGTACCGCTCTCCATGGCCGTGCCATCCCATCTGCCTGCTCGCCTCATAATCGCAAGTCAAGATTGCTTGTCTCGCTTTCTCCTTCTTGTGCAATTCTCCTTCGAATAACCCTGATTGCCCGACCTGTGTGCTTTTCCCCTTTGATGAACCCTAATTTCCATGACCTATGTTCTTTTCCCCTTGAAAGAACCCTAAAGCTCAAGACTGTACACTAATTGCCTCCCTGTAGCATATGAAATTGGTGCTCTCTTCTTGCCGAGGTAAACATGCATACTTCTTGTTCAATTCTCTCTGTAGACAACTCTGGACATATCAATTATTGAAAACTCTCTCCACACAATTGGTTCCAATATTATTTACGTGTCTGTTTTTGCTTATTTTTTTGGTATATTTATTTATTTAATCAGTTATTATTAGTATATTAATCTTGCAATATGTGTGCTTTCGACGGTCTATTGAAGAATTTTCACAGTTCCAGATGAAATCGCAGGTGAGATTTGTAAATCTGGTAAATGTGGTTGATCCGAAACTGGAGAAACAATAATGAATTGCGGTGCGGTGTCAGGCAAATCTCTATACATGTGTTCACTCATAAAAGGACAAGGTAAATAATTATCTCACAACATTACATTTTATAAAAAAAACTTATTTGACTACATAATAATTAAAATTTTATTTATAAGTGTATTGTAGGTAGGATGCTCCACTTTCAAGTATTGCTAAGAAATTATATACAGATAATGGAATTGAGGGCACATATCCATGATTTGTAAACTTGAAACTTGTATTTAGATGTTCAAAATTGAAACGTGGTAAGAAGTAAAGGTATTCCCTTGACTCCTGGGTGACCAACTTCATTTTTACACTATAATTTTATCTTTCATTATTTATTTTATATTTAGTTTCTTCTTGTTAATATATCTTAGTTCGAGATAATCCTCAAATTCTTTCTTTCTTTTTTTTGTTTTACTTAGAATGATGTTGCGGTGAAATAAATCCTCACAAGTATGTGATGAGTGTTTATTGGTTTAAACATCCAGGTATATTAAAAAAATAAAAGTAACTTCAAAATATGGTTATTGATGAATAGTGACAAATAATATTCTTTTCTTTCTTTATTTTCTTTAGATGTGTTTTGATGAGTTTGGGTGATGGGATGCTGATGATTATAAGCATATTTGAAGGCATAAATGACCTACCAGTAATTGAAATTTCATTTAATGGAAGCAAAAATCAGTGTTTATTTTATGATACATTATCCCTATTTTATATTTGGAGCATCCATGTTTCACGTGCTATACAGGTTTGTTTCTTCTACACTACTAATTTATTCATATATACCCTTCCAAAAACTCAAAATACTTGCTATAATTTGATATCTTGTCAAGTACTAAAATTATCATAATTGGTATCATTTTAATTTATTCTTCTAGCCAGTAGGAGTTACATTACATTGCCTTAAAGATGTCAGGAAATGTTGAGGTAATGCGCCTTATTTTTATTTTTTTTATCTTTGGTATCTAAAAGTGAAAATGTTGAGGCAGTACACCTTATATTTTGTTTTTTAATCTTAGTTATTTTGAAGTGAAACTATTAAAGATGGTAAAATTAGTTTTTATGATATGCAAAACTAGTTTCGACACTTGTAAGTCAATTTTTGCTTACTTTTGTTATCTTGCTTTTTTATCTCAGAAATGCATGCTATTTTGTAGCTGTGATTGTAATAATGGAGCTTGAGATGGTGCAACGATTAACGATTATGGACTATTTTTTAGATATACTTTTGTTTTATCAAAATGATGTACATGTTTCGCATTTGACCGTTATTGTTGTAACGTATGTTTATTATAGATTTAATATGCATGGTATGAAATTTGGATGTGAATGTGTATACTAATGGTAATAAGATCACAATAATTAGTATTGTTTAAAATCAATTTATGTATTTGTGACGAAATCTAGTATCACATGATTAAATCTTTGGTTTTTAGGGACTAAATATAGTACCTATATGTCATTGTAAATTTTATCACTATGGATTTAGAGACAAAGATTTGTCACATATTTAGACATTTCGGGACCAATATTTGTCACTTAAATGAAAATCAGGGACAAAACTTATTCACTTAAATTGTATTTCAGGGGCAAAAGTTAGTCGCTAAATAAGTTAGGAGCGACCAAAGAAAAAGAAATTGGCAGAAATAAGGGGACATAACTTTTGGTCCCTAAAGATTGATATTTAGGGACTAATTTACAAAATAATGGTCACTAAATATTTTCTGCTACGGGGATGTGGCTACTTGTTAGAAAATCTTTGTACGATTTCTGGCTGTCTGTGTACATGCCGTGCGGCCGCTTGTGGCTATCTTGTCTTTGTTGTTTTTTCCTTTCTGCCTCTCTTATTTGCTAGGTGTTGTGAAATGTAAATATTATGTATGTATGTATGTATGGTAAGACTCTTTTTATTATTTAATAGAATCACAGTCGAGACATTTTGTTTTCTGAAGCTTCAAAAAAAAGAACTAACACGGCTACTTGGTCTTCCTTCACGCCTTGATGCTTTATCATAGTCTCATCCACTATCTCCATCAGCTTCCCTTCAATCATTTTCTCTCTAACGGTTTTAGGGAAGTACGTATTTCTTCTCTGCCTAGTTTGTCCGTCAATTATTGTTTGGAAGTTCTTTTGTCCGCCGAACATGAGCATCTCTGGAGCTAAATAACCTACCTGTCAAGAGTATACAGTAATATTAAAGCAAATTGTCAGAAACAATATCGTCAACGATTTCTTATGCATACATCTAATAGAGCTTGAACGAAAAATTAAGAATTTTCAAAATTTTACAAAAGAGGGTAAGATTAACTGATTGATTCGCATTACTGTTCCTCTAGCTCTGGTCATGACGCTGCTTTCATCCCTACCAATCGATTTTGAAATGCCAAAATCAGATACTAGCGCCTTGAAGTCTCCATCAAGAAGAATGCTTGCTGGCTTGACATCAAGATGCAGAATACGATGATGGCACTCGTTGTGGAGGTATGCAAGCGCCTTTGCCACTGCAATTGTGATGTTGTACCTCATCGACCATGTCAAATTGCTTCTCTTCTCTTCTTGTGCAAAAATCCATGAATCAAGAGATCCGTTTTCAAAATATGGGCAGATGAGGTAAAGGTCGCTCTAGATGAGAGGCAATATCCGAGAAGATGCGCAAGATTAACATGCTGTAAGCTGGCGATAATAGTGATCTCGGTCTTAAATTCTACTTCCCCACTTGGTTGGCCTTTGATCCGTTTCACCGCAACGATAGACCCATCTTCCATTGTTCCCTTGAAGCCGGCACCTGAACCACCCTGGCTGCCTTATTAAGATCGTTGAGTGTGAACCTACTAGGTAATCCGGCTGTTTGTAAAAAATCATATTGATCATTTTGGTATACTATTTGCTCCGTGTAAACGTTCTGCCATACTTTCACTTTGGGGGCATACATCCACAACCAAAGCATAAAGGCTGAAAACGCATCAAAGCCCATGAGCACATCAAATATAAATTTTATCCTGGAAATGCGAAGGCAATATAATAAAAACATGATCACAATAGCAAAGACAAATACTACTGCTATTGTTGCCTTCCACTTGCGATTCGAAATGTGCTTTACGTACAACCAAAATATTATTAAATAGGCTCCGGTTAGTATAGTAACAGCTATAATATTTTTACAATCTATTAATTTTGAACATAGATTTTCCTGCTTACACGTGGCAGCAACTTGCATTGAATTTACAAACGGGTGTCCTCTTTCCTACAAGTACATTTATTATTTTTAATTATCAAATGAAAAAATAATTGTTGGTCCAGTGGGAATGCCCCTTTGATTTGAATCCGTAGGTGGAGAGTTCTATACCTGTAAGCCACATTTTTCTTAACTTCATTTTCCTGTTTAGAAGAGTGTGTATATGCCACATTTTTTTCTTAACTTCATCTCTGTGTTTAGAAGAGGGTGATATATCTCCAAAGCAATAATTTCACAAAACCAAGATTGGCCCTTTATTACCTTTGGTATATCATGCATATTTAACCCTACAAACTTTCAATATATCATATATATAGATTTTATATTTTTTTTGTTTAAGAATTTATGTCAAGCATATCTTATGAAAACTAACAAAATATCACTTTCTTTAATTACAATGATGTCATGTACAGGGACGGAATCAAGGGGTGGCAAGAAGGGGCCTAAGCCCCCCCCTATAAAAGTGATAATCTAATAGAAGTCCTTATCTTACATAACATACATCTAGTTTTTAGTAGTAATATTTGAATCTCTTATTGTTTAATACATAAAAGCTTGAAGGTTATATGAGTAAAATTACTAAAGGCAAAAAAGCTGCCAAAACTTTATCTTATCATGGTACAAGTTAAATTATAGTGCAGATATTTTATGGCTTCAAAATAAAATAGTGCATGTACTGAATCATCAAAATTTATGTAAATCATTCAACACATTAAAGATGTGAAACCTTTCAATCTTTTTTTTTAAGTTTCATATTTAAAAACTTTAATGCTTTATAAATGTGTTAGACTGTATTTTCTTATAGTAGTTACAAATTTTCTTATCGCCTATAAATATCAAAAATAAAAGTAATAACTAGTTTTAGTGATCTATCGTATAATTTTCATAATGTAACATAAATTTGCCTATATATTTATGTATTACATTAGTTTAAAATATAAAAAAAGTATTATTATGTTATCTTTTTTTTAAATTTCTGAACTATTGAACATAGTTCATTTTTATTTTATTAACTGAATTCATTAATATGAATGAGATCCGATTAAGTTTCAAAAACCTTTGTTTTGACAAAACATATAAATAATGTATTGAGGATTATTTTTCAGGAACTCTAGATCAGCCAAGCCCCCTCTAACTTTAAGTCCTGGTTCCGTCCCTGGTCATGTATAAACTAGATTTTACTTTTGGTAGTGGAGAATTTTCAACTATGTCAAACAACAACAAAATATCAATTATATTTCTATAAATTGGAAATATGATGATTATCACATTCACATATAGGCAAAAATGAACAATATTATGAATTATTTTGTCAAAAATAAGATATATCCATCGAAAAAATGATAATAACCCTCTCGCTGTTATGGGTCATATTCTTGAACCCTTTTTAATTTATTTTATTTAATGATTTTTTGAGAGTGGGGTTAACTCACCTCAAGCTTGCATTAAAAAAAAAGAAAAAATGATAACAGATGAAATAGTTTCATACATATCCATGTAAAAAGTTCCAATTAACATGTGCAGATCCTGCAATAAATCTCTCACTATATAATCGAGAAATAAAGTTATATTTTGCTTTTCGGAGGGACCGAAGCGGAGCGAGGATCTCACTAGTATAGTTATATGGTTGTCTCTGGTGATCAGCAAAAACAATAAAAAGCAAAACAAAAACCATAGAAAATATCGCAACTAAAATTGTATTACTTCTATCTTTTATAAAGTTTAACAGCAATAACACTACCGTGGTAACGAAATCAATACATAGGCGGAATTCATAATCCCATCGTGGTGGACTGAAGATGAAACGCATGGGAAATATGGCTACAATTACAACAAGAGAAAAAGTTCCTGTTATAATGCTCTTGCATCTATGAGTCGATATACGATTAATGTGTAGATAATAGATGGCGAGGTATATTAAAGTACAAATAAGGGTAGAGAGGATGTAGAAGGTTGAGTTTTTTTCTATTTGATGGAAGTCGTGGTTGGTGACGTCTGTAACAAGCGGTATGATCATCATTTCTGTGGCTATGATCTCCAACCTTTTGTTGGCCATTTTAGATTGTTGGTGTAATTGATTCAGTTAAGAAAATTGAAGAAAGGAATTAGAGTGGAGATAAATTAGAAAATTGAAGAAGGGAATGGAGTGAAGACTTAGAAATTGACAATACCACGTTTTCGTGGTATATGCATACACATATGCAATAATGAGTGACAAAGGAGGGCCCAACAACTTGAAATCTACCACTCATAGACTCAATTTAGGTATCGCATATTCCAAAGAAAGATTGGAAACGTCCACATTTTATTGTGGTATCCATATAAATGCAGTTGAGTCGATGAATGAGGGCCCGCAATCTTTAAATTGTAGTAAGATTAACATTTCTATTGTTATGAAATCTACGAATCATGGATTTAAATTATAAAATATTATTATAGGACGCATTATCATATAACAGGGAAGTTCATTTTAATTGCTGACTTGTGGCAGTGTCCTCGATCGTCAGGACTCAGGATAAAAAAAAGTAGTCCTTCTAGACAGTAGACACCATATCCTGCCCACAGGTTAGCCTCTTCTTGGGACCGAACCTTAAAAGACGGGTTTGAAATACTACTTTCTGCAAATTGCTTAACAATCAAGGTGGGAACCCTCCAGTCTACTAATTCAAATTGACATGACTCGAGTCCAAGTCTTACTGATTCATTACACTTCTTTTTGGACCATCTTTTTTGGACTTGTTTCAAAACTAAAATAGAAGAACGCTAGAATTTAGACTTGGTCATTCTAATAATTAACACTCGGTCAATTTACCTCAAGCAAGTATTTTAAAAAAAATACTCGGTCAATTTTTCAAACCCTCCACAGTGAGCATCAATTTTTTCAGATATTATATAATATATATTATGCTTGGTGTGATATATAATGTTTATAAAGATAATATTTTACATAGTTAGAATTATAATATCTGACTTTGTAATTGATATCCCATGACATTGTATGTTTGCCAAATAAATTTAATTAACTTTATATACAGAAAATGATTTATTTTTTTTTGTAAAAACGGACTAACTTCATTAGGATTAAAGAATTGCTGCAATTCTTCCTGAATGAACTCATTCTCCCGTCACTTTGCTTCCTTGACCGGATCATCAAAGGGCCATTAACTTTGGTTTCAAAGGAGAGAAAGGCATCATTCAGTCATCTAGTAAACTTCCTTTCTGAAATAAGGTTCAGACATCAGAGCAGGAAGAACTCAAATTTGGCAAAGTGTAGAAGAAGGAAATGGTAAGGAGATTCAGCATGGCGACCATCATTTACTAATGTTTTTTTGGTTTTATAAAAACATGATGAACATACGTTTTATTGACATAATTGTCAAAAAAATGACGGATGACCAAGGAAATATGCCACATCTTAGTCTGAATCATCATCTCCTTGCAACTTTCACATCTCAGTCCGTGTCCTCGTCTCTCGCAGCTTTCACATCTAATCCGAGTCCTCATTTCTTGGAACTTTCGGTTGAGAATCTGAGATGAAAATGCCTAGTAGTTACGAAGTTCATCTTGGGTACAAAATATGTGATAAAGAAGCACACGATGCATTTTGCAATACTTTTGATATAATATTGTTGGTTGATCGATCTTCCCAAAAATAGTAATGATATAGGAGTAATATTATATATTTGAGTTCTACGATAAGCCCATGCAGATACTTTTTTTTAGAGGATGAATCTTTGTGATAAGAGGCTGAATTTTAGTGGATCATGACAGCATGAACATTCTACCACTTACAATGTCATATCGCGTATTTATGTCATACATGCAGATACTTTGGACATGACATGAAAGCATATTGAGCTTACATAAGAATCAGGTCACATAAGATCTCAATTTATATGTGCATACAAGATTACAATTGTATGATTTCAAATGCAAGATGTATTAAAATAAAAATAAAAAAATGAAAGATGTATGTATTGGAGCAAATCAAAGAACTCCTGAACATTCAAAACTAAGACTCAAAGATCCTAACATGTGTGCTGGCTGATCAGTATACCGTATAGTCGTTCGGATTGTAACTATTTGATAATGAGTAAAATAAGATTAGAATATTGAATAGAGAAAAATCAGATTACAACTTTTGTAGTAGCAGTTCAAACTTCAATATATCATACCCATCTTCAACATATTACATTACAATAATTACCAGTGGTTACCATAGGATCGGGGTTCAATCTCTATTGGCCCAAAAAATAGAAGTTGGACAAAAAATTCATCTCTGTTCAATAAAAAAAATAATTACTATATCATCGACCTGACTGGACTGAAATGGAAATTGTATTAAGAGAATCTTGAGCATTTTCGTCTATCCAAGCGGCATGTCCAAAAGCAAAAGCTTGTGATTGCACATCCAAGAAACTCATCATAAGCATTAGACTTTCTGGTTGCATTTGCACCGGAATGCGACCTTCAAGCATATCAACCACCTGAGTCATGGTGGGCCTAAGCTCAGGGTTTTCCTGAATGCACCAAAGAGCGACTTGTACTAAGATGGTAACTACATCTTCCTTTAAATCTGGATGGTTTATTAAACTCTTATCCACTACCTCCATTAATTTCCCTTCAATCATTTTTTCTCGGGCAATTTTGGGGAAGTACGAGTTTCTTCCTTGTTCAATTTCTTCTGCTTGAAAATTCTTACGTCCACTAACAAGCTCGAAAAGCACCATGCCATAACTATAAACATCAGACTTCGGAGAGATTGCATTCGGGATGAGCATCTCTGGGGGTAAATAACCTACCTGTAAGAGTACAAAGCTATATTAAAGCATATTTTATAATTAACATCATACCTAGAACTTATAGATATGAAAATTCTATAATAAATGGTTAATCCACATTACCGTGCCCTCTAGCTCTAGTTATGACGCTGCTCTGATCCCTTCCAATTGATTTTGAAATACCGAAATCGGACAATAGTGCTTTAAAATCTCCATCAAGAAGAATATTTGCTGGCTTAACATCAACATGCAGAATACAATGATGACACTCATTGTGGAGGTATGCAAGCGCCTTGGCCACATCGATTGCAATGTTGTATCTCAGCATCCATGTCAGACGATTTCTTTTCTCCTCTTCTGCAAAAAGCCAGGAATCAAGAGACCCATTTTCAAAGAATGGGTAGATGAGGTATCTATCGCCTATAGGTGAAAGGCAATATCCAATGAGTCGCACTAGATTAACATGCTGCAAGCTTGCTATAGTTGTCAGTTCAGTTCGAAACTCTTGCTCCCCACTTGCTTGGCCCTCGATCCGCTTCACTACAATCGTGGATCCATCCCCTGTTATCCCCTTGAAAACGTCACTGGAACCTCCCAACCCGATTTGTGTTTCGAAGTTACCGGTGGCTGCATTAAGCTCGTGGAGCGTGAACCTATTAGGTAGCCCGACCATTTCTAAAAAGTTCTATTCATCATTTTGGAGTATATCTTGCTCTATGTAAACATTCCGCCATGTTCTTACTTCGGGGACATACATCCACAGCCAAAGCACAAATGTTGAAGTTGTATCGATGGTGATGAGTACGTTAAATATAGCACCAAACCCATTGAAAAGATGAAAATAAAATAATAAAAACACGATCACAATGGCAGAGATAAATGCCAGTATTGTCACCGCTTTCCACCGGCGGTTCGAAATGTACTTTACATAAAGCCAAACTATTACTAAATACGCTCCGGCAATTATAAAGATAGTGATAAGAGAGATGTATGGTTGTTTATTCTTATCGGCAAGATCGACAAAAAGCAAAACTGGTGCCGTCGAAAATAACGCAACTAAAATTGTGTTACTTGTATCTTGTATGAAGTTTAACATGAAAAAGACCACGATTCCAACGGAATCAACTCCAAACAGGAGATGAAATACGAAATCCCATCTCGGCGGAGTAAACAGGAAGCGGATGGAAAGTATGATTATTATTGCAGCGGCAGATATTGCTGTTATCAGCATCTTCCATTTCAGAGTTGATATGCCCTTAATGTGTAGATAAAAGAGAGCAAAGTATACTAAAGTACATAGTATAGTAGAAATCAAGTGGAACCCGGGGTATTCATCTGGATGGTTGTTATCTGAGTTTTCATGTGAGAGTTTGATGATATCTATAATAAAGAGAATAGCTAGTGTGAAAGATCATAATTCCAGTGGTTATGGTCCCCCACTTTTTTATCGCCATCTGTTTGGTTGGTATATGGAATCAGTTGAATCAAAAATAAAAAGAAGACAAAATGGAAGAAGGTTGAGGGGGCGATTGTACGAAGGAAGGAAGCTTTATACATGCAATTTAAGCTTTAGTTGATTTTTGGCCTATAGAAACGCATGCCACCAATCAATTCGACGAGTCTTTGGCTCTTAGCGGGCCTGGTATTCCTATATTATATATTTTGTAATTCAATAATGTTGTGGAACACATTTCATTGACTCAATTCATAGGTCACGACTCATGTCCACAGAAGGTAAGTTGACCAATGACCTTTTTAGACCACAAAAGCGTGCATTTACAACGTATAGAAAACTAGCAAGAAAGTTATTGGAACTTGGAAGCCAGGAAAAGTTCACAAAAATGTTTTTGACAGAAATACAAGAAGCTATAGAAACAAAAGTATGGTCTGCTTTCTTCAATTTGTAGTTATATTTATGTTAATAAAAAATAATTAGTTTTACAAAATGTTTATAGATCATGCGACTGGAACAGGAATCATTTATGAAAGCCTAAATAAGAAAATAACTTTCGCATTCTCATTATTTCTTTAGATTTTTATGATCGATTCGGGATCCGGTTGCATGCTCTCTAAATATCTCGTTAACTTTGGAAGAGAATAAAATTAAAGTTACGGTTAATATATTTGTGGGTTATCTAGAAAAAAAAATTTTGATTTTGTAAAGCCCTCAACTCAAAGTTTGAACTTCCTTTTCGCGCGAACGTTTCTGATGAAATATTCCACAATAATGCCTTCTTTCATACATTTTGATATTTTAGACGATACAAATTGGGGGTTTTTTCCAAACTAGCTAAATTAGGCCGGGTGAAAACTAAATAAGGCCGATTTTCTTTTCATGGATGGGCGGCGATTGAATTCGTGTTCCAGGACCAACATAAATCCATATTTAGAATATTAGGATTTAGGCCCCAAATTTTTGCATTTGTAATATTATATATAACCATAACCATTAAAGCATCCGAAAATTAAAAGCCCGTCATTATTTTGGTTACGTGGGCTTTTGCAGATTATAATTTCTATAATAAAATTACAATCAAAACTCCAAAAAATCATTTATATTCTAAATTTGACACACAGAATCGAAATAAAATATGTAAAGAATCCAGTGCACTGACATTAAAAAACAATGCACATAAAACAAGTGAAACATCAATGAATTAACAATAAAATAATTAGAAGTGCAATCCATATAAAATACCAGTTAATTAGAAGTGCAATCCTGAAGTGGTAGTAGTTTTGGAAAAATGTATCATCTGCCCGACTGAATTGAAATAGAAATAGTATTAAGAGATACTGGAATAGCCTTATCCAAAGCTTGAGTAACAGCATATGGAGATTCCAAATTCAAAAAGTTCAGCACAAACATTGGACTTTCTGGTGGCATATGCACAGGCTTGCGCCCTTCGAGCATATCGACCAGCTCAGTTGCGCTAGGTCTAAGCTCAGGACTCTCTTGAATACACCAAAGAGCTACTTCAACTAAGATGGTGACTTCATCTTCCTTCACAGTTTGATTATGTTTCATCAAACTCTCATCCACAACCTCCATTAGTTTCCCTTGCATCATTTTCTCTCTTGCAACTTTAGGAAAATATGAGTTTCTTATTTGTTGAGTTTCTTCGTCAACTATTGATTGAATGTTCTTTCCTCCGCCAACAAGCTCGAGGAGCACCAGACCGTAACTATAAATGTCGACCTTAGGAGAAATTGCATCTGGCACTAGCATTTCTGGAGCCAAATAGCCTCTCTGTTTAAGAATAATAGACAGATAAATTTAGTCGGTTATTTAAAATGCAACATTAAAATTGAAGTAAAAAGGATATGTACGATGTAATTGGTGAAGACATTACCGTGCCTCTAGCTCTCGTGATGACACTACTCTGGTCTCTGGCAATCAATTTTGAAATTCCAAAATCAGAGACCAGCGCCTTAAAGCTTCCATCAAGAAGAATATTTCCTGGTTTGATATCAAGATGTAGAATCCGATGATGGCAGTCGTGGTGGAGGTACGCAAGCGCTTTCGCTACATCAATTGCAATATTATATCTCATCGCCCATGTTAGATGACTTCTTTTCTCCTCTTCTGCAAAAATCCAAGAATCAAGAGACCCGTTTTCGAAAAATGGGTAAATAAGGTAGCGGTCTCCTTTAGGTGAGAGGCAATATCCTAGAAGATGTACTAGATTAACATGTTGCAAGCTTGCTATGATTGTGATTTCGGTGCTAAACTCTCGTTCCCTACTAAGTTGGCCCATAATCTGTTTCACTGCAATGACAGTAGAACCATTGTCTATTACCCCCTTAAACACCATGCCTGAACCACCCTTGCCTGTTGGTGTTTCGAAGTTCCCAGTAGCCATAATAAGCTCCTTGAGTGTGAACCTACGCAGTAACCCGGCGATTTCTAAAAAGTTGTTTTCGTCATTTTGCTCCTTGTAAAATTGCCACCACTCTTCCACTTTCAAGGCTTTCATCCAAAGCCAAAGCACCATAACTAGAAGTGCATCAATGCAAACAAACAGATAAAATAAAAGCTCAACCGCCGCAGAAATTTCATACCAAAGTACTAAAGCCCCAACTGTTACAAGGATAAATATCAGTATTATCACTACCTTCCCCCTGAGCTTGTAAGCGTGCTTTACGTATAGCCAAAGTATTATAAAATATTCTGCGACAACTATAATCGTAGTTATTATATAGTTATTAAATTGTTTTTCACACTGATCAGCAAGATCAACATAAAGCAGAAAAATCGGTGAAGCAAAAAGTATCACAAACAAAATTGTTTTATCAGTATCCTTTATAAAGTTAAACAGTAACAAAACCAGAATAGCGATGAAGTCGACAGCAAAGAGGAGACGATATTGGAAATCCCATCGCCCTGGACTGAGGTAGAAACGCATGGGAAATATGACTGCAATTGCGGCAAAGAACGTTGCTATCATCGTCCACTTCCATCTCTGAGTCGATATGCACTTGATGTGCATATAAAATATAGCAAAATATATTATGGTGCATACCACGGTAAAGAACATGTAGAGTTGTGAGCCACAGGTACTCCGTTCTATGAGGTCAAATAAGAAAAGAAAGAAAAGAGGGAGGATCATCATCGTGGAGGCTATGAACTTGAACCTTTTACTAGACATCTTGAACTCGGGTAATTGAATTAGACAGAGGGGATAAAGAGTGTTGGGAAATAGAACGAAGTTTGCAGATTTCAGTGGCAAAATCACTCCGATAAATTGTACATATATAGCGGGTCGTTTTGTGACCACGTTTACAATGTGCACTCTCAAAGTAAGTGCTAAATTCAAGTTAATAAGCCCAAGGGCCGAAAAGCGGGAAAAAAAAATCAAGTTAATATTTAATTGGACTTTGTTGCTTGATCACGCGTTTAGTCTTTTGATTAAAAAAACTCGGGACGGAGTATAGGAAGAAATGGAAAGTTGTTTGAAGTTGACGCGTTCATTTTATATTAAACAAATATATTATTAATAATTAATATATAACAATTTTATTATTAATAATATTTATATATAAATTAAAAAATAATTAAAAAATAAAAATTAATATGAAGTAATATCATTAATTAAGTATATCTAATTTTAATTTAATTCTAATTTTAGTTTAATATAAATTAATACAATATGGTTTAATTAAATTTATCATATTATTTAATTATTATATTATTCTTATATAATTATAAATAAAATAATAAATATTAATTGAATAACATATTAAATTATTAATTAACGATTCTTGTTAATTATAGATTTAGTATATCATTTAAAATAACTTTACAATTCATTAATTTAATATAAATATTAATTATATACTAGACACTAATAATTTAAAATATAAATGAATAACATGATTATATACAAATATATAAATGTTACATAATATATAATATAATTAATAATGAAGTCTTTCATTTACCGATCATGTTACGATATAATGACATTTTGATCATTACAAACTATTTCCATTTTAAATTCAACACTATCATCTTTCTTATTCTTATCATCTTACCAAACACCTTTCTAAAATTGAGGAATAAAAAGACATAAGTCCTTACGCCTAGATTAAATTACACATCTTTTATCCTCCATCCAAACGAACTCAAAAAGTATAAAATAACACGGTTCCCTACATTTCATGCATAACACCTAAAGAGAAGCTAGGTCCACAAAATAGCAACCGTCAAATTATTTTTTTAGAAAAATTAGAGAGGGCTTAAAGTCCCTAGTCTAATGTTTTTTTTTATATATATTATTTGTAATGAAATTACATAATCCATAAAATCCTTAAAAACAAAAGGAAAAATTGGGCTACCTATTACATCTTTTCTACTGGCCCAAAAAAACAAAAACTGGAACCAAAATCCTACAAATTACAAAACCTAATTTAGAGGACAAAAAAATCAGGAATACAAAACCCTGATTATCCAATTTCTAACCCATCCTGGCTTCTCTTACCAGCTATCACTAATCCAAACTTCTTTCTCTCTATTCACCTGTTCTTACACCGTCTTGCGCCGCCATGGCCCCAAGGTCTTCTTTCCACCGATCGAATAAGCTTGATCTCATCAGTAATCTCTTCTATCAGATCTGAATCTGCTCTTCCTCCTTCATCAAAAACCCTTCTACATCTCTCTCGCCAAATACAAAAAAGAAATACAAAAGCGATTTGTCTTGGCTGATCCCCTCCATGTCCCTCTGTTGTATACCCGTCAAATTAGAAGTTTATTATATTATCAATTTTTTTAATGGTGAATTTAAAACAAGAAAAACTATATTTCATGTATTACCCTTTCTTTCTTCATGTGACTTTTTGTAAATTAAAATTAAAACAACCATCTTATATTATTAGTTCAGTTTGATTCTGGGGTTAGGTTTAATCCTAGTTAAGATCAATGTTGTAGGAAGTCAAAACTAGTCGGTAGCTCCGAAAATTTCTGACTAGGAAATTAGTCTCCGACTAATCGCCATGTCAATTTTTTCTAGGTTAATTGTGTCGGCGAAATTGCCGACTATCAAATAAACCAAACGTGAAGACTATCAGCCCAATAATCAGGCCTAACATATATCCCTAGAATTAATTCTTTTAGAACAATTAAACTGGCTCAAGTAGAATTAATGATTTTCAACTAATTTTTTTTAGGTTAGTTTGATGTAGGTCGTCCCAAACTCAAGGTACAAATTTCCCATTCAAAATTCAGTCATAATATTAAAAATAAAAGATAGATTAGAAAACAAACCAAACAAATGAACTAAACCCTAAACTAATGGAAAACAGGGAGCTTCTGCCATTTGGTAGCAGGACTAGATTCTGCATGTGGGAATTTCATATGGATTAAAATTAAGCGGCCTGATAATTAGTTTAGTTTTGGAGATATTAGAATAAAAAAGATTCTCGATACAGAACCAGCCACAATCCTAAGTAGATCTCGCTCAACCTCAGGCAGTCAGGCGACGACCAAAAATTTAATAAAATCAACTAGAAAAAACATAAGAAATAAAACAAAATTGAAAGGCTACATGACAAAGCCACAACTTCAAAAGCACAATGGTAACGAAGAAACTAGGAAAATAAATTCAAACAAAGGACAGCGACAATCATAAGTCAATACAAATAAACATGAAAATAAGGAAATAAGTCAGAATACTAGAAACGAAAACCGCATTACAATTTTTCCAAGTAGTAGATAAAATATATAACCCATCGATCTTCTACAATTATTATATCATCTACCTGACAGAATTGAAAGGGAAATAGCATTAGCAGACACCGGAGCGTTCTCTTCAACCTGAATAGGATCTCCAAGAGCAGAAGATTGTGATTGTGCGTCCAAGAAGTTGATCACCAGCATTAGACTTTCTGGTGGCATTTGCACTGCAGTGCGGCCTTCGAGCATATCAACCACCTTGGTCATGGTGGGCCTAAGCTTTGGATTCTCTTGAACGCACCAAAGAGCCACTTGAACTACTATTGTAACTTCATCTTCCATTAAATCTCCAACTTGCATTAAAGTCTTATCCACTGCTTCCATTAGCTTTCCACCAATCATTTTCTCTCGGGCAATCTGGGGGAAGTACGAGTTTCTTCTTTGTCCAGTTTCTTCATCAACTGTTGATTGGAAATTCTTTCGTCCACCAATAAGCTCCAGAAGCACCATACCATAACTATAAACATCAGACTTAGTAGAGATTGCATTTGAGACGAGCATCTCTGGAGGTAAATAACCTATCTATAAGAGTACAAAGTAATATTAAAGTGAATTCTTAAAATTGATGTCATAGAAACCTTATATTTATATCTACACAACTAGCACTAAACATTAAGTAATTTCAGATTCAAACATAAGAGTATATAGTAATTGATTAATTTGCATTACCGTGCCTCGAACTCTTGTCATGACACTACTCTGATCCCTTTCAATTGATTTTGAAATGCCAAAATCAGCCAGTAGCGCTTTAAATTCTCCATCAAGAAGAATATTTGCTGGCTTGACATCAAGATGCAGAATACGATTATGACACTCATTGTGGATGTAAGCAAGCGCCTTGGCCACAGCAATTGCAATGTTGTATCTCAGCATCCATGTCAGATGACTTCTTTTCTCTTCTTCCGCAAAAAGCCAAGAATCAAGAGACCCATTTTCAATGAACGGGTAGATGAGGTATCTATCACCTCTAGGTGAGAGACAATATCCAACAAGGCGCACTAGGTTAACATGTTGCAAGCTTGCTATGATTGTTATTTCAGTACGAAACTCTTGCTCCCCACTTGCTTGGCCTTTAATCCGCTTCACTGCAACCGCAGAACCATCTCCCATTACCCCCTTGAAGACGGCACCAGAACCTCCCATCCCTATTGGTGTTCCGAAGTTCCCGGTTGCTGCATTAAGCTCATGGAGTGCGAACCTGGTGGGTAATCCGGCTATTTCTAAAAAGTTGTATTCATCACTTTGGAGTATTTCTTGCTCCATGTAAACATTCCGCCACGCCATCACTTTGGGAATATACATCCACAACAAAAGCACAAAGGCTGAAGATGCATCGATGGTTATAAGCATGACAAAAATAGTAAAAGACTCGTCGAAAACAGACTCATCGAAATTTTGAAAATAACATATTAAAACCATAATTATGATAATAAGGACAAATGCTAGTATAGGGGCCACTTTCCACCGGCGGTTCGAAATTTTCTTTGCATAAAGCCAAACTATTATTAAATTTTCTGCGGCAAGTATACATATAGAGATTAATCTAGTATATTGTTTTTCACGGAGATAGATTAAGAGAGAAACCGGTACTGTAGCAAGTATGGCCACTAAAATTGTGTTAGTTGTATCTTGCATGAACTTTAACATCAAGAAAACCACTATTACCACGATATCAACTTCGAACAAGACGTGCAATTCGAAATCCCATAGCGGAGGACTGAACACGAAGTTCATGGGAAATATGATGATTATTGCAACAACAAATGTTGCTCCTACGATCATCTTCCATTTCAGAGCTGATATGCGCTTGACGTGCAGATAAAAGATAGTAAAATATATTAAAGTACATATTATGATAGAAATCAAGTAGAACAGTGGAGCTTCAGGGCTGATGATGTCTGTAATGAAAAGAATAAAAAGCGTGAGGATCATAATTCCTGAGGTTATGATCTCCCATTTTTTACCAGCCATTCTGTTTTGTTGGTTAATTGAATAGGCTAACACAACATGAAAGAAGAGAATAAGTTGAGTGGAATGAAATGTGTGGGAGGACGGGAGTCTCGTTCCATGCATTTTAGCTAGAGGAAGACTCATGAGTTGACCAGTCTGAAGATGGAAGACTGATTCTACAGTCAAGTCCATGAAGACCGAAGCCTCTCATATCTAATCTAATCCATGGAGCCTCTAAGTCTACCGATGACTAATGTAGACAAGTCTACATGGATTATTATTTGACCGATGACTCGTTTTATAATTTTTCTTTTACATGCCACAGAAATTGTTAGTGGCTAAATGTGCACTCTTCACCAAGTCAGTGGTCTGTTAAATTAAATCTCTTGCTACTCTTAGGATGAGATTACAGTCCTGAATTTAGTTACAATAGATTTGTCAGATTTTTAGTTAATTGAATTATACTTTGTTAACTTTGGCTTTTGTATTTCAACTTAATTGTCGTAAAGTCACATAAATGCAAATACCCTAGATAGCAGGTGAAAAGCCAAAAAGTGGAATCCAAAACCGGACTCTCACAAAATTGTTATTTGTTTGATCCGGACTAGAACCAACTATGCGACCAAAGATACAGACAAAATTTTCACCAAAACATCAATTTTCTTAATGGTGAATCAAAACAAGTGCACAACCATGTTTCAACTCAACCCTAAAATAGTTCCTTACAACATTTCATAAAACTGCATTCAAACTCTAGTCAAAACTTAAACAAAATATATAACACAAACAAAATTCCATCTATTCTCTCACACCAACAGATAATAAATTTGATTTTGGAATTTAGGCGGATTTAAGCATCTTTTTGTAATCAGCAAAAGTGCCTGAAAACGGAGTGACTCTGCCCTCTGAAACCGCCCACAACTCATCTACACTTCCAGTGATAAGATGCTCATCGTGACTCACCTAAAAAAACAAATATTATTATATTTCCACACAAATTTAAAATAAATATTGGTCATGTTTCAATTTGATCACCCCTACATGTACTAAAAATATTAGAGGTACCCTCGTAAAATGAGACAAGTAAAAACATGGGAAATATTTCCCTCATTTTGTTAAAAAGGAGGATTCATTTCGGTACTTTTTTATAAGAAAACTATAAAATAATATCAAAATAACAAATACATAAATAAATATAAAGTTAATTACAATTAAGACTCCTCCTTGGAAAAGGACCAATCCTTGTATCAGTGCCTCTACTGCATCCAGATCCTGAAAATAAATAAAAAAAGATTAATTTGACGCGTTCATTTTATATTAAACAAAAAGAAAGGAAAAAGGTACTAAAAGAAACGAAAAGTTGATCAAGCCTCTCACTTTACTTGGTCATTTTTTATTTCTTCCTTCTACGCATGTACGGAAATCATATTAAACAACTCCTCATTTCTTGCTGCTTAATTATATGTATCTACCGAGTCATTTTACTAAAAAGTATAAAATAACACGGTTTCTTACATTTCATGCATAACACCTAAAGAGAAGTTAGGTCCACAAAATAGCAACCGTCAAATTATTTTTTTAGAAAAATTAGAGAGGGCTTATTTGTAATGAAATTACATAATCCATAAAATCCTTAAAAACAAAAGGAAAAATTGGGCTACCTATTACATCTTTTCTACTGGCCCAAAAAAAAAAAACCGGAACCAAAATCCTAGAAATTACAAAACCTAATTTATAGGACAAAACAATCAGGAATACAAAACCCTGATTATCCAACCTCTAGATATTTCTAACCCATCCTGACTTCTCTTACCAGCTATCACTAATCCAAATTTCTCTCTCTATATTCACCCGTTCTTACACTGTCTTGGCCCCAAGTTCTTACACTGCAACCCCAGGACCATCTCCCATTACTCCCTTGAAGACGGCACCAGAACCTCCCATCCCTATTGGTGTTTCGAAGTTCCCTGTTGCTGCGTTAAGCTCATGGAGAGTGAACCTAGTTGGTAATCCGGCTATTTCTAAAAAGTTGTATTCATCGCTTTCGAGTATTTCTTGCTCCATGTAAACACTCCGCCATGCTTTCGCTTTGCGGACATACATCCACAACCCAAGCACAAAGGCTGAAGATGCATCGATGGTTATAAGAACGTCAAAAATAGCACCAAACTTGTTGTAATTTTGAAAATTACCTATTAAAATCATAATTATGATAATAAGGACAAATGCTAGTATAGGCACCACTTTCAACCGGCGGTTCGAAATTTTCTTTACATAAAGCCAAACTATTATTAAATATGCTCCGGCAAGTATACATACAGTGATAAATGAAGTTAATAATCGTTTATTCTGTTCATTGAGATCGATAAAGAGCGAAACCGGTATTGTAGCAAGTATAGCCACTAAAATTGTGTTAGTTGTATCTTGCATGAACTTTAACATCAAGAAAACCACTATTACCACGATATCAACTCCGAACAAGAGGCGAAATTCTAAATCCCATCGTGGGGGCCTGGATCTGGACGTGAAGTGCAAGAGAAGTATGATGATTATTGCAGCAACAAATGTTGCTACTACGATCATCTTCCATTTCAGAGCTGATAGGCGCTTGATGTGTAGAAAAAAGATAGTAAAATATATTAAAGTACATATTATGATAGAAATCAAGTGGAACAGTGGATCTTCATCTAGGTAGCCCTCTGGATCTTGGATATTAGGATCTGTGAGATCTGTGACTTCGAGGTGCTTGATGATGTCTATAACGAAAAGAATAACAAGCGCGAGGATCATAATTCCTGAGGTTATGATCTCCCACTTTTTACCAGCCATTCTGTTTTGTTGGTTGATTGAATCCGTTAATACAAAATGAAAGAAGATAATTGGTTGAGTGGAATAAAAATTGTGGGGGACGGAGGGATCTTGATCCATGCATTTTAGCTAGAGGAAGAAGACTCATGAGTTGACTAGTCTGAAGATTGAAACCTCTCATATCCAATCCATGGATCGTCTAATTCTACAGTTGACAGGGCCAGACCAGATTAAGACCCCAAGTTAGCGACGATTAATGTAGATAAGTTTACATGGATTATTATTTGACGGACGACTCATTTATTTGAGGGACGACAATATATAAAAACTAAAAATAGTATATATAGACATATGAACTGAAAACAAACAGTATATAAAAATTCATTCGATAGAATATTATATATTTTAAAAAAATGAAAATAATATATACAAATATATAAACTGAAAACAAACAGTATATAAAAATTCATTTGGTAAACAATATATATATTTTCAAAAATGAAAAAAATATATATAGCGTATATAGAAACGCGAGAAAACAGTATATAATTTCAATCCTTCGCTACAGTACTCCGGCGTGATTTCCAATTTCCCTTTTATAATTTTTCTTTTACATGCCATAGAAATTGTTAGTGGCTGTCTGCTAAACAAATGTCCACTATTAACCAAGTCACTGGTTTGTATTTTACCAAATTTATGCATAATTATATAGAACGATCATAGGCTGTAATTTTTTTTTTTTTTGTTAAACTTCTAAATATTCAATATGTAATATGATATAATTATTTAAAATAGGAATATAGCTGTTATGACAAACAGTAAAATTATAAATTTAAGCAAATACACCTTATTAATCTCAATTAATTAACGTGGCAATCTCAGACACACGGGCATGTCATATTGTAATCCATTTGATTTGTGATGGATAACTAATTTTATCCCTAAACTAAAATAATTTTGAATCTTCTCTTAAGTTTATATTCACATTTTTAACCAAAAAATTAAATTGGAACTATAATAATATAGAATTCAAAATCAAGAGAAAATCCCAACAAATTTATATTTGACGACTTTAACATGAGAAATAAAATATTTCATTAAAAAATATTTTTTTTTAAAGAAGAAAAGAAAAAATTAGTTATGTTTTAATGAGTGAATTCTTCATATTTTATTTATATTAATATTTGAACATCACTTTGAATAATGATTCATTGAAATCATCTGATTAAGATCTTATGGCTAGAATCAAATTTAATGGTTCTCACTAAATCGGAGATGAATCACAAAACACTAATTCAACCAATCATATGATTATATTTTAATAATAATACACATATTACCATAAAATATCAATAAATTTGATAAAATTAATGGTTAAGATTTAACAAAATTTTTGATCGAACAGTAGAAAGAAAAGTGATAATGTGGCTCCATGAGATGGCTCAAAGAAAGTGAAAAATAAGGGGTTGGTGTTAATTAGATTTATTAGACTTTTAGAACCCGTTCGTCAAAAGGTGGAAGAGTGGTTCTTCAATTTTATTCAACTAGTGTTTGGCAAGTATGATGGAATAAAAAATGAGTGATTCTTTCATTTTATTCCTTACGACCAAAATACTCTTGCTTATAATTGTTGATTTATCAAATTTTGTTTAGTCATTTTTATATCCAATTAAAAAAAAATAAAAAAAAGTTCTTATTTAAATTAAGAACGTAGTATATTTAAATAAGAAACTCAATAACATAACACAATAAAAAAACAATGGAGGAAAATATAGCAATATGGATCACATTAGAAAGAAAAAAAATAGTATAATTTTATAGAGATTTCAAATTTTTGATTTCATAAAGATATTAGTAAAAATCAACCGTAATTTCTCATTCGAAGAGAGCGAGAGACAGAGAATTAAATACACTAACATGTCATCTTTGTTTGGAATAAAAAATGATATTTTTATCTTGAAAATTAATCTATTCCATGGAATAAAAAAACTTCCACCTCCCATGGAAGAAGAAAATTTCAATCTTCCACTACTTCCATTTACTTCCACACTTGTTCGGTTGGAATAGCCAATTTCCTCCACTCTTCCATCCCTATTCTAGCCGAACACCACTTCAGTTAATTGAATTTTGTTAACTTTAGCTTTTGTACTCAACTTAATTGTCATAAAGTCACATAAATGTAAATACCCTAGATAGCAGGTGAAAAGCTAAAAAGTGGAATACAAAATTGGACTCACAAGATTGTTATTTGTTTGATCAGGACTTGAACCGAAATGGTGAACCAACAAGTGTACAACCATATTTCATAAACTCCAAACCCTAACATAGTTCCTTACACCCATATTTCATAAAACTCCATTCAAACTCTGGTCTAATTTAAACAAAAATATATAACACAACAAAATTCCATCTATAATTTTACTAATAGATAATTTGATTTTGGAATTTAGGCGGATTTAAGCATCTTTTTGTAATCAGCAAAAGTGCCTGAAAACGGAGTGACTCTGCCCTCTGAAACCGCCCATAATTCATCTACACTTCCCGTTATAAGATGCTCATCGTGACTCACCTATAATAAAGAACATTATTATATTGCCACAAAAAATAAAAACAAATATTGGTGATTGTTTCAATTTCATTCCTATAAGTAATCAAAATATCAGGGATACCCTCCAAATATGAGAAATGTTAAAAACAGGGGACATATTTCGACCATTTTGTTAAAAAGGAGATTCGATTGGGTACTTTCTTATAAGAAAATTATAATAATATGAAAAAAAAAAATTTTAAATATAAAACAAATATAATGATAATTACAATTAAGACGCCTCCTTGGAAAAGGACCAATCCTTGTATCAATGCCTCCACTGCATCCAGATCCTGAAAATAATTAAAAAAATATTAATTAATTAATTACAAAGTTAATTAATTTAACACAGAGAGGCAAAAACAATTATACAAAAAAATACAATGAAAAAAGAAATTAAAAGGACAGAATTACAAGATGATTAGATGGTTCATCGAGCAGAATAATATGCGGTTTCTTAAACGTGATTTTTGCGAATGCAACCCTGCTTTTCTGACCACCTGTTAAAAACATCCAACAAATGTTATCAAAATACCCCAACTCAAAATTAATAACATCACAAAATATATTTCATATATCAATTAATTAAATTAATAATTATTAATACTTACCAGATAAAGTATACATAGGCTGAAGAGCAAGGCTTCCAGTGACTCCAAACGAACCCAAATGAGCTCTCAGTTTTTGGTCAGGCACGCCCTAAATATAATATTTTTATTATTTTTCAGTTTCAAATATAGTTTGCAATACAAATAAATGTACAAAATAATTAAATAATGTTGAACTTACAGGGAAGCATCTCATCATGTAAAGAAGAGGGTTGGAAGATAAATCGAGTCCGTCTACGTGATGCTGGCTAAACACTGCCATTCTAACCTGTTAAATATAAAAGAAAAGTTCATAAGTTCAAATTATAAAGTAAATAAAATAGAATAAAAGAGAATTTAATGTGTCCCCGAAAAATGGGATATACCATGTATACCACCAAAAATTAGAAGGAATATAATACTACATACTCTTTAATTGATTACTCAATTTTCATTTATATGTAAATGAAGGAGAAGAAGAAGAAAGGGTACTTGGTACTTGTATGGTTTTCATAAATTTTCGGTTATAAATGTAATTTCTATGTACTTGAGAGGTATACATGAAATTATGCCAAATAAAAACAAACCTTAGAAGAGCGAAAAACGGTTCCTGAAGTGGGCTGAAGCTCTCCTGATATGAGCTTCAGTATAGTTGACTTTCCAATTCCATTTGGACCCACCACTATATAAAAATAAATAAACAAATTAATTAAAAAAATATTCATTCTAGTACTCAAACATTTCTAGCTTAACATTATAAGAAATTCTGGTCTTTTCTTTGCAGCCTTACTGTTTCTATTTTACATCTTTTCTTTTGTTAGATAATCTTACTTGGCTGTAATATTTCAGGGGATTTTTTGCAATTTCAGGGGCTGTTTTGTAATTTTGGTTTAATGTAGGGGCCTTTATGCAAATTTCCTTAGAAAGAAATTACAACAGAATACTTACTTGCTACACGGCTGTCAAGATCTATACCGAAATTCAAATTTTTAAATAACAAAGGCCCGCCTGGATAGCCAAATGATGCATCACTGTATAAAAGAACAAAAGAAAAATAATAAATATAAAAATAATTTCCATAAAAAAGAAATATTATTTTTTATAAGCAGACTTGAAACTGATAATCGGAGGCCCTGGCCGGTCATCCGGTGTGGGAAAATCAAACTTGTAGCTGAACAAAGACAAAAAAAGATTTCTTATTAGTAGCAAAAAAATAAGGTTGATAAATTAAATTAATTAAAGAAAATGTGAAGTAAGTAATTAATATTGAAGAATAATGTACTTACTCTGGATCATTGACAATTTCATCTACAAAACCCAGGCGATCCAACGCCTAAAAGAGATAAATTATTGTCAGAAAAATAATAAGAAGAATATTAATAATTAATAATTAATAAAAGCTTATAAAAAAATAAGAACTAATAATGGAAGTAATAAAGAGCACCTTGATTCTTGACTGAACAAGTGAGGCACGTTTTGCATTGTAACGAAATTTGTCTATAAAATCCTGTATTAAGAAGTAGAAAAAAAAATATCATATGCTGTTAGAAATAATTACTTTTTTAATAAAAATATAAGATCCGAAAAAATGTATTAAATCCATAAAAACCAAAATCAAACTAAAATTATTACATCTATTTAACAAAATAACTAAACATATTTAATTTACTAAATCCAAAAAAAAAAAATCAAACTAAAATTACATTTATTTAACAAAAAAAAAATTTAATTTTATGTTTGTAAGTAACAGAGTGACCTGCATGTGGGCGCGGGACCGCTCGTTGGCTTCGAGAGCCTTCTGTTGGTTTTTCATCTGCTCGTTGCGCGACCGCTCGAACGTGTCATAGTCCCCCTTGTATGATGTCAGCTTTTGGTTGTGCAGGTGCAGAACATCCGTCACCACCTGAAACAATTGCAAAATTGTAGAATTATTATTGTTATTGTTATTTAATTTATGATGCTTTAATTGGTGTAATTGTCAAATTGGTCAGAGATGGATCCAATTGATTGATCTCAATTTCGAAATTAAGCCATACTAAACGTCCAGTTAATACTTTTGTTACTCGATTTTAAATCACATAAACCACAATTTTAATTTAATTTTTGAATGAACCACAGCAAAAAAAAAAAAAAAAAACACTACACTGCAACTATTAAGAAAATTTAACAAATGATTCTTATTTATTTACCGTGTTCAAAAAATCTCTAGCGTGAGAAACAACAATGAAGGTCTTAGGCCACTTGGTAAGATAATTCTCCAGCCACAACACAGCATGAAGATCCAGATGGTTCTATCAAAAAAAAAGAAACAAAAGAAATTACGAACATTCCAAGTAAAACAACTAAAAGTAAACGTGAAATATAAAATTTACAGTCGGTTCGTCAAGAAGTAAAAGATCAGATTCAATAAAGAGTGCACGAGCTAAAAAACCCAACTTTTCTGCATATTTTAAAAGAGCCCCTGCATTATTTCTGAAATAGCAATTTCACAGAGGCTTTTTTTTTGTGATTTCCAGTAATGCAGGGGCTTATTTCCAATTTCTCCACAACACAGGGGCTTTTTTGCAAATTCGCTTAAAAGCAGAACATAAATTTTAACAACTCACAGTTGGTTCGTCGAGAAGTAAAAGATCAGGCTCGATAAAGAGGGCGCGGGCCAGAGCTATACGCATTCTCCAACCGCCAGAAAATGCTCTTGTTGGCTTTCTCATCATTTCTTGCGTGAAACTAAGTCCCTGAAAAATTAAAGAAAATATATATCAAATTCATGTTTTATGTTTTCTACTTATTTGTTTTGTACAAGAAAATGTATGAACGAAATATGTACGATCAACGGAAAAGAATAGTGTGTTGTAAAATAGTATCATAAAACAACTTAATTATAATATTGTAAAATATTGTCACAAAATACTTTAGTTATTATTTATTTGTTAATTTATTATTTAAGACAAGAAAATGTATGAACGTCCATATTTCGTTCATACATTTTCTTGTACAAAACAAATAAGTAGTGTGTTGTAAAATAGTATCATAAAACAACTTAATTATAATATTGTAAAATATTGTCACAAAATATTTTAGTTATTATTTATTTGTTAATTTATTATTTAAGACTCAATAGAAGAATTTATAAAAAAAAAGATGAGAGGTATTTTGTTCCAAAAGATAATAAATATATATAGAAATTAGAATTAACACTAGTAGGGGGGAAAGACAATCCAATCCAATTTACAAGTATTTTTTTTTTAAAGACTCTAAACACTATGGTGGGCTTATTAAATATTCAGAATAAATAGGGGGTTTTGACAAAATTGCCAGAAAAAGATTAAAAATAAAATAAAAACACTCACAGCTAGAATTGAAGAAGCACGTGCTTCAGCAGAATCCGCGTCGATAAACTCGAGCCTCTTATAAACTTCCTGAAGCCTATTTGAAATAGCATCTTTGTCTTTCGAGCTAGTCTTTCCGGATTCTTCTTCAAACTCTATATCTCTCTAAAAAGGGATAGAAAATCATTAAAACACATTAGTCACATTAGTATAATGGGAAATTTGCGATAAAGCCCCTAGGATTAGTTTCATGCTTTCATTAGTTCAAAACCATTTTTGAAATTCTAACTTCGACAGTAATGTAGGTTTTCTTTTTGCAATTTGAAATAATGCAGAGGCTATTTTGCAATTTGGGCACAATGCAGTGGCTTTGTTTTGATATTAATACCTTAACGAAGTACAAAAAAGAAGAAAAAAATATCAATATATAAAAATGGGAAAATTACATAAAAAGACCCCTGCATTAAACCAAAATCACAAAACAGCCCATTCATTATCAGAAATTGCAAAAAAAAAAAAAAAATACATTACTGCCAAAATTACAAAAAAAAAACCTACATACTTTTTTATTTCCAATACTTCAGGGGCTTTTTAGCAATTTCAGCATACCACACGAACCTCTCAGCAAATCTCCCTACTAAACAATTACAAAAACCACATCCAGTTATATTTTTCAACAGACCTGTTGTGCTATCAAATTGGATTCTTCCTCCAAGAGCTGGATGCGCTCCACGTCAGCATTTAATACGCACTGCACCGCCATCGTGTCGTCTCCGACGACTTCTTGTTCGACGTGCAAGATCTGACAGTTTTTTGGGATTCCGGCGATGCCGTGCATGGCCATGGCTCGTAGAAAGGAAGTCTTTCCTGTTCCGTTTCTCCCCACCAAACCTGAGAGAAAGAAAGAAAGAAAAGGAAAGAGAAAGGGTTGTTAATATGATTTAGTGAGATTTCGTAAGAAAGAAGAAAGAAAGGAGAGATAAAGGGTTGTTAATATGATTTAGTGAGATTTCGTAAGAAAGAAAGACGTGTAATGGTTAATTGCGAAAAAGTCCCTCCGTTATCGGAAGTTGCAAAAATGCACCTCTAGCTTTAAGATGAGGTGTTAGGGCTTAACAAACAGTAGGGGCTTCTTCTGCAATTTCGTAAACAATAGAGGGGCTTTTTTGAAATTTCCAATCATTGAGGACTAAATTTTCTGATTGTAACGTCTCCCAAAGGATCGAGTGATATTCGCATCTGGACAACACAAAACCGGTAATTTTGGGACTTTTCTTTACTTCTTTCACAGTATTTACCTTTTCAGTCATTAAATTATTAGACAAAATTAACGGTATTAAAACCCAAATAACCACGATGTCAACATCTTGATCATTCTAAAATCTTGATTATTAAATTACTTGGATTATCAAACTACTCAAACTTTTCCAACTGACCGTAATGTCTGCCGAAGGAGAGAGTGATGCTGGCGTCCTGAATCAAATCCCGGCCGCCGACCGTAACACTAAAATTCTCCAAGTGGATGTCTCTGACGGCGGGCCCCCCGGTGCCGTCGTGGTTCACAAAGACAGCTGGCATCCCGGCGCGGAGTTCCTCCATGTGCGCCAAATGCAGCTGGTAGTCCGCCTGGGAAAAAATCGAGAAAAATAATATATATATTTATATCATTTAGTAAATGATCGGGAAAACCTCATGTTTTGACAAAGCAGTTTTAAAGTTGAATCAGAATTAATTAGCAAGAAATCACACACATTGGAACTAATATCATTCGAATAAGGTTGATTGAAACAATAAATATCTTAATATTTTAACTAATGTCCCTCTCTTAAAATTAACTAACATCAAATTGTTAATCAATCTTTAAAAAAAAATCAAGTAATAAGAAAAACAAAATAACGGTATTAGTTTGTAACTGAAGAAGGTAGGGCGTTTTCTCAATTTTGACAATAATGAAGGTAGGGATATTACACAAACAAAACAAAATCCAACAATCAGCACAACAAACTACCTCTCTAGCCCTTTCTTCCTTCCTCTTCCTTCTTTCGATCTTCTGCTTATCCCTCTCCGACAGAACCGTCTCAAAAACCTCCGGCGGCGGCTTCTTGGGCGCCGCTTCCTCTTCATCCAGTCCGTCATACATCCTCACCGGCGCCGCCAGACTCCTCACCGCCTGCTTCGGCTTGATCAGCCCGTGCGTGCCGAATTTATCAGAAAGCTTCTTGCAAACCTAGATTACGATTGAAAGAGAGTGAGAATCAGGCAATTTTGATTCATATAACGAATCTGACGTAGAGTTAAGATGGGGATGAGAGAGAGAGGGGAGTTACGGAGCGGCAGTCGGAGGAGTCATCGACGCAGCCGGCATCGAGTAAAAGATCGCCGATGGCGTCGAAGACCCCGGCGCCATCGAGGCCGAAGTCGAAGTCCTCGTCGGCGAGCACGTTGATGAAGTAGTCGACGATAGGCTCGTCCACCTCCGCCAGTCTATTCCCCAGCACCTCGTGCACCGCCGTGCTCGCCACACTCACCACTTCCACCATTGCTTACAAAAGCTTTGCGTTTCTTTTTTGATTGATTTCACTTCGCTTTGTCAAGTTCGAGCAGCGGCGGCAGAGAAGAGCAAGGATTGATAGGTGAAACCGGTCTGCCATGAGCCGAACCAAGTGTAATTTGCCATGTAGTTGATAAGATGACGAGTCCTTCTCTGATTGCATGATATATGGAAGTTACAATTTGGGTTTATATGGGCTTTTGATGGGCTGATTAGTGGAGTCTATAGGATCAGGATGTAAATAGAAGCCTTCATTATTATATGTATACACAGCCCAACTCCTAAAACCGTCTCTTTTGCCCCTCTTCAGAAACCCTAATTCTCTCCCTCGCCTCCTTCGCGCTTCACACTTCCTTCCAACTCTCTGCAGCAATGGCGAAGAAGAAGGAGAAGAGCGTGAACGTGTCCGGCAAGCCGAAGCACTCGCTTGACGCGAACCGGAGCAATGGGAAGAAGGCGGCGGCGGCGGGCGGGGGGCAGCGGTCGGCGGCGACTGTGCGGCGGCTCAAGATGTACAAGCAGCGGCCGATTAGGAATAGTAAAGGGACGATTCTGAAGCACGATCTCCAGTCGAAGGATCTTCCCAACACTCGCGTCGAGCCTGATCGGCGATGGTTTGGTACGTACTGATCCTCAATTCATGATTTTTGTATTTCATGCAATGAAATTTGAAGTAATTTGGGTTAAGAATTGAATTGGTAAAAAATGCAGGGAATACAAGAGTTGTGAATCAAAAGGAATTGGAGTTCTTCAGAGAGGAGGTTTCAAAGCACATGTCGAATCAGTACACGGTCATTTTGAAAGACCGTAAATTGCCTCTTTCTCTTCTGAATGACAACCAAAAGGTAATGAAATTAGTTTCTTTTGTGTCTGATTTGCAAATTACAATTGCAATGCTAGATTTTTCGGATTTTTTTATACTGATTTTGGATTTGAAACAGCAAGCAAAAGCACACCTTCTTGAAACAGAGCCGTTTGAGCACGCTTTTGGTCCGAAAGGGAAGAGAAAAAGACCGAAGCTTTTGGTCTCAGACTATGAATCTCTTCTTAAAAAAGCCGACAATTCACAAGGTACTTTCACTCATCTATTCGCTCACATAAATATACACATTTTAGGCACCGGAACAGAATTCATACTATTTGACCTAACTAGTAAATACACACTCATATGTCCACATTCGTTTATCCTATATACACACTCATGTTTCCATATATATATATACACACACACACACACACACACACACACACACACACACACACACACACACATATATATATATATATATATATATATATATATATATATATATATATATATACATACATACAAGTGTGTGTGTTTTCCTATCTACGTATATGTACAGAATATTTCTATATAAATTTCTAGGGAAAAGATATATGTATATACAATGCTCACATATCTTTACTCACCCTAAATACACACACATCTTTATTACGCACACACATATATTTATATCTATCCCTTGAATATATGTTCTCTTTGGTTACAGAATCGTTCGAGCAGAAGCACTCGACGGCGAACCTGAGGGACAGAGGGGAGGAAGAAGAAGAGGACGGCTTGAGAGATTTGGTGAGACACACCATGTTTGAAAAGGGTCAGAGTAAAAGAATTTGGGGCGAGCTTTATAAAGTGGTGGATTCATCTGACGTTGTCGTTCAGGTAAATCTTGGCAATTTTACAAAATAGTCCTCGTGTTGTTGGAATTTGCAGAAACGTTGTTGGGAAATAGCAGTGTTTGTTTGAAAAAAAATTGTGATGTTTGATTCGAGGTTGGGTTTGATGGTGAATTAGGGTTGGTTTGATTTGAGGAATGGTTGTTGGTTTGTTAGGTTTTTTTTTTTTAGGGTGAATAAATGTAAATAATTTGTTGAGTAATTTTAATTTAATTATTTTTGGTGTTAAATAGGTGCTTGATGCGAGGGACCCGCAAGGAACGAGATGCTTCCATTTGGAGAAGCACTTGAAGGAGAAATGCTCTCACAAGCACATGGTTCTTTTACTCAACAAGGTTAGTCAGTACATAACATAGTTCATTAATTTTATATTATTCTTTAATTTTTTTTTTTTTTTTTTTTTTTTTGTAGTGTGATTTGGTTCCAGCATGGGTAACAAAAGGATGGTTGCGTGTTCTTTCTAAGGAATATCCTACTTTGGCTTTCCATGCAAGTATCACCAAATCCTTTGGCAAAGTGAGTTTGTTACTTAGTTTTTTTTCTTTTATTTTGTAAAACTGTAAAAACAACATATTTTCTCCGTATGAAATTTTGAGATCGTACAGTGGTGCAATTGAGAGTTGTCATTTTGTTAACTTTTTTTTTAATTGTTATAGGGATCTCTTCTTTCGGTATTGAGGCAATTTGCTAGGTTGAAGAGTGATAAACAAGCCATTTCTGTTGGATTTGTTGGTTACCCTAATGTTGGCAAATCTTCTGTTATTAACACGTTACGCTCCAAAAGCGTAATTCTCTCTCTCTCTCTCTCTCTCTCTCTCTCTCTCTCTCTTGATTTAAAAGTATTGAATTTATCATTTTTTTTTTAATATTTAGGTATGCAAAGTGGCGCCAATTCCAGGCGAGACTAAAGTATGGCAGTACATCACACTCACAAAGAGAATATTCTTAATAGACTGTCCTGGTGTTGTGTATCATAATCATGATTCTGAAACCGATATTGTTCTAAAGGGCGTGGTAAGTATATTTTACATCTTTAAATAAATTTTTACTCAAAATTGACACCCTTGTAAAAACCGGATATATCGATCATGCACATCCTTTAGAAACATAATAATAATTATCTTTTTTATATTTTTTTTATTTTTCAGGTGCGTGTGACTAATTTGAAAGATGCGTCTGAGCATATAGGTGAAGTTTTGAAACGGGTCAAGAAAGAACATCTTCAAAGAGCCTATAAAATTAATGACTGGTAAATTTATTTTAATATATCCGTGACTTAAAAATGGGGAAATTTTATATGCCTTTTCAAAACTCGAAATATCAAATATGTCCTTGGAAACCCACAAACATTAAATTAACTATTATCAAACTAAAGAAAAATAGTGTCAAATTTGCGCTAGAATGTCAATAATTTCATGTAACTTTTGAATAGTTTCAACTGACCTTTTTATAAGGGACTGTGCATTATTTGAGATAACCAATATTTATTTTGATCTGTCAAATAAATTAAATAATTAAAAAAATTATTATTTCAGGACTGATGACGAAGACTTTCTCGTCCAAATGAGCAAGGCCACTGGGAAACTTCTCAAGGTACGGTACCCTTATTATTTTTCCATATTTTCATATATACCCTTGCAAAATTAAAAATATCATCTATATCCCTATAAACATGGGAGATATCATTTAAACATCCACTCCAAATTTCCTCAAAAAATAAAAAAATGCTTCACATGATGAGATAAATTAGAGGCATGCATTTCTATCATATTTTTTTTTTATCTTTTAAAACTGTTACATGATATTTACTACATTTTGGAAGGTCATAACATTAAATATCTAGTTTATTGTATTATTTATTTATTTATTTATTTATTTTTATAATTTTAGGGTGGTGAGCCAGATGTAATGGCATCGGCCAGAGTAATCCTGCACGACTGGCAACGCGGCAAAATCCCGTTCTTCGTCCCGCCACCTCATCAAAACAACACGGAAATCGAAACCCTAAACCCTAATAACGATAACAAAGAAGAGGAAGAACAAGTAACGATCAGCACCGACAGGACGGCGGCCGCGATGAAGGTCATCGCCGGGATTATTTCTTCTCAGCAGGACATGAATGTTCCTTCTAGAAAGGAATATAATAATGATGAGGGTTTTGATGATGATGATAATGATGATATTGGTTGTGATGATGTGGAGGGAGAAGAGGAAGAGGATTATAAATGAGTGCTTTGTTGTTTGTTGTCTTTCTTTATTTTGTGCTTGTTAAGTCTTATTTGTGAAGAATAATGTTATGTCAATTTTGTAGCTAAAAAGATGATTGTAGTAGTCCTTTGTTTTATTTTCGAATTATGAGATGATTAGTTGAAGTGATTTGATTTATGTATCCGTTTCTTTTTTGTTGCAATCTTGACTCTTGTAATCTTGCAAATTCATTTTGCTCATTTCGAGAAACGACTACAATTTGTTTACATCTGGTGGCATATGCTGTTGAGCCCATTGTGATGTGGAACTCACGTACACATGTAAAACTTGTTTTGAGTACCTCCATAGCCGCTCTTTAAATTGGTAACAAAAGTAAAGGCCATAAATATAATGTGAAGTGATCACGCTTATTCTAGCATTAAATTGATCAAGAAAATTAAGAGCATGAAAAAAATGTTAAGGTACACTTATTCTATATAAACAATGATTTTTAAGCAATTCCTACAGAAATAAACGTATGAACTACTCACGTATGAAATTTAATTATAAGATCTTGGAGAAAACCGAAACTCAATCCATGATGTTTGATTCATCTCCACGTTTTCTTTGTGGAAACGAATGAGATATGTTAAAAACACAAACTAATATGACTGACGGTCGGTCATTGTCAACCCCAATGCCCAACCGTGGAAGCTCGAGAGATTCTGGTATGTAATGCATAAGCAGGTCGGTTAATGAGATATACACACGTCTACTAAACCTATTTTTTAAATAATCACAAAAGTGCTTGTACATTTTATCACCATATATTATTTATCGATGTACATGTAACCCTATCAAATATAAAAGTATAACAAAATATTCCCCTCAGTTGTTATTATATTTGTATGATATCCAAGTTTAGTACCTATCTTAAACCTGCATATGTAAAATTTCTTACTGTTATCACACTAACTTCACTAATCACTATTTTTTAATATTTTCATGAAAATCCAAGATTATTATAGGACCAGAATGAGCTTATGCCTCTTGCATTTCTTGCATTTTCTTTTTTTTTAATTATGTATGAGATTGTTTTAATTTTGTGTTTTGTCTAGACAGGGTTAGTCTATTAAATATAAGGTTGTTTTTAAGTAGTAGGTTGTATTGATACGTAAGATAATAATCAATAAACCCTACTAGAGCTATTTATTTATCTAAATAAAATCCGAAATAATTAGATTACATTTATATAATTAGGTGACGATCTCTAGATACTCAGAAAAATGTTAATTTTATAGCTAGTTTTAGGAACTAGTTTATCTAACAAAAAATTTAATTAGTTAAATTGTTATGCTACTTTTGTCATTATTAATGCAAAATGTTAGCTTTTATTCAGCAAATATTTTTACAACTATAACTGCCTTTGTTAGATATTTTAGTATCTCATTCATTTCCATAATTGATAATACTAAATGTGAAGATAAATATGACTGACGGGTAAATCAGAGTAAAAATCAGACAATATTTTAGTAATATCAATTATGTTTTCTTGAAATATCAATAAAAATAAAACTCTAATAATTCAAAATGCAGATGATCAAAAGGAAAAATAGAATTGTATAATACAAAACACCTGAAAACAAATAAAACTCAACATACAAAATTGCACACAAATTAGTACTTATTCAACTAATTAATACACATCAAGAACTATTCGTAGAAAACATAATTCAAAATTTTCTAATAATCATCACAAAAGGAAACCATGAAAATGGCATAGAATCAAAACACCAAGAATTAATCAAGTTAAAACAATCACTAATTCCATTCAAACTCACAAAATAAAACCATCATTTCTACACTAATATCACAATACCGAAATCAACATTTCCTCTCATAATTTTCACCAAATGAGACAAATCCAAAAGCCCCAAATCCACAACCAACCAAATTCAAAACCCTAATTAATCTCCAAATCAACAACCAACAAAGCCAAAACCCCTAAAATTAATCCCCAAATCCACAACCAACCAAACCAAAAAAAAAAAACAATTTAAGCCCTCTCACCCCTAATCCTCCTCGCAAGCTGAATATCCTTGGGCATTATCGTGACCCTCTTCGCATGAATCGCGCACAAATTCGTGTCCTCAAACAACCCAACCAAGTACGCCTCAGCCGCCTCCTGCAATGCCGCAACAGCCGAGCTCTGAAACCTCAAATCAGTCTTGAAATCCTGCGCAATCTCCCTCACAAGCCTCTGAAACGGCAGCTTCCGGATCAACAACTCAGTGCTCTTCTGATACTTCCTGATTTCCCGCAAAGCCACCGTGCCGGGCCTGAACCTGTGCGGCTTCTTGACTCCGCCGGTCGCCGGAGCCGACTTGCGCGCCGCCTTGGTCGCCAGCTGCTTCCGCGGCGCCTTACCTCCGGTGGATTTGCGCGCAGTCTGCTTCGTGCGAGCCATTACAAGATCGAAAAGCTCGGAATCTCAAGTATTCGAGTAGAGATTTTGAGTAATTATTTTGAGTATTGATTTTGAGTATGGATTTGAGGGATTCAAGTAGAGAATGAATTTGAATGGGGAAATTGAATTTCAGGCGGGGAGAATTTCGAAGCGTTGGATTGAGAATGGATGGTTGGGATTGAGTGCAGCTGAGGGACGAGGATTGCTATCCGTGGGGGTTTAAAGATGTGATTTGATTGGTTAGAGTTTTTTGTTTCGAAATTGGGATTTGAAATCTTGGATTTAATTTGGAGGAAAAGAATGTTAGGTTATGATGTAATCCGGGAAATGGAATTCATGCTGAGATTTCAGTTCTGAATATAAAGAAAAGGAAATATAAGAATAAGATGGCGCAAATATTTTCTTTTCCCTCCATTTTGAGAATTGCTCCCTCTTTTTCCCTCTCTCTGAGTATTGGTGAGTTCCTTATCCCTTTTATGTTAGTTTTATTGTGATTTTTTCATTTTTATTGTTGTTGGTTTTATTGTGATTTTTCTTTATATTTTTTTATCGTCCTTAGTTCGGAACCTTGATTTCATGAACTTATGTTTCTTTTTTGTTGTGGTTTTTAATGATTTTGAGTCGAATTGTTTTGGCTTCTAGAAAGGAAGCCTACAAGATGTTTGATTTGATGTCTCAATGAAGATGTAATTCAGATTTAATATATTTACTGCTCATGAGTTTTAAGGTTGGTTTGTTTTGACTCTTAAGATTTAATATATTTAATGTCTCAATAGTCTTACTGCTCAATAATCTTCCGAATTAGATGTTTGATTTCTGGGTTTTTTTTTTTTTTTTGTAATATATGCTCAATAGTCTTCCTAAGATGCTTAAAGACACAATATAGAGACATGAACATATACACATTTTTCAGTCTCACAGTCACAGCTAATTAATTTGATAATTATTATAAATTTGTTATAATTAAGGTCGCTCTGTTATTTAATTATCGTCTTGCCTTTATAGTAATAGATTTGTATAATTGGTCATGGGTTCTTTTATGATGTCATATCTTTGTAGAACTCAGAAATGGAAGATATTATATACATAGATGGAAAAAAAAAGGCGTCGAAGAAGCGTTGCATTATCCATCTGATGAAAATGGTAAATTTTATTATAAGCTGAATTATTCTGTAATACATCATTCTAAATTTTAGTTATCGTTGTAGGCAACAGAAAAGATAATAAAAAACGAGCATCTTGGAACGAACCACAAAGATCGTTCTTGATTGAGTTGTTGCATTTGTTCAATAATCCACGTCACCGAGTCAACATCGGTTGGACACAAATGGTTTAGAGCGGAATAGCGAATCGGTTTAATGAAAAATTTCATCTTGCAAATTATAGTGAGAGGCAACTTATGGCACAAGAACAATCCCTCAAAAAAGCTTATATAACAATTAAAGGATTACTAGATAGTGGTTTTGAATGGGATTTTAATAAAAAGAGGTTCAATTTTGAGCCTATTGGTGATCTTTATTTTTGTTATCCAGCTGCTGAGGAGTGGCATGAGAAGACCTTATACTACGATGAACTTGCACCGCTATATGTAGGTATAAACTATGAAATACTATAAAAATGTCCATGTAAAATAGTAATTTGCGATATCATATTCTATTTTAATATATGTTTGTGCTACATAGGTTGCCTTGCGAAGGGTTCTGTTAGAAAGGGAACAAATTAAATTGCGTGGGCTAAAGAAATATATAATGTGTATGAAGAGCAATCATCGAGGCGCAAAAGGAAATGGAAGGGAAATGAGATCTTAGTGATGATTATATAAAAATGAAAAAAAATGAGACGGAAAAGCATATACAAGAAATGAGGAGGCAAGATGAGACTTCTCATGTGCGGGCCGAGATAGAAAGAAAGCAATTTAAGATAGAAAATAAGTACTCTTTGAAGAATGCAATGGATTTATTTAACCGTTTGAATGGATTTTCATTTAAAGACTATGACAAAGTGACGAGGTTGTTTTTAATGGACGAGAAAATTATGAAGGTTTTTATTGATGTAAAAGTAGAGTACAAGGAGCCTTGGATTAGGGCAAGAATTAGTACTCTATCAACTTGTGAATCTTTTTATATAATTAAACAATGTAATATTTTGGTTAGTGTTGGGAGAAGTTGTAATATTTTGATTAGTATATGCCATGTTTAAGAGAAAGATGTAATATTTTGGTTAATGCTTGAAAGTACAAGTTATATTATATTATTTTAATTTATTTTGATACTTTTATTTATCATGTAATGAACTTAATTACTTATTAATATTTGCTTGTTTTTCTTTTTTGGTCTTTGCTTTAACATTAGTTAAGTTATTTTTTTTAATTTGTGTTTTAATTCAATTTTTAGCTTTTAATAGTTCATGATAATACTTTTAATGTCATCATATAAGATTTAAAAATAAAAGGAGATATATCTTTCATTCATTTGTTTATTAATACATTGAATCAATTTTTCTTACAAATTCCTTAAACATATCCAAACAACCCTTTAACCATCTCTCTAAATTTTCCTCTTCTAGGATCTCCCATTTTGCATTTGTAAATTGTAATTCGTAGAAATAACCTATCCTACTCTCTAAATTTCTTATGCATCCAAACACACCAACAATATATTAATATTTTACAATATTAATGATGCTTTAAATTTTAATGGCTAACTCTAGCAATAAAATAGAATTTCTCATCAACTTTATATATTTTAGATATTAAATGCTTTCCTTTGTTGTTTTTATTACTATTATTATCATTATAATTATTATCGACATCATAACAACAACAATTCAAATTTTTTTTTTGGAAAATTATGAAGAGCTTGAATGTTCCTCGCGTAAATCTATTGATTAAAATCCAATTACAAATCATCATTATAAATAAGTTACAAACCATCATTATAAATAGTTTCAGGGAATGAAAAAGAAATTAACAATTAATTTTTTTGTTAAAATATAATTTGAGTGTTAGCATCTGCCATTAAGTAATAATAAATTCCAGAAACCGATGCAAAGCACACGCTAATCTTCTATGCAAATCATTTTTAATAACTTTTTTAAAGGAAAATTCTTTGTTACCCCTCTAATTAACCATCTCCTAATGAATAACGAGACGACAATGGCACCATATAGTAAATCAAACAATACCTCGTAATATTAAATATTTTGGAACAATTAATTAATAAGTCTGTTGTTAACAACACAACATCAGATTTGGACAAGCTTATGGCTGGGGATTATGGCTAATGAGAAATGATATTATTTTTAACAGCGAGAGGTTCGACGAAAATAAACTATTTATAACAACCATGGCAATGAGAGATGAATGGAGTAGATGCTGCTCACTGCTGCAATTAAAAAACAAGAGCCAAAGAATGAGACGAAGGAAATCAATAGGTTTCAGAGTAGTAAAAAAGAAAACTGAAAGTAATGTAATAGGTCTAGAGAGTGAGTAGGCTAGAGATGATGAAATTATGTAAATACTATGAGATTGTAATAGTGTGTAAATGAGTTTATAATTATATCAATGAAATTAAGGGCCTTCGGGCCCTATTTCCCTCAAAAAAAAAACAGATTTGGACAACATATTCAAATTTGTAAATTTCATTTAACACTAGATCAAATTTGGACAAAGTATTAACATTTTTCAAATCGGCCATGTGAATAAGTGATTAATCAAATTTTTGAAATATTAATTTAACTTATATGTATAAAATGATAAGTTGAATGTGAACTATTAAGTAAATTACGAATGTCAAATTATTTTATTGGATGATAAACAATATACATGACAAGCATAATGATTTTGAGAATCATATACATAAAAAAATGGGTTTCTAATATATTTGAGATTTATTGAATGATAAATTTTGGAAGACAAGTCAGTGTACAATTTGTAATTTTTTGAAATTAATTACATAGTTAAACCAAAAGTTACAAACTTATTAAATACTAAATTTTCATATTTATTTCATAATAAAATGTGGGACACAAAAATTAATTTTTGAGTTAAATTTGGAGGGATTTTCAGTCCAATTTTCATTTAATGCATGGAATACAATGTAGCGCCAACCAAGTAACCAACACATAAAGGTCCAAGGGTATAAGGAACAAGATAAGAGTCATCATCCTCAATAAACTATTAAGGTACCATTAAACCACCGTTACAATATATTTGTCATTTTGTAATGTCTCCGTACTGAAATTTCAGTCAATTACATATTATAAGTTTCTTAAATTGTACATGAAAATTAGCTTAGCAAAATAAACTTCGAAATTATATTTTACACTGTTACGTTTTGCTTATATCTCTTTAGTTCCACAATATCTATAATTAATTAATTTACAAAATAAAAGGCCAAACTTACGCTAAGTATCTATAATTACATTATTCTAGACCACCTCTTCTACTAATTCACATGCAAAAAATAAAACTACACCTCAAAACATCACAAGACAAACAACAACAAACCATAAAAGCATCAACCAAATTTGCTGGAGCATGCTCTCAACCAAAAGCCTCCTCCTTGTACTACCGGGTACGTTGAAGCACCTGTAAGGGGACTCCATATTAAACCCTAACAACATTCCTGTAGTCCCAAGATAATTACGAAAATAGCCCTCGCTGTTTAAATTATTACCCACGCGATGACCTCTTTCGTCCTCCCTTGACGCGGAGCGGAGGACCGGAGTAGGTCGAGGTGGAACATTTGCAGTGTTGGTGCGTAGACCTTGTCCGTATACAGGAATGAAGGAGTTTTCAGAGAGAGGAGATTTGCATGTAGGGCACGGAGACGATGGAATTTCAGGTGAGCGGGATTGCAGGAGCCAATGGTGGATGCATGGCCAGCAATAGAGATGGCCGCAAAGCGTTACAACTGGATCAGAAAGAGTGTCTAGACAAATGTTGCAATTGAAGGGAGCGGATTGAGAAGATTCGGTTTCCATTAGAGAGTGAGAGAGAGAATTGAATGTCTGTAGAATAATTTGAGATCTCTAGAGTAGACTTTTGATCAAACCAGGAATGGAGAGAATGGAGAAGGGTTTGTACAGAGAGGATTAGTTGGAAAGGGACATCAATTTATAGTGAAAGTGAATTTTGCATGTCACCTCACCCTGAAAAAAAAATTAATTTTTCTATAAAGAGATGTATTTTCACCATGCAAGAAAGAGACAACCATACTACCGCCCGTCTGTTTTTCTTTTCACTCCTGACTTTTTTTAAACTACCGAATTTGATTTAAAAAAATATCTAAATAAATAAATACAGTATGCCCTTTTGAGTTCTAAAATATCTTTTATATATTCAATATATCTTTGTACTTCTTATATTATACATTTTTTTTCAAGTACTAAAATATATTTTTTATTTGTTCATTATATTATAGTACCGGTATATAATTTGTTTGTTCAGTAGTTTTTTTAGTACTAATACATTTTTTTTTTATTTCTTCAATATACCTTTTTAGATAACAATGTATTTTTGTATTTGTTCATTATATCTTTTTATATATGAAATACCTATATAGAACATAAATATACCTTTTTTATTAGCAATAAACTTTTTCAAATGCAAATAAATCTTTTTTGAACATCAATATACCTTTTTGAGTACCATTAATACACATTAAATACATACCACGATACCTTTCTTGATCACCGCTATATTTTTATACAATATTAATATATATTTTTTGAATATAATTATATCTTTTCTTGAATATCTTTTTTGAATATGACTACACCTTATAAAAAAATATCTTTTTAAAAAAGATGCAAAAATATACATTTTACAAAAAAAGAAAGTGAAAATTGGCGCGATGCTCGTGAGGGCGGTGCTAGTTTTGTCATTATATCACCACTTGTCACCAGGTGTCGCATTGCCGCTAAACCGACATCGGTGTTGACGGTGGGAAGACTGGCAGTGCATATTTGGCATCTTTTGGAAAAAAAATATTGTCTTATTTCAATGGGATCGATAAGCGTAAAAACATAGTTTAAATAAGAAAGTGTAAATTCAAAAAGAGGAAGTAGAAGAAAAGGTTCACATAGCAATATTAGGCAGAATACATTGATTGTCCTATATTTTCATTTAAGAAAGTTTTAAATAACCATTCAACTATATATGTGATGGGTGCAAATGAAGAATAAACCAAGGGATCACAGAGTAAAAAAAGGGTAAAGGATAAAGAAGGAACAAGGAAAAGAATGGTTGGGCGTGAGGCGTGAAACAAAGTTTTAGAATGGAGTAATCCATTCATGTATACGGTATACCCTTTTAAAAAATCTACAAACGGCACGGATGCCCTTACAAAATGAGAAATTATAACTAGTATATATTTAAAGAACACAATAGAAACCATTAATAAGAATTTAAATAAAATCCATGTTTTAGAATAAAAGCAATCCCATTGATGACATACTAATTTCTCATTTTCTTTTTTCTTTTTCTAAATCACGTAGGAAATTTTCTCATTTTCTAATTACAAAAACATAAGCGTCATGTACTTGTACTTGTCTTACTATTCTATTGTACTCGATAAGGAACCACTCAAATCACCACCACATTTGAGTGGGTCTTAGACATCAACACAATTTAGTTATCACTGGACATCAACACGATTTATGTTCGTTTTGCTATGTCATGTTCAGATGACATGTCACACAGGTACTTAAGTCATCATGTCGCAGTTTCACACAGGTAACTAAGTCATCATGGCATATTATTGTTTAATAATCATGACACCACTTAATAGAAGAAAAATGGGAAATCCCGATGAAGTACTGTAGCGATCCTATAACGACGGATTTAAATTATATTCTGTTTTCAAGCGTTTCTATATGCTAAATACTATTTTTATTTTTTTAAATATATATTATTTACCGAATAAATTTTTATATACTTTTTTTTAATATATATTATTTTATCGAATGAATTTTTTATATACTGTTTGTTTTTCAGTTTATATGTTTTTTCAGTTTTTAATATACCACTGCTAGTATCTGTCACGCAATATCATCTCCCTTAATAGAAATGTCTGATTAAAATATTGTTTGTTTTTGTTGCAAATTGAGTAGTAGTTTAGGGACTAAAAGAGAACTTTAAATTTATTAAATCAGAAATATAGCTCACATGCTCTTTTCAAATTTAATTAAGGGGTTTTTTACATTGTCACATATTTGCCCCCTAATCCTTTCTATATGGGCCCCTCTTACTACTTAATTCGCTGAAAAATGAATCTATTTTATCCTTTTTTTTAATTCTTTTGTGAGTTTCACTTATCACTACAGTCTAAAAAAAACTGACTCTATCATAACAAGTGGAAGGGCAAATTTGTGGCAAACTATTCCCCATTCAAAACGTGATTTTACTATCTATTTGTGTTGATAACAATATGGACAAATATACTTAATTAATACTCATGTTCAGAAAGCGTTATGTTTTCCCTCTAGAAATTTCTGAGAATAACACAGATATTAAGTGTGGATATTTTCAAAATAATATCATTTTATAATAATGAAGCTGATAAATTTTACACAATTTGTTGATCGTTGATTAATCATCAATGTTTCGGAAACAAAAGTAGTCTGTGTTTCGACGTTTTCTGTACTTTGTAGTTAAAATCCAATTGAAATAGATTTTTGCAAAAAGTGAAAAAAAAGTTCTTGTTGAAGTTTTGAACTGAATCCTGTTCTACAACTTCTGCAGCATACATCAACATCAAGGACTACTTTTACAATCCTACCAAAACTATACCCAAAAACTTAATGCGAAAACATGATTTTAGTTGCATGGAAAATTACACACAAATATCACAGTATTTTTTTTTTACCACGCATGATGTATTTTGTTTTAGGAAAATGTACAAACTTGACGTACTGTAATACGACTGTAGCATGACACACTGAAAATATACTGTTTTTTCATTTTTTACATATTGTTCAACTTTTTATATACTATTTTATCATTTTATATACTATTATTCAGGCACGGAACTTGATCCGATTTACTGGGAGGGGCCAAAAAAAATCTCTTTACTGATTAACACTGTACAAAAATCTTTGGGGGGGGGGCAAATGCATAAAAATACATGTATCTCAAAAATAAATTTCACTAAAGAACTACTAATATATACTCCTCAAAATCTTGGAGGGGTCGTGTCTCCCCCAATCCTTATTAAACTCCGTCCCTACTGTTATTTATTCTATATGTATTTTTTATTTTTTCACTTTTATATATTGTTTTCTCATTTTTTTTTTTATATACTGTTATTAGAAACTAAATTACATACATTGTTATGTATATATTTGTATTAGAAAATAAATTATATATACTGTTATTGAGATCCGTCATGAACAGTCATGTTACATTATCATGCTCTATCAGGTCTCTTTCTATTAATATTAAAATGTTAGTCTTCGATTAATAAAATGTTAGTCTTCATAGTAGGTCCGTTGCATAAAGCCTATACAGTGAAATAAAGAAAGTGTTTTAGGCAAATGTGGGAAAGCTTGTAATCAGAAATTTGTATACAAATGCAACATGTCATTATGCATGTCACCTACCGTTTTTCCAAGAAAAAAAGGTCATCATGCATGTCATAAATCTATTAAAGTATAGATAGATTTTCTAGATAATTTGGCAATTGGCAATTAACAACCAAGAAGGGCGGCTTGTTAAAACAATGTCATACTCTCATATATTTGTCGTGAAATGTTCTAACATAACATAACCCTCACACACAACAATGTTCTTCCACATTTAACATCGAAACAAAAACAACGACATTCACTCACCAATCTTTATTTGTATCTAATTATCTGACTCGTCAGAGTAGCTCTGATCCGGATCGTCTCCATTGGCAGGAGTATCCGCTGCTTGTGCATCCCGCTTCTCTGCCACTGGAGTCGGTGCGGCCTTCTGCGTGTCTATTTAAACAAGTCAATAAGAAAACTCACATCTTATTAACACATTTACCCTTGTAGACTTGAAAAATATCATATGCACCCTCTTAAAATTAGAAAATAACTAATTAATATTCTCTAAAGTTTGAGAGGGTAAATATGATAATTGCAGTTATGAGGGTAAATTTGGTATTTCGGATTTTTCAAAGGGGATTGAAATACCCCCTTTAGTTTTAGATGAATAAACTCGATATACCTTTATAATGATATACTACATACAAAATTACACTCTTCTTTAATTAATTTATTTTTGAGGGTAAAACTAAAAAAAAGGATACTGGTTGCAGTTCCGCCACTCATAATCCTGTGTAAATCTTGCTCAACCTTCTGCACCACCTCCGGCTAAAACCAAATAAAATAAATAAAATAAAACCAATTAGCAAAAAAAGAAAAAAAAAAATACACGAAACAAAAATAAAGAAATAAACGGAGGGATTTCAGACGCCCTTCGGACCAAATTAACCATTCAGATAATTTTATCATTTTCTAAGTTTAAGAGGGTAAAAGTAAAACCATATATGACATTTTCCAGTTTACGGAGGTAAATGTGAAACATAAAAAAAAATAAAAAAAATAGAACAAAATTACGTTTAAATCAGGCTCTCTTCTGAATCGCCTTCTCCTAGCGTCTCTCATCGGTGCAGTCAGACCGTGCCGGTACTCTACTCCTTCCGGTACTGGCTCAGCTTCTTCCCGTACCATTATCATCTGTAAAAAAATAAATATGTTTATGGGAAATTTGAAAAAAAGCCCCTACATTGTTGAAAATTGCAAAAAATGCCTGTATTATTGTCAAAACTGCAAAAAATGCCTCTATCGTTGGTTACAACTTACAAACTTCTACTTTAGTTATTTGAAAATAAATCTTAATGGTAAATTAATCTCTCTCTTGAAAAAAAAAATCTTGAAACAAATCTTAAGGTTTAATTAAAAATATTCTTAAAAGCTTTCTTAATTAAGATTAAGAAAACTAATGGCAATTACACAGGGGCTTTTTTGCAATTCCAATAAAGCAGGGACTTTTTTTTTCAAATTTCCCATAAATATATTCATAATCTAACCGAATAAAATTATACAAAATTACGAAAACACCCCTGAATTAATCATTATTACCTGACCGACATCAGCTGTCTTAATCAGGACACTTTCGTCATATGTTTTGTAGGATTCGACGACGCACGGCAGATCCAAAAGCGACGCGGGGAATTTCTCATCGCCGATCATAAACGTCCCATTTCTTCCGTCCTCTTAAATCAAAACACAATATCAAAATTAGGGTTTCATATAAAAACACATAGTTTCGATTGCATGATTTTGGTTCCTAATTTCTTAATCAATTATCCCCAAATCATCCAACTGGGAAGTTATGACCAGGTGTAGTCTGAATTTTCATTTGTTAATTCGCAAAAATGGAAACCTGAAAAGGAAAGATCGAGAGAAGCATCTTCAGAAGAGTTTTCGCTGAAGAGGCGGTCGATTTGCTCCGCCAGTGACGGCGGCACCCTCAGTATGAACTGCTCTTCCATGGCAAAACCAAACCCTCAGAGCTCAGAGTCGAATCGAAAGGAGAGAAGGAGGAGTTGATAGTGAGAAAATGGAATGGAGGAGTGATTGCATGGTTTGGTGCGAAAGAGAGGAGCAGAATAGAAGAGATTAATTTCGGGCCAATACAGGAATGCGTTAGTTCAGGGCCCAATTTATAAAATATAAATACTTCGTCTGTGTTACATTCTGTGATATCATGGTTATTTCCGTTGGAGAATTTTGGGTGATTTCTTCAACTGAAATTTCAAGTGCTTGAGATGAAGAAATAAAAAGAAACATATTATGAATTAAGAAAAAATGAAAACTAATTTTTAAATGAATGATCATAGGAAAATGGCTATCTGTATATAAATACTATCCGGAATCTGGTTATGAATTATATCCAGATCTGTATTTGTATTCTCCTCATAAATCGAATATCATATCTATATAAATTATTCATATTAATATCAGTGTCCGTCTGGCTGGATACATAATTTTTTGTGGAATACGGATATTAATATCAGTGTCCGTCTGGCTGGATACATAAATTTTTGTTGAATAGGGATATTAAAATCAGTGCCCGTCTGGCTGGATACATAATTTTTTGTGGAATACGGATATTTTCGAAGTTTCGATTTGGTTCTGATATTATCTTAACTGTCATGGCGGCCAGATACCTAGGCAGAAAATATATTGTTGGTCGTCTTCTAGAAAGTATGATATAACCATGGCATTGACCATGCATATCAGTATTTTGACATTACAAAAAAATTATGGCAAAGGTGCTCAGCTAATGATTAATAATCAACTACATTCCTTCAAGAAAAAGTTTAATAAGGTTTCTCTTTTGACTAAGTGGATCGTAATTGTGGAGTTATTCTAGCTTGTCACGATTGCATTTTGCAACAAAAAGTATGCAGTTTTTATTTCATTATTTACCCATTGTTTTCCATTTGCCCCTAACAAGCGAAGTATCATACCAAGTACAAAATGGGTTCAAACAAATCACATAATTATTCTGAAAAAAAATTTGAAGCAAGAGGCATAGATCACATTTATTTACACAGAACAATACAAAAAAAGACCAATACTAACAAAACATGCAACACCACAATATGCTCATAAATTCCTCACGCTAAAACTAGCAAATAAATTATAACAATTGTAAAAAAAAAATCTGTGATTTAATATAAAAATAATCAATTAACAAGGGATCTGTTTAGTGAACCATTTCATGACATGAATAGGCGCTTTTATAAGCTCAATTGCTATCTCCACAAGTATGGTCACACAAAGACAACAAGGGCAAATGCATGACAGAAGCAACCTGAAAAATAATCAACAAAAAGAAAATTAAATTGGGATAAATTACTGAAAAGAAAGTAAAACTAAAGCATAGAGCTCTCTTTCATAATTTCTAACAAGATGCTTACACAATTTGTACTAAATGGTATATCAGGTTTCCTATCACTTAATTCAAAAATAAATGGTCAGAACAGAATGTAAGGAACTTTACAGCAATTCAGGACTCCAAACAAACAACAGAAACTAGAAGTACATAATGAGGTCATCTTCAGAATTTCAATTATACACACACAATTTCAGAAGAAGCAAATAAATTCTAATCTAATTTCAAATTATTTACATAAACAAAAAGGAAGTCGAACTTACCCAACAATCCAGACCAAAACTCCAACAATTGAGACCAGAAGAGCTAGAAAAGCAAAGGGGAGGCCCAACAACCACCCAAGCGGCCTACACTCACAATCACACTCAAAACACATCTCTTCTCCTCAAAATTTCTCTGTTTCTTCTTTCAAATTGGGTTCAATTCTGAACTGGGCAGAAGAAGAAATACTGAAAAGAGGAAGAAGAGGAGGTTACGCAAAGCAAAGCGATAACTGAAGGAGGCGAAAGGGAAATATGAATATATAAGAGGAAAATTGGAAATTATGTCAAAGAAGGAAGGTTCGTACGTGGATGAGGTGCTTAAGGCAATGAAAGAAACCGAGTGAAATTAATCAATTTGTTGATTATTATGGAAAGGAATTAGGTGTGGTCTTGTCTCTGGTGTATAATTTTTTATAAATGTAAATTATGGAAATAAGTGTGAAGAACTCCCATCTTGTGCACCCAAGAAGGGCTGTTAACGAACCGAGAACGCTACCATGTTTGAGATCGGTTTGTTAATCATTCGAACGAACAAAGTTCGTTCGTTTGTTTCGAACATAAAATCGAACAAATCATTGATGAACAAACTATTTAACTAACAAATTTTAAATGACAATAAAAAAATAATTGTTCTAGATGAGAATGAGCCGTCAAAGCTCATCTAGTAAGAGTGGTTAGACATCACTTCATCAACCAAAAGATTGTGGGTTAGAATCCCGCAAAAAGTGATTTTTTTGAAAATAAATATGAGACATATGATAATACCCTATAAAATAAAATAAAAATATGAGAGAGTGTCATGGGTTGAGTAATTTGGACTGGGTCGAGCATGATTTTAATGGGTTGAAATGGGGAGAATTTTTTTTGGTTAGTAAAAATATGTATTTGAGTTAATGAATGTATATTCGAACATGTCACCGATCAATCAAATGAGCATGGGTATATTCTCAAGATCGATTTCGTTAATTGTTCGAACGAACACAATTCGTTTGTTTATTTCCATTGTTTTAGTTTTTCCTTCGTAAATATGGTGTCGTCATAAAACTCGCTGAAAATGCATAAACGGAGCCTAATCAAAGATGTTTAAAATAAGAATTAGAAATGTGTCTTTGACCTCAACATTGTTTGTGTTGCATAGAATTCATTCTCCTTAATTCGACCATCAAGATGGATCTAATTTAGACACCTCTTAATTGGTATTAATAATGGTTAAATCAAGTAAAATGATATGCCAATTAAATTTGATCTAATTATGACTGTTTTTGAGTTTTGATTATTTAACATGTTGAGAATGATACAAAATCATATATGACTAAGTATTTAAAATATATACACAACTCTTTCAGGCTCTCAATTTTATAAAGAAAAATATTATTTTCAACTTGGCTAAAATTTAAATATTTTTTAAATCTCATTACTAATAGATCTCATTATAAATTAAAGATAAAGCCAAAAGACCACTTATATTGAAATTTAATAGCTTACAAAATTGTTTAATTAGTCCAGATTTATTGATAAGATATTTATGTAGTTTACATCTTAATTTTAAAATATTTAGTACTTACTTTCCTTTTTATTTACTTTTCAAATGGATCAGTTTCCTTTTCTTTTTCTACATTAGATAGTTGGGGGCAACATGGAGAATAATAACAATTCCTTTTTCTTTTCAAACAGCCGCATATTTTCGTAACTTGATCATTCATATTATTATCCATGTTATTATCAAGCTTATAATATTCTCAACTGCTGCTGGTGTGCTGTAATTGAACCACATCTTTCTTAACTTGATGATCCATGTTATTATAATGTTATTATCCATGTTATTATCAAGCTTATTATATTCTCAATCAGAAACGCAACTCAATAGGAACTGAAATAGGAACTGAAAGAAGACTGTCTCCCAAGATTTCAACATCAGTAGCTCTTTAGTGGGAAAAACCCTCTAAAATTTTTGTACAGGTTTTAATCAGGAGAGAAAATACTTTTTGCCGATCAGTAAATTCAGAAGCTCCGGTGTGCTATAATTGGACCAGACATGTCTGATTGGTCTTTAGTCCAGTCGTGCGGCTTTATGCTACTCAAATGGTCAACCAAGTGTTGGACCCATACATGAATAATTGAATATTTGAATGAAAAATATATGACGTAATCGGGGGAAAAATGGAATTTACCTGTGTTTAATGGCCTCTGCTATTTAATAAGCAGGCCAACTTTTTAATATTGTTTAATGGACCTTTGATGTAAGTTATGGTGGTAAATAAGTTTTACTAACGTGCAAAACTGCCAAATAATTTGATGCAAACCAAATTTAGGGAAATTTACCAAAAAAATAAATAAATAAATTAGTTCCTATATTGCAAGAAAACCCCTAGATATTATCTCTTGCAAATTCCCAATTCAAATACCAGATATAAAATTTATGTCAAACTGACATTAGATCTCTTACAAAAATAAGTTAAACTAGAACAAACTATGTGATATAGAAGATGAAATTAGACGGACTACTTTTCTTGTTAGAAAACCTAAAGTCTACATATTATCTCTTCGCCACACCATCTGCAAATTAATAATGCTATCACTAATTAAAAAAAAAATCACATACATTTCAAAAAAAAAAAAAATCACATAAATATTCAATAAAATTGATATCTTATACCTGAACTAAATATTCATGACTTCTCCTTTTTAATTGATTCAGCGCCAATGTCAGAATATATATCCTAAATAAACAATCACACAATCAATCTTAGCATACAAAATAAAGGAGAAAATCACACATATTTATGGCTAGCTAGGAACTCTTGTATATTTAAAGGTACAAATATGGATGTAGTAGATTGTGTTTGGAAAAGTCACAGCAATGTTAATGAGTGGGTGAAGTGTTGTAATCTAGTAAGAGAGTGAGCCTAGAACTGTTGTGTTGTAGATTAATGTGAGAGTGGAGCTCTGAATGTGTATGTTCTGCTGCCTTTGTAGCAGGCCACAATTTGTAAATAACTTTGTGATGATTTAATGAAATTGATCCAAGGGACCCAAAGGGTACCCCTTGCTTCCTTCAAAAAGATAAATAATACACGTATGTAATATCAAATTTCATAAAAAAAACTAACCTTTCTTAAAATCTTACTAGGCTTAACTTCCCATTCCTCCTCATCCCCATCCAAACCCACCTCAATTTTACACCCAAGATCCCGTTTTTTCTCCAAATCATAATTACCCTCCTTTTTAATCATACCCTCTGTGTTTGAGCGAAATTCGGCCTCAATTGAAGGCCAATCAGCCCCAAATATTTGTAGCAATTCTTCCGCCATGTCATATGCTGCATCACCTGCAATGCCCCAAAATGAACTTGAGTAAACTTTGCATATTTTAAGCCCCCCAATATTGCAATTTAACAAAATGTACATCCCATTTTGTTAAACTGGTCACAAAACCCCTAAACCCTAGATTGATTTTGACCTAAATTAATTTGCCAAAAACTACAGTTTCCTTTGTAATATATTTCCCCCAAATGCATAAAAGTTTTGTTTTTCTCATAATAAGTAGAACTACCCACAAAAAGTTCAAAATTTCGTAATCAATTGCAAACCTTTCTGATTGTACGTCATTGCATTTCCAAAAGTCAATCGAACGTCCGAAGCGAACTCGAGCGGAGACCGGTACCGGCTCTTCTCAAGGCGGCAGCGCACCGTACCGAGATCCATGGGCTGGCGGATTATCGAGTAGTAGTCTCTCAACCTGAGCCCCTTCACGTCGACCGGCGCGTTGAAGACCCATCCGTGCTCGTGGTTCATCAGCTTTGAGAGGAGCGCGCTGCAGCTGCTGAAGTTCTTCATCTCCATTGTTGCACTTGCAGAACGAGAGTGAGAGTGAGAGTGAGAGTGAAAAAAATAATAATGGGAAATTGGATGATGGTAGTGTAAATGGGGGATTTGGGTTCCTGGTTTTGGTGCTGCTGTGAGGAAGAGGAACAGAGTTCCAGGAATTGGTTTAAATTGGGAATTAGAATCCTGTATGGGAATGCGGCTTAGCATTGTGCAAAGAACAATTTGGTTTTTGGCTGGCTTGTTATTTTTTTTTTTCGAAGGAATGGGTTACCATTCTTGTTTGGATTTATAGCAATAAAGGGTTACAAATAGCTAGAACTTTATTAAAGAAAAAAGAAAAAGAAAAATTAGAATAGAGAATCCTATCTAGCTTACTATTATTAGCACCATCTCTTTCATAGTGTAGCCTCCTCTAATGCTTTCTTGCAAATCGCTAGAGGCAGCTGAGACTTGTTGTGGAAGATCATCGCGTTCCTCTCAATCCAAATAGTCCAGCACATAGCGGCCGCTAGCGTACACCAATCTTTTGCTTGTTGTGAATCTCCTTTTTGCCGAATTAGTTTCCACATGTTGGGTAGCGTTCCGTTGAGAGAGGCCTGTATGGGGCAGCGCGTATAGTGTTCGGCGAGTTTCCTGGTAGTTCTTGTGAAGGCACAGCTTACCAGCAAGTGGTCTTTGTCCTCTGTTGCGCTCTGCATAGCACACACCGTGGCGTTGCTTGAGTACCTTTCTTTTGCAGGAGATCCGCGGTGTTGATCCTGTTATGGAATGCTAACCATAGAAAGAAGCGCACTTTCATCGGTGCTTTCGTTTTCCAAAGGCTCTTCTGCCATACACAATATAGGCCCGGATTTCTCATGAAAGTGTATGATGATTTCGATGTATACACCTCATGGCTGGTCCATCTCCAAGACACCATCTGAGTCGTCGGTGTAATGTTGGTCGATATCCTGTAGAACTTTAGTAAGTTCGAGATGTCTCTTAGGAAGAATGAGGCACTTCCCGGTAGGCTTTCGGCTAGCTCTCGCGTTGAGGTTATGCCATAGAGATTGCGGATGCAATCTTTTCATATAGATTCTGCCGGGTTATCAATTTTCCAGAGCCATTTCTGTAGGAGGGCAAAGTTTTGTACTTTAGTAGTAGGTATGCCTAGTCCTCCGTTGCGTTTTGGGAGTGTGATCTTTTCCCAGTTAATCAAGCAACAACCCGGTTTGTAGTCCTCGTTTCCTTTCCATAGGAAGATCCTGATAGTGTGTTCCAGTTGGTAAATAAATCCTTTCGGAAGCTCAAACACTTGCATCATATACACCGGCAACGCCTTTAGGGTCGATTGTATAAGGGCTATTCGTCCCCCTTTAGTGAGGAAGTTTCCTTTCGATGAGGAGATCTTGTCTTGCACCCTTTGTAACAAAGGCATAAAAGCAATTTTGTTCGGTTTGCAAATAGTAAGAGGTAGTCCTAGATATTTGCAAGGGAGCGGGTTCTTATTACATCTAAGAAGGCATTGGACAACCACATGTAGGTTATCCGGGATGCATATAGGAATGAAGGAACTCTTGGCCCAATTTATCTCAAGCCCCGTTATTTCCGTGAAAATATCTAAGGCTGTGGAAATTAATCTGAGATTTTCCGGGTGTGCCTCGATCACGATGATTGTATCATCGGCATATTGAAAGACTTGTGTGTCAAGAGGACAAGTCTTTAGGAAGAGGTGGTCTATTTTCTTGATGATGGACTGTAGTATATCTACCGCGATGTTAAATAATAAGGGGGATAAGGGGTCTCCCTACCTGAGACCTCTTTGGTGGCCGAAGTATTCTGAGTTGGTGTCATTCACTTTGATCGATGATCTAGCCGAGATCAAGAGGTTGTGTATCCACATAATCCATCTGTCAGGGAAGCCTCTTATCTTAAGAAGTTTGATGAGATAGCTCCATGCTATGTTGTCAAAGGCCTTTTTGAAGTCAATCTTAACTAGGACCGCCGGAATGCTTCTTTTTTTGAAGAAGTTTGCAACTTCTCTAGTTACTAAGAATGTTTCCGCGATAAACCTATTTTTTATAAAGGCGGTTTAATGACAATGGATTAGTGAAGGCAGTAGATGCTGCAGCCTGTTTGCAAGTAACTTAGAAATAATTTTGACTGCTGATGTGATTACACTAATAGGCCTGAACTCGTCTATTTTGTTTGCTCCTTCTTTCTTAGGCACGAGTGTGATAGATGCTTGATTTATGTTCCACAAGTCAAGCCTGTTTGCATGGAAGTCGTTAATAATGTTCATAAAATCTGGTGCCATCGTTGACCACATTTTTTGGTAAAATTCAATAGGCACCCCGTCTGGTCCGGATGACTTGCCACGTTGTAAGGACGATATTACTCGGAAGACTTCTAGCGGATGGAATGGATCCTCTAACCTGGCCAAGGTTGTAGGATCACTAGTTACACCTGTCAGCAGCCGAAGATTGGCGTCTTTTGCCTTTTCATTTCTAACTCCCATAGAGCTCTTGAAATGATCTAGGAATGCTCTTGCAATTTCATTGGGGTCTTTAAGTTCTACATTTTGGACCCAGAAAGAGAAGATGAAGTTGCGGTTTCTTTTTTCAGAAGCTATTGCGTGAAAGTACGATGTATTTTGGTCACCAAGTCTTAGCCACGTACACGAGGCCCTTTGCTGCCATTTTGTCTCTTGGTTAAGCGAAATATCATAAATTTGTTCTCGTAATGATAACCGAAGAGATCTTTCCTGCTCGTTAAGCAGGCGTGATTCTTCAAGTATGTCTAGCTGATGCACTTGGCTTGTAGCCAGTTGTAGAGTGACATCTTGCCTTTTAAAGGATTCTTTAGCCCATGCACGTAAGCCCCGCTTCGATCTATTCATTTTCTGTGTGAATATTCTGCCGGAATTCCCGTTTTGTATTCTATATGTTTGTTCATTCCAATGTTGTTGGAATACAGCTTCGCTTTGGTTATGTCTTAGCCAGAAACGTTCAAGCTTGTTTAGGCCAGGTCGCCTTGATTGTTCTTTAAAGAAGCTTAACTTTAATGGAGTGTGGTATGATGTCGTCATCGGAAGATCGATGAGAGAAGAGATTACATTTAGAAGAAGGAATTGTTGAGACATGAAGGCTCGGTCAAGTTTTGAGAAGGTTGGGAGCGGTCTCTTACTAGACCATGTATAACTCCTTCCTTGGAGATGTACTTCGGTAACATTTAGAGTGTTGAGGATATGGTTAAATTCTAACACGTCAGCCGGTGCGTGTGAATTTCCTGTTGTTTCATTTAGTGATCTAACAAGGTTGAAGTCCCCAACTAGCAACCAAGGCAAGTCTTGCACATTATCTTTAAACCTAGCAAGTTCATTAAAGAAATCCACTTTACAGTCATCATCTGTTGGTCCGTAAATGTTGGATAATATGAACTTAAAGCCGTTAACATGGGTGAGGACTACATTAAGGGAGTAGTCATAAGAGAAGGAGCTTGACACAGTAAAGATTCTTGTGCATGCCACCATGAGACCACCCTTGGACGGAACTTTTGAAGACACAATCCCTAAAGGATGAAGGACAAACATAACGCATAGTAAAAAAGGGAAAGAATGAAATAGTGGAAGATTAATTGTTCTATTTTATTCTATTAACTTTTGGCAAATATGATGGATTAAGAAGTTGGTTTACAAAATATAGATAATTCAATATTACAAGAAATAAGAAATGATTAATTTTGTTTGACACTAAGCTCAAGAATTTATGACTTTTCTACGGAGGTGAATCTAACTTGAGTATTTTTGTTCCAATATTTATCTTATTTTATGGAATAAAAAACTTCTATCTTTCTTATGTAATAAGAAAATTTTACTATCACATCAAGTGAAGAAGCTTAATAGAGACCGGAGAGTTATGACCTCCTTCTCTCTAAAATCAAATATTTTTGACAGAGTAATATATATATGTTGTGTTTTAACGAATGTTTTTTTGAAATATATATATTTCTACATAAGCGACGTAAGAAAACTTTCAAAAGACTATATTCTACACAAAGACTTGTTTTAATTCATTTATATTTGTGCTTATTACCAAAAACAGTATAATTTTGCTATACAAAGTAATTTTCATTAAATCTTTTTTTTAAATGGAAAAGACTCGAAGTTATTTGTAGACTAAAACTCTCAATTAATGGGTTGGGAGATTAGCGAAATATTCCAATAGTGCTAAATGTATTCTCACTAATTCAAATTTGGGTCTCTCTTAAAGTTCAAGAGTGCCTAGCTCTTCAGCTAATAAGTTGACACAATTTTTTCAATTAAAATTTGTAGCTTTTTTGTAATGAAAAAGCATTATATTCCTTTTAAACCCCGATTTAAAAATATTTAGGAAGACAAATCGGAAAATAATTTTGCGGCACATACCCGGAGGCATAATGGGAAGTTAGTGTTCCTCCCGAATTTCCTAAACCACTCATATCCAGAAGAACATTAAAGATTTTTAATATTTCTTTTGAATAGCTCTCAGTGTTTCCTCTTGAGGGAAAATATAATTTTCCATTTTTTGTGAAGTTTTATGAGAAAATTGAAGAATGATTTCAATGGAGGGGGAATGAGAAGTGAGAACTGAGAAGGGATGATCGGAAAGATTCCCCCATATTTATAGGAAAAAATATTATATTCAAAACATTGAAAAAAACTAATGGTTAAAGATTTAGTCATTAATAATCATTAAAGTAAAATATTTAATTCAATCAATTTGAGAAAAAATAGTGCCTCTTTATTATTAATTAATGAAGTCAAGATTCATCGTTGTAGGCAATTGCATACTAATATATTTTTTTTAAAATAACCTACTTATATCATTCAAGACTACAATTTAATGTCAGAATAATAGAAGGAAAATAACAAACAATAAAATATTTAAAGCTCGCAATCGATTGCTTGCCCCAATGGTTGGATGGGACGACGGACACCCGGGTTCAAATTTCACCTCTCAAAAACATATATAAAGCTGAAAACGCCATTGAAAATTAATCCCAAGTGCCTCGTTTTCTTTTGTCTATCTCCTTCGCAGCAAGTTTGGTTAGCTAAAGAAAAATAAGCGAAGAAAACTTAGTTAAAAAGAAGCCAAAATCAACTAATAAACTATTACTAGTTTGTATATTGCATATGTACCATATAATCATCATTCAACAAAGGCTCAAAATCAGTCTTGATTAAGGCCACTCCTTGTTAAAAACCTCTAGAAGCTCCTTGGCTCCGATATGTCCGACGTCTTCCTCATCATGGTATAACATCGCATTATAAAAAGTGAGCTTAACATCTTCCACAAACTCAAGAGGCGATGAATATTTCTCTTTTTTGAGTTTGGTTCTAATTGTTCCCAAGTCAATTGGGCGCCGAATGAATTTGTTGTAGCCGGGCAGGTCTACATCTACTAATGTGTGGAAAATTCTCCCATAGCGATGTCCCATGAGTTCTCTCAACAATTTCCGGCACCGTCTGAAAGCCTGATTAAGAAAGTTGTTTGAATAATCGCAATTGAAATAAAATTAGTTGACGCTTAATTTTTCGCAAAAAATCTTGCGGGGTATAATGTTATTCCATTATTAAAACTATTTTGCGGATATAAACTGTTTATAAAATCTATCTTCGCAAAAAAAGTAAGCGAGATAAAAAAACTTTCAAAAGACTATTTCTATGTAAAGACGTGTTTTGATTCATTTATATTTGCTTATACTACCACAAAAAGTTCAATTTTGTTAGACAAAGTGATTTTCATCAAAAAAAAAATTATGGAGAAGACTTGTAGTTTTTTTGGACTAAAACTCTCAATTGATTCACTAAGAGATTAGCGAAATATACTACCAATTGTGCTAAATACATTTCACGGTGACTCAAACTTTGGATTTCCCAAAGTTCAAGAGATACCTACAAGTTTTGACCAAAAAAAAAAATTCCATTAATACTAAAAGCCTTTTTGTAATGAAAAATCATTATTCCTTTTAAAACCCAATTTCAAAATATTTAGGAAGAAAAATTGGAAAATAATTTTGCAGCACATACCTGGAGGCATAATGAGAACTACGTGTTCTTCCGAAATTTCCTAAACCACTCATTCCAACAATTTCACACATCCAGAAGAATAACACATTGAAAATTTTTAATATTTCTTTTGGAATAGCTGACAGTGTTTCCCACGAGGAAAAATAAGGGAAAATATAATCTAGCATTTTTGGTGAAGTTTTATGAAAAATCGAAAGAATGATTTCAAATGGTAGGGAGATGAGAAGTGGGAAGGGATGACCAGAAAGATTGAACTCCCCCCATATTTATAGGAAAAAATTATATTCAAAACATTGAATAAAATTAATGGGTAAAGATTTAGTCATTAATACTCATTAAAGTAAAAGATTTAATTCAATGAATATGAGAAAAAAAAAGTGTGTATTTGTTATTAATTAATGAAGTCAAGACTCGTTCTTTGAACGATAATACTTTTCTTAAGCTCATGTAGGCGATTGTCTACTGATATTATTCAAAACTAATTCTTTATAATGATTAGAAGGGCCAATCCCGTGCTCATATTTTCATTTCACAAAACATAAGAGATACAATCGTTTTAATACAAGAGCACAAAACTAAAAACTAAAATTTAACAACCATCAGAATAATAGAAGAAAAAAAATAAACAATATAATATTCAAACAAAGCTGAAAAAGCCTTTGAAAATTAATTGCAAGTGCCCCGTTTTCTTTGTCCTATCTCCTTCACAGCAAATTTGTTTACCTAAAGAAAAATAAGAAAAATAAAAGTTAAACGGCAGCCAAAATCAACTAATAAACTATAACTAGTTTGTGTATATTTGCTTATGTACCGTATAATCGTCATCCAACAAAGGCTCAAATTCAGCCTTCATAGAGGCCCACTCTTTGTTAAAAACTTCTAGAAGCTCCTTGGCCCCGATATGTGCAACATCTTCCTCATCGTGGTATAACATCGCATTATAAAAAGTGAGCTTAACATCTTCCACAAACTCAAGGGGCGATGAATATTTCTCCTTTTCGAGTTTGGTTTTGATTGTTCCCAAGTCAATTGGGCGCCGAATGATTTTGTTGTAGCCGGGCAGGTCTGCATCTACTAATGTGTGGAAAATCCTCCCATAGCGATGTCCCATGAGTTGTCTCAACAATTTCCGGCACCGTCTGAAAGCCTGATTAAGAAAGTTGTTTGAATAATCGCAATTGAAATAAGATGGAATAACTTAAGAAGAACAAAGATTTTGAACTTTTCCCATAAAAGTCGAGGCAGGTAAAAGTCGTTTTCAATAAGATCCAGAAAAACACAAATTTTTTTTTTTGAAAAATTACTGCGTTGAAACACAAAATAATTTTCATAAGCCTAAACTTACCATATCATCATCACACAACAACGATGCAAAATCGGCTTTGATGGAGTACCACTCCTTGACGAAAATTTCCAAAAGCTCTTCAGCCATGTCATAAGCGGGGTCTCCGTTACAATTGAACATCATCGCGTTGTTGAATGTGAGCTTGATATCTCTGGCAAACTGAACAGGTGACAAATATCGCCCTTTGTCTAGCCGGGACTTGACGGTGCCAAGGTCCATTGGGTGTTTTACCATCTTATAATAGTCTGTTAAACCCATACCTTTTACATCAACAGGGGTGTTAAAGACCCAACCATGTCTGTGTCCCATTAAATCGCCGAGTAAACATTCGCACCTCTTGAAAGCTTTCTTAAGAAGTTTTTGATCAACGTCAGATTTAGTCTTGATCGTCGCCATTTAAGGAAGATTAAGCGAGAAGACAGGAGAAAATAGGGATTTAGGGTTTAATGGAAAAATTGTGGGCGAGATTGACAAGGAGGATGTATATATTGAAGCGATGACACCTCACTGGTCCACTTGTTGCATGGTACGTGTCACTGATAGTCGTTTCTTGTTTTGGCTGGTAACGTCCGCCCTCCGGTAACGCCAATAGAAGATTTGTTGCGACGCTGTTAATTATGGTGCTTGTGTTTGTTAGTTGTGCAAGTTTAACCTAATAAAAATGTATTATTTTTTTAGTATCTAAATATGTATTAGTTGACATGAGAAAAAAGTGATTATTATTAATTTTTCTAGTCGATGTTTGATGTTTTGCATCTTGTTAGATTTCATTAAAACGTTTGTAACTTGTGAGATCAATGTAATTGTACACTATGGAGTCAAATGTATCTTTTTTTTTTCAAATTACATATAAAAAACTGGTAAGACTGAAAGTACAATTGCAATGGAATTTTTTTTTGAGGTAGTATGGAAATATTAATGTAATTCAAGGAATATTTATATTTGTTTCCAGGAAAAGGAGTATAAAGTAAAATTACATAAGTTTTAAGGAAAATTTTGTTCAATAATGGCAAATAATTTGCATATCCAATGAAGATGCATGCATCACAAACTAAACAAGGGATTCATTGTATATCTGCGTCATTCTAGAATTTACTAAAGTAGGAATAAAAAGAACAATTTCCTACATACATGAAGCTTTTCTTATATTCAAAATCCATATCTTTGTAATAAATATAATAAATGTAAGGATTTAGTTTATCAAATATCCATTGACCTAAACATAACTCTTTGATTGGAGAAAGGGAAATGGGAAATCACGACGAGGGTATTGTAGCGACGGATTAAAATTATATATTATTTTCTCGCGTTTCTATATAAGCTATATATTGTTTTCATTTTTTAAATATATATTGTTTACCGAATTAATTTTTATATACCTTCTTTTTCAATTTATATGTTTTTATATATTATTTTCATTTTTTAAAATATTTATTGTTTTACCGAATAAATTTTTTGTATACTGTTTGTTTTCAATTTATATGTTTGTTTTTTTTTTATATACCGCCGCTGCAGCGTGACGGTATATATCGTCGTGATATATCAGGTTCATTGGAGAAAAGGATGCATGCCAACAAAGGTTCCAGAAATTGAATCTTTCCATAATATATTTGTGCCCTTCTATGAACATAATTTTTTAGGAATTGTACTTAAGAGAACGTTGATATATAATTGGTTTATGTGTAAGAAGCACTAGTATATAAATGGTTGTACCAACATTTTCCAAACAATGAAAAATGTATATACATGTACTGCATGTGCTTGCTTATAATGAAATAACAAGATTTTCGTGCCAAAAGAAGGAAACAGAATGCGGGAAAAGGAAGAGAAAAACACAAATAAGTAAACAAAAGTTCGAATAAATATCTACTTTTCCAAAATTTGGGTCTTGATGGGCTAAAGGTCACTAGGGATGGTTTCAATATTTTAGCATACTTGGGCCTTTTACCAAACTTCAAGATTATGTTTGTCCAACTGGACCAGTTTTTCACAAGTTGTAATTTTTTCTGCTTGTAAGCTGGCATAATGGGTATACAATTGATTTTCCGTCTTATTTTTCTCATTTTGTTTCATGTTCCCTCTTGAAAAGTACCCGATTTTGACATGTTGACATGTTCCAGTTTATTTATTGGCATATATTTCGAACTGATATTAGATTGTTTTCTTCTTGTTTACTCTTTCATAATTTTATACTATTATTGTATTTGTATATCTGTTTTATTTTGGTTAGTAGTTCGATTAACCTATCTACTGTACCTGATTTATGATATAAGATTAAATTTAGGATCAAATGGTGACGTACATACTCGCCTCATGATTAATAAAAAAAACTTATTTGCAGTCACGAAATATTTTACTGATCAATACAAAAAAAAAAAATTATTGATAAATAACTGTTTGGTAGTATTTTAAATTTTCTTTTAGTTTCATTATCAAACTAGATCAGCTTGTGGGGTCTTTCTTAAAAAAAAACATCTTGAGCACAAAGCACCTTAAGTTAAAGAAATACATTATGTTTTTAATTAACAGATATAACATTTTAACCCCTCCATCTCCAATTAGCACTAATTTTCGCGAAGTGAATTGTAAATTTCCACCTATATGAATTCCAAAAACTTCACACATCCAGGAAGAAAATGTTATATCTGCCAAATACAAAAATCCAAAACCATACCTTTATGAATTTAGAAAAAATGAATATAAAGTAGTCAAAGATGATTCCATTATAGCACGAAACTTCATGAAATTAACCAATTATTTATTTTTATTTTTTTTTTGTGAAGGAAATAAGGGGAGTAAAGAAGATTATATCAGCTACCACATAATTTATTGATAGTAAAGGAAAATTGACTAATCACCTTCGGTGGTTGGAAAGTAACATCACTTACAACGTTGATGCCGAATTGTTTTTTGAACAATTTTCCTGATATGCAAGTATGGAGCTTGACTGAATTTATTGAGGACCGAAAAAATTTCTTCCTACTAATTAACACTATAAAATAATTTGAAGGGCAAAATGCACAAATATACATGTATTTCAAAAAAATTTCTACTAAAACACTACTAATATATACTACTCCGTCCCTAACTATATATCGATTTGTGTGGTATTATGATCAATTTGTTTTTTAAAGAAAGTAGGGTGATGACTTATTTGATTGTAAAATTTACAGCATCTATGTGCAATTTAATATAAAAAAAATGTAGAAGGTTTTTTATTTGGGTCTTTGCGACTAAAATTGAATTTGAAAATGTTTTTCTACATTATGAGAATTGGATTTTTTTTTTTTTTTTTGAGAATATTTGGAGAGGACTTTAATATCCCTCTTCCAAATGTAAAATTTTCATTTCCTTTTTTTTTTTACGGCTAGATCCTAAATTATTTTACAAAATCTATCTAAATTTGAAAGAAGCTATAACGATCTACCTACAAAATGGGAAAATAAGCTGCTTCTTTTTTCTTTACAAACTAATCCACCTAATCTCTTCTTCTCATGTCTTCCACCGACAGAACCACAGCACAACACAGCACCCACTCTCTCCTTGTTACGACTAATGAGAATTGGATTTATGAACTGTTTTTCTACATATTGAGTCACAGCCTTACTGTTTATACAAGAATCTCCATCTTCCATGTCAGTTGATTTTAGCAATCTCATTTTTCTCTGTTTTATCCATGTTGGTGGGAATATTACTAAAGAAAGTGATCTACATGAGAACTTATCTGAACTTCGACGATTCGAGCAATAAAGAAAAGACAAAATACAATATAGGGAGTACTTTTTCAAGATGACTTTTCTTTTCAGGAAAGAATGACCCTTCTTTTTTAGTTTTGATGGTTTTAATTATTTTTTGATCAGTTCTTATATGAACTTTTTATTATTTAATAGAATATCAGTGAGACAATGACAGAAAAAGACTCTTTTTTTCTATTTGTAAGAAATCTATTAATTTCATAGGGGTACAAATGACATTCTGATCTTTTTTAAGGGTGCCCATGAAAATATAACATAAATAACTTCTCAACTCTCCCAACCATATTCCCACCTCCATCTCTCTCATCTCATGGCTTTCAACTACAAACTATTCATCATCCTCCTAATTCTCTCAAAAACCAAATTCTCAAGTTCTTGTTTTACTCACATATTTTGCTTTGGCGACTCAATCAGCGATACTGGAAATATCTTTCAAATTTCTCACGATCATTATGACCCGGTTAGGCACCTTCCTTACGGCGAGACTTATTTTGGCCGAGCCACCGGCCGTTTTTCTGATGGACGGATAATTCTTGATTTTATTGGTTAGTTGCTTGCTTTCAAATCTTAACTCCTTGAGTTTTCATTCATTCACATATATGCAAAAGAAAAATAATAAAATAAAAAAAGGGCACTTTCCTCAATTCTCATTGTTTATTGTGGTGGTTGGTTGCTGATCTATTTTCGGTGCTTTAGTGATCTTAACTATGAATCTTACTTGCTTTTGTATATGGAGTTTAAATAGATTATATAAATTTAATAAATAGTATATTAACATGAAAAAAAAATCTCCAAAAATAAAATATCATTTGTTATCTCATAATCCTCTCTCTCAAATATTATCTTCCATTCATAAAAAAACGAAATTATCATTTTTCTTAATTTTGTAGCGGAAGAATATGGGTTGCCATTCATCCCTGCATATCTCTCAAGCGAAAATGCAAACGATTTCCCGCATGGCGTGAATTTTGCGGTCGGAGGAGCAACGGCTTTGAATAAGTCATTCTTTAAGACAAAAGGGATTCATTTGCCTGGGGACAATTACACGCTGGATGTTCAGCTTCAGTGGTTCAAACAATTTTTACCGTCCATTTTGCAGGATTCAGGTATGATTCTTGGTATAATGATATGGCACTTTTACAGTTTACTTTTGAAGAATTAATATTTTTTGAATTAGTAATAAGACATAATTACTATTAAATCAAATTTTAACAATCACATGTCATGGGAGAAAATTTGGTGTGTGTGTGTGTTGAGGGTGGGGCTGTCTAGGGGTGTAAGGGCTGGATATTTCTCAAACCGTATCCAAAATATATTCATATCCAAATAAAAAAAAATTCCATCCGAACAGACCCAGATTTGGGTCTTTTATTCGGATCCCGATATGGTATTGGATTTTGGTGTCGGATCCGGATTCAGTATTGGGTTTTGGTGTCGGATCCGGATCTGAGTAATATTCGGATCTGGATAATTTTCAAAAACGAGTACCCTTTTTTTGACACAAAATTTCAAATATGAATATTTTGTATAGATTGAAATATATAGTATTAGTAATACAATATCTTTAAATATCTATAAAATTAGTAATTTAATAATTTAAAAACATAATAAGACATTATATAAAGGAAATTTATGATATTTGTTTTATCTATTCATATTTTTTTGACGATTTTTTTATATTTATATAGTTTTACCAAATAGTGATAACTTTTAGGAAGTAAATAATATTTTTTTTTTGTTAAATTCAATTTATATTAAATTTGGATCTATACAGTATACATATCAGTTTAATATCTGAACCTTCTGGAAACATTCCCGATCCATTTACACCCCCTAGGATAGGGGTGGCAATCAGATAATATCAGAACCCAACCGGTACCGTATCCAAAAAAATATTCAGATCCGAATAAAAAAATCCGGATCCGTTCAAAACCCTATCCAGATCGGATCCGTTTTTACGGATACAGATATGGATATGGTACTTCAAATATTAGACCCATATCCGGACCAGATCCGGATACTACCCGGATCCGGATAATTATCAAATATGGGTACCCGATTTCAAACTTAGACTTTACGATTTTGATATAATTGTGACAAATTATTTATATTTTTCTTGTAATAAATTTATATAATATACAAAACTTAACATATTTTTTATGGTATATAAAATATATAATAATAAGATTATAAATCATAAAATAGTTTTATAATATATTTGTACCATTTTAAGAACCGAAAAAAATCCAAATTCGTATTTATATCCGACAAACCCAAATCATATCCGAATCCGAATATTATCCAAACTGTATCCGAAACTGGATAGAGCCGTATCCGCATCTGAATCTCTGAAAAAAATATGAATATGAACATGATACGAGTATTATCCAAATCGGATCCGAACCGTTCTCACCTACCCTAGGAGAGGGGATACGTCAATATTTTAGCCCTGATGTGAAGTGATACTATTCCTTATTTAATAAGAGATAAGGAAAGCTACAGGCGGTATTGATAGCTGTAACTTTCAACATCTAGAGTCTTCTTTTTCAAAACAATTCCTTTTTGTTAAGTTACGCTAGTAATACTAATATACCTTATTTTGTTTTGCGATTAGTTGTAACTTTGTCTGAACTTAGTACAACATATTGTTTTATGATATCTCTGTTTCACAAATCCTTTTTTATTTCCCATCTTCGAAACAGAGATTTTAATTTTCTCCCTCCCTGTTTTCAATTCCGACAGTTGACTACTTTTTTAATTTTGAATTTTAGGCGTTCGAATCATGTAAAAATAATTTGAAATCTGATTCAAAGTTCAAACACGGAGTTTTGAGACAAAAAAGAAATTTGACCTACTAAAACAATTCAACTTAAATTGACCATGGAAAATATAAAATAAAATATTTTTTAAGATAATAAACAAAAAAAATCAAAGCCTATCTAAATTATATTAAATGAAGAACTAATTCGGATCGCGGTACAATTGAGACTCTATAGTTCTTTATATGATATGATATGATATAATACGATATAATATAATACTCTTTTATATTCTTTGGTCTATTAACTCCATATTAATGCCCAATTGAACAGGATATGGCAGTGAAATCATAAGCAACGCTTTATTTGTCGTAGGAGAAATCGGAGGGAATGACTACAATTATCCATTGTTCTATGATTTTTCTCTTGATTTGGTTCAAACATTCGTTCCGAGTGTTATCAAAACCATCAGTTCTGCAATAACTGTAAGCTCTTGAACTTATCGAGAATAATTACTGTTATAATCAAATTTGTACTAATTTATTTTGAATTTAAATTGGCAGGAATTGATCGGTTTCGGAGCAAGAACAATACTGGTTCCCGGCAATTTTCCTATAGGGTGTGTCCCAACTTATCTCACTCAGTACATGAGCCAAAACAATGAAGATTACAACGCAGAAACCGGATGCATCAACTGGTTGAACGATTTCTCGAAGTATCACAATAAAATGCTAGTGGAGGAGTTGAATAGATTGAGGGATATTCACTTGAATGTCACGATTATTTATGCTGATTATTTTGAAGCTACAATGAATATATTTAGAAATTCAAAAAAACTCGGTTAGTATTCTCTAATGTTCGTTTTGTAAGACCCTAATTTTTAGGATTCATACTTACTACATTGGAAGAATCATTATCTCCACATATATCATTAATGAACAACAACAAAAAATCAATTAATTAGAGAAATTATAGGATATTGATTACTATAATTAATTATATAACTACATTTTTATAGCAATTAAATTAAACCTAGTAAATAAATACTAAATAATTTATCACACTTTCTTAAAAAAAATGGAATCATCCGAAAACAGTATCACTAAATAAATACGATATAACTTTTTTTTCCCAAAGTGAAGTAAAAATTAATAATTTTGCAGGATTTAGTCACCCTTTAGAGGCATGTTGTGGAAGTGAAGGTCCTTATAACTACAACGGGGGAATACCGTGTGGAGACAAAGATTCGACAGTTTGTTCAGATCCGTCAAAATACGGGTCTTGGGATGGACTCCACCTGACAGAGGCTGCTTACAGAGTTATTGCAAATGGAGTTCTACATGGGCCTCATACTTCTCCAGATATTCATAAGAGTTGTTCTTTTGTGCAACATAGTTCTGCTTAATAGAACCAAGTCAAAATGTCATGCTGGATTTAGCTAGGAGTGTTTATTCCATTTGGTGTATCTTGTAATTGACCGAATCGATCGAATTCGGTTAGTTGTGTTAGGCTGTTTAGTTTATTCGGGTCGGTTCATTTTAAAAATTGGTGCTATTCGGTTTTCGGTAGTTGCTTTGCTTTTTATTTCGGCAAGCGGCTGAATAAACTGAATAATTTAATATTACAGTTAATTTTGCATGATTTTATGTATATAATTGTAACAAAAATTGCATGTATTAGTAAATATTTTTCTTTTAAATTGATATCCTCTTCTTGTTTGTTTGAAGTTGAAACAAATGATAACTACTAGATTCATTTTATTTTGGTCTATTTCTATTAGTGGGAATTATTGGTGCTGTTTTCATTTTCTTCCTCTTATATTATTTATTTTGTGCTTCTTTTTTTTGGTTCCATGGTTTGATTATTATGTGAAGAAAAATATGTATTCTCCATAATTTATATTTTGAGATTTGATACTTTTAAGGGCCTTACTATAAAACCGGCCTTGGGCTTCCTCAACCCAAGGGCCGGCACAGGTGTTACTCATGGTCTTAACTTCTTTTAATCACTAGGCACTTTCAAGGTGGGTAATTAGTTTTGTTTTTCCTTTTTTTGCATTGTTGTTTTGATGAGATTGTTTAAAAAGAAAGAAAAATAACTCGAGTTGTTTAAAGTGAGGATGTCTTTCAAAATTGTTCATGATGTAAAGTATATTAAACAATTAGTCCAAACTCCATTTCTTCATATCAACATATATAGTCTCCAATAACATTTCGTTAGAAGTGCCTTTGCGATTGAAAGTCGTTTGTCCCAAGTTTTTCGATTTAGTTACTTACATAAAGTTTACCAAACCATGTAATCTAATTTCTATTCCAATTGTCCTCGTTCTCATTGTACAATTGGTAATGCCTAATGATTTTTCAGACATGAAAAACGCGCGACAAACGTGCAGAAACGAAAAAAATGAACCATTTGCTCATCGTTATTGGCACTCATAACTTCACAAGTACAACATATGAAGAGAAACATACAAATTTTTGAAGAAAATGTACATTGAGTTCATTCTAGAGAGATGCTCATAACTTCACAAGTACAACATATGAAGAGAAACATACAAATTTTTGAAAAAAAATGTATATTGAGTTCATAGTAGAGAGATCCTCCTATTTTCACAAGTACAACATATGAAGAGAAACATACAATTTTTTGAAAAAAATAAAGTACATTGAGTTCATACTAGAGAGATGCCCATACTCGGTGTGTGGTCAAATATAGTAATGGCCAAAAGTGCCTTCCCTCACAAAAAGAAAAAGAGAAAAACAAAAAAGAGTCCTTAAATTTGGGACCGGACTTCCAGCCAAGAAAAATGGACCCTAAAAATAATAATCTTGTACATGAACACTACTTGACAAAATTTAGTCAGGTATACTAACATATATGTTCGTCTGACCTCCACATAAATTGTCGCATGTATTTATGGAGTTATTTTTTTTAAATATCCCAAAAATAAAGAATTTGTAATGAGTAATGTTTTTATGTTCGAATTTGTAAAAAATGTTTCCAAAATTTAGATTAAAATCACTATTTTTATTTTTCTTATTTTTCTTTGAATTATGAGAATTTGAAATCTGTCATCTTTTCCTTATGTTGATATGAAAATCATATTTTCCAATACCCAAAGTACAAAATAAAAGATATGTAGAAGTTAATCTCTAAGTTTTAGAGTTCAAAAACGTTATTGGTGTAATTTTTTTAAAAATGTTATTGGTGTAAATTTTTTGAAAAATGTCATTGGTATAATTCTTTTTCGAAAATGTTATTGGTATAAATTCAAACATATAAAAATTATTTTTATACCTTTCATTTTACTTTTAATATCCAAAGCAACTCATATTTATGACTAGGGGCGGAACCAGAAATAAGTCATGTGGGGCCGGGCCGAGCCATGTAAGGGATAAAATATTGAATATTTTTTCTTTTCCAATACATTTTTTCTGTAAAAAAAATTAACTCCATTCTCAAGCATTTATACAATTTGTTTAAAATGTCTCTGTAGCTAATGCATGATTAAAAATATAATTTCATTATCTTTATTTTGTATGTGTCCCAAAATTATACTTTGCAATGCGTAATGAATTTAAAAAAAGTTAAAAATATTCTAGTTATACTTATCTTTAAACATTTTAATCATTTTTTATAAAAAGTTAAAATATCAAAATTATATGCAATTCGTTCAAATTATAGAAAGTTATTAATATTGGAGTATTTTACCCATCAGAAATTATAAAAAATATATATATTTAAGTTGAATGAAAAAGTATGATATATGGAAATATATATATATAACATGCACAAGTTTTTTACCTTGCAGTATATCTCCAAGGCTAAAATCATATGATTTTCTACTCACCCTATGCCCTATCTATGTAATGAACTTCTAAAGTATATTGGAGCAATAATAGTAATATGATATGTTTTCTTATTTGATTTAGGGCACAAAGAATCAAGTTACAAGGCAGTGACAGTTTTTTTTCCTCTAGCTTTTTAGCTACAAAACCTTTTACATTCTTATTACTATTGAGTGTACTCATCATAAATATAGAGGGGGCCAAATGTTACCGTATAAGGACTAAAATTAAAATTGTTAAAGGTACTACTAAAATTTCAGATTTTATAAAGAGGGGGGAGGGGGATGGTCCCCAACATGTAAATTCGACCTGTTTTTGACCTAGTTAATAATATTTAGAGAAATTATTCGGAATGTTCAAGTTTTTGAAGTGTCTAAAAATGTTCACTATACAGTTTTAATTATACATATATATATTTGTATTTGGATATATCTTTTGTGTTTACAATATATCTTTTTGAAAATATAACTTTTTGTAATTTTACTATATCTTTTTTGTAATTTCATTATACCTTTTGTAATCGGACGATACTGGACGCTTCAAAATAATGACACTTAATATCTGAACCCTAATATTTAAATCTACATCCACCGAAAGAAGTAAAAGAAAAATGAACATTCTTTTCCAAACTTCCATACTTTCAGGCCTTTTAAAGCTTGATTATACTGTAGTTAATTTCTCTTATTACGGCAAGAATTAGGGAATTGATCTCCCACTTGAACTGATTGAGAATTGATAATATCAAATATACCCCTTCAAACCTCAAAATATCATGTATGTCACTAAAATAATAGAAATCTATTTTCATGGATGCTTCTTCTTTCCAGATTTTTTTTTTTATTAAATTTTTCTTTCCAGATTGATTTAAAAAAAAAAATCTCATTTAGACTGAAAGGAGTCTAGCATCTTTCAAAGAAATTAGAAGGAACATTTCATCTTTTATAAAGGTAGGTGATATTTTTTTCACTTTTACAAGGCATACTGATAATTTTAGGTTTTTCTTGGGGTACCCACGAAAGAAACCATATAAATCCCTCACTAAATAAACCGACTCCTGCATCTCTGTAAAGAAACACAAGTACTCTTCTTTCAAGCATTTCCACTGCTCTCATGGCTTTTAAGTCTCTTCTTCTCTCCTTTCACATTCCTTCCCTCATTATCCTTCTAATTCTCTCAAAACCCCACTTTGCAAATTGCTGTTTCACCCGCATATTTTGTTTTGGTGACTCGATAAGTGACACTGGAAATTTTCTCCAATCACTAGGTAACCGTTATGACCCAATTCGTGAGCTTCCTTATGGTGAAACATATTTCCGTCAGCCCACTGGCCGGTTCTCTGATGGACGATTAATTATTGACTTTATTGGTTAGTCAGTTTACCATCATTTCAAAGTTTTTTTTATATATTTAAAGGAGCAGCCTCAAAATCCTAGTTTCATTACCTAATCATCCGTGTAAAATGTAAATACAAAAAATTTATTGGCTATTATTAAATGTGATAGCTCAGAGTTGTACATTTTTATAATGGCAACAACTTTTGCATACTTAATTAAAACAAAAAAAAAACGTCAAGCTACAACCTTTTGGTTCATATGTGATACATTTTACCAATTAAGACATGGATCATTGAGAACTTGACATACCATTCTTTTTTTGACCTAATATAATTTTTGTTGGTGTAGCTGAAACATATGGGTTACCATATACTCCAGCATATTTGGCCGGATTTAATGAGAACGATTTCCCGCATGGGGTGAATTTTGCGGTCGGAGGAGCGACAGCACTAGGCAATTCGTTCTTTGCTTCAAAGGGAATTAAGGCGATGTGGACGGACTATTCGTTGGGAATTCAGCTGCAGTGGTTCAGAACGAAAGTATTGCCGTCCATTTTGCGCGAGACAGGTATATGAAGTATTTTCATAGTGCCAAATAAATGGTTAAGAGTATAATTTAGATTTGGTATTTTGAAGTTGGTTTGAATTTACCAGAGCAATAAATAGTTTATATTTGTTTCACGTTTACTAATATTCTATTAGTTAAACATGCTAGCTAGCTAGAGCTAGGGTAGTAAAAGCTAGTCAAAAAGTATTTACTTAGAAGTAAGGAACAGAAAAGCAAAAGAGAAAAGTGTATTTTTTTTCATACAAAAAAGAGACGAAAAGAGTGCAATATATTAGCTATATATTCAGTTTACAGTTCACACTACTTTTTGAAGCAACATGCTATATTCATGTCCAGCCGAGCCAATGAATTTGAAAAATAAAATTATATTCAAATTGCAAATTAACCTCAAAAGGCATCAAATTATTTACTAGACCTCAAAGAAATAGAAAGGTCGCAATTTACTTGCAATAGCCACCAATTATATTGTATGTTTTGAACTACTTGAGTAATTAAGCTCAAGTTATTTACGAATAAAACGTGTTTTCAACAAAACAATGTAAGCACTGAAATCATAATCATTATTCAATTATTGATTTAAGCCAAACTTAGAAAATGGAACCCATATAGGTAAAATTAGGTAATTAACCGATTTTTTATTTAAACAGGATGCGCCAACGAGGTGCTGAGCAATGCTCTATTTGTAGTCGGAGAAATTGGAGGGAACGATTATAATCATCCATTTTTTGCTGGAAATACAGTCGATAAAGTAAAAACCTTCGTTCCAAGTGTGATCAGAACCATTAGTTCAACCATCCATGTAAGCTCTTGATTCACAAGTACTTTCTTGATTCCAAAAAACTAATTCATATTTGTTTGAGCAGGAATTAATTATTTTGGGAGCAAAAACACTATTAGTCCCAAATAATTTCCCAATAGGTTGTGTCCCGATCTATCTGACAATTTTCCAAAGCGAAAGGAAGGAAGATTATGATTCAGAAACAGGATGTATCAAGTGGCTGAATGAATTTTCGCAGTTCCATAATTTGAAGCTCGAGGAGGAGCTCGATATATTGAGGCAGTTCTATCCGAATGTAACCATCATTTATGCGGATTATTTTGAAGCGTCAATGGATATTTTTCGCAATCCAAACAAATTCGGTGAGTTTTGTTACACCTCTAGTTGTTCCTGCCAAACATGTTTGAGACAATTTTTTTATTCAAATATAAGGAAATCGATGGTGCTAATATACATATAAACTTTTTTGTACAATTGTTTTGAAAAAAAGGAATAATGCTAATTTAAAAGAGTAAAAATGAAAACGAGCGGTTGCTCAGGGTGTGCATGTTCACTCACATTGTTCGCCCAATATATCATTTCTGTAAAAACTTAGTATTTGATATCTAAAGATACTTTTTATAATACAATTTCATCTGCGTTTATTATTTAAAATTTTATCAAATTATGACCATCTTCATAACAAGAAAATATTTCACTTTCACATTTGCGGGTGTTAATTTGCAGGATTTGATAACCCTTTAATTGCTTGCTGTGGAAGCAATGGACCATACAACTACAATCCATCTCAATCTTGCGGAAACCAAGGCTCGGCGGTTTGTCTCGATCCATCGAGGTATGTGTCGTGGGACGGGATCCACCTGACTGAGGCTGCTTACAGAGTGATTACATATGGAGTAATGAATGAGTCGTATACTTCGCATTCTTTAACTAACTCTTGCTCAAATTCCCCTCCGACACAATGTAGTTGATAGAAATAGAGGAAAGTGTAGTGGGTTGGATTTATATTGTGATAGTATGTTGTTTTTGCTGATTAGATAATATTTCTATATGTAGAGTGGAATTGATGTATTCAAAAGTATTTCTAGATTACTTGGTCTTTCAAGAGTTAAAGTGAACTTTTATGTTACTATGAATGTTTTTCTAATTTCAAATATAATTTTTTTGATTAAATTAAGATGCTACTGGAGTTAACTCCAGTCCATTATACCTGTCCAGGACTTCCTATAGCCGAAATAAGTTAGAAAAGAGTGACAGGACAATTGTTATCATATAATTGGAAATAATCACCGGGATAGATTTTTTTCTTCTTGAGCTAACTACATGATCAAGAAATTACTTATAAATAAAAACTTCTTTTTTTAAATTATAAGCAAATTGCCTACTTAGACTTACATTAATTGGTTGCTTTATTACATATGATCATTTAAAGAGATTCGATTTTGCCTTTCTTATGCTAAATGAAGAGAACTAACATATATACTACGCTACTTCCCTATCTTATCTATGGTTCTAAAGCTAAGGATGGTTGGTGGTATTGGTTTTCTTGCGTGCCGCTCTTGTCCATTCTTCTATTTCGAGTTTTGCGCTTTCGAAGACTTGTCGTGCATTTTTTTCCTTGTGATGGAAAACCCTGTTATTTCTTTATTTCCATAGTTCTCAGCAACATGCAATCCAAAGGCTCTCCCAATTTTAATTTCCTCCGTGATTTATCCACACGTTTATTCATCCAATTGTAAATTCCTGAAGGGGATTGGATTTCTTGAGGTGGTGTGATACAGAAGGAGTTGCATGCTTGTCTCCATATGTTATGGGAATAAGTGCATTTTGCAAAAAAATGTGTGTGCGATTCCTGAGCTCGTGTTGTACATAGTGTATATTCTTCGGAGGGTATACATCCCAGTCTAAGCAACCTATCCCTTGTGTAAATAAAAATTTTGTAACATTTCTTATTAGTGCAAGTCTAAGTAAATTGTCTATAGTTCTAAAAAAAAAATCATTAGGATAGATAGGTCCACATGACTGTTTTAGGGGTAAAATATTAGTTATTTATCTTTCTTTTATGGGAAATTATCTGTATTTTCTTTCTTTTTACAACATGTGCCTTGTTGGGTGGGGAAAAAAACATGTGCCTTGTTGGGTGGAAAAAAAGGTCGAATTCCTCAAGATCTGAATTTCTTAGACATAATACTTTTCCTTTGGGCACGATTTGAAAAGGAAAAAAGTTGGTGTTATGGGGTTTAAAGATTGAAAGATATGAACCAAATTCTTCTATCAAAATGGGTGGTACAGACTAAAACAATCTAATGATGAGATGCATCTATTATATAAAAGAAATGTTTAAGTAGAGGAGAAATGGGTTTAAGAAATTTTTTGAAATATAATAAAATTTTGGACGAGATTCATTAAAATAAATGAGTTAGTGAAATAGAAATATTACTTGAATAGTAAAAAGTAACAAAATTATGCGAATTTGGAACAATATGGGGTCCAGAACAGGCCCGACCCAGACTAAGGCCCATCAAAATTGGGCCTGAAGTCCAAAAAAGTTGTGTTCCATTTGTAAATTGCATAGTATATGTAATATACGAATTATAAGCCCGGCCAATATACTATCCTATTCTGTCTTTAAGTTTCTCTCTCGTGAACCTAATGGTACACGACAACTCTTAATCTCTCATACATCTCCACCCCTTTTTCTAAGCTTGCTCAAATATTCATCAATCATCATAATGATCATGCAAGTTCATGATTATATAGCACATAAAAAATGTGAAATATTCCGTGTGTGCATAATGGATGTACTGCCAGTCTAGTTCATGATTATAAGGGATTGTAGTCGATGAATATTCGTATCGATGATTATTAATCTAATGGAATACATTATTATATAAAAGCATATAATGTCAATAGCTTACCAGCCCACGGGCCACGCCAGTGGGCCTTTTATCAGAAACAAAAAAGAAAAGAAAAACAGCACACAATCATCAAAATCGCTTGGAAATTAGAGTTTTTTTATTTGCCAAGAGAAAAGAGTTGTTGGACTCGTACATATCATTCTAACTGCCCATATCAGATTATCAATATTTATGTTCAGATTTATCATAAGGGTTTATATTTCTGTTTTTTCCCCCAGTTAGTCTCGAGTAGGAAAAAAAATCAATAAATTGTATTCCTTACGTTTACAAGATATTTGCCCTTTCATTGTAAACAAGTTTTTAATTAATCCCACTCATTATATTCTATAGAACCGCCTACTCTAGAAAACAATGTTAGTTCGAGATCTTCTCTGAAACTCCCAATGGACTCTTGTACAACTTACTGCATCATATAATCAGTTCATATTCCACCATCATGTATACAAGGACATCTTTACCTACCTTTCTTGCAAGAGCCATAATTCATATTCATATGAATTATATACTTTGTTTGCTAAATAATTCTCTTTGGTCAGAAGGAGGACAGGGACGGGACAGGGGGACAAATGTATATGTCCAAATCATTATATAATATTCCAAATTTCTAACTATTCATACTATTTAGGGGCGTTTGGCAAGCAGAATTTGAAGAATGGAGCCGGATTACAAGATGAAGCAAAAAAATTTGAAATTAGTTAATTTCATAATTTGTTTGGATGCTACAAATATAAAATTCTGAAAATATGAATATTTATTTGGTTGTATAGAAAATTCTGAAATTATGTTATAAATAGAGAAATAGTTATAAATATAATAATTTTTTTAAGAAAAAAAACATTTTGCTGTGAAAACAACCAAATACCACGCCAGATAGAGAATATATACATACAAATTATTTATCGTATAAAGGTCGTCCAAGCTGTTCAAAAATTGTATTAATGATATGGTTTGAATTCAATAATTTATCCATAATTAATATTCATTCTACACTATCATAATTCCTAGTTATCCTAAAAACCAATTAACTGACAGAGAAAATCAATTATATCCTAATTACCAAAAATACCAGCCACTTTGTTTTCTGATTACTCTTGACCAGTGTATATATCAATTGTTATAAATTTTAATTATCCTAATTAGCACCGATTAGCACAAATTAAGATGACATGAGATTTTCTGAAAATTACAATGGCTAAATTAGCACAAGTTAACCATAAATAACAAAATGATAAGAGTGTATTTCTCCTGAGTGTAATGTTTTGCTTTTAATAATAACCTTTGCATGAATACAACATATAATCCAGCTCCATTTTGCATATTAAGCTACTATCATAGAAATTAACCCTAAAATATATCAATTGAATCTCAAAGTATAGCATTAAATATTTTTATTTCTGGAAATAATCCTCAAAAGACATCAATTTAAAAAGGCATTATAAAGTCCTATTTTATGTTAGGAATTAACCATCAATAGATTCACCCTCAAAAAGCATAATTATGTCTTTCTGAGGAGTTAACCCTCAAAAAGCATCGAATAACCTCAAATGGCATCAAACCTCTATTCTTGTATCATGAACGAGACGCTTAATTGCTGTTTAAGCACACAAATCAGAGAATTAAACATAAATTATATTGAATAAGAGAAAATTCACAATGAGCTTTGTCCATGGGTGAGCTTCATTGATTGCTAGTCAATGAAATCTATATCTGATTTATTCCCTCTATATGCAATACAAGAGGAGAGGTGAGACATCTTGCCGCATTTCTCGAGTACAGGAGTGGAGAGGCAAGTCTTAAGTGACTGAGAGAGGCCAAATAAGGAGAAATAACAAGGAGAGGAGAAAAACCAAGAGAAGAACAGAGCTCGGAGAGAATAAAAAGGTGATACTATTTTGAGGCCCTAATAATATCTTCTTATAAAATCTGCCACGGTCCTAAAGAATAAAATATAAATCCAAATAGCCGGAAAGACAAAAACAAAAATATAAATCCAAATATAAGAGTGATCGACCGGCAGACGGCACCACGATCCACACTACAACCAAAAAGATATAAATCCAAATATAAGAATGGTCCACCAGGCACACTACACTACAATCCGGTATAGGAAAATCATCACATCTGAACTAACCACAATGAACATTTTTTAAATTTTCTCTGTTTGAAAATTGAAGGAAAAAGAATGTTTGTATTTTAAACATGGATCGACATTGTTGGAACTCATGCTAACACACCAAGTCACCGACCAACTAGGCAAAGTTCATCTTGTGTTTGTTTGTGTATACCTCTAGCCCGCCTATAAAATTATTCAAATGTCGCCCTCTTTTGGAAAAGAAATTAGAACAACTTATAATATATAAAAGAAAACAACATTTATCTTATAATATAGATACAATGAACCTTTATATAGTAGTTTTTTCCATTCAAAAAATAAATTTGCAGATTTAACATTATCTGTACTCAATTGGCACAAATCAAGAATTTTTTACTTGAGTTAGGCTGCGGTAGTCAAGAAATTAAAGACTCTTGACTTCTTTTTGGTACTATTCTATCAGTGTCATTGAGTTGATATGCTAACTTGGTCAAAAGGTTATATATTCAAAGGTAATTTTTCTAACCTGACACAGTTTTGAGTTCTGTCTCCTTACTATCAACGACCTTTCAACAACCTTGCAGCTAAAACCATATCTAGATCGAGATCTTCTATAAAAATCTTAATACAACAATTCATGTACAACTTCTCATTAGTGAGGATCTTACTAATTCAGATGTTCATAGACTCAGCAGAAAAATTATTGTCGTCTCCATCTTTCATAGATGGAGGGCAAGCGAGATGCAATCATTCAGAGAACAAAAACCTTATTATTTAGCCATAATCAATATTATTTGCCACGTTTATAAATTTTCGTAAGAAGGATGGTTTTTTTTTTTTTTGAAGGTTAAGAAGGATGAGTTTTGGTCTTCATTTTAGTCTTTTGATTTTGTTTATATTTTTCTCATTTTGGGTTGTAAGTAGGACTTTGACCCTACTCCATTTTATTAACAATAAATTTCTATACGACTTATTGCTTCATAATATTTATTAATAGTATGCTACTATCATATACCGAATATGTCACATGCAGGAACGGAGCTTAATAGGAACTGCCCTCGTCCCCCTCCCCCCTTTCCCTTTTTCAAGATTTTATCATTAGTGCTTTGTTGATTTTTTTTTAAAATACATGTATTTTTATGTATTTGTCTCCCCCACCCCCACCCCCCCCAAATTTTTGTACGGTTCTAATCAGTAGGAAGAAATTTTTTTGGCCCCCCCCCCCCTCCCAATAAATCCAATCAAGCTCCGTGCATGATCACAGGAGAGCAAAACACCACAATTATTGCTTCATACATAAAAATTCTCAAATAAATTGGGTCTAAGTTTCATACTTCCTCGAGACAACATATCCTGGTTAAGTTTTTATTTGAAAAATCAATGTGGTATCTAGTTCTTATTTATTTATTTTTCTAGTTCTCATTTTTATTATAAACTAATTGTTACCTCACTCTGCATAGGAGAAAATATCTGTTAAAAAAGAGAAAAATAAATGCTAGAATATTTGTTTTGATAAATTGTAGAATATACGGAAATGTAGGGTATTTTGTGGAAGTATTCAAGATGTTTTTAATTTTGTTGCTCGCTCCACACATCATACTTTTAAGTTTTTCTAAGGTAGAAAAAAAAATTGTTAAAAAATGATCATATATATATATATATATGAATGCATGATATTTAGAGAATTTGCTAGATCAACTAAAACATCCACTATAGTTTATCATAATTTGAGATTTTGCATGGAAGCAACTGATGGCAATGTGACATTTGCCTTCTTGCAAGGCATTTTAATATTTTGTGATTTTGGAAAGTGTAATTCTATACTGGAGAGTTTTGCATGTAACATTTTATTTTTGATGTTTAAATAAATTTTAGGAATTATAATTATATATTATAATTTTAAATATTGCAGGTTTTATATAATTTTTTTTAACCCAAAAAATTGTTTTTTCTATTCTAACTGCGGTTTTTTGAATTTTGTGGGGTACACATGAAAAATTCATTGTTCTTTGAGATTAGAGTTGAGTACTTTGTAGAATAATTTAGTTATAATATATGTATGATAATGCGGATCAAAATAAGTGTAAATATGACTCGCATCACACTAATATGTAGTATGAACGGCACAAAAATTCAAGGAAAAAAAAATCTGGGGCCAAAAAAATTGTTGTTGGAATTACGTGTCAGAAAATTGAGAAAACAATGGAAAAAAAGAGAGAAAAGATATTGGAGGCATCTACCAACTGCACCAAACCTTGTTTGTATTGTTAATATTCTCCAAAAATAAAATAATTAAGGGACCTGATAGAATATGCCGACTTAGAACACGTCATCGTCATGGGCGTCAGCATGACTTAATCACGCTTAAACACGACGGCTTCCATTAATCATCTCATTTCGTCATGCATCACTCCTGTATTGACCATAAAACTATATATATCATTACTCAAACAATATTTTAATCTAATAAAAACAGTATATATATATATATATATATATATATATATATATATATATATATATATATATATATATATATTTGATATAACGATATATTATTCAGAGAAGAAAAGAGCGACGGGAAGAAAAGATAAGAGACGCTAACAGAAGTGTTATACGACGGGCGTCCCCATGGTGTTAACACATTTCTCAATAATTAAATACTCCTTGAATCACGTGTCAACTCCAGATTGAGAATGACCAGATTTTATATTTACTGTATTATAATAATTGGTTCTTTATAATTATATCAAACACATAAAATTAGATTATGTATAAATAAGTCTCAAAAGATCAGGACTCAAATTGCCCTCATTTTGAATATATCTTAATATTAGACAGGTCAAAACTTAAAATAACGACTGAGCAAGACGAGAATGGACAGGTGGTGCTTCATTTCTTAATTCTTTGACGTGTAGGTGCATAGCTGTAAGGTACCATTATGATCTTGTATGAATGATACCCAGGTGACTTGCGATTGCATGTCTGGTCGACTCCCTGGATATTATTTGATAGAAAAAATATATATTTTTGTATTGATTCTTAAATGAATCCAAATTATCAATTTATTTGTGTCATGCATGAAGTTTCCTTTTATTTCTTCCACGAAAAAAAAAATATTTTTTTTAAAGAGCTTGAAAAATAAAAACATGTTATAACATTTTTGTTGTATTATTGATTGAACGTCGGACTTAAATACAAAATAATTATGTTTTGTATTGTCATGAAATAAATGTTCAGAATAGAATAATTATTTTGGTTAATAATATAGAACATAAATGTGTCAAATTAGACATTTTAATATGTAGAATTGTTTATTAGTGTATTTCAAAATTGTATGATGACTTAAATGAGAAAATCTACAATTTGGTAAAAAATAGACATATGATATAATTCATTCTCATTTCTATCCTAACAAGTAGAGAGAGAAAAATAGATTGTGAAATTTATCATGTACTTGAAATTTATATTTGCAACTAAAACGTTCTCATCTATTCAATACAATAAGCTTCCACTTTATAGTTTTATTTACATATTTCAATTTGGATTTTATCGGTACTGACCTTATCGTCCCAACATATCTAAAAATATTCATTTCACATCCCATTCTGATATTCATTGGCATATATGTCTTTATCAATTTTGTGAAAAAGACGTAATTCATATGAATTATTATTAAGTTGGGAAGAGTCTGAAATTCAAAATCATATATAAGTATAACACATCAAAAAGAGTCTGAAATTCAAAATCATATATAACATATCAATTTGTTAATTACTAATGATATTTATCAAAAAAAAAAAAATCAGACACATAATTCTCTTTTAATTTCTAGACATGTCACTGATAATATAAAAAAATATTCAAATATAATAGTGGTTCGCTGCACGACAACCCGTTACACGAAATACCACTCCAAAAACCGCAATGAACATTAGCAACGCAATAAATAAAGTGTCCCAATTTGATTCATTTAGTAGAAATCGTATCTTCAGTGCTAGATACTAAAAATGTCAAAATATATATCTCTTCAAAGCTCCACTACCCTCTTCCTCTTCTTCCTTGTAATCTTACAAACCCATGTTACAAATTCTTGTTTCAACCGTATATTTAGCTTTGGAGACTCAATAACTGACACGGGAAACTTATTACGAACTCTCGGCGACAATTACGATCCCATTCAAAATCTCCCTTACGGAGAAACTTTTTTCGGTCGTGCGACTGGTCGGTTCTCTAATGGCCGCTTAATCATCGACTTTCTTGGTCTGAATTCTACAATTTACTTATCGCAATTTTGTTATACTTGGAAGTTATTCATTCATTTATTTATTTTTCAGCAAAAGAATACGGGTTGCCCTTCATACCGGCATATCTAGCAGGAAAAAATGCAAGTCGTTTCCGACATGGGGTGAATTTTGCGGTTGGCGGAGCAACGGCGATAAATAATTCTTTTTTTGTATCAAAAGGGATTCATGGAAAATGGCCAGATTATCCCTTGGGCATTCAAATTGAGTGGTTTAAGAAATTACTGCCTTCAGTCTTGCTTGACTCAGGTATATATACATTTATGCACTTAATGTCTGATCGTATTTTTTTTCATTTGTAGTAGTACTGTTTGTTTATACCTTTTAATATGGTATGGTGGCGGGAAATTAGTCAATTGAAGATATAATACAAAGTGACGTACATGTTCCAACAGAGAAATATACGGACAAATTATAGATTAGAAATTATAGCTTATTTTCTCATATTTTAAAATAATATTTTATTTATAATATCTTATTTATAACCACGAAAATATAGTTTTATACATTATTCACTTATTATTACGTCATATTTTGTTGGGAAATTTTCAAGAACCCCTAACTTTTCTGAAATTTATCAAAAACTTCCTAACATTTTAGATTCCTTCAAAAATATCCTCTAAAAGTGAAAATTTTAGCCCCTCCATCCACTTTTCTATCTATTGTGTGGTTATATTTAGAAAAAAACTATTTTGCCCTTAAATATTAGTTATTCAATAAATAATAAATAATAAAAAATAATATACAAATACAATATATATTCGGTATATTACTATGCATTAAATTATATAATTATTGATTAACTAATATATAAGGATAAAATGGTCTTTTTAAAAAACTTAACCACACAATAGATGGAAAAGTAAATGGAGGGGATAAAAAAGTAATTCATTTCAATTTAGAGGGGGTTTTGAAAGAATCTAAAATATTATGAGATTTTTGATAAATTTCTGAAAAATTAGGATGTTTTTGAAAAAATTCCCTATTTTGTTTTCTAGGTTGCCGTCAGATAAAAATCTCATTAGAAGCATCTCATTTGAGGCTAAAAAAAAAAGATACAAATCTCATTTATGCTTGGCCTCAAAAGAAGAAGAGAAGTCTCATTCACTTTTGGGTCTGTTGGATCGATTGTGAAAGAATATCTGCTCACCAACTAATGCTATTATTAGGCCAGATTGATTTGACTTGACTTGAAAAATCTTTGCCTCAATCACAATCACAATCACAATCACAATCACAATCATGGTCCAAATCCATGTTCGATTTAAAATTAATAATACAAGCCCAAAATTATATGATTTAAATCACTGCTCGAGCCCATATCGAACTCCATTTGAAATTAAATAGTACAAGCCCAAAACTTGATTTGATTCTTTTTTTTCTAAAGCCTATACAATTTTTTTTTTCGATAACCTATAATAAATGAATTATTAGATTTGTTAAATATTGAGCTAAAGCACATAAAAATTACATATACAAAATTCAGTGTTTTAAATAGTGGCGCTATAGCGTCCCAATTGCGCGTAATAGCTGATTTCGACCATAAAACGCAATATGCAAATATAGCTAAAATAATATTTTGAGCGCTACGAGAGCTATAGCGCTGCTATAACGGTCAAATAGCATTCAAATAGCGGATATAGCGGCCGTTATAGTGTTCAAAGTGTTAGTTTTGTATTTTTTTTTCTTATTTTGGATAATTAATATTCGTGTGTTTATTTTGGATAATTATGCAGTATGTTTAGTTATGGACAATGAACTTTGTATAATATTTTATGATAAATAAGCATACTATTTTATTTAATATTTATGGTATTTAGATTTTTTATTTTTTATATTAAAATTTTATTATGATCATATTTTTATCATTAATATTTTTGAAAATTTTAAGTAAATTATAAATTATATTGCACGTCCACTACAAGACCATAGCGCCGCTATAGCGCCCGATACCGTAATCCGCTACAAAAAAAGTCAATCCACTATGGAGCGCTATATCGCTATTTAAAACATTGACAAAATTAGTTAAACATCTTTATGATAAATCTAAGATGAACATAATCAAATGATTATTTATAACATTAACTATTGGATTGAAGAAAATCAGCCACGTGCACAAATGAGCTTGTTCTCACTAAAATCTCAGTTACTTATTCTTTTCATAAAATCTCAATATTGATTAACTGCATATTAATTTACAGGAAGTAATAATATCATGAATAGCTCCCTTTTCCTGATGGGAGAGATTGGTGGAAATGACTATAATGGTGCTTTCATCACTTGCGAGAGAAACGTCGCTGAAGTACAGAAGTTTGTCCCACTTGTTATTCAAACCATTGGATCTTCCATTATTGTAATTTCTTCTTCTTTTATTTACTCATCGAATCGCAAAGATATTATTTAGGTTTGATCATTTTTTGTTTGAATCTTAACGATGTTATTTATCCTTGATCATTTTTTTGTCTGTGTGTGGCAGGAACTCATAAAGTTCGGAGCAAAAACATTGTTGGTGCCAGGAAACTTTCCAATTGGTTGCATGCCGAGTTATCTCACAACTTTTGAAAGCCAAAATGAAGAAGATTATGAGCCAGATACAGGATGCATCAAGCGGCTAAACAGTTTCTCGCAATATCATAATGCTATGCTTAATAAGGAGTTGGATAGACTTCGAAAATTGTATCCTAACGTGACAATGATCTATTCTGATTATTTCCGCGCTTCAATGAATATCTTTCGTGATCCAAAAAAGTTCGGTAAGTTTACTATTTTAAACGAATGAAAAACTTTAGAATATAAAGAAGCTATTGTGTTAAAACCTTGATTTGATTTCTTTATATGGTTGACGTCATGAATGCAAGATCAAACTATACATATGAATCTCTTTCTAATATTTTGACAATGATTTTCAAATGAACAGGATTTGGTGATCCTTTGATTGCTTGTTGCGGAAGCGAAGGTCGGTATAATTACAATGCTTCAATTTCATGCGGAGAATATGGTTCAACAGTTTGTTCAAATCCATCGGAATATGTTTCATGGGATGGTATTCACATGACTGAAGCTACTTATAAATTTATCTCAGATGAAATTTTACATAACAGCTCCTATACATCTCCACCCCTTGCTCAAGCTTGCTCAAATATTTATCATATTGATTATGCAAGTTCATGATTGTATGGCACAGCAAAAATGTGAAATGTTTCATGTATATCATTAATTCATGCCACAATGTAAAATATTTCATGTGTGCATCATAATGGATGTAATTAATTATCAATCTAATGGGATACATTATTAAGTATTAACATAAAAATATATGTCAATTAATCCCAGTAGTTGGTATCTCATGAGTTCATGTCACCAAACCATAGGGTTGGTACCGACAGTTTTCTTCGTTCAAATTTAAAAACAAAAATATTTGTTTGTTTTAAAAGGAATTTTAAAACATGCCAGTAGTTTGCCTGACAGGTCAGATGGATCTCCCGTATCAAACCAGATTTTAAGTTATGAGTTGGAAAATTGAATATTTTTTTCCTGTGTGGAAATGAAGACCCCTCTTTCATTTGAAAATAATAAATTTGGACTTATTTCCACATGTTAAATGTTTAGAGCATCTTCTGAAAAATAATTAGATAGTCCTTGGAAAGTTGAAAGAAAGTCCCCTACAAAATATGGGTACTGCTGGATAGTGGATTTAACAGGGTAAAAATGCTTTACCCAATGGGTACTGCTGGATATTATAACATATGTTTCTTTTCTTTTAATATGAGTACAGCCTACGCCCATGTGCCTTTTATCCCAAAAAATTGCACAGAATTATCAAATGAAAATGAAAATTATTTAGTTTATTTGCTAACAAAATATTGAAGAACAAAGAGTTTTTGGATTTGTATATTTCGTCACACTGCCAACAAGCACGGAGCTTGACTGGATTTAACTGGGGGGGCCAAAAAAAATTCTCCTTACTGATTAATACTTTACAAAATTTTTTAGGGGGTCAAATGTACAAAAATACATGTATTTAAAAAAAATTTCACTAAAGCACTACTGATATATACTACTCCGTCAAAATCTTGGGGGGGGCCATGCCCCCCCCCTTAGTCCTCATTAAGCTCCGTCCCTGACGTCAATGTCAAATTGTCAATATAACAGATGTTACCCAAGATATTATCGAATCGTCAATAGTTATGTTCAGATCTATCATAAAGAGTTTATATTTCTGTTTTTTTTTGTCCAATTATCTCGAGAGGAAAAACACAATAATTATATTTCTCACCTTAACAAGATTTTTTTCCTCTGAATTTCATTGTAACACAAGTTTATAATGTAAATTAAATTCCAGATTGAACAGGGCAAAAATGTTTTACCCAATGGGTACTGCTGGATAGTGGATTGGACTCGTGAATTGTTAAGGGAAGATAATAAAGCTTCGTCAGAGCAGTTATAGTGCAGCCATGGGGTTAAGTAAAGAAGAGCATAAAAGTCATAACTAGTTTGAGTAACACAAGGATAAAAAAAATCATTTCTCACTTTATACTTTATAGGTACTTCAAAAAATTAAAAAATTAGAAGCGTGGGTTTCTTTGATGTACTTGGGTCTTGAAAACTTTCCAAGTTGTGTTTATTATTATAACTTTCAAATTAAAAAACTATTAACTAATATACAAATTATTGATTTATTTTGCATCATAATTTAGTCAATTAATTCCCAACAAAATTATAACAACTACTGATACAAAAATATCAAAAATAGCATCCGCTCCATTGCTTCCAATCTGTTTTGGGTTTTATGGTTTATGATTTATGATTTTATTATAAGCACTAAGCCGGAAATTCGTTTTTGCCGCATTATCCCGTTTTAATTTTGACAAAGAAACTCAAGCTGGTTTGATCTGTCTTCCACCCCATAATAGTTTTAGATAATTTAAGTAGATTGATGAAAAAACTTGTTTTGTTTTGCTTTCTTATTGGTAATATACTAATATACGATGCAAGTTGAATTAAATATTAGACAACTGTTGTATATTATTTATTTATAAATAATATATTAAAATTTATTTGTTATATTGTATTAATATTTTAATGGTCATTGAGTAAATAGTTAGGAATATAATTAATTTCTTTAATCAAATCTCTTCCTCTCTCTTTGTTATAAAAAGGAGAATTTCATATATGCCATTACAAAAACTTAAAATACATTTTGGAGTTCTAACAAAAATTAAGAGCCTTTTTAGACAAAGAAACATTAGATCTAGATATAATGCTACCCTACCCCTGAAACATAATTGGGAATTTTCGGCAAATTTAATTGAAGGTTCAAATATGAGAATTAATAGTGTCCCAAATTAATACATTTTCCATCAAATTAATAAATTCTCCATTTTCTTTGCATATTTTCTAGGGAAGTAGATCTAATTCATCCACCAACCTTTTAACTCTCCCAGTAACATGTGAGTACCGCCAATACATAAGTAGAGCGCCAATACCAATAGATAATTAATTATATAATTGAAAGATTAGTAAATAAATTAGTGAATGTAAATTGCTCTATTATTTTTTTCTCTTACATTTCTGATTCCCCATGTGACGATGTCTGATGACCCATAAAATACGAGTCCGAATTCAGTGTGGCCAGTTGCATGCAAGGTGACCATCAGGACCATTCATCATGCGAGCCCTACAGTCTATCAAAGATGATGGATGACTCTGGTAATCAGGCTTCATGGCCACAGAACTCACTCATAAATTACTACCTATTGCTATATATGAATCATTTCAATAGCTTTGTTGGGAATAAACTATATTTTTTGGGGAGGAATATTACGTGGATTCTTCCAAAACTTCAAAATATCAAATTTATTCTTTCAAAATCAGAAATATCATATTTACCCTTTGAAAGTTCAACAAATAACAAATTTACCCTTACAAAACATAGAAAGTATCAAATTTACCCAAATTACTAAATTTTCATTACATCAATCAAGTAATCATGATTTATCATTAAAAAATTATAATTAAGACAAATATACCCTTCCTCTCTTAACCATCTCTTTGATCCACTCCACTTTGCACTCCCCGCTCCTTGCTTCTCACTCATTTCTATTCCTTAGCCAATGAACCTTGTCATAGAATAGTAACCCATCTTCCAAACAACTTAATTCAATAAAAGTAACACATGTTATACATCATTATTTTCCCTAATTTCTTTCCCGTTTCTTTTTCTCCCTAAAAAATGAAGAATAGAAAAGATTAATCTATCATGCAAAGATAAATATCTAATCTCTAGATTCCTTGAATTATATGAAGCTCCTATTTTGTTGAGCACATGTGGATAAAGTATATAAAATATATATGCAAGGAATAAGAACTGTTTTTTTTCTTTCTTTTTTGAATTGTGGCTTTGAGATAAGTTTTTTGGCGAGACGAAAGAGAATGGATAAAAACAAACTTATAGTATCCACCTCTCTAACATTTTTTTTCTTTTTTGTGCAAGAAAGATCATCTGAGAGAGAGAGAGAGAGAGAAGAGAGAGAGGTTTTCATTTCCTCTGTTTTGAGAGGGGAAAGGTACAGAGAAGAATAGGAGGGTAGAAAAGTAAATTCATATAGAATATGTTATATTTAATGGAAAATATGGCTGGACGTGATATATTATCTAAATTACTATTTGTTGAACTTTCAAAGGGTAAATATGATACTTCTAATTTTGGAAGGATAAATTTAATATTTTAAAGTTTTGGGAGGGTATACATGATATTTCCCCTTTTTTTTTCATTAAATATTTTCCCCTATGGACTCTGTATTGAAATTTTGAATTCCGCCCCATTTATCAAATTAAATGCACCAATTGTCTCATTATGGAGATCTAAACCAAAGAAAAAAAAATAACAAAATATGTTGTCGGTCGCCTTCTTAGTTTCATCTATTCTTTTTTAATAAATTAGTTTCATCTATTTATTTCGTTCATTACTTCATCAACAATATATCAAAATGGGACCTGTTTAATGATAGCTAAACACAATCATCGGACTTAATTCTTTTCGCAAATTAAAATTAAATTAGAGAAATTATTCCATCATACAGCTTTAGTTGTATACATATATATTTGCACTTGAATATACCTTTTGTGTTTATAAATATACATTTTTCAAAATATACATTTTTGTAATTTCACTATACCTTTTGTGTTTATAAAAATACATTTTGTAATTTCATCATACTTTTTGTAATCGGGTGCTGCTGGGTGCTTCAAAATGCTGATACTCCATATCTGAACCCAATAAAATATTGTTGACTCAATAATTGAAGAAAAGCTGCAAAACTATGCGAATTACACCCAATGCCCTCTCAAGATTTATTTTCGATCACTATTATATATGTTATAGGAGTTCAGTGAATAAAATTTCGAAAATTATGTATTTCAATTTAGGGACTTGATATATCATGACGATATACTGCCGTTGCAGCATGACGGTGTATAAAAACTGAAAAAAAAAATATAAATTGAAAACAAACAATATATAAAAATTTATTCGGTAAAACAATATATATTTTCAAAAATGAAAATAGTTGGACTTCTCTTTTAAAGCGAGGTATATTAAGTTATTAGCTGAAATTTATTAAATAAAAAATATTACAAAAAAATTGTTATATACAATAAAGTGTAGAAGAAAAAAATAAAATAAAGGGATAGACTTTTTCAAAACTCCCTAACTTTTCTATACTTACAAACAAAAGTACTTCACTTAATAGATTCTCAAAAATCACTTATAAAGTGATCCACTTTTTACTTTCATATATATTAGCATACATATTAGTGTTATTTTAGATTGCGATATTTTTTGGGGGTCAAAAAGGGATCAATAAAAAATTGAGAGGTCAAAAAAAAAACTAATTGAATAGTTAGTTGAAAGGTAAAAAATAAATTTTTCTCAAAATTATATGGGATTTAATCGAGGAGTTTTAAAAGGATATGGAAATATAAGTGATTTTTTAAATTTTAAAGTAATAGAAAAGTTAGTTGGTGGGTTGTTTTCAAGAATGAAATGTGCCAAAAGGACATAATACTATAATAGCTACCATACGACATATTCATCTCTTTTTAGCCATAAATTTGGTTTTTGGTATGCCAATCTACTTTAATATTCTGGTGCGGAGGGGATCAAGTGAGTTTAGGTGGAGTCAATTCAGATAACAGATCATTTGAATTATAGGCCATTTGGATTTTGAATCATTTGGTTGGTTGTTACTTTTGTAATGTAATATCGATTTATAGGTTGAAGATGTTGGAATGTCCTTCCTTACTGGTCCATCTCCATGTTTTGTGATAGTATATAGCTGTGACTTGTTCATATAGGGCTGCAAAACTTGTGGATCTGAAATGAAATCGTATTTTGTATCAACAGCCACATACAAATCGTCATTTTCTCATAGCCCTTCGTTTTCATATATGACAAACTATTTTAATACCGTTGTAATGTAAGAACGTTTTTTAGGTCTAACATGTTGGAATGCCGTTACTGGTCTAATTCCTTGTTTTGTAGATAAGTGGTGACCTGTTCAAAGGGGCCCAGCCTTAATTATTTAGCTCACGTTCGATCACTGATAAATGATATTAAACTTATTGCGTGAATCATTATCCTTTTTTTCTATTGAATATTGCTCAGTCCAATTTGCCAACTAGATTAGATATAATCTCTATCTGTATCATGCGATAGCAACATATGAAAATTAATTATGTTGTCATGAGCGGCGAAATTTGATCCGAATTCTTTGGGGGCGGAAGAGCCATAGTGAAAAATACAGTAAAAATTTTGAGGAACATGATACATATAATATATAAATTTATTATAAAATACAGTAGTATTACCATATATATATATATATATATATATATATATATATATATATATATATATTAAAATTCCAAAATCTTAAAGGGAGGGCAGCTGCCTCTTCATGTCCCTACTAATATCCGTCAGTGCTTGTCATATCAAGATATATACAATTTCTTTGTAGTTATCTAACCAACAATTAAATGCATAAATGTGGTTATTCTAGGGAATAAATCTTTCAACAGTTAAGAGAAAAAGGAAAAGTTATCATGAGTTGTAGTTCAATATTAATGAAACTTCAAGTAATTCTCCATATGCAAGATAATGAATCATTGACTATAGCTAATAATTCAAAAAGTCTCAAATTATGTTTTATTACAATCTAGCAGTTGGGGAGCCTTGTGGTGGTTGATTCGCTGCATATGTTAGAATGTATGATTCACGTGTCATATATCGGTATATGAGCAAAGAAAATAGACACCTACCACACACGGCCTTGGACTGCCTCAATATATAAACCACATCCATGATGTACATCATCCACCTTTGAAACTTTCCTTCAGAACCAGAGTCTGCTTGTCTCATGGCATCCAACTACCAAACTATATTTCTCCACCATTTACTGCTAGCATTTGCGATTCTCTTAAGCAACAACCAATTAGGAGATGGTTGTTTTACACATATATTTAGCTTCGGCGACTCGCACACTGACACTGGAAACAAGTTACAAGCGCTCGGCGACAAGTATCACTACATGCGTTACCTCCCTTACGGGGAAACCTATTTCGGTCATCCCACTGGCCGTTTCTCTGATGGAAGAATTATTGTCGACTTTCTTGGTGAGAATATAGAGTGCACCCAATTCTTTTTTGATTGGACTCACATGAAATTTATTTGCTCCATTACAATATGCATGAGCCATTATGTTTGAGATTGATCTATATCATGATGAGCCATTATGTTTTTAATATACATGAGTTAATATGTTTTTATATACTCAAATTAAAGTCATTTGCCACCTTTAAAGGTGGATCTATCCGGACTGAGTAATCATTTAAAAGATTTTGAACATGTACCATCCATAAATAAGGACCTAGTGTCATGACATTAAAGTTTTTGAACATGTACCATCCATAAATAAGGACCTAGTGTCATGACATTAAAGTTTTTGAACATGTACCATCCATAAATAAGGACCTAGTGTCATGACATTAAAGTTTTTGAACATGTACCATCCATAAATAAGGACCTAGTGTCATGACATTAAAGTTTTTGAACATGTACCATCCATAAATAAGGACCTAGTGTCATCACATGGCAAGCAAAAGGTACTTCAAGACATCCACATGATTAACCTTTTGAACTCTTAATTTTTTTTTTATAAAAAAGATAGTTCCCTGAAATAAAGTTTTATTGATGAATTTTTTTTAAATAAATATTTGATCAATAATTATAACAAGATTTTATCATTTTCGTATCGGTGCAGCGCAAGCATATGGGTTGCCATTGCTCACTGCATATCTCAAAGGACAAAGCACAAACTATAACTTTATGAACGGTGCGAACTTCGCAGAGGCAGGAGCGACTGCAGTCGAAGACTCCTTCTATGTAGAGAGGGGAATTCAGGCCGACGCGTTAGATTTTTCGTTGGATATTCAACTTCGGTGGTTCAAGGAACTATTATCTTCAAATTTTAACAAATCAGGTAGATCATGAAGCACTTTGAAATTAAAAGAAGGAATTGTCTACATGGATTTTGCACGAAAAGAAAAGAAAAAAAAAAACAGATTTGACAGTTCACATCACATGGGTTTTGCATGAAAATGTGACCCCAACATTACCCACAGCCAATGCATGTGCTTTAAACGCGAAATTAGATAATAATGATTGGGTACAAGTACATCAGCACTTTTTATTTGATTATTCTATCACCAAGCCTCATTAATTGACATCTCTAGATCTACCCAGTGCTTCATGATAAACTCAAGGCATTAAAAAAAATTATCTGTCATAATCGAGAAATTATATTTTACATTTATCTTTTATTTTTATTTCGATATTTTACATTTATCATACATGATTAATTTGCTTACCCAAATTAAATAACGAAATGAACTTGTGACATTTTAGGATCAAGCCGTGAAATCCTTAGTAAATCACTAATTTTACTAGGCGAGATTGGTGGAAACGATTATAACGGTGCATTATTGCTAGACGGAAGAGGTTTCGACGAGGTGGTGACTTTCGTTCCTCTTGTCGTCAAAAGCATTGGTGAAACCATTCAAGTAAGTCTTCAGCCAAGGATTTTTTTTAATTAGCAGATGAAAAGCTTGCTGCTATACATTGTATTAAAACTAATTTAAAATCGATATAACCTCTTGAGAGCTTACTAGAGACGTTTGAAAGGTAATACAACAAAAGACCTACAAAATTAAGCAATAAACAATAATTAAGTTAGAGAAGGATAAACGTTTGAAAGGTAATACAACAAAAGACGTACAAAATTAAGCAACAAACAGTAATTAAGTTAGATAAGGATACACGTTTGAAAGGTAATACAACACAAGACGTACAAAATTAAGCAACAGTAATCAAGTTAGAGAAGGATAAACGTTTGAAAGGTAATACAACAAAAGACGTACAAAATTAAGCAGCAAACAGTAATTAAGTTAGAGGAGGATAAACTCGCAATACTTTTCTTCCAGGCAGTATAATTGACAGCAGTTTCTGAGTCAAAAAATTGTATACACTATTTAGAGGAATAGGCAGTTAGTTCATACTGTTGTGTAGAGGCCCTAAACAATTTAACGCCTCCAAAACCAAATCTCATAAATGTGTCTAGTCATTCAAGAAAGAAAAAGAAATAGAAAGCCTTAATTGAAAAGACAAGGTCAATATGACGTCAAATCTCAAAACAGTTTTTTAAGCCTATAATTTAAAAAAGAACTGGAAGTTTTTGAAAATTAGAAAATTAAAAATAACTTAATACTATGGTTGATGACAGGTTAACCATGTTACTGTTTTATCAATAGAACTTGATTTGATGATGACAATTGGACTTCTGTGCCTTGATTCTTCTGGTTGGAAACATTGAATATGAACTTAGTGATTCTACATTAAAAACCAAGAAATGGTTTTAATTCTGAATTATAACTTAAAAAAAAAACTCAAAATAACAAAAAGAGGATTGTAACTTTTTTGCCGATCCTCTAAAACTGTTGGTCCAGAGATTCAAAAAAAAAAAAAAAAAAAAAAAAAATGTTGGTCCCCTCCATATTTATAATGGTTAACAAACTCAATCCCTTTCTTTTGTCAGGAATTAATTGACCTTGGAGGCAAAACATTTGTAGTCCCGGGGAATTTTCCAGTCGGTTGCGTGCCGGCTTATCTTACCTTGTTTAGAACCGGAAGAACAGAGGACTACGAACCTGATACAGGATGCCTCAAGTGGCTGAACAATTTTGCCAAGTACCACAACAGATTGCTGACACAGGAGTTAGATAAACTACGGAGAAAGAACCCGAATGTTTTGATCATATACGCTGATTATTTTACAAATTTGATGGCTATCAACCGCAACCCACAGAAATACGGTGAGTCCTTGTGTTTGTTACGATTCATATGAAAAATATAGCATCAATTAATATTTTTGGTAATCATATATTGCATTTTTTTTATCTTGTAGGATTTGACTATAATTTGAAGGTATGTTGCGGGGGTAAAGGTCCCTATAATTATGACGCCAACATATCATGTGGGGCTAAAGGCTCCACACTCTGCTCAAATCCCTCTAAACATGTTTCTTGGGATGGAGTCCATTTGACGGAGGCTGCTTATAAACTTGTTGCAGATGGAATATTGAATGGGCCATATGCAAATCCACCCTTATCTAGTGTATGTCAAGTTACAGAAACAGATATTGCAAATAGTTTACATCCATCAACATAATACAGCGCATAAATTTGAAGAATCATCGCAAATTTTGAAGATTGGTGATTCAGGAAGCAGTGCACGAATTAAGATGAACTGCAGGAAATATTACACAATTTTTTTTTCTAATTTATGTGCGTGCACATGATTTATTTATTGAGCCTATCATTTTTTAAGATTTCATGATTGGATTATTAGTGTGTGTGTCATAATCATTTTTTAGTATTGTTAATAATTAAATTATTTGAATAAATATGTAATTCATCATTAATCATCTCCTTAAATTTTGTCAATTTTGTCAACTCAAGGGTATTAGGCTCAACAATCTTGTGGAGATCCGGATGTTTCTTTCAAGCAAAAAAAATACCATCTGATGGAGAAGGTTTTAAAACAGTTAGGCCCAAATATATCGGTCCATATGGTTAATACTAGGGCCCAGATAAATTAAGACCCAAGTTCCGGTCCACCAAAATATATTAATTGTAACTCTATTATTCTGTTATGCATGTTCATACTCTTTTCCACCGTCTTTTTTAATAGTCATACTCTTTTCCACTGTTCAAAATTCTTTTTTTAAGCTTCATAAACTCTTTTTGCAACAAAATAGTAGAGAATAATTTTACTTGATAAATTATTTGACATTAATGAGATTTGAATTCTCTATTCTCTTGTACATTAACCAATATACTCAATCATTTGATACTTTACACGAGAGTGTTTGTTTGGGAAATGTACCTTTATTCGAATTCTAAAGGAAAGGCGCAATAGCCATGTAGACAGAGAAATAAACAACATTTATCTGGGACCTATTGTAATATTAGTTCTGGACCTATTAGGTTTTGATGAAGTTAGTCAGAACGGTTATATCGTTTTGAAAATAATTGTTGCAAGATTTATGACTGACGAAAATAAGTGGAATTGCACAACACACTATTAAGAGAATGGTGTGTGGGATGTCGTTTATTTCACGGATCAATGGTCAAATTTTGGTAATTATAACTACTCAATCGAAGCTCGACGAGGAGCCGTTTAATCAAAAAAGTGTCATGATCCATCAAATACAAGGCTGGTCGTGTGTATTTCAGGGCCTTTGACGATAATTGTAATGTGACTAGACTTTAAATAATATTATCTGAAATTGAATAAAAAAATTTCGAATTTCAAAAGTGATAAATATTTATAAAAATTAAAATGACTTGAAAGAAAGAATAAATTTGTATTTAGAGGAATAAAAAAAAAAATCAGAAAAATGGATAGAGAGAGTTGAATTGCAATGTTGTATGAAATTATGAATTATGAGAGGACGAAGGCTGCTTAAAAGACAAAAAAATGGAGCCATAACATTATGAGAGTTATTGCTTCTTATTGAAAAATATAGAATACTTAATTTCCTTATATTTCTTCTTCTTTGTTTTCCTTTCTTTCCTTACATTTTTCTTTATTCATTTGTTCTTTCCAGCTGGGGGCTTCATTTATACGTGAGATTTTAATGAGCTGCCTGTGGACTTTGGGCTTTGGGCTTTGATATAATTTAAAATAATGTTTTGTTATTTATATGAGCTTAGATGGTTAAAAATAATATGGGGCTCTTAATATTTGGAGGCCTTAGGCACTTACGTACTGGGCCAAAGCCCAAGACCGGCCCTGATCAAATACATTTCATGGGACGGAAGACGGAAGTCATTATACATAGACTGTGTATCATGCAATTACTGATGTACTTTATATAGTTCCAATCCTCCCTTTTTTAGACTTTGCTAACTATATCAAGAAGGATTATATGGGCATTAAATTAGATATTCTAGTAAGGACTGAATTTCCTACATTAAATGATATTTATAGTCTTGTTAATTAAAAATAGAAAGAAAGCATTTTACTTTTGAAAACAAGTAAAATTTGTTTTTTTAAATAGGAGCCCAAGGATGTGTTAGGCTTTTCATTAAATAAATAAAAAATTGCTATAATAATATTTATATTAAGTAAAATTTGTTACTAAACATAAAAATTTGCTACAGTTATTGAATATTTTATGTATATTATTGTTTAAGACAAGTATGCGTTAATTTTAAAATACGTGGGGACATATGAGCCACCGTATTAAAAAAAAAAAAAAAAAAGTCTATACAATCGGTTACCACAACCGGATTCGCAACCGGATGATGATTTGACAATTGACATATTCATGACTCAATTCTTTGATGAAGGAGACAAATAAAATGTGTCACATGCGAATTCGGTTGTGGTATCCGGTTGTGTAGACTTATTGTAATTTTAATGTTTGGTCGAAAAAAGATTGAGATGTATCTTTCCTTATAATGGCTTTAGTAATGTTGATGATTTGGTACTGATCTAAAACCATCACTAATAAGGAAGCAAATCTTCTATGATATATATCTTGCAGCATGAATGAAGCAAATATATTTATGAGAAATTTATTATGTTCATGGACCTTAAATTTTCCTAATTAATTGAAAACTTTTCCAAATCACTTACCAAAAAAGCATTCTGCCAAGAAGATTTTTTTTTCTATAAAATCAACAGCCCTGTCTAATTTTCATCATTCATTTTTAATTTTTTAAAACATTATCCATGGCTTACTCAAAGTTTACTCTCTCCATTTGTATATCTATATTTCTTATTCTCCTTATTCACATAAATGCCACTCATGCATCGAGTTGCTTCAAACGTATTTTCAGTTTCGGCGACTCGATAATCGATACAGGAAATTATTATATTTTGTCGGGGAAGTCTAACAAGGGTGTGTTTGCACCTCCTTATGGAGAGACGTACTTTCAGAAACCTGGCCGTTGGACAGATGGCCGAGTCATTGTCGATTTCATAGGTATGCTCCTTAGTTTTTGGAACTAGAATAAAAATATTCCCATAGATCGGGTAGATTTCAGCCATATAATTAAAATATTTAGTTTTGTGGAAACAGAGTTTTTAGCATAAATTCTGCACAAATGGCGATTTTTTTTATGAATGATTTTTTAAAATTTAGGAGTTGAAAATTGTTTTTTGCTTCTATTTCTAAATAGATCTTCATGTCAAATTAATTAGAAATACAAGAATAATTTTGAAATTTCAGAGATCAAGATAATAAAACAAAAATTATAATTCTGAACTCTACCATTTGAAATATTATTTATACACTCAAAATTTGGAAACGCTATTTTTACAGATTATTTTATTTTAAGGTTATTTCATTACATAACTCTCTAGAATTTGTATCAGATTTCCTTTTCAAAAAGTAAAAACGATAGAAAAGAAGTCTGTATAGCTCAAACTTGCATTCCAAAAAAAAAAAGTCTGTATAGATTAAAGACTATTTACTTGCACATCGGCACCATTTATATGTTTCTCTTTATTTCTTTAAAATAAATAACTAAGACTAAACTGCACTTTGCAGCACAAGAATTTGGGTTAGATTTTCTTGAACCATCTGCTTCGGGTAATAACTCAGCGTACTCCCAAAACGGGGCCAACTTCGCGGTTGCTATGGCAATGGCCATGAATATGACATTCTATAACAGAACTGCAAACATGAATATAACATGGGCAGATAATTCTTTGAACTATTACCAACTCCCATCGTTTAAGTCCCTTCTTCCTATAATCGCTCAACAATCCGGTTCAGGTAAACATTCTGAAATATCGCAACTATATTATTATCGTATTGATTAATTGTTGCTTAAAAGACAACATGTTTAATGTCATTGTACAAATCTATCACATAAAATATAAGATCGGTTATAATTTGTTTCGAGGAGTTAATCAGATTGATTTATACTGACTCAAAGTGATTGATCTGCAGATGTTCCGACTTTTATGAATTCTTCTTTGTTCATTGTTGGAGAAATCGGAGGAAACGAATACAATTTTGCTCTGTTGCAGCACAAGCCGATCGATCAAGTCCGTGCTTGGGTTCCATACGTATCTGCCGAAATAGGATTAGCAGTCAATGTAAACTCTTTTTCCTTCCTTTTACATTATCATGGAAGATTTTTTAATTAGTAATCCTTATTTATGAAAATAAAAAAAATAATAATCTTTATATATGAAAAAAATATAATAATCCTTATTTTAATGATTTATACTCATATCCTTCTCTTTTACCTTTTAATCATCTTGTTATGTTTTGCTTTCTACTTTCTTGAGATTTATCTGCGTGAACTTTGATTTAATAAAATTATGGTTGGAAGTCTAAACTTAATGATTTATAAATTTAGTAATTGAGTTAATGTTCTTGGTTATTTTTTTCAACAGGAATTGATTAATCTTGGGGCGACTACTTTAGTAGTCCCTGGAAATTTCCCGATAGGATGTGCGCCAGTTTACTTAACGGCTTACCAAAGTAACAATACGAGCGATTACGATCCGCAAACAGGATGCATTAATTGGCTGAATGAATTCTCCGTATATCACAACAATTTGCTTCAAAACGAATTGAACAAGCAAAGGCAGCTTCACCCTACCGCAAAAATTGTATACGCTGATTATTACAATGCGCAACTCGATCTCTACAAAAATGCCAACAATCTTGGTAAGATTTGTTTCTTTTTTTTATTACTTAGCATGATTCTACAACTAAGACATGAAATAAATTTTATATTTAAGAATAAGAAGAACATTCTTTAAACTTTAGCAATATATGAAATGAAACCCTAATGAAGTATATATGTTTAAATTGTAGGTTTTTCGGCGCCGTTAAACGCATGCTGTGGTGGACCAGGTCCATACAACTTTAATTTCGGTGTAGGATGTGGGGCCAATGGATCATCATTGTGTCCTAATCCATCAAAGTATATTTCATGGGATGGAGTCCACCAAACAGAGGCTTCATATCATGCAATTGCTAATGGAATTCTAAATGGACCATATGCCATGCCTCCCCTCAATAATCTTTGCTAATATTCATGTAATTTGTTTGATAGAGAAATGTCTTTGATTTGGTATGTAATAGACTGATACTATATGTGTTCAGTTCATTTATTTATATAGTGGAGTAAAATTGTTGGATTTATGTATGTTTTCAGTAGGTGATATAATAATAATTATTATAACAATAATATAATATTATTATTAGAATAATAATAATAATAATAATAATAATAATAATAATAATAATAATAATTATTATTATTATTATTATAAGGCCAAATTTTAGTGTACCCCGTAAAAGTTAAAACCTCATAATTTCACGTATTACCCCTACAAAACTTAAAATATTGTCAATACCCTTACAATATCACTCATATATCACGAATACACTTACAAAATTCTTAAAATATCACTAATGCACCGTTAGTGTTCCTTCAAGATTCGTTAACATATTCAAATAACATATTTAATGATATTATTATTTATTTATTTATTGCAAAAATAAAATGACAATTATAGCCTCAATTTTATTATTCCATTGATTTCCTTTGAAAAATTATAAGTTCTTTGTTCTCTAACATTTTCATCTTGAACCTACCATATAAAATCATAAAGACTAAAAAGGACTCAAAATAACTCAAAACATATTTGTACCTTATTAACAGAAAAGCAAAAAATTAATGATTATATTAAGACCAAATGGACCATAGAGGTATTCATATATATCATATATATTAGTGAATTTGTACGTTTATGGGTGATATTTCATGGTTTGAAAGGATACACATGAAATTATGATGTTTTATAGGGCTACAGGTGTAATTTGGCCGAAGTGGGGAATTCTCGAAAATAAAATTTTAATTTTCCTGAAAGAGAGGTAAAGAACGAAAAACATGGGCGTATATATATTTTCCAATTATTCTTTATCAAACGAATTTATATGATATTATCAAATTCTAAAAATAATAAATTTAACCATGCATATAAATTTTTGATTTGCAACACAAAAACATTCAAACATGCAAAGACAAAAAGAACGAAAATTCCTACATATTTCATGTTTCCTGTGATATAGTCCTCTTTTACCTACAAAAAACTTTTCTTGGAGTTTTTGTGAAGTGAGGCCCTTCCAAGCGTATATAATCATACATTATACCATTAAAAACATAATCTGCTCTAGATTGTGTGAGATATATGGTATTCTCCCCATTAATTAATATTTTCCCCTCAATTGGAACAACATAGTTCCACTGAAATCCATGAATCCCATGTCTTGCAATCGCATTTCCATCCCCGAATTGTCCAGTCGTAAAATGCGGTTCTCCAATAGGATTATTCACCCTAACCTTTATTTCAAAACATTATTTAAGTCAAGCTTCAATTCGCTCGAGCTATATAAGTAGTTGAAAATTTCTATTCAAAATCAGATGATTTATATGGACATATGAGTAATGTACCTGCAATCTTGATCTGTAAGCAGTAGCAAGTGCAATACGCAACATATATAATTGATTTTTCGCTACATTTCCTAGTCTGAATTTTATTTGCCATGTTGTTGGATGATATACTTTTCCAACATTTCTGCATGAGAAAAAAATTAATCCAGTAGTAAGGTAAATTGTGTTAACAACCTAAATGATAAGAATCAACTAGAATAAATTTCAACTAATGACATTAAAGTTTACTCTAGTCTCAAAGTTGTCAATCAACTTTCAATTTTACATTCATTATCAACGAACTTTCATTTTGTCAAAATTTAACTACGACTCTCAGATTCTCGTCAATGATTTGACAGAATAATATGATATGAAAGTTATGAGTTAACATATATTTAGTAGCTGCATTTCCATTTAAATAGTGTAAAGTGTGTGCAATTTGGTCACAAACATCTTGGACGAGAATTGGTGTGACATGTATACTGATTTGGTTAAATTTGCCCAATCAAATATTATAATCTTCCCAGTTTGAGCTGTTTCAGAGCAACCAAATATAATGAAATTAAGATTTTACGAACCTGACAACTTGGGCAAAGAACCAATCGTTTCTGTAATCACTTTTACCAATTTTGTACACAAGATCACCCTTTGGGTACAGGTCTGAATACCGCTCCCATAGACCATACTGTCTATACCTGTGAAACCAAAAAAAAAATCAACATCTTAGTAATGAAACTAGTTTGTAATAAACTGGATAAGAGTCTCAATTATCTAACATTTCAGTATCAATTAGTAGCTTTTTTTTAGACTAATTAACTAACTTTTCGGTATGAATGAATAGCTTGTTGATATATTTCAGATCAGGGTCTGGAATGTAAAATTCTGCAGCACTTCGGTCTGGAATTCCGATTTCCCATAAAGTGGGTCCTGCTCTTGGTGGTTCAAATATAAGCTTGCCAAGTTCGATTTTACGGCCTGTACTTTTAAAATTTAAATCAGTAAAAATTGAAAGATGGAAATAATACGAGTGTAAATAATTTTAAGTTATGAGAAGGTGCATTTCTTTTCGAATGTATAAGAGACTTGATTTTGTAAAATGAAATATAGAATGAACAAATTTAAATAGGTATACATTAATTAAGATTGAAGTTCTTAATCTAATTTATTGAAGACATTGTTTTGATTTGAAATAGAAATTGTAAAATCAATCAAATTTTGCTCACTTCATTTTATCGTACTTATATCTCTTGGAATCATAACAAAGAAATAAGAAAGTTAAAATTTACCAGCAGAGATGGAAATATTAATACTATGCCTGAAATCACCAAGAAATCCGGGGACCCAAGCGTAAAGATTATAACTTCCTGGTCTCACATTATTAATCACAAAATTTCCCTTCCAATCAGCTCTAGTCCAAAATTGGTATCCCTAATTAAAAAATAAAATGAGTGTCTCTGTGCAATCATATGTTATAATGAATTAAATATATGTTATAATATGTTATAATGAATCAATTATATGTTAAATTGGTGAAAAGATTGTTTACCTTGCATTCATTTTGCCATGAACCAGGTTCACCAGGTAATGCCAACCCAACATATGCCATAGGAGCTGGTATATCAGTTCTGCTAAAATACCTAAAAACGCAACATATTCTCACTTAAGTTTTAATGTGTGATATTTCTTCCTTAAAAGTAAATTATAATTAAAAGAGGTACCTGTCACGAACTAATAATTTGCCACTAACAGAACCTCTTTGATTTGATTTAAGGAATTCGTTAGAAGCAGGAAAATTATATGGCCAGCTCTTAACTTCAATTTGCATCTGTTAATTTAGTTGAATATGAATATTAATAACAGGAGCTTCTTTGTAATTTGGAAATTATTCATATTTTTTATTTTCTTTTATTTTTATCATTAATAAAAGTGGACCTGTGCTTTGGCATCCAGCCAGAGATCTTTGTGTACATTTCTTCGATGTGAATTCAAATTCGAACTTGAATTTGAATTCAAGTAGATAAAAACAGGGCCCAAGGTTTTCTTCCAGTACTCTCCATCTTCAAGTCTGAAATGTATATCTCTTCCAATATAATGATCTCCTATGAACATCTGGCACATGACAAATTAACTAGATGGGTAAATTTGATGACATTTTTTTGGTTAAATTGAGAAGGCTCCATATTTTGAACCCTTTAAAATGAATGAATTATATAAAAAAAAACTTACTGCAAGAGAAACAGGGCCCGCATGAGAAGAGAGATCCTGTTTGAGTGGTCCGCCGGTTTTGAATTCATCGCTCGGAGTTATGATCCAGAAGCCGGTACTCGAATTCCGATCCGGCGAAATCCATCCGTGAACGCGATTATCTTTGTTATCGAGCGAGTATTGATACTTATCATCCACCTAAAATATATATTGACAATCCAAATTGTGAGGTCTTGGATTATTTGTAAATTTGTGCCTCAAAAAGAATATTTGTAAAGTTGATACATTTTTGTATTTTGGAATGATAAATATGATAGTTGCAACTTTAGAAGGTTAAATATGATATCTTACCTCTCCTTTCAATTGGGGCTCGATAGGGTTAACAAGCAATGTTGCCTCTTTATACGCCAAATCTACAGCATGAGGGGGTTCTCTATCAACCATACTTGGCATTCTCTTTTGCTTGTTATCTGATATCGCCATGTAATTGAACCTATAACCAATCATTCATTTTCAAAAATATATGTGGTGTACAAGTATTTGACATGAATTATGTGAAAGCATTTGACATGAATGTTGATGTGCTTTTGTGGTAGATATCTTAATCCTCTGAGTGTAAAATGGTAAATGTACCTATCAGGTCGGAGTTTGAACACAAGTCGGGCCTCGGAAAGATCGAAACCTGGCCAGTTTTTTTCATGCTCAAATATCGAATAGGTGTAAAATCCAGATACACCACGAAGCATTATAAACCTAAATGAAAGATCATAAAAGCTCGTCATATATCTGTTAATTTATTATCCAATTGCACCAATGTACGTGTAAAATCCATAAACTGGCTGATTACAAGTTCGTTTAAAAGTATGAGTTGCAGGAATTAAAGAATACCTCTTATCTATATTTAAGTGAACATTATTTTGGTGGGATGCCGTCCAAGTTCTCCTAAATGAAACCTCTACTTGATCTTCAGTTTCTATTATCACTTTAAAGTCTGTCCCCTCTAACCTGTATAAAAACTCATTAGACCAATAAATTTTAATTTAATTGGACTAAACATAAGTGTTTTTAGAGAAATTGATTATTTAATAGAAGTTTTACTTACATGTCGGTAAAAGTAAGTTGTTTGGGTAAAGATTTGGTCCAAGTCACATCCCAGTACCTAAATTATGCATTAAGAAAAAAACATTAACTTGAGAGAGGAGATTAAATGAGGTTAATTGAAAGATAGCAGAGATTTATGTATACCCTCCTAAATCGTTCCTTCTTCCGGATATTTTCAATAGATTATCCATTCCGTTGTACTTAATGCCGGTAACTTGGCCTTCGGGATTCGATAATGTCAATTGAAGGATGCCATTTTCTATCATCACCTAAAATTTATTATTTTGCAGTGTGTTAAGTAAAAATAGTCCAACACACATGTAATTTGTCAAATCATTTCTCTTTTTTCTGAAAGAATAATCTTTTTGAAAGAAATCAAAATGTGGCTTCCTTAATTTTTTTTCTTGTAAAAGTGAAGGAATATCACATATCATGCAGCCAAGCAATTATTTTCACAGTTGTTATATTTTGTCCTACAAGCTTTTATTGGGTAAAATAAAAGAGGAATGCAGTATGAATCATATAGAAGATTTGGAAAGGATATACAATATATTTAGTCAGTAGAATATTCATGAATATATATCCGAGAGTTTTCTTAGAGATGCAGTAGGCAGAAACTTAGACCTTTTGTCTGAAGAATTATTTAGTAAAAACAAATATAATACACAATTCATTTGTGGATTATAATTGTAACTAATATTTTCCGTAACGAGGTGTAAATTGATCCCATGCCAAAGATCCATAACAAAAGAACATTAATTATATTGCACGTTCAAAATGCTAATTTCTAACATAAAAAAAATGCTAATTTCTATATTACTGAAGAAATATCCATAAGAAAAGAAATTTTTTCTATATATAATATATATTATAATAATGAAACTCAGTAAAATAAAAATAAAAACTTGTCTCTACTGCTAGAGTTAGAGAGTTTTAGGAGTCTATTTGGTCCCTTTCCTTCTGTGTTGATTCTTAAGCCTAGGCTTTTTTTTCCTTTCTTTCTTATTTTTTAACTATTTCTTGTAAATACTTTTAATTTGTTTGATTAATAAAAATCTCAGCAAGGCATTTCGCCTGCTGTAGCATAAAAAAAAGAAATTGTAACTCACCTGCTGCTTGTGCACATATAAGCTGACTGCCTCAGAAGCAGTAATCTTCCTTTTGTTTCTTGCAGCAACAGAAGTAGGAGTAAATATCATTATGACTAGAAAAGAAACAACGCCAAGCATAATTGGAGAATTTCTCGACAAATTTCTCATATTTTACTTCGGTTTTTTTATTGCTAATTGCTCTTCTTTTTTGCAGGAAATGGCTAATTGCTCTTAGTTCCTATATATATGTGTGTTAAATTATCAATCTGTGCTGTCGATTATAAAAGATAACAATTCCTGTTTATCTTTCTAACTATTTTCATGTAAATCGTTCCAAATGCACCCATGCATGTAAACTATATACAACGAGCCATGATTTGGTTTTTTATTTGTGAATAACAATAGGAGAGGAGCCATGAGTTAGTTGGTAACAAGTATTTATTTATAGGAGGTATTTTCATTCTAAAATTAATGAAGGCTAGTATGGGAGGTATTTTCTTTCTAAAATTAATGAAGTCTGACATAAGAGGTATTTTTTCTACAATTAATGAAGATGTTATGAATCTCACGGTGTTTTAATATATATTTTAATTTCATGTTCTTTATATAACTAGAAGAGATAAAAGATTATTTATTAAATTAAATTTGCCAATGTCATACACAAGTGTTCCCTAAACCCTAAACCGCACGAGGTTATGAGTCTGGTGGCTGGCATAGGAGGTAATTTTTTTTTCTACAATTAATAAAGAGGTTATAAGTCTAATGACTGTTATAATTTTTTTATTCCATGTTATTTATATAAATGAAAGAGAAAAAAAATTATTTAGGGTTCGTTTGGCAACGCTTTTAATTTTCAGTTTTTTGGTTTTTTTGGTGAAAAATATACAAAACGTGTTTGGTAAGCAAAACGAAATATGAGTTAATTTTAGCAAGAAAACGAAAATGATGGCTCATGGCTATTTAAATGTAAACTAAACCCTAAACAAGAAAATGAAATTTAAATTAAATTACCAAAATTTTACTACAATACAAATTGGGTGATGATATGGGCAGAAAAATAATTGATGTGGCCGGGAAATTATTTTAGAAAATTCGATGTATATGTCAAGTAATTGAATTAAAAAGGAAATAAAGAATTGGATAATATATGCACTAATAATATGATCATCTCTCTAATTTACCCATAGCATCTTTCTTATCTATTTCTACGTTTGTCTTATTATTAGTATTATTATTTAATTGATTTCTAATAAGATTTTTTTATGAATCAACAAAAAGTATGGATTAGTCATTTTTGTTTTTCAACGTTCATTTTCTTTTTTATGGAGCAACTACCAACTCACATAATGAAATTGTAAAATTATTAAATATTTTTTACTTTAAATAACTTTTAATATCGTTCAACGTTTATTTTTAGAATAGCCTTAGTACTTAAAGAAACATATTAATATAATTAAGGATGTCATGAACAAAATATTGATATAAAAAAAATAAAAGATATCATAAATTAAGATTCATATTTAACAAAATAGTTAGTTGTCTTTTATAGATTTGATGAATTTAAATGGCGTTGGAGAGAAAAGAATCAATACTATTTCCTTATCTATTTAATCAATTAATTGACATATATAAAGAGGACAAAAATGTTATTTTACTATAAATTTTCTGCCCTTGTCAAATATTTTCATGTCCATTTCATTTGCCTACAAATCACGAATTAATATGTCTTGGTCTTCCAGAGTGTTATATATGCATGTGTGTGTGAAAATTATCTATGGTGTGAAAGAATCTACATCCGTAGCGTGAGTAAAAATGTGTGTGAAAGGATATGAATTATAGGGTGTGTTAGAAGAGGTGTGCGTGGACTATAGGGTGTGTTTGAAGAGGTGTGCCTAAACGAGATGCATTTAGATGAGCATGCTAATTGCTAATATATAAACTACACAAATTCATATATGTGTCATTTTATTAGAAGGAAAAATCAAGAGAAAAAAAGTTGATCAATTTTTCTCAATATCTTCCAATAAAATACATAAAAAGCTAGTTTAGAAAAGACTCTTCTCCCTGAGTTAGTCATGGCGGCATCTAGTTTCACTCTTTATATTTTCTTTGCCCAATTATTTATTTTGTCTTCTCACTCAAGCACGAATCATGTTCATGGCTGTTTCACTCGGATTTTTAGTTTCGGTGACTCGCTGTCAGACACAGGGAACCACTTGTACCGGACAAAAAATCATCCCGATTTTATAGCTTTTTTTCCATTTGGAGAGACTTACTTTCATAAACCGACCGGTCGAGCATGTAATGGAAGGCTAATTGCCGATTTTATTGGTACTTTAATTTGTCATGAATATTTCCTAGCTAATTAGCAACTTCTTGTATTTTTTTTTGGACTTCTACATATTATAAAGAATAACTTCCTTACTATGAAAATATCGAAACAGTTGTGGATAAGACAATTTCAATTAATAACACGTAATTTTTTTTATTACATAATTTTTTCCTCCACAATTATCTTTTATTTAATAACATACGTAACATAATACGATCTCTTTAACTTAAAAAAGAAGAATACAAAATAGCATTTCTTTTTGTTTTCTGGAAACATTCTTCTTTTTTTTGGAAGAACATATTGTATTATTTTATACAATATTATTGAAATTTAAAACTTTGATATCGATGAACAAAATGTAACTATTCCTTTTGTTATTTATGTTAATTATATTCTTTTGGTTCATTTTTTTGAAATATAACCAAACAAAACATAGCATGTTATATATCTTAATTAACTCTTTGGACTATATTTAAATTTTGATTTTGTATTCTCTAAAAAAATGATTTTGTGCTAATAGTTGCAATATTTTTTTTACATATATTTATTGAAGCACAATCATTTGAACTGCCATTAATACCGCCATCGCTGGCCGGTAATACGACCAAGTATTTCCAATGCGGTGCTAATTTTGCAATGTTTGGAGCAACTGTTCTGAATAATAAGTTTTTTGAGAAACGGGGCTTAGTTACTAATATAACTATGGACGATTTCTCTTTGGATATTCAAGTCAAGATGTTTAAGAGTCTCTTGCCTTTGATCTCACAAGGTTTTGGTAAGATAGTACCCTCTGATAGTATCCAAACCATGTGCCTGTCCGTAGTCTTACTTGAATGCAATTTTACTACAAATGGGAATGAATTGAATGCAGTTTAGTTTCAATTGTTTTACAGATGTTAGCACTGTTATGAATAATTCTCTATTTATTGTTGGAGAAATTGGCGGTAATGATTATAATAAGCCATTAATTGGATCAATTTCGAGAGGAACAGTACGCATTTGGGTTCCATATGTCATCGCTCGTATTGATAATGCTTTAGAGGTAATTCATGATTTTCTTTCCTTCTTTTCATATCAACTAGTTTTTGTAGGAAATAAATCATTTTATTTCATTTTTTCTATTGGCAGGAACTGATAACCCTAGGAGCCAAAACCCTAGTAGTTCCAGGACTCCTCCCATTAGGTTGCGCGCCTGCATACCTTTCTATATTCCAAAGCAATAATTCATTAGACTATGACTCAAAAACAGGCTGTTTAAACTGGGCGAATGAGTTTTCGCAATACCATAATAGAGTACTACAAACCCAATTGCAAAAGCAGCGAACAAATCGCCCTGATGTGACCATTATTTATGCAGATTATTACGGGGCGCAAATGAGCATTATCCAGGATGCAAACAGACTTGGTATGCTTTCTAATGACTATTTTACCTGATTTTCTAAAAAAAAAAGTAGATTAATACATGATTTACAAATTTAGGCGAAAAGAACACATATATTGTTTTGAAGACTGATATTATTTATTTTTCAAAACAAAATGGTTTTGCGCTAATGTTCTCTCTCTAACTATATTTAGGTTTTCCAACGCCGTTATATGCATGTTGTGGGGGACCTGACGTGCCATATAACTTTTCATTTAGAGTACAATGTGGGAGCAAAAACGCGACGTTGTGTCCTGATCCAACAAAGTACATTTCTTGGGATGGGGTCCACCCGACAGAGACGGTTAATAATATTATTGCTAATGGAGTGCTCAACGGACCTTATGCTAACCCTACTCCAATCTCTAGGCTTTGTTAATTATCGATAAAACTTTTCACCAGAAATGATGTCGATTTTTAAATGTTTCTCATATGAATGCATATGCATCATGACCTTTTAGTATGCTTGTAGAGATAAGAAAAAGATTGGATTTCACCAGAGTTAACATATGAATGTATATGCATCATGACCTTTTCAAATTGATCATGGAACGTTGTCTGAATAAGGTTAATGAACTTTATATTTATCAAATTAAGGTCACTTTATGATAATTTTTCAATTGATGTAAGGCAATAATAATACAGTATCAAAGTAATTAGTCAAATTAATATACTTAATATCTCAATTATCATTTAGAATTAACCAGATTAGTATGAAATTACGTACCATTCAAATTTAAAAAAATAATGTCATGCACTAAATGAACTGAGAACAAAGTATTTATCTATTAGATATCAAATCAGGCAAAATTTTCTATCAAAATAATACATATAATTTTCAGCAAAGTTTAGTGAGGGGAGGGTTAGCATATGGTCCATATAGAATTCCATTAGCAATTGCATGATATGAAGCCTCTGTTTGGTGGACCCCATCCCATGAAATATACTTGGACGGATCAGGACACAAGGATGATCCTTTGGCCCCACACACTACACTGGAAGAATATTTGTATGGACCTGGTCCACCACAACATCCATTTAATGGCGTCGAAAAACCTGCATAATTTTGACCATACATATTTCAGTAGGAGTTTCATTTCGTATATCACCAAAGTTAAGAGAAATGTTATTCTTATTCTTACCATGTTTTTTGGCATTTTTATAGAGATCAAGTTGTGCCCCGTAATAATCAGCGTAGATAATTTTTGCGTTAGGGTGAAGTCGCCTTTGCTTGTTCAGTTCTTCCTGAAGCAAATTGTTGTGATATACTGAGAATTCGTTCAGCCACTTAATGCATCCTGTTTCCGGATCGTAGTCGCTTGGAGTTTTAGTTTGGTAAGCCGTTAAGTAACATGGCGCGCATCCGATTGGGAAATTTCCAGGAACTACTAGAGTAGTCGCTCCAAGATTGATCAATTCCTATTGAAAAATTAACGAAGAGCATTAATTAACCAAATTCTAAAAAAATATGATTTTTTAAAGCACTCATTGGTGGAGACACAATAGAGGTTGCCTGCCGAAATTTCATTAAATTTAGATGGAGTAAAAGAAGATATGAGAGTGTAAATAATTGGGATCGGTCAATTATAATATTTAAAAAAAAATAGTCCATTGATGTAAAGGAAGGTGTAAAAGAGTTTACATTGATAGCAGAACCAATTTCAGCGATCACGCTCGGAACCCAACCACGGACTTGATCAATCGGCTTGTGGGCCAACAAAGCAAAGTTGTAATCGTTTCCTCCTATCTCTCCAACGATGAACAAAGAAGTGCTCATGAAAGTCTTCATATCTGCACATCAATCGTTTTGAGATCAGTAGAACTTCAATTTGATTAATCCTTGAAACAAACCATAAGTCACCTTACATTTTATGCGACACATTTGTACCATGGAATTAAACATGATTTCTTGTAAGCAACATTTAATATACTATGATGATAATAAATTTGCTTTTAGAAAATGACAAATTTCGGATTTACTTACCGGATCCATGAGTGATTGAAGGAAGAAGGGACTTGAATGCAGGGAGTTGATATGAGTTCAAAGAATGATCAGGCCACCTTATATTCATCCCTGCAACTTGGTTATAGTGTGAAATATTCATCGCCTGAGCCATAGCCACTGCAAAGTTGGCCCCATTTTGCGAGTATGCTGCATAATTGCCTGCTGCAGATGGTTGAAGAAACCCTAGACCAAATTGTTGTGCTGCAAAGAACAAATTATGCAATCTTAATAAAGTTCTTTCTATTAACTTGTATAATATGTAATAAAACTATAGACTGATTAGAAGCATACCTATAAAATCGACAATGACTCGGCCATCGGTCCAACGGCCACTGGGTTTATGAAAAAAAGTCTCTCCGTACGGAAGTGCAAATATGCCCGTGTTTGGCCGCCCTGACAGAATATAATAATTACCCGTATCAATTATCGAGTCGCCGAAACTGAAAATACGCTTGAAGCAACTCGATGCATGAATGGCGTTCATGTGAATTAGTAGAACAAGGAGTATAGAAATACTAATGGAGAGACTAAACTTTGAGGAAGCCATGGATCAAGTTTATGTGGTTTAATTTGGAGGATGTAAAAGAGGGAGGGCTTAAGGATTTATAGACAAAAAAACAGCATGATTTATTTCCGAATTAGTAAAGCCATTATAAGAAAGATAATATGGTGTTAGATCTATACCATATTATCAACAGAAAAAATGGTTAATAAATGGTAATAAACTAATGCGCGTATATCAAAATAGTTTCCAAAATTGATATGAAACTTTCGTCTAATGTAAATACCATATATAATCGCATAAATCGGGAAATCCGAATATTGGAATTATTTCAAAACTTTGCTTGCCTTCTACCCAATAGACATCTCTCAATTTGTGGAAATATTTCGAACCACATATTAGACACTTGCTACTTTATTGGAAAGGCAGAGACCTTGTTAAACCAACATATATTTTTTTTCTCATCTACCTTTCAAAGTTGATTCGCAGTCTAAAGTCAGAGTACTTTAGAATTTTGTTTCATGAGTTCAGATTCAGCCATGAAATTAAAAAAATCTCATCTTCTCGGTATTACAGCAGCATCTGTTTGCCTCCTTCTTATTGCCTTGGTCCTACTTTTTATTTTGCATTCTCACTCAAATAAATCTCAAGTGCACGGTTGCTTCACGCGAATTTTTAGCTTCGGCGACTCTCTATCAGATACCGGTAACCACTTGTATCGAACTAGAAATAATCCCGATTTTATTGGTTTTCTTCCGTTTGGACAGACTTACTTTGGCAAACCGACCGGACGTGCAAGTAATGGGAGACTGATTGTCGATTTCATTGGTATGTTTTTTTATAGAAAACTTTAATGGCTTTTCATTATATCCTAAAATTCTATTGATTATTGAATTGAATATTAGCAATCATAACCTTCTACACGTTGAGGAAAGTAACTTTCCTTATATGTGAATTTGAACATGTACATCGGATGGAAATATCAGAACTTTACTCATAATTCCAGTATAGATTACACGATTTTCCCCGACTTGTGTTGCTACCGAAATATATTTATGTTGTATCTTTGCATAGTAATATCTTAGTAGATAATAAAAAGAATCATAAAATGTAGTACCTCTTGCTATAAGATCTTACCTAAGTCTTAATTGGACAAAGCGGCTAGGCTAGCCAAAACAAATTACATTATCTAGCTTGAATATAATTTTGTACTAATGTCAAATATCTTCTCTTATAAATATGATCTGTGCAGCTCAAGCATTTCAACTGCCATTAATACCACCATCTCTGCCTGGTAACACGACCGAGTACTTTCAGACCGGAGCCAATTTCGCAATGTTTGGAGCAACAGTGATGAATAATATGTTCTTTCAGGAGCGGGGCATGACTAGTATAACAACGGAGGACTTCTCATTGGGGGTTCAAGTCGAGAAGTTTAAGGAACTCTTGCCTTTGATTTCAAAACGGTCTGGTAAAGTCATCTTGATCTTCTGTGCATAATATGTATGTGATTCACATTGTGTCTGTGTGGTTGTTAGTTAAGCAAATGTTACTTTAGATCGACAAAATGACTAATTTCAATTGTTTTCATAGATGTTGGCACTGTTATGAATAATTCTCTATTCGTTGTTGGCGAGATTGGTGGAAATGATTACACTCGACCGTTTATTGGGTCATTATCAAAGAAATAGTAGGCGGTTGGGTTCCACATGTCGTGCTTGGTATTCGTGATGCAGTGCAGGTAAATATTAATACATATATATCTTTTTCATTTTGTTCGATTTCTTATTTTCGAGTTTATTGTCAAAAAGATAATTAAAGCAGATAATTACAGCACGATCAGCTAATAACTTCTCTACAAACGGCTAAAATGTACAAATTGAGCTAAATCATATTTACTTAATTTTTTTCTTTGCAGGAACTCATTGTAGCAGGAGCTAAAACCCTAGTTGTTCCAGGATTACTTCCACTAGGTTGTTGCCCGGCTTATCTCTCTATGTTCCAAAGCTACAATCCATCAGACTATGATTCCAAGGGCTGTTTAAACTGGGCGAATGAGTTTTCACAGTTCCATAATGAATTTCTAAAAAATCAGAAACAAAATCTAAGAATACTTCATCCTGGTGTGGCCATTATCTATGCGGATTATTACGCATCACAAATGAGTATCTTGGAGCACGCAAGCCAGCTCGGTATGTTCTCAAATGGTTATATATTACTTGATTTACTAACAAGTTTATTTGACTAACATAATGTAGGAATTTATTTATTTCAAAAAAATAACAACATTTTTATTTAAAAAGTTTATTTTAAAACAATATATTGTTGTGTGGATATATTAGGTTATATTTTGTAAACAAAATGGAAAATCGGAACATATATCTCTCTTGCCCTAATTCTCTCTTTGTTTTTATTAATCTAGGGTTTCCATCACCACTATATGCATGTTGTGGAGGACAAGCGCCGTACAACTTCTCGTTAACCGTACTATGTGGGAGCAATGCCACGTTGTGTTCTGATCCATCAAAATATGTTTCGTGGGATGGCGTCCACCCGACAGAGGGCGTGTATCAAATCATTGCGGATGGAGTGATCAATGGACCTTATGCTGATCCTATTCCGATTTCTAAACGTTGTAATTATGGACGTACTTGAAAATGTTTGTTATGTATTAATTGCAATGGAGTGGTTACATAACTTATATAGAGAAAGTTTTTGATGATTTAAATTTTTTAAATTGATTGCCAATCTGTGTTGTACACATATGCATCTTTTCAAAGTGAAAATATGCATGGAACTTTTTTTCTTATGGATCACTACTTTAGGCTGGCGTGTCCCTAGATATAATTGATCAAATATATTTACGGCTTCATATTATATTGGAGAAGACCAAGAAGAACTCCAATTCTGTAATATTGGAGAAGATGTGTTCCATGCTCATCGGCTATTAATAGCCTCAACTGAATTTTATTCGCTTTAAGCCCAAAGTTTGGCCTGTCAATATTAAGAATTTGGGCCAAGCTAGATAACTTAAAATCTTGGGCCACCAAAAGTTTAAAACTAACACACTGTGTGAGCTAGCCGTTATGAGCTAGTCCATAAATAGAACCTAAGAGCTTGTATTCAATTTGAGAATAATCAATAAAATTAAATTATCCTCTCTTTATATCACAACTAATACAATGGGGGCATCAAGTTTCATTATTTCAATTTTCTTTGCCCAAGTATTTCTTTTCTCTTCTCATTCAAATGCGAATCATGAACATGGCTGCTTCAAGCGAATTTTTAGCTTCGGTGACTCGATATCAGACACAGGGAATCACTTGTACCATACAGCAAATCATCCTGATTTCATAGGCTTTCTTCCATTTGGAGAGACTTACTTTCATAAACCGACTGGTCGACCATGTAATGGCAGGCTGATTATCGATTTTATCGGTATGTAATTCATTCTCTCATGAATATATCATAGTTTATTAGCAAAATTATTTTCATCATTTACTAGGCTTCTATCTAGAGGAGTATTTTCTTTTTAGTTTTCTATGAAGAACTCTTTAAGCATGTTACATGAATATATGTAATGTAAATATCAAAACAGAGAACATTTTGAATTTATTATAACAAACGATTTTTTACCCAAATATACTAACATATATGATTTTTCATAATGGTGTCTCTTTTAATAGAAAAAGTTGATAATATAATATCATCACCATTAATCATGTGATTTTTTTTTCTGAAGATGTTCTGTTATATGATCTTATTTAACTCATTGGAGTTTGGACTAAATTACTTGTCAATTACATTGGCTAGTTTATATTTTGATTTCGTACTAATACATGTTATACTATTTTCGGTTTATGTAGCACAATCATTTGATTTGCCATTAACACAGCCATCTCTGGCTGGTAACACGACCAAGTATTTCAAGAGCGGCGCGAATTTTGCGATGTTTGGAGCAACAGTTCTGAAAATTAAGTTCTTTCAGGAAAAGGGCATTATGAGAAATATAACTATAGAAGACTTCCCTTTGGGGGTTCAAGTTGAAATGTTTAAGAATCTCCTGCCATTGATCTCACAAGGGTCTGGTAAGACACCCTTCTCTGAGAGTCTATTTTCCTGTGTTTGTTGATGAATATTATGTGCCGTTTTTCAACCAAATGTTAATAGAAATGGGAAAAAAAATGATTATAATTTCCATTGTTTCACGGATGTTGGCACTATTATGAATAAATCTCTATTTATTGTTGGAGAGATTGGTAGTAACGATTACAATCTGTCGTTAATTGGAGCACTTTCGAGAAATATAGTATGCACTTGGGTTCCATATGTTGTCGCTAACAATTTGGAGGTAATCGTGATTTTCTTTCTTTCTTTCTTTTTCATTTCAATTAATATTTTTCTGAAAATAAAACACTTTTATTTCGTTATTTTTTTTTGACAGGAACTTATAAACCGTAGGTGCTAAAACCCTAGTGGTTCCAGGATTACTTCCCTTAGGTTGCGCACCGGTATATCTTTCTATATTTCAAAGCAACAATTCATCAGACTACGACACCAAAACAGGCTGTTTAAGTTGAGCGAATGAGTTATCACGATACCATAACAGAGTACTAAAGACTGAGCTGCAAAAGTTACGAACAAATCACCCTGATGTGACCATTATTTATGCAGATTATTATGGGGCGCAGATGAGAGTTATCGAGAATGCAAACATACTTGGTATGATTTTTTAATGGTTCAATTTTACTTGATTTTCTAAAAACTTTATACACTAGAACATAATGCAGAAATTTGTTAAAAAACATATATTGTTTTGTAATCTGATATTATTTTCTATTTGGTGAACAAAAATGGATAATGAGAGTATATATAATTTTTTTTGCCCTAATATTCTCACTGTATATTTGTAGGTTTTCCGACACCATTAATTCATTATGTGCATGTGGACTTCCGCCGTACAATTTCTCATTTACTGCACAATGTGGGAGCAAAAATGCCACGTTGTGTAAAGATCCATCAAAATATGTTTCGTGGGATGGGGTCCACCTGACAGAGACGGTGTATTGTATTATTGCCGACGGAGTTCTCAATGGATCTTATGCTGACCCGACTCCGATTTCTAAAGTTTGTTAATTATGAATATAATTGAAGTTGAATTTTTGTGTACATAATTGCAATGGAGTGGTTTATAAACTTCCATCGCAATATTTTTGAAGATTTTGCACTTGGAAGGATTTTGTAATATTATCAATGAAGCTCTTCGGGGAAATGATCTCTTTTTTTTTAAATGTTTTTTTCTTATAAAATAAAGAAGCAGATATTATGATAGCGCGATAGCATCGATGTTTTTTCAAACTGTCAGTATATGTGAAAAGTATATCATAATATAACACAACTAAGTATATGTGAATTTTTTTTTGAAGAGACGACGTATCATATCCAATATGGCAACATTCATGCGTTTCATCATGGGCATTCTACCTCACTGCTTTTAGTTATGGAAATCACTTGCTAAAAGAAAACACCATTTCTTTCAATTCATGTCCCTTTTTTTCGAATTTATTAAACATTCAATATTTGATTTGATCAATGAATATTTTCCCTCATTTCAAACAAATTCCATGCATCTATTTATGATCAAGCTGTAATATCGTAAATCAATAAACACAATGATTTGTACAGAATTGTACGATATGTATGAATCCCCTACTCTTTATTAACCTCATGATCAAGAAGCCTTCTCTTATTCCTCTATAAATTGAAATTCCATTTTATTTCATTTCACCTTTATTTTATCATCTAATTGATAACAATGGCCTCCTCAAAGTTGACCATTTCTATTCTCTTTACCACATTTCTACTGTTTTCTTACCACTTGAGCTTGTATCGAGTCTATGGTGGTTGTTTCACACGCATTTTTAGCTTTGGAGATTCTATAACGGATACCGGCAATTACTGGCACGTCACCGGAAACCATCCATCTTATATAGGCGCACTTCCGTATGGAGAGACTTATTTCAAAAAACCGACTGGTCGATGTAGTGATGGCAGGCTGATTGTTGATTTTATTGGTATGTTATTAACTCAATTCTGATCAAACTAAACTTATCATGTGTATATATATTGATTTTTTTAGTATGACGAATTTATTGATGATTTTATTTGCATAAATTGCTATACTCTTGTGCTTCAACAAGGATACGGTTAAATTGTTGGTGTATTTGCATGAATAAAAAGCCAATATGTAATAATTCAAGTTTCCAATTTTAGAATTTAGACTAAAAAAATGATAAAGTTAAACACCCTAAAAATTTAATCTCTTGCTATTATACCGGCTTGTATGAATAAGATTGCTAATTTGATATTTTATTTTCTCAGCGCAATCATTTGGACTGCAGCTTCCACCTCCATCTGTGGTCGGCAACACGACCGAGTATTTTAACAATGGTGCCAACTTTGCCGTTTGGGGAGCGAGAGCGCTCAACAACAGCTATTTTCAGGGGAAAGCCTTTAACCTAACTGACACCGATTATTCTCTCATGGTCCAACTCAACGAGTTTAAGAAACTCTTGCCTTTGATCTCACAAGGCTCCGGTATGCCTATTTTAGGGCTCCGATAAAAATAAAATACAGTGCTAATTTTTTATTTTATTTTGGTGCCATATCATGTAATTAATCAAGATTTATGTGCAAAAACCTACTTGAAAATTAATTTGTTGTATTATTTTATTGTTTTAATTACAGATACTGCAACTGTGATGAGTAATGCTCTTTTCATTGTTGGAGAGATCGGAGGAAACGACTATAATCAGCCGTTAACCGCCAATGTGCCAAGGGAGAATGTTCGAACTTGGATCCCAGACGTTGTCGCCGGTATCGGTGGTGGAATTGAGGTTTGAGCTAATCAGAAATAAGAATATTTTTCTTTGTTTTCTTCAAATTTGTACTTTTAAATAAAACAACAATTATTAAGATATTAATATCATGACTGATCCTCCAATTGATTCATGACCAAGTTGTTGAATGCAAAGCACAACCAAGCCATCCATAGATAATGAGTTCAAAAAATATTGGCACCAAATAATAAATGTGAAGCAAAAAGTTTTCTCCGTTCTATAAAAAAAAATGTCATAGCTGATATACTACTGAGTTTCACTATTTTGAGTTGGTGATTTCATGCTCAACTTTCAAGTTTCAACACATAATTGATCACATACAAATCCCAAAACATAAAAATGGAAATAAAATCAAAGGTTATATATTCACAAATCATAAAACATCAACAAAAGCCTTTAAATTTGTTCTTATACATACTTCATGCGAATTTTAAATTTAATACAAACACAAGTTTACTTGGAAAATATATCTCCATATGAAGTCTTTCCATCATAATACTTCTATATATTAATTTTACATAAATTACAAGGCTTAACACTTTTTTTTCTTTTTCCACAGGAATTGATCAGCCTTGGGGCAAAAACCCTAGTAGTTCCAAGTAACTTAGTGACAGGCTGCGCCCCAATCTACCTCACTGCATTCGCAAGCAACAATACATCGGATTACGACTCGAAAACAGGTTGCTTGAACTGGCCGAACGATTTCTCTCAACAACACAACACAGCACTAAAGACCAAGTTGGATGATTTGCGAAAAAGTCATCCGAATGTGACTATTATCTATGCTGATTATTACGCAGCTGAGATGAGTATAATTCAGAACTCAAACCAACTTGGTAGGACCTTACCCTATGGCAATTCTATTTTAAAGTTTGACCCATTTGAGGTCTTTTATCACCCTAAATCCATAAACTTCTATCAATTTAATTTGACCCATTTGAGGTCTTTTATCTAAACCGGTATAAGCCTTACTAAACCCAAACTTGTATCTATTTAATTGATCGAACCATTCGAGGTCTTTTATCTAAATCCTAAACTCAAACACTTCTATCTATTAATTGAAATTTGACTCATTTGAGGTCTTTTTACCAAATAAAAAGGAACCATTAATGAATCATAATCTATTATCTAATATTACATTACTAAATTAATGTTTTTCTATATGTAGGTTACCCAGCGCCGTTGGTGGCCTGTTGCGGCGGGCCGGGGAAATATAATTTCACATATTCAATAGGTTGTGGCGATGCAAAAGCATACACATGTCCGGATCCATTAAAATATGTATCATGGGACGGAATCCATCCAACAGAGGCAGCTTATCATTTAATTGCTGATGGAGTGTACAATGGACCTTATGCTGAACCTACTGCCCTCTCTAAACTCTGCTCTTAATGAATGGGAATTTGAATTGATAATTTTACGCTTAGTCTTGTGCTGGTGTCAAATTGTCAATTAAAGCAGTGATTTAGGGTGATTTTTCTTAATTTGTTTCTACATTAATGTAGGGGAAAATATGGTTGTGGTTGATTTGGTATATGGAGGATTAGGTTTGTTGAGTGATCGTTCATATTAAAAGTAGGAGATTTTTTAATCATGAAAATGAAATTAGTAGACCCTTGAATAAAAGAGTTCTTTAAATACAAGTCTCAAGCCCAACTAAAAGCCCAGCCCGAACTCTTTACGGTTTTCGTACTCAATATTTATGTTTACAGACCTGTGAGTTCATTCAAAAACATATCAGTGCTTCTTTTGGGGGATGAATAGAACAGCAGAAACTCTTGGAAATTTAGGTATACTCAAAATGGACGTAAACTGCGGATTTTAACCTTAATAATTCACATGAAACTACCTCATAATAAGAAATTCAAATTCAAATGAAATCTGATTTTTTATATCTATGTTGCTGTTTGTTTTATTGAATTATGTTGCTATCATCTAGGCTATGTATAGTTGCATGGAATATGAATTAGTATATGTTCCTATCATTACCTTGGTTGTCTTAAGCTCCTAAAATTGGAAAACTTCTTTTTTGAAGGAAAAAAAGGAAAACATACAATAGTAGAAATGTTGATACAATAGTAGAAAAGTTGTTATTTCGTATCCCATGCTGTGTGTGCATGCATGCCAGGTGAAGACATGTCAGTACACGTTCTGAAATAAATAAAACAGTTGAATAAGGGAATAATTAAATGTTAGGCCACTACATAAAGTGCAACACAAAGTAAGTGCATAAAATATTTGGGTTCCTTAATATGGCGTAAACAAATTTATGGACCTCTCTACCTCATCAGATGTGCAACGTAAGATGAGGATTTTAATGAGAGAGTTTTGATTGGACCATAAGTTCGGAAAACCTACCTGAAAGAAGGCTTCATACACATCTTCTCCATTCTCCAGTAGAAAATGGACATGTTTGTTCGATTTTAAGCATGCACTTGATATGTCCATTACAATACAAATAGAGAAGAAGGCAGAGGGACATTGCATGATAGAGAAGAAAAGAAAAGATAATCGATCAAGCAAAAAGATGCACAAAATTCAGCTTGCACGCAACTCTCACTCACTCAAATTTGGATTTGAAGGGATGGATTATATATGCATCTTCTCTTTTTGTTTCACACCCTAAAATTATTTTATTGTAGTTAGACACCTTCAAATCAGAGATTCAAAATTAGTTAAACTTGGGTCCACTAACACTATGCATCATTACAGGTGGTGCCCTCCCTTTGGAATATTATTATTTTGATTCGTGCAAGCTTCTTAATGCTTCCAAATTCCATCTATAGCAAATCAATATCTGTGGCAAACTATACACTTGATGGAGTATTAAATCAGTGTGGAAATCTATGTTTGCACAATATCAAACTAATTTTTGCACCATGATAATCGATTTGTTATATTACAACAAAAAATTAAGGAACTGTCATTTTTCTCATCAACTTTTGTTTTAAAATGATATAATGGTCTAATATTATTGTAATTTTTTTAAAATCACATTATGCAGTAGCAAATCTTAATAAAAACAAGATTTTTGGGTTTGGACCCAGCTAGCAGCGTCTAATTTTTTACCACTAAGATAGTCTAATGGTATGATGCTAATTTCATATTTTCATATGTGAGTGATCGAATCTTACGTGCATCAGAATTGATTTAAAATTCAAAGAAATTATATGAGCTTATTCTAAAAAGAATAAAGCAGATAATCGTCTCTAGTTTTCTCTCATTTTAGTAAAAACAAGAAGGGGCACATGCTGTCCTAAATTTTGTAAGGTATATATTTGTATATCTAAGATTTTAGCATCATACATTCTCATAAAAACTTCATACTTTGTAAATTTGGATCCCCAAATCATGCTGCTCTATTGTTTGTTTTATTATTTATTTTTGAGTAAATTGTATTATTATTATTTTTAGTATGGTTAGTTAGTTATTGATTTTGGTCACGATTTTGTCACGGATGTTAAGCAACTATTGTGTTTTACAATAATTTAATTGTAAGCTCTCAAGATGTTCTATTGTATTTCAAAGGGAGGACACCACCGCTTGTAATGATGCATAGAGAAACGTGATTTATCTTTAAAAAAATGATTGCACATATGTATATGATTGCTAAATTACATGCAGTATCACACAAGGTCCGTGACACACGGGAACAAGATGAAGATAATGAACTAAAATTCAACCATACTTCAACTGCACTTCAAAGCAAAAATACAGTCAATGACCAGCTAAAATCCATACTAAAACACTATTATATATGCTACAATATAAACAAACCCTAAATAATAATAAACTTACCAACCTACCACATAAACAATGTATGACAAAATGGCCAAGAGATGGAGAGAGCTCAATGGAAAGAACAATTGGGAGGGACTACTAGATCCCTTAGACCCCGATCTTCGTCTAAACATAATACGCTATGGAGAGTTATGTCAAGCGGCATATGACGGTTTCAATAGTGAGAAGAAATCTCCTTATGCCGGTTCGTGCATGTATAGCCGTTCGGACTTCTTTGAAAAAGTTCAACTCAACTCTAACATATACCAAATCACCAAGTTTGTGTACGCTACATCAAGTATGAATGTTCCCGAGGCATTTATATTCAAATCTTTCTCGAGAGAGGCATGGAGTAAGGAGTCGAACTGGATTGGATACGTGGCAGTGGCGACAGATGAAGGAAAAAGGGTTTTGGGGCGTAGAGATGTGTTGGTTGCATGGAGAGGAACGATTCGGGCTATAGAATGGGTTGACGATTTGGATTTTACAAAGGTTTCTACGAAGCAGATACTTGGGCCAATAGATGATGGATCCGACCCAGTGGTGCATAAAGGGTGGTTGTCGATATATACGTCAACAGATGAAAAGTCCAAGTATAACAAAATCAGCGTGAGACAGCAGGTACATAGATCATATTTCAAATATTTTGTTTTGTCCAATTTTAAGTGTTATATGTTGAAGTTTATATACTAATGCTCATTTTTCTTCTTTTCTTATCAAGCTAACACAAGATATTTCATTTGCACTTATGCAGGTTTTAACCGAGATAGGAAGGCTAGTAGATGAGTACGAAAATGACGAAGTAAGCATAACCATCACCGGGCACAGCCTTGGCGGCTGTCTGGCAACCCTAAATGCCATAGACATTGTCTCAAACCACCTCAACAAAACCAACCACTCCTGTTCTGCCATACCAGAACATCTCAACAAAACCAACCGATTCTGTTCCCACATATGTCCAGTCACTGCCATAGTTTTTGCTAGCCCTAAAGTCGGTGACTCCGCCTTCAAAGACCTCTTCACCTCAATGCCAAACCTTCATCTATTACGGGTCCGTAATGCACCTGATTTAATTCCCAATTACCCTTTTATAGGTTATACAGAAATCGGTGAAGAACTATTGGTAGATACAGGTAAATCGCCATATCTGAAGAGCCCTGGAAATATAGGCACGTGGCATAATTTGGAAGGTTACTTGCATGGAGTTGCAGGATTTCAAGGAAAAAAAGGAGGGTTTAAGTTAGTGGTTGATAGAGATATAGCACTTTGTAATAAGTCTATGGACGCATTAAAGGACGAGTATCCGGTACCGGCTGAATGGAGAACATTGTGGAATAAGGGCATGGTTAAGGATGCAAATGGACATTGGAAGTTGGTTGATCATGAAGATGATGATGAATGGGTCAATTAAGGTTTGATATTTGAGGTTTGAGTATGAGTGATTTTATTGTATTGTATTAATTTTTTTTTTTTTTTGATTGAATAGACCATTTTTATTTTGATGTCAATAAAATTTGAATTCACAATCTATGCTTTGTTGTGCTTTACATACAATCACTAGATTATAAGCTCATTGGCGTATTATATTAATTTTATGATAGAGAAAATAGGTATATAGAGTTAGTATAAAAAACTTCAAAGATGCATGTGAGTTCTTGAATATCTACACTTTTCTTTTAACTTGTTTGTCTTTGTTATATAAAATGAAGTTGACTCAATGCCATATGTAAACATTTTTATAAGAAAGAAATGAGGCAAAGAGTGAGAGATGGCCTTAAAAAAAAGTTATGATAAGAATCATTTTTAGTAAAAGCCCGAACAATTTGAAAACCTTAGTGTGTGATTTTTTACTTCTTTTCACATTCAACCATGCATTTGTGGTTCTTCCAATGTACAATGTCAGGACTCAAGAGGAGTGGAAAGGAAATGAAAATGATAAAATGATGTTTTTCCCCTCTAGTAGAAAGATTGATTACGTAAGGTTAGATATTAATACATAAATAAACCTCTTGTCAATAGAACCAAGTTGAGCTATTTAGGGATTATAGGATATTTAATAACATGAAGACATAACCCCAACGTACTGCCCTAATTATAGCCCAATTCATATATTCGGCCCAAAAAATAATAATGCGATGCTTCTGCAAAGAAAAAGAATGACAATATAATTTGCTTAAATTCAAATTCGAGGATTATTATTATTTATCTTACGATAATGGGTTAAATAAAAAATGTTGACAATAGATGTCCTGTTTTCCCTTCTACTTTATCTTATAGTTCTCTTATATTATATCGAAGGATATTTGCTCAAGTCACACATCATGCATCCATCAGTTCTCTTGATCAGCAAAAGAAGGATCATACAATTTTCATGAGCAAGAATTGAAGGTTGTAACTTGTCTTCAATTCTTTACCAGTTAATTAACATGATTAATTAAAAACTATTAAAAAACCATGCAAATCAACTAGTGATCAGAAAAATATTATTCTTGGATTAATTATTTGAACTTTCAATTTTTTGCAAAAGGAAAAAATAATATCGACCAAAAGACCTAAATTATCAGTATTTTTTAGCAAAAGGAAAAAAATAATATAGACCAAAAGACCTAAATTATTAGTAAGGTTTATTTAAACAAGAAATTATCATCACATGTAATGAAAAAACTAACTTCACGTCAGCATACTTAACATGCACAACTTGTTTCTCGGACTCGATGAAGCCAACTCTTCAAACTTAAAGCGATCTGTTGTACCACTGTACCCTATACAATGCACCAATATATACACGTAAGTTTAGTCCATCTTGAAACAAAAACTATGAAAATTATTGAAAAGAGAAAAAAATAATAATAATAAACATGGCAAAAGATTTCTTCGGAAATATTGCGAAAAGATGGAGGGAGATTCACGGTAGTAGTAACTGGAAAAATCTTCTTGACCCACTTGACATAGACCTTCGCCGGAGTATAATAAACTACGGCGAGTTATCTCAGGCGACTTACGATGGTTTCAACAGGGAACTACGATCACCCTTCGCAGGTGCACCTAGGTATCACTAAACCCTAATTCTAGTGCCTCCTTTTTGCAAATATTGATTTTGTTCAATATGTTCTTTCTTAATTACTTAAATGTTTTGAATAATAGGTACAAGAGGTCAAATCTATTCGAAAAGGTTGAAATGTCAGTCCCTAACGCATACAAGGTAACAAAATTTTTGTACGCCACGTCAGGCATTAACATGCCTGATGCATTCATCGTGAAATCTAAATCAACACACGCCTGGAGCAAGGACTCGAATTTCATAGGCTACGTGGCAGTAGCGACTGATGAAGGTAAATACATTGTTATTCTAGTTATATATAAAACTTAACTCAAGAGACCTCCCTAGAGGGTTCAAAACTTCAAATAAATATAATAAGCTCTATATTAAATTGTTCCTTTGGTTGGTAAAGGTAAGGCGTGGTTGGGGCGAAGAGACATTGTGGTGGCTTGGCGAGGGACCATGCAAGCGTTGGAATGGGTGAACAATATGGATTTCACATTGGTTTCGACTTCCGGAATACTCAAACGACCGAAGGGTGGTGGTGAACCGATGGTTCATAGAGGATGGTTTTCTATGTATACTTCTAAAGATCCAGACTCGCGTTATTGCAAGCTAAGTGCGAGAGATCAGGTCGGTTTTCTTCCTTTTTTAAAGAAAGAATTCTCAATTGTGACCTAGTTTTGTATCAAAATTTTGAGATTAAAAAAGTTGTTTTCATAGTTATCGCGATCCGGAGACTGGAGGTCGGAAATTGAAATCGGGTCTGAATTGGTCGAATAGAATAAATTATCATATTAATTTTATAAAAAAAATTACTTTATACAATCGTGAGTATCGGTATTAATCATATCGGAATCAGCCGATTTTGTAAACCATGTGCTTCTGTTGGAATAGTTTCGCGGGTCTGATCTAAATTTTAGGGTAAACAAATGTCTAATGTGACCTTTGAGATAGCTAGGTTTCAATTGTTTTAAGATACTGCAAAAGAGGTGCTTGTTAGGCCAAAAGTTATTTTCTTTTCTTCTTCCATAGGTGTTGGCAGAGATCAAATCGTTGATGGATGAATACAAAGGCGAGGAGACCAGCATAACCATAACAGGACACAGTCTAGGAGCCACATTAGCAACCCTAAACACCATAGACATCGTCTCAAACAATTTCAACTGCACCAACCAATCCCCTTCCACCACATGCCCAGTCACCGGCATAGTCTTTGCGAGCCCTCGAGTCGGAGACTCAAACTTCAAAAAACTATTCACCCAATTACCTGACCTAAGATTACTTAGGGTTCATAACTTATTGGATATAGTCCCAAAATACCCGATGGTGTTATATAGTGATGTCGGTGTCGAGCTAATGATAGACATGATGACATCGCCGTATTTAAGGAATCCAGGTGGTCCGCTTACGTGGCATAATTTAGAGAGTTACTTGCATATGGTTGCAGGAACGAATAAAGGAGGGTTTAAGTTGGTGATTGATAGGGATGTAGCCTTGGTGAATAAAGTAGTAGATGCTTTGAAAGATGAGCATCCAGTTCCAATTTCATGGTGGATTCCTAAGAATAAAGCCATGGTTAAGGGTGAAGATGGCCATTGGAGACTAGATGATCATGAAGAGGATGTTTAAGTTATTTTGTACTTCTTGTGTTTGTATTAGATATGTTTGATTCAATAAAACTTTTATTATTTTCTTATTTGTAATGTTTTTTTGCTAATCTTTTTGTAATGTTGGAGATGTTTAGATGCAATAATTTATGATCTTAATTAAGAGATGTAGTAGTAATTTTTTTTTTTCATTTTTTCAATGGAAAGGCCGTCGGCTGAATAACATTATAATTAGAAGATTACAATGGATCCGATGCCCTTACATAAAACCCACACAAGATGATTAAATATATTACTCCTCAACCTAGAATAAATATCAGCCGAAAATTCAGCAGCATGTCACCTTGAAAAACACCATACCATCATACAAACTATCACCTTGAAGAGAGAAAAATCAAAATAATTTGGGCTAAGATATGTTGGGCCATTCATAAATTGGGCCGAGAGTAAATCCGGACTAAACAAAGTTCATTGGAGCCTATCATTCTTTTTCTTTTATATAAGCAAAAAAATGTAGGATCTGGATAAAAAAGTATGTTGGGTCATTCATAATATTTGTTAAATATTGTTTGTTCATATAAAAAATTAACAGAAAACAAAATACTCCATTTAGTGCCCTTTTTTTCTGAGGCGTAAGTTTTCGCCTAAATGGCCAACATTGATATAGATGATAATTAGTGTAACAACCATCTTATCACGAGTGAATCATTTTGCTTCTTGTGTTGCTTTGATTGAGTGTTTTTCTCTTTGTTGCGCTCTTAAGATGAATCTTTTTCATGTCATGTTTGTAGGTAATAAATGCCAAATTTAGATTGGAATATGTATGACATAATTTTTGCTTTCTTTCTAAGTTTTTCTAGCTTTGGCAAGTAATGATAACCTTCTTCCTAAGGTTGCCCCCACCATGGAGTCTGGATATCATTTCTCTCTTATTTATGTATAACGAGTCATTTTATTTATAAGAGGTTTAGATATTCTGCAATATAGAGACTCATTTATATTGACGACACAATATCATTTCAAAGAGTATATATTTATTCTATTAGTATCGTATAAGTTATATTAAATATTTTTTTACCATAATATCTTTAAATCTAAATTATAGACATAAATTTAGTTAATATATCATATTTAGTATGACAATGCAAGCATTTGTTAGTCTTTTATGTGATAATTTTCGTCATTTTATTGGCACGCGAGCCTAGTGTTCTTGAATTACAATAAAATCCAACGTTCATTAAAATAAATGTAATCTATGAATCAGCGGATGGCCGCACTGGCTACACAAAACGCACGTCGCAGAAATTCAGATTCAAATCAAATACCTAGCCAAGTTATAGCATGATACTGAAAATAGATCTACTGATTGGAATCACACCTTGTTTTGCATTGCATCACCATTTCCAGTGGAGAAAATAGTTCCCTCAACAAAACGAAATTCTCAAACCCCTAAAAAAGAAGAAAGAAAAAGACCTTTATTATTCAAGTCCTTCTCATTTGTCAATTATGCAGGTGCGACTCAGACCATTCAACCTAACTTGGTGAATTAAAGATCTATTTTCTGAAAAAACAAAACAAATTTCAATTTTTGAATTCGAATTTTTGCAACATAAATGTTCATATTAGCTCACATGAATCACATCTTGTTAGATTGAGCCCAACTCACGAGACATGTCAAGCAAGCGCCGGTTATTATTATTACAACCGCTCTATAGACTAGACTTCTCTGTCTTAATTGATAAATCCCTCCAAGTACACTTCCGTTACTACATTTACACAGCCTTCAAAGTTCAAAACCATAATCCAGTTTTGCAACATCTAATTAATATAGCTTCATAGATATAATTTCACTTGTCAGCAAGGTTAATGTCCTCTCCTTTTAAAATGGAGATGATCTAAACAACCATATTTCAAACGGCTATTTTCCATCTGGAACAGTAAACGTGCCACACATCCAACGGTCATTACTCATCCATAACCAGTTCCCACTTCACTCTCCTGCAAAAAGAGAGAAAAATAATAATAAAGACACTTCCTAGTTTAACTACATTCAAATTCTTCACACAAAAAGTGAAACTGAATATAGTTGTTTTTTCAAGTATGCATAAAAAAGTAATATAAAATTGATTGTAAACGGGATCCCAGAATAGAACCAAAAAGAAAAGCCTGCCAATGCACGTCAAAGATTTTCTTCTCATCCTCTGTGAATCACATCTCTATAATCTTCATGCAAAATTACGAACATATGGTCCATAATCAGTGTAACTTAACAGAGACAAAAAAAAAATCATGACTTTCTCAAGATTTTTTGAAATTTACTATATACCTATAGATTTTTTAGTACATTATATTATCATATAATATAAAACTCAATGTATTATTCTCCCCTCCTAAATATTATATACAAATATTAGAAGGTATTAAAATTATAAACTCGGCCACTAGCTGTAATATAAATTTGAACAGATAATTGTATTGCTACACAGTTTACATTGTTTTTCGAACTTTAGAATCTAGGAATGAATTTGAGATCAGATAAAAAGGAAAAAGGAAAAAGAAAAAAATGTTGTTATAGAGCAAAAGCACGTGACAACGGAACACAGCCAACATAACGTCAATATTTGTAGATGCTATTATTTATAGTCTATAAAGTTTATTCTGGGAACTTTTTTCACATCTTCCCTTACAGAAGTTATTAATTATAGTCCTCATAAAGTAATTTGGTTAAAAATATATTTGTGGTTACACATTTTTTTCTTTTGAAATAGAAGATAAATGACTTAGTAAGTTAAATTAACATAATATAAATTTGAACATTGTTTCTGTGAGATAACTCGTATAATATGTGCAAGCCTGTGTAACCATATTTATTATAATTTGTAAGTATATAATTAGCATGAATTGCAACATAAATACAACAAACTCAAAATACCTTAAAATTGTTGACAAATAATTATACAACTTTTCAGTTAATATATTTTTTTAATCACTCACTATTGATAAGCAAATAATTTTTTTTTGACAGAATTACATACAAACCCAATAGATTTTAAAATTTTGACTATTACATCAGATTAAAATTCAACAACATATTTGATCATGTCAAAAATCTCAAATGAGTCATCATAACCCTCCAAATTCCATAAAAACATATTCCATGTACAAACTACCACAAAATGTTTGTTTGTATTTCTACAAAAACATTAAAAAAGTATAAATAAAAACATTGGAAGGGAATATGTAGAAAACAGCCACAAGTATTTTACCTCCTCTCCAGTTCCACTCTAATTCAAAACTCATCTTTCCTTCCCTGTGCACCAGACCGTTCCTCATTTCTCGTGCCCTTCTCTTTCTCTTTCTCTTTCTCTTTCACTTTCTCTCCATTCTTCCATTTCCACTGCCAAAACGAACAGTCGCCACACCACACTCATGCGGCAAATATAAAACACCCCAAATCAGCACAGAGTGCCAGAAAAAGAACGTTGAATAATAATGGTGAGTGGAAAGGTTAAGGCGGTAATGGGTTTTCAGCGGAGTAGTTCTCCGGCCACTCCGAAGACGGAGACTCCACGTCGGTCTTCGTCGTCTCCGGCGAACTCGTCAGCTGCCGGGAAAAGCGGTGGTGGGTCTTCGTTTGCGAGGTCTTTCGGGGTTTATTTTCCGAAAAGCTCTGCGCAGGTTCAGCCGAAGCCGCCTGACGTGGCCGAGCTGATCAGGGTGATAGAAGATCTGCAGGAGAGGGAGTCGAGGTTGAGGACTCAGCTGCTCGAGCAGAAGATTTTGAGGGAGACGGTTAAGATTGTTCCGTTTTTAGAAGCGGAGCTGGATCGGTCGAAGGAGAGCGTGAGGAGGCTGGAAATGGAGAATCTGGCGCTGAGGGAAGAGATTGAGGTTTTGAGAGAGAAAGAGAAGAAATTTATAGAAATGCAGAGGGAGATTGAGGATTTGAAAACGAAAATTAAGAGGGAAACTGATGAATGTTCTTCCACTTCTTCTTCATCTTCGTTATCTTCGTCCGGACGATTCCGAGACGGAAACATCTCCAAAATCAACGGAGAAATCAAAGACAAATTGCAAAAGAAATCAATAAATCAACAAGTTGAATCAGCTGGTTCTAGCATTCCAAAACCTCCTCCATTGCCTACTTATTCCTTTCCCAAATCATACCGCCCTTCCTCTTCTTCGAGATCATCTTCTTCAACCTCATCAACTTCCAGCAGTACCAGCTCTCCATCAGAATCTTCTACCACCACCAAACCATTACCAAAACTAACCTCACTACCCCCCATTCCGCCTCCCTTACCAGAAACTTCCAGAAGCTCCTCAACCGGCCCGCCACCTCCTCCGCCTCCGCCCCCCTCCAGAAAAGGAGGGAAGAACGGAGGAGTTATAGCACTGCAAAGGCCGTGCGTGCAGAGGGAGCCGGAGGTGGTGGAGTTCTACCACTCCCTGATGAGGAGGGACTCGAAGAGAGAGAGCAGCGGCGGCGGCGCCGGCGACTCGGCGGGGCTTTGTCCCCGAGACATGATCGGAGAGATCGAAAACCGCTCCGCTCATCTCCTTGCAGTAAGTCATTTAAAATAACTTGATGCTTCCATTCTCTTACTTTCTCACTGTTAAGAATGATATTATTATTTTAAGATGGTTAAACCTCAGTAAACGTTTTTAGGAAAAAATATTTTTATTTTTATGCATCTTTATTTAAAATATTACGAAATATTTACGTTATTAATATGTATAAAAAATATTATGATTTAATACTAAGGTTCAATTAATATTTGAGAAAAAGGGGAATCCAAAGCTGGGCTGTCAGATTTATTCACCTGCTTGCCTTTTTAGTTGTGCATTAAAATTTAAAAATACTTCGGATTAAATAATGAGCTTACATTTTTTCTGTCCAAAATAAGCTTTCATTTCATTATTTATTACTTTTATTACATTACCAAGCACACTGTAGATTAAGCCAAGCTAGCGGCTAATAATTAATGCACCCATATCAGACCGTTGTGAATTATTCTTCTGACCAAATTGCCCCTGTTAGATTTGACCGTTCATTCATTCCATTTCCGATCATTTCCTCTCCAGTTTGTATTAACTGGATATGTCAAGTATTAATTTGTTCACATGTTTTTGTCTGCAGATAAAGAGTGACGTGGAAACACAGGGAGATTTTATTAAATTCTTGATAAAAGAGGTTGAAAATGCAAATTTTACGAAAATCGATGACGTGGTGTCTTTCGTCAAATGGCTCGACGATGAGCTCTCCTGTCTGGTATTAAAAATAATTAAATTTTTTACAAAATATATTATATAGTTTTAATTTAAACAAATTTTAATTTTATATAAATAATATTTTTACAAAAAAAATATTTTTTAGTTTCTATATAAAATAATAAATATATTTACAGAATTTAATCTTCATTTTCTATATGAAATATTTACACGACTTATTTTTTTATTTTTATATAGATTAATAAATACATTCATATATTTTGTATTTGTTTTGGACAGGTGGATGAGAGGGCGGTGTTAAAGCACTTCAATTGGCCGGAGCAGAAAGCCGACGCGTTACGCGAAGCAGCATTCGGATATTCCGATTTTAAAAAATTAGAAACTGAAGCATCTTCTTTCAAGGACGACTCCAGACAGCCCTGCTCTATCGCTCTCAAAAAGATGCAAACTCTATTTGAAAAGTAAGTTGATTTTGATTACTGATCATATTTTAATGTGTATTGTGAATTAAAATGATGTAAAATTGCACAAAGTTTATGGGAATTGTTTGTTAGTCTACTACACTACACATTATCCCTTTTTACTAAGTTTATGCTCCTCTTTTTACATTTTATCTACTTTTTATAATTATTATTTTAATTTATAATTTTTTTATTATTTTTTATGTAAAGTAAGCTAATTGTAAATCATATTTTTTTAATACATAACATTATATTACAAACCAAAATGATATATTGAGTAAACAAAATAGAACCAAATTTGTTGTATAAAATAGCATTACATATTGAGATAGAACCAAATTTATTTTATTTACTTTTTTTTTGGAAGGTTGGAGCATGGAGTGTACAGCCTGGCGAGGATGAGAGACGGAGCGATGAGTCGGTATAAGGGATTTGGAATCCCGTTTGATTGGATGCAAGATTCAGGAATCGTGAGCCAGGTTTTCATTTCCTGCTTTTTTATTTCCATTTTAAACTTGATGATGTGGTAAATTTTCATTGGCTGGAATAATAATTGAGGTGTTATGAGTTACTATTGTGCAAAAATGACCAGACAGTGGACCGGGATAATTGTCTTTGTTATGAGGGAGAGAGCCAAAATTGTTAGAGACAGTTATTTGTTGATTTATCTCTGCTGATGTGGCATGTTTTCATTGGCTGAGAGAATAATTCACCAAAAATTCTTGTTATATAAACCTTTTACAAAAATAACCAAACATGGGACCAATTATTGCGTCTGTGTTAAATAAGTTAGCTGGAAAAACAGGTAATGAAAAGAGCCAAAATTGTTAGGGGCAGAGTTATTTCTTCAGATTTCTCTCCATTAAAAATGACCAAAACATTGCAGGATAAGTCCATGTTAAATTAACTTGTATAAAAATGACCAAAACATGGGACCAAATAAGTTGGCTGGAAAATTAGGTAAGAGAAAGAAAGAGCCAAAATTGTTAAGGACAGAGAGGGGGAGGCAAAAGAGGTTGAATTGAAAAAGGATGCACGTGAGCAACTATCACATGACCACAGATTTTGTTGTTTTGCCACTAAAAGACCAAAGTAACAAAATGGAGTGAACATGTGTGAAGAATGGGCCCTTTTTTATTTTTGTCCCAATTTATTGGCCCACAAATTGACTTTGTAAAAAAAGATTGTTTTTTAGTATTTTCAGTCAGAAGAATGAATCCAAAAATTGGTTGAACATTATACTTTTAAAATAAATATAACAAAAACAAGAGTAAAAATAAGAAAGATAATTACTTTTTCCTAATTTAAATTTTAATTGATTTTGAGTTGGTATAATTATTTAATATAGGTTACATCGTTAATTGATTTTGAGTTGGTATAATATTTAATATAGGTTACATCGTTAAATATCATGATATTTTACTTACCCCTACATTTTTTTTATTATAACAATGACGTAGCATCGAAATATTGATTCATATTAATGGAATTTGGTAAGTACCCTCATTGGAATGGCAGTACAAAATGTAGGTATTATTGCATTAAATGCACCCTCTCATAGTAGTCCTTTTAATTGTTACAACTATATATAATACATGTAAGACAAAAAAAAATGTAGTACTAATTAGCTACAGTTTAATTGTTCCATAAAAAATGCCACTTTAGTTTGGTGCAACTATCTCACATCCAAATTTAATCCCAAATAGTCCTCGTATTAATTATATTTTTATTTTATTTAAATTTTATTATTTTTTCATACAAAATTGGCATCAGTAAAATTACCATACACATTTCCATTTCCACCTCAAATTTAATGACGAATAGTTACCACATTAATATTTTTTTGAGAATATTAGTTCTCAAATTATATAGATTAAATTTTTATTTACATAAATAATTTTTCTTATATTTTATTATTTTTACAGATAAAGTTGGCATCAGTAAAATTAGCGAAACTTTACATGAAACGAGTCTCGTCAGAATTGGAGGCATTAAATGGCGGACACGACGAAGAAGAGTTAATGCTTCAAGCCGTTCGTTTCGCTTTTCGTGTCCATCAGGTAATTTACCAAAATACCCCTCTTCAATTTTCAACATATTTTATGTTTTGGGATCTTGTTTCAAGAAAAAACCTAACTATAAAGTGAATTGAATTTTGTTAACCCCTAATGTAAAAGAATTTAATTAAACCAACTCTAAAGTGTATTGTCATAAAATATTTTATTTATTATTTTAGTTTGAATAAAATATTTACAAAAAAAATGATAAGGGGTATTTTGGTCCCAAACAGAAAAAACAGCTGGAATGTAAAAAATAACACTAGTAAGTAGTAACTGGTAAGAGAGATAAAAAGTTTAATCAACTTTATAGGAGTTTTTGAGGGAATCTAAAAAGTAATTTTTTTATGTACTAAAAAATTTGGGTTTTTTTTGTAAATTTTCCCTTTAATTTATCTTTTTTGTGATTTTTTTGGTATTTTAGTTTGCGGGCGGATTTGATGTGGAGACAATGAGAGCGTTTCAGGAGCTGAAGGAGAAAGTTTCTCTGTTTCATATTCAGAGTCAGAACCAGCGACTTGTTGGCAAGAGTAATTAATTAATTAGGATTTTGTTTAAATGATTGATTCATATATGTATTATATACAATTTTATTCGTGCAAAAAGGGAAGAAAACTAGCGATTATTTGTGTGTTGGAACGATTGTCAAGTCAAGAACTATTTGATTTTATTATTAATCAAAATTATTTCGTATCATTTTTCTGATTGCTTTGTGGAAATTAATCTTGAATAAAGATCGAATAATTTTGAATATATTCAGAATCAGAACCAACAATGAGTTTTGAAAAGCAAATAATTAGAGCTTTATTTTAATGATTTGTATTTGTATTATACAATTTAATTCATGCAAAAAAGGTGAAAACTCGATTATTTTTTCATTTCGATGATGGTACAGTCAAGTACTATTTGATATTTTTATTAATCAAAATTATTTCTTCGCCTGTTTTGTTATTCATCTTTCTTTTAAAGATTATAATATATTTTTTTTATCAGTAGGCGATTGCCTACCGGAAAACTTTCATTAGAAATGAAAACTTTCATAAACTGAAAAAACAAGGCTACACTACCTTTGCGGGTTAGAATACGTGTGGTATCCCTACCTACACCCTAAATGATACACCTCCTATATTAACTAGCCCATCCCCGCCAGCGTGCCTCTTGAGTCGCTTGACTCAGGACATCAAAAATTCCTCGCGAAGTATTATTGAAGTTCCTATCGTTGCGCTCTTTCCAAGCAGTCCAGATGGTCGCCAGCCAATTTTGTTCCCAAAGTTTCTAGCGATCTCTATGCTGATTGGGGGCCATCGGCATCAATGTCAATGGATCGGGTTAAATCCGAATCCAGTAGATATCTGACCCAAACGGATTCTATATCAATCCTCTAAATCAATCCTAACCATCTATTCTATTTTTAACCCTAACCCTAGCCCATTACCCAACCCATCCACTACACTACCTCCCTAATTTCCCCATCTCTTCTCTCCCATCTCCCTCGTCCTAGAAGAAAAAATGCAGAAAAAAAAGGAAGAAAAAAAATTAACTTGCGCCGGCGACCTCTCTCCTCCGCCCTCTAACTGTGCCGGCGACCTACTCTCACTTCTTCGTCTTCTACCCACGGATTTTCAAAAAATAGAAAACTTATTCAGGTTTCGGGTTTACCCACAGATTTCAGGTTATCTGTGGGTTCGGGTTTGAAGAAAAACCCGTAAAACTTTCGGTTTCAGGATCAGGAAAATCCGAAATTTTCGGATCGGGTTTTGATAAGGCCAAACCCGAACCCGACCCGGTCCATTGACAAGCCTACAATCCATCGTTTTCGGATGTAAAAAAACAATTTTCGAACCTGACCCGGACCACTGCGAGCGAACGTGTTTGCGTGGTTAATGATGAAGAATAAACTCCAAACCAAGGATAGAGTTGCAAGGTGGCAACCAACTCTGGACACAAAATGCCTACTTTGCAATACAGATGATAATGAAACACATGCCCACCTATTCCGTCAGTGTCCTTTCACTGAGTTTCTACTGCATCATGCAGGACAAAGGCTACAAATTGTCTTCCATTGTTCCTCTAATATGGAGTTGGCGATCCCATAAGTTAGTACCTGACGTACTGTTGAATGTTTATCAAGTGCTCTTGCAAATAGGTTTGGATATGTTTCAGCAAGTGTCTTATCTAACAACCATGGATGGTGCCAGAAACTTATCAAGTTTCCATCTCCTATTGCAAGGGAGAAACGTTTTTCATACCCATGGCAGTATTTCTAAAAGGTGTTTGGCAAAAAAAATGATGGTTCCCTTATATGTGTATTCAGGGTTTTTGAGCCATATGTCAGTTGGAAAACATATGCCCAAAGCGATGATGGTTGGCCTGATAGTTTCGTAATCCACTTTTATGAGAAGTGCTCTGTTTTGGATAAATAGGTTATTGATTCCTAGTCCCCCATTAGTTTTTAAAAAATATAATATGAATGCTGTGAATTAGGAAAAATATTTCTTCTCATTCATGACTAATATGTGCAAACTAATGTTGAATTAGATCAGTTAATTTTCATTTTATTACATGAATTAGCTACAAAATAAGCATACTTTATTTTCAGTTTGTATATAAATCAGTACAAAATAAATATTTTTATTTGAATGAATCCAAGAATACATACATAACTTCTTTTCCGGCATTGTTGTAAACAAATGATTCAACTTAAATCGAGGAAAAAAATATAACTCTATGTAGGTATGTGGTAAAAATATTCTATTTTTTTTAGTAAAAATTTATCGAATAAATAGGAATGTAAATAAGTACAATTTTTACTTTTGAGTTTTACATAAATCAAACCTTTAATAATTAATAAGCACTGAAACTTTTTATCGAACAATTTCAAGAATGATAACTACACAACTTTCTCTTCCCCAATTAACGTAAACAAATTATTCACCAAAATTAAATAATTAATTTCCCCCCAAATCACGAAATAAGAGCGGCATAAAGGATCTGATTCCACGTATCAGGCAGGCCAGCCAAGCACCAGTGGCTACAATCCATGCCCGCATGATCCCCACTATAACTCGACGGATGACCGTCCTTTCTGAGTTGCGACAATAGTGTTATGTCGAGTAAAAATACCGGTTTTGAAATGGTGGTCATTACATTTTGAACGATTTTTTGAGCTGGAACTGGCCCGGCTGGATAGCTAGATCCTATTACTGGTTGGGTCTGTTTGTCGCAGTTCTTGCCTCCACCTCCGCCCCATTCGTTCGGACTGCATTGGATTATAGAAATATGGATGGTTTAGTATTTTTTTAAAGTAAAATTATATAATTGCAAATTAGCGTACACACGTCAAAAACGTATCATATGTATTCCAACTTGTATGAATATCTTCATTATTTTTATTTCCGGGGTTGATTTTGGATGATTTTTTGGGTTAGTAAGTTTTTGTTCCTTTTTTCACATATGAGAGGAAAGATTGATAATTCGGATAATTTTTTCGAAGATATTACGACAAGAAAAAGGGCCATACGATCTTATAGATGATATTTCCTGTATTTATCAGGGTGAAAAATATTTTCATTTTTTTTTGGATAACATGAGATTATGTAATTTTTTATCAAAACAAAATAAATTGGATAATACTAGGTTTTAGGAGTAAGTAATTGACTTACTTGTAATGAGTAGGAGAAATGCCTTGGAAGAAAACTTTAGTTGTGGCTGGATTTATATTTGCATCAACCCATTTAGCCCATGTTGAAAGCCCTTTTGAAAACGCCGTCAACCTGTCCATGTCTCTCATCATTTGTCCCCCATCTTGCACATAATCCCATCTGGACCCACAACATTTAAAAATTAAATTAAGGCCAGTTTTTTTCTATTTTCTTTTGCTTAAATAAATCATCAAGGGAAATATATATGTATCAAGATTAAATTAAGGCCCATGGACCATTAATAACAGAAAAAGAAAGAAAAAAAGCTTAATCATACTCTTATTTTTCTTTTTTTTTGTTCAAATTTAACCCATCTGCGAAAAAAATATATCTACATTAAATTAAGGCCCATGATTCAAAAAAAGAGAGCAAAACGAAAATATTTAAATCTCATCTTTTTGTTTTCTATTTTCTTTTTTTTTCTCAAATAACTCATCAAGGAAAATTATATAAAAAGCTCATCTAGGAAAAATATATATCAACATTATATTAACGCCCATGGACCATTCACAAAAAGAAGAGAAAAAATCTTAAATCTTTAGATACTTATATTTGTATTTTCCATTTGATTCCAAACTCATCAAGGAAAAAAAAAATATAAGCATGCTTTCACATAGATTTTGAGTTTCAAAGGGTCAAATTCATGTTTTTTTTTGTTGTAAAAAGATAAGCTGATATATGAAATTTAGGGAGCAAACTAAAACTAATAAAAATAATCAGGCTAAAATTCCAAAAAATAAAAATTCATACGGTTGGTCGTTTCCTTTGTGGGTCCACCAATGCCACGTGTTGAAGATCAATACGTCCATGCCTAACCAAGGGGACCCACTGATGTTGTCTAGCTTGAGAACTCTTCCTACTTTCTCACTCGCAATGTCAACTAGATATGTGCTTCTGTAATACATCACTGACACCCCATAATCCTGATATCATAATTGATTAATTAATTGGTCCAAAATGGTCTCATTAAAACATAATTTTGATTTAATTAATCCAGAAATGAAACATGAATTTCATGTTTTGTCCCATTTTATGTAGTTTTTAGTGTATTTAGTATGTTATTGGTGAAGCAGCATTGAAGTACCGTCTTTTTTTATCTCAGACGGGATTTAAAATTCTGCGAAGAAGTAAATGAGAGAAATAATTGAAAACAGAAGTAATTTTGAGTATTAAAAACAGTGTATCTTATTTTTTTTTTTTTTTTTGAATATTTAGAGCATGCTCACAAGTCCTGCGTCTAATTTTTATTTGCCTTTTCAGAGAAATAAGTGAAAACAATGCATCCTCTTTTAGTTGCCTTTTGCAAGAGATTTTGGATTTTATGCATGTTCTCCATTGAAGGGATTAGATTCTCTCATATGAAATATAGAATGTGAATGAAGATAATTTAATATTTAATAATAGTATAGAATATCCGATTGGATCTGTGAATTGTATTCATCTCACTTTTTGACTCTTGTTTCTGTTCGTCACGGATTGAAACAATAGAACAGCCTCGTTTCATGAAATTGTTTGCAGCTTAATGTGTGGTGACTAGTGAGTCATAATGTTACAATTTTGTAACAGTTTAATGCAATTTAACACGTAAGTAATATCAAATTACATACTTGTTACTACCATCAATTAAGTGTCTTAAAATTCATCTCAGATATTTAATATACTATTTTTACACTGTAAGACAATATATTCAATTAATAGACTTAAATCAACTATTAGTTCTTATACATAGTCATTTTTTTATCAGATTGTGAACAGACAAAAATTGATGACAGAAACTATCTTTATGCAAAAAAAAAATGTATCAAGTATCAATTTTGTGGTCTCTTCAATGGAGGACTTCCAAAATCCATGTAGTTCACAAAGTTTACAAGACTTCAATACATCAATCCTATCAAATGTTGATTAGAGTACCGCATAAATCAAGAAAAAAAGATAAAAATTCCTCGAATGTCAAATAGGCATTAGTTATATATGGCTTACATGGATGGAACGAAATCAACTAATATTCTGCAACCACGAGAACAAGTAGGTAGTAGTGAATCAATTAAGTGAAAAATATACTTCTAGAAAATCCCACTAATACAAGGAAATACGAAAACTTTACATGTAACATACTACAATCAAGAGTTTTATATATTTAGTTTGGTTACCATTCTGTAAAAAATATTGTTAAATAATTTTTCAAATGAAAATTTTATATGAAATGAGCCTACTTCTAAAAAAAAAGATAAACTACTAGCCCTTAATCAAAGAATCAATGCATGCTGCACTGACTCGCATCACGAAATATCTTAACTATCTTGTTGGCAAGGAAAATAGAAAAATAAGACAAGATTTTCTTTCTTCAGTAAATGGAAAAAGACATGTTGCTGTGACTACCATGTTATTTTTTTTGTTCGGTACCGGCAGAAAATACCGGACACAAAAATCCATGTGCAAATAAAAATTTCCTTTCTTTTGATTTATCCGCAATCCATTCATGATCCTGCGCCGTTTGTCTCAAAAACAAATAGATTTGATGTACAGAAGTTGAACAGGCAAGTGAACCTTGTAAGATTCGTGTCATGTCATGTCTGATATCAGGTTCACTTATTTCTGGACATGGTTTAGTTTTGTATCAGATCAAAAATAATAAAGATCAATTTAAATTTTGGGTTGTTTTAGATCTTTTCGGATCATATTATGAGGGAAATTCAGCTCACGTTCTGTTATCGTTCAGTCTGATTTGAAATATAGTGTTTTGGTTTGGGGGGTGAAATATAGTGTTTCGATTTGGAGTGGTTTTTTTTTGTTAATAATTTGGATCACCTCATTCAGGTTTTAGTCAGCCTAGATTTCCAATCAACGTATTTCACAATATTCATCAATTAGGTGTAATTTCGATGAAAATAATCTTTTCAAAATGTCTAGACTAAATTTCACTCCTACAATTAAATGTACAACAAATCACCCAATCCAAGTGACCAATTGCTAAGCTTAGAGTTGCACATGAATTGGGACCAAAGGTTTCATAAATGTACTTTAACTCTTCTGCTATAAAGGGGCTATTTTCAAGCCAAAAAAGGAATATGGTATTCATACATTTTCATTGCATAAATTTGTGTTGACATTTATATTGCATGTCATAGTCAGTCCTTCAGAATACTGCAAGCCATAACATGTTCGTGTGTAGTTGGATTCATACGATTTCAGTTTGGATTCAATATGATTTCGGTTAAGCAAAAAATTTGGACATAAAAAATATGATACGCAAATATGCGTATTTGTGTATGTTTGTGCGTAATATGAAGTCTTTCAAAAATTCCTAAAATTTATAAGTACACGTTACGTTCTTATTATCTTATCATAAGTCCAAATAAAGAACTAAAATATGCAAAAAAATTGATTACTTTTATAATACTTGTGTTGTTAACTTGAGTTTGTAATTTGATATTATTGTCTAATTCGGAAAAATTCAGATTATTTAGTCCAAATTCTTCCTTATAAAAGGAACATTTTAAAAATACATAATTATCCGGATCGTTTCGTGCCGAAAGTTTCTCTTGCAAAAAAAAAGGTTTCAATCCATATGAATGAAAACTTCACCTCTTTTAAATTTTTCATAAAATGCATGTATTATACACGTATAATTTCAAACAATATATTCATCTAAACCCTATGAAAAACATAAATTTAATCCATACACTCCCTTTTGACCTGCAAAATAAAAGAAACAAAAACAGAGCAAGAGACAGAATACCTGAAAAGTGACAGTGGAAATAGTGGAAGACCTAGTGTAGCTGGTCTTGGCGTTGTGGACCGAAGCATAAAGCATACAAGTCAAAGACTCCCATTGATTCAGGCTTAGTGAGTCCCCTACAAACATTATCTTCTTTCCTCTGTATCTCTCCAAGAAATCTTGTCCATTAAACCTTCATAATTACCAAATTCCATTTTAGATACTTGAAAGAATCACAACATAATTTGGTTTTTGTATGCATTTATTTTCATATAATATTCTCATAATTTACCTTGGAAGCTCGCAAGTATTAGGCTTCCATCTGTACTTGAGATAAAGCTTGTCGGGCCGGCCGTATTTCTGACAGTTAAACTCCGGCTCGACGAATGGACAGCTGGCAGAATCGTAAAGAGGGTATGACGTGTCAAAAACCCAACTGCCTTGAAACATATTACAGCTCGCGCCATTGGCTCTCTCTCCTCTTCGACTCGTGTTGTTTCCTCCATGGTTGTGGTGAATTTTTAATGGAGAAGTAATGGTGGTGTGGAATGAGAATCCATGGAGGGAGAGAGAGAGGAGGGATAAGAGAATGAAGTGGAGAGAAGAAGAAGCCATGGAGAGAGAGAAGTGAGAGAGAGAGGGGTTAATAAAAGGTGGTGGGTATTATTTTTTTTAATTTTATTTTTGTTTTATTTTGAGGGGTGGATTTATTAGGGGGGTTGATGGGGTTTATTAATGAGAGGAACCTGGTGAGGAATGTCTGAGATTTGCATTTTTACTGACGAAATTTACTTTTTGCATAGGCCATGTTGGATAGATTCTCTGTTTAGATTTTCTTCATTACATTACATGATACTGTTATTATAACTTGGAATAGCATCTAAAATTTCTATATTTATTGACATTTATTCAGAATGTACATGTATATTTTTGTATAACTTTTGAATTCTAAATTTGTGGTGAATCTTGACCAAAAATTTAGAAGATATTCTAATAGAAAATACATAAAAAATCTAAAAAAGCAGTATATTTATAACTTCTAAATTATATACAAAATACAGTGTTATAATCATATATATACATTGAAAATCTTGAAGGGCAGCTGCCTTCCTAATCCTGTGATTGTTTTATATTACTATACAATTTGTGTTGAACAACCAAGAAAGTTAGAATATGAAAATTATTTGTTTGTAATGAGTTCATGGAACAATCAAGAAAGTTAGAATATGAAAATTATTTGTTTGTTATGACAGAGAAATTTTATGTGAAAGTAATCTTAGATGGGCACTAAAATATTTTTTTGTCAAAGTTATGAAAAGTGATTCCCAACATACATGAAAGTAATCTTAGTTTTGTTATGATTATTACATTTGAATTATTCTGTTTATTTATTTATAAATTAAATAAAACAATTATTGTATTTAATTTACAAAAAAAAATATAATGTAAATATAATAAAATAATCTTAATTATTACTAAATGTTTTCTACATTTCATTAAAATATTAATTCAAAATTAAGTATAAATGATTTTGTATGATAATACAATTAGAAATAATATGCTAAATATTTTAGATATTGTAATTAACTAAAGCACATAATTGATTTATATATTTAGAACATAACAATAAAATAATCATTTCATAAATTAATAAACTAACACGTTCACATTCCTATAAATCTAAATTTGCAAATCAAACAATACTATTTTTATGTAATATAATGTTATTAAGGTCAATCACTTTGCATATAACATTGTTAAATCACTCACGTGATTATGTTGACTTGAAACACTGTCAATTTTCCCTCATGAAAATGGACTAAAATCCAACAAAAAGGAGTAGAATGAAAGGAACGCACATTAATACAACAACAAAGAGTAGAATAAAATTCAACAAATCAATCAATAATTCAATGATAAAATAAAACTATTAAAAAAATTGATAAAACACTAAACGATAATTTAGAGTGTAATGCAATTGTTCATGATAGTCCACTTGAGTGCCCAATCCATTAGGTTAAGTGGACCAGACCAGACCATGTGCCATAATTTTTTCCTCAGCCGACAAGCCACTAGTATTATGATTAGCCCCTACAATCATTATCTTTTAAGTGCCCTAAACTAAGTACCTTTTTTCCCAACAAACTTATTTAATTAACATAATTATAAATATATGATATATTTTACATATATAAAAGAGAAGTGGAAGTAATAGTGGAGAATCTGGAATCCAACTAAGGAGAGGGTATATTTCTTTATCACTGTAAAGAATCTTATCATGCAATACGTTTGTGTCCATTTCACTACTGAAACGGTTTATTGGCACAGAAAAATGGAAAAGAGGCCCAAATTTTCAGCTTTGGTACCTTCAAATTTTGTGATAAAAAAGTGTGGTTTTATTAGGTTGTAGGGTTGGTTTGTAATAAGGTTCTTGAAAATGAGAGGCCAACAAACCGTAATTAAGAGTTGGGCATATTTTCTAGATCTAAACTAATGTTTTGTCATTTTCATGAAGAATGAACTTTACATATATATAATATAGGATCTCTGTTTAGATCTACCTCTAAAAAAATTGCGCAAAGAAATTTACTCACAAACTGTCTAATTGGAAAACACAGTCTTTGAGAAGAACATTATCTTGTGAAAAGAAAATTTTGTTAAAGAAAGTGAACTTAAAGTCTACAGCCAATGGGCTTATTTGGTTGGATACAGGCCGAAAAATAGATACTTTTCTTTTTCTAAATTATGGGCTTTTTGTAAATGAAAGAACGAACACATTTTATCAAATATAGATTATTACAATATATGATCAAATAATACACATGAAAACATTAAAAAACTCAATAAGGCAAGCTCTTGGAACTAGAACTTGCAACCAAAGCCTTTTCCCTAGCACTAGAAAAATCTTGTGAACCAACTCTTCTAAGTATAGACTCCATGTTTCTATCTAAGCTTTGTTTCACCAATCTTTTAACCGCCTTTTTATTTTCTCCCGTCTCCCCCTCGGTACCAAACCCTAATAAACTAGAAACCCTCTCCATTCGAGGCCCCGAATGGACACGTCCATTTACTCCTCCCTTATCCTTGAACCATTGTAGGATTTTAATCGCTCTTTTTTGCGCGAGCGGACTACCCAACAAGGCAAGTTCTAAAAGAACTTGAACTATACCACATTCATGCATTTTTTGTCGTTGTAATTTATTACCATATGCTAAAACCATAACTAAGTAAGAAGAAAGCTCCTGGCATCTAGGGTTTTGGTCCCATGACATGATCTCTATAAATGATTTTGGTATCATTGGATTATTTTCTATTCCCTTTTTGCCCTCCGTGGTTAAAATTATATTAGCTAGCACAGTTAATGATTCTTCAGAGGTAATTTTGTCTAATGAGAGAGTTAATAAGGTCTCAATTGCATCATTACTGATAATTAATTTGATGTTATTTAATTGTAATGAGAGGTTGTACAGAGTTTCAAGACAAGCTAACTTGGTTTCGATTTCGGATTCTTTTGAGTTGAGGGACATAATTAGAGATGGAAGCATTTGGTGAGGGGTGCAATGGAAATTTGTTTTGGCTAATGAAGAAATTGTTAGTAGAAGTAGAAAGGGCTCTTTTCTCCTTGAGAATTCTTTGTTGTCCATTAATTTTGCTAATTTTGCAAGGAGGTCCGCATTTACCATTAAAACTTTGTTCCTGCAAAAAAGGAACGAATGTTATCATATTAAAACAAATAATTGATTAGATCCTTATTATATTCATGGGATAATTCGGTTTTAATTGACAATTTGGTAATCATTCGCACTGAAATCTTCTACTACAAAATTTTGAAATCTAGCTCATCTACAACCTTTTAAAATCTTAGCATTGCATGAAGGAACAACAATTCATATATAAACTTTCAACAATCCAATCCGTGGATTCATTTTTTTGAGTCTCGGTAGGCGATTGCCTACTGAGTATTATGATTTAATAAACAAAATAGTTTTGAGGATTCATTATCTAGCAACATATTATTAATATTAATATTTTTATTTTAAGGAGAATATTAATATTAATATTTTAATTATTACTATTACTATTATTATTGTTATTGGTTATCTTTAATAATATTGTAATAATAACAGTAATAATAATATTTGTTATTATAATACTAATAATTATTATTATATTATTATTGTACTAACTAGACTGAAAGTCAAAAGGTTGATGCATAGAGTTGACAAAATTACGGGTCAGCATTTTGTTTTCTCGTGCAATTGGCCAACCTTATCATGTCACGAAAGAAAATTAATTTTGGTTTGGCCAAACTGTACCAAATTCAACAATTCATGTATGGAACCTGTCATCATGTTATGTTACATTGTCAACATGCAAATTTCAAAAGTCAAAATAACTACTCAATTTGGATTGTTGTATGACAAGATATTCTGATATGGCCATTATTTTCAGTGCTATTAATTTAATATGAATATTATAATTTTGTTTGTGGTTAGTTGGTAATGGAACTACTGTTCGCAGAATTATTGTAGAGGTTTGATAATGATAGCCCGTATTAAGGAATGCAAAATATTGTCTATCCTAACTGATATATTGCTGTTATGGTGTTATTTTGTGAAAGTCATATTGATAAATAGATGATGAAAATAGCATGTTGATAAGTATATTAAACATCTAAACACTGGCGGTCTGATCATAACTAAATAATACTTTCCGTCTCTTGATCTTCTCACATTTTTTTAATGCACAAGTGGTAGGCAAAAAGTATTGGCAAACAAAACATTTTTATTGATAGAGATATTTTTGAATATTTCATCAATAGATCACAATTCATTTAACATTCAATTATGTTTCTTTTTAAAATAAGGGGGTGATATTCACAAGTGATCACTTCATTGCGTATTAATGTTTCAATTAATCTAATATAATCATTGGGTGAGTGATTTTGAACCCTCCTCAATTCATTCAAAAAAAAGACATTCAATTATGTTTAATTGACCATCTATTAACATGACATGAGAAATGTTGGAAGAACATATGAGAGCAAAACTGTGTGGGTGCGAGTAAAGTAACTAGATTAGCGGTCAGTTGAAGGTTAATTTATTAAAATATCATGTTATTACAAATTACATCACTTACCAACAAATTACATCACATTTATCCAAATATCAAAGTTTGAATATTCAACATGTCCTAAAAGAGCACTTTAAAAAGATTTCGGTGGATTATCACAAGTGGTCTCACAATTACGCAATCGTTTTTCTTTTCTTTTTATTCTAAGAAATGATTTTGACGGAATTTTTTTTTATTAAACGATAAAAAATGTTCCTATTTCGGAAAAATATAAAAACCATGAAAAAATGAGATCCCCTTAAAAAAAGAAATAAATTCAATGATTAAAATTAGTGTAAACAACAAACCTGAAAGTCCCTTTAGCTAGCTCAATCAAAGCTTCAACGACCATAAACAAATCCTCATTACTCTGATTCTCTGCCATTGACAACATACAAACAAGCGATGAAACAATCCCCATTTCAGCCAATAATCTCTTGACACGTGCATCCTCCATTGCCAGCCTCTTTATTTCCTTCACCGCCTCAGTTTTCTCTTCGTATGAACCAAAATTCAGTCGTTTTGCGGATCTTTTTATAGAATTCATGTCGAGACTTTCTTGGTTTGATTGTTTCTGATCCATGATTGGTTTTGTTTGCGAGGGATGAGGGTTGGCTTTATTGTTTAGAGAAGAGGGTGAAGAATCAAACATGGTGTGTTTTGTTTATGTGTTAGTTATACTAGCTAGCCGTGGAAAATAGATGGAGAGAGAGAACATTGTCACATGAATAGAGAAGTGCTTATGGAGTGAGATATTAGAGCATGAATTCATGATCTTTAGAGGCATGAATGGTGTTACAATACATGTACTACTGATCAGTTAAGTCTAAATATGTTAGGTTAGGAGTCAATATGTACCATATTTGTCAATAATATTGTTGGCAGATGTATTTTTACACAATCCGCAATCAATAACTTATTAGACTTACTAAAAATTAAACTGAATTAGTATAAAATATTTAGCCAATGCATTGATCGTGATTTGAACTGGGTCTCTTCCAAAATTGATGGAGTGCGTTACCGATTTAACTAACATGCTTTTGCTATTATGCCAAATGTTGACCGTAGTATGAGAGTCAAAGAAATTCTTCTCATTATTAATTAGTTTTTCACATAAGTTTAGAGGGAGGTGTAGAAATACATGTATTTTTAAATATTATTGAATAAAATGCTAATATATAGAACTTTGTCAAAAAATATTGGGGGAGATCATGACCCCTTCAATCCTTATAATGGTTTGTCACTTCATATTTTATATAGTTCGCAACCTGATTTTCAACTTGTTTATATGGTTTACCCTGTTCCGAATTCTAAATACCTCATCATTGTCTACCCTCCATGGGGGATATGAAATTGCAAACTGGAATAATGAAATAAATAAGTTAACATCAAATTTTTTTTTAATATTTGGAATAAACTCATAAGTACTACGTCTAATTCTTTACTAAAATAAAAATTATTTAAAAATCAAACTAAATTGAGCCTTTTCAAATTTGAGAAGTTAGATATTCAAACTTCAGAATTTAGAGGGCCTAATAAAGACTTTTTTTTTTTTTTTAGCATCCGTTTCGAAAATAATTCAGCAAATAGCACTGTTTTGAAAAAAATTAGGTAACTAGCACTACCGCCACCTATGATGGCGGTAGAGACCTTATACCGCCTGCACCTATGGCGGTAGTGCCTAATTTTCAAAATTTCCCGTAAAACAGGGTAATTAGATACAAATTAACCTCTACCGCCGGACTTCGGCGGTAGTGGCATTGTTGTAATTTTTTTCCCGACCCAATCGGGTATCAAACCCGTTTAAAAAAAAAAAAAAAAAAAAAGAAAAAGAAAAAATAGCTCTACCGCCAGACCTTCTGGCGGTAGAGTTGAGGGTCCATAAAAGCCCACCCGAACCCTTCTCTCTCTCCCCCCATTTCTCCCCCCAGCAGCCGAACGAATGGAAATTTTTTTTTTTCCCACTTAGTAACGGTTTTTATAAACCAACCGTTACTAAATGAAGATTTAGTAACGGTTTTTTCATAAAAACCGTTACTAAGTTAAAAAATTTCCCGATTTAGTACGGTACTTAGTACCGGTTTGTCTGGAAGAACCGTTACTAAATGTAAGTTTAGTAACGGTTTTTTATAAAAACCGTTACTAAGGTAAAAAATGAAAATAAGATTTAACTTAGTAACGGTTTTTATTAAACAACCGTTACTAAATCTACATTTAGTAACGGTTCTTACAAAAAATCCGTTACGATGTGCCGTACTAAATCTGAAAATTTTTTAACTTAGTAACGGTTGTTAAGAAAAAACCGTTACTAAATTTACATTTAGTAACGGTTTTTTCAGAAGAACCGGTACTAAGTGCCGTACTAAATAGGGAAATTTCTTTAAGTTAGTAACGGTTTTTATGAAAAAACCGTTACTAAATCTTCATTTAGTAACGGTTCGTTTATAAAAACCGTTACTAAGTGGGAAAAAAAAAATTTCCCATTCGTTCGGCTGCTGGGGGGAGAAATGGGGGGAGAGAGAGAAGGGTTCGGGTGGGCTTTTATGGACCCCCAACTCTACCGCCAGAAGGTCTGGCGGTAGAGCTATTTTTCCTTTTTTTTTTTTTTTTTTTAAACGGGTTTGATACCCGATTGGGTCGGGAAAAAATTACAACAATGCCACTACCGCCAGAAGTCCTGGCGGTAGAGGTTAATTTGTATCTAATTACCCTGTTTTACGGGAAATTTTGAAAATTAGGCACTACCGCCATAGGTGCAGGCGGTATAAGGTCTCTACCGCCATCATAGGTGGCGGTAGTGCTAGTTACCTAATTTTTTTCAAAACAGTGCTATTTGCTGAATTATTTTCGAAACGGATGCTAAAAAAAAAAAAAAAAAAGTCCCTAATAAAGGTGGTGAATCCGTTCTGTACCGGTTTGTGATTTGATTGTGGGCCGGTACCAACGTGTATACCACTCAGTGGCACTCACTATAGTCATTTCCTCATCAAGTCAGCAGATTTGTTTTTCGCACCAGTCTTACTTTTTGGCGACTTTGATACATGTGGAACTCTGAAAAAGGGAATTAAAAAGTTTATTGGATAGGATTAAAAGGTACAAATCTATAAATTTTGTACGATACATGCAAATAATATCTTCAAGAGATGATTTTAACGCTCATAACTAAATCATATCCAACTCATAAAAAAAACATGGTCAATGCAAAGAAGTTATATTTATCTTAGATACTATATTATACCTATATATTTTTTCTATAAGATTCTTGATAGGACAGCAAAATATTTGTGTTTATAATAATCAAATTTGCTTATCAACAAATTAAATTATATACAAAATCTAAGTAAAAAAAGATGAGACTCAGAAATAATTTTCTATATAATATAGCCGCCCACATTTTAAACCTCCTAAACTGGTTAATTTTTTTTTAATTGGTTTAAGTGATGTGTTAAGTTGATACTTGTCGATTGAAAAATGGTGGTGCATCATCATTCATTAGCCATATAATATTATTAGTATTATTTCGATAAGGATTGTTTTGATAGATTCAACCATTAGCAGCAGAGGCTAAAAATTAAGAAGTCCGAATCTTATTGTTCATATAAAGATGTGTTAGTTGCATAACGAGTCAATCATTTATAGACTGATAGATTATTATATACCTTGTAACGTCTAAATGATCTAAATTGACATGTATCTTTTCCAATGTACTATATTTTCAGTATGAATAAAAAGTTTTTAGGGTCAATATATCTTTTTCAATATTATTATATTATTTTAGTATCGATATATATTTTCGATAGTTAATATATCAATATTGTATCTTTTTGAACAATATTATTTTAGTAACAAAAATTGCAAATTAAAAATATGCCGTTCAAACACAAGTCCTGATTTCATTAATTGCTAATAGATAAGCACTAAATTTTATCATCTATTCATTGAATTCAATCATTTAATTATGATTAATAACTAAATCTGTAACCATTAGTATTATTCAATGTTTTGAATGTAAATTTCTTCTATAAATAAGGGAAGGACTCAGGTCCTTCTCCATTATCCCTGTTCTGTCTTTCTCATTCTCCCTTCATTTAAAAATTTACATTTTATAATCCTTCAATTTTGTTGTAAACTCCACTAAAAAGATTAAACTATTATTACTCTAATTTTCTGTTTGAAAACAATGGGAGGTATTCCGAAAGATATCATCAAAATTTTCAAGATATTGCTTCTGTTAATGCACAAAGTTCTCAGAATTAGTGGTTTACGAAATTTCGGAAGTGCTCTTGCTTCTCATGATGCCTTCAGGTACATGCCGCAAAATTCTTTTCCGGTTTGTCTACCAAAATATTATGAAATTTCTACAGTTCTAAAAGGAATAATGTTTCTTCATTCAAAAACTGAGTACATGGAAACTACTTGTTATAACAAAATTCAACATTTTTGGTAATATAATCAAATATAAATGAATTGAAATAAATTTGTGCATGAAATAGTTTTTTGTGAAAAAAATTGTCTCGCTAACATCCATTGGGGAGATACATCGTAAAAAAAAATTCGTATCCATAAAATATTTATAATAAAGGATTAACAGCATGTACCATAAGACATGTTTGCGGAGAAATAAAAACTAATCTTGTATCAAAATTATGTTCAATAAATCTTTGTTCGGCACTTCTGCAGATTCATCGATTACCCCTCCAATCCGTTTGCCCTTGCAATCCTCTCCATTTTGTCTTTTAAAGGCCACCATGTCAGATAGCTCTCCAGTTTTGAGACACGAATAGGTATTGGTACCGATACGAGTTTCTTTCTCATCAGGAGAAGTAGGTGGAAGCTCTCGCGCAGGAACAAGAATCGGTACATAATTTTTATAGAATTTTTTTCTCTTCTAATCAAAATCTTTTTTCTCTTAAGTTCTTCCAGCTTATTTTTACTGTAACTTTTCAACCAACTTATTTAATCAGGCTTTCATAGGATGCACAATTGTTGAGGCCATCAACAGGAAAGACGTATTGGGAGGCTATAACGAAATTTTAGGGGGCCCAATTGACTTGGTGTTGATGCAAGAGTCGAGCAGAAAAAATCCCCGCGGCTCGAGTTTGGACTTTGGACATGATGTCAATCCCATCTCCAATAATACAATGTCATGCCACGATGAAAGAGATGCCACATATATCGCAGAAGAAGATTCTAGAAGTTTTTACATGATCAAAATTTGTTTTTGTATTAGTATAAAAATATTGTTCTTATTGTTTATCTTAATTCCCAAAATTGTATAATTTTGCATGATTTCCGCTAACGAGATTATTATTTATTTATTTCTGAGTTTTTTTTTCTAATTTTACTTGATTGTATTGATCACACAGAGCAATTAGCTGTAACACATGAGCAGAAACTTCGAAAATTTGCGAAGTAGATCTATTATTATCATGAGATACAAGTAAACTTTTCCTAAATTTAACTGATCATGAGAACAATCCATTCTGCCACTATCATTTTCTTACATAATGTTGTCATGATATATTTTACAACTTAAATAACAAAAATTGCACAAAAAAATATATTACACCAGCAGTCAATGGAACTGTTCGTAAATGAGTGCCTGCATTTTATCACTAACAAACATTTAGTAACTGTATGTTTTTTGTTTGTACAAGATAATCACTGCATATTTTACCAACGCAGAAATCAATTTTAATTAACTCTGTTTCAAAAAAAAAAAAAAAATTAATTAACTGAACCATAATACAGTCAATTGGGTCCATTGCACTTATGTGATATCATGAACTGGTCAAAGATTTCATAATTTATTACTACCAATGAAAATATGATGAAAAATATATACTATTTACTACGTACTCACAATTAAAACCTTATCAACAAATCCTGTCTATAGAGTCCAGTAAATTAGCGTCATTTCATGTAAATTGACAATGATGATGGGGACTAATTTTTAAGGGAAATTCGAAATCACGAGGGGTTTGGCATGACTCGTGTGTATACTATTTCTTCCGCATTTGTATATATATACTTTGTTTTCTATATAATATTATTTTTATTTTTCATGTATATATTATTTTTATTTTTCACATATATATTATTTTATATATATACTGTTTGTTTTAAATTTATATACTTTTTATCGTCTCTATATATTGTCGTGTTACACGCCAGAAAATCCGTCGTACAATATTAGGTCTCTTTATTGAATATCTTAATAAATAGAGATTTTTTTTTCTTGCAATTTAAGCATAATACAATTTTTTTGCCAAAAAAAATCCTTACATTTCCTTATCTCATCAACTTAATTTCTTTCTTATCATCTTGCCTTTATTTTTAATGCATTGTAAAATCTTTCTTAATTAATACTGATGAGACAAAAAAATATATCTAAATTATTGACCAATTAACGACAAATGATAAATTTTCAAATTTTTTCTGGAAGTAACAAACATGGGGAATGATATTTTGAGAGTAGATTTCTTATTTAGAGAGCTGAGAGGATAAGAAATAAACATTCTCCAATTTGAATATGCTCTTAAAATATCAGCTCCCAACAAACATTGCATATTCAAAAATATTACCAAAGAACAACTTGATTAAATTGGTAAAACAAAGAAAGCACTAAATCTTATCATATGTTCACTTAAGTCGATCTTTTAATTGATTATTATTATTAATGACTAAATCTTTAACCATTAATTTATTCAATGTCTTAAATATCAATTTCTTCCTATAAATAAGGGCAAGGACTGCAGTTTGAAGAGGATATCAATCTCATTTTCAAGTTTCAACAAGGCAATGTTATACTACGATGAAAGAGATGCTGTATACATATTGCTGCCAAGAAGCTTCTGTAAGTTTTTAGTAAGGAGGAGAGGTCCATTCAAGATAGTTGAACAATAGAAAGAGTTAAGAAGATGATATATATATATATATATATATATATATATATATATAGATGAATTTTACATCATCAAATTTTTTTGTTGAGTCAGTATAAAAATATTATTTTTGTAATTTATTTTAATTCCAAAAATTATTGTACAATCTTTGCACGATTTTAGCTAATAAATTTGTTTATTTATTTATTCTACTTTCTTTCTAAGTCCCCCTTCTACTTTAACTTGCACATAGTAATTGATGTTTCATTTGCAGAATCTTTGAAAGTTTGCGAATAGATCCATTCTTATCATGAGATATAATCAAATGGAAACTTTTTTGGTGGACAGTATGTTTAATTCATTCTGTCACTCTTACATAATCAAAAGGAAGTTTATTAGTACAACATCCTCATTTCATCTTTTGCGATTCTATTGTCCACTATATTATTTTGAATGGTTTATTATAATACATTCTAATTAAGATTCACATATATTTTTCGTATTATAAATGCTGTTTAGCCCCCAAAATAATAAGTTTATATACTTTAGGCCTGTGAATCAACTGGGCCTTCGGTGTATAATTTATCAGTTTGGGCCTATCTGCACCCAAATTATACTTCTAATAATATCTTTTTACTTTCAACATTTTTTCTATGAAATCTATATGCATGTTAAAAAAAAAGTTATGCTAGTATCCATACAAATATTTTTGGGTTAGTAAGATTTTTTTGAATATTGATATGTCTTTTATAATATCATTATAACTTTTATAACATACTTTAATAATTTATAATTATAATATATAATAATATACAAAATTTCAGCCGGAAAAAATATTCCATCCACTTACTTGAATTGGAGGTTGCAAAATCCCTTTTTTGCGAAGATGAATTGAATAAGTAGAGTTACTTGGCGATATATCATCATTTTTTCGTTGCTTAAAAAGATCCCCTTAAGTTATTAGATTACTCGTTATTACGTGGATGATTGAGGTTTAAAGGGATATACGTTACACTTCAGGCCTATGCTATATTAGGTATATTATTAAGCTTATGAGCCTAAGGAAAAAAGTATACCAAGCAAGGCATTGTTTAGTAATGAAGTAATTTGTCAAGCAAAATATGAACATTTCAACCTTTAATTTGAAATTAATTCGAAATTCAAACCCTTAAAGATCGCTTTCCAAATAAATGGTTGTTTAAAGAAAATTCGTACAGCTCATTATTCATACACGTATACACAAACATTACTAACTTGAAACACAATCAGACCTCAACATATTGACTTTACAAACCTTGCTTCAGTACAAAATTAGAAAAACTAATTCATTATAACAACATGTACATTTTAAGTTAGTAAATTACTTACATACCACATATGAATCACAACACTTTATATAATACAAATCATTGCACCAAACTCCAATTGAGTTACATACATTCTTTCTTACAAAAAAGCTATACTCATAACTTTATGCAATGTCTACATATTTGAGCTTCTTATTGGCTTGTTTCTTTTTCATATCAAAATTTAATGTGAGTTATGGGTCTAGTGCTGTGTTAATCGTTGTTGATCAATTTGGAGAAGGAGATTATAAAACAATACAAGATGCTATTGATTCTGTGCCTTCTAATAATGTGGTCTCCACTTTTATCAAAATCATGCCTGGAGTTTACAGGTAGATTATTATTAATAATAAATTATTATTATTATTATTATTATTATTATTATTATTATTTTATTTTTTTGGTAGTGAGAAGGTGGTGGTACCGGTTGATAAACCGTATATCACGTTAAGTGGCACCGCTATAAATTCAACAATAATTACATGGAATGAAGCATGGGTTGATCAACAATCTGCAACTGTTACTATTTTGGCTTCTGATTTTGTTGGCAGATATCTCACAATTCAAGTAATTCTTTTCGTTCTATTTTTGAAGTTCTTCAAGCAAAAAATACTTTGTAAGATAAAAGAGAATATACCCATGCTTCCACTTACTAAATTTTTTTTTAATCTTGTTTTATTACGTTCTTATCCTTCCCTCAAAATAACAGTATCTATTGTAGAGATAAATTGTTTATGTGAAGAAAGTTAGATGCTATTTCTTTGGCAAATAAATGAGAAATTTTTTGTTGGGTTTTTAAAGCAAGATGCTCACGAAAGTAAAGTAAAACGAGAATTAAGCTAAAAAGAGGATTTTGACTTGTAATTTATTTTTATTTTGCTATTACGTATCAAGGTGATGCTTGCACTTTGCTGTTTAAAACTATGCTTGCACTTTAATTCAAAAAATTGCTTTTGGACTTGACATGGTTTGGTTATTTACAACCCAAAATTTGTAAAATTTATAATATGGCCGTCTAATTTTATAAAATCAAGCTCAACAAATGACCTAATTGCCTTGCATATATTTCAGAACACACTTGGACCAAATGGACAGGCGATTGCATTGAGAGTAGCCGGAGATAAAGCCGCATTCTATGCATGTAGAATTTTATCATTTCAGGATACGTTGTTAGACGATGCTGGTCGCCATTACTACAGCAATTGCTACATTGAAGGCACCACCGATTTCATCTTTGGAAATGGTCTCTCATTTTTTGAGGTAGAAATTAAGATTATGATGATATTTCTATTTGTATGATATTTACTTATTTGATTTATAATTTTGATTAGTAATTCAGTCCTATCTTACCTATTTGATTTGTAATTTTGAACTTTCTTTTTTGAAAAGTTTTCAAAAAAAATACCTTATGCTTAAACTGCAAAAAAAAGCCTCTGTTTTATTAGAAGTTGCAAAAAGCCCCTCAATTATTAGAAATTGCACTCTATTCCTAAGAATGAATGGACTTTTCCTGAATTTCCTATAGAACATTTTTTTTTGCAATTTGAGCATAATGCAAGGAGTTTTTTTACAAATATCCTTTCGTTTATGAACTTGTTTTGGAGCCGAAACAAAAATAACATCTAACTTGTTTTGCATTGTAGAAATGCCACTTGCACTCGATCTCTAACAACGGTGGATCAATGACTGCACAAAGAAGATCGCAAGAAGGAGAGAATACCGGTTTCAGCTTTTACGGATGCAGAGTGACTGGTATAGGACTCGGTACACTGACTCTAGGCCGGCCGTGGGGTCCGTACTCAAGAGTTGTCTTCTCGTTTACTTACATGTCTGGCTCTGTCGTGCCAAAGGGTTGGGATGATTGGGGAAACCCTGATAACCAAAGGTGACTCAAGTTTTAATACTTTTGCTTGTCATTAAAAGTGTTCTTTTCTTTTGGTTGACAAAAATCTACTAATAATTGAAGGGCCATATTCTGGTATTCTACTTCCTTTGTTTTTGTTCTGGTTAAGTCACCTACCGATTCATTATGACAATTCTGACTGTCAAGATTAATCAAGTCCTCTCAGACTGCTTAATTTCGTAGAGAGATCTTCGTGATTTCTGTTTTGATTCCTATTGTTTCAAAATTATGAAATTACATTATAACTTTTGTAAGATTAGAAGTTTGATGAGAAATGTTTTATATAAATCAGTTGTTCTGTGTTTGCAAGGTTTCAAATTATACACTAACTTGACATGATCAAACAGGACTGCATATTATGGAGAGTATCACTGTTACGGACCTGGATCAAATCTTTCCGGACGAGTTGATTGGTCGCATCAGCTTTCAACTTCAGAAGCGAGCCCGTTCTTAACCAAGGCTTGGGTTAATGGATTAGAATGGCTAAGACCAACTCCTAAAAGTTTCACAAGACCTCCCAAAAGTGGAAATTAATAATTAAGAATGGTGCCTTTTTGGTACTATTTTTCCAAGGAAGGGCATGCATGCAAAAGTACATGAATTGTATTTGTTGATTTGTAGTTGTGAATATGTTGATAATTGGGAAGATGGATATGGTTACGTGATTCAGTATTTGTTCATTTATTATTTGTGAATATTTGTACATTGAAGGTAAGAATAATGGAAAATAAATTTATTAAAATTCGGCTTTCTTTAAGAAGAATTATCCAATGAATTGCAAGCTCAGTAAGGAGAGCGATTTAGGCCTAAAGGCAAGGCCTACAACTTTTTTTTTCTTTTGGAAAATTTGCCCAAAAAAAAAAAAAAAACCCTAAACCCGCCTGCACTGTCTAAATTCCAAAAAGACAGGTGCCAGTGTTATTAGGCTAAATGCAGGCTCGTTCCCATGGGCCTCAGTAGTTTGGGCCTAGTTATTCTAAAAGTGTCCAAAACTTGTTGTCAAATAAGAGCGCACATAAATCTCATAGAAATCATCATAAAAAATTAAGGGTCAATCAATGGTTATGATTTGGTCGCATTTTATAATCAAACGGTTAAAATAATTACGATGATACCACACAATGAAAAATGATATAGATGTATGAAAAATAAAGAGATGATGATATGTTAAAAGGAAATATGATATCACGACTGCATTATAGCATCCTGAATCACGATAGACGATATATATATACTGTTTTTTCACTTTTGATATATTATTTTTATTTTATTTAAATAGTATCTCAGTCGAGGCAATCACCTCCTGAAACTTCAAAAAAAAAATATACTATTTTTACTGTTTTATATAATATTTTTATTCTTTATGTATGTTTTATATTTGGAATTTATATATATTGTTTTAATATACTATTTTATTTTTTTATATACTGTTTTTATTGTTTACGCATATATTGTTATAAAAAATAAATTATATAGGTTATTATTACATTACTAATAAACTATATATATTGTTGTCGTACTTTCAATATATTAAATTGCGTCGTGACATATCATATTCCTATTTGAAAATTCTCAAAACAACCACTTGTATTTATGACTCTCATTGATGTGAATCAAGATCACCTACTATAACAAATAAATATAGAATACCAAAAAGTAAAAAGAAATTGCAACAAATTACATTACAAATAATCTATTGCATGCATAATACGATGCTATCACGCCTCAAGTTTTTATGAAAATGAAGAGCGTCTGAACTCATCACAAATTGGCTCCATTTCTTCCTCTCCTGGTCCTAAATTACAGTCAAAGAAAGCTAAAAATAGGTTTAAACTCCTAAAATAGTTAGCAAAATAAAGCACTTTAATTGTGCTCATTTGTTACAACATTATTTATTTACTACGCACAAAAACAAGTAAAAAATATTATAATACATCTAAAAATTATATTTTACACCACCTTTGTTCTATTTTTATCTCGCTCTATTTATACAGCCTTCTCTCTTTCCTTCCTTTGCTCCCGCCATCTTTTCTTCTCCCTAACAACCACCTAGCTATCAGTTCATCTCTCAACAAAAACTCATAATCCAAATTGCAAACCAATTCAATCATTAATTCATCATCACAAATCCAACATCTCCTATCAAAAAATGTCTCACACAGATCAGAAAACGGGTGCAAAACCAGCTAAGAAGGATTCAGTCCACTTCTTTCCATCTTCCCTCATTTCCCCTCTCCTTGACCCGCCTCTAACTCCCTGCTCAGCTTCCTCGAATTCGGATCTATTTTCAACCCCAAACTCCAATGCAACAAGAAGATCATTCAGCAGCAGCACCACTAGTAATTCCAGCAGCAATTCATCACTTAACTCTCCCATAAACACTAAATCCCCAATGGGCAACATATTCCCTAATGGGGTACCTAAAACGGGTCAAGGGTGTAACAAACCTGATCCGATAAGCGGTGCAAAGTGTATTTCAGAAGAATATGATTATGGATATGGAAGCCTGATAAGCCGAATTAAGAGATGGAAAGATTTGATTAAGGCTGGAAATGAAGAGTATAATAAATTGAAGTATAATGAGGCTTTAGTGTTGTATAGAAAAGCTGTTAAATTGTATCCTAAAAATGTCACTAGTAGGATGAATTATGTTGATGCATTGGTTGAATTGAGGAGATTTAACGACGCGGTTAGCGAGTGTGAAGAAGCGATCAAGTATGATCCAATAAATGGACGTCTGTATCATCATTTAACATTGATTAGTTTGAGGTTAGTCATATAATTTTTTTTAATACACAGTAGGCTCTTAGTCTAATTTTGTAGAATTTATATTATATATAATATCAAGGGCAAATAATAAATAAAACCATTATAATTAAGTGTAAGCCTGGTTGAGAAATTTGTCAAAATTAATCAATGTGGACTTTTGTAAAATTAGATCAAATTAAATCAATGTTGGTTTTTTACGTGTAGAAGTCTTAAATTTGATCAAAATTAATCACTTTGGGTTTCTTAATATATAAAAGACTTCAAAATGATCCATAAATTTTCCAATTTTAGCCTCAATATTTAGGATTTTTCGTATTAAGGGTTTTGTAACTAAATGTTTGCAATTTATATTTTTAGGATGGGATTGATTGAGCCTGCGAGGGAATACATAACCTTGACTCCTCCTCCCACGCAGAAGGACTTGTATGAAAAAATACGAAAAGTGGAGGACCATTTGCGAAAAGGTGAAGAAGCAAGAAAAAATGAAGATTATGAAACCGCTACAAAAGAAGTCGACACCTCCATTGCTGAAGGAGCCGATTTATCTAAATATGTAAGGCTAACAATTTTATTATTTATTTAAATTATAAAAAATAATAGTATATAGTATATTGTGAGCTAATACAGCCCAACAGTTTTTGTATTGGTCAATATATGAGATAATGTTGATCATATTGAAGTAATTAAAAGGGTTTAATTATGCATATCATGAAAACATTGTAAAAGTGTAGTGAGGGCTGATTTGCATCAACTTGTGCCATTTGGCAGTATATATTCATCATTTGATTAACTATAATTTTTTTGTATTTTTTGTGTGTCGTATTTGAAAAATTCACACAGATCATGGCATTTAAGGCAGAAATGCTTCTACACCAACATAAGTTTGAACAGGCTGATGAGACTCTATCCAAAGCCATTGACCTGAAGATCTCCATTCCCCCTAAATCCGATACTTCCATATTTCCCTCTAAATCTAATGATTGTTTCAAGTTTTTGGGTATGGTACCGGATTCATATTTTGGTATCGTTCAAGCACGAATTGATATGGTCTTTGGAAGGTACATAAATATTCAAATAATTTACACATATAAGTTATTATGTCTTATTTACTTATTGGGAAATTCGCAAAAGAGCCCATGCGGCATGCGTAAATTTCAAAAAAGCCTTACATTCTTTGACATTGTAGAAAAGTTTCCCTCTATCTTTAACAAAATAATGGTGTTAATAAGTGTTAAATTTCTTAAGAATAGAGGTCTTTTTTGCAATTTTCAAGAATTCAAGAGTTTTTGTGAAATTTAGGCATAATAGATGCAGATTTTTGCAAACTCCCCTTAAATTAAACAGTAAGTATCATCAACGAGTTCTAATTATAACACAACTTTTTTTGCATAGGTTTGACTCAGCAGTGAAAGCAGTTGACAAAGTTCACATTTCAGACCCAGGCAACACAGAAATCCGCACAGTGAGGAAAAATGTGAGGCTGGCAAGCTGGGCCCACCAAAGGGGAAATGAGCTGTACGAGAAAGAGAAGTATGTGGAGGCGATCGATTGGTTCGAAGAGGGTTTGAAGTACGACAAGTGTATTTTCACTCTGTGGTGTAATTTGGCTGATTGTTTCTTTGAATTGAAGAGATGGGAAAAATGCGTGGAAAGTTGCAATGAGGCCCTTAGGATTAAGCCGAATTGTATTAAGGCCCTTATACGACGCGCCAGTTCCTTTTTCAAGGTAGGATAATTTCCAAAAAAAATTCTAATTTTGTTGTATGTGTTGTGTTTTCGAATATATGGTATTTTTTTAAGGATGGTTGTTTGATGTATTTTTCGAATACATATGATTGTTTGATGTATTTTGAATAGCTTGAAAAATGGGAAGAATGCGTAAGAGATTACGAGACGGTGCTGAAAGATTTTGAAGGAGATAGTGAAATTAATCAGGATGAAATTAATCAGAGTCTAGCTCAATCAAAACTCGCTTTATCTTTAGAAAAGATGAGGGATGATATGAATTCGAAATTCAGAAGAGAGGTAGAAGAGATCACATATTTGGAGCAATTTAACGAGACCATTATAACACATGGTGAGATATATTTAATTCATACATAAGAAATGTTGCTATTTATTTAGTTAGTTTACTTAAGATTAGTTATGATACTTTTCAGGGACTTGTGTGGCTTATTTCATGATTCCATTCGACCCGCTATGCGATGATATATCGTCATTCTTTGATTCTTTGTCCGACTTATATCCACCCGTTCATTTTGTCAAGGTATTATTATTATTATTATTATTATTATTATTATTATTATTATTATTATTATTATTATTATTATTATTATTATTATAATTATTATTATTATTATTATTATTATTATTATTATTATTATTATTATTATCTTTTATTGCAGGTTGATATACAACAAAATGAAGAAGTTGCGAAAAATGAGAATGTGAGAGTTGTACCAACTTTCAAAATTTACCAAAATGGGAAGATGATTAAGGAAATGATAGATCCTAGCCGACGAGATTTGGAGTCATCTGTGATGAATTATTGTGTTTAGGATTCAAAAAACCTTAATTTTCCTTTTTTTTTTAATTGAGTTTAGGATTTAAAATCCTAATTTTTCCATATTTTTCCTATTTCATATATTGGTACTAGACTAATATATTTATATATGGGTACATATATTTTTTTGAAGTTCATATGGGTACATATCTAGTTTGATTCTTCAATATTTTTTCTTAAATTTGTTCTTTAATTGTTTTTTGATTGGGTAATTGCTTCTAATCATGCTCTATTGTATATACATTTTCATTGGTAGGAACATTTTCTGATATATTTCTTTTTCTTTTCTCATATTCTTATTTTTCCTGGTGTAAGCACTGGTATTAGACTTATCAATCTATTTTAGTAACTTCATATTTTTATTCGATACTCAAGGCGGACTAACTTATTTCATCTCAATTTCGTTTTCGACATGTTACACAAATACTTTCAGAAAATTAATGCAAATTATTATTACAATAACCCACTTCTCAATTGCGTACGGCTTGGGTCGAGTATATGGGAGGGCTTAAATAGTTGGCAGGAAACCACTTACTAAAATTTGTCATAAAAAATTCAAAAATAAAACATTAAAGTAGAAAAGTAGACTAAGATATATAGCAATAAAAGGTCACGCCTTCCATTCTTGAAATAGTTCATAATTTACAATTACTTCATAATGAAGAAAATGAATGACATCATTTTCTTTTAGTAAATTTCCGGTATATACATGATTAATTTTCAGTTCAATACTGAACACTTATTCAGAATCAACAAATAATCCAAAGAAAATGAACTCAATTATTACAACAATAACCCACCCGTCAATTGCAATAAGACTAGCCGATTAATAATTTCAAATCAGTTATAAATAAGATGAGATTATATATTGAAAAATATTTTATTTTTCAATTTGAAAGGCTTCTATAGGAAAAGTCCTGGTGATTCCAGGTATACTGCTTTTGAACTGCATTTTCCCCTCACCGTTGGATTCATCGACAAAGGCAGTCATCTCAACAATCGGCATCCATACCATCATTTCCTTGCCCTTCACTCCGGTCTGGTTTTTTATGCATTTCTCTTCTATATACCTGTTTTTATTGTTATCGTTAGCATAGCATATTTATAGTCATGTAAACATTTGACGAAGATATATGTATAATGAGGTGAGTTATTGTTTAGAATAATATTATTGAAAAAAAAAATTGGAGAAATATGTTTTGACGTTCAATTTCTACAAATACTGTTCCTGAAAACTCTAGGAGTTCCAGATTATTATTTTAACTTTTCACTTACAACTATGAAAATTCAAAAAGTAGTTTTCTATTTTTTACTTAATTTGACATGACAAAATATATTTGGAACTCTTATAATTCGAAAGCAAAAAAAAAAAGGTGATTTCTAGCTCGCAGAGTTTGAAACCGCTATTTGTAGTGTACAAACTCAAACATGAAAGTTTTATTTTTCCAATTTTTTTATTATACTATCATTTCAAAATACAACTCTAATTAGATTACGCAATTCGTATGTACACAAGCAAAATACCCCTAATAATTGTAAATATGATGGATATCCCCTCGAAACTACATACAAAATACAAATGTTCATTTATGGCCCTACTTACCTCATTTGCTTCAAAAATATCCCAAGGATTATATACGTGCTATTTCAATTTTTAAGGATATGCATTCATTTTTCTAATATATTGTAAGTGCAATTAGATTAAATGTTAGGAATTATTGCATATCTAATCACATCAACTAATATTAATATAAAATAATAAGCACTAACCCGGTTATCTCCGTTTCGTAGCTGACATACTTTCCGATCTTCGTAAAATAATGATCCGATTTATTTTCATGAATTATCCAAAAATAACCCGTTTCTTTGACGTATCCGGACTCGATCACGTTAGTGAGAGGAAGAAGGCCGGTAGGCAGACCGAATTCTTCAAGGATAGAAAACGCTAATTTCAAGCTTTCATCATGACCCTTCGTCACAATTGCTCCTTCCTTTTCAGCCATTAATGATATTGTTATGTTTTTCAAGTATGTTATTGGGTTTTTGCTTTTATGTTGTTCTTTTTTGAGATTTTGTAGGAGAGATGAAATGTGTGGGAGTTTCACAGATTTGAAGGAACAAAAGCTCTCATAACTTTGGTGTGAATACATCTTCAAAAAATAAAGGGTGTGAATTTGAAATTGAGGCTGGATAATTGCTTCCAGTTGGTAGTCGTTCACACTGTCATCAACTGTTTTTGTTTATTTTAAGATAAATTTGAAGTTTCAATATGACAATATTTATCCAATTTCTCTTTTTTCTTACGCTGGACAATTATCCAATTTCAACAAGAAAAAAGTTGGGAACACTTCGATCTAAACAAAATAAGACACAAAAATAGAAAGCTGGCATATTATTGCCAACAAATAGCAAAACATATCCTCCGGCAATCTTTCAAAAAGAAAAAACAAATAACAAAAATATGATTTTTTTTTGTTGGGAAATTCCCTGATCTTTTGTAATTGTTAATTTTTTTTCTTTAATTAATGAAACAGGATTTTTGAACCTCTTACTCCTTTTCTTCGTAAAAAAAACAAATCACAAAAATATAATTTTAAACATCTCAATTTTGTAAAAGAAAAAAGGCCTAAGAATCACATATGCATCAATATATGTAGAATTTATTCAAAAACCAATAATCATAAATATGTCAAGAAAAACTTAATACAATTACTTCATAAGAAAAACTTAATACAATTACTTCATAAGAAAAACTTAAAATTCAATTCACTCAATACAAAACCCTAAATTAAACATTCAAATTTTAACTAGTTACCATACTACATACTATGATACCTTAGTGGTTATGATACTAACCCACTTTCCATAGATAAGGAGGTCGAATTTCGCATTTAGCATGATTTTAGAAAGAATTTAATAGAAATTTTCAGATATAATTAGATGTGCTTTCATGTGTATGTGTGTTGTATACGTCTACGGGTTAGTTATTGTTAGAAGAAAAAAAAATTAAGTAGTTTAATAATCATGGGCCCATTATGAGCATTAATATTGTTGTCACTCCTGCATATGGATCCGACAAAATATTATTAGTTAATAGAAATATTAGATAATAGAAATATCATATCATTAGTTAATATAAATATTAGATATTCCTAGATTTAACTAAATATTATTAGTTTTTATAAAGTACATAGATATTCCATTCTCCTAGAAACATTTAAATCAGTCAACGGATTAAGTAACTAAGACCGCAACTGTATAAATCTCCATTTTTCGAAATCCAGAGAAAACAATTCTCTTTCATACTAATAACTTAATCCAATAGTGATTTTTATCAATTGACTTCGCCATTTTCTTTCAAATGGAGGGATAAACCCTTTTTACAAGTCAATACAACTCGTTGCTTGCCTACCTAAAAGCATTTGCCCACTCACAAGAAACTCATTCTTTGTGCAGAATCTATGCAATCCCCTTTTTGACTTTTTTTTATTTTTGCATCATTCATTATCTTTTCTTTTTTGCTTCTCTAAATCTTTTTCGTTTTGTAGCTCGATAATATGTTTTTATCAAGCTATGGTTGGGTTGCAAATTATAATCCAATGGAAATCAAGATTATTTTAACTAAACAATACAATGAAAGAACCAAGAAATAATTTTATTAATCTCTATATTTTTTGTTTCATACATCAAATCAACAACCTTGTGTATATATCTCAAATCAATATAATCAAATATCTCTCAAATTCAACTCTGAACCAATTGATGAAAGGAAGTATTCATCTATCCCATACTAATTTTTTGCAATATCCGATTTCATCTTCCGAAGCTATCTATCTTAATGATACTAATCCTATGAACCCACCGAATTATTATCTCAATCAAATCCGAGTGGGTAATCACAATACGTCTCATTCTTGATACACAAGAATAGCCTTTCATAAGCCAAGGCCATTTTACGCGCCGTGAACATTCTCTTTGCGTATTCTCTACACACTTTCCCTCTCTCTTTCTGTCGCTCGGCTCCTTCTGCCACCACCTCTTCTAACTTCTCTAGCAAAGACTCAACATTCGGAGCAAACATGAACCCAAATTCATCATCAACAACTATACTCCCTTTTATGCTTGGAAATCGAGTCGCCAACACCGGTTTTCCGCATTGCATCGCCTCCATTAGGGTTAAATCAAGCCCTTGAGGTCTTAATGTGGGGTCCACAAACACATCTAATGAATTATAAAAGGCTTTTAGTTTATTCGGAGGGACCGCTCCGAGCACTTTCACATTCCGACCGAGGTCAGTGTACCGTTGGGCCCATGGACCAGATCCGGCTATGACTAAATACACATTAGGGTGCCTCAAAACAAGCTTAGAAAATGCTTCAAAAAGTAAAGGATGACCCTTGTCCTTCACAAGTCTCCCCGAAACCCCCATTACTAAACCGGCCGTTCTGGGCAGTCCGATTTCTTTGCGAAATTGCTTCCCAAGTTCTCTATCAGGACTAAATTGTTCTTGCTCAACTCCATTTAATATCACATGGACACGACGATTCGGTATTTGGTACACATCACGAAGCATCTCGCCAGTCGAATCACTGATCGCTACATGGTGAGCGTAATGACGAAAAAATCGGATTTCATCCAACACCTTATAAATCGCTTGTGAAAGGCTTTTATTTGAAGCTGGTGACATATGCTCCCCGGGTCCACGTGTCAAATCCTGGTAAATACCTGAATGTAAAGCCTCTAACGAAATTCCGTGCCATGACACAACTAAATTAGACACGTCACGTGCGAAACGGTGATATACCGCAACACTTTCCGAATGGATCACATCAAACGGGTCGTTTTCCGATTCGGTTTCATACAAAGACCAAGCTTCATCGCACTTCCACTGGCCAGGCTGGCCGTCTAGAAAATGAAGATGAGGCCCATTCGCAGAAACATACGGGGAGTCTGAGAGGGGAGGAGGTGAGGTGAAAACATGGACTCTGTGGCCTCGCGCGGCCAGGGCGGAATGGAGCGTCATGGCATGACGCTCCATTCCGCCTGGGGCCGAAACCGAGGGCCATTTACGAGAGAAAACGGCGATTTTGAGGGAGATTGGAGGGGGTTTGGAGGAGGAGAAAGGGAGTGTGTTCCATGAGAAGGTTACGTTGCGAAGATCGCCGGAGTAGGGTTTGGAGGTGGTGGAAACGGCTGAGGGAGAGGAGGGGGAGTGGAGGAGGATGAAGAGGGCGAGAGAGACGAGGAGGAGAGAGAGGAGAGTGGAGGGAGAGAGCATGATTGATGAGTTGGATGCTCTTTTGGGGCGGTGAATGGAGGTAAGAGCCATTAATGGAGTTGGAGAGAGAGATGATAAAGAGAGTTTTGAGAGAGAGAATGAGTTAGGCAGAGAAGCAAGAGGGTGGCGAGACTTGAGAGAGAAAGAGGGAATTTGAGTTAGGCAGGGAAATGTGTGAAGTAATGCGAGTCTCACGGTTTTGGGGAGTGTGAAGCGTTTACTTTTGTGAGGTCAATGTCTGAAAGAGAGGAGAAAAGAAGGTGGCTTTTGATTTTATGTGTTTAAAAAGAAATTTGCAAAGAGATCCCTGCGTTCTGCTGAAATTACTAAAGCCCCCAAAATATTGCAAACTTTCAGAAGTGTTACCAGGGAACTTTGGCATTTAGGCACAATTCAGGGGTGTATTTGCAAATCTAGTATAGAAAAATTAAAAAAATTCAATATTAACTGAATTTGGCAAATCTAAATTAGATTCCACTTTGCAATAAAAGTTCAAAGAAAATAAATTAACACTATCCATTAGTCTAAACTCCTCTGCCTTGAAATAAACCAAGTTTCAAACTCTAAATTTCTAACCCTAAAACATGAAAATTCAACCATCATAGTTGGTTAATTAAATAAATATTTCATCACAACATACAAAACTTCGACAAATTTCTCTCTAACCAGCCAAATTTCATCTCACATGCTACCATACTGGAAAAAAAAACATAAAAAAAAATACTCTAACATACATAAACAAATTAAAACATTAAAAAATAATAAATTGATTAAATGGAAAAATAAAAATTTACTTGAGCTGTCGGATCGCCAGTGGCTAAACCATCTCTCCTTCCTGATTGGTCAGCAGATCTTGAACCCCTAGTCTCAACCTTTCATTATTCAATGAAAATAAGAATAATTCTATATAATGTAATAATAAATAAATAATATTATAGTAAAGTTGAAAAAGAAACAAACATTTAATGTACATGTACCTCGGTCTGGAGCAAATTGAAGATTCACATGAAAAAAAAAGGATAAAAATGTCAGAGAACAATCAAACATGAATGGAGAACAAATAATAATCAAACATGAATGGAGAACAAATGATGATGATGATGATGATGATGATGATATGATGATATGATGATGATGAGATGATGATGATGATGATGATGATGATGATGATATGATGATATGATGATGATGATGATGATGATGATGATAATAATAATAATAATAATAATAATAATAATAATAATAATAATAATAATAATAATAATAATAATAATAATAATAATAATAATAATAATAATAATAATAATAATAATAATAATAATAATAATAATAATAATAATAATAATAATAATAATAATAATAATAATAATAATAATAATAATAATAATAATAATAATAATAATAATAATAATAATAATAATAATAATAATAATAATAATAATAATAATAATAATAATAATAATAATAATAATAATAATAATAATAATAATAATAATAATAATAATAATAATAATAATAATAATAATAATAATAATAATAATAATAATAATAATAATAATAATAATAATAATAATAATAATAATAATAATAATAATAATAATAATAATAATAATAATAATAATAATAATAATAATAATAATAATAATAATAATAATAATAATAATAATAATAATAATAATAATAATAATAATAATAATAATAATAATAATAATAATAATAATAATAATAATAATAATAATAATAATAATAATAATAATAATAATAATAATAATAATAATAATAATAATAATAATAATAATAATAATAATAATAATAATAATAATAATAATAATAATAATAATAATAATAATAATAATAATAATAATAATAATAATAATAATAATAATAATAATAATAATAATAATAATAATAATAATAATAATAATAATAATAATAATAATAATAATAATAATAATAATAATAATAATAATAATAATAATAATAATAATAATAATAATAATAATAATAATAATAATAATAATAATAATAATAATAATAATAATAATAATAATAATAATAATAATAATAATAATAATAATAATAATAATAATAATAATAATAATAATAATAATAATAATAATAATAATAATAATAATAATAATAATAATAATAATAATAATAATAATAATAATAATAATAATAATAATAATAATAATAATAATAATAATAATAATAATAATAATAATAATAATAATAATAATAATAATAATAATAATAATAATAATAATAATAATAATAATAATAATAATAATAATAATAATAATAATAATAATAATAATAATAATAATAATAATAATAATAATAATAATAATAATAATAATAATAATAATAATAATAATATGATAATAACCTCTCTGTAAATGCGTAAATAGAGTTTGAGAGGTTCGATATATTCATCAAAGCCTAAAGTAGCCATGGCCCAAATCAAATCATCTCCATTAATGGTTTTTCTCTTCTCTCTTGAGCATTTATCACTCGCCCTGTAAAACAAACCCCAAATTAACCACAAACCGTAAATTAAATACATAGTAGATACATATCAATATGGAAAATTTGCAAAACACCCTTGACATATGCCTAATTACAAAACAACCCCCACATATTGTAACATTACAAAAAAAAGCCCCAGTATTATGCCTTATTTGCAGAAGAGCTCCTACATTTTGAAATTGCAAAAAAAAACTCTGCATTATGCCTAAGTTGCAAAAAAAAAAAAACTACATTTTGAAATTGCAAAAACAACCTTTTGTTAATGAGAAATTCAAAATTTAGTCACTACAATTAGTGTCACTCCATTAAATGATTTATGTTGATTAACATAATTATTTTAGAGTGTTAGACACCATTAAGAATAGAAACTAAATTTTGAATTTCTCAGAAGCAGAATTTTTTATACAATTCTCAACAATGCAGGAGCTTTGCAAATTTTCCTATAGTATTTCTGAAGATTTACGAATGTACCCATTATTTTATCTTTTTTAAACAGGTGGTTAGGTGCTGAAATTTTACACTCAATCAAGTCTAAACTCGAACCAATTTGAGATTTAAGTACCCAATTGATGAAATTAATCACTAAAAGCACCACAATTACCAACAAAATCTCCCTTTCATAACAAACCCCCAAATGCTAAATCCAAAACATAATGCAAAAAAACACAACTAAAAAGAAAAATCAACAATAAACAAAAACAAATCAATCCTTACTCGCTAGTAATGAAGCTGATAAACTCCGAAACACACTCCTGAACCGACTCCTTGGCATCCTTTGCAATTTTCCCATTTTCAGGCACCCCTTTTCTCATAATCCTTCCTATATTCGCAATGGGGAGGAACCGATCCTGCTCCCTGCCGCTCCCACCGCCGCCTCCGCCGGCATTCTCTCCGGAGTGCCCGCTCTCCGGCGACAAAGGCACCACCAACCCGTCCGCCATGGAAACCCTAACCCTGGAAAGAAAAAAAAAAGGAAGTTCAGAAAACCAAAAAAATGCAATTTTGTTTTTCATGGGGTTAATTACCTGAGACAAAATGGAGGAGGGAGATGAAGCAGGTTGAAGACCGGACGGCGGAGATCTACCGGCGGCGGTGGAGAGGAGAAGAGAAGGAGAGAAAGTATGTAAAATAGGCAGCTGGTTTTTCTGTGTGTGAGGGAGGGAAGTGTGAATACTGGGTATATTTGGGCACGAGTGAAAAAGGTACGGTGCATGAGAAAGAGAAACATGCGGATATTTCATAGGTGAGATTTTCTGTGATGATATGAGATGAGTTGGTTTTCCTTTATTTTTGACTCGTTGAAATTGTTACTGATTGATGTGGGTCGTAGATGTGGAACTGGATGGATTAGTGATTTAGTGCGAGATTTGCTGTAATATTTGCTACAATAACATATTTTTCATTTAAAATTAAATATTTATCCTTTAATGCTACCTATTTATCATTTAGTGCTCCATATTTTTGATTTAATTCCATATATTGTTGAACTTCAATAATAGGCAAACTTCAATAATAAAAATTCACACACTTTGAGGCAAACATCAATAATTATTCCAGAAAATGTAATAATAGGAATATTTTTAAGTTTGTGGCTTGATAATAAGTGGCAAGGCCTAGCGCATAAAAATTTGACGTTCATGAACTCTCCAAAACAACTCTTTACATAACCTAAAATTAAAAATACAACAAACTGTCCAGAAAAAGAATCGAAAAAAATACAACCAAAAAGTAATCAAATCAAAACCAAAGAACCACAAGAACAAGTATTTTAACGTGAAAATATACATATCAAACCCCCAAAAAAAAAGGCTTAGCTAGAAGCCGGAATCTCTTCAGTCGGTTTATTCTTCATTTCCTCTCCAACTTTCTCCCCTTCATTTTTCTCCCCGTTTCCACTACTCTCACCATTTTCATCTTTCTTCGCCGCATTTTCTCCCTCATCAGCTTGTTCAGCTTCCTTAACCGGTCCTTCACTTTCCTTACCCATCTCTTTCTTTTCAGTTTCCTCAGTTTTAACCGTCTCATCAGTCTTAACCTTCTCCTCAGTTTTAACTCCCTCTTCAGCTTTAACCGTCTCCTCACTTTTAACTCCCTCTTCAGTTTTGACCGCCTCTTCTTTCGGTCCCTCCAACATAAGCTGCTTCTCCTTCTCCTTCTCCTTATCCTGGTCCGGCGGCACAACACCACTAATTTGAGGCGCATTAGCATTCATCTTCAGTTCCCCAATCGGAGCATTACTATTCAAATTCGGACCGGGCGTCAACTGAACTCCAGCCGTCCTCTTAATGGTAATCGGCGGCGCGTTAATAGAGGCCATGCCAGGTGGCAGGATCTCAACGGGCGGCTTCTTGACCGTGTCGGCCAGGCTCGTCAGTTTCGGATCTTCTAATGAGGCTAAGAAGGCAGAGGCCGCGTCAGTCTTGACAGCTGGCACGTGCTCCATTTCGGATTGGAGCGTTTTGTTCCATTGCATCACCAGGTTGCGGAGTGTCGGTCTACCGTGAGCCTGGTCCATTTGTTTGTTTGTTTAATATGAGAGGTTTATACATTTTTTTTTTCTCGAATTTATCAACAAAACACTAACTTTTGCAACTTTTAAAGCTCTTGTAAAACTCTTTAAGTTCAAAAAAATAAATAATACGCAAATGTATTTTGCAAATCATCTATCTATTATTTCGAAATAAATTAAGTTGTTTACTTACTATTATCCAAAACAAGTTCGATGTTTATTTTTAAACAAAACATTAAAGTCAGAGCATTTAAAAGAAAACTTAATACTACAAGGTTATTTAGTATTCTAATAGTAAGAGGATTTTTAAAATAAAAAAGGGGTGGGGTTCTGACTATTCCAAAAATACCAGGAAATAAATAGTTTTTTTTTGTGAAAAACTCCTCTTAATAAAGAAGCAAATAATGTATGAGTTAAAAAAATTAAAATATTAAATTGAAGACTCACGTGGGCGTGAAGAACGGCCTCGGCGAGCATGCCGGTATCCTGCCAGGCTTTCTCCATCAACGGATTGTCTCCCAGCACCGCCGCCGCAAACGCCGCCTCTCTCCCGTGCCCCGCCGTTATCAGATTATTCACCAACCCCTATACATTCCACAAACCACAACAGTAATAATAACAAATAATAATAATAATAATAGTAATATTAGCTATTAACAATTAAGAAATAACAGTACAGAGAGTCTAGTGAGTTCGCCATGATTCGCCAGCCTCAGCGCCAGCCCCCTCAGCCTCTCCCCATGCAGAGCCCCCTTGACCGCCGCGGCCGCCGCCAGTCTCCTCAGCACCTCCTTGGCGATCTCGCCCTGGCCCGTCGCGTCCGCCGCGTCAATCAAGTCGAAAAACTCCTTGACGAACTTGACGACGCCCTGCACGGCGTCGGCCATGTTCTCCTGCTTGGCCACAGTGGGCGGCGGGGAGAAGGTGAGGGTGAGGATGTCGGACAGGGACGAGTTCGGGCCGGAGGCGGAGATGTCGTTCGCGATCTCGCGGGAGTTCGACATTGTCAGGAGGCACTCGAGCGCGCGCTTTAGGTCGTTGGATTGCATCGCCAGGTCGAATTCTAGCCTGGAACATTAGTTGAATTGTTGTGGCGGTGAGCGAAAATGATGGAGTGTTGTAAGAATAAATGGCGTGTTATGAACAAACCTCTTGGAAATGCCGGGCAAATGAAGAGCTTCGGTGGCGTAACCCATGCCAAGCATGAACTGCGCCAGGTCATCGTGGTGCTCTCTCCCTAGCCGACTAGCCCTGTTTAATTAAATAAATACGCATATATGATGTAATTAAGAAAATCATTTAGTAAATGTGTGTAATTAATTAATTAATATATGTTGAGTTGGGTTATAAAAGAAAAGAAGTACCATTTGACAGCACTGACTGGATCCCCGAATGCGGCGAGGCATCGGCATCGGATTCCTGGATGGCTGATGAGAGATAATGCATGTGCACACATATACCTAAAATAAATAAATTTGTAACTTTTAGAGTGAGAGAGAGATTTAGAACTCAATCTTTTGCACATTTACCTACAAAAGAGACGACAACTGTAGATCCTAAGAGGGTTTTTTTCATGTATTACTGAGATATAACATCTTTTTGACAGTTCAGCGTTTATTGTTTATTTTCCTCTATCCTCTTAGGATCTACAATACCCTTTATATCATGGGTACGACTTATTATAATGACAAATTAGGGTTTCATTTCTGACCTGTCAATCAACCAGAGATACCCGTCCCGAATCCCAACAACGCTGAGCGGTCCGATCGGCCGTCTCTGCTCCTGCGGGAACCGCGTGACGGCCACATTCACTCCCCCGCCGGCGACCGCCACCTCTCCTCCGGCCCGCCTCTCCTCCGTTTCATGATCGTCGACTCTAGATTGCTTTGGAAGAGTTATGAATGGGGGTATGGACGGGCCTTGCTGGAAGGACGCGAGTCTCACCACCTGCACGCGGACCAAAGCGGGGTTAGTATAATCGTTTAGGGTTCCGATGCTTGCTTTGATCGAGTATTGAGCGGCTAGCAGATGATACTGGCTCCGAAATTTGCTTTTTAGTATTAAATGCCACACGTTTCTCGAAGCTGCTTTGAGTGTCACGTGGCTGCATGATCCTCAGAGCGGTTAATTATACCGATTCAATTCCGATACTTGTTTCGTTTTTGTATTTAGGGGGGAAATATACAGAAATTTGGAAGAAAAAAAGCCCCTGCATTATTGGAAATTGCAAAAGAACTACATTCTTTAAAAATTCAAACAATAGTCTCTATCGTTAAGTTCTGAGTTGACTAACGGTGTTAGATTACTAAATATTTAAATCTACCCAATTGTAGTGATTTATTTAACAGTAGGGACTATTCTTGAACTTTTGAAGAATCCAGAGGCAGTTTCATAATTTCCACTAACACATGGGCCTTTTCGCAACTTTCCCGTAAATAACTCAGATTAACAAATGCACGAATGAAAGAGTGACACCTGTAACATGGGAGGCCTGAGCGAGATCCGTTCACTGTTAGTCATTTGAGGGGCTTCGACCGTGATTAACGCCAGCTCGCCGTGTTGTGAGACCGCTCTGCTTTGGGCCTCTCTCAATTTCATCTCTTCTTTTCTCTTCTTTGTCTCTATGTCAATTGGCGCCACGCCAGCGTCGACAAACACGCATCTAGTTGAAGAACACCAAAAGGAAATTAATGAAATAATTAATAGGGAAATTTGAGAAAGATCCCCTGTATTGTGTTAAAATTGCAAAGAAGCCCCTCCGTTATTCGAAATTTCCAATAATATAAGGGCTTGATTGAAATTTAAACATAACGCAGGGACTTCTTTGCCAAAGAAAACCTGCGTAATTTTTAAATTGCAAAAAAAAAACCTCATTACTGGAAATTGCAAAAAAGCCCCTCCATTCTTAAAGCATAACATTTTTTCAATTTCCTAAAGAAATAGAGGGTTTTTTTCCACAACTCCACCATAACAGTAGGGGCGTTTTTGCAATTTGGCAATAATTTAGGGTCTTTTTGCAATTTCGGCAAAATGTAGGGGCTTTATTGCAAATTTTGCTTTTAATTATTTCTTACTCGATGGTGGTGGGAGTGGCGACGAAGAGCTGTCTGCGGTGCCAGACGCCGCCGGTGGCGAACGGAATCGCGACGTCGCCGAGGTATCTGAATTGGGGGCGCAAGGAGGCGATGACGATGTGTTGCTGGTACGCGAACGCGCAGTACTCGACAGTCTGGTCCCATGCCGTCCACTCCGGCTGGGCCAGCAGCCCGCTCACCGCCTGGTACGTCTCCCAACTGCAAAAATATAATTATAATTTGTTGAGGTGAGTATAAGATGAAATTATAATTTGTTTTCTTGTTTTTTTAATGTTTATTACCTGTAGAGTTGGAAGTTCTGAGGAGCGGCCTCAGTTCCCGCGGAACTCCGATTCCCGAAAGGATCGTCAAAGGAAGAGCGGCCGGTGGCGCCGAACCCGGAGGGCATGGACTGGATGGTGGAGATGGCCGTCGCGGCTGTCGGGCTGATTCGGCGCGACGTTCGGTATGCCACGCCGAGTAACGCGCCTCCGTGCAGTCCGATTACCTTTTTGTTGGAATCAAAGTTAGGGTTTAGGGTTTATGATTTGGTGTTTATGGTGAGCTTATTTGTTTTAGTAGGTGTATATATATATATACACACACTCTTACAAAACTACAAATTTAGGGTTTAGGGTTTAGGGTTTAGGGATTTATATATTCTGACTTTTTGTACAGAAAATTGGAGGGGTAAATTCATATATTTTGAGTTTTGAACGGTAAATTTGACATTTTTTTAGTTTTTGAGAATGTATGTACTACATCAACTACCCTAAAATCAACCAAATATCATACCGGTTCGTTTCTTCCCTCGATGGAGCGCTGAAGCACGTGCGAGGTGCCATCATCCAACAAAATCCTGACCTGCACGGTCGCCCCCGCTGCCGCAGAGGCGGCTGCAGCCGCAGCAGCCGCCTGAGCGGCGGCGGCCTCCCTGGCCTTCTTGGACGACCCGCCTTTTGACGGAGGCGGCATGCGGGGGAGCAGCGCGGTCTCCACCAGGGCGTACCGGTCGCGGCAGGTGTCCCAGGCAAAGAGCTTGCCGGTGCCGGAGTCGACCACGGAGTAATCGGTGGATTTGTAGATCACGAAGGATGGGATGTCTGGCCATACGACGGCCACGTATCTGCAGAACAAAACGGGGAGGTTCAGTGTTCTTTACAATTTACGAAATTTCCAATCAAACAACAAACCCTAAACAAACTTACTTCCCAGAGCTGCTAACACTCAACACGGAGTACGCGTCATGCGGCGCGGGCGTACTAATATGCTTCTTGCTCTGCTTCACGACCATCCCCTCGCTCCCCGCCGGATTATTAATATTACCCTCCTTGTTGGAGAGCTGGAAGTTGAGCAATTTAAGTTCCCTTTCAACTATATAGACGGCAGAGTGCTCCTTGCCGCCGGCGGGCGTGGGGAGCGGAGCGACGGAGGGGAGCGCGCGCGGGTCGAACTCGCTCAGAATTATGCCGATGTTGGTGCCCGTCGCGACTAGGTGCGGCTGCAGCGGGTGCGCCACCATGCAGTATACCTGTGTTTTTGGTCAAAGTTAGTTGGTTGGTTAGTAAGTGGGTAAAAGTTTGTTAAAGAGGTGATTATGATTGAGGCGTTAGTTTAGGAAGAACTGGGTAAATGAGGCTTACTTGATTTTGGCCAGCATAAAACCTCATAAGAATCTTATTAGTTTTGTACTACATTTTTTCCAATTTTTTTTAATTATTTTAGCCTTGTTTGGGATTTTTACAGGCTTCTGAGGGTAAATATTTGCAAAACAGAGATTTCATTGAACAGGTGAGGATTAACTTGAGTAAAAGTAGGTTCAATATATAAATTAAATAAAATAATTTCAAAAATACCCTGAGTTTCTTGGTTTGAGCAAGATCTTGAGGCGGGACGAGTGAGGACAACTCACACAGAGGTCTCGTCACAGCAGAATATGTTGGATGCTCAATCGCCCTAATTAGTAATAACAAATCATAATCAATCATATGAAAAAATCCGAAAAATAAATATAAAGAAAAGTACCAAATATGCGAGTCTCTAACACAAGTCAAAATATCAAGATTCGGAGCCCTAGGGTGGCACCATGAAGCCACACTGTGACACGCCAGCTTGGGGACCGGCTTAATCCTCCTCACTTCCTAAATCAATCAATCAAAAATACAAATTATAATGTCAAAAATACACCGATTGTATGAATGAAACAGAATATTTATTGAATGTTTAGTATTTACTTTGAAAGTGATGGTGTCCCAAATGGCGAGTGTTTTGTCAGCGCCGATTGTGATGAGTTGAGGTGCGCTTCCCATTACTCTTGAGAGCTCTATTGATATAACTCCTCCATCGTGCGCCTTTGTTCAAAATGAAAAATTAATTAATTAATATATAAAGATAGGGGATTTAGCAAAAAACAAAATTATTATTAGTATATTAATAGTAGAAAATTTTAGTACCTTGTAACTGAGTTTCGGTACCAATTCGCGTGAGTCATGAATGAGGTCAGTGCTCCAAACAACAAGCAAACCGTCACTTGCACCAGACACCAAAAATGACTAAAAATATAACAAAAAATATATCATATGAAATAAATAATAGAATTTTTTCAACTACCAAATAGCATAAATTGGCAATAAAATAATATCTTACCTCACCGCTAGATGCCACGAAAGTCATTAAGCAAGAAATAGACCCTTTATGCCCTCCTGTATATCTTCTTACCATCTATACACAAAAAAAATATATTTGATTGACCAAAACTATAAAATATATAAAAACGAAAAAAATCTAATAACATATATATATATAACCTTCCAAGTAATCATAGAAAGGACTCTTATAACTCCATCTGAATGCCCAAACGCGACAAGCGGACCCTCACTTCCAGCTGACCGAGTCAAAAATTCCATACTGTAAAAAAAATTATTATATTATACTTTAAAAAAAAGTACTGACATTTTTCAAAGCTACCCTAACTTTTCTGAATATTATCAAAACACCCCCCCCCTTTTCCTTTTCAGATTACTTCGGAAACCCCCTATAAAGTTGGTAGTTGCAGGGAAATTTTGAGGAAATCTAAAAAGTGAAGGGCTTTTTTGATAATATTCAGAAAAGTTCACAGATTTCTGAAAAAAAAATTACCAAAAATTACACTAATTACAATTTATTAGAAAGAATGAAACTTTCAACATACCACAAAAGAGACCGATTATCCAGCTCCTGTTTGGGCACGTCGCGTCCCCTCATGGTGACCAAATCCAAGAAAATTGCTTTATTTTCGCAACAAATGACCACAAAATGCCTGCCTCTTGTTGAAGTAACCTGAGTTCCGAAAGCTGATGAGTTTTGATTTATGGCGGCCGGAGCTTCGGCGGCCGCGGCTCGGTTCTTCCACAGCTGCCAGTATCGCACGTCGTCATCAAAGAAAGCCACCTGTTTCACACTGTAGAGAAGAGTATTTATCAGTATAGAAAGGATTGTTTGATGGGAAGAAAGGATTGATCGATTGATTACCCGCCGCCTCTAATGGCTTCTGTGGGCTTGCCTTTGGAATCTGGAGAGAGAAATAAGAGGAATGTATTTGTGAATTATCTTTAATTGATGAAATTATGATCGAATTTCGACAAAATTGAAGTTAGAAATTGAGTTTTTTTCCATACCTGATTCGCCCTCAGCGAGTTTCTCTAACTTAGCGCCCACCAATCGCCTCTCATCAACGCCCCCAGCCTTCAGCTCGTATATAATCTACCCAAAAAACCAAACCAAACCAAAACTCATCAAAACTACACCAAACCACAAGAAAAATCATTACACGAAATTAATTGAAGCAACAGACCTGGCGATGCTCCCAGTCCCAGACGGAGACGCGATCGGAGGCGTCGGCGGTGACCATCCATGGGTGCGTGGGGTGGAGGTGGATCTTGACGATCTTGTCGCTGGTCGGGCGGAACGCCCTCAGACGAAGCATTCTGAATTCGCGTCTTCTTCTTCTTCTTCTTCTTCTTCTTCTTCAATGGCGATCGAGGGAGAGGTGTAGATCTGAGGTGAACTCAGAGAGAATTGAGAAGAGAAGGGATCTCAAATGGAGGGAAACAATATTTGACAAGTGGAGGGGTGAGTTGGGAAAACTGAGAGTTTCGGGGTTCGGACAGGTGGGGCCCCATTGGCAGTGTCTTGGCTTTGGGAATTTTGTTATATATACCCTTCGAAAATTTGAAATTTTGTTTGGAACGTGTACCTTTTTGGACATTTATAGGCCCAATTAAGCCCACATCTTAAGGCCCTTGAAAAAAATATTTATAAGAGTTGTTGGTTTATGCTCTTTATCATAGGCTGAGGTCTTTAGAAAATATATTGAAGGGCCTAGATATATAAATTAACGTATAAACCTAAGAACAATTTATAATTTATAACTTAATCCTACTACTAGACAATGAAAAGACATATTTATTTTATTCAAAATTTTGGTTTAAATGAATTATCACAAAAATTTGATTCGACCGTGATATGTCACACAACACAAAATTTAAGATAAATAAGATCCCACGAAATAATGTCAAAAGTCAATTGCAAAATACACAATAATAATTTAATCCACGAAATTAATGAAAACAACAAGATAAAGAAAAGATAAAACCCGTTTGAAGTATTCTTCTTGAAAAGCTTGATGAATCAGTCAATCAGGATTGGTTTTTAGAGGAAAATTTAATGATGGAGTAATCAAGAGAGATGATGTAAAAATGATGATTATGTCATGATGAGAAGAGAGAGGGGGGTTGGATATTGGATGATAATTCAGTGGTTCTTTTTAATTAAAGGTTAACATTAAAAGATCGTGTGGACTGAGATAATTACTTCTTGATTCAATGGATTAGAATGATGAGAGATTATAACTGGTTGAAAATTTTAATTGAAGATTGATGAGGTGGATAATCCATCAAGATTCAATTATGCACAAATATGTTACAAACATTGGTGCAGATTCGTTCCATAATGCAAAAATATGTTATATATTTGTTTTACAATCTATTGCACCTAAGAAGATAAAACACAAATTAATGCAGAAATAAGCCCTCAACCACATTTACAACACAAAATCTTATATTTAACACAAAGATACAAAAATAATTTCCCGAAAATGCCACTTGTACAAACTGAAGCACAGAAAATATCATTTTCACAAATTGATATCATTACAAAATTTACAAGGTTATTTCAAAAAAAAAGTGACATTAAAAAGTTGGCAGGCTTTCTTTACACTATGCATGTGAGTGGATAGATAAGGGCCATCATAAGGCATTGGTCTGGCCCGGAATAGGAGGTTGAATAAAGCTAGTGATAAGTTATCCCCACTGTTTTGCTTAGACTAGCAATTTCAGAAAATAAAACCGTCTAGTTTATGTTTTTTTTTTACAGAAATAACCATCTAGTTTATGTTTATGTTTTAGATATTGGCAGTTAAATTGTGGAACCCACTCCACCGACCGTCTTCATGTATTAACACCATTTATGCAAGGTACTCAAATGCATGTGATAAATTTATGTATTTAACAGTATTCGGAAATAAAATCGTACATATATAGTTAAGTAATTCTTTAATTATTAGTGGTGCTTGGAGTGAAGATTACTTACCATTAAAAAGATATCATTAGCTATAAACACACGTGTTAAAGTATTAGTTAAGTTTATAAAATGTAATCATCTTATTAGGATAGTTCTTAAGCTTCTTGAGCACTCTCTATTCATTGAAAAAATATATGTACTTTGTTCAATTCTTTCTAATTGGCTTTCTAGATTTCTCGTTAGAATCTCCTCTTCTGCCTAATTTAGGCAAAAAGGTTGGTCAATTCTAATTCATATATATACAATTTTTGAATGATACTGGTGTGGATATGATATGACAGACAATTAAACTTAACATAGAATCTTTTAAGGCAATTTGGACAAACAATTCATGATCTTTTTATTATAGTTATGATTTATACATGATATTGGGAATTATTGGAGCTGATAACCACAATAAAATATGGAATAGATGCTATCAATCACGTATTAATAGCTGACTAACATTTTATATATCAATCTTAATATATCAGAAGTCAAATAGAGGGAAATAAATTTTCTAATTTCAATGAACAAGAACAAAAAAGCATGAAGTAAGGCAAATGATATGGGAAAAAAAACATTTGACAAGTGTAAAAAAAATATAGTAAAATGACATTTTTATCCTCTTTCTATATGTCATTTAATTGAATTAAAAAAGATAAAAAATATTTGCTGATTCTTCTCTCTCCAACATTACTGCCATTAAAATTCAAAAATTTATAAAAGACAACTAACTGAATTTGTGATATGTTTTAATTTTTTGTAATATTAATGTTTATGTTTATGACATCATTACTTATATTAATATGTTTCTCCAATTACTTAGGCTAATTAAAAAATAAAACGTTAAATAATATTACAAATGATTTAAATTAAAAAAATATTTCATTATTTTTTAATTTTATTTTGTGGGTTGGTAGTTGGATAGTTGCTCTATAAACAAGAAAATGAGCGTTATAAACAGAAATGACTAATTCATATTTTTGATGATTCATTAAATAAGTCAATTGCGAAAATGAGAAAGAAAAATGTTATGGATAAAATAGAGATAATCATATTATTAGTGCATTTATTATCCAATTCTTTATTTTCTTTTTAATTCATTTAATGGACATATACAATAAGGATAATAACGTTATTTTCTAAAATGATTTCCTGCCCGCATCAATTGTTTTTCTGCCCATATCATCACCCTAAAGTAAAGGATGAAATGGTAGTTTAACAAATAATGCAATAATGCAGTACATTGGAATAAATAAATCATTCTCAGATTCTCTACCTTCATTCCAAATAAAATAAACTGTATTTTACATTTTCCTTCCACTATTTTATTTTCCCACTTAACGAACAATATCTAATAAAATAAAATAGTCATTCTTTCGCCATTTTATTTGTTATTGGGCATCGTTAGAAATAATCTTGAAATCCTTCTAAATCCACGTTTAATTCAGGGTATCCATTCCTTTTTTTGAATTGCCTAGTCACAAGTGACACACATCCTTTGAAATTAGATGCTCATGCATGACCATGCCACCTACCTACATGCCATGACCAAGACATGAATAGGCTTCAAGCTGACAACTGCACAACGCAATCTCCTTCAATTGGTATTATATCAAAAACAAAAAAAAATGAAATGTAATTTCAAACTATAAATTCAAATTAAGAGACTATTTCACCAAACATCAGGGGTCTACCAGCTGGCGTAATATATCTCCACCAGTAGTGATTGATAAACAAATTAAGTAATTAAATCACTTCATGAAACAACACTTTTCATTGTACCCTCCTAAACACGGTGCTTGACTCTCACCGTTTTCTTCATGTGGCACTACTCAGTGCATACTTAATACTGAATTCCATTTACAACCAGCCTTATTCCTTGATATAAACACAAAGCAACACATTTACACCCACACCAAAGCATCACAAAAGATGTATGTATACAAGGTTGTCTGACTGAACGCCGACACGTCGGCACGCGCTGGAAATCCCTTGGCAACAACCAAGATGGACGTAGACAGGCCGTCCGATTCGGGGCCCTTCGAAATCCCACCGTCAGATCACAGATAAGGGATTCTGATTATATTAAATTATCCACCTCACCTAATTGATTTTGATTTTGACCCGCCTATGGACTATAGTGTCTAAAAAGAAAAAAAAGATTTTGATTTTGACCGTCGGGATTAAGGTTCTATTAATCTCTCCTTTTCTGATTGTTTTGATTGTTTCCACAGGTCAGGAATGAATTTGGATTTTGGAGGGAGGGATTCGTCAATGAATATGAATATTCATGTTCTAATTTTTGTATGTTGAGATTTTTTGTGGGCTGTATCATGTATTGTTTTGAGGGAAAGTAGGATGGATCTGTATGTCTCATACTATTTGTTACAGTTTATAAGATGTTTCTTTTGTATCACTTTATTTTCTTCTAATAATTTTTTATTGTGATATTCATATTTTATTTTGAAAAAAATACTCAAATTTTGCAAATAATATTTTCATTTTTTTTCATGTTTACAAAATCTTATGCATATCTCACAAAATCATAATACAACGAGTATTGTTATGCCTATCAAATGTAAAAATGTCATGTACATTTATACAAATGTGAAAATATCACTTAAAGCTCTTATTTAATTTTGTTCAAATATCAAAAGTCTCCCATTTTATACTTGTTGGATTATTTTATGCAAATTAGCTCTCTTATTTTTTGAAAAACTTGCAATCTTTAATTTGCTAGAATTATTCATCCATCATAATATTTTAATTTTCGTTACAAATACATTAATATACATCTTCTTACACAATAAAATAAATAATAAATAAATCATCTAACACAAAAATAAATAAATATGTATCCGAATCACTAACAAAGTTATTTCTTCAAATAAATAAAAAAACACACATAACACTAAAAAAATACCTAATATAAAAAAATCAATACCATACATTATAATTCATAACCAATAATAAAATTATTCTTCCAATAACAAAAACACACTTAATATACAAAACTACCAAAACAAAAAAAAATACACACCACATTCCAAACCATAATTAATCCAAACTTCAAACGGTCCAACAAATAAAGAATGAAAAGACAAGGACCAAAACTTAAAAAAATACAAACCACATTCCAAACCATAATTAATCCAAACTTCAAAGGATCCAACAAATAAAGAATGAAAAAACAAGGACCAAAACTAAAAAAAAATACACCACATTCCAAACCATAACCATAATTAATCCAAACTTCAAAGACACAAAGGATCCAACAAATAAAGAATGAAAAGACAAGGACTATGTCGACAACTGCCAAGTGGGTTCCACAGTCGGCAGGTTGCCACGTGTAGATGAGGTGGATCGGGTACAGTTCGTGTTTGGTAGACCGAATCCGAATGGGCCCGCTCCAATAGTAGGATGATCTATTAAATTGATTAATTGATTGATGTATCCCTTGAAATTGGGTTTTTGGGGCCCGTTTGATAATATATCTTTTGAAATAGAAAATAGAGTAATTTTGAAGATGAGAGGATAGTGAGGGTCCCGATAAACGAGTTAAAAATGAAGTTTATATTTATATTTATATATATATTCTTCAGAATCTTTAAATATTCATAGCAAATTGAGTTTTATGAATGTACGATTAACAGTAAGATGATTTATTAATTAATTAACTGATTGATACGTACACTCGAAATTAATAATATCTTTCGAATGAAGATGAGAGGCAAGGGTCCCAATAAATGAGTAAAAAATGAAGTTATATTTGATCTTCTTAAGTTGTAAATATTCAGAACAACTTGATTTTTATCATTATTTTTTTCTATTAACTCATATTCAGAATTTTAGATCCTGTGTCTGATTAAAAAGAGATTTTAATCTTACGTAATATATGGCTAACATATTGAAATCACTAAACTGTATGTATAAACTTAGACGTAATTTGAAATCCTATATTTTATATGACGTTGATTTCAAACTCTAAACTGAGTAATTAAGTCAAAGCTTGCTAGCTTAAGAGTTAAGATATTCCGTTAAATTTGCGAGAGACATAAGTTCGAATCACGACAAGTACATTTAGCTCAATATTTGATAAATCTAACAGCATATTGATCGTGGGTTCTCACAAAAAAAAAAGTAAATAAGGAAAATCAGGTTATTTTAAACATTTGAAACTCTAAATATTAGAAAAATCAATGGGTTAGTGCAAAAATAGGAATCAGTTCCATAGTATGTCATCAATAACTTATATACATAATAAAATATAATTATTGAACCCCAACGAAGAAATTAACATTAAAAATTATTTTTTCACAAATTTAAAATAATTGACTTTAAAAATTAGTAATGAGGGTCGATATTAAAATTTTCTCACTACAATTTAGTCTCGGTGAATTTCACGATGTCATCAAATTATAGTCAATAACAGTGGGCGAAGCTCCGCCACTGATCAATGCTTAACTTAGTTACTCAACTTTCAATTATATTTTTTTGGTCATGAAATAACTTATCCAAAATAGATTTCTGCCAAAGTTTTGTTCTTGATTTGGCGGAATTATAGCATGGATAACAATACTAGTAGATTTATCAATTCAATCATTTAAGTCATCTAAAATATGTATTAATTTGGTTACAAAAATAATGATAATAGGCATATTACGTATACTGGTTTGGTCAAAATTATATGATAATGCAGATGTTAGTATGCTAATTTAACTAATTACTTTGATATCGCATTATTATCTCATCAAGTAATTGAATTAAAATTTATAAAGTAACTTAATTGGATAAACAAATTATTCAATGATAATATGTGGTCGAATTGAAATTTTAGTGACTCATTTGAGCAAAAATAAATGTCAATAATATAGGGTAAAATTTATCCTGTTAAGTTCCTCCAATTTAAACATAATGCAGGGCTTTCATGCACAAATTTAGGTAACCATATTTTGAAATTTAGTCGTAACAGAGGACCGATTTTACAAATATTTTTGTACAATTTGATTTCCTCCAATTAGGCATGATGTGATTGTGAGATCTTTAATACTACATAAACCAACACAATTAAACAGCATATATCAAAATATATCAAAATAGTATATATAACACAATAACATTATATAAAATAGTATATATAACACAATAACATTATATAGTACACAAAAATAATATATATAATTCAATAAGCACCGGTCAAAGATTTGACCATTAATTTGGAGTAATATAGAAGTGATTTAACAGAAGTGATAGTACTCCTTTAACTAATTATTTTGATATCGTATTATTATCTTATCAAGTAATTTTTTTTTTGAATAATAGACCATCTTATCAAGTAATTGAAATAAAATGTAGAGAAAAGTCTGGTTTATATTTCTCTACGTTTTATTTTATGTATTTACTCTCCTAAATTATTTAGTGACAATATGTGGTCAATTGAAATTTCAATGACTTATTTGAGCGGAATAAATTTTAATGATAATGATAAAATTTATCATGTCAATTTTCTCCAATTTAGACATAATGCATGACTTTCATGCACAAATTTAGGTATGCATATTTTGAAATTGAGTCATAACAGATGAACTATTTCGCATGTTTCTTCATACAATGTGACCGTAATGCAAGATTTTTTTTTTAAGAAAATTGGAGGGGCTTGGAAAATCTCCTTCCAATTTAGTCAAGGATATTCTACAATTTAGTCATAACTGAGGGGCCATTTGCAAAATTTTCGTACAATTTGATTTCCTCCAATTTAGGCATAATGTGGGCGGTTTAGTGTACGAATTACGAGGCCATGTGCATGAATACCATGAGATTTTGGATCTTAATAGATGCCTAGTTATTTTAATTAGAAATAAAATTCAATGTATTAATGAATGAAATTGGGATTTGGGAAGAGGGAAATAAAATGTCGTTATGTCAGTTATGGCAGTTTAAAACTGTCACCGACTTGGCAGTTATGGTCGTTGGATTTATAGCCACCAAGTAAATCATTTCAGTCTCCTCTCCATTTCTAACTAACTTGAACTACTTGTTTGGAGTTTCATCACTAATAAAAAATAAAAATAAAAACTTAATGGAGATTAAAAAAAAATTATATATCACATTCTGAACAAACAATGAATGCATTAATAAATTCATAACAAATGAAACATAATGAACAAATAATGTGATTATAAATTAATAATGTATGCGAGATAAAATTGATAAAAAAGATGAAGAATGGTTACTCGATGTTTTTATATACTAATTGCAAGATAAAAAAGATGTATTTCATTTTGCATATTTTATGTTAATTTTATACAATCTATTAATGTATTAATTTATGTACCAAAATCATGTCTAATTTTATACTTATTATTATAAATTCATATAATTTATATACTAATAAAAAATATATAACACTCATATTTGATTTAAATTTATATCTATATAAACATATATATAATATATTAACCAGTGGCGGATCTTGACCTGAATTCTTGAGGGGCGCGAATCCATAGTGAAAAATACAACGAAAATCTTAGAGGGACGAAATACATATAACATATAAATTTATCACAAAATACAGTAGCATTACTATATATATATACTAAAACTTTTATCCCTATTTAGATCCACCACTAGTATTAACCATAAATACATAGTTTGTTCTGAATTTTACTAAGGAATGGATATCTTCATTTCTCTCTTAAATGGAGAGAATTGAGTTTGACAAGTACTACCTCTTCTCTATAGCACATGAAGATAGACCCACCATGTGGCCTCGAGCGTCGTGTTTGGCGCCTTTTTTGGATGCTTAATGCCAAAATCAATCATATATGAAAAAATTATTAAAAACATATAACATATATTGATATATTCTTACATTAAATATGATAATTTAGATCTCGCTGAGGAAATAATAATATTCCATCATCTTTGTAATGGAGGATTATAGTTTTTTGTGAGCGAGCTCATACTTGATATATTTTAGGAAAAATGAAGATTTTTTGCATAAAGTGGACACCAATTCATAATTAGTTTACTTCGAGTCCTAGAATAGAACTAGGAGCAAACTTCAGTGAGTCAGTCCCAGCTAACCTCATAGTTCAAAACATGATCAAGCCAGCTTATGTGATCGGCTCGAATAAGGGTCCGGGCTTGGCAAGAAATAAATCGAGCCAGCTTGATCAGGTTCATCGTAGCTTAAAATAGGAGTAATGCTGTGAAATAACAACCAGTTTGGTTTAAAATTACAACCCGGTTTGGGATTGCGGGCAGTAAGTTGCTGGTAGCGGATTGGGACTTTCTGTAAAAAATGGTTTGAAGACAAGATAAATTCGATCAAACATGGTCTAGCTCAAAGATCTGATCAATCTGCCCGCAGAAATATATAGACCGAGTTTGGCCCGGCTTGGCTCAACTTCAGTTTGAATTATTTTTTAACGAGCCATATAGTTTCGAGTCACATTCGATTAAACTAGGACCTAGAAACTAAATTGACAGCCCTAATAGATATATTGCTGCAACATTAATTCAAGTTTTTTGTATATATATAAACACATCCAAAGAATGATTTCGAATAAAAACATTTACAAAGATTATAAAGTATGTTAGATTAAATCCTACTAGAAACTGGGTGCTATCCAAATTGGATTTTAGTTATTATGCTAGTGCTACCATGACAGTTATATCATGCGAGCATGTATATGTAATAAGCTAATTAACAATTAAATAGTACATTAACTATAATATAGCTACTTCAATGTTTAAGATATAAGTGCAATTTGGAAGAAAAAAAGGAAATATAAATTGTAGTTTAAGTTGACATGACAGCTAATCATGCAAGCATAAACTTCTGGAAGTTATTAGTTGGTTGGCATCAAGTAAATCAAAGATTATTAATTGTCTAATAACTATATTAAACTAAGCTTTGCCTAAAAGAACTAATTTAAACTTTATTTAGTTACATTTTTATTAAATAAAAATCTGTGCCAAACTACATATGGCCGGTCATTAATATATATGTGCGATAATTAAGTATTCTATAGCACTAAATTTATTTCTCATTATCTCATGCATGTAGTTATGAAACTAGGGTTGAATTTAATGCATAAATGCCCCCATATACAATTAATGGCCGGCCGGTGAAGCACACAGAGCAAGGTGCTTCACGCGAAGCACTGCCCCATCCCATATTCTGTTCGGTGTTTCAATATTCCATTTTTATTGTCTACATAAAGAGGTCAAATATATACATACATTGTCTTCAGAAAAAAAAAATATCCATACATATAATGATATCAAATAATATAATACATTTTATATTTCCTATTTGGATTATAGCCCAGAGAACATCACTAAAATAGTTTGCTATAATTTAAAATAATTTAATTAATTTATGATATATTATTAAATAATCTAGAATAAAATATCTCAGATGATTGTGATATAACACGAATGTAGCTAGATTCTGATCTTAATTTCTTCAAATATCTTCTAATATTAGCTTCATGCGCTCATGTTACTAAGTTACTATTAGCTGAAAATTAAGTACATTAAATTAATGACAATAATTACAGAAGTCAAAAATAAAAAATAGAATTGACATTTATTAAGTACTTGCATGTTTAAACTTAATAATATATTGAGATATAAATTGCAAGAGATTTATACATAGGAATAATGATTTATTCAAAATATATAAAAAAATGAAGAGATCTTTTTGCAATTTATACAGAAATGTGCAACCAAGCATGTGAGTTCATCGGAATCTCATCCCAAAATTTTAGGTTAAATAATACATGAATTTGATAAGAGAGACCGTTTTATTAACTTAATATTTTTTTATAAACATTTAGCGAGTGACGTCAAATTTTTTCCATTTGTCTGAACAGAATTATTTAATTTTGCTTTTACAAACTAAATCTCTTCCTCTGCGACACATATGCAACATGTCATGTTTAATGCACGCATACTATGTTTATAATGAAACAAATTGAAAAGGCAATCTTTGTAAGGGAGACCATGTTTTTGCATGTGCATGCGTTTTTGATTGATGAATGGGGTCAGGTATGTATTGCTAGATATAATACATTAATATTACCATAATATTTGATTTCTTTTTTCGCGCAGGTAGTGAATTATGAGTTCTTTTTTCGCTTTTAATGAATTATGAATAATGAATTATGATTTTAGTACTTTAGTTAGGTAGGTACATGAAACAATAAACAATATCTTTCTTGCATTTTCTTAACCCAGCATGCAGTGCAATCTTACCAACTTTCACTAAAATTAAGATTGGCGTCTGAAAAGGAATAATCTTTTCTTTCATTTGAAAGAAAAAAATATGCCAAATTTTTTTTTAACCTCAAACTTATTAAATTGTCAAATGAGCTAAATAAAACTTACAAGAATATGCCATTTTATATGGTCTCTCTTTGTATATATTTCTAGTTCATATTTTTATGTGCTCAAGCAAAGGAACCCAAAAGTAAGAAATAGAAGTTAAAACAAGAAAGTTTTTGAGAGTGAAAAGTAACATTGAAGGGTTGATAAGTAAAAGAGAAAAATAAGATATACTTTTATAATTTGTATAAAACTATGTCCTTGTTAAAGAAGGAAAAATGTATGACATACTTATATATGCGGCTTGATAATGAACACCAAGAAAGTCATATTCGGACAAGAAGCTATGGGGCTTGATAATAAATACCATTAAAGTCGTTCGAACAAGTAAAAAAACTGGCACGTAAATCACTCTTTCACTAGATTTTGAATCACCAGTCCATTTACCTATAGTATAAGTAGGACTCATCTGTCAAGAGATATATGATTTATTTTCAATAAATTCTAGATAATAAATTCTGAACCTATAAAAATGTATGTATTTGTTGAGCCCTGAACCATTTTTTTTTTAATCTTAAATACTAAATCCTAAAAAGATATTTTGCTGAACCTTAAACATGAAAGCCTAAATTTTGAGAACAAAAAAATATATTGCTATCTTTTGAATCCTAAATCATAAATTATAAATCCGGAATAAATGTTGCTAGATTGTAAAACTATAAGGCTTAAATTCTGATTCATAGATTTTAAAATAATTAATGCACACGATGCATGTTATGTAGTCAACTTGGTTAATGAACATACAGATATTTCACCTAATGAACTTGAAAGGTGTCCTTTAGATTGTGTTTTACTGGAACTCCAAACCATTTCTCTTTATTTATATGTATGACATAATGATTATTGAATCAAAATTATTTTATTTTCCTCGAATCATTACAATTATTAATTACAACTTGTTTGCAGGATTAATTTTAAATAAAAAACAGGCAAGCCATTGCTATTATATTTTAATAGTTAATTTATCCTCTTTGGACTCCGTACGGCTTACTCTTTGAAAAAACAAAGAAATATCGCCAAAAAAGGTCTAGAAATTAGGGTTATTGAAGATGACTAATCAAAGGGATAATGTTAATTAATCTTGTATTAGACCAAGTAATTAGGAGAAAGCCATTTGATGATTATATCCTGAGTCGATTCCATGTCAATATTTAGAACAACTTATATGACATTTATTGATATTTAAACGCAATTGATATCTGTGTGAACATTAATTTTATGAAATTGTATAATATACATCACCATTTTGTTTTGATTACATTCTTCATAGTATGATATTTGTATTCTTTTGAATGTTTTTGTTTTATTCTAGTTGAATGAAGACTCATTTGTCCCATTTCCATAACCTATTATAATATGCTTCTAATTAATTTTGAACTCGTTAATAATATGCTTCTGAGTTTTGTACCTCTATACAAGCAATCCTCTAAAGGTGATACCTCTTGTAGGGCTGTTAATGGTATGCCACCCGGACAATATCCATCCTGAACTGGGTGAGTAAGACCCGATAATTAATAAAATCCACGGAGCGGATGTGGAGAAAAATAATACTAAAGGGTTCGGGTTTCAGGTATGGTAACAGTCTTACAGATATGGTCGTCCCGCAGGTAACTTGTATTCATATCCGTTCGGTACGTATCGTATATATAGTTACATATATATATTCTAAATCTTTACTTTTCCAATACTCATTTTGTAATTTAAATGCTTAATATGTTTATTGTGTTTGGGTAATCGGATTTGTCCGCATGGCACAGATTTAGCCGCTGGTTCGAATATGCCAATATGGAGAAATAAAAAATTACTTTTGTAATTCAATTTCAGATATAAACACGTAAAATTCGGATCATATATGGGAAGGACTACCCAAACGGATCGACCCGGTCCGTTGACAACCGTAGCCTAAAAGGATGGGAGCATTAGATTCATCTTGAATCTTACGACATTATTGTTGGGTTTCGGACGTGCATAACGCAGCGAAAAACAAAAATTTCGTCCAAAACCAATCCGAGGACCCGTGCGTATCGGTTAAATCAAAGAAATAAATCTTAAAGATACTTTTTGGATTACGCTTAATCCGTGACGCTCAAACCATGCATATTGTCCACGCGCCTCTAAACCGGTTACCATCCTAACCGATTTTCGGTCCTTCTAGGCCGTTTAGGTCGGGTCGTGCGGAAGTCATCTACCGCACACAAAATCGATTTCCACCAAAACTCTCAACAAACCGTTCTCATCCTTTTAGGCCGAATAAATCACAAACACCGAAAGTACGAACGCCTCTACCGTTGTCCACACGAACAAACTTCTTAAAACGGGAAGAAGAACAATATATATGCTAGTAGCTTATTCTCCTCTTGCATAAGAAAACTTTTTTTCTTCTTTTTATTTTATCTCACAAAAGATGTATATAATTCATCTCATATAATCGCACTCTTTCATTTTTGTCATACAAAAGGAAAACACCCTTTCATAATTTTGTCATACAAATTAGAAAGTATATTTTCGCTCTTTTGTTTCACAAAAGAGAATGAGAAATAATGAGAGAGAGAATAATGTGTTGTGTAGTGAATTTGGAGCCTTCTATGTCCTTATATAGAGGTGAAGAGTTATGTCTCTTCACACTAAAAGATGTGTATGACATCACTCATCATTATCCATATGTCATTATCTAGACTCTTCTAAATTACATGATCTTTTGTGCTTATAGTCTTTATATACATATATATCACATCTTATCACATAAGATGACAATATATTTTGTGACATTCTTATGCAACTTATCATATAAGTCGCTAGGATTTTCTGCACCTGTTTCAGTTTGTTCTTTGTGTATGACCCTGTAGGTTCACTTAATATTGGCAATAGACTTGACAGTCTATAAATCATGAGCGGACTCTAGCAAGCCATCATGACTACCCAATTTAAGTGAATATCGGTGATCCGATTTACCTAATCAACAATCACATATTTAGTCTCTTTGTCACGCGATATCTATATCGATCATAAGGCATGTAATATGCCATCCTTATATAAATCGATTAATATTTCTTGATCCCAAATTAAACTGAATAAGAATAAATGACATTAATAATTCTTATTAATTCATTTGAGTATCGTCATACATTTCTTCAGTTCAATTCATCAAGAGGCCTAAAGATATCTCTCTCATTTATGAGAGGAACAAATCCCGTCTTGATTACACTCATACCTTTACATGATTCATTGTATACCTAATCATAACCGTTATGACCACTCGGTTAAAGGCAGTGTTAGATTATATTAAAGTATAAAATTACTCATGTTGGGAACCGAGACAATCTCAGATCAAAGGACTATAAATACTTTATGTTACAAGAATCGCTAATGACGTAAAACATGTAACATTCTTATGGGGGGTCAGTCCAGTATATGATCTCTAACATATACCTATGCTAATGACTTGATAACTATTTATCTATGATCAGTAAAACATAATCATCACTCAACTAATATACTTGTGTACATTTATAGCTTGTATATAAATATATATATTTATATGTATTGGCAAGTATATTTGTCTCAACAAATATCCCATAAATGACCAGGGACGATTTAGAATAGCATTCATAACACTTTATAGTTTTACTATCAAACTCACGCACTTTGATGACATAAAGCTGAATTGCATATTCATGATCCATTTTAATTATATTAAAATAACCTATACACACATATTATATGAAATATTTTAGAATAAATATTATGTTTGTTATTACAATTCATCATCTAGGTCACAAACACTTTGTCCTAGGGCATAACACCATCAATTATTATCACGACTAAATGGTTGTGGAAAATTGAGAAGTCAAACGCTACTTGGGCGGAAAAGATGAACAAAATTCATGGAATACAAGAGGCTAAAGATTTACAATAATCAACAAATATATGAAATATCGAATTTATCGCATACTGGAAAAAAATAAAACATATTTATTGATTCTCTCCATTTGTTTAAATTGGAGTTGACCTTGACTCGAAGTTATTCTAAGAAAGGAATAAATCATAAAAGTTAAACAAAAATCATAAAAAGTGAAATAAGAGGAAATTGTATTCACCATTTTAAGATTTACAAAAAGTGAATATTCTTTTAGAACCACGAATTCTGACTTATGTTAGTGAATCAGTGTGAAATGGTAGAAATTACAAACAAGAAAAGTGGTGGGAAATCAAATTTTCAATTTTTAAAGAAAAAATGATGGATAAAAAGCAAAAAGATGAAAAAGAAGGGACCAGAAGGGAATAATCTTCTCCACACACGTTAAAATTTTGCAAAAGAGATCCTCTTATGCTTTTTATTCTCTTTTTAAGTCATAAATTTATAATAACTAGGAGAAATGTTGTCCATGATGTAATTTTTTAAAATTTATTGTTAATAAAATATAAATCATGCATCGCAAATATTTTTTATATAATAATGACAGATTAAATTCTCAAATAAATAATAGATAGAAGACCAATAATGATTAATGAATAAATAATATTTGTCCAAACATTATTATGTCGCTTGTCGCAACTCAAACAATTAAAGTATGGCAACATAACATGAACGCAGAAGTAACAATAAAATTTGATCCGACTCATATCCGACAGCCCAAAAATACAAAATTATCCGAATCCGAATAATTCAAAAGCCGAATAATCATGACTTAGAACCGAAATGAGTAACGACATGTGGTTTGAATGACCCGCAATTCGAATTAAACTGATCCGAACTTCCCCCCTCTACCCGAATGGCAAATAAATGTGAGAAAAATAAGAGGTGAGATTAAATTTTTTGGGAGGTGATACTGCAGGATAGGTATTGTAGTGATCATATAGCGACAGTATATAAAATTAATAAAAACAGAAATTTTTCAAAAACTCCCTAACTTTCCTGAATATTATTAAAAACACCCTATCTTTTTAGATTCCTTCAAAAACCCCTATCTTTTTAGCATTCTTCAAAAACTCCCTAACTTTTTTGAAAACTATCAATAACCCCCTCTCATTTAGTTACATTTTTTAAAATGACAATTTTACCCTCTCATTTAAATATAGTTTAATTTTTCTATTTTAAGGGTTGTTATTATTCTCAATATCCAACTTATATTAAAAAAATATATAATTTTTACAAAAATGTACAAAAAAAGAAAAACAAATTATTTGGAATATTTTTTTTAAATATAATTTGGAGTAAATAGCAATACAACCATAATCCTACAAAAGATATAGGGCATTTGCAAAAAAGTCATGTATTATGTCTAAACTGCAAAAATATTTTTAAATATAATTGAAAAAAATCGTTCGAAAAATATTTTTTTGAAAAAAATTTGTTTCAGGAAAATATTTTAATAATTTTTTTATTAAAAATATTCTTTTCTTAAAAAATACATTTGAAAAATATTAAAAAAATTAAAATCTTTAATTTCTTAAAAAATTATTTTTTTTAAATATTTTTTAAGAAAAGAATATTTTTATAAAAAAATAAAAAATATTTTTCAGTAAATAAATATTTTTCCCAAACAAAAATGTTTTTCTGAAACAATTTTTTAAAAAAAAATTTTTTCATAATGTTTTTTCCAATTATATTTAAAAATATTTTTGTATTTTAGACATAATACATGGCTTTTTTGCAAATTTTCTATATTTTTTGTAGGATTATGGTTGTATTGTCATTTTACTCCAAGTTATATTTAAAAAAATATTCCAATTAATTTGTTTTTATTTTTTTTGTACATTTTTGTAAAATAGATAATAAGTTGGAATATTGAGAATAACAATATCCCATAAAAATGAAAAATAAAACTATACTAAAATGAAAGGGATAAAATTGTCATTTTAAAAAATATAACTAAATGAGAGGGGGTTATTGATAATTTTCAAAAAAGTTAGGGGTTTTTTGAAGAAGGCTAAAAAGATAGGGGGATTTTTGAAAGAATCTAAAAAGACAGGGAATTTTTGATAATATTCAGAAAAGCTGGGGATGTTTTGAAAAATTTCTCTAATAAAAACTATAGAAATATGAAAGAAAACGATCGCTACAATAAATATCGTCCTAAATAATAAATAATTTTCATTATATACTAACAAAATCATTATGTAACCCTGCCCCGCATAGGTCTCATACTCATACGTCATAAAAAACCATATTCATTCATTGAGACGTCCAATCCTTCGGAGACAGTATTTAACGGCCCCTGCCTTCCCCTCTGCACTCCTCAACTCCTTCTCCTTCTCCTTCTCTCTCCAATCTCCTCCTTCTCTTCTCACGTGCTCTGTCTCCTTCTCCTCTCTCTCCGGCGGAGTAATCGAGAAGAGAAGTTATAAGGGTTTGTTTTATTTCGGGCGAAGAGATGAAGTACGTGCTTGTGACGGGCGGGGTGGTGAGTGGGCTCGGAAAGGGAGTCACGGCGAGTAGTATAGGCGTTCTGCTCAAGGCGTGCGGGCTCCGTGTTACCTCCATTAAAATCGGTACTTGATGATCAGTTCATCTTATTGTTTTGTGGGTTTTGTGATTATTTTTTGCGAGATGTTATGGTAACTAGAGAGTTTGTTTTTGCACGTACTGAGTGAGTTACAAACTTAGTTTGTATTTGGGTGTTTTCTTCTGTTGTTTTTTCTTTAGCTCTGCGTAAAACTGGTTTTGTAGTTTGATTTGTTGACGAATAACGGTAATTACCTGTTTCCTGTAGATTCTTTTATAATGAAATTTCTCTTTTATGGGAAAAAATTTATTGTTTAATTTCTTTGATTTATTGGGAAAATAGATGGCATCTTTAACTCAAGTTATGATTTTTTTAACTAAATAAATTTTCTCCTCTTTTATATTTTTGTTAATATATAATGCAGAATGCAATCTAATTTCATATCACATGCATACTCATTTTTTTTTAAATTTATTCCTCAAACGAACTATACTCTGTTTAGTCACAGGCTCACTCTAATTTTTGAAATCAACCCTTCTTCCAGACTTCAAATTTTCTTTTCCTCTTTTTTTCTTCTTGCTCAATATTCTTCCTTAATTTGCCTTTAGTGTCTTGCTAAGTTTACAAGTCATACTTTGTTTCCTCACTAAATATATAATTAATTCGTTCCTCTTTTTCTCAAAAAAATTCCTGAATTCCCTTTTTTTATCTTGTCATTTTCATTGTTTTAACTTTCGCCGTATCTTTGCGACTCAGTCAAACAAATAAGGGATTTTCTTGATATTTTTCTTCAAATAATAATTGCATTTTTCTGAGTTTGAAAAATTATGTTGGTTATAACTTATAAATAATAATTAAAATTTGCAGATCCTTATCTGAATACTGATGCTGGAACTATGTCTCCATTTGAGCATGGAGAAGTTTTTGTTTTGGATGATGGAGGCGAAGTAAGAATTATTTTATTTTATTTTATTTTGAGTAAATTACATATATACCCCTGAAAAATTATGATTCTCTCATTTCAGTCCCTGAATATTGAAATAAAATTTAGGATTTGGAAATAGTCCCTGCATTTTTCTTCAATTTCAAAAAGTCATTGCAAAAAAACTCTTTTTTACAATTTAAGAATAATGCAGGGGCTATTTGGTAAAGTTCTCTAATACTTACCTCTCCCTCTCAGTATTGATTTTCTACCAACTAGAGTCAAATCAATATTAAAAACCATAGTTAAAGCAGAAAGTTACATATTTCCTCCAAATATCAATTTAATAAATATATGATATAACTGCAGTTTTTATTTTTGAATTTTTTTCAAATTTGAAGGTTGACTTGGACCTAGGAAATTATGAGAGGTTTCTAGACATTAAATTGACACGTGACAACAACATCACCACCGGGAAAATTTATCAGGTTTCCAAAATATATATATTTTATTATTATTATTATTATTATTATTATTATTATTATTATTATTATTATTATTATTATTATTATTATTATTATTATTTTCTTAACTTTAAATTTCATTTGTTCCTTATTTTTAGTCTGTGATAAACAAGGAGAGGAGAGGAGACTACTTAGGCAAGACAGTCCAGGTCTGATTTATTTCTTAAGTAAATATTTTATTTATTTATTTATTTTAATGTTAATTTAATTTAATTATCATTATTTCAATTTTTTAAAGGTGGTGCCACATATAACAGATGAAATACAAGAGTGGATAGAAAGAGTTGCAGAAATTCCAGTCGACGGTAAAGAAGGTCCAGCTGATGTTTGTGTGATTGAACTTGGCGGAACTATAGGTAATAAAATAAAATAATAATATAATATTTTATTTATATATATTTATAAACCCTATTTTGTGAGTATATGTATATTTGTTTATTCATTTTAATTGGGTTGACATTACAGGGGATATTGAATCCATGCCGTTTATTGAGGCCCTTGGCCAGTTCTCTTACCGCGTAGGTAAGATTAATACAAAAAATAAATAAATATATTATAATAATTATTTTATTTAAATATGCCAAGATAAAATATTTATTTATCTTATTTATTTGTTATTTTTAATTTTCAGGTCCGGGGAATTTTTGTTTAATTCATGTGAGTCTCGTACCAGTACTAAATGTCGTGGGTGAACAGGTACATAAATCTCATTTATATATTAAAAAATATTAATCTTAAGTAATTATGTTAGAATAATGACATTATTTTCATTATTTTTTGTAGAAAACCAAACCGACTCAACACAGCGTAAGAGGTTTAAGAGGTCTTGGACTCACACCACATATTCTCGCTTGTCGCAGCTCTCAGGTTTTTAATTATTTAATAAATTATTTCTTATTTTTATTATTTAATTTATTTTATCATTTGATGAATATTTTTTTTTCTTTTTGTTGATAGGCATTGGATGAAAATGTTAAACAAAAGCTCTCACAGTTTTGCCATGTGCCAGTAAGTAATTTTGGAGTTTTAGTATAATAAAGTTTGTATAATATGATTTTTCTATATTTTTATTAATATTATATTTTTATTTTTTATTTTAGGTTTCCAATATTGTTAACTTAAATGATGTTTCGAACATCTGGCATATTCCTTTGTTGCTAAGGGTATATTTAATATTGATCGTTCTTATATTTAATAAATAAGTATTCTTATTTATTAAATATAATTGCGTAATCTTAATATTAATATATTAATTATTATTTGTGTTAATAAAATAACTTATTAAAACTTTTTACAGGACCAAAAGGCACATGAATCTATTCTGAGAGCACTTAACCTACAAAGGTTTGTATTCTTTTTTTTTCGTCTCAAATTTAATATTCTTTTATCATATATATAAAATCAAGAATTTAAACAGAAATATATATATAAGTAATTTTATTAATTTCACTTTATTTTTATGAAATTTGCAGTATTAGTATGAATAAAATGCCTAAATTGGACGAATGGACAGAGAGGGCTAAAAAATGCGACTCATTAAATGATCCAGTAAGTTTTACTTTTACATATATACTCTATTCTCATTAATTTCCATTAGTTTAATTTTTAAAATACAATTTTTAGTAATTCTATTTTATTTTTTTCAGGTGAGAATTGCTATGGTCGGGAAATACACCGGTCTCTCAGACTCATATCTGTCTATTTTAAAGGTTAAAAAAATAAAAAATATAATATCATTAATTAATTACTTAAATAAATATTTTATTTTTTAATTTATTTTTATTTTATTTTTTAGGCTCTTTTGCATGCTTCTGTTGCATGTAATAAAAAATTAATAGTGGATTGGGTCCCTTCTTCTGATCTTGAAAAACCTACATCCATTGAGGTTTAATTCTTTTAAATATTCATTCACTTAATTAATTATTTATTTATTTAATTTAAATATAATTATATTTTTTGGGACTAACTATTCTAATTTTTTTTAATTTTACAGTCGCCTGATGCTTATGAATCCGCATGGAATTTACTCCAGGTCAGCACAACTTCACTAAAATGGAAACTTACATTAAACCCCCTACATTTCCCTCTTTTCTCCTCTCACTGACAGGCGATAAGCAAAATGTGTTGTGGCTGTAACTCAAACATGTCCCGACAGTAACCAACTTAATCATTTTCACTTACCACCACAAACCTATTTCCCTTTGGCATCTAAACTAAACCCTACTATATAACTTAAAACTCTCTCAAAAACTATCAACAAAAAAAAATAGACTTCTATCTTTCAGGCACTTATTTATTTACTTATTCATTTGACTTTTTTAATTTTAACAATTTTGGGACGTTTCAGGGGGCGGACGGGATATTAGTCCCTGGCGGATTCGGCGACCGGGGGGTCAGAGGCAAAATGCTCGCGGCGAACTTCGCACGGGAAAACAAAATACCGTATTTTGGAATCTGCCTGGGGATGCAAATCGCGGTAGTCGAGTTCGCACGGAACGTCATGAAATTACCGGAAGCGAACAGCACGGAATTCGATGCAAATTGTAAAACCCCGTGCGTCGTATTCATGCCTGAGGTGAGTTGGGAAATTATGTTAGTTTATTGATTTACGCCTCGAAAAATGGAAATAAATATATGTGTATATCGCGTTTGTGCTTCCGCACCATTTGCATCTGCCAACTTACCATGCGAACTCAACTACCGTATTTGGAGACCGGGGGAACAGAATACCGTATTTCGGAATCTGCCTGCGAATGCAGATCGCGGTAGTTGAGTTCGCGGTAGTTGGTTTTTGAAATGCTTTAATTTATCGTTTTGGCCCCTTTAAAGATGTAAATGTCAGATATACCCTTCCGAAATTCAAAATTGGTTAAGAGAGAAGGCAGTAAGATAATGAAGAAATGGTATTTTTGGTCTGTAAAGGGTATTGAAAGGATAAATTTGATATTTACATTTTTAAGGGATAAACTATGATACATGTTGGAATTTTGGAAGTTTCATAATTACCCTTCAAAATCTTCAAAATGTCATATTTACTCCTAAAAAATTTGAAATATCAAATCTGCCCTTCCAAAATCTAATATGTAACATATGTACACTTTTAAAAATGTCAATATCAGATTTACCCTTCCAAATTTCAAAATATATCAGATTTGTCCTTCCATTTAGTTTCCCTTCCAAAATCTTGTACCTTTTCAGAATCTGTTCGTTACAATATTTAAGCGAAAATTGCTCTGTTTTATATTTTCTTTTAAATAACATAAGAAAAAAACAAAAATGAAAATTAGGGTTCAAAGACTCATATGGGCGCGACAATGAGGCTCGGATCGAGGCGGACTTACTTCCAAACGACTGACTGTAAATCTGCTAAGCTGTAAGTTTTTTTTTTTAATTTATTCAATTTTATGATTTAGTCCATATTATTTTGAAAATGTAAAATTAATCTTTTCCTTTGTGAATATTTTTTTGTTAGATACGGTAACGTGAGTTACGTGGATGAGAGACACCGCCACAGATACGAGGTAGAAAAAATAAAATAAATTTAAAAGTCTACTTCGCATAAAATTAAAAAAAATGTTAATTTATCATTTTTAACTATATAAGGTGAATCCTGATATGGTTACGAAATTTGAAAGAGCCGGCCTTTTATTTGTGGGAAAGGACGATACGAGGAAACGCATGGAGGTGAATTAATTAAATAACAATTATTAAAATATATTGTTTATGAACTTCGATAATTTCATGTTGATGTGATAAATGTATTGTAGATTTTAGAATTGCCGAGCCACCCGTTTTATGTGGGCGTGCAATTCCACCCGGAATATAAATCCAGACCTGGAAAACCGAACCCTCTTTTCTTAGGTAAAATGTTTAAATCTTGTATCAGTTTATCTTTTTACCTTTCAATATAACATTTTTAATATAATTTTTACAATACATACAATTATAAAATATTAGTGAAAAAAATTTAGTACCAATTTAAATATATATTTTTTAGTATTATTATATAAATAAATGGCCTCTATCGGCTTTATAGACGGTCAATAAACTATATATATTTTAGTGTTATTATATCATTTTCGACCGTCAATATATAATATTAGTGATATGCATTTTTACATGACAAATACATTTACACATTATTTTTCTGTGTCAAATACATATTTTAAGCATTTAATATATTCTCTTAACCGGTTCTTTTATAGCTCCAATTATTTTACAAATTTTACAATTATTTGTTGCCAATAGGATTTATCGCTGCATCGTGCGGCCAACTGAATTCCGTCCTCCAAAGCCACACCAACTGCCACACAGCAGCTGCCACACGAGTCACAGCCAACGGCTTTCCAAATCCAAAACTGTTCACAAATAATGGTTACATGAATGGCCACACAAAGAATCCCGTCAAGTCTCTAGTCAATGAAAACGGAAATTATTACGCTAATGGAAATGTGGTTCATGTTTAGGGTATTTTGGGCTTTTGTGGGTTTTAGTGGGTTTGTATGGTTTTATTGTGTTCAAATTTTGGTTTTGTTGGATTTGGGTTTGGTTCTAATTAATTTCTCTCAAGTTTAGAAAATGAGAAAGAGGAAGTAGGTTTGAGAAGGGGTGGTGGTTCGAAGGTTTTAATGAGTTACACCCCCCTAATTATCTTTGTATTTGAAATGAAATATAGGGCTTTTTGGTGTGATTTTTATTTTATCTTTATGTTTGGAAATTGGCTTGAGTGTTTGTAAATTTGGGACATGTCTTTGTAATATTAATGAAAATGAATGAAAATAACACATTGAGCCTCAAGGGTTTGCTTGGTATATAATTGATCATGTTGATAAAGGAAGGTTTGGTTGATTGATAAGGAAATATTTTATTGGAAATAGAAAATGTGTATATATTTATTCTTAGCATAGTTAGTCATTCGTGATATGTGGACAATACGGTTCACGATACGAATTCGTATTGAACGTTTTCTAATTCGGTCAAATATTCGGTAAAAAGACATAATAATTCGTCAATTCGGCTCATTGTTTAGAATAATTCGGTATATGAAAACGAAATTATGTAAATCGACTTTTTAGATAGAAATAATTGGGAAAATATTACTATTTGGTAAAAATTCGGGAAATACGAGCTGAATTTTTGTCTTGTCAAAAATTCGCAAATGAATGTGTATTATTGAAATCAAGACGCGAACTTCGCAATTTTTTAAAAAAATAGGAAAATATGCATTTAATACGTGAATTGAACAACTATGATCCTTAGTGTATATTATGTAAATATCATTTCATATTCATTTTTGTGAATAAAATATATTTCCGTATTATCACTTAGGGAAATGGGAAATCACGATGGGGTATTGTAGCGACTTTGTAACGATGGATTGAAAATATATATTGTTTTCTCGTGTTTCTATATACGTTATATAATGTTTTCATTTTTCTAAATATATATTGTTTACTGAATGAATTTTTATATAATGTTTGTTTTTAGTTTATATATTTTTATATATTGTTCTCATTTTTTAAAATATATACTGTTTTACCGAATGAATTTTTTATATACTGTTTATTTCCAGTTTATATGTTTTTTTTTCAGTTTTTATATACCGTCGCTACATGGTCGCTACAGTACCGCCGTACAGTATCAGCTCCCTATCACTTATTCTCAATGTGTGCTTTTTTATTGGACCAAAAGAGCCCTCAATAATTTCTGTGAATATATTTTTGTTTGGACTATATTTTTAATTGATTCTACATTTTAACAAACTATGGACTTTAAATAATTGGGTACAAATATTTTGACCTCATCTTTCTTTTGTCATTTCAAAAAAGGATGGAGATTAGCTGTTGAATATATACAGTCTAGTGGAGCAGGATTTCACATTTCTGTTGTGGTTTTGTACAAATTTCAGATTTCAGTCCTCTTATTTTCCAATGGAAATAAAATGAGTACACAAAGCCTCAAATGGTAAAAAAAAAAAAAATTTTTTCAACGTTTTTTAATAATTTTTACTAATTACAGATGGTCAGTAAACTGCATATGGCTAGTGATAGTAACCAAATTTGATTATTTTCAGTGGTTATCATAACGAATTTTATTTACCACATCAATATCATTTGTTGACATGACAACATCTCAGTAAAAAGGAAGAAAGTGAGAGAAATGTAGGAGATCTAATAACAACACACCTAAACTATAGTAGATACATGTTGAGGGCCATATATACTTTTCCTTTTGCAAAGTAAACGAGCTACAATTAATGTCAAAATTACCGTCCGACAATATAAGCCAATTTAACAAATTGAAGTGATAAAAAATCACTTCTGGTAGTGCACTTCATCTAGGTTCGAATTGGCATGCTTATTGCAATCTTTTAGTGAATATTGTGTTGTTTATTTTATTTGGAACTTTATACATATTTTGTTGTTTATGTCTGTTAATCACCTTATCTACACAACACATTTTTTTTGACCCAAAAAGTTATTTTTCCAGAAAGCAAATTATAAGAATTATATACAAAAAAAGAATATATTCATATAAAAAAAAGATATATTTTATTTTTAAGATATAGTCAAAACCTCTTCAAATTACTGGTGGCCTATGTTGCGCGGACACTTCAAAAACCTGGCCGTGTCCGTGTCGGACACGATGCTTCTCGGACACTCCTCGGACGCTTCTTCACCACGTCGCGTGTCAAATATTTTATTATTAAAAATCGTCAGAACACTTCTCAGACACGTGCATTGGGGTTGTTAATGCAATTATTGCATTATTTCATCATCCTCGTATTTTAGAGATTAATCCATCTCACTTTTCTATTTCAGTAATTGTGGGACTACACATTTATAGTGAATTTTGATTATTTAGTGTCAAGTTTTCATACATAAACGTGTAAAAGTCAAATATCTTGTATGTATGTATGTATAAAAGTACAACTTCAAATGTTGTATATATTGTACCAATTATAAAATATTACGTATAACTTTCTAATTATAAGATAAAAATATATATAATCCTTTAAAATAAAATAAAATTGACATAAATAATATATACAATAATTAAATTATATGTTTAATTCATAAAAATAATATATATATATATATATATATATATATATATATATATATATATATATATATATATATATATAGTCCCAATGAATTTTGAGATTCGTTGTGTCGTCGTGTTTGTATCGTGTCGAACACGACGCTCGTGTTCTTGTCCGTACAACATATCTAGTGGCGCATAGCTGCACAGTGCATACTGCAGAGTGCACTAAGGGTAGTGATTTCTATTTCTTCAATTAGCCTAGTACGGTTGATGTTATATATCGAAGCAACAATTAACCACTCCCCCTTATTTCTTTTTCACTTGCTTTGCGACTCTCTAGAGATAGCAACGTGTTCAAATCTAGGCCATTTATATTTTTTGCTCGCCCTTGAATTAAATTTGTGTAAGTACATGTGTCAAAATAATGCTTTCTTTTGATGTTATGAGTAGTTTATGTGTGATTGGTTAATACTATGTTGAACGTATATATTTTCATTTGGACATAGTTAATCAATGATAGTTTTGTACTTGCTGGGTCTACTTGTCCCATTCTCTTGCTTGTATGTTGATCTTTCATGACAATATTTATTGTATATTTGTTGACATTGTAATGATATAGTTAGTTGTTTTAGTGTTGCAAGCTTTAGTAGAGATTTTGTGAGAACTATCACCCAGCAATAAATAGAAACAATGAAGCATGAGTGTAGCATCCTCCCTCTCTAAATAGCTCTAATGTTTTTTCTCTCTTCCAATTTCCACTAATAAAAGAATCAAATTCTCAATAACAAAAAAATCCTAATATATATAAAAAAGAACTCCTTTACCTTTACATTATTCAAAAGTGCTAAAAATTGGATTACATTTTTTTACCTACATGTTTTGATTTAACATTCCATACAATTTTAATTGTAAACAAAAAAATTAGGTATTATTTCAAGTTTTATTAGATTAAAAAATTAATAAATCAGTTAAAAAATATTTTATGATATAATATTTCATGATATTATCAGCTATATTTTATAATAATACTATTTTTCAAGATATATATTTTTTACGATTTTTTATTATAAATATAAAAAAATATTATAAAATAATAGCTTAAAATAAAAAGAATTTAAAGTAAAATATTATCATAAAACATCATAGTATAATATTGTGAAAATTTTAGCGCAAATATTATATTTATTATTTCATTAAATAAAACTTAAAATAATTTATAAAAAATAATTATTTTTATAAATTGTTTTAATTATTTTACAACTTATCATAAAACACAAAAAAATTAAAAAGTTTTATATATTATTTATTCACTATTTTCATCGAATAAAACTTAAAACAATTTATAAAAAATAATGGGGTGATTCTGGTCCAATATATAATTTTTTTATTTTTTTAAATAAATTTATCATAAAATAAAAATAATATAAAAGATATTATCATTTTTTCTATAAATTATTTTATCTTTTGTATAATTATCATAAATAAAAAATAAAAAAACACTATCGTAAAATATTATCTTAAGTTTGAAATGTTAAACTATTCGTAGCGTAGCGCGGGCATTAATCCAATACGGAATAAATTTAGAAGCATGCGAATCGATCATGATGTAACCAATGAAAATGATGATATGCATATGCACATGCACCTCCATTTCCTTGTGCACCTCAACAACTTTCAACAGATTTCTCATTAGAGAGAGAGAGAGAGGGATAAGATAAGATTCCAGGAACTTAAATCAGTTTCCCAAAATGGAATACAATCATGTACAAACAGTGCAAGTTTCCTTAAATTGATAATGTGACAAAATGGTTTATCTTTTTGGGAAATTTAAAATAACCCCCAATCTTTTCTGAATATTACAATAAACCCTACCTTTTCAAAATTTACAAAAACACCCCTGTCAGAAATGTTTTCTTTACAAATAACCCCTCCATCAACTTTTCCATCCATTTAATGGTTATTTTTTTAAAAATGACCAAAATACCCTCACCTAAAAGAAATTAAATAAAAATAAAATAAATTAAATAAACATAAAATAAATAAGAATATAACAAAATAATTATTTAAAAATAAAATTAATTAAATAGAAATAAAGTTAATTAAAATAAATAAAATTTAAAGAATAAAAATAAAAAGTTCAAAAAATAAAAAATAAAAATAAAAATAATTAAAGAATAAAATAATAAACTAAAAATAAAAAATATTAAAAAAAAGTACTCAATAAAAATTAATTAAAATAATAAAATGAACAAAATACAATAATTAAAAAGCTAGAAATAATAAAATAAAAATACAAATAATTAAATAGAAAATAAAAATTAAATAATAATAATAATTATTATTATTGAAACATGAAACTCTCATTATCGGTGGTGAAATTTTATAGAGACCGGGAGTGCATGCGGGATGCTTTCATCCCAAGATTTTGACAGAACAGTATACACCAATATTGCTTCAGTAATTTTTTTTGAAATACATGTATTTCTATGTATTTGCTCCCCCGTCCCCTATCCCCCACAATCTAATTTTTTTTGTACAGTGTTAATTAGTACAAAAAATAATTTTTTTGCCCCCCAATAAACATAGGCAAAATTCGTCCTACTCATTATTGATACAAAAAACCCTCTTTTATATTAAATAGAATTTTTTGTATCAATAATTTTAATTTTAATTTATTTTAATTATTTTTGTTTTTATTAATTAATTAATTATATTTTATTGTTTTTACTTTTTAACTCTTTTATCTTTTTAATTATTTTATGTTTATTTAATTATTTTTATTTTTATTTACTTTCTTTTGTTTATTTATTAACTTAATTTATTCAATATAGGTGAGGGTATTTTGGTCATTTAAAAAAAATAATCATTAAATGGATGAGAAAGTGGATGGAGGGGAGTTTTGTAAGGAAAATATTTCTGACTCCATTATTTTTGTAAATTTTGAAAAAGTAGAGAATTATTTATAATATTTAAAAAAGATAGTAGGTTATTTGTAAATTTTCCTATCTTTTTTACTTGCCGACCACATTGTACGACCTATCAATCTTTCAATCTTAGTACCTTTAATAATTCAAAGTCAGTGTTTGTTTAGCCAATCAGAATGGAGAATTGGTTTTCTAGCCAATCAAAATTGGACAACGCCTTGTATGTGACTATTTTGTTGTGAATCGACTATTTATTAATTTGAAGAAAAAATAGATGAGGTTCTGATCACTTTCATATCTAACCAAGTATATGCGCTACAAAAGTGCAACTCCATATTAAGATAATGGTACCAATTCTTATTGGATGATTTGGTAATTAGAACGAAGAGAACAAAAAGTATTGCCAGTGACTCATCTCCTCAAAATGCGATGGCGAAGCACAGCATGCGGCGATGGCAGCATGCCAGATGAAACTGGCTGTTGAGATCTGAAACAGAAGCGCGACGCCGAAAATAATATATAGATATGATATAACCGTATATAATTAGACAAAACATTATATATATAGCAATATATAATTCAGGCAAAAAATAATATATATATATCGGTATAAAGTTGTGATATAACTAACTGTATATATATATGATATAAAAGTATATAGATATGATATAATAATATATAGTTCGGATAAAATAATATATATAACAATATATAATTTAGACAAAAAATATTATATATATATATCAACTGTAAGATGTTATATAACATTATATATATGTGTTATATAAATATGATATAACAAGTATATAGATATGATATAACATTATATAATTCAAACAAAAATAGTATATATAATAACCAATATATACTTTAGTAAAAATTATATATATAAGTATATAGATGTGATATATAACAGTATATATATGTGTGCTATAAAGATATGACATAACAAAGTATTTAAATATGATATAACAATATATAATTCGAGACAAAATAATATATATATAACAATATATAAGTCAAATAAAAAACAGTATATATATTAGTATAAAAATGTGATACAACAATATATATGTGTGGGTGTGTGTGTATATATATATGTGTATTACGGTGAAGTATTGCCTTAAAAATGATAAAAGTTTGTCGATTCCATTTTTTAGTTGGGGATACATAAATCCTAAACGCAGCATGAGCAACTAGCCAGATTCTAAATACTGATTAAAAGAGCGTTTTGTTGCCCTTGAGTTTAAAAGAAGGTGTAATGGAGGTTAAACATTTATTTAAAGGATATCATGAGCATTTATAGATCGATTTGTCATGGAAATAACGAAATATGGACGAAGCACACCCTTAAACGTTTTCACTCTTGAATTTTTTTCTTGAGTAGTCATATTTGACCAGTATAACTTTCAAGTTCGTAGCACAATATTAAGGCAACAATGAGTTATGACTTTATATTCCTCATGCAAAAATGTACTGACCTACACAGTTATAAAATATCAACGAGGGCATTTTAAGGACTCAAAAGTACCTTTTTCCTTATAAATATAGACACATACCCATGGGGACAAACACCACATAACAACATAAGAAACTTAGCTTCTAAATCTCCATTACCAGTAAAAAAGGTAAAGGAAGAACAGTCTCCAAAAATTTTTTTCACTAAGCAACCACACTAGAAATAACAACACAACTACTTTATTATTGAACAATCTTTGTACTTAAAAGATGCAAAGAGAAACCGATCCGTTGATTGTTGGTCGAGTCATAGGTGACGTGGTGGATCGGTTCGTGAGGACGGTACCACTTAAGGTAACATATGGATCAAGAGAGGTCACAAATGGAAAAGAGTTCAAGCCCTCTCAAGTTGTGAGCCAACCTAGGGTTGAGATTGGCGGAAATGACCTTAGAACTTTCTACACTCTTGTAAGTAAGATATTTATGTGTGGGAGGATATAATGTGTATGTTAATTCTATATTTTTCCAAATTTTTTTTAGTCATATATCCAGATCTTGAATTAATTTTAGTGTAAATACTAAGGAAGAAACAATTCTTTCTAATAGTTTTTTTCTCTCATCCTTGTTTATACTTTTGGGGTAAATTTTTGTTTTGAAGGTTACTTTTGGGGTAAATATTAAGGAAGACGGACGATCCTTGATTTCTAGAATTTATATTTTTTTGCTTTTGAATTTAAAGGAGGGCTAGTTTATAATATAGAAGGAAAATGAGAAATGTGTGTGCATAGATATATGTTTTGTTGATTCCTATTCTGATAAAATGATGCAGGCGATGGTGGATCCTGATGCACCGAGTCCAAGTAACCCAAACCTTAGAGAATATTTACATTGGTATGGAAGTCTTCCTAAGTTAATTTAGTTAACGTTTTCCATTTATATTCATACATTCATTAGTTTGTTATATGCTTCTTGTTATATTAACTCAACATTGAAATCTATTTCTTAATTAGGTTGGTCACAGACATCCCGGCTACAACACAAACAAGCTTTGGTAAATACTCTCAAGTATCGATAAATTATAATTTTTTGAAGTTCCTATATAAATTGTAAATTACATACTAAAAATGATATAAGATATAAGAAGAATGATATATTATCAAATCGACTGATTTTTCTTTTTTTGTAACATATACATCGACGATTAGGACATGAGATTCTTTGTTACGAGAGTCCGAGGCCAAACATGGGCATCCATCGATTTGTCTTCATTTTATTTCAGCAGTTGGGGCGCGAGACAGTTTACGCACCTGGCTGGCGCCAAAATTTTAGTACTAGAGAGTTTGCGGAGTTGTATAACCTCGGATCTCCCGTTGCTGTTGTTTACTTTAATTGTCAAAGAGAGTCGGGTTCCGGCGGAAGGCGAATGATACCGTAGTTAGTTTTGGTTTTGAACTTCAATTAATGCTAAACCATGTCTATGGAAATTTGAGGACTAGCTACATGTGTGATACAATTTTTTAAGATCAACTTGAGATGTCCCTCAATTAGGTTCATTATTTTTGAGGGAGGAGTGAGAGAGAACTAAAGCCCATGAAATGTTTGTTATTTATATTTAATTTTTCATTTTTTTTTAAACTTTGGACTCTATTTTTCAACAAACAAAGGAGCATTGACCTTTTTATATTAACTCCTTGTTGAATTATTGTTTTAGATGTCGTCTTGTGCAAGGTTTTCCTTTTTCAACAAACATAACTGGGGTAGTGTTTACTAAACATGCATAATAAATTAAAAAATGTATTAAAATATCTCATTGTTTAAATAGGCCTGAACACTTGTCATTTTGCACCCAAAAAAGGGAATTTGATGTGCAATGATTTGTAGAAACATTTGAAGGATTTTGATTGATTATAAAATGACCACTAAAATCCTCCATTTATTCACTCCAACTTGCCTTCTAACCTTACTATACTAATATAATGGTCCTAATTCCCTTCTACCTGATATGCAATATTAGTTTTTACTACTCTTTAAGAACCAGTATTTCAAATTAAGATTAAGATAAATTTGAAAGATAAAAAAAATCTATTTTTGGAATGCAAGATAATGAAACATATTTGCACCAACTGTAATGGTGCAGAGTGCAAACACTATTTTACAAACTACAAAACAACTCCATTTTTGCAAACTTAAAAAAAGAAATAAAAAAAGAAACCCTATCTCACAAATGAACTTATGTTTCCAAGTCAAAAATATGGAATTTTTTTTTAGAATGTTAATTCTAGTCAGAGCTTCCAAGTTTAAGAATTTACAGTATGTTTTATGTAACTCAAAAAAGGATCCTAAGAAAAGAAATAATTGACAAAACAGTCCCTCCAAAAAGACAAAATCGCAGAAATTTATTACATTGCCTTCTTTTGAGCCGAGTGAAATAATAAAGACTCATCTCTAATATCGATTCACCATCCAAATAATACACCTGCATATAAAAGAAATTACATTTCATTCAAAACAAAAAAAATTCAAATTAAAAAAACAAAAATAAAAATAAAATTGGAAACTTACCGGTAAGCAATTAACTACGCTCAAAGCCAAAGAGACATGAAATAATGAAACCAAAGCTTTCTCTATTAAATATGGAATATACATGCTCAAACTTATGAACAATTTAATTCTAGGTAAATATGACGATACTTTTATATTTCTAGCCATCAAATACGTGTCACCAACATGCACAAATGAACCGCCACACGAATCTTGATTCGAATCCGAATTTGAATTTGAATTTGAATTTTGAGTCGGATTTAAATTTAATACATTTATTTTGTTTTGCACGCATTTTGATGCGTATGGTTTTGAATAAGAAATCTCGGTCCAATACATGCCTGGAAACTGGACAGGTGTGACGCACAATTCTTCCTGCGAAAATTAATTGAATTATTATTAAATCTTTTTAATTAAAAAGGAAAAATTTCAAGAACCCTCTATATTTTCTCAAATTTATCATAAAAAACTATGACTTTTGGAAAATTAAAAGCCTAATTTTGGCTTCCCATTTTCCGAAAACCCCTCAACTTTAATTTTTATATAAAAAAACCCTTACATAATATTCAAATAATATATAAATAATGATAAATAATATGTAAACACATTTTTAAAATTATATATCTCTTATTTACATATTTTTTATATTATTTCAACATCAATTAAAGAGTTTTTTCTGAAAATAAAATAATAAGGTTAAGGGGGTCTTCTGAATATAAAAAGTTAACATTCGAGTTTTGTACTATTTAAAAACTACAGGTTTTTTAAAAATGGAAAGTTTATTACATTAAGTATGTTTTTTTAATATTCCAAAATATAGGGGTTTTAAATTTTTTCATAAACACCAAAAAATACAGCCTTTTTCAAAATTCCCCATTAAAAATATATTATTTTATTATCTAATTGTACCTTCAAACAAGCGCAATTATGTCCAACATAACACTTCATAACCCTCGCAACATCCCCTGCAATCAAACAATGCTTCTTATCCAATTGCAAATTTGTAGAATTACTCCCGCCATACAATGTTTTGAACAGAGAGAATTTCTCAAGACAGTCTCCATTATTTCCCTTTGTTAAAATACTACTAGCATCGATCCAAGAATTCGGCACGCAGAAACCAAAAGAAGGACTGATTTGCGATTTATTTTGGGAAATTATCGAGAAAAAGTCCTCTGAGTTTTTTATTTTCGATCCGTCAATTGAGGTTATTATACTATGTGGAGGTATGTAATTAGATAATGTTGAGTCTTTCGGAACCCCTAAAACCTGTTTAAATGATGCAAATATATAAGTAATTAGTTGTAATTATTTAGTTATTAGTTAATGAAATTATGGAATTAATGTACTTCTTACAATAAGGCCTTGATTATGTGTGTAAAAAGGGTAAAGGATTGAAGGGAGTAAGGAAATTGCTAAAAGACACCCTGCACAAAACTATAATCACAAAAACATATCATTTTAAATAATAATTTCAAAAAATATTTAAGAGGATTAAAATAAAATAAATCACATTATTTGAATAGCGTACCACTAAATTATGCCAAATGCCAGCGCAATATATTCTAAGGGAAGAAAAAGGAGATGAATTGTGAAGAAAATCATAATTTAAAGCAACCAAAGCTCCTGGAAATAATATAGCTAGAAATATCGCGATATATTCTATTTGTAGACCTTCACTGCAAAATTAGCAATAATTACTAATTAGGATAATATTAATACTAGTGTTAGTAAACGTATATTTCACCAACTACATATTTCAGTTCATTTATTTTTCAAATTTTTTGTTGGGTCTTCAACTTTTTTTATACATAATGCAATATTTTTTCTGTTAATAATATATTATATTGTTTAGATACCTTGAAGCAGAAATAGCATGGCCAAATTCATGAAAAGTGATAGAAATTAGTGTTGAAAATATCAGAAGAACAAGGTCCAAAATGGAAATTCTTCGGCCAGGACTCTGCATTAAGAAAAACAATGTTAAAATCATACATTTATCAGAAAAATATATATATAATAATAATAATTTAAGAAATTGCGAATTAATAATAGAATTGATGAATTACGCACAAAAAAGGTGTCGAGCCAGAAAGATCCGTATTTTTTTAAATTAAAATTGCCAGTTGAACTAAAAATCAGCAACTGAAAAAAAAAAATTTAATGCAGGGACACAAAAGCAGTTATAAATGCATGTTTGGTTTTTCCTTTTGCAAGAAAGAAATAAAAAAATTAAACTAAAAGTTGGTTTTATTTAATTTTTCGAACCGTTGATATTACGACTAAAGCAATGAGACTGAAGCAGGCTCCAACAGAAAACCAAACTTTTAAAAATCTGCATTAATAAATTAACAAAATTAGTTGAAATCTAAATTTATCATATCTTTTTAAGTTTTAACATCTGGAAATTTTAAGAGTCTTCACATTTATTTTTTGTATTTAATATGTAGAAAGGAAAATCTAATTTCATTTCTTACATACCTAGAATACCGCCAACCAAGATTAAATAGGACCTCATTGAAGTAATAAATTTTAAAATCACAATACCTGAAAAAAAAGATGATGGGAGATATTATTAACAAAAAACACCCAATTTTGTTCAAATTTATTAAGTAACTTCTCAATTGAGGTAAACTAACCCTGAGCCAAACAAGCCAACAGACCCAACAGTTCTCAGCTCGATTTTCATTTGCGCAAATTGGTGCACAAATTGCAGAAAAAAATTAAACCAATAAACTTACATGAAACCATGAAGTCCAAAAATGAATTACCAACGCAAAATCTTCTTTTCTTGAAACAATTTAGTTTACTTTCGCTAATTCATAGTACTAAGCGACATATAGAAGAAAAAAAGAATTATACCAGAAGGAACGAGAACCAGAGCGGCGGTAAGTCGGGCTGGCGGGTACGGACGACGACTGAGGTCGAGCTCTTAGCCTGCTCCGCCGGCCCGCCATTAGAGACCTCAGAATGGAGGAGGAAGGAAGGAAGGAGGGTTTAAAGAGTGAGAGACTGACCACTGGGCCCTACGCATGTTGATTTATTCTATTAGTACATGAGATGAAATCCTGGATTTTGGGAATATAAATCTGTATCTTTGATTGTTCAAATCCTTGATTCTTGAGAAATCAGAATTGCAATGGTGATCTGAGATTTCAATCTTGTTATATTATATGGTTCAAGATATATATTGATATACAATCATGATATATGAATGATATATACATTCAAACCCGGTTGCAATATACTCTCATCTGCAATTTTATTGTTTTTAGGCAATTGTTTTTTATTATTTTTAACAAGTTCTTATTTTCATTTTCCCTTCTTTTTATTTTGAGAAAAGTTCATTTTTAACCTCTCAAATATTTAATTAGTCCATTTTTTGCCCCTCAACTTTTTATTAGTCCCTTTTGGACCCCTCAACTATTGAATTAACCTCTTTTTGACCAATACATCCGTTAAATACTTACGTGTCTGTTAACTTGACACGTAAGTGATGATTTGGCATGTATTAATGATGTGACAATTGTGACATAGTAATTATTTGAAAAAAAATAAAAAAGTTCTTAATCCCCTCATTTCTTTTCCTCGTATTTTTTCTATTTTATATTTTTCTAAAATTGCCCTTTAAGTTTGATTCGATATGAATTTTTTCATTAATTATTTTTTTTTTGAAAAATATAAGATAGAAATAATACAAGTTAAAGAAAGAAAGGATTAAATTTTTTTTATTTTTTTCAAATAATTGTCATATCACAACTATTACGTCATAAATATATATGTCAAAGAAGGACTATATTCAAATTGTGGTTGCAGGCTTCATTAAACCAATTATTTTTGCTAACATGGCGAATTGGCGATGAATATTTTCTGACTTACAAAATTCGGTCATCCTTATAAATTGTATATCGTTCCGCCCCTAATCTGTTTAGAAATGTAAATATAATTTTTAATATTCCTTTTTATATGGTTTTTTTCTTTCACAAATATCTTACGGAAGCAATATTGCACTTCTCTATTTTTCGCCTGTCAATACATTATTTATGAGTTTCTATTTACATAAAAAAAGATAGTACATCGTGACCAAAGTCAGATTGCTAGATTTCTCTCTTAGTGCTATTTAAAAACTATATGGCCTGATCAATATTAGCATTCACAAATTACAAATAGAGAGACATCCAATATTTTTGTTTAGATTATTATTATTGTTGGTAAACGCTCGTCGGTATTTCATTTTTTCATTTAATCAATCAATGACTCTGTATTAAGCTTGTTTGTCTTCAGTATTTTCTGAGCTCTATATCAAGTTCTCTTCGGAGACATCCGTTATCTCTATATCAAGTTCCTTAGCAGCATAATGATACTTCATACATTTATTGGGCAATTGAGAATATAAACCTGGACTTAATTCCGCCTGATGTAGCTAATCTGTATCAATATTAAAAATAAAGTTAAAAAAATTAAGCAATTAATCAGCAACATTTTTAATATTATAAGATCTATAAAAATATCTACCTAATTGAATATTGATTCAGTTTCTTCTAATATTTCAATTGAGTTGTATGCAGAAAAATGAAACTATACCAATTAGATTTTACTTGTCAATATATATATATATATATTATAATTTTATAATTTATTATTGCATGATAAGACTCAAGACAACTTATATATGTGCTATAAATCACTGAAGCAACGGAACTTTGATGATTGAAGGTAGTTGAAGCATGACTGATGATTCAACTACTTCATCAAGACATTACCTCAAACAAGAAGGAACTCACACAAATTACAATTAATTTGGGTTGAACATTTTAAATTTTGTTAAGCTGACAAAATTAATTCTGGACCTTGCAATTCCAATTTCTGACTTTATCATCGTACTATACTATACTATACTAATACAAAACTCTTTTTGATTCACAAACACAACAATAATTGATACCTTCCCCTCTCTCTCTCGCTCTCTCTCTCTGCTCAATTCGCTGAGAAGCTCCTCAAACTTCCAAAAGAAAGGAAAGGAAATAAAAGTAAACTCACAAGCTTAGAAAGGAAAGGAAAGGAAGCTGAACTGAGCTGAGCAGACAAGCAATAATAATAATAATAATAATAATGATTCTACTGCAATCGCCATCTCGATTTCTCCTTGAGATCTTACACGATCGCCTTGTCAGGTCTTCTCCCTTCTCTTCTCTTCTCTTCTACTCAAACAAAATCTCACATCATTCTTCTATTCTGTTCTATTCTATCTAACCATCCTATTCATATTGATTACTCTTTTCGAATTTCTTCAACAGTACTGATAAGGGTGTTGACATCGATTGCCAAACTGTAGAGTTTGATGATGTTCGTTACCACATTCAGGTTTGACCTTTCTCTTTCTTTACAATTAACTCCCCAGTTATCCAATGAAATCTCAATGAAACCCACCCAATTTTCTCTCATTTACATTCAATTTGGTCCTCAGATTTCTCAATTTTACAATCAAGTGCTTTTCTTCCAGTCCTAAGCTCAATTAACTTTCGATTATCCAATTAAACCTCAATCAAACCCAATTTTCACTCATTTTCACCCAATTTCGCCCAATTTTAGGTCTCGATGCGAAACCCCAAAGTACTGGTCTTTTCAGTAGCTTTACCACTTCCCCCTCAAGAGGCGATTCACTACGAAGGGCTCCCATTCGGCGCGATCGAGGCCATTAAGACTGCGTATGGATCTGTTGTGCAAATTCTCGACCCGCCGAAAGACGGTTTTGACCTCACGCTCAAGATCAATCTGACCAAACTGCCCTCTGACGAAGGTCCAGTGAGTTATCATATTTCTTTTCCAAATTGCAAAAAAGCCCCTGGATTATAAAAAATGGAAACTTTTTCAAACGGTCCTGACGATATTGAATATTTAAACCCCTCATCAATCTAAAATAACAAATAAATATATAATAACTAAACTTTTTATGGCATAATACTTTACGAGATAACGTTTTACGATGTTCTATGATACTTATTTCATATTACGTTAAAGTTATTTTATATCAGCATACTATAGAAAATTATATTTTATATAAGATCATAAAATAAAATAATTCAGCAGAAAACAGTATTATATAAACATTGCAACTTATGTTATTTATTACATCGCAAAACATTATTCTAATTACTATCTTAGATTGAATAAAATAATTTATAAAAATGACAAAAATCCAGTAGGGGGTTAAGAACAATCAATCCTCTTTATAGTGACTTGTTAAAAAACCCCCATCAACATTTACCAAAACGCCCCTGTTAACTTTTTCTTTTTCTCTATTTTTAACAGAGCAAAAGAACGCGATTTTGGTGCAGCTCGCTTCGGTTAGAGAAGTGGTTTTAGGGGCCCCACTTAAAGTCCTCTTGAAGAATCTCGGCTCGAAGACAGCTGTGCAGCAAGAAATAGGTCAACTTGTCCCGCTCGTTCATCGGCCTGACGAGTCCTTCTTTGTGGTCCCTCAAGTGAGTAAAGTAAACTTGTTGGAAAAATTAGTAATTTGAAATATTTATTTGTTTATTTCTCAGTTTTTGGTGTGATAATATGGTATATATTTAAAGGAAATTCTTCAAAACCCCAAATTTTCTTAATATCAATTGACCCTGCTGGTGTTTTCTTGATAATAAAGAAATAATTAAATATTTTATGACATAAAAAGTGAGTTTTTTTTTTTGAGAAAAGATGGGATTTTTTGTGTGAAGAATTTCCCTATTTTGAAAGATGATTTAATTGTTTTTGGAATGTGTGATTTGACAGGTGGATAAAGTAACGGTGATTTACCCTATGAGATTTCAAGATTCGGTTGATATTGTGTTGGCCACTTCTTTCTTGCAGGTAAACAAAACTAAATTAAGAAAATATAAAGGGAAACTTTCAAAAAAGCCCCTGCATTGTGCCGAAATTGCAAAAAAGTCCCTGCATTATAGAAAATTGCAAAAAAGAAATTTTCAATTAAACTTGTACTTGTCTTTTCAAGAGAAAGTAGAAAACTAACAATAGGGGCTTTTTTGCATTTCATAACATTGCGGGCGCCTTTTTGCAAACTAAATTAACATTACATAGGGGCTTTTTTGCATTTTTTTTTTTTTTGCAAATTTTCCAAAAAAATAAACAAAACGAAAAAACAATATAGTTGAATTCTATAATTTTTCTGTTTTGAAGGAATTTGTGGAGGCAAGAAGAACGGCTGCTTTAAATAACGCGCCGACTTGCATGTGGTCCCAATCGGCCCCACTCGAATTAAAAGGGGGCCCTGAAAATGCCCTAATAGCAAATGCTGGCTTTGTTACTTTCGGTAAATATCAAAACTTTTAAGGGCATTTTTGCAAATTCGCAAAATTGAGTTTTATTTTTGGATTTAATGTGTGTGTAGTGGTGAATTCGAGGCATGTGGAGGGGAAGAAGTTGGATAAGACGGTCTGGAGTCTGTTGACTTTTCATGCTTATGTCAGCTACCATGTCAAGGTGATGTCAGCATTTTGTCAATTTCCTTTTTTGGAGATGTAATTATATTATTACGGATATTTAATTTAATTGTTTTGTTGTGGAAATGAAATGTTTGCAGTGTTCAGAAGGGTTCATGCATACGAGAATGAGGCGTCGTGTGGACACACTTATTCAAGTAATAATCTTAGAACTTTTGACAAAAGAAAAGAAAAGAAATGTAATTTATTATTATTTGAAAAAAATATTGAAATTTCTCTTTTTTTTTCTGTATTATAATTAGACGTTGGATCGTGCGAAATCGGATGCGGAGAAATTGAAGAAGCTTGTGACTGGTTCGTCCTTCAGAAGATTGGTATTTATTTCAATATTATATATATATATATATATATATATATATATATATATATATATATATATATATATATATATATATATATATATATTTGTTTTCGTGTTTTGAATTTCATTGCTGATTATTTTTGTTGATTTTCAAATTTGCAGAGCTTAAATTCGAACTAGTGAAAGTCGCTTGTAATTTGGTACTAGATTAATTGAATGTGTAACTTTGATATGTTTTCGATTTTATGGTATTTCATGTTTTGTAGGAATAGAAATGAAACTATACTTCAATGGCTTGTGTTTTCTAGTTCATACTTGATATTTTCATATTTTTATTTACCGAAATTTTGATGTTACTGGTCTACGAATGTGTAATGTTTCTTTCCATATATCTTATTTATCAAGTACCATAGAATCATTTGTGCATTACTATCAACTATCAAGTAAAGCCAAAAGAAATCGAAGGAGAACCGTAAATCCTAAATTTTTACTAAGTTATACACTCAAATTAGAAAATAATTAGACTAATTAAGCAAAAAAGGATCATTACACGAAGTACATGATAGGTTTTATACTTTTATAGATTGAAATTCTAGCATGGTATCTCATAGCATGGTATCTCAGTACTTAATTGTTCTCTAATGATTTTTCTTCATCACCACATTACAGGTTTTCGTCCTGCGGAGAAAACAAACAGTTGTGCATCTGTGCATAGCCGGATTTGAAATAACAAGAATTGTCGTGTCGTTACTCACTGATGGACTTAAATTTGATCTTGAAGGAGTTTTAAACTGCATCAATGTAATTATACAACTCAATGGTTTATAAGATTTAGTAAGATATTATCCCTTGATCAAATTATGTTTGTTTCAATAATTTTGTACCAATGATCTATGTATATGTTTATTAGCTAGCGAAACCATGTAAATGAAGAAAATAAGATTCGAATAACCAAATTGGTTATGAAACTATAAGAATTTCATAATGGATTTCAAAATTTAGAAACAAAGTTTTAATAGCAATTAAGTTAACATTTTTAATACTATGGAATATTACCTTATCTTGTATGCATTTACAGTTTCTTCTCAATTCTCAATCGAGTTACATAGAACATCAATACCAATTAGGTTTTATTTGGTAGAAAACACATATTATCATTCCAAAATACTCAAGATAGATTTATATGCGTTAAACAAACTCAACCCAACAAAACTTGCATGTTTTAAAATGATTGAAGCATGAGTTGTATGATTTAACAACTTCACAGAAACATTCACTATAGAAGAAAATCACACAAATTACTGCTATTGGTCAAATTTAGTGAGTGCTATTTTGTTATTAATATGCCTAAATGAAGAAAAAATTAGTTAAAGAAATAATGTGTAGAATAGCAAGAAAGTAACTAAACACAAAACAAAACTAAAAGTGAAACCAAAAGTAATAAAATAAACAAGTCTGTAAATCTTACTAGACTCCTTACACGTTTTTAGAGTTTTTTATCTCGAAAATTGACGCATGGATCCTTCAATTAAGCCGGTGTCCACTGATGAATTTCACGTATCACCTATACCAATGGAGGAGTCTTCACAAGGGCAAGAAGGACAATTGAGTCTGTCGATTGAAGAGCTGTAAGCTATAATCAAAGAAACAGAGAAAAAGATTGAAGAACTCAAGGGTGATTTCCTTTTATGAATTAGAAATATTACTACAGTTTCTTTTACTATGTTAACTCATATTATATTCTACTTTGTTTTTGTTTTGTTTTATAATTCATCAACTCTTATGAATTCAGAGCCATCGCATGCTCACTCTATCACAATCACAAATTCAAGGAATCCGCAATCATACAGTGTTTCTACGCTTAAAGTAGCCCTCCAGAATTTGCTGATGCACGGATGCATCTAAAACTACTCATTGATTATGATCTTGAACAAGCCCTTTGCAAGCGACTGAGACAGATGAACATTACCCCTATTGATTATTTGGAATCACCATACTTCAAATTGTGGTTTATATATTTTCTAAATTTTCTTTGCCAAGTTGTTTTTAGTACAATAATATTGGGCTTGTCCCCCTATGAAAAGCTCTGGCAAAGTCTTTTATGCTCTATGCTTTTTATACTCTTCATACTTGTTGCAAGGCAAATTATTTTTCATATTAGGAGGAAGGAAGAATTGAAATTTTCATGTACGCATATTTATCTTTATATCGCACAATACTTTTGATGTAGTTAAACCTGTTTTAGTAAATTTGTATGTTGTTTCTAATCCAATCTTTCAGGGTTAAAGGATCTTGAAAATAATTCTATAGTGGTAAGTCATTTTTCCAAAATTGAAACTGCCAAAGCAAGAAAGATTACCGAAGAACAAAATCACGCTACTGGTTTTATGTGCTTTTCTCTGATGTTCAGCTTTTTTATTCTTACCATCATGATTACATACAACGTTTATCCGGATAAAAATCTACTGGCACTCATCAAAATTCCTTTATTTCTCTCAATAACGTTTGGAGCTTTCGGAATGTTTTGTTGGGAAACTGATGCGGAAAGACGAAGGCAAATTGCGATAATACACTCCATACTGACTGCATGTTTCATATGGTGTGTAGTATATGTGTTCATATCAAAATTATTGTCTTGCTTTTTTAACTTGTTACTTGGAGTATCAGTGGTGTCATGTACAATCGGCACTTTAAACTACTGTATGCTCTCATCAATGATACAAGCTGTTTGCTGGTGTAGAAACACAAGAATTGCATTATAAATACTTACCGAGGCTTTCAGAGGTTATTAATCAAGTTATAACAGAATCGCCTACTACTTTGTCATCAAGATCGTCGGAATTCAGAAAATTATAACAGAATTACAAAAATGTATATTGATATACAAAATAATAAAATCAATATCTCCAGCCCCTTCCACCTTCTCCTAGATCCTACAGCTAAGGCTCTGCCCGTATCTTGACAACTCCATCTCACCGGTCGACAGCTCCGCTCCGTTATCTGCATCTCCTGAGCTCCGTCCCAAAAGCTTGGTCTTCTCTCTTACTGAGTCTCAAGTCCATTTATTTATAAATCTTCTCTCGTTTGATATTCTTCGTTGATAGTGGGCTGAATTTGACTGAATTAGGTTAGGTTTCGTGTTAAGTGAATTTAGATTGAAATTGACTGGATTAATTTAGAAATTAACTGAATTTAGGCTGAAACTGGCTGAATTATGGTTTGAATTCTTTTTTGTGAATGTACATTTATATTATATATATTCCAAAATACATGTATTTTTTGATACTCAATAATTTTTTTTTAATTAAAATACCCCAGGTTTGTCCTGGGAGCCAAGTGCTAGAGTTCACAGGTCATTTAAAAAAAAAATTAATAGGTTGAGTTTGTTCATCTTAAACGACCTACCTCTCTCACAAGCAATTTTGTTCTTAATTTTATTATGGACCTGATGCTGCACGATGGCGGTTTCCTGTCAGGCAGCATGACCTTTCTTTTTGTGAAAAAAGAATATATAAAGGTAATAAACGATAGATAAAATTAAAAGAACAGAATAGAAGATTCGTTTTATTTTTTAATAATATAAACATAATTAAATAGGGGCAATATTGTAATATGTGTAGGAATATAACATAACCAAGTGATTTGATGAGAACCACTTGTTCGTGATTCATGAGAATATAACATTATATTGGAATGTTAAATTACTATATCACGTAGGATTCCGTATTTATCAAACATGAGAATAGCATTCTCATCCTATAATATTTCTTGGAATGTTGCCACATTCCCACCATACAAACATTAAAGTCAAGGCAGAGTTTGGACGGAAACAAAACCACAGAAGAGAGAGAGGTTGAATAAAATGAAACAAAACAACCAAAGAGAGATATTGTGACATGTACGATTTAGTGTAAACTGTCACTATTCAATATACGTAGATTTTTTGTGAAAAATTGGATATAAAATGAAGGATAAAAAACAGAAGTTATCTTTTGGGGATATTCAAAAACCAAAATACAACTCGAGAATGATAGTGACAGCTCCTCAGCTCCAGCAACTGACCCAACTATTGAAATTGAAAGAAAATATAAAACTGTTCTACAGTTTAATACAAGCACCTCGTATATGAAAATCGGACTCCTACAAAATAAAAGACTACCTTAAATGCATGAACCAAGAGTAGACCATTGCCCAGTACCACTGCGTACGAGGGATCTTTTGCACAAAGCCCCATGTAAATTTATAAAATCATAACTTGTCCTAGTCTTTACATTAACGATGATTGATATTCTTTTTTTTTTTTTTTTGAGAATTTAAGATGATTGATATTCGTGTATAGAATCAAGGAATTTTTTTTTCTTTTTCTAAGAATTAGTAAAAATGAGTTGTTTTTGTAGTGATAGAGTCAAATTGTTCTGTGTTGGTTCATGGGATTGAGATTGGAGTGGACGAAGCCCAAATGGGCGAAAGGGAAAAGGAAATGTTTGGTGCATTTTGTGATTACTTACAAAATAAGGGGGTCCATCAAGGAGAATTAGCCCCTACTCATATTTTTCATTTACTTTTGAGGGCTTCTTAAGAGTTACATCATCATTTTTATCTCAATCATTAGATTAATTATTTTGTCAAATCTTAGTTACTCATTTTCTCAAATTTATTGATATTTTATGGCAACATTTATGTGGTAATTAAAACATAAGCATATGATTGGTCGAATTGGTGCTTTGTGTTTTATACCCGATTTAGTGAGAATCGTTGTGATTTTGTTTGTAACCATCAGATCTTAATCAGATGGTTTCAATGAATCATGGTGCAAACTTATGCTCAATTATTAATACTAATAATTAATGAACAGTTCACACATTAAAATATAAATAATTTTTCTTTTCTTCTTTAAAAAATTATAATTTTTAATGAAATATTTTATTTCTAATGTTAAAATCATCAAATATAAATTTGTTGGAATTTTCTCTTTATTTTGAGTTCCATATTGTTATGGGTTTAATTTCTTTTTATTGCTAAAATATGTGAATATAAACTACATAAAAGAAGATGTACAAAAATGATATAGTCATTAACTTATATCTTATTCCTTATTTTTCATCTCTCTTTGACCATTCTCAAGAAATTTATTGTCCATTCTATCTCGACGGTTGGATCAATTTTTTTAGAAATCTTAGATTTTAATTTGAATTATTACCACAATATCACATGTACCAATAGTTAATGAAAAGTTCATCCTTTAAAATATAAATAATTTTTCTTTTCTTCTTTAAAAAATTATAATTCTTAATGAAATATTTTATTTCTCATGTTAAAATCATCAAATATAAATTTGTTGGAATTTTATCTTTATTTTGAGTTTCATATTATTATGGTTTCAATTTTTTTTCTTATTAAAATATGTGAATATAAACTATATGAATGAAGATGTACAAAAATAATATGCTCATTAACTTATATCTTATATCTTATTTTTTATTTCTCTTTGAGAATTCTCAAGATATCTATTGTCAAACAAAAATAAGTGCAAAATTAAAACTAATAAAATTAAACAAGTTAGTAAATCTTTCTAGACTCGTAGCACGATGTTAGAGATTATTGATCGCGAAAGTGGGTGCATGGATCCTTCAATTAAACCGGTGGCCACCGATGAATTTCACATATCACCTATACCAATGGAGGATTCTTCACAAGAGAAAGGACACTTGAGTCTGTCGATAGAAGACATGGAAGCCGAAACCAAAAAAACAGAGAAAAAGATTAAAGAACTCAAAGGTGGTTTCCTTTTTAAATTAGAACTATCATAACATCTTCTTTTGCTACGATTAGCTAATGTATATATGCTACTTTAATTTGTTTTTTTTTGTTTTTGTTTTGTAATTGGTCAGCTCTTATGAAATCAGAGCCATCGCATTCTTGCATCACAATCCCAAATTCAAGGAATCCGAAATCATACACCGATTCTAGAGTTCAAGTAGCCCTCCAGTATTTACCTGATGTAGAGATGCATCTAAAACTATTCTTTCATTCTGATCTTAAACAAGCCCTTTGTAAGCGACTGAGACAGATGAATATTACCCCTATCGATTATCTGGAATCACCATACTTCAAATTGTGGTTTATATATTTTCTAAATTTCCTTTGCCAAGGTTTTTTTTGTGTAAAACTACTCGGCTTGCCCCCCTATGAAAAGCTCTGGCAAGGTCTTCTATGGTTTATGCTTTTTATCGTCTTCATACTTGTTGCAAGGCAAATTATTTCTCATATAAGGAGGAAGGAAGAATTGAAGTTTTCATGTAAGCATATTTATCTTTAATTATATCGCTTTTAACTTCAGTAACTTTAATCTAGTTGAACATGTTTTAGTAATTTATATGTTGTTTTCTGATCCAATCTTTCAGGGTTAAAGGATCTTGAAAATAATTCTATAGTGGTTAGTCATATTTCCAAACTTGAAAATGCCAAAGCAAAAAAGATTATGGAGGAAGAAAATCACGTTCGTGGTTCTGCGTGCCTTTGTTTGATGCTCGGCTTTTTTATTCTTACTGCTGTGATGGCATACAATGCTTATCTGGATAAAGATCGATTGGCATTCATTCCAATTCCTTTATGTCTTGCAATCAATTCAGGAGTTACCAGCATGTTATGTCGGCAAACTGATACGAAAAGACGAAGGCAAATTGCGGTAATACACTCCATAGTAACTTCATTTCTCTCATGGAGTTTTGTATATGTGATAATATCAAAATTATGGTCTTTATCTTTTAGCTTGTTATTAACTGGAGTATCAGTGGTTGTGTCATTTACGATCGGTACTTTAGACTACTGTATGCACTCAGCAAAGATACAAGCTGAAGAGAAACTTTTAAAGTTTGCTGATGAAGAAGAAGAAACACAAAAATTGAATTATGTATACTTACTAGGGATTTCAGTGCAAGAAATGACTATTAAATCTTGAAAAAGTAACACCATAATTGCAAGAAATGACTATTAAATCTTAATTTTGTAATATTGACCATCAACTATGTTGTTTAAACAATCTTTTTATTTTATTAATGCAAATTTGTTTAGTTTCCAGGCATGACCTGGAACCATTTCATCAAAAAAAAAAAAAAACATAATTACAAAAATGTATATTGATATACAAAATAATAAAATCTGAGTCTCTAGTCCTTCCACGTTCTCCTACATCCTCTTTCCACAGCTATGGTTGTCTCCACTGATTCGCCACAGCTCAGGCTCTGTCGGTATCTTGACAGTTGACAGCTCCATCTCAACCGTCGAGAGCTCCGCCCCAAAATCTTGGTCTTCTCTCTTGCTGAGTCTCTAGTCTGTTTATTTATCAATCATTTGTTTTGATATTCTTCATTGATAATGGGTTCAATTTGACTGAATTAGGTTAGGTTTTGTGTTAAGTGAATTTGGGTTGAAATTGACTGAATTAGGGCTGAAATTGACTGGATTAATTCAGAAATTAACTGGATTTATACTGAAATCGACTGAATTAGGGTTTGATTTCTTTTCTTTCTTTCTTTCTTTTGATGGATGTACATTTATACTATGTTCGAAGATACACGTATTTTTTCTTAAATGTGGTGTTTTTTGATTGTTCATTGAGGAAATTCCCTAGTTTTGAGTTTGTGGAGGGACGCAGAAAGAAGCTTTTGAGATTCACAATGAGATTGTCCTATTTCAACTCTGAAAATGTCTCCTGTAGGACCAACGTGCTATGCATTAGAATTATGGATACTACGTGAGGCATTTAGAGTGAGAAGTGTTTATTAATCTTGATCCTGTAATCCATATTAAATCAAATAATTATAATTTATCAATTAAAATTGGGACCTGATATGCATCATAGGCTTATTGGTCATTAGGATCCCCGAACTATAGAAAGTTATAACAGAAATTAGAAAAATATACATTGATACAAGAAGGAAGAATATAACATACAAAAAGATATAATAAGTAAAAATAACAATATATTTTGTCATTCATATGGAATTTATATTATTAAAAAATGTATAACATACATATAAAAAAATATAATAGTTCTATAAAATACGTTTGGATGGGGCACACAAGAGCCCTCTCCAAAATTTAAGGAACGATATAAAATATATAAAATACAATGGACGAATGTTTAGGGGATGACTCAATTATCAATATGAAAGAAAGTTTGTAACATCAACAGCCACAATTCAAAAGTATACTATATTTTATGCCAGATATTAACAAATATTTATATTATTAGAACAGCCCACAAATAATAAATTTGATTTAATATACCAATAATTCAAACATAAAAATTATAGTATCTTGAAACTAGAAGCAAGTTATCATTTACATACTAAGTTGCCTCAGTTAATTTTATATTAAATATTAAAACTTAAACATAAAAATTATAGTAGTTTGAAACTAGAATTAAGTTATCATTCACACACTAAGTAGTCTCAGTTAATTTTATATTAAATATAAAAATTCAAACATAAAAATTATCGTATATTGACCGACTTATGTAGTTTCGAAGCTTGGTTCGATGAAAAATGTAAATGTTTTGTTGCAGCTTTGATTTACAAAAAATTATATTAAATATTGTTTCTTGAGTCCTACTTATAAGAAAATATTTATTTAAAGTTTCTAACAGAACATACAAAATATTTTTGAATAAGTTGACATCTTGGATTATATAGTTGTTCTTGTTGCGAGAGAGATTATATTTTTTTTTCATCTGTTTTTCAAAGAAAATATTTTACACAAAAATATTCTAAGAAAAAATTATTTGCTAAAAAGATTTTATTTTTATCATCAAATTAAGTCTCAAAAATAGAATGCTTTTGCACATGATAAACCGTTTGAGCAAATTCAAAATATTAGAATTCATTAAAATATTTGTAACTGCCATGTGAAACTGAAGGTGCATGAAAGAAAGTTGCATATTAAACACACATCAATTAATTAACTAACTAACTCATATTTATTATTAATTACACGAAATAATTCAACCATTGATACCCACTTCAATACATAATTTATCATCTATTCCATGTACTACTTAAATAGATACCATTATCATTCATCCACCCTTTTAATATTGGATATCATCTTTCTTGTAAAGATACAGCCGTTTTATCTCGAGATCTAACTGTCTCTTTTGCTCAAGTTTGTGCTGTTTAGTCTCGAGTTGTTGTTTCTTGACAAAAAGTTCCAATATTTGTTGCTTCATCTCTTTAATTACTTTCTCTAGCCTCTCTATTTTTGTCTCCTTATCAAGCATGCGCTACAGAGCTGCTACAGTATCCCGGCGTGATTTCCAATTTCCATAAAAAATACACTGATTCTTGTCTTAAACTAGCCCTTGAGAATTTATCGGGTGTATCAATGCATCCAGAACCACACATTGATAACGATCTTGAACAAGCTCTTCGTAAGCGACTGAGAGAGAAGAATAATACCCCTATTGATCTTTGGAGATCACCCTACTTCAATTTATGCTTTATATATTTGATAAATTTCCTTTTCCAAGGTGCTTTGAATATAGTAATATTCGGTCTTGCCAACCCCTTATGAAAAGCTCTGGCATTGTCTTCTATTGTTTATGGTTTTTATCGTTATTATGTTTGTTTCAAACATATTAATGCTCATATAAGGAGGAAGAGAGAATTGAAGATCTTATGTAAGCATATTTATCTTTGTATTATTTTTAACTTCAATTATTTTATTTGTTAGTTAAACATGCTTAGTAAATTTGTATATTGTTTTTGATGATCCAAACTTCCAGGGTTAAAGGATCTTGAAAAGAGTTCTACATTGGTAAGTCATTGTTCTAAACTTGAAATTGCTAAAGCAAGAAAGATGAATGAAGAAGACAATCGCATGTGTGGTTTTTTCTGCTTTTTTGTGAGTTTCATCTTTCTTGTTGTTGCCGTCGTGATTGCATACAACTTTTATCCGGAGAAAGGTCCAATGGTGTGCGCCACAATTATCTTATTATTTGCAATCAGGCTTGGAGTTTATGGGGTGTTTTGTTTTGAAACTAATGCGAGAAAACAAAGGCAACTCGCGATAATAGATTCCATACTAATTGCATTTTTGTCATGGTGTCTTGCGTATGTGATAATATCAAACTCATCGGCTTGGTGTTTTAACTTGTCATTTGGAGTATCAGTAGTGTCTTTTATGATCGGGAGTTTGGACTATTGTATACTCTCGTCAATGATATGAAACAAAGAGAAACTTTTTAAGTTTGGACTATTGTATACTCTCGTCAATGATATGAAACAAAGAGAAACTTTTTAAGTATTCTAATGTAGAAACACAGGAAATTTGAAGATATTATTCTATTTTTTGACTAAGTGTGTTACATGATAGAATTCATGAATGCATATTCATGGCTTATATTAGTAATTAAAATAATGTTTCAAGATTTATATATTATTTTATTTATTACAAAATAACACAACAAAAGCATGCAAATGAAACAAAATTAAGAACAAAATTGATCATCTAACTATAAGAAATTCATTATGGATTGCAATTCGCGACACAACAAGGACAAAACTGGAGTAGCGAAGATCAGAGAAATGGGACACCGTTTGGCAAGCAACAGCCTGGCAAATATGGCCGGAAAGGAAGCCGGATTTTTCAAGGAGAAGCGAAATCGGAGTTTTGGGTGCGTCAGATGGCAACGCATACGATCTCCGGATAGGGTTTCGGTCTAGACAGGCTCTGCGATAACCTACTTTATCCCTATTGTAAAATTGTGTTAATTAACATGGATGTAATTGATGTAAATACTACGCTTTAATTAATGGAAAAGCAACGTCTGTTGAGTATTCCTCAAAAAAGAAAAAAGAAAAAAAGGAATTCATTATGGATTTCAAATAAACAAATAATCAAATATGTAAATTCATAACATGTAGGTTAAAAATTTAAAATCGCTGCTAAATGATATTAATTAATTTGAAGATTATTACAGGAGTGGCCTATTTTTTTTTTTTTTTAGATTAGTTACATATATGTAAGTTCAGCTCCAGTTCCAAAATTTACCTATTGTCATCACAGAGAAATGAAGATACCCCAATTCATTTATGTATTAGTTAGTTTTTTGAAATAATGTATAAAAATAATTTTTTTATACCAATATATCACTACTCATTGTGCGCTGAGATATAAAAATAAACCAGATTCAACATCCGAGATTTGAAAACATTCTAGGTAACTAACATCAATTTTCATATCGCAAGAACAGTTCACTACCTCTTTATTCAATGCCCCCAAAATTCAAATTCAAATCATTTCAGTTCATAAAACCAGTCTTGTAATAATCCACAATGCAAAACAAGCAAATCAAAGTTTCACAATATAAGTACTGAACCGAATGAAGATTCAAAATGCGAATGAAAGCCTTTAATTAAACTTTCATTTAATTGGCTGAGAGTCTTGCTCTCAGCTCATCCGCCACAGCATCGATGAATTCCTCCGTGTTCAAATAATCACTCCTAGTCACCCTAATAAAAATAAATAAATATAATAAATTAATGTAATAAAGGAATTTAGCATTGTTCCAAAATGTAGATGAATAAAGATGATATTTTGACTCTGGTTCTACAAGGCTATAACTGAGAAATTCTTCCATTGAAATAAACAAAATAAGTCAATAAATAAATAACGTAAGAAATAAATTAAGTATTGCACTTGATAAAAAGTCAAGGGTACAAGAGAAATTGTTCCATATATTTAGGGGTTTTAGAAGGGTATAAATAACAAATTCTTGTGAAGAAAAAAAAACGGAAGGATAAAAAAAACGTACTTAGAGCCGTGAATGAGAAGGGCGAGATCCTTAGTCATTTTTCCAGACTCAACGGCTCCAACACAGGCCGCCTCCAGTTTCTGAGTGAAGTCCAGTAGTCTCGCATTGTCGTCTAGCTTCGCCCTGTTATTTTTCATAAATAAATAAATATATAAATGAAAGAATGAATAACTCAGCTTTTAATTTGATAAATTAAACTTTAGTACTGTTTCTACACAACTTTTTCTTGAGCATTTGGCATGTTGGTGGAGCTTGATTAGTTATATCAGGTTTGCTCTTATTGTAACAAGATTTATATTCAAAAAGCAAAAAAAGATATATAAGAATGGGGTCAGTCCCTATATTGAATGAAAAGAAAGGATAAATGCACGCACAGGTTAGTCCCTGAACTTAAATTCAATTGCAAATTTGGTCCTTGTACTATTACAGACTTGAATCCTTTTGGTCATGCGCTTTATAGATTGTTGTGCATGATTAGCGCCTGAAAGGACTCATCATGTGTACATTTTCACAAGTACAGTCATCAAACAGTTTCAATCAATAGTACATGGACTATACTGCAATCCAATTGAAGTATAGCGACTGACTGCATTTATACCTTATTACAATGTAAATTTCTCAACAAACTATTATAATCAGAATAGTTCATTAAAATTTATGACTGCTCCGCCATTGTATAGAGGTAATTAATGAGAAGGAACTATTCTAATTTTATACAATTCAAAATTCCAGATTCTTTTGTATTATATATATTATATACAATTCCTCTATTCTACTACTATAGAAGGACAGAGAGAGACCTGTGAGCGAGGCCTCTAGACCAGGCAAAAATGGAAGCGATGGAATTGGTGCTGGTCTCGCCTCCCTTTTGGTGGACTCTGAAGTGACGTGTCACCGTCCCGTGCGCCGCTTCAGCCTCAATAGTCTTTCCGTCCGGACAAACCTGATTCATAATCGATCCCCCAAGTTTTTTATTAGAATAAACATGCTTTAATTAGTTATTTAATTAATTATAGTGGGTTGATGTGATTATCGCACCAGTACTGACGTCATCAGTCCTAATGATCCAAATCCTGCGAGGGGAACAACAAGGAAAAAAGATATGGCTTGTTAAGTTTTCATAGAATTGGTCATTTAATTTGCAAAAGGAATTAAACAAGGGACTTTTGCAAAAAGCCCCTGCGTTATTAAAAATTAAAAATTGCAACAATAATCTGCATGGTCTTTTTTTGCAAGTTCAATAATGCAGGGATTTATTTAACTTTTTTTTTGCAATTTCAGCATAATGCAAGGGACTTTTCACAAATTTCCAATTAAAAATTATACTTCGAACCTTGAGCCAAGAAATCGCTCTGCACATCACCGTCGTAATTTTTACACGCCCACACGTACCCTCCTTCACTCTTGAGCGCATAAGCGACCATATCATCGATTAATCTATGTTCATACCTAAAAATCATTACAAAAATAATCAAATTGTTAAAATAATATAATATTATTTTGGAAAAATTAATTAAATTTGGGAAATGTTGAGATAGTAACCAAATGCCGGCAGCTTCAAACTTGGATTTCCAGTTGGCTTCGTACACCTCTTGGAAAATATCCTTGAACCTATTAATAATAATAATAATAATAATAATAATAATAATAATAAGTTGTTTATTCACATTATTTTGTATTAAATTTGAAAAATACAATTAGGTAAAATGATTTAAATAATAATTTAAAAATGTACCTTCCATCGTATTTTTTGAGAATTGTGTTTTTAGTGCTGAGATAAAGAGGCCATTTCTTCTCATAAGCCGTGTTCATGGAGGCCTCAGCAAATGCACGGATTGACTATAAAATGATATAAATATAAATGAAAAAATAAAAACAATATTTTTTGTAAGGATCAAGGTGGCTTTTATATCGAATATAGAAAATAAATGAAAATAATAAAATTAACAGGTGAAATTTTGATCAAATCAACAGTACTTACGGACTTAATTGGCACATAAATATTTTCAGTATGCATATTGATTGGATACTAATTACCGAATTATCATCCAATAAGAAGCGTTAATTAATTATTATTAAATTATATTAAATACCTCGTCAGTATTGTACATAGCAATGGCAACACCGCCCTCTCCAGTGAAGTTAAACACTTCAAGATCAATCGTCTCTTCTTTTCCCTCTACAAAAAAATCAAACCACAAAAACCAATTAAGTATCCCATTATTCATCTTTTTTCTCAAATTAAAATTCAAAGGAAATCAACAACCAAATATTATAATTAATATTACAAAATAATCGTACCAAAAACTAATCTGAGCTTGCCAGGTCCCTTAATTACTGCATCAGTAGCACGATACTGGTCTCCAAAAGCGTGTCTTCCAATGCAAATAGGCTTGGTCCACCCTGCACCACAATATTATACTCAATTAGAAAATTACCGTTTTACACCTAAGCAGTATTAAGTTCAAATTTTTTCGATTGATTTGTACCTGGAACGAGTCTAGGGACGTTTTTGCAAATAATCGGCTCTCTGAAAACAGTGCCTGAATGAGAGATAAGTGAAAAAAGGTTAATAGAAGAAAGATTTATGCAAAATAATAATGAAATTATTAAATTAATGTACCGTTTAGGATGTTTCTGATTGTCCCGTTTGGGCTCTTCCACATGCTCTTGAGGTTGAACTCCTTCATTCTTGCTTCATCTGAAATTACATTTTCATATTTCATAAAATTTCTGTGTTTAAATTTTAACAAATATTAATAAGAATAAATATGTAATTCTGTTCTTGTTATGTTAAAGTTTACCAGGAGTAATTGTAGCACACTTGATGGCCACATTATATCTGAAATCCAGCAAAAAAAAGTCAATGATTAGTCAACATCTCAACTGACATGAAAAAGATCAAAGGATAGATTGGTAAAATAAAATAAATAAATATGAAATTTGTACATAGAGTGAAAAAAAATAATCTTACTTCTTAGTTGCCTCTGCACTTTCGACTGTAACTTTGTCGTCAGTAGCATCACGGTGTGGAAGCCCCAAATCGAAATATTTAATGTCCAGATCCAAAAATGGCAATATAAGCTGCACAATAACCAATTAAATTTAGGTTAAATTACAAATTCGAACAAATATTCCACATTTCAATTTTTTTGTGGTTAAATTTTAGTTCTATATTAAAATGTTCTATCATATTGTAATGCTTAAATGAAAACTTCAAAAGGAGTACAAAAAAGGGGTTAAATAATAAATTAAAATACATGATTTAGTTACAAGTTAGATTTATTACCTTATCCTTGATGGATTGCCAGAAGATCCTAGTCATCTCGTCACCTGCACAGAAAATCAACTAAATCATTATAAAATCAGCAAAAATGTTTATTTCCATCATTATAAAATCAGCAAAAAAACATTCATTTTCTAGTCTCTAGTCGATTTAAACACTAAAAAGAATTTCAAAAAAATCACATCTAAATCCAAACTACAAACAAAATTTCTAAATCGGAGCTAAAAATGGAGATCTCCATTCACTACTTGAATTTTTTTCTACTAAAACCAGAATAAACGGGTACAGATTCGAGATCCGATCCGATCCGATCAATACTGATCCTCATCGAGAGATCTAAATTCTAACCAACAGAGAAGAAATAAAAGAAAAGGAAAGGAAAACAGAGCGGGATCAGATCCAGACCGTCCATTTCTACGATGGGATTGGCCACCTTGATCTTCTCGGACGCCATGGCTGACAAACAAAGAGAGAGCAGAGGTTTTCTAATGAAGAGCCGCTGAAACTGAAAGAGAGAAAGGAACAGTGATGGAATCTAGTGGTTTTTATAACGGGGGCGAAATGAATAAGATTTCGATTTATCTCCGTTTTGTTTAGCGACAGAGATCCTGTTATTATCGTAGAAGTTGTTCTGATACTTGAGGCGAGTTCAGAGTAAAATGAAATGGAGAGGAGGATGAGGAGAAAAGTAATAAAAGAGTTCTTTTTTGACGGATAACTAAAAATATCCAAAAGGACGGAAAGATATTTTGAATATTTTCTAAAATGAATGAGGAAAATTATATAAATAAAATGAAAATGTATAATAATTATGAGGGAGTTTTGTAAATTAAGAAATAGTTCGGTGGGTGCAGTTGTCAACATTTCTCACCTAATTTATCACATTAATTATTTCTTTTCTGTATGGACATGGTCTATGTGATCATAGCTTGATTAGTTGACTATGATTTATGATGGGTAGATGTTTGGTTTACAAAATTGGGTTTAAGGAAGGATTATGGGGTCCAGACCAGACCAGAGTGGGGGAATAAATGATCTCGTGAAATAAAGTCAGAGTGGTAGGCAAACCCATTCTTTAATTTAGTTTTTGCAAATATTTATTTTTTATTAAAGTTAAAGATCTTGTGTGGTGCGTATAGTATATAGCATTTTGTGTTCAGAGGAGTAGATAACAAGGTAAACGGGGCATATTGGATTAGTGAGAGAGAATATAGATGATGTCATTTAGTATTTTTTTCGGCATCATCAAATTTATATGGAATAGAAGGATAAACAGACTGTTTCAAGTTATTTCATCCGAACAGTACTGAAATATGTTGAATTAGAGCTATATAATAGTGAAATTTCTAATTTTATAGTTGAGATAGAATTAACTATTCCACAGTTTAAGCCTAATCTCTCTATTTATTACAACCATAATTACTTTATTCTTCTTCTATCTTTTATCTATTCTTACGCGGCATAATTACCCACTCATTATTCTATCTTATAGCGTGTTATTTTCTCCATCAGTTTTCTAGTGATTCTACAGTGAAATAATCAATTAAATAACTACACACAAATATGGTGTGTAGTTTTATTAAATATTTATTTTATTTTGATGCTACTTTATTTTAATTAATTTATTTCATTTGTGTCTTCTTATAATTTAAGTAAACTTTTCATTAAATACGATTCATATAAATACAAATTATGAACAAGCACATTTTAGTCATAAACTATTTTCTATATGTTTAAATCAAATTTTTTATATAACTACATTGCCGAACGTACATGGAATAAAATGAACTAGTCGTTTATTTTAAATTTCATTATTCTTCTATTCTATCTGTTGCCGAACAGGCACTTAATGATTATTGAAGGAATAAGCTCAAAATTAGATGGATATCATTCTCATTTGAAGTTTCATACGCCTCTCTCAAATTTGAATATTTGTTTTCTTTTTCTTCAAAACATGTAATAAAATAAACATTAGTAGAATCATACTTCTAATTCATAAAAATGCACCAAAAATCTAATTATATTATATTATGCTTATTAAATGCATTATATATGATAATAAAATTTTGTTATTTTATTACGCATCACAAATTAATATTTTGTTGCTATACCCTTGTAAATTGCTATATTTTATTAACTTTATCATCATGAATAATTAACTATTTAAAGAATATGATCTATTTATATATTAATATATCCGTTTAAATATCTGAAATGAATATGTATTTTTATTCGTATCCAATAATGTATCTGAAACGTATTCGTATCCGTGTATATATACGAATTCGCATTTAAAACTATCCTTATTCATATCCGTATTCGAGAAAATAAAACGGATAAGAATATGATATGACCACTCTCTTAACCATATTTGAACCGATTACACCCGTAGGTGGTGACTAACCACTCCTACTTGGTGTGTAATGATGTTTTGAAGAGATGAGTATTTTTTTTTCTTGCTTATTGATAGAGGAAATAAATTTTGTTAGGGAAAAGAATATCAAAGTCATATTAATTGATAGATAATTATAAAAAAATAATTAATAGAGAACATAATTACAATGTGAGAATTTCATTTCGAAAAATAATTAAATTTGCACCATAATTTTTATGATTAATGCATGAAGAATTTTATCAATAACGCCAGTAATGAAAAATAATAAAATATTAAATTCCTTTTTTTTAATTTGCATCCCACTAACAAAAATTTGTAAACCCTATTACTAATTATATATCTCTAGACATAGAAAAATGACAATCATAATCCCTACAAATATACTATATCCTATCTTACAATTTTTTTTTGTACATACAAACAAAACATATCATATGCCATAGCTTATCTTCCTCTTGAGCTATTTTTCCCACCAACGAGATGGGCTGCGTTTTGGCGTTTGAGAACCATCGTTCCTTACTTTCCACACATTTTAGCAAACCGTTATCCACATAGCATCCCAGTTCTCAACTCTTCTTTTGTATTGTCGAGTGACTATTTTCTCTGAATCTTAACCAACTAAAAATTTGTTACCCCGTCTTGGTTCGATGACCATAGTTGATAGTAGTATAAAATCCCAATCATAGAAGTCACTGCTGCTGTGACTCCAATTAACAAGTTAAAAGACAAAGAGAATATTTGTAATAAATAATACACAATTGAACCACAGCAAAATGCTGTTATTATGCAATCTAATATTACAAGTCCCATTTTCATTCGCACATTAGTTTGAAGCGCAAACATTCCCAAAACACCGAATTTGATTGTCAAACATAAAGGAATTGTAATGTATGTGACTAGATCTTCATCCCCATAAGAAAGGCATCCAATCAAAGCGGTAAGAATGAAAAATGAGAACGTCGTAAGAAAGCTGAAAATAGCAAATGTTCGGATTTCTTCTTCCTTTACTGTTTTTGCTTCGGTAGTTTCATGTTTGGAGAAATTACTTACCAGCGGAGAATTCTTTTCAAGGTCCTTTAACCCTATTTTGGATGATTAAGAATAACATATAAATAACAACTAGAAAATACTGAAGATATAATGTAGATCAATAGAAAGATAAACAAGCTTACAAGAAAATTGAAGTTCTCTCTGCCTCCTTATGCTAGCCTTAACTAGACCTCCAATATAAATTAAGATGATCAAAAGGGTGAACCACAGGAGACCCTGCCAGAGTCCTTCATAGAGAGGTGGGGCGGATATTAATATACCAGCACCTTGAAAAATAAATTCATGAAAAATATATACCATAATTTGTTATATGGTGAATCCACATATTTAATAGGGGTATTATTCATCTCTCTCAGTCGCTTACGAAGAGCTTGCTCAAGATCATAATCAATGAGTGGTTCTGGATGCATGGGCACATCAGATAAATTTTGGAGGGCTAGTTGAAGGCTAGAATCACTGTATGATCTCGGATTCCTTAATCTATTGATAAATCGATCTTGTTCAAAACAAAAAAATTTAAGTGAGTTAAATACCAAAAAAAGATGTCATAATATCTCTTATTCATAAAAGAAAAACACCTTGGAGCCCTTTAATTCTTTTGTCTGTTTCTTTGATTATAGCTTCAAGCTCTTCAATCGACAGAATTATCTCTTCTTGTGGCTCATGTGATGACTCTAGCATTAATATAGGTGATATATGAAATTCATTGTTGATCAACGGTTTTCTTGAAGGATCCATGTATATGCTTTCCAGATCTATAATCTCTAAAAACCTGCAATGTGGGAAAATTTTTTGTTGAAATCTCTTTTTCCTCTTTTTTTTTGTTTAGTTCCTTTCTTGTTCTTGTACATATATTTCTTTAACTTTTTCGTCATTTAGACGTCTCAATAACAAAATAGCTCGTGACGGGTAGAACCTAGAGGTGTACAAAATTTCTAGAACAACCTCAACAAATTATTCTTCGTTCTGTGATAAAAAAATTATTTTTTCTAATAAATGATTGATCAGCGTATAATTCAGTTCATCCCTCTCTAATAGTTGTGCTTTTTCTAATTTCGTTGCTGATCAAATGCTTCTTATATGTGTATTGCATTTGTGGGTATTGCTACAGTACCATGACTTTAAGATTTTTGTTTTGAATGCAGGGGCTATTTTTTAATTTCTCTCCATTTTAATATTATAGTTAAATTTACTAAATTCACAAATAAAATTAGAAAAAAATAATATAAGAAATACACACGTATTTTGACCTAAAACTCAGGGATGGGCAGTGTGAAAAATGTATTAAAAATTTAAAGAGGACTGTGTATACACAACTTTCAATTTCTATACAAAATATACTAATTTAACCATATATATATATATATACTATAGCTTCAAGGTCCTTTAAGGTCCTTTAACCCTATTTTGGATGGTTAAGAATAACATATAAATAACAACTAGAAAATACTGAAGATATAGTGTAGACCAATAGAAAGATAAACAAGCTTACAAGAAAATTGAAGTTCTCTCTGCCTCCTTTTGCTAGCCTTATTTTTTTTTTGAGTTGTAAGTACATGCGATCGCATGGTTGATTACAATGGATTAAAAACAAAGAAAATACATGAATATAAAGCTAGATAGGAGAGGCTTATAGAATAAAATTCCTCTGCCTTCAATAATTTGCCATCCAGCTTGTCACTTCCGTGGGAGTCCACCTTAAATTAAGATGATCAAAAGGATGAACCGCACGAGACCCTGCCATAGTCCTTCATAGAGAGGTGGGGCGGATATTATTACACCAGCACCTTGGAAAAATAAATTAATGAAAAATATATTCCATAATTTGTTATATGGTGTATTCATATACTTAATAGGGCTATTATTCATCTCTCTCAGTCTCTTACGAAGGAGCTTGTTCAAGATTATTACCAATGAGTGGTTCTGGATGCATGGGCACATCAGATATATTCTGGATGGCTAGTTGAAGACTAGAATCACTGTATGATTTCGGATTCCTTAAATTTTTGATAGATCGTTCTTGTTCGAAAAAAGAAAAAAAAAAAAAAAGAATAGTAAAAAACACCCCGGACAGAGTCAGTGGTGCACATTATTTAGCATGGAATATAATTAGTAAATTGAGACATGAAATAAATACCTTAAAAATTATTGCATTTCTACTTTTAACTAACCATGAAGTTACTTTCCTTGTCTTGAAATGATAATCAGAGATGATGGTAGTACAAAATCCAATCAAAACACTAATGCTGTGATTCCACTGCTGTGATTCCAATTGACAAGTTAAAATGAATAAACAATATGTCTAATATATTATACACAATTAAACCGAAGTAAAATGCTGTTAGTATTGAATCTATTATCACAACTCCCCTTTTCCTTTTCACATTAGTTTCAATTGAAAATATTATCCCCTTTTCCTGTTCACATTAGTTTCATCTGAAAACAATCCCATAACTCTGAACTTGAGTGTAAAATATAAAGGAATTACCACCACTAGATTAGCCTATTGGTCATGGTACAAATCTCATCTATTTATAGATGTGGGTTCGAATCTCACGTCTAGCATGAGTGATTTAAAAATTTAGATAAGAATATATGAACTCATCTAAAAAAGAACAAATATCAAACGATCGTTTGTAGTTCTCCCTCAAAATATAAAGAAATTGCAATGTACATCACTAGATTTTCATCCGCATAACGCAATCGTGGTAACTAAAAATATGAACGTCAATACGATGCAGACAACACCAAAGGTGCAAGGTTTAATGAAGATCGTGGTAACTAAAAGATGCTTCCTTGATCTTTTTTGCTTTGTCACTTTTGAGTTTGGAAAAATGACTTACCAACGTAGAATTCTTTTCAAGATTCTTTAACCCTGAAAATTTGGATGATTAAGACCAAACATATAAATACTGATCATGTTTAACATTTAATTTGACAATTAAAAACACAGTGAAGCTATAATGAAGATCAATAGAAAGATAAATAATCCTATAAGAAAATTGCAGTTCTCTCTGCCTCCTTATGAAGTAAAAAATTAAATGATCAAAAGGATAAACCACGGGAGACCCTGCCAGATTCTTTCTTAGGGGGTTGGGGCGAATACTGTCATACAAATAATTTAGGATATAAAGTCATGAAATATATAAACCACAATTTGCTGTATGGTGAATCAATATAGTTAATAGGAGTATTGGTCACTTCTCTCAGTCGCTTAGGCAGAGCTTGTTAAAGATTATAATCAATGAGTGGTTCTGGATCCGTTGGTACATCAGATAAATTCTTGAGAGCTAGATTAAGATAATAATCACTGTATGGTTTGGATTCCTTAAATTTTTGATAGATTGTTCAAAATCGAAAGAGCAAGGTTCTGGATACATAGCTGTTGTTAAGTTATGAGAAAAAACAACGAACCAAAAGAAGATGCCATAATATCTTTTATTCATAAAAGAAAACCACATTGCCACCTTCGAGCTCTTTAAATTTTTATCTATTTCTTTGATTATAGCTTCGAGTTCTTCAATCAACAGACTTAAGCTTTTCTTGTGGCTCTTGTGATGACTTAATATAGGTGATATATGAAATTCATCGATGATCAAGGATTTAGGATCCATGTATATATAATTATATCCTTTCGAGATTACATTCTCTAGAAACCTGCAAGAGCTGAAAAAATATCTTGTTTTCTTTTTCCTCTTATTTGTATTTTATTACTCAGTTTCTTTGTTTTCTTCCGCATTATTTCTTCAACTAACTTTTTCCTAATTTAGGAAAATTGAATGTGAGAAAGATAACAACAACAAATTATTCAAAAAACTAAATTAAAAAAATATTCAAAAAAAATCATAAGCCTAAATAAGGAAACAGTTAGTTGAGAGATCAAGAGGACAACTAATTAAAATAGGAGAAGTATCCCCAAAAAATAAACTAAATCAAAGTTCTTGAATCTTTCTCGACATCCTAAAGAATCCTTGAGATAATTGGATCGCGAAAATTGATGGATCCTTCAAGAAACCAGGTCATGAAAGACGAAATTATTATACCACCAGAATTGATGCAGAAGATCTCAGAAATGTCGTTGGACGAATTTGTTATATCAATTAAAAAGCTTGGTGAAAAGATGGGTCTGTCGGTTGATGAGCCCAAACATGATTTCCGATTAGTACCATCCCAAGATGAGCATGAAGATATTGAAAGAGCCAGATCCCAGTACGATCTAGGTCTTGTCCTGAGACAGAAGTATAGAAGAATCAATGCTTATATTCATCCTTTGGATTCTCCCTCAATCTATTTACTTATTATATATGTAATAAATATTTTGTCCCAGGGCATTTTTGCTATAATTAATGCTTCTGATCCATATGAAATGGTTTGGCATGGTGGTCTCTCTTTTCTGCTTTTGATCCTTGCAGTGTTTGTTTTGCGTCACATCCTGGTTGTAATTAGAAGGAACAGGGAAAGGATATATCTTTCATGTAATAACATATTCAGTGATCAAATACCATTTTATTGTTTAATATAATTCATAACTTAGTTTCTTAACCAGTTATTCTCAATTTTCAGGTTTAAAGGATCTTGAAGATCGTGATGTTTTAAGCGCTTTTGCTGAATATGAAGAAGATTCCAGACCATCTAAGATGCAAGAGAAGTATGGTTTCAATTTTATCTTATATACTGCAATGTTTACATTCTTCTTAGTGGTCACCACCATGACTAGATATGCAGCGATACTGGATGCATTAGAAATGGAATCTATCATTGTTCCTTTGTCTATCATGGCGATGGGTATTGGAACTGGATGGGAACTTATGTACGAAACAAATATAAGGAGAAAGAAGCCGATTGTGCTAATAATCTCCGTGTTGATATCAATTTACAATTCATATTATGCATATGCAACCGCGGATATGTTGTCTTGGTCTTTGAACTTGCGTATAGGAATGGTAGCATTTGCATTCTTTACAAATGGGCCTTGGTGCTATCACAAGTGTTGCCTAGCGTTGGAAAGCAAAGAGTAAATTTATTAGTCCATTGGCATGTAAAAGCACTAAGAAATGTAGATATAGTATTTGCATATTTTGATTATTTTAAAAAAAGTTAATATTTGTATGTATTTGACATATTATGGTTATAATGTAACTTGGTCCAGTACTCAATTTCTATGTTTTAATTTTTTTTTCTATTCTTCATTTTTCTGTCTTTAATTGATATTTTTCTGGTTTTTTCCTGCATATTTCTAGTTGTTATTTTATTTCCTTCTTTATGTTTTATTATTTCTTCTTTTCTTGCATTATTTATTTTATTTTTCTTTCTTTTTATATATGATGTCACTAATTACCAGTAGCAATTGAAAGTTTGAAACATATCCAGCAATTTTTTTTCCTATTTTTAGTGTTGTTATTATTTTTTATATTTTTGAGTTTTGTATATTTTTATATTATTATTTTTTTCTAATATTCTTCTTTTTTTGTTTATTGTTTATTGCTTTCTTTCTTTTTTTATTAATATATAGTGAAATTTGTTTATGAAAATGATTTTTCTAATAGTTATTTAATACTTATATAAATTATTTGATTTTCAGGAATATTTACATTTAGAATTAATCTTTCTTTCTATTCCTTTTTAGAATTTAGAATTAAAGACCAAAACAAAAAAAGGAAAAACGCGGCCCTTTCTTCTTCTTCTCTCTCTGCTCACCTCGAATCGATCCGACGAAGACGTCCGTCTTTCTCTCTCTGGCAGATCGACGACTGGATCGGCTGAAGCGTCAATCGTCCTCTTCTCTAGCTCAGATGTAACTTAAACGACAGGTTAGTTGCGTATTAATTTTGGTTAATTACTGTGGATTTAGGGCTGAAATAGGGTGTGTTCTTAATTGAGGAATTGGTACTGATTTAGTGCTAAATGAGCACTGAATTTCTTCAAATCCGAGCTGACTTAGTGCTGAAGTAAACCGAATTAGGTGTTAATTGTTAGAATTGGCCTGAACTTATTTATGCATTTTGTCTGCATTTAGGGTTTAACTAATTGTAGCAGTTGGGCTGAATTCGCATTTGTTGGTATAAAATATGCAATTAGGGCACTTTGAATTACATTTTAGTTTGTTCTGAATTTTTCTTTACATATGAATTAGGGTTGCTTTTAGTAGAATTAGGGTCTTTTCAGTTGCATCAGCTTTTTATATATAATATTAAATTAGGCCGAATAAGATTAATTTTGCATAATTATTATTTAGTAGAGTATATAATATGATGACTGTATGATATTTTTCCTGAATATTCTTCTTTGGATGTTGTTGAATGTTTCGTTCTTCTTAAAATATGATATAAACTTTAAATTAATTAATTTTGTAATTTTTAGATCAGTGGGCGTAGTAATCGTATTATTTTGTGGCAAAGCACATAAGAGGAGAGAAGAAAGATAAGGGTGTATATGGCAGAAACAACAGATCTAAGAACTATTTTTGGTATTTTTTTTATTTTAAATCTTTTATGTTTTTATTCTTCATTTTTTATGTTCAATTTTATGTGAGCTTGATTAATTCTTCTTTCATCAGGTGGAATCTTCAATCTAGCTTCTTACGTGGGCTTTCTGTAAGTTTGATTTTTGTAAACCTTAAATAATAGTATAAAAAAAAGTAAATGTTAATTTTACTTATTTAATTTTGCAGCATTACTTTAAGATGTCGCTCGGCCGAACATGGTACCAAACAGAAGGCTGCCAATCTCTGGATTGCAGGTCTAAGTATGATGGCAGCAATGATGACGCTATTTCAAAAGAAGGTGCAAGATTACGGTTTTAATGAATATGTGGAGGCGATCGGGATACTTGTCATTATCTCATATTACTCTGGTTATATATTAATGTACAAAAAACATTTTGAGGTACATTAAATTCTAAACTTTTGCACGCTACCCCAAATTATTAATTTAGTCTCGTTAATATATTAAACCCTTGTGAGTGCAAACCTTAATTAGGTTATTATTAGTTTTGCTACTCCGTGCCAAATTAGGGTTTGGGACTTCTGAACCGGGCCAGATTGACCCGCTCGGGTCGAACTGACCCGCATCATTAACCGGGTCGGAATGACCTGCTTTGGATGTTACTGGAACCGGGCTGGACTGACCCTTCATTCTCATCTGTACCAGTCCGGTACGGTTCCATCTGAACTGGTAGTTTTTTTCCGTGCCAACAGTACCATCTGATCCGGTCTCACTTGGCGCTAGAAGCCAATTTTGCCCCCAATTCCATTGAAAACCTAAATGCGCCAACGTTATTAAATTTGAATATTAATTTTTTAATATTTTTTGTTGCAGATAATTGGTATAAATATTATTTCAGATTTAGCCCTCTATTTTTTGGTTAAGAATTTTTCCCCAAAAGCAAAGATTCAAATATCGCATACATAGAAGCATGGGCAATTTTGGCCGCCAATTTCATCCCAGTCTTTTCTTTCTTTATTTTCCCCTCGTGGCACTTCAAGGCATTCGATTTTCCTTTCACAGTTATAAATGCACTTTCAGTTGCTTTCATGCAAAAACGTGAATTGCATGCCTTAAAGGTACAACTTATTAATTTCAAAATTCAAATATTTTTGAATCACTTTTAAACTTTTTTAACATTATTTTTGTAGGTCCAAGCAGCTAGTTTAGCATTCGCTAGCTTGTCTGTTATGTTTATCTTATTAGAATCTTTCAAAAGCATTCGTATAAACAAAAAAACCGAGATTTACGAACTCCACGATTTGGTTTTTAGAGCGCAAAATTGCTTAAATGAGGCAAGGTTGTTCGAGGCTCTTGCTATATATAATACGGCCATACTTAATTACAAAACATTTCCCACATTATACATTAAGAGAGCGAAAGTTCACGCTAAAATTGGAAAATATGTAGAAGCTTTTAATGATCTCGATAAATTATTCGGCCTTGATCCTGTCTGTAAAGAAGCTCATAAACTATTGGCGAAAATTTATATCAGGTTAGTAATTGGCTTTTATTTATTAATTTATAATTATTTATCCTCGCTTGATATAATATAATTATATTATATTGAAAATAGATTCGGATTATACGAATCAGCGAAGCAGCATTCGAAATTTCTTGGCGAAGGACGATATTCTGTAGAAACAAAGATAAAGCAGTTGGAGGTTCTATTTAGCAGAGCGATGAATTATTTTGTCTCAACAGAAGATGCGATTGAGCTGTTAGAGGAAGTAATGACGAAGGGATCTGATCTTTCGCTTACGGTAAGATCGTTGTTTCGTAACTTCTTTTCTATTTTTTTCAATTTTAACTTTGGACGAATTATTAGTCAAATTTTATTAACGCAGATTTTAGCTTCACGGGCTGAAATTTTTTTAGAAATTGACAAATTCGTAGCATGCCAAGAGGCTTTAAGAGAAATTGATTCTCTTGAAGAAAGGATTCCACAACAACTTTCAAGTGGGGAATTCATCATCCAAAGAACGAGAAGTAGATTACGAAAACTCAAGTAAGGGTTTAGAATTGAAATTACTCAAAAATATAAATATTTTTTAATTCATAAACTAAAATACTGTTAGAATAACCTTATTAAGTTTACTTGAGTAATCTCCTTTTTTATTTTTTGATTAATCTCAGGCTCAAGCGTTATTAACTTCATGAAAGCCCTCGGTCCACAATTTAATAATTATCAAGAAGTATGTCTTGGACTGAAATTTTTTTTTATAAACAAGTTTTATTAGTTTCTTTTGATATTATGTAATAAGAGTTAATGCAGGGACTTTAGTGCTTATTTGTGTTACATTTAAATTGATGAGTGGGCCGTAATGTGGCCTGCCACTTGTGGTGCCAATTGGGTTCAGTAGGGTCCACTGGTTAGGGTCATTGGTGCCAATTGGGTTCAGTTCAGTCAAGTTTTGGTTTAGATCCTTCTTCTCCAACCGATTCAATTTTCGTGTGAGGCTGTCAGAGGCAGAACGGATGGGAGCAGGAAATATTTTCTTTTAATAGTAGAGTTGAATTTTGGTATGAAAAACATTGCTTTTAGTTCAAATTTTCTCTCTTTGGTTGTTGAATTTTGTATGATAAACATTGCTTTTAGTTCAAGTTCTCTCTCTTTGTTCACTGCTTGATTTGGGGCTGGAAAATATCGAATTCAGTCCAAATTTTTGCAATTTATTCACAAATTAAGTCACAATTCGTGACAAATGCATATAAAAGTGTTGGGATTTTATTACACTTAACAATTATAACTTTTACAGGGGCTGCATAAAAACTGAATTTCAAACGTCACTGTTGACCTGCGGATTATCAGGGCTTGTACTGCGTAGACCAGGCGCACGTATTTATTACTCTTTTTTATTAGTGTTGAGTTTATTTGTTAGGCGGTGGTGTAAGCATTAATGTTAGACTTGAGTGTTATATTTTTGTTTGGTTAGGCAAGATGAATCTGCGTTTGTCATGCATGGAAAGTGAGCGTATTTCTCTAAAAAAAAAGTTTCATTTTCGGATTTGGCTCTCCAAATTTTACAAAATCTCATCCAAAAAAAAATACTTTTCTTTCCAAATTGGCATCTCTCCATTATTTACTGCACCAAATATTTGTACACTGTTTTGACTCTCTCAGTCACTCTCATCACCCCAAAATCATTGAAATCTCAAGGAAAAAGAAAAAATATATATTTTGCCTCCTTTAAATTGTTTAATATTATAAACTATAAAAAACTTTCCACTTTGTTCTTTCTCCTCCTCTCTGAACTTGAAACAGATCCAATCCAAAATCTTCAACCCATCTCATAATTGAAGAACTCGAAAATTCACTTTAAATTTGACAAATCATAACCAAAATATAAACCTCAATAAAAGTTTGACTCCAAAAATCGTTAAATTTGCAATGAGAGAACTTCATCATGTTTGCCGTCTCTTGTAACTCGAAGAATAGAAGTACATGGTCCTTTCTTAACCCCAAAAGGCCTAAATATCTCTTGATTGAAAAACTTGCAATTTTGTCTGAGCAACATCTGTGAACTATTTCTTGGACTAGTACATGTCTAGCCTCTTATTTACCATGTCCTGTTCTCGCCCAACTCCTCTTTTCTTATAGAATAAACAATTCTTTGTTGGACCCCCTCAATTTTGATAATAATCACAAAATACCCCAAACTTTTCCTTGTTGCCCCTTCATAATCATCTCTCTTCTTATACCTGAGATGCTTCATCCACCAAACCAACCCAAAACCAAAAGACTCGCCCACTTCCTTCTTGAATCTTTATCACTACAAAAAATAACTTTTTTTCTCTTGATTTTTACAAAACCCTCGAACCTTTTTCTTGATTTATACAAAAAATCGATTTTGTAATTGATTCCCTACAAGAACACCATCATCATTACAAATTTTTTTTTTTTTTTTTTTTGAATAATCATCATTACAAAATTTCACATTTAATGATCTATGTCACGAAATTTCTCTTTCATGTTCATTCAACCAAACTCTTATCTTACGAGAGAAAAAAAAATCTGCATAATAAAATGAAAATAAAAGTAGCCATTTAAAGTTCCCGATTTCTTTGAATTGAAATATCTCAATCCTGTCTCCTTTAAAAAGTGCCATGTCTAAACTCGTGTAATTGAGTCTACTCCATTTTTACGACTCTTCTCATCCTTACAAAAAACAGACCACTAAAAACCATGTTAATCCACTCATAAACTTCCTTCTCGAATCATATCATCACAATAAACTCAAACCTTTTTCTCGATTTCTAATCATCATTACAAAGTACCATGTCTAAATGAAGTCTCCCCATTTGTAACCTTTCTTGTCCTTACAAAACAGACCACCAAACCATATTAATTCATTCATAAATCCATCACCTCATACAAATAAAACCAAACTATCAAAATCCACCTTCTCCATTAGGTCCATAACGCGCCCGGAATTTCCCCTTGAACAAAACCATCTCTTTCTTCCTTTCTTGTGCAAATGACTTCGTTCAAAAATTTTGTACACATTACAAGCACAACACTTCACAACAATTTTATGCAAACACAACTCAAAATTCTGAGAAGCAGAAACAAAATCCTCTCAAAAGGAGAAAAAAATCTGCCCAACAATTGGAAACGAATTTTACATTACATTGCATTTTGTTTGTTTCCATACGAGAAATTCCAGAGAGAGAGAAATACAAGCAACTCAGTCTCTGACTCCCTCTCACTATTGAATACAGAAAGAAAGAAAGAAAGAAAAAACCAATACCAATACATCTCTTTCTCTCTCTAGAGCTGCCAACCAAAAATCGCTTCTCCTCCAACAAACTAGGGTTTCTCCAATTCTTCAGCGAATCACTTATTCGAAGAAACAAGAGAGGCCCGAAAGAGGGTTTTCTCATGATAATCAAGCGCTCTCTCAATGCCGGCGCCGGCGCCCGGCGGAAGCGGCGTCGCACCTCCGAACCCTTCCCCATCGAGCTCTTGGGAGAAGTTTCCATCCAGAACTCCCCCTTCGAGGCCCTCTTCGGCGTAGAATTTCCTCCGCCGTCCTCCACGCCGTCTCCGCCGCAGGCAAAACCTCCGCCGGTGGTCGTGCGGACCTCGCGTGGCAGGGCGACCGCGCTGCCCTCTCGGTTCAACGACTCGGTGCTGACCGATCCTTGGAAGAAGGAGAAAGAGAGCGAGAAGAAGTACAAGCGGAAGCATTTGACTGTCGTCGTTCAAGAATCCGGCATTAACGACGACGACCCATTTGATAATTCCGACAAAGATCCTGACTTCACAACAATCACGGCCGATTCTCTCAATGAAGAAGAGAGATACCGTGCCTGTAGAAACTTCGGTTTTAAAAAATCCTTCATGCCCACTCTTCCAACCGCCAAATTCAATCAATCGGCGTTCCTCTCAAAGAGAAAGAGGAACTTAATCACGGAAATTGATGAAATTAAGGAGACCCAAGAGGTGAATTTTGGGATTGGAGATGTGATTTGGGCGAAATTGGGGAAGAAACATGCCACCTGGCCTGGAATCATAATCAATCCAATGATTTACGCTCCTGAATCGATTCGGGTCCCACGCGTGCCCGGCGCGATTTGCGTGATGTTTTTCGGTTATTCCGAAATTGGAAATAATAGGGTTTGTGTTTTCAATTTAATTTTCTTCATTAATTATCTATTTAGCAATTAATATCTTTGTTGGTGTAATTATTGATTTAAATTTGAATTTTGGTTAATTTTGTGATTATGATAGGATTATGCCTGGGTGAAATTGGAGAGGGTATTTCCATTTTTGGACAATGTAGACAAGTAAGTGTTTTATTTTCTTAACTTACCATTTTGAGAATTTAATGAAATTATTTTCAAATAATTAGACAAATATAAAATTTTATTTTATAATTTTATTTTAGGTTTCAAGGGCAAGAAGAGTTATTTGGGAGAAAATTCAGCGGTTTTAAGCTGGCGATTGAAGAGGCGTTTATGGCTGAGCGCGGATTACTAGGCGGAAAATTTGTGGAGGACCAAACTGCAAAATGTGACGATTTTACAGGGCGAAATGAGAATACTCCTTCGTGCTCTAATCATAATCATGAAGAGTCACATGCTCGTGTTATGGTATGTTATTTGTTTTTTAGGTTAATTATTTTTTTAATGTGATTGTTTTTAGGGAAATTTGCAAAAAAAGCATCTGTATTCTTCAAAAAGATTTAAAAATAGTGCCTATTGTTAAATTTCCATAATGGTAAGTGGTTATTTTTTGAATTTTAAATGGAGATTTTTTTTTTTTGCAATTTGGGCATAATGTAGGGACTTTTTTGCAAATTCTCTCGGTTCTGTTTGTTTCTTGTTTTAATATTTTAATTTATTTTTGGTTTAGAATGGGAAAAGTGAGCTGCATTGTCAGAAATGCGGGTCCAGCATGGAAAATAATAAAGTATTTGTTGGTGAGAGATTGGTGTGTAGACATTGTGCTAAGGTTTGTCGAAAACTTTAATTTATTAATTCTTTTTTTTTTTTTGAAAATAAATTAATCAAAGAAAAATTAATGAATCAGATGAATAATTTTTTTAAATTATTTATTTTTTAAATGCAGATTCCTCGTACTGGAAAATATTGTGCGATATGCATGAAAAATAGGCACCGTACCGGGACTACAAGATGGGTAACAATTGTATTATTATTAAATAAGTAAATTGATAAATAAATTGGTTAATTAACAAAATAATATATTAAGAAATATTAATTTATTTTTATTTTTAGGTTTGTTGTCGCGGGTGCAAAGCATGGATTCATGCGGAGTGTGACAAGAAGTTGAGCAAAATCAAGGTAAATTAATTTCTCAAAAAATTAGCTTAAAAGTTAATTTATTGTAAAATTTCAGTAATGTATCGTTTTTATTTTTAATATTTCAGGATTTGAGAAATATCAGTTATTCCTGCCCCACTTGCAGAAGTTACAATGCGGACCAAATAAATTCTCATGCAAGGTAAATTATATATAAATATTGTTTTATAATGTTATTTTTACATTATAATTTCTCGTAATTTGTTTGGTTTATTTATTTATTTTTGCTTTTTTTGTGTTAAATAGTGGAAAAGAAAAGATTACTGTATCTTGCTATGGAATGGAAGGGACTTTTTTACCAGATCATGAATTGTATGATTTTTTTCTTTCTTTTATTTAATTTTCTTTTGTTAATTCTTTACTCTTAGTCATTAAGATTATCTTCTGGTGTTCATGATTAATTCTAAGTTATAACAAAATCACTGAGTTTCATCTAAACTATATACTGCTACAATAATCTCTATATACAGCCCTATTAAATTTGTAAATATTCGAGTAAAATTCGCATAAAAGCCCCTACATCATGCTTAAATTTGCAAGAAATGCTCAACATGATCTACTTCAACAGTATTAAACCTCAACAAACATCAGAGCTCTCTTCTTTGCAAGAAATATTTAATATAATTTTTGTAATTATTTAAACAGAATATCGTGTCATTGCGTGCCGTGCAAGAGACAAATGTTCACGTTTACCGAGTGGGAGAGACACGCCGGCTGCAAGAGCAAGAACTGGAGATCCACAATCAAAGTCCTCAAACCCCCCATGCCTCTTGGAAAATACGTATATTATAATATACATACTCAATTTTATTCATATTTTTATTTAATTATGTAACGAAAACTGAAGCTGAAGATAAATTTCTTTTTTTGTTTTTTGAAGATTGAGGTGTTTCAAGCGAGCCAGGTGAAGAGGCTCTCGCCGAAACTGAAGAAACAGAAGCTTCTCGCCGCACTAGATCGTATATTTCCTTTTTTACCCTTTTGTTTATTTTTTTTGCTCTGATTTGTGGGATTTTGAGACGAGGGCGTTTTGGTAATTTCAGAGCCGTACGATCCGGTGCTTGTCAAGTGGACGACGGAACGGTGCGCGGTTTGCAGATGGGTCGAGGATTGGGATTATAACAAAATAATCATCTGTATCAGGTACAAATAAGTAAATAAATTATTTATTTAATCAATACAATGAAATTTGCAAAAAAGGCCCTTACATTATTCGAAAATGCAAAAGAAAACCCTCTTCTTTCAAATCTGAAGACTGGGATTACAAACCAATTAACTGAAATAAACCTTTGCGTTATCAAAAATTGCAAAAAAAAAATGGCCGGAGAAACAAATAAAAGCATGGGGTTATTAACATCAATTGTGTTTATTTTTGAAAATTTGTTTAGGTGTCAAATAGCTGTGCACCAAGAGTGCTACGGAGTGAGAGGAAGGCAAGACTTCACTTCCTGGGTTTGCAGAGCCTGCGAGACTCCGGACATCAAACGAGAGTGCTGCCTTTGCCCCGTCAAAGGTCTCTGCCTTTTCTATCTCCTATAGCTATTATTAGAAAGTAAAGAAAGAAAGAAAGAAAGTAATTGTGATATTTGGATTGTCCAACAGGGGGGGCCCTGAAGCCGACGGAGGTGGACGCGCTGTGGGTGCACGTGACGTGCGCGTGGTTCCAGCCGCAAGTCTCCTTCGCCAGCGACGAGACCATGGAGCCCGCTCTCGGCATCGTCAACATCGCTCCCCTCTCCTTCATGAAGGTCCTTCCTTATACTTATATCATCTCCTAGCATATTCCAACGTCTACATATCTAGATTGACTTGACTTCTCATACTCTTTCAAAATATAGATGTGTGCCATATGTCGGCAAATACACGGCTCCTGCACACAGTGTAATAGATGCTCGACTTATTATCACGCCATGTGTGCTTCTAGAGCCGGTTACAGAATGGAGGTAAATACATACCTAATTTTTAATTTTTTTTTTGTTGGTATTAGAATACTGGTTTTAACTTTTTGTAATTTATTATCTTCTGCTTTTGCAGTTGCATTGGTTGGAGAAGAATCGGAAACAAATCACAAAAAAAATTTCGTATTGCGCAGAGCACCGGTCAGTTATTAAAAATAAAATATTTCATATTCTTTTTTTTATTTTTTATTTTTTATTTTTTATCATTATTATTATTATTTTTTACTTATTATTATTATTATTATTATTATTATTATTATTTTTGTTCAGGCCTCCAAATGCAGATAATGTGTTGATAATAAAAACACCATCAGGGGTATTTTCGTCCAAGAAATTAATGAAGACAAAAGAGAAGAAGAAGAACGGTTTGAGATTAATAAGAAAAGACGCTTTAATTCCAAAAATTGTTGAAAATAATAATTCATCACCTCAAGAAACTGAAAAACAAGAAACTGAAGAACAAGAGTCTTGCGCGAGATGTAGGGTTTACAAGAAGAAAAAAGAAACAAAGGTAAATTAATAAAAAATATTAAATTTTGAGAAAAAGAAGGGAATTTTAATGAATTTTATTTAATTGTTATTTTATTTAGAGAGTAAAAGAAGAGGCGATTCCGCACAGAATACGAGGGCCTTGTTACCATTCGTTGGATGAAATTACGAAATTAAATCCTCCAAGGGTAATTTCGTCATTTCTCATTCTTTTATTCATACTTGTATTATTATAAATTTACAAATTTAATGGTTATATTCATCGTGCAGAAAGAAAAGGATCCGGAATCATTCTCTACATTTAAAGAACGGCTTCACTATTTACAAGTAATTACTTTTCCCTAATTATTTTTTATAATTTTTTTATTTTATCATGATTATTATTTATTTAATTAATTTTTTATTTTTCAGCTGACTGAGCATAATAGGGTTTGCTTTGGGCGGTCAGGAATTCATGGGTGGGGTTTATTCGCTAGAAGAAATATACAAGAAGGAGACATGGTATATTTTTCACTTTAGTCCTTCAAAACTCCTTTATTATTTCTGTTTAAAATATAAATAATTGTTCATTTTATTTTTTATTTTTTAGGTGTTAGAATATAGAGGAACCCAAGTTAGGGGAAGTGTGGCTGATTTGAGAGAGGCTCAGTATCAAAGAGAAAAGAAAGATTGTTATGTGAGTCTTTATTTATTTAAATAAATAGAATATTAATCAGATTTATCATTTAATGTAATATAAAATATTTATTTTTGTATTTTTTATATTGTAGCTGTTTAAAATTAGTGAGGAAGTAGTGGTGGATGCTACTGACAGTGGGAATGTTGCTCGTCTTATTAATCATTCGGTAAATAATTTAATTTTTATGGAATATTTATTTATTTATGTATTTCTTTTTTTGTTTATTTATTTATTTATTTGTTTTTTTATTTATTTATTATTACTTTTTGTGTGCAGTGCAATCCTAATTGTTATGCAAGGATAATGAGTGTGGGTCATGATGAGAGTCGGATTGTATTAATCGCTAAGACTAATGTTCCTGCTGGAGAAGAATTAACGTAATATTATTTAATTTAATCTTTTTTTTATTTTGACCCAAACATTGTTTATTTATTTTTTTGTATTATTTATTGTAGGTATGATTATCTGTTTGATCCTGATGAAGGGGAAGAGTTGAGAGTGCCGTGTTTATGTGGAGCTCCAAATTGCCGTAAATTCATGAATTAAGACTTGTGTAAAGCTAATTTGATTTTAGTAATTAGGGTAATTTCGCTAATTTTTTCTCAGTTCATAGTTTTTTTCATTAATCTTTTACATTTTTATATTCCATTGTTCATCATTTTTTTAAAATAGTATAAGTTTAATATAGGGTTCATGTTCTTGTAAATTCTAAGGTTTCAATGTAATTTATTTTAGGGTTATTGGTGAAAAAAGTAAAGTTCCTTTTTGTCTTGGTTTGTGCTTGTGAGCCAATATTTGAGAATATATTTTTTTTGTAAAATAATTCGTGGATGACATCGTTTTATAAAAGTTAAAAATGTGGTAACATGAAAAGGCGGAAATCAGAAATAATAATGAACATGGGAAAAATGCATCTTAGTTAACAACCTAATTAAACATGGAAATGTACCTTAATCAAGACGTGAAAATCATTCATGGCCCAAGTTTATTTTCTATAGAATAAGTGAGGAAGATTTTTTTTTAATTTATTTTATAGAGAATTATATCACGTCTATTTTCAAAGAAATTTACTCAAGTTTTGGTAGATTTAATTGTCTAACCACTCTCATTGAAGTTTTGGATTTAACTTGTATGATTTTATTTTTAAGACACAGCAATCATGTCTATTATTAAATTATAAAGTTTTTTTTATGGAATATTAAATTATAAAGTTACCAATGGGTTTTGAATCCAAAAAAAGAGATCAGGATGTCATGTCATATAATAAGAAAAAAAAATAGGTGTGAATTTATAGCACCCATTATTAATTAGGATGTCATGTCATATAATAAGAAAAAAAATAGGTGTGAATTTATAGCACCCATTATTAATTTTATCTTTATTATTAAATGAGGGGCTCACCTCGCTGTCTGGCCACTAAAAAACTCGTGGTCTCCTACTCTCCATGAGAGTTTTCTTCACAGTGCTTTATATTCAATGAAGATGATAAATATGTTTTTCTTGCTTTTCCTTCCACTCTCATGTTTGGGCCAATCAAACCCTATTTTACAAAACTACACTGCAATATTTAGCTTCGGCGACTCATTTGCTGATACTGGTAATTTGGGTCTTATAGCGAGTTTGATTTCACAAGTTGAATGGATTCTTTTTCCTCCTTATGGTATGACTTTTTTTCACCATCCGACCGGTCGGTGTTCTGACGGAAGATTAGTTCTGGATTTCATCGGTATGGAAATGTAAATATTGTGAATTGAATACATATTTTACGTTAGTTTCATACACCTTTTTGTTCCATATTAGTTTTGTGATTTTTTCAATTTTTATTTTTTATTATCTCATATCAAAGATTTAGTGTCCTACCATCATTAAATTTTTTTAGAAAAAACTCAACCAACAATTGAAAATAATCCATTGAAATTACAACAAAGGCATACAACTTGAACTCTATAAATATTTGAAACTTTCATTTAATATTCAAGATGATAGATAGTACACGATCATAAAAATTGTAAAAAATTTTGGAATTTCAGCTGAAGCATTTGGCCTCCCTTTCGTCGAGCCTTATTGGAGATACAATGGCACGTTCATCCATGGAGCTAATTTTGCCGTTGCTGGAGCGACTGCTCTCGATTACGAGTTCTACATAGAGAACAACCTTAACAACCCCTTAATGCTTAATACATCACTTAATGTGCAACTTGATTGGTTTGAACAATTAAAGCCGTCACTTTGCGCGACTCCCAAAAGTCGTAACTTGTTTAATTTACTTCCATATATATTTTAATCATGGTATGCAGAGTTGGCCGCTTCCGGTCCAATTCAACCGATTCGGATTAGAATCAACAAGACACAATCCAATTAATATGTGATTCTCTCATGATCACGTAGAATCAAATTTTTATATAAATTGGTCTGATTTTCCTGCTGGTTCTGCCGATTCCGATTCAATTCAGACGATTTTGGATCTGAGATTCTTAATTCTGAGGGACCGACTCCTAATCCGATTCCGATTTTTCGGACCATGATTTTAATATATATATAAAGAATGTAGATTTCTGCTTGAAAGATTGAATTATTCTAATTTCTTTATGGCGTAATTAACTTGTTGCAGAATGCGGCGACTATTTTGGAAGATCATTATTCTTTCTTGGAGAGTTGGGGGCAAACGATTACACTTTCATGTCAATAGCTGGAATGAGTGTAGAGGAAGCAAGAGGCTATGTTCCAATGGTTATTGAGAAGATATTCAAGGCTGCAGAGGTTCATTCTTTCAATCTCTTGGTCTTCTATTTTGAGAAAATGCCTCTTTAACCAAATGACAGTATGTCTATATTATCAAAACTAGAAATGGAAAAAAATAATGGACTCACTAATTCTTGAACTTGAATTGCTTAGAGTCTCATCAACAATGGTGTAGTGACAATGGTGGTACCAGGAATGTGGCCAAGCGGTTGTACACCTATGAATCTAGCACAAAACACAAGCAGACCGGAAAATGATTATGAACCTGAAACAGGGTGTCTAAAGGAATTCAATGAGCTATCCGCATATCACAATTCACTACTTTTGAAGGCGGTAAAACAGCTCCGAGTAAAGTATCCTAATTTAAAGCTCATCTATGCGGAGTACTACCGTCCAATACTTGACTTTGTTAAGTCACCAGAGCATTATGGTAGTTCATGTCGCGTTCCCTAAGAATATTTCTTTTTTTTTGTCACACCAACTGAAATATAATAACAAAATAGAAGAGAGTCAAGTACAAAAAGTCCAAAGTACAAATAAAAAAGACTAAAAAAAGAGAAAAAGGAAAACAATAACTCTAAAGGAAGCTCGGCGTGCTTGAAAGTTAGAGTCTAACTCTGCGCAATAAAAAGAAAGAACTAAGAGAGAACTAAAATGAAAAAAATCCGGAGGTATGCAACGACAGACAATTTATAATTTCTTGTAATTTTTTCAGGGTTTATTGGAACCCCTCTAAAAACATGTTGCGGGAAAGGAGAAAATCAATACAATTACAACAAATATGAAGGTTGTGGCATGCCGAGTGTTGATTCTTGTAAAATTCCATCATCTTATCTCAATTGGGATGGTGTACACTTAACTGAGACTGCTTATCATCACATTGCGAATGGTTGGCTTAATGGCCTTTATGCCGATCTGCCGATACAACCTCTGGACAATGCCACGATGAACATTTTCTCTTCAAAATGATTCAAATTTTCTTTCAATTATTATATGTATTATAATTGATACTATTGTATAAAACATGTATTTAGTAAAAAATCACGAGGCAGGAAAATCATCTTTTTTAGATTAAACCCATGTATGATGGATTGAGAAACTTTATTAATTATGTGATAAATAAGATTGTTTGTACCGGGATTTGAGCCCATGAAATCTTGCCAACTAGACTGGAAAATGTTTGAAAATGCACTTCTTGAGGATGATTAATATCAATATTTTCTTGTATTAAGAATAATTCACGGTTTTGACTTCGACTTTCAAATGTTTAATACTGGTTATCATCACTGATTGATCGGTGACGTATGAGGTAGGAACCGAGTTATAGTACATTTATCATAAACAATGATCCAAAATGTTCAAGTCAAATATACACCATGGGTCTGACTTATCTCAACAGTTAATCTGTTGCAATGTTTCAATGGAAAACTTCAGGAGAAGCATATGAGTGGTCCCAATATACATAAATGAATGTTCAGGCCTTAAATTTATGTAGGTTGGCGATTTCTTTGGATTAAAGATTACGGGGTCTTCCTCAAATCTGGGATTGCAAGGCTCACACCAATCCGTGTACAAAAATAGTAGTCTAGTCATGTTATAAATTTGGGCGGATAAGAAACTTAGATATTGGACTCTGGATCTGTCGAATTGGGCTTGGTGAGTGAAATGTTCGATAAAAGTTAGGTTTGGGTTGTAGAATGAAGTTCTTGGAAAGTAGTCCGGTGGATTAGTTCGAGACTAAGCCCACCTTTTGCAATTGATGAGGATTTGGACAGTTCAAAAAGAAATAAGAGTGAGTAAAGAATGGTGATAACACAACGGTACGCCTGCTTGAAACTAGCCATGAAGATTGAGAGGCAAAGAGGGGATATTTCCTTGGTTCTATTAAGAGACGGAGAGGGGATATCCGTGGTTCTTCTGAGTAAGAGGCAGGGATGTCTTGAGGATTTATGTTAAAAGATAGAGGGGTGCTTTGTTTGGAATAGATTGCCCATAAATGAATGTATTATATTGATATTCTTCTATGATTAATGTACATGACATAGTTCAAACTTTAAACCAATCACATTCTTTGGTTCATATCTAAACATGCAAGGATATAACTTCTATCACAAAATATTCCTTAAATTAATTACTTTTTTACAACAGTGAATCAAAATGTCTTAGGTTAAACAAGATTGTGATATACTTGTGTCTAAATCCAGTCTTATCTTAAAAATATATATTTGCAGTGGTGGATCTTGACCTAAAATCTGAGGGGGAGGGGCGGCATTGAAAAATATACCAGGAATATAGGGGGCGGTGTATAATAGATTTCAATTTTTATATAAAATATAGTAATATTGTTAGTAGTATGCTCTAGACCAATGTATTTGAGACCTAGATGTATGGATTGTGTTAAACAAACATTGTTTTTATTTAGAGATATTTTATATAATAAATGCGTATTGGTTATTTTATTCTTATTACTAAAATGAACCTTGAATATGATATTCAGCTTTATATTATCAAAGTATGTGTCTTTGATAGTAAAACTATAAAGTATTATGAATGATATTCTAAACTGTCCCTGATCATTCATAGGATGTTTGTGAGACAAACATACTTTATGATAAGCTATAAATGTACATCGGATGTTAGTTGACCGATGGTCACGTTTTACCGATCATGAATAAGAGTTATTAAGTCATTAACATAAGTATATGTTAGAGACCATATACTTGGATTGACCCACCGTGAGAATACTACATGGTTCGTGTCATTAGTTATTCTCAGTAAAGAATGTATCTGTAATCCTTAGACTTGAGATTATCTCAGTTTCCTACATGAGAAATTTTATACTTTAATATAATCCGGGCGGTCATAAAGATTATAATTAGGTATATAATGAATTATGCGGAGGAAAGAGTTTAATTAAGATAGGATTTGTTCCTCTCATAAATTGAGAGAGATATCTTTAGGCCTCTTGATGATTTGATTGAAGAAACGCACGGCCGTGCTCAAGTGAATTAATAAAGAGTTATTAATGTCATTTCATGTTCAATCAAATTCGGTGTCAAGAAATATTTATCGACCAACATAAGGTTGACACATACCATGCCTTATGGACGATATAGATATCGTGTAACAAAGGAATACAATGCATGATATAAATTAGGTTTGATCGAATCATCTATATTTGCTTAATTTGGGTAATCATGATGTCTTGCTAGAGGCCGCTCATGATTTATAATCCGTTGTGATTATTGCCAACATTAAGTAAACCTACAGGGTCACACACAAAGAACAACTATTGAGACGTACACAGAAAAATCATAACTTATGTGATAAGTTGTATGGAGAGCTACATAGTCAAGTGACACATCCAATCTTACATCTTATGATAAGGTGTGTTGCATATATGGTTACATAGTTACCATGCACATAGGATATGAAACTTATGGACTATGTAGGCACAAGAGACACCCCAAAATCAGATTAAGGATTATAATATTTTCGTCCATCTTTTGTGAGACAAAGAGGAGAGAAAAATCCGAAAAAATTATTCTCTTGTTATTTCTGTGAGAGAAATGAAGAACGGATACTAGCATATATCGTTCTTTATCCGCTCAAAGGGGTTGTTCGTGTGGATACTGGTAGAGGACGAAGCGAAATGCGGCGTCTTTGTGATTCGGGTTGAAACCGTGGTTTTGTTTGGAGAATCGGTTTGCTTGGAGAATCCGTTCGTTTGGAGATCAGTTTGTTAGACCGGTTAGGCGAAATATACAAAGGATCGGTTTGGAAACCGGTTTGGAATCGAGCAACGAGAAGCGTCAACCATATTCGCTTTTGATCATCACGGATTAAGCGTAATCCGAAGGTACAAAGTTATGAACTTTTCTTTGATTTAATTGTAATTCACGGATCCTTCTTTTGGGTTTCGAATTCGATTTTGTTTCGTTTTGTATTTTCCGCTGCGTTATGAACGGCAGAAACCCAACAAATATAATCATATATATATATATACTATAACTTCAAAATTTAGGGAGCTGATATCTCCTCTAGTCTCTATTAAGATCTAGCACTGTATATTTGTTAGAAAGGCTTATTTCAAATTATTAATTTCAACTCTTCCATGATTTAGAAATAATTTGTTTTTTTTTTTGTTGTAATTTAGGAATAATTTGTTTTTCATTAAATGGCAAAATTTTGAAACATGTTACAATTTTCTCTCATATAAGTTTTATTATAACGCACATGATACATTTGGAAAAAAAAAAGAAACACCCTTGAGAAATCATTATATCGCATATGTGATTCATATCACATATGCCGCATATAATATATATCACATATGCCGCATATGTGATCATACATGTATAATTCCACTTGTGAAATTATGATTTTTATCATTTATAAATTTTAAATTTGCATTTTCTATTTTATGTCAAAAGAAATAATAAAATTAAAAAATAGTCGCAGCATAGTATGAGTATTATAATAGTAACATCAAAAGAAGGCTGATATCTTTTTTCCTCCAATAAACTAAAACATCACTCCAACAAAAAGGCAATATTCATAACAGTAACATCAATATAAGTCAAATGAAATTGATACGCGATAATATCACTACAACATACTTAAAATGACACACACTATATATTTCTGAATGTTGGACCTCAGAAACACATATGTATGCTAAAGCAAGCAACCATTATTAGTCTGTATTAGAGCAATCCTCAGGTGCAAATGATAAGGATAGACGATTCCCGTCATATATGAACCTATAGTCAATTTGTTGTATCGCCCCTAGAACTGTTAAAGGGTGACTTTTTAAGAGAAAAACGAGATATCCTCTCTCTTCGTCAAGACTAAAAAGTGCCGGCCAACCAACCTTATAATCTGCACCCTCAAAATGCCATGTCATATCGGGTAGTAGACCCTTGGGAGGCTTTGTAGGATACTCAAAGCACAAGGCAAAGTCAAAACCGGCATATGCACAATCTGCCTCTTTTATGTTGCGTCTTCGAAAGTAGCGTCTTAATTCATTGCACACCTCCTATGTAAAGAAGAGTAAAAGAATGGAAAAAATTAGAGCTAAATAGCAATCCTTAGTTGCTTAGTCTTACATTGATGGCTCTGTAAAGTCTTAAATACAAGCGGATTCGCTCTTACCAATTCGAGATATGACAACCAAAAATTGACCACTTGTAAAATGAATGTTTATTTGATCACTTTGGGACTTAAATCTTTTTTATGGAATGGAAAAATTTGACAACCTTGTTGATAAATCCATTGAAACCTATGATGTGGAAACTTTGTTTTATCTAGTACTCTACTTAAACAATATATTATTCGATCTAAATGTAATATACCTCAAATGCTTCTGGCATTAAACGGCTTGTTACCGTTCCAGAATCTATGATGGTCCCGCCTTTCCCGTCATTCTGGCGTTCGAACATTCCTCGTCGAAAATTCATCCTCTTTGTACCAATACTTATGTCGATCAATTTCAAAAAGTACATGCCATTTGTCTTTGAATATCGAACGATACGTGTGTTTTGAGTCTTTTTGGGATCAGGAACAAGTATATCTGTGCCAAAACGAAGAGTGAGATGATGTGTCGTGCCAGGTCTAGCAAGACAATAGGAGAATCGGGCACCTATGACATCCTTCAACTGCATTAAGAAAGAGTCTGGAGCAAGACTCAAGCCAAGAATCCCTACAGCGCCACCCAAGGGATATACAGCAGTTGATGAATGTGCGCAACCAAATGCAACATCTTTTACCTATATAATTTCAGAAAATCAAAGCTATCAGCAATAAAACTAATACTTTTGTTGTAAGAAAATGGGAACTAGTGGCGAACTGGGATTTATTCCTTAACCCAATATCTATTACCAACTAAATAACGTATATTGACAAAATATCCTTACTTTTGTGATAGGATCATAATTGTTCTGACCTGTTCCTCGACATTGTAGCCTCGATCACTGACGAAGGAGAATGTCTCATATGCGAGATCGCCAGAAGAATATGTGTTATCTCCATATAGGGAGTAGAAGGCACATTCTCCTCCATGAAGACACATGTATTTAGAACCCTTACAGAGCTTATCAACACATCCGCCAGTTTTATAGGTGGGCGATTTCTTTGGATCAAAGACTGGGGGTTCCTGGCGGAATCCAGGGTTGCAAGGCACACACTGGATCCATGTGAGAGCACTACCAGTATCAATGTGAAGCTTGTAGTAATTACGGCCAGAACCAGTGCCAATGGCAAGTGCGACCATATAGTGCCAGTGGTATTCAAAAAGAGGAGGCCGGATCATCTCAGGTTTAGTGGATTTAGTCGTGTTATATGCTTCGGTTGCTAAGAAGGTTAGATATTGGAGTCGGGATTCGTCTGATTCAGCATGGTGGTTGATATATTCAATGAAAGTTAGGTTTGGTCTGTAGAATGGTGAGCTTGGAGAGTAGTAACGGTGGATTAGTTCGAAACTAAATCCAGTTTTAGCAGTAGATGAAGCTTTGGACGATACGAAAAGTAACGAGAATAAGTAGAAAATGGTGATAGCATAGCTGCACGCTTGCTTGAAACTAGCCATGGAGACTTGGAGAGAGAGAGAGAGAGAGAGAGAGAGATTTGTTTTAAGAGATAGGACGTACCTGTAGCCTTGGTTGATGAAATATAAGTAGAGGGATTTATGCAATAAAAATTGAATTAGATCGATGATAAATGAGTGTATCGAGTTGAGATTCTTATCATCCTAAAACAAAACTGTCTTCTAATAAATTAATTGCTAAAAAACATAAATAAGTCAATAAGTAATGAGTATCTTACCTAAGCTACGAGAGATATTCAAAATGCAATAATATTTATTAAATGAGTGAATATTTTCTATTTGCTTATTATACAAACTCTGTCATAAAAAAGAATAACTATACAAAATAGTAAGTTAAGCAAAACAAAGGATTGTAACTTTATTTAGCATCTAGGCCGACTAATACTCACCCATTATTAAGACGATTCCTCTCTATGTTACGGATACTTTTAAAATGCTGAAGAAATTATGAGTACACACCATACGGATATGGAATACGGAAACTTTTTACTTTTAAAATGCTGAAGAATTGTGAGTATACATTATACGGATATGAAATACGGATACTTTTAAAATACTGAAGAATTATAAGTAAACATATATCAAATACGGATACGATTGCAATATATTATATATCAAATAAATCATGTGATATATTCGATTGTTAAACAATCAAAATATGTTAGTATATACGTCCAGATACTTCCATAATATGGCTGAAATACTTGTTTAGTTGCTCTTGGATACTCGACCCAAAGTAATTTTCTTCATGTTAGCCACATGTCCCCACAACCCACATATTTTTGTAACTTATTGGTATGAATTTGACTTAGGAACTATGATTTGTTTTGGTTGCCATAATATTGATGTATAAACACTATGAGATGTTCATATATTTTATGAATTTACTATGAAATATGTATTTAATTTTATTAACATATTGTAATAAGAACTTGACAAACAGGAATTGTGTTTGCCTTGAACTAATTCTACTATTATGGAAAAAGACGTGCACAGTATTGACATATTTTGCAGGATAAGCAAAGCCTTCCTATTATGGATCTTTGAGAAATGTTAATATCTTCTTTTTATGGATCTTTAGCTCAAAGGTATATTTGGCTGATTCCCTTCTAATGCATTTGATTTAGTTTAAAGTTGACTTGGCCTTGTTCAGTTGTTCTAATGTATTTGATTCAGTTTAAAGTTCACTTTGCCTCGTTCAGTTCGATTCCAGCTGAAAGCACCAAATGAACTTCCCTAATAGAGCATTTTTATTTTAAGGAAAAAAATAATAGCTTGCATCTTTTTTCTTCTCTTTTTCAACAGCAAAATGTTCAAATTTTGTGCGTTAGTTAAAACGAGAAGATCAAGAAAGAGGCCCTTAAAAATAATTACCATCTAAGAATGGACCAATGAGGGGAAAAACACATTGAAAAGCAACAAGATAAAACATAAATAACGCCAACCGAACAAAAGAAGCTACACATGAAGCTACAACCCAAAAGAGCCAAGCCTCAACAAAACGATACTCAAAAGATAAAACCCAAAATACCGAAATACCGAAATATAACAAAAAAAAAAAGTAAAAAAAAAACAAATGTTTTTTCAATGTGTACTTTCGAAATTAGGTATCCGGCTCAACCCAACTTCATTATCACCTCTCACAACTTCACTATTCTCATTATCATTATTATTATCATTAAATTCTGAATTCTTTTCTACCTCCATTTTTTCATTGTAAATTTCTTCAGATTTTGGAGTCTCTAATTTGTCCGAATTGTGAGACACGGAATTTCCATTTCCTTTGGATTTCGGCCTTTCTGCTAATTTCTTGTAGAGAGACATTGATTTCTGTAAATTCACATAAAAGAAAAAATAATATCAGCTTCTAATATAAATCTAATAAAAAAAAATTAATTAATATAAAATTATAAATTATGAAAATGATCTTAAAATCATACATGAAAAATCACATCCTGATTTGTCGGAAAGACCGACTTGAACACAGATCTCATTCCACCATCTATCTCTTTCACCTAAAATTTTAAAAAAAACACGAAAAACAAAAGAAAAAACAAAATTACTCAACAATTAAAAAAACAAAAAAAAAATCTCATATCCAATTAATCAAGTTACCTTTTCGGTACTGGAGACTCCATTATTTTTTTCAAAACCTCCCAAAACAGAAGCGCATTTATTATACAATTCCACATCATCGACCAAATCCTTCGAAACTCCAACTCTTATCACATATTTCTCCCACAAATCAAATTCCGCCACATCATCACTTTTCTTCTCGTCCTCTAAAATCTCAGGGGCCTTTTCGCAATTCTCGACTTCTTTCCGGACCTCCACGCAAACTTCCCTTTCCACTTTAATCATCCCCTCTTTCTCACTCATCAAAATTTCCTTCTCACTCATCTCCTCAATTTTCAAAACCGGTACCGTACCAGTCAAATTTTCCTTTACCGCATCTTTAATACTCAACTCGCCAACCTGTCCTTGCCCTTTATTATTATTATTAATAATATTATTATTATTCCACATATTTCCACCAATGGCTCTATTATTCTCCCCCCAATTAAACGGGTCCCACATATTAGGGTTTCCAATCTCATCCAACAACATATTATTATTACTACTATTATTATTCCCATTATGCCACGCGAAAGGCCGCATGGGAAACCTGTCCATCGGATCGTGAAACCCTAATTTCATAGGCGGCCTCATATTAAACAGAGGCGGCGGCCCGCCAAACGGGTTGAACCCGTGCTGAGCTGGCGGTCCCGCCGGCATCGGAATAAACCCGTTGCTATTCCACCCGTTATTCCAGTTATTATTCCCATTGTTGGCATTAATATTCATATTATTATTATTATTATTATTATTATTATTACTATTGTTGTTGTAATTATAGTTCGGTCTTCTGATAGAATTCGGCCGGTTTGAGGCCCCAATCGGAGTCGGCTCGCGTTTCTGTACCGCCTTATCAGACACCGCCACATCACCATCTCTCTCTCCTCTATCCCTCTCTCTTTCTCTCTCTCTCTCTCTGTACTTAGAACTTCCAGTGCCTCTAGAGCTCGTAGAATACTTATAATGGGGAGTTGAAACAGGAGATCTCTCATAATGGATTTCGGTACTGGAGATCTCCAGTGATTGTTCTAACTTGATGGATCTCTTTGATGGAGTTCGTTCGCTGTTTGTCGATTTGCTCCTCTCATCGAGTTCTATTTTCGGCGACTCCTTTGACCTTTGTCTTGAATAAAAGAAATTAAAAAATATATAAATAAAAATAATTGAAGTTTGAGATTTGTACGAAGATTGAACACTGTTTTTTTACCTGGTCAGAGAGTCTCTAGGGCTGGAAATAGAATCGACTTTTTCCTTTTCCTTTTCTTTTTCTTTTTCAGGATATTTGACGTAATTATAATCCTCTTTCATTTCAGCATCTCTGTTATCATTATTAATATTCTCATTATTACTCTCTCTCTCTAAATATTTAATATCCTCAGTTTCTTCATAAGCTCTCCTGCCAGACCTGCTATACTTGCTACTGCTCCCACTGTACTCCTCAAACGGGTCGGCATCTGACCCGTTTCGCTTTTTATACCTAGAGCTTCTGTACTCTGCGTACTCTCTCTCTCTCCTCTCCTCTCGCTCTCTCTCCCTGTGCCTCTTCTCTCTCTCTGACTCTTTATACTTGTCTGTTTCGGCCTTCTTCTCTTTTGAGGAGGAGTGAGAGTGAGATTTATATTGTTTTTCTTTTTCTTTTGATTTTTCAGATGGTGAGGTGTCTTCTTTTCGTCTTTTTGTGAGCTTCTCACTCTCTCTTTCCATCTTTTCTGTTGCTTCGATTTCTATTGTAAAAAATATAATTAAATAAGATATATAAAATTAGGTGCATGGATATAAAATAAAACAGCAAGCATAAAATAGAGCATCTGTGCATATTTGAACGGAATAAATATCAAATCATATGCTTGTTGAATTAAAATATTAGTGAAAAGTATCTAATGATTAAAAAGACTGCTTAACTGATGTGTAAGTTATACATCAGGTTTCACAAAGAAAAAAAATTATCACAATTATAATTCACACCCAAATGGTTTAATTATACGATAATGTCAAAAGAACATAAAACTTCTAACAAAAATAATAAAATAAGGTGATTTAAAAAGAAATTTCACTTACGTGGGATTATTTCTTCTTCTTTCTTTGGACCAATCTGAATTTCCTCAATGTGTGTTGCTGGTGCTGTATCGGCTTCTCTCTTCCTACTCTCCTCATACCTCTCTTTCTCTCTCTTATCTTCTTCATACCTCTCCAGCTTCCTTCTCTCTCTCTCCCTCTCCCTCTCCTTCTCCTTCTCCCTCCTCCTCTCACTCTCTCTCTCCTTCTCCTTCTCCTTCTCCTTCTCTCTCCCCTCATGCCGTCTGCTCGACGACCGACCCTCCTTCAAATGCTTCTCTCTCTCATCCACTGTCGCATACCCTTCTCCTTTCGACTTCTTCTCCACTAACAGCTGCTCTTCATCTGCATCTCTCTCTCTGACCAAACCACTATCCCACCGATCCTCATCTTTCATCTCCACACGGCCCTTCCTCTTCGTCCCATGTCCATTGCCCGAGTCCCTCACTTCCCTATACGCATGCGACGACTTCCTCCTCTCCGGCTCCGAATCCCGCTCCTCCTCCGACGCCGACCAGTCCGCCGGCGAGCTCCGCCTGTGCGACTTGTGCGACGATCTATGCCGCGAGCTCCGAGGCATATTTCAAACCCTTCTCAAACCCTAACCCTAACGGCAACCCCTAACGGAACCCTAACGGAGGATTGGAATCAATTGTACCGATCCGGCGGGCTGGTAACGGCTGTACTGTACGGACGGCGGAGGATTTGTGAGGGAAGAATGGAGGATTCGTAGAGAGAGAGAGAGAGAGAGAGAGAGGAAAAGGGGAAATGGGGAGGCGGCCGAGAGAAAAAGAGGAGAGGAGACACATGCAATACAATACAATACAATGAGATTGTTTTTTTCTCTTTTTGGTTTTGTTTCTCTGAGTGAATTGGGATGAAGGGATATGTAAGTTCTTTCGGTGTATAGACTATATTTCACTGATATGTGGGTCCTAGTTTAGTATGATTATTCGGTGTATTGTAGATGAGGTGTAGGTGAGATTTTGTTGGTGTTGTTTGTCAAGGCGCGATTCGACTGGTCGGAAATAGAGGGAATAGAGGGTTTGGGTTTGGGCTTGATCTTCTTACTCGAGGGGATTTCTGCACGATCTGTCCTCACCAGTTTCAACAACTTCATATGTCCATTGGTTCTCAACAGACTACAGAAATATATTGATCTAAAAATACTTCTGTTAGCGTTGTCTCTGAGCATTAATGTAAACCGTATAAACAATATTAACAATAAACAATCCATGGAGAAATTTATCTACACCGACTGGCATAAAAATAAATACAAGTCACGCCAAATAAACCAAGCACTAAAGGCCTAAACTATTCCTGCAAATTTACAAAAAACAATCACGCATGACAAATAAAAACCCATATTCACACAGAACACCTCGTAAAAAACAACGCGGACCCACCGACTCCCCGTAAAACCAAAATCCTGGAATCCAAATACGTCCCACACACAATCCTCCCCAAATCAAACATCTCCTGCGGAATCTGAATCCTGACTTCCCGCAAAACCGTCTCCCCAATTCCCACATTCATATCCTTCAACCCAACATTCATCTCAACATCAATCTCACCCACGTTCCTAAACTTCACCACATCCAAACTCTCCGGGACTTCAAACTTCCCCAGCTTCCCGTAACTCAGATTCCCAGAAATTCCTACGAATTCCCCAGGGGAAATAACAGAACTGGAGTATATTTCAAGGGAGCCTGGGAAGCCGGATTTGTCGTGGGGCCAGTGAGGATGGGAAATGGAGGTGAAGGAGATGTGAGAGGAAATAGAGAGGGTGGAATTAGAGAGGAGAGAGAAAGAGAGGAAGGAGTTTTTAATGAGGGGACGGATTGAGGGCTGACGGAAAGTTAAGCCGATGTGCTTGCATGTGGAGTATAGGAGTCGCCATTTTCCCGGTAATAATTCCATCCAGTTCTGTGTTGAAAAAATAAAAATGATTTAAATAATAATAATTTAAATGATAAAATAATATAAGATGGTTTCTTTAGATAATTGGGATGTTGATTAATGTAAAATAGTTGGAAGTTGTACGCTTGGGGTGGAGTTACGGTTGAGCAGCTCCATTAATTCGATGAAGTCAGCGATTCTTTTGCGCTGTGAAAATCAAAATTAGGGTTATTATAATTATCTAAAAATAAATTAAATGATTTATTAATTATTTTAGTTCATGAAAGACCTGATGAGGGCCGTAAATGTAATCTTCGGCCATACGGACAGCTGTCGAGCCGAGGCCCCACCTTATTATGTCAATTGACGGATTTACCCTCCATTTTGGCCCGCATAAAAACGGATGTCTTAGTGCGTTCAAACAACTATACAAACAAATAAATAAAACAAAATATAGCTAAGATTCTCAAATTATAAAAAACTTTGAAATTCCCAAAAACTAACCAACTCTTCAACTTGAAGAATGGGTAGTTTTGGAATTTTGAAATTTATTTCGGTTAGTATGAGAATCTTATTTGAAATATATATGCGTGTGAATAAAAATTGAATATGTAAACTATAAAATATGTATTATTTATTACCTTATTCTTTGGGAAGGTTTTGTTGCTAAGAGGAGAGACAAGAGATTCCAACCAGCTCCCCAATTCCTATCTAGCATCTAAAAATAAACCAAAAATAAAGATTATAAAAGTTCTTAAAATAATGAAAAATATTTTTATGATGTTAAATAAATAATAAGAATTAACAAATGGATTAATTACTTGAAGGCCGATATTTCCGGACGGAGAATTTCGGGATAAAATCGGCAGAAGAAATTCGCGTAAACATGATGGATCATTTCCCTGTATAAAAATATAAATTGCCATATTTATAAATTCAATCATAAAATATAAAAAAAGAAAGAAAGAAAGAAATATAAACCTTTGTTAGAAATGACTTAAAATCTGAAAAGATTTTTGTATCCATGAGCTCTTTTAATACCAACTTTGCCATGATAAAACCTACACATCTAAAAAAAGAAACAAAAAGAGAGACAAATATTTATTTTATAGTTCTATTGCTAGCAAACTAAATACAAAGGCATAAGATTAAATACAGAAAAAATAAGATTAAGTTTTACCTCATATCAAATGCAATCATGAGTTTTCTCCTATCAATATTACTCTCTACCTTATTTTCATTTTCACCCTGGCTTTTTTCATAAAAGTCCACTGCATTTCCAAGAATCCCAACCTAAAGACAAAAAAACAAGTTCTACGTAAGAAATGAAAACACAAATTTTATGTCATTTAATTTTCTTATTTTAACTTTTTGACCTTGACATGCTTATCAACAGGGCTGATATGCACATTTTCGAGCCTCAGCTCTGTATGCGCCAAACCGTGACTATGTAAATAATTCACCTGCACCAAAACAAAATAATAAAATCCAAATCTCAACACTACGAATAAAAGTACTATTCTGGCGGCAAGCAAATCGTGTTACACTGGTAAGCGAAACCTTTTTTGCCGGTAAGCGAAACACATTTTGGCGGTAAACGAAACACATTTTGTCAAGGTAAGCGCTTGTCATCGTCCTTAACTCCCCTTTCTTTCTCTCGCCTTCCTACTACTTCCCTCACCACCGCAACACATTTCACTTACCGCCAAAACACAATCCGCTTACCACCTGTTGACATAATAAAAAACATAACGTACACCAATCAGAAGGTCTCGCATGAGAATCCGCGTGAGTCTGAGCTGGCGCGTGACAGCTGGCCCGCCGACCGAGTCGTCGCCGACCCGTCTGACCCGTTCCTCCTCGTCCAGCGCCAGCGTGGCTTCCATTGTCGGCAGCCAATCAGAGAGCTGCAGCCAGTGCCTCAGCGAATAACTCCCGTGATACTGCCATAAGAAAGGTAAATTACGAAAGAGACCCTGTGTTGTGGGTAAATTACGGAAATGACCCTGTGTAATTGGTTCTGTTGGTTCTTGTGTAAGGTGTGACTGATGGTGTGATTTATTAACTCGTCTAAGAAAGGATGTTCATGTTTTAATTATATGCAAGATATCTCTTATGTTTGTAGGGGTACATATACATCATATTTCACGATTCCTAAGGGTATTTGCTTGATATTTATTTCTTATACTCGATTTTTTTATCACTCTGTTCGACAATTGTTTCTTTTCGGCGTTTTTCTATAATCAAATAAATAATAAGAAATAAACTGACCCCATGAACTAAAGTAAATGGACCGTCGTCATTTTCATTCTCATTTTCTTTATGAGCTAAATAGCCATGAACTTGCATCGCATAATTATCGTACATTAGTTGCCTTCTAGCGAGTTTCCTTAAAACCTACAAAAAGAAACATCCAAGTTAAAACCTCTTAAATTTACACGAAAATTTTTAAAAAAAAAATGAAATTTGGTTTGTTGAATTGTTTACCTCTAAAGCTCGCCTGCCTCTCCTTTTAGCTTGCACGCTAGTTAATTGTCGAAGTACAACTCTTGAATTGTATAATGCACTGTAAAAGAAAAGAAGCAAAAAAGAAAAATATGAAATTTCTCAATATTAGATATAATTTGAAAATCAGTCGAAGTTTGATTGAAGTAAATTACTTACTGATTCGGATCGCAAACCGTTGCCTCATAAATCACCTCATCAGTCTGCATTTCAATTAAAAATACACACAAAACAAGTTTCCCATCAAAAAACACTCTTTGAAAAATTTAAATCAGCTAAACAATGAGAATTAAAGCGCACATGATCAAAATTCAAATTCAAACCACCACTCAAATCAAGGCAACATCATATGAAAATAACCATCATATTAATTTAAATACATATGACTCCTTTACTAGTACAATCATAACATTCATCCCATTCCAACTTTCGCTCACATAAATTCAACAAAATTCTTTTCCCTCACTCACTCACACACTCACCCTTCCTTGAAGCCCAACGCTGACATGGCTACAGACCTCAAAATCCGACATGACGAACCTCAACACAGGCCCCGCCTTCTCCTCGACCTTCGGTGCAGCCGTACACCGTACACAGCCCCACCTTCGGCGGAACTCCGGCTGGGGGCAGCGGACGGCCGTGATGGATCCGACGAGCGCCATTGAAACGGGAGGAGAGATTCAAGGAAACATTAAATAGAAGGGAGGAGGGTGAGGGTGAGGGTGAAGGAGTTGCGTGCGGGGAAGAGGAGACGGCGCTGCGCCATGAGTTGGAGCATGTCCAACTCACTCTTCACTTGTGCTTCTTTGCTGATTTCATGTTTTCTCTATAGTGAGTTATTGTTTAATGTTACATTATAGGATTTCTAAAGTAAATGAAGTTTTGAGTGTTTTTTTTTTTTTTTTTTTGATGGGAAACATATTCATAGAAATAAGGCTGATGTCAATGGAAATTGAACTAATAATCTATAAGGTCATAAACAAAGAAAAAAATATTTAAGTAATGTATTTTTCATTCATGAAATAAGAATATAGTAAATAAAAAAAAACAAAGTCTAGTTTTCAAACAAAAGTTGCAGCCCAAGATATAAAATTGAATGGGATATCTCATTTATATAAATTGGAGATTATTATATAAAAATAAACATAAATGAAAAATAGAAAAAGAAATGCACAGATTCAGTTATTCTAATTAGTTCTAAATAGATTGACTTGATAAAAATTATTGTAGAAATTTGTATATCAATTTTATAATGGTCATATATATTTTAGTAGGCATTTATGTCTTTTTTTTTAAGCCAACCACTGAGTGGGTTGTTGGACTTTTTTAATTATAGAACTAAATGTGTTCATCGTGATTAAAACTTGGGTCTCTTCGAAGGTTCACGGGGTGTCTTACCACTTGAGCTAACAAGTTTTGATCTCTCTCAAGGATAAATGGTTAATGTATGTAGACAAAATAAGCGGTTTATTAAAAGACTATTTATTTGCATAGGTATACACTAATTAATAAATATAATGGATATGAATAAGTTTTTAAAAATACATTATAGTATGAACATAAGTCATCTTAAAATATTACTTAAACCCGTTAGAACCTCACGAAAATAATTATGCAACCACTAATTCATCCACTAACTATTTCATTAATTATCTTACTAGCATTCAGATCCCACATGATTCATATATATGACTCAAATGTTAGTGAAAGATCTAGTAGAGTAGTTAGTGGTTGTAGCATTGCTCAACCCACAATTACTCACATATTTATATTTGACTCGTTACACGGAATAGAATAGTGGATAAGACACAGCAGAATAGATTATGAAAATATCCTATAGGCACGTGCTGTTGGTGTGGGTTTTTCCGAGACTATTCGGAGGATATTTGCAGGAATTGTTTTGATATGGACTTGGTCGATTCAGTCTTACGAATTGATGAAAATAACAAGTTGGGTCTGTTAATAATAAGTATGGGCTTAAAACAGTTGCATTTTTGGGCTTCTTTAATAAATTTTTTTCTTTAGTGGTTAGTCCATGTAAGAAAAAATACATTGACCAGATATTACAGAGTTGTGTTTTTTTATTAAGCCCACATAATTATTTTATATTTTTCCCATAATATATATAACATAATAAAACGATTGAACTTCAAAAATACGATCCATCAGCGCATATGATTACAATCTGCAATACGGACTACATAGAATATAGTTTTTCAATATCTATAATTCATTATTTCGATATATAGTACGGATTTTGATTATGCAGCACTTCCACAGCGCATATACTTTTCCAAAAATAATTATGAAGTGAATATAACAACTATAGAATCAATAAAGAAACAAACAAACACAGATAACAATTTCATGTTAATTCATAAATAAGTCATCTCTTCCATCTTAAACCCAAGACAGAAGCACAAGCCTTTCCTTAACTAGAGCCACAAAATTAGAACAAAAACCAAAAAAAAGCTGCCACACTTGTGCAGCAATAAACCAGCAAACATCCCACAAGACAAAATTCTCACAAACCTATACACAAATCTTCCAAACTTACCATATTTTACAACACACCACAACCAAATCTCAACCGAGTCTGAATCCTCTCAGACCTTTTACATGACATGTACCGCAAGAAACTGACTTCCAAGCTTCACAGTCATAAAATTGTGAAACCCACACATCAGTTTCTCACTGAACAACACAGGCTACAGAGAATTCAGACTCACATCCAATCATCCAGACTTCCGTCTCAACCTCTTCAACTCGACTACAACTACACTTACGTTATCTTTACTCCCTCGACAGAGGGCTACTTCTGCGAGCAGCGCGGCCGCATCTGTAGCCGTGCTGCCTGTTATAGAACTGGGGAACTGCTTGGGCAGACATTTGCGCAAACAGCTCCTCACCAACTTGCACGCTATTTCGTTCGATATCATGTCCCATAATCCGTCACTTGCCAAAATTAGGAACTCATCGCGGTCTGTTCGGTCCGTTATCTTTATTTCCGGTTCAGACGTTACATACGGTTTTAGGTAGTAATCTCCTGTTAGTTGTAGTATTAAGTATTAATACACTTGTAAAGTATTAAGGTAAATACGAACGTAAAATTGGTAACAATGATTCCATACTTAAGGTTGTTTAACCAAAATGGGATTGGTAAATTCAGCACTAAAGAAGGCCTTTCATTATTGCTTAGGCTTAGATTAGGTATAAGATTAAGACCTTGAACCATTGATTAATGTAGGGATTAGTAGCTACAATTAGGTTTGGCTACTGGATAATCATCCAATAAATACAATATTTAGAAAGCGCTACTACTCATTAAGTTAGCAATAAATGCAATATTATAAAGCATCATTACTCGTTAATTAAGTAAAAACTACACATCTATCTCAAGGAAAATAGAAATTTAATCATTACATTTTGATGCAACAAAAATATACCGATAGATCGTGAGGTGGCAAGAACGCCCAAGACTCGGTATCCGTTCCAATTTATCACCTTTCCTCCTGCTGCCTCAATTCTTTCCAACTCGTCAGACCTATCAGGCTGCAAAATAAGTAAATAGATAAATACAAAATAGATTATCAATTCATCAAGTGTATATAGTGGATGTGCGAAATATAACATAAAATAGAAATTTACGTAAATGAGAGAAGGGATCAAGTTTGTTTATTTGAGTTGCCATTGATCTTTTTTTCTAGCTAGAATGTATACAAAACAGAGGAAAAAGAGTCATTAGGTCAAATGCACATTTTTTATATAGAACCCTAAGTTTCATCCAATTTTAATTAACAAACACTAACATTCATTCTTTAAACAAACAAAACACAGAACGGAACCTTCATTAGAGAATCTCACACAGTAAAAGAAACTTCTTAATACCACCAGATCTACTAATTAATTGAACAAAATCAAACACCTCAACAAATAAAAAACAAAAAGAAATACGACCAAAATATCAATCCCCTTCTCACTAACTAGTGGGGAATAAAACACATTGTGTTGGTAAACAAAACTCATTACGGCGATAACCAATTTTATTTTTTTCAAAATGCTTACCACTAGTCACTACCACCCCAACACGTCTCACTTTCCTTCCATTTCCAATTTTCCACCTCTCAACACTTAAAAAACATACACAACACATACCAACAAACCAAAAACATACAAAAACACATCACATAATTCTCATCACAAAACTCAACAAACAAAAACTAATTTACCTAAACTCAACAAACGAAAACTAATTTACCTTGTGATCATTCGACAAAGGAACCGCAACTCCGCCTCTACAAAGCACAGCTCTCGAATCGCCGCAATTCGCCACCACAATCTTTCTCTCTCCCACAACCGCCACCACAGCAGTCGATCCCACCGTCCCATCACCCAGCCCTGCCACGTCAGCATCCGCCCTCTTGAAGCTCTCCTTCAAAGCCTCCTCCCAATGGTGGAACTCACCTTCCACCAGCTTTCTCTTCGAGACTTCCTCTGAGAGGATCAAGTGCATGCGGTCGCGACACGTGTTGGCCACGTGGGCTCCTCCATGGCCATCGTAAACTCCATAGAAGTCATAGGTTGAGCTCAGAGGGCTGTTTGGAGAGGAGAAGCTTGGGGCGATTGTTACTGCATCTTCCATCTCTCTTCTCCTTCCTGTTATGATTCTGACTTGTTAGTCTCTGTGTTTAAAGTTTTGAATTTTGATTGTTGGTGTTGGTGCAAAAGCTATGAGAAATTACCTATTACTGAAACCATGCCGTGGGCCAAGCGAGGTACGACTGGAACTGAACCGCCATGAACGGCCATCTCATCAGGAGAAGAAGCCGAGGAAGATGAATTCGAAGACGAAGAGGAAGACGAAGAATCATGATCCGAAGAGCTCGAGTTCAATTTAAAATCCGAGCCTCTCACTTTCTTAACTGTTTCAGATTTCAACCCATTAACACCCGTAACCGTGCCTTTACCCGCCTCCATGGATCTCAGTTTCCTCCGCTCAACAAGCCTTCTTCTCCTCGCCGCAGCAGCTTTCTCCATATTCGTCCCAAAGACCCCAAAATTCCAAAATTTTGTATATCAACCGTGACTGAGAAATGAGATGTTAGTTTGTTACACTAGCTTGAGAAGATCAGTGAATGCAAAAAAAAAAGGGTAGAAAAGAAAGAGAGAGATGAGAAAGCAGGTGAAGAAGACGAAGTTGATATTAATAACCAAAGGAAAGAGAATGTGAACAGTAGCCGTTGGATTGAAGGGCGCGTGGCGGATGAACGATAGCGAACGAACGGATCTTTAGTGTGTGTGGAGCCATCAAGAGCCAAATATTTCTTATGCTCATGGTAGGCTTGGTTCATTGGAGAATTGTGCATCAGTAGGAAATATTGTTTCCAATTGGTAATTTCTTTCGGACCTTTTAAACTTTTCTAATTATTTTTAAATAGTAAGAGCATGGATGTAGGATGTATGAAATAAGAATGTAATTAATAATATGTAATGTTTTATTTTTATTTTTATATTAGTTTATAATGAGGAGTAAATTTAAGGAGCAAAGAAAGATTATTATTAGTTTTTTTTCAAGTTTTAGTAGGCGACTATTTAATAAAATAAAATTTCATTGAAAATAAATAATACATGTCTTAGTTGATATTTGTTTTTATATTGGAAGTAGACAATAAGTTAGTAATGATGATTCACATAGAATATTTTGTTTTATACTTTGTTATGTCATTTGGTAATATTAAAAACATGATCCGGCGGCGTGTGCGTGATTCATTCCTAAAAAAATTTCACTTCTTTTCTTTCATATCGCCTAACAACATGTGATCTTCATATGTTACTCAATTATTTTTATCCCGCTTTAAGATCTTAACATAGATACATCGAAATGTTTTTTGCCAAAAATTGATATGCAAAATCACAATTTTTAAGCAAACACATGATCATTATTAGTTACTAAAAGTAATACTAAAACTTGTCGAGCAAATTCATTAAATATGATATTATAAATATTTAAATAATTTAGATTTAGTATAATTGTATAGTCTTAAATATTTTTCATAGGTACATTTTTTGTATTTATAATTGTATCTTATTGATGCACACTAAATTTATTTGTAATAATTTATTTTAGTAGTACATTTGAACCGGTATAACAAATCGCTTTACATACAAAATACTATATATAATTAAACTACGTAACTAAATTTCTTACACCATGTTATAAAGTTTCTAGTATATTATTTAATGATAGACCAAATATGATACTTCAAAATTAAATTATTTTATAATGGTGTGTCAAAATATCATATGTACCGGGTGTAAACGAGAAGAAAAAGGCAAGCAAAGACGTGGAGGGCTAAGATTGAGACGTGGAGGGCTGAGATCGCGCCTTGGCCCACCTGATTGGAGGCTCTCTGTTTTTTCGTATTCGGTGAAAGAAAGCATATATTTATTTGAGATCGAAAGAAAGCATGTATGTACTCAATTTGTGGTTGAGCTTGGACTATGGAACTTTGTTTATCTTTTTTTTCTGAGTCACGATTAAAAAATTTGTGTATTTAGGGGCTGTTTTACAACTTTGGTTAAGTATCTCATATTGATCAGTTTATATTATTTTTATCTGTATTATGTGATTTATAAAAAATGTACATATTTAAACGCCAATTGAATTTGATAGGTATGATATTTAGCAGTATGGAATTATTTGTATTCTTGTATGATAGAGATCTGATGGAAGATCTGGAAACAGAGTGAATATAATGATGTAGTACTATTTAATAAGCGGATTTTTTGTTAATTTCTATTTAATGCAAATAAAAAGTATAGAGTAAGAAAATTATAAATCCATGATATTAATTTTATTATAGAATTGTTATAATTTAGCTGATAAAATTATATCGCATAATAAATGATTTAACTCATGTAAAATAAAATAATTAGATACTGTCTCATGAATATTATTCTCTTAATTGTCAAAAGTATATCTCATATTAAACCGAATAGGCCGCTAAAGTTGTATTATTTTGCAATATCGAAAATATGTCCAGCATTGAAGCTTCATGTAAAATAATCTATTAACATTTTAGTAAATTTTTGTAAATTAGTAATAAGGTATTATAACAAACTCATACAATATGAAGTCTTTAAAAAAATTGAGACGAGAAAGACTAGTTTTATCATGAAAATATTTTATGTAAAATGAAGTTACTTACATTGGTAAAAAATGCTACTAATACTATTCGACTTAAACATTTTAGATACTGGTTGGATCTAAATATCTGTATTGAATTACTGAAAAAATAATATCATTTTGAAAATAATTAAGAAACTAGTATTTGGGTCAGTCTTTTCAGCGGAACAGAAACTGTCCGCTAAGAATCCTTGCGGAACATGTTACATTTTTTAATTTTTCTTAAAAATATCTTAATTAGGTTAAAAAATATTGTTCTGTCAAGCTCTTTGACGGAACAGGTTAAAATTTTAATTTTTAGTGCTAACTAATAATTAGTAAGGAAATTTATAAAAATAAAATATTGTTCCGCCAAATAGTGTGGTTGTTATAACTCTTTAGAGGCAAAAAAATATAAAATTGGTTGTTGCGCCAAAAGATTTGGCGGAACATATAATTTTTTTTATTTTTTGGTTAATTTGTTTGCTAAATTTACAGTTAACACTAAAAATTAAAATTTTAACCTGTTCCGCCAAAGAGATTGGCGAAATATATTTTTTTTAATTAAGATTATTTAAAGCTGCTAAATGGTCTGGGACATGTTCCATCGGGATTCTGCCAAAAAAAACTGACAGAAATATTAGCTTTTTAATTATTTTCAAAACGATGCTATTTGTTTAATTTTTTTCACACAATGTTATTTGGAAAAAAAAGTCGGATTTGTTTGGCAATAGGAGTAAAACGGTAGAATAAAGTGATAAAATCTATTTATTTCATCAAACAAAGAATTGACTAGTACAAGTAAAAGAGTGTAAGACTGATGTAATGTCATTAAATTTTTTGGAAGAGAAAGATTGAAAGATATTAAATAGGAAAAACTTATCTCCATTTATCTATTTATTCTAAATCAAAATATTAATTTAACTTTTAATTTACTCTTTTTTCTAACGGAATACCATTAAAATAAAATGAAATATTAACTTTTTATTTTCACTACTGACGGATCTTAATAGCAGTAGAGGGACAATTCTTAAATTTTAAATTAGTAGCAACACATGTTTATGATTATATTACGGTACTTTTTTTTTTCAATAGAGCTGTAAATAATATATAAATCGCTTTATAAAGATTAAAGATCAAGATTCATTCCTGATTCTCGCATTATTCCATTTGTTGCCGTAACCCAAAAATATTTTAGAAGGCCAAGACTTCATTCACTCTCTCTCTGTTAGCCATCCATTGTTTAGTAAGTTATAAACTTTCAATTTCTCCATATAAAACAAAACGATATGTATAATTTGCGCAAAATCCCCCCACTCATAAATTGCATGGCGATAGAGTAGAGTGACCAAAACAATAATAAACTATATCAAAAACCACCGCAAATCACCTTTTACCATTTTCGGCTTTTGGGGTGGGTCTAACAATAAATCCAAGGGTCAAGCTGTTACACCTCAACCCTCCAATCCCTACTTTCCGCTATGTAATGGGTCACTTTGAGTTAGGACTGTAAACAAGCCGAGTTGGTGTGAGCCAGATCCAATTCGAACTCAATTTGAAATTACTTTAGAGTTTTGAGCTGAAAAATACAGCTCGAAGCTGACTTGAGTAAAATCGGCTCGACTCGTCATTAGTTCGAAAATTAAATTTCATTATCAATTAGTTTGTCTCAACTCAAATCACAGCTCGATTTGTCTCAAAATCACATCTAACAAAAATATTAATCATTTAACTTATAAAAACTTAATCTATCAGCAATATAAAATTATTTTATACTTTCAAATCTATTATTGTCGACTATTTTCATAATTGAGCTACTAAAAATAATCAAGATTAAAGTATTTTTTGAGTTTATATCGAACGAGCTGATAGGTCGAACTCGACTCGATTCTATTTCGAATTAGCTCGGCTCGACTTGAAATTAATTCGAGCTAAAAACGAACGAGTTGTGAAAGACGAACTGAACTTACATTCCTACTGTAATCTCCCTAAGTACTCGTTACACATATAACAGAGTTAATAAGTTAAACAAAGAGGATTAATTTAATAAGGGGTACGTGGAGGAGAGAGGAAAGGGAAAAGAACAAAAAGGAAAAAAGGAGGAAAAAGAGGAGGTTAAGCGTGGTGGGATATTTGAGAGGAATACGTGTCGTGTGAAGAGTGACTCGGGGGGCCATGCCGGTCCAGGTGCTGGACAATTGATGCACTCGAGTACACTGCATCGAGAGTCAGGTCAGGTTCATTCATGAGGACTCATGCACTGTCATGAGACATGATTTGTATAGGGTCTTTGTAGGTAGTTTGTAGGGGTCTTGTTGTGAGTATTTTATAATGGGTAGGTAGTTTGTAGGGGTCTTATTGTCAGTATTTTATGATGTGGTTTTGAGTTTGTTTCTTGAAGTTGTAATATTGTAAGTTGAATGTGTTGAGATGTGGGGCATTAGATGAAGTAGAGTTTTTTCGAGAAAGTATTTGTTTGTTGTGTGTGTGCATCATTTTAGAGCTTGGAGTAGGAGTAATGAGAGAAAAAGTTGCAAACTAGATTGATGTGATTATTCGAAAAGTCGTAGAGGTTTCGAAAACTTGGATTTTGGATTCGAACTTGATGTTTACACAAAATTGTGTGCATCAAATAACAAATCAGAATTTTTTGAGAAAATAGTTGTTTGCCTAGAATTCTATAGTATTTGGAGTTCTTTGAAGCGTGTCACTGAAATATCTTTAGTTTGTAGCTTATGGAGTATTATGAATGACTTTATACAAACACAAACAAATACAATCCGTCCTTATTCATACCTAACAACTCACGTAATGCAATCAATGAATTCCTTTTCATCTTGTGGCATGAAAAATGTACATGTGTGATGTGTACTAAATATAAGTAGTACCACTACTAAATACTTCGCATTTATTGGTGGCTTTCTTCCTCATTCATTGAGGACAATCTTAGTTGCACAGTTTTTGTCTAACCTAATTGAATTTGAATTTGAATTAAATTTATTCCTTTACGATGGTATTAATGGTAACAAAATGAGACATCTCGTTCGAAATATTTAGTTAGTGATCAGTGCAATTGAGTCACCATTTGTACGGATAAATGATAATAATAATAATAATACTGTTATTATTCAGACAATAACCTGATTTATTTTACAACATTATTATTACACCACCTCAAAAAAAAAATTATTATTATTAGTATCATCGTCATCAATCATCATTATTATTAATTTGAACTTTCCAATGTTGTGTGTAAACTTCAACTTTTTCTTTAAAATAGTGTCCAGAAAAACTTTAATTCAGAAACTACCGTTTGACCAATTTTATTTACAAAATAAGGGTTTTTGTCAGCTATTTTGGTAAAAGTATATTTTCCTGAAATTTGCTGGCGAAAATTTGAATTTGAAAACTTGAAGTTCGAGTCTTTGAACGCTTAATTACAGCTAACTTATTTTTTTCGAGTAATTATATGGTTTTTGACACATAATTATGATTTTTTTTCCATTTTCGCATTTAAAGGATGCGAAAGAATTGTAGCATTTTTTTTTCACTTATGGACTGGCAAAAATGTTTTTTCTATTCTTTTAGCTCTATATTAGCGTTAAATGCCCGCTCAAAGGAAAAGTATAACTTTCAATCAAACTAATAATGCTTGATAGAGATGTAATAGAATTTCTGATTTTCACCAATTAATCTGACGAATATTTCTGTATTTCCGTGGGTGAAAATATTAGTTTTATAAATAAATTTAGTCACAATTATTTTCTGGATTAAAATTGTTTTGGATGCTATTTAAAAAGGTCAATTTTTGTGTTTTTGTTCTATATGCTAAACAATGAAAAATATCACTACAAAATGATATTTGACAAAAAAAAGATATCATCCTATCTAGTCAATATTAGTGGCGAGACAACAAAATATTTTGAAGATAATAATTCCAAAAATGCTAATTCACCAAACAAACTTTTTCTGAACACTCCGTTGCAAAAATTCGTTAACAGAAATGCCAAATTAAATAGAGAAAAGCTTTTCAAACAAAGACAGAAGTTTCTCTTTTTTGGCGCAATTTCTATTTTATTTCCCTGCATCTTTCTACGTGTCGTTGCATGAATTATCATTACACCTGTCACATAACTAGATATAATTAATTAGTAATTATGGCTAATTTTGGACTTTAATCAATAAATCCTCGAGCCCTGAGAAATTATAAACTTTTCTATAAATAGTTCGTTTCGTGTCGTGTTAGAATTTCTTGTGCTATGTGACTGAGTTAGAATTCTGAATTTGGACCTATTTTTGCCACCTCAATAGTTCTACGCTTGATTTTTTAGATTTTTTAAGAGCTTTTGGAAGGGATGCAATACAGGTCATTGCTCTAGTTTTCTTTTTCTTCTATATTCTAATCCAGATATTTTCGTGTACACACACATACACACACATATATATATATATATATATATATATATATGTGCGTGCGCGTGTATATATGTGAAACTATGATAAATTAAATATTAAATTCATGGTATAAATTAAATATGTGCTACTACTAATATGTCTAAATATAAACAATAACAAAGATGTTGAAATGTCTTAAATATCATAAATTGAAGGAACCTGATAAGTCACGATGTACGATAGAACGTCGATATAGACAGTAGAATAACAATATATATAATTTAGTTTTTTATAACAGTATATACATCAACAATAACAACACTATATAAAAAATAAAATAATATATTAAAATAGTATGTACAAATTCTAAAAATAAAAAATGCATAAATAATAAAAAATATATAAAACAGTAAAAAAGTGTATATAAAAAAAATATATATATTGCAAAGCAAAAAAATTGACATCGTGATTCGCTATGATATCAGATTTTCTAAATTTAATTATTAAGTTGGCTTGTATATATAACGTCCAAAGGATATACTCATCCAATTTTTTAATTGGGACCATGCAATTTTTGCCACCTCAATAGTTCTCTGCTTGATTTTTTAGATTTTTTTATGAACTTTTGGAAGTGATGCAAATGCAATCATGCAATACATCATACATGTCATTGCTCTAGTTTTCACTTTTTCTATATTTTAATCCAGATATTTTATATATATGATATACTTATCCATTATGCATAATTCTCAAAAAAAAAAAAAAAAACCTATCCGATATACACAATTTATTATATATATATCTCACATGGTCACATGTAAATGAAAGTGAGAGGAAATTTACAAAAACCCTTCTGACTTTTCCAAAATATTTACAAAATTTTTATATTTTGCACGTCCCAATACATCAACTTCAATTTATATTTACCAAATAAGGATTAAAATATGATTATAATTTCCATCAATCTATCCTTTTTGGGCCAAAATAAAAGCAACAAACTAATTTTTCATATAGTTGTCTTCAATCTGAAATACCAAATATAAAAGAGCAAAAAAAATTTTAAGAAATTATTTGCAAGACATTTTATGACATCATTTTATAATATATTATTTTATTTTATAACTTTTATTTATAAAACATTATTTGTTGCACCTAAATTTTTTTTAAATAAAAATATCTACGTACAACAAAAAATGTTTTGTAAAATATAAAGTTATAGAATAAAATAACAATTTCAAAATGACGTCATATAATGTCTTCAGAATAATTTTATTTTTATTTTTAATGTAAACATTATCTTCTCCTCTATATTTTTACGACTTTATTTATATTTTGATCATTATTTAATTTAATTTTATTATTTTGTTAAAGTATTATTTCTTTTTTTAATATTGTATGGAACAAAATAAAATATAAAAATAATTTTGGTGATTGGTATTTTGATTCAAAAAGAAGAGTTTGTTGGATGAAGTTATTTCATAAATATATAAAATCTTTTTTTTGGGGGGGGGGGGGTTTGGAAAATTTTCCCCAAAAATATCTAATATCTATAACATAGTATCTTATAAAATTTATTTTTTTATATAAATTTTTTAACTGGATTGGAAAAAAAAATGAGGAATGAATCATGATGCTTGACTCACATAAAAAAAATAAGAAACAGGAAAATTGTTGCATGCAAGATTTAATTTTTACAGGTCATTGTTCTTGATCTTTTTGCATATTATAATGAGATACTTCTGTCATAAAAATCAGATATTTTTCATATATAATATCACTTAATATGATAATGTTATAGTCCAAGTAGAAGTGAATAAAAAGTTCAGTCAACCTAAAAAAGACAAGTATACAAATAATATCTGCAGGTCTTCTAGAATATTTGTTGCTTCTGTGTTTTTTAATTTTAATTTTTACTCAATTCTCTTAATGGATGGACTACTTTGATTATAATATATAACTATCCAGACTTCCAGGCATGACCTGGAGCCTGTTATGATAAAAATAAAATTATTTTTCCTCTGACTTGAATTTGAAAATAGTACAAAATTATAATATGATATTATAATCAAATGTATCAAATCCAGTTGTCCTGTTCTGAGTCCCAAATCGAGACTCATTTAAGGGCCAATTATGACCTAAAATTAAGGCCTATTTAAGCCTTAAATTACATAAAAAGGGTGAAATTCATACGAACTAGAAATGACACGTCGAGATGGAATATGATATCGGTCTCTTATGCTCTTTATTAATTCTTTTATTATTTATAAAATTAGCATGCTATGAATTTAAAATTTTATTGATGTGTTTACCACTTTCTTTTTACATTTACAGATAAGTAAAAAAGAATAATGCATTTAATTAATCTAATAATCACTCAAATAAACAGAGTTGTTTATTTAATTATATTCAATTACATATTTTTATTAAAAAAACAGACACAAATGAATTGATAGATAGATAGATGTGCAAGAAATTTTCCATAAATCCTCTACCTCATACAGATTTTTTTTATTTTAAACGGCTTATACAGAGCTTTGGTTCATCTTTAAGTTATCTTTTCATAATTTAATTCCTTTTTTTTTTCTGATCTCCAGAAATCTCCTCTCAACCTATTTCAAGTCTTAACACATCCCAACCCTAAATGATAAAGAGCAAAATTGAACAAAATACCCAATATATCATTAAACAAAAATACACAACATATTATTAAACAGAGAGAAAAAATGAATAAAATTGATTAAAAGGCAGATGAAAAAAATGTTGATTTGGTTGCTTATTTTGTGTCGGAACCAAGCAGCTTTGGAGCATGAAAAGAACTGTTAAGAATCAAATTTGCAGGAATTTGTTATATGTTTTTTTTGTACAGTTGGATTTTCTTTTCTTTACAAGTACTAAAAAAAAAATAACACAAGTATTTAATCAAAATTGGTACAAAAATATAACAACTTAACAAATAATTAACCAAAATATTATAATTTTATTTTAAAGAAAAGTTATCAAAATATTAGTAGTTTCAAAAGAAATATCAAATAATTAGAACTTTCACTTTCAAATACTATCCAAAATATTACAACTTTCCCTAGTAATACTAACCAAAATATTACCACTTTCCCATATACATACTAATTAAAATATTACAACTTTCCTTTGTAAATACGAACCAAAATGGTACAACTTGTCCTCTCAAAATACTAACCAAAATATTATAATACTAATAGTTATATACAAAGCGATTAAAAAAAAAGTTATAAACAAAATCTCATAAGTTCATTTATCACTAATTCTTACTCTAATCCAACGGTCCTTATACTCTTCTTTCACATCAATAAAAGCCTTCATAATTTTTTCATCCATTAAAAATAAATTCGTCACTTTATCGTACTTTTCAAATGAAAATCTATTAAAACAATGGAATAAATCCATCGCATTCTTAAAGGAGTAATTATTCTCTAACTCGAATTGTTTACTTTCTATCCCAACACGTTTACGTTCTGATTCAACTCGCACACGAGAAGTATCGTCTTGCCATTTCATTTCTTGTACACACTTATCCGTCTCTACTTTTTTCAACTCTATGTAGTCATCGTTGAAGCCCGCATTTCGCTTCCGTTCATTGTGCACAATGTGTAGGCTTCAGGGCGGGATTTTGAAGCCGGCTCTACATAAATATAATCAGAAAAGCTCTTGACCAGTACCTTCTGACCGTTCAATTGGATTTTGCCCTTCTTTCCTAACGTACCGGCCAAGGCAACCACACGTTTCTTCATGGGGGCCACCACATCTTCTTCTAAATAAACCATTCCGAATTTCGCAAGATCTGGTTTGAATGTGACTTTAGTCCAATTTTCAGAGCTTTTGCATTTACATATTGAAGGAAGCCCCTCTTTCCGCATGTTGTCAGAAAATGTCTACGATAAAAAATTACATGTACAATAAGGAATTAAATACACGTTAATTAATGATTATAGATGAATCTTTATGATTAGACAAAGAGAAACGAACCTGCGTGTACTTTCTTTGTCTCCTTCCATCAGCTATTTCAATAGTGAACTCAGTCGAAAATATATTCGTCAGTTTAGCACCGTACCCATTTCTTCGACCAGTAGTCTCCTCATTGTCGTCATACTTACTACTGGTCAAGAGATGACCAAACATCAACTCAGGCAAATAAACCTTCTCCTCATCATGGATCTCCACCGGAATCCCATAGCCGTTATTATACACAGATACACAATTTCCTTCCACATCAATATCAACATTGACAGAATCCATTTTCGGATCTCTCTCTTTATTATCAGTGGCGTTGACAAGTATCTCCTTAAAGATCTTATACAAACCAGGCACGTAAGTCACATGATGGTGCATCATCTCGCCGGACTCGTACACCCAGAGCGACTGAGTGTGTTTCTCGACGGAGCCAACGTAAATGTCGGGACGGAGGAGGATGTGCTCAAGCAGAGACTTCTTCTGGTACATCTTGGTGGCCATGGCGAGAAGAGAGACAATGAGATTGTGTCGCACAGAGAGAGAGAGAGAGGAAGAGAGAATATAGAGAGGTTAGGGTTTGGACTGGAGTTAAAAAGAACAAGCGGAAAAAAACATGGGATGTCGATTTGAAATTTGAAATTATTTGAATTTGGAATCCGAATTAGGGGCTAAATCGGATTCGGAATTCTTTGAAACTTTTTTTTAGACAACACATTGATTTAGTAAACTTTGCTAAATATTAAGTTAAATAAGTTCGACGTGACTTGAATTTGAGTCTCTAATATAATTGGCAATTTGCCTTATTGCTTGAACTAACAAGTTTTGGCTTTATTTTTCTTATTTACATCATATGAGAGAAATTTAAGAAAATATAAGCAAAAGAAATTAATAATACTACCATAATGTTTGAAAAAGAAAATAAAATATATTTAGGTGAAGTATAGGAGAAAATATAACATATTTTCTTTAAGTATTGTGACTATTGTCACATTAACTTTCTCATTGTTAATTTTTCCTTGAACTGTCAAAATGATGAATAATTTATATACACATAAATTATTGATGTAACTTGTGATATACATAAAGTAAATACAATAAGTTCTCAATAACTTGAAAATATTTTGATATGGTAGTTTGCGAAATTGAGAATATAACACAAAATATTAATCTAATAAATCATATGATGTGGTACTAATAATGTTGTATATTTTGTCATAGAATATTAGTGAACTTAAGAAACAAAACGGTGTTGTAATTAAAAAAAAATGATAAAATATAAAACACAAATTATTAACGTAACAAATCATAAATAAAATTATTTTAATAATATTGTCTAAATTGCTAGATAATAGCAACGTGTTTGAGACAACAAAGATTTTGGTAGTTTTCACGAGATTAAAGATGAAAAACAATATATCAATATAACAATTATATGAGACAACAAAGATTTGGGATAGAATATCAATGAATTTGAGTAAATGAGTGATGTGGCTCGAGAAAAATTGAAAAAAGAAATTGAACGATAATGTAGGTGGTTCATCAATTCATTATAATATAATTTAATAGTCTAATTATATAATTTGATTATCTAAATATATATATTATTTTACATAGCGTTACTTTATATATTTTTATTATGTATATTCTTGTACACAATCCTTCTTATAAATTTAAAATCTAATAATGTGATTTTAATTATTTAAAAATATATTATTTTATATAAGTGTGTCTGACATAATAATTTTTTTCATATATATCATATATAGGCCCATCATTGCATATTTAAGAAAATCTTGGCTTTCAATTCCCAGTTTGTACATAATGTCAGAAATATAATTCCACATTTTAGTAGAATTGAGTTCCTTTGAAATATGAATGTGGTTTGACTTGGTCCAATAAAATAACATCATGTAAATAGCAATCATATAACCTTTCAAATAATAAATCATTTTTTTCTGTCTTATATTTCCTAATTCAAGATTCTACCAAAAAATATCACGTTAAATTATATACAGTTTCCATTTTTAAGAAGTGCACAATTTATTTTGAGATTTTAAAATGAGCAGAATATATCACGTAAATAAAATTCTTATATTCATTTGCCAAAAGAATTTCTAAACATCTCACAAGTCACAACTAACCCCTAATACCACCAAACATCCAAACCAACAACAACGCACAAAACCCCTTAAAAAACCAAAAATCGCAAATCAATCCTTCCACAAATCCTTATTAAACTTCCTTGAATTAAGTCCTTTAGACAAGGGTTTCAAGAAGGGTTTAGAAGGCGTCAAAGGTGCCTCTTCATCCCCCCAATTACTCTCCCACTTTTCAGGGACCTTTTCATAATTTTCCCAACTTTCAGGGGCCTTTTCGCGAAATTCCATCTTCCCTCCAGTTGAGACTGGCAACAGCTCCTCTAATTTCTCACTTTTGGGTTGACTTTTTTTGCATTTAACGCATAAATAGGTCGTAATTATGAGAGTTAAAATGATTAGTGATGCGATAAATGTGAGAAGGAATCTCGTGTGGAAGCTTCTAGAAGGTTCTATTGTGATTGTGTTTGGTAGAGTGAGAATGCAACGGCTTTCTTGTGATGATTTTAGAAGGATTTTTGAGTTGTTTGAGTCTTTGTAAAGAGATACTTTCACCTGTAAATTAAGAAAAATTGGATTAAATTTTATGAAATAAGTAACTGGTTGTCGCTTAATAGGGATTAATTTGCGAAAAAATGGGATCAATTTGTCACTTAATTACAGAATTGGGTTGGATTATATTAAAATAACCCTAAATTAAGAAACAATTGGGCTACATTAAAGAAACGAACTTAATTGGGTCAAATTAAACATAATTACAAATTTAATTGTACCAGTAATAAATTGGTAACATAATATGTGTATGACAAATTTTATTACACAATTTGAAGCTTAATATGGTTCAATTTGAATTTATTTACAAAATTAAGTACCTCTTTGTGTTCCTTTGATTTTAGCTCAACTTTAAACTGCTCTAAATTGACAAAATTAGGGGCAGAAATGTCAATATTTAGAGGCTCTGAACCTCTATTCTCTATTAAAAGAGACAATGCAAGAGAATCTGTCACAAAAAAAAAAAAAAAAAAATAGGATTTCAATAAATAATAAAAAAAAGATTAGGGTTTCAAATCTAGGGTTTTTACCGGTTCCCGGCACTCTTAAGCACGCAGTAAATCTCTTCTTTTCATCTTCACATCGATTTGACGGATCGCATTCTTCTATGTAAGAATCAGAATTCGATTTCCCATTTTGTCCCTCTTCAATTCTCGGTTCTTCATTTTTCTTCAGAGGCATTTCGGTCAATTGACCCAATTCAGCATTCAAGCTCTTGTTGGCTTTATTGGTTCTGATTTGAGATTCTTTCAGTAGATTTGTGGAATTTTCTTTCGTGGAATTAATTATTATATTAAGCTCGGTCGTGCGTATTTTATTTATATCTGGCTGTTGTTCCATCGTATTGTTTCCATTTGAATTAGCCTGTATTTGAGAAAAAAAAAACAGATTAATTATATTATCATCAATTAAGTTTATGCTCATAACCTTAATGACAAATTGCCGCTTAGAGCAATTAATGCAAAATTCAGAAAGAAAAATCAAGGAACTAAGCAAAAATTTTCTCAATCTACTCACCATTCAAATTCACATCAAACTCAATTAATTTAAAAAAAAATCAAACTCTATAAGATATACCAATTACGAAGAATATTCTCACATTTACGGCAATCTGCAACAGTACAACGGCCGCTAAAACGAAAGCCAAATCGCCAGGCCTCATCTCAACAGCTCAAATCGAAACAAACTCCAATTCGATGTCTCAATCTACATAATGCACAATAATCAAACAGATCTCTTCTTCTTCTTCTCCTCCTCGTTTCGAATCTGGTTCGAATTGAAGCAGTTTTTTCTTCTTTTTTTATTTGAAAAGGGAAGTGAGACACTGAGGTAGTCAAGGACGATTGGAATTTTGAATAGGCTCGGTGTAAATAACGGTGTGGACTGTGAAACAATAACTCGGTGATGAAATGGGAATGGTTCTTGTTTTTGTTTTTTGGACCAAGCTCATTCAGAAAGTTAATGGAAAGGGTCAAACAAACGAGTCCGAATGTTGACTAGTTATTTTGGGCCCAAATTAGATCAAAATTAACTGAAGTGAAATTGGGCCCAAATTAGATCAATTGGGTTTACAATACTGCAATATTATTGTGTATTGTTTTAACTCATGAAGTTGACGACATTATGTTAATTTGGAGGAAGTATGGGTACTAATTCATTAAATTATGTGTATTGTGGAATGATATACTATCAGTACAACTTGATTTAGTTCTATAAATTGTTAGTAGTTAATTATGTTCAAGTCGTTATTTAGAAAGTTTTCAACTATGTAGTGAGAAGCCATCAGTCATGAGTTCGAATACTGTCCGAAGTGATTTTGTTTTGAGGAAAATTGTTACTTGTCTTTTTAAAATGGCTTTATTTTTTCTTGTATCTATGATGAAGTGTTAAACAATAATTCTTTTGATATTTCAAGTATTTAATAAAGTCTTGTTTAATACCTGTCATGTAAACAAAGGGAAGAGTTAGGAAGAATTTAATGGAGGCAAATTATCAGAAACCTTGTTTTAATTTCTAAATTTTTTTTTGACAATAGCCCGTAGGCTTACGCAAGACACACACTCACAAGGACATATCTAATTCTATCTGAAAATACTTTTAAAATCTCTCTAAATTCTTGCTTAACGTGAGATTCAATTCTCTTACCTATAAAAAATGATGCTAGTATCATAACCACTAAGCTAACATAGATATACTCAAAACATACTGCCTACAGTCTCTCCAAATATATTTAAACCTCCTATTTATTTAGTAATCTTCAACCATTATATTGAAATTCTGTCACTATTGAAACGAACTTATGAAGTCTCGCGTTGTGAGGGTGTATTTTAAATTTGTTATTAATCAAATTTAAATATATTTTTAAATGGTCTAATTTATCTAAGAGGGCATCATTGTATATAATCATCACTTATATAGTACATTTCCCTCATGCTTATTTTCATAATTCATTTTCATATACTCAAACCTAGAGAAAAATCTAACTAAACATATATCAACTAGGAGCTCAAAATGAAGAATTTTTTTAAAAGGACTTCATGTAGGTTTTAGTAGAAGAAACACTGACTACTGATCACTAATATTTTTTGAAGAAAAAGAAGTGAGTAAATACAAAGGACTAATTTAAACAATCTGTACTATATTTTTTTTTACTATTTATGAAGATAAATCAAAACTCGTCATGTAGATATGCAGAACTTGGTCTATATTCATGATGAGCACGACATAATATAAGTCATTTGATATGAAAAAACATAGTTAAAACAGGGACACAAAATACTACAAATAAACAATATCTAAAAAAATATCAATGATCAATGATCAATCCATGATGAAAACTTGCTTATATTTCATCACTGATGGCTGAAATAATCATGATAACGTGGCATAATACAAATGACCAAATATGGATGAAAATTTGACATTAAATAATCAAAATATGTTTTAAATGTTTAATTCCGCAATTACTGGAATAAAAAAAATGAAATAAAAATAGTCCCTAAAATAAAAAAATTATGAATTGGTGCAATGTGCCAATAAAACTAGTACATGTGTCTGAAAATTATGCCGAGAAATGTCTAAGAAATGCCCGAAAAATATCTTAAAATGAGATATATTAAAAAAAATGTAACACTCAATATATTTCTATACTTTAACAAATAATTTGATTGTTGGCGCAAGCAATCTCACCAATCATTCTTCAAGTTACTATCAGTTCCCACCTACTCTGTATCACTCAGCATAAATACATTCTTGCCACCTGTCAATCATATTAATTAAACCATTCATAACTAAGGTTGACCTTTTATTTCAACTAATTTACAAGAATTAATCATAGTTGAATCATGCTCAAAACAAGAAGGTACATTTTCAACCTGTACTCGTGTCTCTCTTCCATTCCTTCTTTCTGAATCAACAGCATGCATGAAAGCAATGAACTTATAATTTATAAATAAATAACTATTAGAAGTACATAAATATTTCAAACTACTTCTAGAATGGAACACAGGTTTTAGAGAAAAAGGTCAATGGCTCAATATTAATTGGAATTTATCCATTATTGGTTGATCTCTCTGGATTCTGAACTGAACTATCAGAAGGTCGCATGGGCGGTTGACTAAGACCAATCAGTGCTTGACAAGTGTTCAATTTGATATGACTTGTTCCCTAGTCGTTTTAATTTCACTCCATTAGTAAGGCTTATTTATGCAATAGAGGCATATTTAATCATCATCAAATCAATATTGTATGATATATAATTATTGTTTCTTTTTGTGTATATATTAGTTCACATATGTTTTTGTAGATGTAAAAAATACCCACATTGAATCATAAATATGTATATATATGTGATATATAAAATGATTATGGTTTATATTGTGAGCTAATATCATATCAGCCACACATTTTGATGAGAGAATCTAAATTAATTATTACCAAAAATTCGTTATATGTTTGTTGGAGTTCTCATCGAGTTTTGAGTCAAAGAAAATTAATACATGTGGTGGAAATTGGTACAAATATAAGCATCGACAGTAAGTCAGTAACAATCAACTGTACTTCATTTTTTTTTTTTCATTTTTTCAATCAACTGTACTTAATTTAAATGACCGCAAAACTTGAGAAATAGAAGCCTATAGTTTTTCTTTTGTTTAAAGAAGTCTATATATGTCTAGTCTCATTATATCACAATATTATATACACAATAACTATAATTATTTTTTTTAAAGTTAATCATCTATTATTTAATCTTATGTAGCTTCAACTAAAATCTTCGAAATAAATTATCTTGCATTTTATTTTTTCTTGATCTTATTCATCTAAGCCTGATTAATATTTAATTTATTTTTTCTAATATAATATGTCAAGACATAATGACATAAGAAAATCCAAGACAATAATTTATAATTCTCATGTATTATGAATTTGTAAACTTTAATTTTGAATTTTTCATAAATGCAAGTTATATATTATTAGATTGAAATACTCGCCGCGAAGCGCGCGAGTATTATCCTAGTAATTAGTTCAAAACATATTATCAACTTATTCACTTTTCAAGAAAATATTGTTAGTTAAATATACATTTAATTATTATTACTGAAATTTCAATAAAATAAACAAAAATAGAGATACAAAAGTCAAGATTTACAAGAACAAGTAAATATTTTTTTTATTATTATGATTATAAGACTGATTTTCCCTCTATCATGTATCCAACAACCAAGGTGTGTGGAGCTCAAAAGACCAAGGGTCAATCTGCCTCAAATATATAGACATTTTTGTCATTCTTTCTTTTTGAAATTGGAATCAAGTACATAAAAAACTCTTTTAAGTTGAAAAAGTGCTACCATTTTTTGAAACAAAATTCCAACAGGTCAATGTCGGTGCGAGTCGATCTCAATTCTCACATGCTAAAATTTTGAGTTGTTCATCACGATTTTTACTTGTAGTTCAATAAAATGTACATTTTAACATAAACCCTTGTATACACTCCACTTCTAGAAGGAATTTGTGAGCATTGGTAAATTAAACCAAGTTCAAATTTGTGAGTATTTATCCTCATGAGTAGAGGTGGCAAATTAAAAGGTCCGGGTCAAGCTTGTGTTGTGTTAAGTTTGGATGTGAGTCGTGTCAGATTCTGATTAATTTTGAATCAATTGTTGGACATGATTAACTTAAGATTAGGCTTATTTTGGAAAAAACCGAGCTAATTTCACCTTGAGTCATTTAAGATTTTAACAATGCACTCAAAAGATTGCCTTGCTCCAATGGCAGGCAGGTAGGACCACTGGATGGTACTGGAAAAACCAGGATTCGAATTCCAAATACTTAAAAAGAGATTTTCACAATGCAAATTTACCATAAAGTAATTGATTTGATGTATAGCATATGAAGTGTATTAACATAATATTACAAATTCAAACTTTATTAAAAAAAAAAAAAAAAAAAGAAAGCGAGATAAACAAACTAGTTATTGTTATCGTAAGGGTTGAGTTTCATAATTTGACCCATTCAACCCACTCACTCACAAAATTATGGTCAAATTGGTTTGTGAAAATGAACTCTGTTGCAAAAGGGACCATGCAAAGAAGAGGCAAGGCGGCAAGATAGATTGGTTTTCACATGGGAGAAAGACGAAGCATCATTTTTCACTCTTCTTTGTTTTGTTTCCCTAGTCTCTTTCTAATTTGACTTTCTTTACATGCCTTTTCCTCTTTATTGCTTGAAAGCTGCATTTAATCCACTCCGGTTTTTACATTTTCTCTTTTTTTTTAATATATATATATATATATAATTTTCTTGTGAGTGTGATCGTTGGTCAGTAATTTTTCGAAGTAATTCTTTTTTATGCAAACTTGAAAGAAAAAGGAGATTCATTGTGAAAATTTGGTCATTGATTTTGTAAGAGTTTAGATATTTTCTTTTTTGATATAAGAATTTGTTTTGTGTGGAGACTTCTCGAAAACTTTGAATACCGTAACAAAAAAAAGAAACGTTGCGGAAGATATGGAAGTTCTTCATATTTGGTCGATACTATTCCTTAATTGATAATTAGAATTTGGAATATGTTTATTTACCTTATATTTGTTTCCATATATTAGGTGTTAATTGGGGCAGTAATTACTTGGATTATTTCCTTATATTAGATATGACTATCCTATAAATAGAGGGGGTAGGGGTAGAGTTTTATTCATTCCAACAACCACAAACAATTGTATTGTATTTTTCTTTCCTCCAAGTATTAAGAAAGTGTTTGAGTGCCGGCGGCCGTGGTTTTTACCCTTTAGGGTTTTCACGTAAAAAATATCTTTTTGTTCTTGCGTCTTGCTTTCTGTGTTTGTTGTTGCGTCTTGGTTCCTAACAAGTGGTATTTAAGCCTGGTTCGAAGAAAATTTCCTTTGGGTGCGAACGAGGAGGCGATACGTAGACGAGCAATGGACGAGAGCAAGGTGTCGGTGGGTCGGTTCGACCGGCGAGACTTCAGTTATTGGAAGATGCAAACAGAAGCGTTGCTCTGCCAGAAGGATCTAGAAGATGCGCTACTCGAAACGAAACCAGAAGGGATCACCCCTGATGCATGGAAGAAGATGAACCGCAAGGCGCTAAGCTACATACAATTGTCCTTAGCCAAGAACGTGGCGTTTAACGTGGCGAAGGAGACGACGGATTTAAGAAGGCGCTATTCAACACGTACGAGAAGCCGTCTTCATTAAACAAGCTGCATCTGATGCGCCGTCTTTTCTATCTGAAGATGGCGGAAGACGGATCTGATGGTGTTATGCTCTAGGCCAAAGTGTTTGTGACCTAGATGATGGATTGTAATAACAAACATAGTATTTATTCTAAGATATTTCATATAATATGTGCGTATAGGTTATTTTAATATAATTAAAATAGACCATAAATATGCAATTCAGCTTTATGTCATCAAAGTGCGTGACTTTGATAGTAAAACTATAAAGTGTTATGAATGCTATTCTAAATCGTCCCTGGTCATTTATAGGATATTTGTGGAGACAAATATACTTGCAGATACATATAAATATATATTTATATACAAGCTATAAATGTACACCAGTATATTAGTTGACTGATGATTATGTTTTACTGATTATGGATAAATAGTTATCAAGTCATTAACATAGGTATATGTTAGAGACCATATACTGGACTGACCCGCCATAAGAATGCTATATGTTTTACGTCATTAACGATTCTTGTAACATAAATTATTTATAGTCCTTTGACCTGAGATTGTCTCGGTTCCCAACATGAGTAATTTTATACTTTAATATAATCTAACACGCCTTTAACCGGGTGATCATAACGATTATGATTAGGTATATAATGAATCATGTAGAGGGATGAGTGCAATCAAGACGGGATTTGTTCCTCTCATAAATGAGAGAGATATCTTTAGGCCTTTTAATGAATTGAACTGAAGAAATGTATGGCCATACTCAAATGAATTAATAAGAGTTATTAATGTCATTTGTTCTTGTTCAGTTTAATTCGGAATCAAGAAATATTAATCGATTAATATAAGGATGACGTCTTGCATGCCTTATGATCGATATATATATCGCGTGACAAAGGGACTAAATACGTGATTGTTGATTAGGTAAATCAGATCATCGATATTCACTTAAAATTGGATAGTCATGATGGCTTGCTAGAGTCCGCTCATGATTTATAGACTGTCAAGTCTATTGCCAACATTAAGTGAACCTACAGGGTCACACACAAAGAACAAACTGAAACGGGCGCAGAAAATCCTAGCGACTTATATGATGAGGTGCATAAGAATGTCACAAAATATATTGTTATCTTATGTGATAAGATGTGATATATATGTATATAAAGACTATGAGCACAAAAGATCATGTAATCTAGAAGAGTCTAGATGATGGCATATGGATAATGATGAGAGAATGATGAGTGATGTCTTCACCTATATATAAGGACATAGACGGATCCAAATTTATAACAGAGCACATCATTCTCTCTCTCATTATTTCTCGTTCTCTTTTGTGAGACAAAAGAGAGAAAATATACTTTCTAATTTGTATGACAAAATTATGAAAGGGTGCTTTCCTTTTTGTATGACAAAAATGAAAGAGTGCGATTATATGAGAGGAATTATATACATCTTTTGTGAGATAAAATAAGAAAAGTTTTCTTATGCAAGAGGAGAACAAGCTACTAGCATATATATTGTTCTTCTTCCCGTTTTAAGAAGTTTGTTCGTGTGGACACCGGTAGAGGCGTTCGTACTTTCGGCGCTTGTGATCTATTCGGCCTAAGAAGATGAGAACGGTTTGTTGAGAGTTTTGGTGGAGACCGATTGTGTGTGCGGTAGATGATTTCCACACGATCCGACCTAGACGGCCTAGACGGACGTAAAATCGGTTAGGACGGTAACCGGTTTAGAGGCGCATGGACAATATGCATGGTTTGAGCGTCACGGATTAAGCGTAATCCGAAAGGTATCTTTAAGATTTATTTCTTTGATTTAACCGATACGCACGGATCCTCGGATTGATTTTGGACGAAATTTTTGTTTTCCGCTGCGTTATGCACGTCCGAGACCCAACAGGATCTGTGACCAAGCATCTGAACTCTTTTCAGGTTATTTCAAATCAGTTGGACTCATTTAAATTAAACCTGGGTGAAGAGACGAAGGCTCTTATGTTGTTGTCATCATTGCCGGAAAGCTGGGCGACGACGGTAGACGTTATCGGCAGTAAGGAGGATCTGACTTTTGAGGAGGTACGAGACCGCATCCTGGACGAGGATATTCGGCGAAGGGAGCGGAGCGAAACCTCGGGTTCCATGAGTTCAGTCTTGAATGTGGAGAGTCAGGATCATGGAGGTCAGAGAAACAACAACCATGGACAATCCAAGTCGAGAGGTCGCAGCGAGTTGGAGTGTTGGAACTGTGGCAGAAAGGGCCACATGAAATGAGACTGCAAATCCTCGAGAAAGGAGAAAAGGGCGGAAACAAGTTCCGCAAATGCAGCCACTGAAGAGAATTCAGATGATGCCCTAGTTCTATGCATCGAAAGCCCTATCGATTCATGGGTTCTAGATTCAGGCGCATACTTCCACCCTACCTCACAGAAAGATAAGTTTTTGAATTTTAAATCTGGAGAATTTGGAAAAGTTTACTTAGCGGATGGAAAACCGCTATGCATATCGGGCATGGGCGATGTCCAAATAAAATCGAGTAACGGATTTAGATGGACTTTGCGTGGAGTTCGATATATTCCGGGTTTAAAGAAGAACTTGATATCCGTTGGGCAAATGGATAGTGAGGGGTACAAAATCGTGTTTGGGAACGGGTTGTGGAAGATTGTAAAGGGTGCCATGGTTGTGGCGAAGGGTACAAAAATAGGAACTCTTTATCTCACGAAAAACAAGGGAGATTTGTTAGCGGTTCCGGGATCGACAACCGAGCCGATATTGTGTTATAATCAGCTCGGTAATGACAGTCACAAAGGACTGCAAGTGCTGGCTTCAAAGGGTTTGTTACCCAAGGTGAAATCGGTAGAAATCGGTTTCTGTGAGAACTGCGTGCTCGGCAAGGAAAAACAGATTAGTTTTTTGACTGCCGGACGAGAACTCAAGACGGGGAAGCTAGACTTGGTGCAGAGCGATTTGTGGAGACTAGCTACGGTCCAAGGCGGGTCACGCTACTACAAGGATATGTCAAATGACGAATCTGAGGACTACCATAAGGCGGTAGAGACGGGAGATTCTGTCAAGTGGGAGTGTGCAATGAGAGATGGGATTGAGTCTCTTGGAAAGAACAAGACTTGGGTATTGACCTGGTTACCAGATGGCAAGAAGGCGCTACAAAACAAGTGGGTTTATCCGATTAAGGATGAACCAGATGGCAGCAAGCGATACAAGACGAGATTGGTAGTAAAGGTGTTCTTATAGAAAGAGGGAGTTGACTACACAGAGGTATTCTCGCCGGTGGTGAAGCTAACAACCATTCGTACGGTGTTAAGTATTGTAGCGGTCGAAGATTTGCACCTCGAGCAGATGGATGTAAGACGGCATTTCTCCATGGTGATTTGGAGGAAGACATTTGTATAGTGCAGCATGAAGGTTTCGAGACCCCGACAAAGGAGGGTCTAGTGTGCAAGCTTGAGAAAAGCTTGTACGGTCTAAAACTGGATCCCATACAGTTGACCAAGGAAGTCCCTATCGACAAACTGAGACTGTGCATTGCCTTAGTGGGGTTGGTAGAGTGATCCAGTGGGAGTATATCGCCGATCTCAAGGAAGGTACATGAGAAAGGAGAATGGATTCAATACAAAAGATTTATGTCATTATGAAGTCTCCAAGTGAGAGATTGTTTTGTGTGGAGACTTCTAGAAAACTCTGGATACTGTAAAAAAAAAGGAAACGTTGCGGAAGATATGGAAGTTCTCTATATTTGGTCGATACTATTCCTTAATTGATAATTAGAATTTGAAATATATTTATTTACCTTATATTTGTTTCCATGTATTATGTTAATTGGGGCAGTAATTCCTTGAGTTATTTCCTTATATTAGGTATGATTATCCTATAAATAGAGGGATATGGTAGAGTTTTATTCATTCCAACAACCACAAACAATTATATTGTATTTCTCTTTCTTCCAAGTATTAAGAAAGTGTTTGAGTGCCGACGGCTATGGTTTTTACCCTTTAGGGTTTCCACGTAAAAAATATCTTTTTGTTCTTGCGTCTTGCTTTCTGTGTTTGGCTGTTGCGTCTCGGTTCCTAACAGAATTTAGATATTCTTTTGTCTATATACATCTAAACCAAAAACTCTAATCGAACCGAACAAGCCTAAAACAACACTTTAAATAATTCTTTTTAGTTCTTCAAAACATAAAATATTTTCTAATAATAGTTTGAATACAAATTCGTTCAAATATAAATAAAAATGAAAATGATGTGCGTGAGAATGTTGAATAGTGGTCTCAATTATTTTTTTATTTTTATTTTTTTAGATAGAATTGGATGTGAATTAAATAGGGGAATAAAGTTATCATTTGGAAGCATATGCCTATGTGGCAGGGTAGGTTATGGTCGGTTCAAAATGTCTTTGAAATTATTAGTGGCTTTGCCTCTCTTAAATTGACTTCACATTTATTTTCTAATAAATATAGGAAATTTAACTTAATTTGTCATTTGTTTTCTTTTTGCTTCTTGTTTCTCCTTTTCAGAAACTTTTCTTTTTGATGAAAACAAAGATAGTTTTCTTGCCCTAATTTTGCTTGTTTGAAGATCTAGAATCTCTTGTTATGTAGTCGGCGCTATTTTGAGAAGTTCGATTACTAGTAGTCACCTTTGGTATCATCCTATCGCCAATAAGATAGGTCATTTTAATGTAATTCATACAACAAGTTATAATAATGATTAAATATTTATTTTAAAATGATTTTATTTTACTTGAAAATGAAAAATTCGAGGAGATTATGTAACATGTCTTAACACTTTACTAATTATACAAGTTTTTTAGATATTTCATTTACATGTATCATTCAAATAATAACTTAAGATAGTTTCTATCATACATGCACCTTCAGTGTGATGTTCTTACCGTAACTATATTTAAACAACCAAACGAACGCTTCAAGCCTGTACTAACACAAAGTATACGATATATTTGTCATAAAAGCCTAAAAAAGACCATCATTTCACGAGTCGCTCTACGATTCCACAGACGGAAGGAACCACACCACATCTAAAGATAAATGTGAGGTGGATCTTCATGGCAACACAAGTGATGCCACTTTTTGGCATGTGAAACTAGAGTGCGTATAAAGGAATATTGATTTTGATGTTTGGTATATTTCTCAAAGACCTCTTGTCTTGACTTTAAATTAAAAAAAAAAAGACCTTAGTCTTAAGTTAGGCTATGAATTTATGTACATATCTTTGTCAATATTGTAAAAATAGAGATTATTTTATGAAGTAAATTATAATTCAAAGCATTTTCATATATTATAATTAGTCCACACATACAATATCTATAAATTATACTGGATATGTTCAGACAAAATTGGAAAAAAGAGCAATGCAATTTGTTACGAAATGGAGAGGAGTGTGAATATTGTTTGTGTGGTGTAAAAATACGACAATGGACTGGTGCTATCATCACAGCTAATCCCAATAAATTCCAAAAGTTAGCTTTTTAACCTAATCTGTTGAACTATTCATATTATTTTGATCTTCTGTGCCAACATAATGTTCACAAATCAAATTTCTTGTTATCACAAAATCAAGTTTTTTTTATCAGTAAATCAAAATTCACTTCCCATCATAAAACTTTTTCCTTCCGTAAATCCAACTATCCAAAACTCAAGAGAAAATTAAGTTCATAAAATCAAAAACTGATTTCAAGTATTCATTTTCCGACAAGGGACCACGTGTCTCCTTAGCCATTTCGCCTCTTCCCAAATCCAAATTCCCAACGTTACCCTCGTTCAAACTACAAATTTAACCAGAACAACATATCATATCAAGGACATAATAGTTAAACCCCAAAATCAAACCCCCAACTGCCTTATTGCATAAATATCTCCCCATCCCCCCACAATTCCGGAGCCAAACAACCGAAATCCTCTCACAAAACTTCCACTTACAACCTAAAAACTTACAAAAGTTCTTACAACTCCTTTAACTCTTCCATACATGGAAGAAACTCTAACTTTAAACCCCTCACAACCTCTTTTGCCCGAAGGAATTGGCTTTGCCGTGTCGGAACTTCTCTTGTCAGGTTCTAACGCGCTAGACACGCTTTTCTCTCACGTACCGGTACCGTCCGTACCGTCCAATCCTTCAGAGGCGACACTTGGCTCCTCAGTATATCTCAGACACGGTGAACTACTCAACCGTTTCGCCACCTCAAAACTCACAAACCGTAATCAATACTACCACATACCATCTTCAATCAGTAATATCAGCAGTAGTAGCAGCAGCAATATCAGAAGTAGCAACAATATGAGCAGTAATAATTTCAACAAGAGTAAGACGAAATTGTATCGTGGTGTAAGACAAAGGCACTGGGGAAAATGGGTGGCCGAGATTCGCCTGCCTCAAAACCGGATTCGAGTTTGGCTCGGGACTTACGACTCGCCTGAATCAGCTGCTTTTGCATATGATCGTGCTGCGTATAGATTACGTGGTGAATATGCACGTCTGAATTTTCCTGGCCTGGCAGACGGCCCAGACTGTCCTGGGCCGCTCCAGGCGCTCAAAACGACTGTCGATACAAAAATTCAAACGATATGTCAACGTCTCGCACGACAAAGACATGCGAGGAATAAGGCGAGGAAGGAGAAGTTGGCTAGGAAACAGGCTGAAGATGTGGCAGTTGTACAATCTGACACGTCATCACTCGGGTGTTCTAGTGTGGGGAGTGACGTGGCAAATGAGTGGAAAGAGATGGATAATGGTGAGTGCTTGCTCGAGGGTATGCCATCCTTTGACCCCGATTTGATATGGGAAATGTTGAATTAGTTCTAAATTACTTCTTCATTTTGTTAGTTCTTTCTTCAATTATAATAACTGAGGTGAGGTGTTTGTGGTTAGAAGATATATTATAGAGTATATATAGTTTAAATAAGGTAATTGAAATATATTTTAGGCTTTAGCCAAGTGAAGGCAATTGGGGATTTTTGGGGAGACTTGATTTATAAACTAGACCAAAATTGGTTTTCTCTGTTCATACAGAGGAGGTATCGTACCTTGTTCAATTTTGACGTATCTTTTTGGTTGGTTTTGTTTATAAGCAAAGTCTCCATGATTAAGTTATGATATGATTTTCATTTAATGGTGTCTTAAATCTTTACTATAGTAATGTCTTTTTCAATGTTTACAAAAGCTAGAAATAATTCAATGCTAGCAATCCATGCTATCTTATCAATCCAAGTGGACAATTAATAGCTGATTCATTGATTACTTCAATTATATCATTTTAGAGTCTATATATATCAAACTAGTTGCAAATACTTGATTCTCATACCTAATAGTAACCAAAAAAAGAAGTTCAAATTATAAAACATACATATATAACAAATTAAGAAACATACATAGATAACCTCACACACATAATGGATCATTATTTTAAGTAGACATTTTCCAAGGGAAAAAAGAAAAAAGAAATGTAAGAAAAGTAGAACAAGATATTCATTGAGTAGGCTCTATGATAATTGGTACGGGTTTCGGTTTGAGACCGACAACTGGCGGTCTCATGCCGGAAGTTTCCTCTGTGATTATCGGTTCCCGTCCTTCTCTTACACGAATTAATCTCTCTTGGGCCCCACCGCGCAGTTTCTCTAACCGGAGATCGTCTCCTTGTTGCATCTTGAACACTTTTAAAATGTTAAACAAACCTCCTATTAAGAATAGGAGGCTCCCAAACATGCATAGCCATGTCCAACTCTTTGCCTGCCCAAAAATATAATACATAGTCGTAATAGTGAAAATTAACCTAAATTATAACTGAATTAGGTATAATTGCCGCACTATTGTGGTCAATTGAGTGTTTATTGTCTTAAATTTGAGAATAATTTGTACAATCGAGGTAATCGGTATCATTGCAGGTATGCGAGATTACAAAAAAAATACCCAATTAAAATAATAAAATACAATTATATATCAAATTGATTTAATTTAAGTTTTCATACCATTATTCTGGGATGATAATCAGTACCATAAGTATGTCTTCTATTGAAGAAACCGCCAACAAAAAAGAGAAGACTTCCCATTAAAAATGGAACTTCAACTGTTGATTGGAGGATTTGGGTTTGACTGTTAGCCCGTTCATAGATTTGACATGCATTAAAAATTGACCCGATAACCCACATTAATGGACCCGCTATCAGACAGTTTGTAGCGTGCCTCTTTAGTTTGCCGCTATATGTATCTGCCTGCAACATATTTGAGATGATTTAAAAGAAATATTTTTTTTTGGATTTAAGAACATTACATTAATTTCTTTGTCAGGTTTGGTGGTTTTATGATAACATTTTCCACAAAAAACAAAAACATATAAATATAATAGAAATAGATAGGTAAATATATTCTACTTGGCACTTGCATAACATCATCATTTGGTAACCAACATTTTAGATGACATAATGCTGGTAATATTCATCATTTAGTAACTAACTCATTTATTGATTTAAATGACATTTTAGTCTTACATAGCATCATCATTTGATAAATAACACTTAGATGGCATATCAGTAACAGCAACTATTGTTACGACATATAGACAACTATTCATCATTCAATAATCAACATTGAATGACACATGGCAACTATATTCATGTAATTATATCAAATTAATATCTACCACATCTCTATGTAAAACATAATATGATTTGTCCTATTAATAAATCAATTATGCAACTATCTAATTATTAAATCAATAACGTGACGATCTGATTAGTCAGTAAAACAAAACAAAACAAAAATCACCTGTGCGAGAAGCAAAACAACGCCGACAAACTCCACGATCGATCCAACAAACTGCAAAAACGGCACGAGAAACTCCACAAGCCCAAGTTGCAAATCATATCTCACAAACCCAATTCTATAATCAACCCCTAAAATATGCGCGATTAAATCATGCAGATTAATAATCGCGACAATGACAAGTCCAATCAGCACAATGACCAAACCGCCCTTGCTCAAACCGGGTCCGGGTATTTGACTCGCCAACCCGGCAAAGAGCAGAAATGCTGCGAAGGTGTAAAGACCTGCATTTATGTACTCCCAACGATTCTTGTCTCTTTGCGGCCCGTATCGCCGAATTTCTCGTGCTGTTGCTAGCTTCACCATTGTTTTGAGAGAGAGAGATAGAGTCTGAGGGGGTTTCCTTTGAGTTTTTGATTAATGTTTGATTGATAGTTTGGAACTAAGCTGCTGGAGGAGGTAGAGGAGTGAAAGGTTACGTGGCATCATGCATGGAGGAGAGGAAAAATATTTGTTTTATTTATTTATTTATTTATTTTATATAATTATCTGGAGGATTTGTATTATCTTTTGTGTATGTTGATAATAGATAGGATTAAAGGGCAGAGAAAAATAATAGTTGGGCAGGGCCAATTGAGCCTGATACTTATTTGGGCTTTAATATTAGTGATAATTAAAATTAAAGTTTGGATGAGAAGAGTGGATTGGAGAATTGGAAAACACTCAGAGGCACATACAAGTAAAACTCCTCATCTCTTTGTAAAAATATCCATTCGAGTTCGAGATTTTGGTTCCAAAACCCTTTCTTCTCCTCCTCCAAAGCCCTCATTCACTCAGAGAGTTCTCAGCTCTCCTTCTACGAGCTTCTTTATTTATCTCCTGGTAATCTTTTCCTTTCTATTTTGCTTCAATTCCATCCAAATTCTATACATAATCCTCTAAATTCACAAGTTGTCGCTCCAATTTGAGTAATCGCCATGGATGCGAAGGTCCTTTTCTCAACCCAAAAATCATCGTTTTTCCCTCTCCTTCTCTCTTCTTCTCCCTTCATCTCAAAACCCAAAACCTCATTTTCTGTTATGCCCCCACAAAGTTCCTTATTTTTCGGAAAAACCCTTCAATTCCAGTCCAAACAATCATTTCCTCTCCAAAAAAACAAAACCAACTCACCGTTCATCACTTCCGTTGTGAAAAGACGAAAAGAGATGCCATTTGACAACGTTATTCAAAGAGACAAGAAATTAAAGCTGGTCATGAAGATAAGAAGCATTCTTGTGAGCCAGCCAGATAGAATTATGAGCGTGAGAGAGCTCGGAAAATTCAGAAAGCACCTGGGCTTAACTAAAAAGCGACGATTCATCGCGATTTTGAAGAAATTTCCAGGCGTTTTTGAAATAATCGAAGAAGGGGTTTACTGCCTCAAATTCAAACTGACTCCTGAAGCAGAGAGAGTCTATCTTGAAGAGCTGAGAGTCAAAAACGAAATGGAGGGTAGTGTTATAACCAAATTGAGAAAACTCTTAATGATGAGCGTTGATAAACGGATCTTAATCGAAAAAATCGCGCATTTGAAGGCCGATTTAGGGCTTCCAACAGATTTTAAAGACTCTGTTTGTCCAAGATACCCTCAGTATTTCAAACTGGTACGAACTGACAGAGGCCCGGTTTTGGAACTGGTAAACTGGGACCCACAACTCGCCACGTCTGCAGCTGAGCTGGCAGCAGAGGAAAATAGAATCAGAGAAATTGAAGAGAGAAACTTGATTATAGATCGGCCTCCAAAATTCAACCGAGTTAAACTCCCAAAAGGACTCAGTCTCTCAAAGGGGGAAATGAGAAAACTAAGTAAATTCAATTCAATCGGATTTATTTCCCCTTATTCTGATTTTTTTGAGTTAAAATCAGGCTCGATTGAGAAGGAGAAACACGCTTGTGCTGTTGTGCATGAAATATTAAGCCTAACTTTGGAAAAAAGAATGTTGGTGGATCATTTGACGCATTTCAGAGAGGAATTTAGGTTTTCGCAACAGATCAGGGGAATGTTGATTAGACATCCTGAGTTGTTTTACGTCTCTTTCAAAGGAGACAGAGACTCTGTTTTTCTGAGAGAGGCTTACAGAGACTCTCAATTAATGGAGAAGAGTCAGCTCTCGTTACTAAAGGAGAAGATGAGGGCCTTAGTGGAAATAAGCCGGTTTAACAAGCGAGGAATGAATGTGAATGGAGGAGTAAATGGAGATGATAATGGAGAGGAAACTGGAGAGGATGACGATGAGCTGTCAGATGTGGAGAGTGGGGATGAATTTGATGAGAGAGGATTTGAAGGAGATGAGTGGAGCGATGAAGATGAGTTTGAAGAAGGAGAGGGCGAAGTTGTGAATTTGGAGAAAGGTAAGGGTGAGAGTGTGAATGTGGAGAAGATTAAGGGGGATAGTGAGAAAGGGGAGCCGGTGTTTCCGGACGGGAGGCCGAGGGAAAGGTGGTGAAAGTCGAGGGTAAAATGGTAATTTTGATTGGGAGTTGGTTTTGTGTGTTGGTTTTTAACTTTTTATTTTATGGAGATGCTGTGATGAGAGTAGAATGAGGGTTGATTAGTTATGTTGTTTTTGTACTTTTATTTGTTTAGTAAAATTTTGAGTGTGGATTTATTTGGTTTTGAAGTTGTGTATCTATTTATTCTCCTTTAGAAATATGATTTGGGTTTGGAAATGGTTTGCTTGTTTGTATGATTGGTTGATTTCAATGTATAGATAAACTGAAATATGAAACTCACATGGCAAATCAAATGATAAAAATGAAAATGAGGTCCTAATAATTTAATTAAATTGATTTATTTTACGCCTTGGGCCTAGTTTGAGTCCAAAAGATCTATCTTAGTTTGGCCCAAATATTTAGTTTATTTTATAAGAGTTTTCAATAGCAGTAATCTAAACTTTTATGTAATGTACTTGTAGTTTATATGATTTTAAGATATTCAATTAAAAATCAATTATATCATGAATAACACTTTCATCTAAAGTTTTTGTGATATTAAATCAAGTAAGATATTCAATTAAATTAATTATACTATTATGTAATTTTATTTATTTATTTTTAGTTAAGTGAAGTCACATGGAGACTAGTTTTAATCGCATAAGCCCTCCTCACCTGCAGGCAGGGGAGGCGCCACAGCCACAGGCCACTGGTAGACTTGTAGTACTTATTATTTATTTTTAGTTAGGTGAAATCACTTGTAATATATTATTTATTTATTTTTAGTTAAGTGAAGTCATTTGTAATATTTTATTTATTTATTTTTAGTGAAGTGAACTCACTTGTAAGACTAACTTGTCAAAAGATGACGCGTTTAACAACTAAAAAAAAAAGTCTTTCTTGTAATTTTTAGTTGAATTGGTCTTTAGTGTCTATATGTTCTTTTTTTTCAATATTTTTTTTTAGATTATTTCAAAAGCTTATTTGTAGTGTTTGGTGCAAGAGGTTCTATGCACATTTGACCGTTACACATGAGGTACTGAAGAAATTATACTTAATTAATGCACTTTTTTGTTGGTTTGTGGTTCCTCTTTAAGTTAACTAAAGACCAACTTTTCAAAAAATTGACGTGTTTAACAAATAAAATTCGTACAGATGGTAATGTAGAAGATTATTTCAACGGGGCTGTAGAAGATTATTAATTATGTAATGACGTGTTAGACAAATATTAAACCGAACCATGCATTCCTGATCGGTACATCTTTTTGTAATTTTATGTGAATTTTCATGGTGTACTTTTTTGTAAGAAACACAAGTCCCACAGGATTTAATCTCTCAATTATGTCTTTTGAATTGGTCTTAATGTCTCAATTATGTCCTCCTTTGAAAAAAAGAGTCCGAATTTTGTTGGAATGGGTCAATTGAATTTAAATTTCCAAATCCAAAGTGAGAAGTTTGAAATTTGCACTTGATATGTTGTATGCTATTTCACATACTTAAAATATCAGACACTGATGCTTCTACGATATATTAGATATGTATCAAATACTTAATATCATACGATTAAATATTTTACTTAAGAATAATTATAAATACTTCACGGATATTTATCGGCTACTCCGCAAATATCTTACAGACACATTCAAAACATAAAACGATAAAACCAACGAACAAAGATCATGGATTCAAAATCCGGAAAAAGCAATGTTATGTCCCACATATTTTTAAGGCTCTCAACTAATCAATTTATGGGTTGTATCTCAAAATAAAAACAAAGATCAACGAGTATATTATGTATCTTCAGATTTTTTTAAATTGTCCTATTTTTGTTACATTCAATACTATATCCGTTCAACATATTCATTATTCACATGTTCATGTTACAAAAAATAAAAAATATAAAAAAATCTATACTATTTTTTTAATAAAAAGTAGTTTTATATTATAAAAATATTAAGGTCATTATATTATAAAAATATTATAAAAACAGAGACCGGGTTAAAGAGGTGTCTTTGACATTTTGCCATAATACAGGGGCTCTAATGCAAATTCAACTGGAAATTTCAATTATTTGTCACAATGATTGTACCGCATGACTCGGTGGCATTCTCTATTCATGCACATTCATGAATAATGAAAAAAATAAAAACAGAAGTTACAAAACAAAACACAGCCAAGTTTTGTGGCAATTTCCCAGAGTGGAGTTAGCCTGTGACGGGTTTCACATGAAGCCTTCATTCAGACCCATCTTTGTGGGGCTTACAAAATGAAGGATCTTATGGAGGCTTCATGTGAAATCCGCCACAGACAAAATAAACTCAATAGTCTTTTTGTCATTTCAACCAGGCTGACTTTCATATCATTCATGTCCAGTCTACACGTTTGGAGGAACGTTGAGCAAGTACAGGTACTGGTTTTAAGGAATTTCACTTTAATATATTTTTTTTGAAGCTTTGGAGACGAATTTCCTGACCCAAATTCTATTAAATAAATTGAAAGTTCATACAAATAAAAATAAACATAAAGATATTTATAACACAGAATGAACATAAATGAATTTTGCTTGAGGTCTCGTTTGGCATCACTTCTGTTTTTCTGTTTTTGTTCTCAAAAAAACTGTTTTTTGTTTTTAAAACTGATAATAATTTTTTCTGCTTATATTTTATCAAATATACATTTATATCATTCTTAGTGTCAATATATCAAGTTTAAATTGCTAATATGCCACTTATAGTATCAATATAATATTTTTATTGTCATTATATTATTTTCAATGTTAATATACCATTTGAAGTACTAATATATTATCATTTTCAGTGTCAATGGACCGTTTATAACATTAATTATAATTTTCAGTATTAATATCTTATTTCGGTAATCATTTTTAGTAGTAATATACTATTTTCGATGCCGATATGTTAAGTTTTCAGTGTTAATCTACCGTTCACAATATTAATATATTATTTTTTGTGTTAGTATACCATTTTTAGTGAAAATATATTGCTTTTAGTGTATCAAAATATCATTTTTAGTATCAATAAATCACTTCTAATGTGAAAATATTATTTTTAATATTAAAAAAAGGTCAATATATCATTTTTAATATCAATATATCATTTCTAATATCAATATACCATTTCAGTGTGAATATACAGATTTCAGTATTAATAATTATTTTTCAGTATCATTATACTATTTTCAATGCAAACTTACCTTTTTCATTGCAATATAAAATTTCAGGGTTAATATTTTTTTTAGTGTCAACTTACACTTATTAGTGTGATATAAAATTTTAGAATCAAAATTTATTTTGTAATGTTAATATACCGTTTTTAGCGCCAACATACCTATTTTAGCACAAAGCATAATGTTTCAAGGTCAATATTATTTTTTTAGTACTATTATATCAATTATATGTGATTTTGGATATTTATAGGTTTGATAACGAAAAATCGAAAAGAATAAACAACTTTTTATTGTTTTCAAAATCATGTTTATTTTTTGCCATTTAGACATAAAAAAATAGAAATGTTTTATTTTTTTGTGGAGAAAAAAAAAAAAAAAAAAAGAAATGGCAGCTATAACTATCCAATTTTCAGTTATTAATTGATCAATGGATCATCAATGATGAATTTTTAGTTTATTATATTAATTTTTGTCCATCTTTTTTGATTGAAATGACAAGTGAGATTTATATTAGTGCTTGGGTTGAGTAGTTCATGTCAGCAATAAGTTAAGCATCCAAAATTCATCTCGAGTTCAACTTAGTTGTGTAAGATCACTGGATCTAATATTATATAACTTGAAATTACTTGAAGTTAATATTATTTGACTTAAGGGCATTATACTTTAATATTATATTATAATAAATTATTTTACTATTAACTTTTAAAAGCATATTTCTGGCCGCAATTTTGATCTTAGGGATTATGAAATTATATATCTATATTTTATAAATCCCCGAATATTTGTGTTTTGTAATGTACTCAATAAATTTCTATTACAGAATAATAAACTTTGTTACAAAATATACCAATTAAAAAATGCAAATAAATTGGCCAAGTACATGAATTATCAACTATATATGTAATTAAAAAGTGTATTTCAAAGGTCAAAGTCCCTCGAATCAAACATGTCCAGAGAATTTTTTTGATTGAAACATAAAGAACATTTTACATATGAACATTTGTTTTACTCGGTAGTAGTTTTTTGGTGACTCACTTTACTAAAGTGAGTTCGACTCCTCTAATTTTTTTTAATATTTTATTCCATGTACAAACTAGTCCTTTTATATGTTAGAAAAAAGATATTATATCAAAATCATGCATAAATAAATTTAGAGAACACGACACATATTTATTTTTTATGAATAAAAATATATAATTTAATTATTTTATATACTTGTTTATGTCAATTTTATTTTATTTTAAAGGATTATACATAATATTTTCGCATTAAAATTAAAAAATTACACGTCATATTTTATAATGAATACAATATACATAACATTAAATAATTAAAATCCGTTTTAATGTTTAGTCTCACAATTACTGGAATAGAAAAATGTAATATATTAGTCTCTAAAAATAAAGAGATGATGAATTGGTACAATAGTTGGGCGAACAAGCTCAACGCATGTGTCTAGATTCCTTGTGGTGCGTATTTATGCGCGTCCTGAGAGGTGTCTAAGAATTGTTTGAAGAAATGTGTGTCGGACAAGTGTTCGGAAAGTGTCCGAGAAATGTCGGTGTCTGACAAGTATCTGACATGAATATAACCAAATTTTAAAGTGTCCGCCCAACATAGTTCATAAATGTTTTCTTTATATCTTACCTTATTATCACATTATTTAGTTTTATGCAACACGTGATTGCACTAATTGAGTTTGATTTGCTGATAAAGATTCTTTATGTGGTGATAAGCCAAACTTTTTTCCCACGATTTAGTTGGTTACATTGAACCAATATATGTGGTGATAAGCCAAACTTTTTTTCCCACAATTTAGTTGGTTACATTGAATCAATAAAATTATCTTAAAAGTTAAGTTCCTTGACAGAAATAAATTCTGTTAAAAATGTCAACGAAATTAGAAGAAGAGAAAAAGAACAGCAATTTCCCTTCCAATCATATGAGAGAATTAATTTGGTTCGAAATATTGGTCCTGTCATCTTCGGTCCCATCAAAACTTGAGATATTCTTTTTATATTATTATAAAGGACCGTGTCATATAATAATATTATTTATCATTTGTATAAATTGCATCCCTACAAAAAAGAATTTCAATAAATCACTTAAACCTACTCAAAAAGTGTAATTATTTATCACCGTGAAATTCATAGGAATGCCTTTACTATTAACATCATCATATACAGTGTACTACATTCTCTGTTTTTTTTAAGGAAAAAATAAAAATAAATAAAAAATATTAAAAAAAAAAAAAGAATGCAACACAAAGACGTTCCGGGGATTATCCATTTTAGTACTATTCTCATCAAAGCATATTTAAGTCCGATATTTTAGTCCTGGTATGATCGCATTCCAAAGTAAATGATTTTTCTAATATTTATGACACTTGCACAGCTGCACTATTTTTTTATGTAGGTTTGTTTGCGAGATTTGCAGATTTTGTAAGGATACAAATTAAATGAAGGTTTTGAAATCATGCAACATATCCCGAATTAATTATGAAAGTATGAATAAAGAAGATAAAAAAATAAGGAAGATCTTTTCTTATTGAAGGTTCGAGGATTAATTTAGGATTTAATTGTAGGATTATTTTTTTGCAAATAATTAAATAATTAATTCTCACAACATTATTTGGTCGCCTTGTGGGATTATTCCTCACATGTATGTGTCCAACTTTTCCGTGACATTACTTTTGTGTGGTCTGTGCAGCCAGATTCTGACAAGTGACTCCACTCCATTCATAGGGAAATTGAATTTGTATTTTGTAGTTTATTTACACTACTGTTGATCACTATTTTCTTGGAAAATATTAATAATGTTCTTTTTCCCTTTTTCTTAATTCTTTCTTATATTCATATCAATATTTATCTTGCAAAATATATCACAAGTTATAATAAGAGAACTTTGAAAAATCGGTAAAGGCTGCGTTTGGATGTGGGATAAGAAAAGGAATAAGCACCTTATTCCCTTATATCTTGCCAAACACCATCAACAATTAGAGAAATAGAAAAGTGTAAGAGGTATAAACTTATACTAACAATTAGGTGATATAAGATTACTTCAACTCTTATACCTTATTTTATTCCGAAAATATCCTCACTCTAAGTTTTTTTTTTGTTAGCTCTACTTCTAACTACATTTAATTTAATATAGTAACAAAAATATTAATTAATAAAATAAACTAATATTTTAATAATTTAATATATATATATATATATATATTAATATTTAACTTATATATCATCATTATAGTATTACTATATTAATAAAGTAATATTTTAATTTTAAATAATTAGTTAATATTAATTATTATATAATTAATCATAATCTAAGTAAATAAATAATTTATAAAATAAGTCATAAATAATTTTAGTAATAATTAATACATAACAATATAATTAGTAATAATATTCAGATATAAATTATAATTAAAAAAATAAAAATTTAATATAAAATAATAACAGTAATTAAGTGTATTTAACTTTTAATTTCATTAAATATATTTACTTATAGTTTTAGCTTAATATAATATAATCTAGTTTAATTAACTTAATATTATTTAATTTAACTATTAAATTTATATAATTATAAATAAAATAATAATTTTTAATTAAATAAAATACTAAATTATTAATTGAATAACATATTAAATTATTAAATAATAATTCTTGTTAAACATAGATTTAATATATCATTTAAAATAACCTTACAATGCATTAATTTAATATAGATATTAATATTAATTATATTCTAAAATAATAATTTAAAATACAAATGAATATCATAATTATATACAATTTATAAGTGTTACATAATATGTAATATAATTAATAATTAAATCTTTCATTGTATTTATCATGTTTGTAATATAAGGGCATTTTGGTCATTATAAATCATTACATTTTTTAATTCAACACGATCATTTTTCATATTTTTATCATCTTGTCAAATACCATTCTAAAATTGAGGAATAAAGAAACGTAAGTCCCTACGTCTAGATTAAAATATATCTCTCTTATCCCACATTCAAAGAGAGTCAAGGGTTCAAAGTGGAATACCCCAAAATACACTTTTTTACATATTCAAATATAAAGACATTATTTTTACAACATTTAAATGTCTTTTTTTGCAAAACATTGTTTGTATAAAAGCGTTATCTTGACAATATCCTTTTATTACAACATTTAGAAAAATCATTTTTATATAAAAAAATTATTTGTTGCTTTCATGTACAATTAACAATAGAGAAATTAGCAAACATTATCAACGAGTTACAATTACACTACAAAACAAGTTAGCTACATACTCAAATTCTCACCAAATTCTTTTCCCATTAAAAATTATCATAACGTTAAATTAAATCAACCTTATCTCTTTCTGAAGCGCGTAATGACTGAGTAATTAGTTTGAAGTTTCTTTGGAGTTGGAGGGGTCAGTTTCACAGAGCATCTTTTCCCATTCATTTAATCTCCACTTGTTTATTTTGAAGAAAATCTGCAAAAAGCCAACATTTTATGCAAAATGGCCCTGATATTGTTTGAAAACTGTAAAATATTCCTCATTTTCAGATAGTTTAATAAATTTATAAAATCAACATTTTAATATTTTAGCACTCTCTTTCAAAATTTTTTTTTAATATTTTATAACTCATCACAAGATAGAAAAATAATATGTGTACAAACTGTAAGCAATAAAACACAAGTGCTAGTGTATGCTGGACAATTCCGTATTATATACACCACGATTGTGTTTTGTAGTACACGAAGAGTCTATTAATGATTCTTATTTAAAAAAAAAACTAAAGAGAAATTAAAGGGAATTTTTATTTTCTCTAAGAAATAGAAAGCGCTGGAACAAAACAACAAACGAAACACAATACTCTAAAATATACCTGAGCCAATTGACTGTATCAAAACAAGCATGATCCTTGAAATCCAAAATTTTCTCACTTTTAGATCACAATTTATTTCTCCAAACTCACAAATAAAGAGTTTTTTTTTTAAGCTTCCGGAGACGAAATGTCTCATTGAGATTCTATTTAATAAGGAAAAAATTCGTACAAATAAAAATAAAATAAATGAAAGAAAGAAAAAACAAAGAAAAATAAAACCATGAATATTTACAAAACAGAAAGGAAAAAGAGGGAAAGAAAAAAAAATTGTTCTATTCTTTAGCAGTATGTCTTCCAATTTGTTGACTGCTGAGTAATCTCCGCCAGAACGGTCTGCTGATGGGACTTTTTACCACGGAAGATGAATTGATTACGTGTTTTCCATATAGACCAACACGTGCTTATCCAGTCCGTCTCCCATGCATGCCGGACGTTCCTCTCTTTGCCATCGATTTGTTGTCTCCAGAACTCTGTCATGTTCATGGTCAATTCGGAGTCCATCCCCTTGTGTAACCATATTCGGCGCACAAAGTCACAATGGAGAAAGAGGTGGTATGCCGTTTCAATGACGTGTTGCGTACACATTATACATTCTCTTTGATTAGGCCAACCTCTTTTAATCAGATTATCTTGAGTCATAAGACGACCTAATAACAGTTACCATCCAAAGAAACGGACTTTTTTCGGACATTTAATTTTCCACAACCTCGGATTTTCTTTTGAGGTTGTATGTGCCAAGTTTATCATCTTGTAGGCCGATTTGGTGGAGAACTCACCGGAGATCTTCCATCTCCATCTGGGCATATCCATTTGGGCGGTCGAGTTTGTTAGGGCGATTGCAAGGAATATATCTTGTGCTTCTCCTTTTATCCTTTCATCTTCGGAGGCAAGCAACTCTTGGAAGTTGATGGCTCCATTTAGGACCTGAGCAACTGTCAAATTATCATCCCGTATGATGGCGTATATCATTGGAAAGAAAGACCGTAGGGTCCCTTCGAAGACCCAAATATTGTTCCAAAAATTGATTTTTGACCCGTCACCTAACTCATAGGTAATAGAGGGAATGAAAATCGGTATCAACTCGGTGAGTTGGGCGAGGAAGAATGAGACCGATTTTGAATTATCCTTTAGATCATTAGGATCTTCGAATCCATATAATGTACGCAAGGTTTGTGCCCACGGATCTTTTGGATTAGATTTTCACATCCACAACCATTTTAGTAGTAATGAGATGTTTTGTTTTCTAATCGAAATTATCCCAACCCCTCCATTTTCTGTTGGAAGACAAAACCGGTCCCAAGCTACTAGGCAATGGCCCCCAGAACAAATAAAGAGTTTAGGATAATAAACTGATAATTATGACAATATGAGTTCTTAGTTCTATTTTGGAAAAAAAAAATACTAAACTGCTAACCGAAAAAATGGATGAACTTAATTGAGTTAATAGGTGAGTTTATACATATCAATCTAACAGAAGAATAAGAATGTACTTCTTTTTCAATTTTGAAGAATAAACAGTCTTGGCAATATTTTAGTATTTATTGTACAATTTAGGCATAATATAGGGGTTCTTAACAAATTTCTCATGCTTTTATTAGAAACCCAAGTACTGGCAAAGAATTGGTCATAGCCTCACATCTCTCCCTATTGTCACTTATTAAGAGGCAACGACTTGTCTAACATTTGATGGTTTGAAAAGTGAAAGTAAGAGACAATGCAATAAAAAATAAAGAAAAAAAAATACTTCACAAACAATTTACACCATCATTTATTGCACATAATTTCTTAGTAAACGAAACTATTTCATGAAAAGAAGACCGAATACAATAACATTATTTGTAAAAAAAATGAATCTTTTCCACCAAGAACATGGCACTAAGACCATTTTGCTCACGTGGCGTGCTCTTATTGACTGGTTCTATTAGTATGGACCCATTTTATATCATATATAATTGATTTGTCTCTTTGTACTTTCTTACTCTTTTTTTTTTCTTTTTCTTTTGAGGGAGTACTTTCTTACTTTAAAGGCCATATACGCGCTAAATTTGAGACTATTTCTCCCTTTATAAAACCCCTTCTTCCCCTTCAACTCATTTCCACATCAAATTCCACAACTATCTTAACAACCATTCTCACTCCTCTCCAAACCACTCAAAACTCTCTCTCTCTCTCTCTTATACACACAGAATTAGTTTCATGCGATCAACTTAAAGCCCATCTAACAAATGGATTGTTCATTGGTGACAGAGCTTAAACAAATGAAGGAGTTAATTAGGCAATTAGAGGCCCATGTATCTCATCACTCTTCAATTGATTCGTGCAAAGACTTAGCTTCCAAAATGCACTTTTCAATTGAGAAATCAATTAATATTGCAAAATCTTTCAGCGTCAATTTATCCGGCTCTGAATCTCCTTTTTCTGGCTGTTCGAGCCCTCATAGTGAGAATTCAGAGAGCGTTTTGAAGTATCAAGATGGAAGAGAAATATCCAAAAAGAGGTAGTTAATTAATTAGTTAATCAATCCTAATTTGATTAATGAGTTTTATATACATAATGATTGATTTTGGTTGGTTTAATTATTAACATGATTGTTTTTTATATTGTGTTAATTTAGGAAAACTTTGCCTAAATTAAGAAAACAAGTGATGGTAAATTCTGAATGTGGAATTGTTGGACCATTAGAAGACGGACATTGTTGGAGAAAATACGGCCAAAAAGATATACTCGGTGCAAAATATCCGAGGTAAATAAACAACCTTTTTGAATTTTCAAATTTTCAAATTTCAAACCCCTTATTATTTTTTCAAGCGCTAGACCTAACTTTCATAAATGTTGATAAATTGCAGGGGTTACTATAGATGCACACATCGTAACACTCAAGGATGTCTCGCAACAAAACAAGTTCAAAGAACAGATGAAAATCCTATGATTTTTGATGTGACATACAATGGCACTCACACTTGTTTCCCAAAATCGAATAAACCAAATTTGAACTCACTGATTTTTAAAAAAGAGCAAGATTTAAATGAAGAAAAGTTGATCCAACCGATTCGAAATGATTTCAAATTTGAGACGAAAGGAGGATTCGATTCTAGTTTGACTCAATTCCCAATTTCTTCATCTGATAATTTGTTTGGAGGATTTGGGGATCAAATGTGCGAATTTGATGGATTTGAGGATTTAAATCAATTGATTTCAATGGCCGATATGGATTTTAATTTGGATGAATTTGAGCCGAATTTCACTATAGATGCTTCTAGTTTCTTCTCATGAGGAATTCATTTGAGAAAAATAAGATAATGGGTTTGTGACTAAAAGTTAGTTTAGTTAGTTTAGAGTTTCATAATTAGGATGAGGTGAAGATTAAGAATTAGCTTTTCTTATTTTATTTTGTTTTAATAAAGACTAATGTCTTTTAGGAGGTCTATAATCTATTTGTTGTATTAAATAGAAAAAGTACCGTTTCTCATGGGCTAACTTTGTGAAAATATGATGATTTATTCCACAATATTCCCCTTTCATTTGATTAATTGAATTTAATATATTAGAACCTTTATGAATTAGAAAGTAATATCATCCAATATGAAAGTAGTTGTACGGCATAAATTAAATCAATTGTCCTTTTATCTCTAGTAATATTGGTCGCATTATATAATAAGACATTAAAAATTTATGGATATACCCTTTAAACATGAGAATGAATTTATATCAGTCATTTCATAATTTACTCAAAAGTTGTCTAAAATGTCCCCTTTTTGTTGTAAGTGTACAGATAAAATATGATGTGAAAATATTTTGGAAGGTTCATATACTTGTCCGTATATTTTTAGTTTTATATCCACCATCCATGATATTTCTCATTTTGTAGGGATGTAGTTGATATTAATGAGATTTTTTAGGGTACCTATCAGAATGTCCGTCCATTCCTGATTCGATATTTTCCACTTGCTAGTACAAAAACACGGAAATTTATTGAATCTAAACAAAATAACTAAATTTGAACGTGTGGATTCAACGGAAACTTCAAACTGCACTTGTTTATTTCCCAAAGAATCTCGACTTCAAATAAAGCTCAGTATTCAAACAAAGCTCAGTAATAAATGCCCATAATGATTTTTTCTAAATAAATAAGAAAATTAAATTTGAATCTATCCTCATAATTATCATTCTTCATAACAAATATCTTTCAGTTTTGTACAAAATTTTACACTTAATATGTATAGAATTCAACTTATCATGATTCACAACAAGTTTTGTTATTTACATGCCTAAATAAAGAAATGGCAGTTAAGAAGAAATCAATAGTTGAAAAAGAAAAAGAGAAGAAGAATCTAGAGGAAGAGAAAGAATGGAGAAAATAGATTTAATGAAGCCCTGAATCTTTTAGTCCTCAATAGATTCTGATAAAATATTATCGATTTTGCAAGGGCGTATGGATCCATAGAAGAATATGTTATCAGTATCGACAATTTCAGTCGTTGTGTCAAAATGATGCAGATAGCGTAAAAAATGCAACAGGGTGAGAGTCGTTTGGTTGAAGAACTCAAAACAGAAGATGAAACGAGCCCACTGGACAAAAATCTCCAGGGTTTCGTTTCTTGAATTCGGTATTCTTTTCTTAATAGAATAGAGATGCTGATAGCCTCTTTTGTACGCACTTCTATTTTTCTATTTTTAATGATAATGAAATTTGAACCCACAACTTTGATTTATAGCTCATTTGACTTCAATATGATATTATACTTTGCAATATATGATAGAGTATCTAAATATTTAGTTGCATCGACTCATACATCAAAACTGAAATAGTTTTCACATCTTACATCGAAACACAATAATCATAATTTTGCTAGCTTCATTTGTTCATATTCTTACAAGCAAACATTTAAATTTTAATTTATTAAAAGTTCCAAGTCCAAATATTCACTTTTATAGTGATTTCTAATAAGACTATCTCGCCAGAATGGATCACATCCAAATATGAATTATTGTACAAACGGATCAATGAGCAAATTCATCCTTGAAGTACTTCCCCCACCTGCTTTTTTTTGATATATCTGATAAATGCTGTTCCTCACTGCCTTTTTGGTGAACTACCTGCCCGAAGCCCCTATGAAGTGGCGCATCAAAATCTTCCTTGGTTTCTGGTTTTGATCGCTTTAGGATTTGTTATATGTCAAATTAAGGTCGTAAAGGAGGCACAGAGAAAAAGAATAACTTATTTGAAAAAACCATTCATTTATATTATATATTATTTCATGATGTTCCTCCGTTAAATCTTCTGTGACATCTAGGTTTGAAGAATCTTGAAGATGCTGCCCTGTTAAGCCATTTATCCCAATTTGAACCTGTCAAGCCCTTTATCTGAATTTGAACCCGTCAAGCCCTCTAAGGATGATGAAAAGAATAATGCAGTTGATTTTATCATGTTTACTTTCATGTTCGCATTCTTCGTCTTCACCACCAACACGGGTATTCTACTTATCAGACTTCACTTGAATTGGCATGGCTCTGTTCTCCTTTGATTATCATGATAATAGATTTCAGAATTGGGGCAAAACTTATCTATGAAACTGATATAAAGAGATAGAGGCGACTCGCGTTAATAGTTGCAACATTAACATCATCTTATAGTGCGTATTACCCATATGCATTTGCAAACATGTTGTCTTGGCCCTTCAAATTTTATGCTGAAATCATAATAGTTGCTCTCTTTACGACCGGGCCTTGGTGGTACTATGAGTATTGTCAAACACTGGAAAAGAGAACCTTCCTTAAGTCTGCCAAAGTAAAATCACCAAGAGCAGCAAAATAGGCATTGAGAACAAAATGAGTCATATTTCATGAGTTTAATATTTATTTACATCAAACAACGAATATGAGACCAAAAAAAACTCTCCGTTTTATCAAAAAACTTGCTAAGAGAAGTCTTTTTGGAGATATTAATTAAATTGGAATGATGTGGATAAAATTAGCATTGCTCCTACGACAAGAATGATGTGCACAAATTTTCATCATTGATTGGCTATTGTTTACTATATATTTGTTAAAATATTGTATGTATTTTTATTCATATGATATGTATTTTGTTTAAATTTTGAATGTGTGTAATACCTTACTGGTATGTGTTTTGTTTCCACTTATATGGATTTTTATTCATTTGATGTGTGTTTGTTACTTTGTTTAGACTTTATATGTATTTATACCTTACTGGTATGTGTTTTTACACTGATTTGTGTTTCTATTCATCTGATATGTATTTGTTTAGATTTTGTATTAATTTTGTCTATATTATGTTTGATGTTGTGAACTATTTGATATGGGTTTCTACTAAAATTCTATGTGTTTTGTGTAGCCTGCTATGTATTTATTTAAAATTTATATGTGCAGATTGATATGTGTTTTGTTTAGACATGTATAGGTTTATACCTTACTGGTATGTGTTCTGTTTAGACTGGTATGCGTTTGTCAACATTTGATACATAATTACTAGTATGTGTTTGTTGAAATCTGATATGAATTTCTATTCATCTCATATGTGTTTGTTTACGCTTTTTATGTGTTTATATCTTACTGGTATGTGTTTTGCTTACACACTGATATGCATCTATTCATCTGATATGTATTTATTTAAATTTTGTATGTATTTATATCTTACGGTATGTGTTTTGCTTCGAATGGTATGGTTTTCTCACAATTTTGAAATATAATGACTTGTATGTGTTTGTTGAAATCTGGTACGTCTATTCATCTGATATTTATTTGTTTAGACTTTGTATGTGTTTATACATTACTTTTATGTGTTTTGCTTCAACTTTTATCGGTTTGTTACAATTTTTGAACTATAAAGACTAGTATGCATTTGTTGAAATCTTGATATGGATTTCTATTCATCTGATATGTATTTGTTTAGGTAAAAAACCAGAAATAAAAAAAAGTACTGAAACAATCCGAAAAATTATACTAGAAACATTCTAAAATAGTAAAAAAAAATCTACTAAATATGCGCCGAAAATAAAATAAAAACGCGCCGAAAAAATAAAAAAATTCTACTAAAACGGTACCAAAAAGTCGTGCGCCTACGCAAAGCTAGAATACGGAGATCTGTTCAGCTGAGCACAGGCAATGTAAAAAAATGCGCTGAAAAAATTAAAAAATTCTACTAAAAATGCGCCAAAAAAATGAAAAAGTTATAGTAAAAATGTGTCGAATAAATAAAAAAATTATACGAAATGCGCCGAAAAAATAAAAAACTTCTAGTTAACGCCGAAAAAGTGGGGCGCAGTGTCCGTCACCCTGCGCGGAGCGTCCATCCGAGCACAGGCAACAACAACAAAATGCGCCCAAAAAATCAAAAATTCTACTAAAAGCACGCCGAAAATGTTGCGCGCTACCCTGCGCGAAGCTGGCGGACATCTGTCCCGCTGAGCGCAGGCAACATCATAAAAGCATACCGAAAAAATATAAATTCTATTAGAAACACGCTCTTGCGCAAAGTTGAAGATGTAGGACATCTGTCCAGCTGACCGCATGCAACTTCAAAAAAACGCGCCGAAAAAATTAAAATTCTACTAAATATTCGCCAAAAAAATAAAAAATAATCTATAAAAAGGCGCCGAAAAAGTCGCGCGTAAGCAAACTTAAAAAAAATGTGAGAATTTGAAAATATCATGAGAAGTTGAAATCATGAGAAAATTGAATGAGAACTCTATATGCTGAATTTCGTGTGAGGTAATTTGAGAGCTCTTAATAATTTCACAAATATAGAAGCTATTAGAAATCAATTAAATGGGAGGCACAATGATTTTCTATATGACTCCCACGTCGACGACAAGTGACACGCTTTGATAGGTCGAGAGCCAGGGAGCTGGCCTCCCTATCACCCAACGCTGGTTCCATCCCTGGTTCACTGTCTCATGACAAACTTCATTATTTAGATGCCTAAATAAGAAAATAGTAGTTAATGACAAATTCCGTTATTTAGATGCCTAAATAGGAAAATAGTAGTTGATGACAAATTCCATTATTTAGATGCCTAAGGGGAAAATAGTAGTTAATGATAGATCAATAGTTGGAAAAAACAAAAGAGAAGATAAAGGAAGAGCAAGGACAGAGAAAACAGCTTAAGAGGGAAAAAAAAAAACAGATTAAGAGGAAAATTAAGTGAAGCCCTAAATCTCTTAGTTTTGGACAGATTTTGATATGATATTACCGATTTTGTGATCCATCAAAAGAACACGCTATCAAAATCGACGAGTTTAGTGTATCTCCAAAAATGAAGCAGACAGCCTCAGAAATGCAACAAGATGAGACAATTCTGTTGGTTGAAGAACACAAAACAAAAGCTGAGATACGACCATTAGCTGAAGATCTCCAAGGTTTTTTATCTGAATCCAATATTCTATTTTGCAATATGATGAAATAATCAAATATTTAATTGCATTTCCATTGCAACAACTGTAATTGTGCTAGATGCAGCTCCATATGTACAATACAAACATGAGACTCTAAATTTTAGTAACCGGAGTTTTAAATTCAAATATTCACTTATTTCTTATTGTATTTGATGCAACTATTTCACCTGAATGGATCGAATCCAAGTATAAATTATATTGCCTCCTAAGACGAAAGTACAAACGGATCAAAGAGCCAATTCATCCTTGGAGTACCTCCCACACCTTTTTATATGTCATATATATGATAAATTTTCTTTCGTAAGGCTTTTTCGGTGCACTATTTGCCCCAAGCCCATATGAAATGGCTCTCCGGAGTCTTCCTTGGTTTTGCTGGCCTCATTTTTCCTTATAGGTCAAATTAAGGTCATGATAAAGAGGAATAGAAAACAACAATATCTTTCATGTAATCATCTCTTTATTAAAAACCACTCATTTGTATTTTGTATTGTTTTACTCTGTTCCGCTCTTAAATCTTTCATAACAATCTAGGTTCGATGGATCTTCAAGATGCTGCCATGTTACGCCATTTTGCGAATTTGAACAGGCCAAACCCTCTGAGGATGAAGATCTCTAGACGAAGATCTAGACGGTGCAGTTGTTTTTCTCTTCTATACATTCATGTTTGCAATCTTCCTCCTTCTCAACATCGCCGGAGATTTTAACTATCACAGTGCGATTGAACTGGCCTCGCACTTTTCCCCTTCGATTATCATCATAGTAGGTTTCGGAGTTGGAGTGAAACTTGTATGTGAAACTGATACAAAGAGAAAGACGCGACTCGCGTTAATAGCTGCGATATTAACATCATTTTATAGTTCGTATTTTCCATATGCACTTGCGAAAATATTGGATTGGCCTTTTATTTTTTCTGTAGTAGTCATAACAGTTGCATTTTGTATACCCGGGCCTTGGTGGTACTATGACTATTGCCAAATGCTGGAAAAGAGACTTTCTTTCAGTCTACGAGTAAAATCATTAAGGGGCTGTTTGGCTCACCATAAGTGAGGTAGTTAGAAAGTCTACTTACGGTAATTAAAGACTTTTGTTTGTTTGGATTAAAGTAATTGGCCTAACTGCAGTAGTTCGAGTTTCCCCAACCTCTCCCATGCGGTAAGTCCACTTTCCCTAGAAACCCTCGGCTTCACACTTGGAGAACGAAATAAAATTTGGCGCGAGAAATGAGCGGTCTGAAAATGGAGACAGAGTCCCTCTCAGCACCACATCCTCCTTAGAACCCTAGCAGCCATTTTCGATTGAAAAATTTGATTCTCTCTCTCTCTATCATCTATTATTCTCCTCCCGTCATTCTCAGCCTCTCTGTTGCATGGATACAGATATTGTATCCGATACGATACGGATACAACGATACGACAAATCTTTAAAAAATCTATGATACAGAGACGGCAATTTATATATTATATATTTAATATATTTAATTAATTTATATATATTTATATATTAGACTTTGATATAGGAGATACTAAAGACTTGTTATTATAGAAATATTTTGATGCAGAATATTTGTTTGTTATATTTAATTAATTAAATAATTAGATATCTTAATCTTATTTTATGGATTTTATATATGTAATCATATATTTTAAGAATAAATATTATTAGAAGTATCTGATGCGGATACGGGAAGTATATGTGAAGTATCCGGCATTATTTTGAAATAAAATATTATGATATGTCATATGGCGTGTTTGATACAATATCCGAGTATCCGATACGGATATAAGTATCCGATACAATACGTCTCCATGTTATTTCTTTTTTCCGAAGTTATTTTCAAAACTTAAATCAAAGATATATACACTCTCGTTTGATATTAATTATGTTTTTCTGTTTCATCATTTTTGTTTGAGAAAAATGGTTTTTTAATCTAAAAATATGGTAACTTTATAGCATTCATCATATATCTACACAACAAAGTAACACATAAAGCATAAAATTTCTTGAGAATTTTTTTTGTTGTAAAATGAAAGAAAAAACACTTCAAAGTTATTTATGCTCATAATTTCTGTATATTTTTTTGAAGTTATAATTTTCGTATATTGTTCTATAAAACATTTATGTTAAAATAATGATAATAAGATTAATAAATGACCAAAAAAGAGAAATGTGTGTACATAATGATGAGAGTTCTTGACTTCTTGCTCCTTGACCGGTCAAAACTCAAAAGAGACAAAAAGATGAAAGAATTGGAGAAATTATTATATAATTTGATACGTTGTACACTCGATTTAGAACGGTGGTTGAGATGATATTTATGGGATGGGACGTAATGATGTTGTAGCAACGACGGATTCAACAATAATATATATAATTTATTTTTTAATAATAATATTTACATAACAATATATATAATTTATTTTTTAATAACGGTATATATTTAAAAATTAAAAATAATATATAAAAATAAGAAACAATATATAAAAATGAGAAAATAACATATAAAAACAAAAAATATAAAATACACAAAAAATAAATAACAATATATAAAATGACAAAACAGTATATAAAATCAGAAAACAATATATAAAAATGGAAAAACAGTATATCTACAGTATCGTCGTGCTACATTCGTACTACAGTGCCGTCGTGTTTGTACATTTTTCTAAATAAAAATAGGAAAGTGTAAACGTGAATTCATCATTTCAAGAAATGTGTTTTTTTTCTAATTTGACGAAAAAAAATGGAAACAACAGAGATTTGTCAAACACATTTTGTTTAATTTTGAAAGAAATAAAATGAAAAACGTAAAATGCCAACGACCCCAAACAATGCCTAAGCAACCCTTGGTTTTCAATTATGCTTATGACTCGAGTAATTCTTGCATATACATAATTTTATTTTGAAAGAGATCTGGATTTATTTATATTCCAAACTTGTAAGATCTATTTAGATCAATAAATTATTGAGAAAAAATGTTTCCTTAAAAAAATTTATTTTCTTATATTTACATTTTCATTCTCATGGAAATGAGAAAAACTATCAATTTTAGTGGCTATTTTATTCTCATCAAATGTTACCACGAAAATCTCGAATTTCATTATTTTATTATCTAGTGATTTATCAAACATAAGAATGAAATTCATTATACTTGGAAGCCTTGGCATCTTCATTTATCATTTTCCAAAGAATTTTAAAATTCTCATTTCTTCAAGGGAGAATTTCATATATATCATTACGAAAACTTAAAATATCTTTTTTGTCATTATAAAACTTCAAATATTATATTTGTCATTTCAAAATATAAAACCTATCAAATTTGCCAAACTAAATTTAAAAAAATATTAAATATATCCAAACCGTTAAATTTTCGTGAAATTAAACATAATTTAGTATCCCAATTTTAATTAACCTCATTAAAATGACTAAAATACTCCATCTTTCATTGTTTACTGATTCTCTTTCCTTCTTCACTAACCCGTATTTTGTATTTCCCTTCAACTTTGCCGTTTTCCGCCTACTCCCCTTCCTATTGAAGATCCCAATTTTATTCAAGTAATAAAGACCCTTTTTTCTCTCCAATTTCATTCAAGTAATTAAGTTGTTAAATTTCCCCTTATCCTTTGAGCTGTTATCGTAATATCTCATTTAACTCAAGTTTCATTATGTTCTCTTTTCACCAGATTATTCATTTAATAAGGTTTAAGAGAATAATTTTGGTAGATTTTATGGTTTCGGATGGCAAATGCAATATTATTAATTTTCGAACAGCAAACACGATACTTCAAGATTTTGTAGTGGCAAATATGAAATTATGTTTATAAGGGATAATTATAATTTTATGATTGACACAGTTAGTTTTAAACGAAAAAATGGGTAATTTTATGTTTTGGGCAATGTTGATAGATTTTGTATTTTGGAATTGTAAATATGATATTAGCAGTTTTTTAATGACAAATATAATATTTTAAGTTTTTGTAATATCATATATGAAATTCTCCCTCTTCCTTCAAATAAAACCCCTATAATTGGCTTGAGCTGCTATAATTTTACTTACCAAACAGAGATTATTTAACTATAATACATAATTAAGAAAAAACATTGCTTGATTAAATTACATTATAATTTCGTACCTCATGTCTGATAAGACAACATTACACATATACTTACACAGAACATTTTTCCTTAATTTCTTCTGAAGAAATTTGAGAAGAAATTTTCTCAGAACCATTATCCAATTTCCGCAAGGCCTCTCTCAAACCGAGCACAATAAACAAATTAGTGAAGGTGAGTAATGATTCAGCACTCCCGTGTAGCCAATCCACATTTGACAGTGAGGTTCCATAATGCAATTTTGCTATAAAATATCAACAAATTTATTTATTTAAGTTTAAATCAATTAGTTCTAAATGTGAAACCATGGTTTGATTAAGTAAAGGTCGTGAGAGAGAGAATTACCATAAATTCCAGCTGGGACTGAATCGTAGAATATGGATAGATGAAAAGAGAAAAGAAAAGAAAAAAAATAAAGTTTGGATTTTAATATTAAAAATCTATTCAACTAACTTTGAGAAAAAAAATAAATGTGAAAATGGAGAAATCAAAATCAATTCAAATGCTATATTCATTCTATGAAAAATTCTCTCTCTTGTCTATTTAATTTATTCAATATTTGTGAGCGATATTGTAAGAAAAAAGAGAGATTAGGTTTGTTTGTTTGATTGAAAGAAATCAATTGTTGTTTTGATTCAATGAATCACTATGAGTTTGTAAAGCGATCGTCGACTCGAGTTTTGTAAAAAAACGTTATTTGGATTAGTGAAACAAGAAGCCGAAGAAACATATCCGGAGAATAGACGTTCGTGAACGTGACAAGGGTCACTAGCGGGAACGGGCGGTTACAGCTTATGCAACCGCCTCGCTGATTCGTTAACATATCGTGTGTTCGGTAGACTCGTTTCTTTTCTATTATTTACTTTCCTTTTATTATAACTTGAATGAACACAAACCATCTAATTAAAGTCAAATAACTTAAAAAGTTGTGAAACTCTAAAAAATATAAAAACCATACTTTCGCATGTTTTTAGTTCTAAACTCCCCTTTAGGTCTCAATTAAATAACAATTTATTTATTTCTTTTCCTAAACGGGTCCGCTTATGTTTCTTAGATGGTTCCGCTCATGTTTCTTATACAGATCCGCACACAGATTCTAAACGGATCAGATCAGCTTCTAAACTGTATCCACTCAGTTCGAAATGAGTTTCGCTTATGTTGTCCTGTATTTTGTTGACGCGGACAGAGAAGGAGCGCCACCTCAACCTGCTGCAGATCCGGCAACGAGATCCTGCTGTGAAGACTTAGTGTGTAATTAAATATACATTAATGCATTGTATTGTGATGGACAAGTTGTAATGTGAACTTGAACTATGGAGAGAGTATATAATGATTTGCTCTATTTTTATGTAGTGATTATTTAGTCATTCATTGTCTCACTTATGTTTCGTGCAAATAGAATTTAAATCCATAATATTTGAATTATTATACTTTGAACTCAAACTATCTGAGCTATGGGATCATTTGATTGTTTTATTTTTTATTTTTTCTCACTATGCATTTTTTTAGCCAAATTTCAACCCTGCAAAATCTCATAATTTCACATGTACCCTACAAAACTTAAAATATCAATAATGCCCTTTTCATTAATGTTCTATTGAGATCCCTTAATCAATTAACATCTTGAATAATTTTATTATTGTTAGTTGTTTTATTAAAAATATAAAACGGCTACTATATTCTCATTTTTTAATTATTCCATTGATTTTTTTTAATTAGAAGTTCTCCTCTCAGACATCTCCATCTTGAACATATTATATATAACTATATTGAACATGTTATATATAACTATATAGGCTAAAAAGAATATAGATCAAGCAATACAATTTTTTAACTTATTTACATAGGACAAAAAAATAAAAAAATAACTTGAATGATAGGGATATTGATGATATATCGGTAATTTTGTAGGTGCGTTTGTGATATTTCACATTTTGCAAGATAAAGGATGATGTTTTGAGGGTACACGTGAAATTTAGCTTTTTTTTATTTCATAATTTTGGGACTTAAATATGGGTCCTAAACTCAAACATTTATACAATTGGGCATTACCGGAATACTTTTTGAGTGTAATAATGTATATACGCATTCATCCGTACTTAAAGTAAACTTTGTCAAAAAAAAGCGGGTGTAGGTATTTTGTGTAAAATATTTATTTCTTATTTTGCATAAAACAGAAAGAACTTTTATAACAACATAAAAAAGGATCACTTGAATCAATCATCAAAATTATCTTACATTATTTAAAATTATCTTTCTTTTTTCATTTTTATGCAAAATATGGAGATAAACGCGGTTTTGTAGGAAACAACTTAAACTGCTTCCACTGTAAAAAATCAGTTAAACTAGAGATGTATAGAATTCAACCTATTGTGACTGGCCACAATTTAGTTATTCAGATGCCTGAATAAGGAAATAGCTGTTAAGAAAAGACAAATTGGTTGAAAAAAGGGAAGAATTTAAACCTAGAGCAAAACAAGAAAAATAATTTCCTTAAAAAAAACAAGAAAATAAAATAAAGGAAGCCCTAAAACTTTCTGTTCTCAACATATTCTGATCGGGAGAGTATCAATTTTGTGAGTACATGGATTCATCAAAAGATCAACATATTATCAGCATTGATGAGTTTCGTATGGCAATTGGAGAAGTCGTAAGGATGAAAATACAGACAGAAGTACGAGAAAAAGAGACACATTTGTCGTTCGAAGAACTCAAAACTGAAGACGAAACAAGCCCATTGGTAGAAAATCAGGAAGGTTTGTTTTCCAAATCCGATATTCTTTTTTTCGTGAATCCGAATCCCATATTATATTCCAATATGATGAAATGAAATAAACCACATGGTTAATTGTATCGACTCATACATCAAAACTACAACTCCAATAGCTTTCACTTCTTTCATCAAAACACAATAAATGCAATTTTCATAGCTTCAGCTTCATACATTTAAGCAATCAAAACTAAAATTTAATTTCCGAAGTTCTGAAGCCAATTATTCACTTATTTTCTGTAGCTTCTAATGTGACCATCTCACCTGAATGGATCAAATCGAAGTATGGACTATATTGCCTCATGAGACGCAAGTACAAATGGATCAACAACCATATTCACCCTACGAGTACTTCCCACACCTCCTTATTTGTGATATATATGATAATTTTCTTTCCCAAGGTTTTTTCGCTGCATTAGCTGCCCCAAGCGAATACGACATGGCGCAAGAGAGTCTTCCCTGGTTTGTGCTTTTGATCGCCTTAGGATTTGTTATACGTGAAATTAAGGCGGGAATCAGGAGAAACAGAGAAAGGCAATATCTTTCATGTAATCATATGCTTTATAAAATATTCATTTATATTATGGGATATATTCAAGGACCAACATTTTCATGCGAACATAATCAATTAATCAATGCTAAATGAATTTTCAACGGTAAAGAAGAAGAATGCATTATTTTATTAGACTGTAGATTGGATTTCATAATATTTGAAAGATAATATGTTCACTGTCATATGCCATCAAAATAAATTAACTACTGAAAAATACACATATGATGGTAAATGTATAAAATTCAAAACATTATGAAGTTTAATCTACAACATACTAATATGATTTTTTTTATCAATACGGTTGAAGATCAATTTAGCGCTTCTGATTGGAGATATATTTAATATTATATATATTGGCATGATAAGGCATAGTCCATTAGACTTTATATTATATACTATTTCCTTTCATTCCTTCACTAAATCTTCCATAACTTGCAGGTTTTAATGATCTTGAAGATGCTGCCATGTTAAGACATTTTTCCGAATTTGAACCCACCAATCCCTCTGAAGATGAAGAGAAAGAACATGTAGTTCTTTTTCTCTTATTTACTTTCTTGTTCGCTCTCTTCCTCTTCGTCACGAACCCTGTATTCTATCCTGAGAATTTACTGGCCTTCATCTTTGCCCCTTTGATTATCATTATAATAGGTTCTGGGATTGGAGCGAAGCTTATATATGAAACTGATACAAAGAGAAAGAGGCGACTCGCGTTAATAGCAGCGGCATTAATATCATCTTATTGTTCCTATTTTCCATATTTTCTTCCAAAATTGATGCCTTTGCCTTTTTACTTATCTGTGGGCCTCATGGCAGTTCTGTTCTTTACAACCGGGCCTTGGTGGTACTATGACTATTGTCAAGCGCTAGAAAAAAGACTTTCTTTAAGAGGCCATTTGACAAGTGGAATTAGTGAAACCAAATCGGATTCTAAGATGAGGGAGAACAAAATTCTGGAATTAGCTAATTCCATAGTTTGTTTGGATGTTTGAAAAATAAGATGCAGGAAATATAATTCTTTGTTTGGTTGATTGATAAATTACGGAATTATGCTATTTTGAAGATAAGTACGTCAAAAAAAAAATATTTGATTAAAATTAATTAGAATAATTATTGTTCTTTAATCATGGAGTTAATGAAATTATGCAAACATAATGTTTCTTATAAAGTTCTTGTACAACAATAACAGCCTAATTGCAAGTAGTTCTTGTATAATATCATCACTCCATGACCTTATATGTTGAGGCCAATCAGGAAGCAGAGGCATAAACTTTGATTGACCATCTAAAACATTAAACCAATAAAGATAAAATATAGACAGATGATCCAAAATTCCCAATATCACTACAAAATTAATCTGCCAAAGAAAGAACAGAACAAAATAAAGGCAACCAAGTAAAATATTAGCCAAAATTCTTTACATTACCTGTTGAGCAGTGGTTTGCGGTTTCCCCTCAAAAAACAATCAATTAACCTTAAAAACGATCAATTAACCTCTAATTTTACAAATTAATCCTCAAGAGGCATCAATTTTAGAACTTAACTCTCAATAGGTATCAATTTACCCCAAAAGCACATCAATTGACCCTCAGCAGAATGTAATGCTTGATTATTGCCTAGCAGCTTCCTTTGCTCACAGCTTTTCTTGGAGCGACATATAGCGTAGTTTTGGGAGTTTTGGGGAAACTGGGTTTTTGAAATACCGCATCTGCTCAAAGCGCCAAACAGGGAATCTGGGTTTTGCGGGTAATTTTAATCCCGCTCCAGCTTCAAATTCCAGCTTCCAAACAGCCCCTAAGTCCAGCAGAGTAAAACTCTAGAATTTTGTTGGAGACATAGTTCACCCATGCTAGGATGAAATGAACAAATTTTAAATATTGATTACTATTTTTTTTTATTACTATTACTTGTAGACTTTTATATGGGTTCTTACTTTACGACCCTTTTTTTAGTAGGCCATATCTTTCAAAAAATCAAAATCATCTTATATTTGATTAGGTGATTTATATTAAGATGGGGATCTACATGTATGGCTAGTCGGCTAGAGACCAAGTTCTGAATAGATGTTGTGAATTTTGATTGATTCTTATCAGTGGTCCCAAAAATGATTTTGACAAGAGATTGTGGGTTGAATCCTCTATTGACATATTTTTCATTGTTTAATTAAGTACATAACATTTGTTTCCTTAAAAAAATGATTTGGACCGTTTTAAATGAATCCATCTGTATTGCATACATTATTTTTCCTTTCTACTCTACAGATGTTAGTGATCACAAGTTCAAATATTACATTTTTCATACTAAAAAGACCTTGGTATATATGGTTCAGTTTGAATTTTCCTAAAACAATTTGAAGAAATTAAACCAATGGAAACTTTTAACTATAATTGACCTATGGGCCTATAATTATTTGACTTGAATTGCTAAATTTTACTTAGTAAACAGTGGATATTCAACTAATACACAAAATTAAGGAAAAAAAATACATTGTTTGATTAAATTACATTACACAAATACTTACAAAGAACTTTTCTCTTTCATTTCTTCTGAAGAAATTTGAGAAGACCTTTTCTCAGAACCATTCTCTAATTTTCGCAAGGCCTCTCTCAAACCGAGCACAATGAACAAATTAGTGAAGGTGAGTAATGATTCAGCACTCCCGTGTAGCCAATCCACATTTGATAGTGAGGTTCCATAATGCAATTTCGCTATAAAATATCAACAAATTTATTTCTTTGAGTTTAAATCAATTAGTTCTAATTGTGAAACCATGGTTTGATTAAGTAAATTAAAGGTCGTGAGAGAGAGAATTACCATAAATTCCAGCTGGGACTGAATCGTAGAATATGGATTGATGAACAGAGAAAAGAAAAGAAAAAAATTAAGTTAAAATTATATATAATAAGGGTAAATAAAGTTTGGATTTTAATATTAAAAATATATTCAACTAACTTTGAGAAAAAAATAAATGTGAAAATGGAGAAATCAAAATCAATTTACTATTTACATACTCGTGGCTCCAACAAATGCGAGGAGAAAATAAAACCCGAAAAGAGTGAGTTTCGGCGCCGTTTTTGACTTGGTGATGAAATACAAGAACCCTAAATACGGAAAAAGTGATACTGCAAAAAGCTGAGACGCGATGCTTTGCGAGTCGATTGTTGGCGCCCATGGATCCACCGGTAAGAAGCTACAGCTCACTCTAATGGCGCGAGATCTATTCTTTCTCTTTTGAACGGTAGATGGAGGATTTGTAGTTGGTTGTTGGGTTTTGGGGTGGAGGGAAAAAGGTGGAGAGAAATGAGAGCTGAGACATCGGCAATGGAGAGAGAGCATTTGGGAGAGACGATACTGGCTTCTGTCTCTATTGAAATGCTTATCTCTTTACTTTGATGATATTCTTTCTTTGGGTCTAATTTGATGGTTGATGGATTTTACGGGCTTATTTGCAAAATACTTAATTGGGCCTTTTGGTTATTATTATTATTATTATTATTATTATTACTGAAAGATTGAAAAAGACTTGAGAGTTTAGATTAACCAATTGCATGAGGAAATTGTGTGAAGTGGTTATATCATTCACTTATTGCTTCCATTATACTTTCATGCATATTGTATTTTTTTGGGTTACCTATGTAGCATATATTTAAATCGTCCTAGGTATATTCAGTTTTCAATTAACTTAATTGCTATGGTCTTAATGATTAGGGATATTACTATTATGATATTAGAAGAAACCATTTGTATTCATGGACAAAAAATTACTCAATGAGATAAGTTTACTAAAGTACGTAGTCATGACATCTAAAACTTTTGTTCTCAATTTCTTTTCTTTTACTAAAATGAGTTCTCAATTTCTTTTTCTCTACTTTAGAAATGATGAATGCTTTAGTTTTCTTATAATAGTTTTGAATCGTATTACAAAGCTTTGTTATTCCATATTTTTCTTATAATACTTTTGTTGTTTTTGCAGAAAATTGCATTGAGTATAAAATCACACCAATTGATATAAATATTGAGTTTGTTACTTCTTCGATTAGTCTTTCATTTTCTTCATAGCTCGTGTAATTATGATTGCCGTTGTTGTCAGAATGGTGTCAGAATGGTGGATACCATTTGCATGAGCTGCTAAAATGATTGTAAAAATATTAAGTGATACTTGCTGCATCTCATTTGCCTCTGAATTAAATTTGAAATTTATCCTGAAAGAATTAAAATAATTGAAAGGGCCACATTTGTTAGTAATCACACAATGATACTTGAAAAATTGTATTAGAATTTTATATAAATTCTAGTTTGTATATAAATTCATGGATCATTTAATCAAATTAGACAATTTTATGTGCTTATATATGAATCCTTTCAAATACATCAAATTAAACATGCCAATGATTCCAATATGAGTAATTAGTAAATTGAGGTGAGAATTCTCCATTCCTTTATATTTGATAATACTCATTCTTCCCTTGAAAAATTCGAAAATATCAAACAAAATAGCATAAAACTCAATCTCACTACTCAAAGCGACAGAAACCCTATATTTAATATTTTGTATTTTACATCACACTGTTTTTAGAAAAGAAACTGATATTTTTTAAATATTTTTTGAAATTCTCATGCCATATTTTTCTACAAATTGAGAGTTAGTTGATGCAAAAGTGTAACCCTAAGAGCACATCTAAATGATACAAAATCAATAAAAAAAAATTATATTCTACAGCAAATTGTTGCTTATATAATTCTATCCGCATTCGAGTTTTATTAAAAAAAATATATACAGTCCGGATTGGATTATCCACCTTAAAATTCTCTCTCAATTCTTACCTATAAAGTTAAGTGGATAAGTTAGATTTCAGAACAATATGCATGTCCTCATTGACGCTACTTATCCTAGATATTATCATATTAGGGGTGTAGCAAAATATTCTTGCGCTTAACAATAAACTTCAATATAAAGTTTCTCAAATCTCAGATTATACATAACCCAATCTTGAGTTGTACATAACACAATCAGTTGTACCTAAAAGCAATATCTGGCTTAAATATAGCTCAGCCCTAACAAATTAGATTTTTCATCAATTCTAAAATGACTATATTTTGAAAATAAATCTGAACAGATGTTAAAAATCTACAAATATCATGTCTAAAAAGGCCCTATTTGCAATATACTTAGTGGATCATTTTTGCAATATACTTAGTGGATCATTTTGTCCTTCTCAGGCTAATAGGTTGAGTTGACTGTTGAGTCGTCATCATCAAACTTTTTTCCTAGGCACATAGGTTCTAGATTAACCACATACTGACATAAATGAGACAATTGTGTGAAGGTGTGGTAATATCATTCCAATGTTGCTTTCATGATATTTTCTCATGCATATTTGTTTTGTGTATCGTTTAGACTATTATTTAACATTTTTCTTTTTGAAAGAGGCAAAGATTCTAAACCAAATACAACTGCATGAAGGTAGATATATCATATGAATATTGCTTCCAAGATACTTTCTCATGCATATTATGTTGTGTTCAGGCACGGATTTTGACTGAATTTATTCAGAGGACAAAGAAAATTATTTCTGCTGTTAACACTGTGTATAAATTTTGGGGGACCAAATGCATAAAAATACATGTATTTCAATTTTTTTTAATTAAAACACTACTGATATATATTACCCCGTCAAATCTTGAGGAGGCCATGCCTCCCCCCCCCCCCCCCCGTCTCTATTAAGCTCTGTCTCTTATTGTGTTGGTCACTATCTAGCATATATATATATATATATATATATATATATATATATATATATATATATATATATATATATATTCAGTTTCCAAATAAATTAAATTGTTATGATTTTATTGATGGGCAACATCCACATTATTACAATTGAGATATTGGAAGAAATCATCTTCATTCATTCACATACTATAATTTAATGAGATAGCTTGCTAGAATATAAGCCATACATATTAAAAAAAAATACTCTTTTACTCTCTAATAAAGCTCATCGAAGAAATTTAAGTTGAAAGTTGTTTTTCAAGTCTTCTATACCTCTTGAAGTTATTTGGAGCTTCGCAAGAGCCGAGTAAATGTAAGCAAACCGAATGACTCAGAATCCACTCAAAACTTAAAAAACAATTGGTGAAGTCACAACAGCTTCGTAAGAGCTTGTTAGAGCCAAGACTAAACTCATATTTGAGAACCAAAGGGTGTAAAGTGTAAATATTGTCTCTAGTTGTGAGCTCAGTTTAGGTTTTAATAGTCATTTATTGTGGAAAATGAAAACTTTTATATTCGAAAAGAAAACTTTAAAATCTCAAGTTCAATAAATTAAATAAATTGATTCAAAAAAAAAAAAAAAAAACGATAGCTAATAAAGTTTGAATTAAAACTGTTCCCCTCTTTTCGAGTGATAAATGCTCCAAATTTGTAATATAGAGTTTTGCACGAATCACCGAACTTCTTTCATTTCTTGTTTTTTTCCGCTCTTCTTTTTTTACTGAGCTTTTAGAAGCAATGCTACCTTTAAGTACTTCTTTGAAATACTCATGATTTTTTTATTTATAAAAAAAAACAATGAAGGCTATTTAGTTAGAAATGTATACCTAAAAGTCCGCATATTTAGCAAACCTGATATTCAACACATCCAATCAGATTAGCACACAATATACTGTTGATATATACAATATATCATTTTGCAATTAATAATTCTCTCCTTCTTTTGCAATACAATAAAAGAATTTACGACGAATTTCAACTTTTTCATCCGAATCACTATCTCTATCACTATCTGATGAAAATTCACTCAACTCACTCTCGCCCAACAGAAACTCAGCGACCTAAGTAAAAACAATATATTACATTAATAAATAGAATATACAAAAAGATAATCAGATTAATTAATTTGGTTGAATAAATCAAAATTACCTTATTAGGTGAAACGAGTCTTATTCTCTTTCCGTGTTTTCTCCCCAGTTTAGGGCACGAATGTGGTGAAAGAGACGTCAAATTACTTAGCCAAATTGTTGACTCACAATTCATACAAATCACTCGATTTGTTGGAGTTCCAACATTTAAATAACCTAAAAAAACCTTCAAATTAGCCAATATGGTAATTTTTCAATACAATTCATCGATACAGTATTAAAAAAGACGTACTTAAATAATAATAGTTTTCACGAAAGGCGTTTTTCCAGTCAAATTCATATTTCTTGCGACTCAAGTCGCTACAATTTCCGAAGAAAATAGAATATTGGGTCTTCCAAAGCGAGTTTTCATTTGCAGCATATTTCCATGATCTTTTTTTAGAAAAAAAAAGAAAATTAATAAGTCAAGACAAGGACCTATTTGTAATTTTAAATTAATGTAAGGACCGAAAAGAAAAGTATGTACATGCACACTGAACTGGCTGAGACCAAAGATCGCATATCAAGAAAACTCAAAATGTGAATGAGAATATCTTGCGGTAACTGCCAGTTAACTACTAAAAATAAAAAAAATAAAAATAAGAACAATATTAACTAAGATTCTTAAAATTTAATAATTTATCCAATTTCAGTATTTCTCTCTCTAAGTACCTGATTGTCGGATGGATTTAGAAGAGCGTCTCTTATATGCAATAATGGAGTGCTTGAATTCTTTAGAAACCAGTGATTTCTTCTGTTTTGGTAACACAGCTTCTGCTGATTGGAGAAGTAAATTTGCAGACGATTTTTCGTGTCCTGTTTGCACCCTAAATGATAATTAACACTTCAATTCCACAATTTTGCAGTTTAATTTGATTAATAGGATTTCAAATTACAATTGGGGATTTCTTGAGAATTAGGTGTATTTTTTTAGGAAAATCTTCAAATTGACACTCGAAATTAGAGAAAATCATCAAGCTGATTGAAAAAAAAAACTCAATTTTCTCTGAAAATCCGAAATTAAATCATCCATGAAGGAATTCTTACTGAGGGAGGATCCGAAAAGCCGAAATAATATCCTGTAAAACAAGAGATTGAACGGTTTTTGGCAGATCGGAGTAGGCGAGACGAAGAACAGCGCTCAGCTCGTGACACGCCGTCGAGTAATCGCACGGCCTGTGAATGGCCTTGTCTATTCCCAGTTGTTCGTATTTCTCTCTTTCTCCCATTCGATCTTCTTCAGATGAAGATGAAGTCTGTCTCTGTTTGTTGTTGATTATTATTCTGTTGAGAACTGGTTATGTTAGAGACAGAGAGTTAGACCGAATCATCAGGCCTGTTTAGGGCCATAGAAGCCCCTGTTCAAAGGAAGTAGAGGCCACTTTTTTCCCGTAAAGTACAGTGTACATAGTTAGTTCTTCAATTCGCGAATAATTCGTATATTATACCCATATTTTTCGAATTTGTAAAAATTTATGAAGTTCATGAAATAAGCATATATGTCAAAGACTAAGTAAGCTGAAAGCGCTGAACTCCTCCTCTTTCTCAGTCGAAGTGATCGCTCTATTCCGTCAGTCTTCAAAGACAGCGGCAAGACCTTTTGCTTGAGTTTGAGGCTATTAGGTATTCCCCCTATGTGTTCGGTCCCCTTGATTTCGATTCCGTCCTGTCTTTTCAGTGTGATAAGTATGATCAGTATCTCCATTTCAATAATTCGTATTCATTCGTGAATTTTTGACATGAAAAAAATTTATCCCATATTTTCCGAATTTTTATCAAATAATAATATTTTCTTAGTTCTTTTTAAATAAAATATATATATTTACATAATTTTATATACCGAATTTTTCCGAACAATAAACAGAATTGACGAATTATTACTGTCTCCATTTTAATTGATCAAATATTTGACCGATTTAGAAAACGTTCAATACGAATTATACACGAGCGTATCACAAACCGTATTATTCGCGTATTATGAATGACTAACTATGCAATATACCCCTCTTACTCCACTAATGATGATATTGTCATGAAAGTACAAAAATAATAAAGCATTGATGTATATGATATTTTTTTGAGAAAATATAAAGATAAAGCATACTTTTTCCAGCATAAAAAGATATAAATCCAACATAAAATGAAAGTTTTCAAGTTTCAACATGAAAGATGAAAAATATAACATATATATATGGCTCTAGCATCTTCTAGAGCTCTGGCACTGTAAAATCGCTTCATAATCATACTACCCGCATCGCAAACCGTACCACTTTGTATCGTCTACATTCTAGCCGTACCAGTACAACTCTTCTTAGAAGACGATCTCTTGAACTGGTATAGGTTTGAGTTTAGTTACCTTCTTATACAAAGGGGAATGAAAAGTAACCCGGATACTTCAAAGTAAGTTTCTTTGAAGATTAGTATCGCTTATGAATGCATTATTTTTCATTCCGTATGTTTAAAATATTATGCATTGTACCATATATCTGTTGGGACTTGGGACACAATTATTTAGTTAAGATCTATTATATTAAATATTCGGCAGCGAGTCGAGAACTACAATCGGTTTTATTGGGTTAATTAGCCAGCGATAGGAGAAACATTTGATCTAAGTAATATTGGTGTTTTAAAACTAGAGTTGCTTAATTATTTTACCTTTCATTTTCTATACCAATGTTTACCACATTCTGAATGATTAACTAACCTGATATAATCATTTTAGATTCAATCAACAGCAAACATGTTTTAAGTAAAATAATACAAATTTACATTCTTTCTGTGTCTTTTATATTTTATATTTGTATTTTAAGAAATTGTATTTTAAGAAGATAACTATGATATATTTTGAACCTTTGCAAACGGTAAAACTAATATTAGGGGGTAAATATGATATAGAGGGGGTAATTATGATTATGCAACTGATCAGTGATCACCTCTGAACAGCCATTCAGAAAAATGAAACTGCCCATTTTAAGTAAAATGTTTGCGAAAATCCGAGACAAAAAGAACAAGAAATAAAAAAAACAGATATTAAATCGATAAAAGTGTAGCTTAATCCAACACATTTTATACATAATAACTCCCACAAGCAACAAAAAAAAATAAAGAAAAAAATGAAAAAAAAAATAAAGCATTATATTCTCTTATTTCTTCGTAAACTTTCAAGAAACACTAAACCCCTTTAATTAAAAACTCGCAAGCAGAAAAACCATCTACCAATCAATTCAAAGCCTCACTCATAAAACCCTAACAAAATCCTGTCAGCTCAGAATTGATAGTGATTAGTGAAAAAGCCTTCTACCAACCTCAAAGGAAGCAAAAGCGTCAGCACAGGCATACTTGATCTGTTCCGGCCGTGAGATCCACTTTATCCCACGGACTCATTTTGATGTGCCTCGGTTTCTCCATGTTGATCCCCATTACCTCTCTCACAAGCCCAGCCAGTTCGGCCGTCCTCAAATCATGCCAATTCATCCGGTCAGCCGTCAGGTGACTAAGATCCACCACATTCGCCACGTGCAGCTCATAATCCATTATCAGCTTGCTGACGTCATCCCGGATCCCCACTCCGACGAAAGTGCACCGTGCATCCATCAGAAATTCAGCTAACTTGGCAGGGATGAAGTCGGAGTTGAGGATCTGGAAGATCAGGCAGCGCCGGCCAACACAGATATGTATCAAGGCGACCCTGTTGTTTCCTCCACCGCGCTGGAAGTTAGGGCACCACTCAACATCCAGGCCGACGATCAGGTTGCCGGTGGGGCCCGTACGGAACATGCGGAGAGTCTCGTGAATTCAGTATGCGTCCGTGTTGCCGGAGGAGGTGACGGTGGTCGAGATGACGTCGTTGGGAAACGTCACTGTGTAGGTAGAGTTTTCGACGTTGAAATTGATTCCAGTCGCCATTAGATTAGAGAAGACGAGGGAAAGGATTCGTGTTTTATGTCGTGGCTCGAAATATTTACACGCACAAATATATTCGATTTCTTACGTTGCTATGCAGATTTCAGAAATAAGAGTGTGCAAATTATATAGACACGTAAGATGATGTTCAGTAAGTAGTAGTAGAACTGAGCGTTGTGGACAAGTAATTGTTACTTCATCCATGTTTAATAAAGTAGTGGCGTTATTACCTTCCAGTAATACATTCTTTTTCCCTGTAATGAAATTTTACTGTAATTAACGAAAATATAGTGTTAAGTTTACGAGATACGAAAAAATCATTTATTACGAGATAATAGATATTAGTCTAATAATACAAAGATGCATTATATTATATGGTCTTTTTAACTCATTTATTTTCTGTATAATTATGTGAAGATGCAGTATGCTAAAAACACATATAAAAAATCCTAAGAGAAGGGGGGTCGGCCGCAACGACGGCTTCGCCAGACGGTGGTTCCGTCACGATGATTGCTTGTAGAGAAGGTGCTACGTTTAGTCCAGGTACGACCATTACTTTCTGCGTTGTAAAATAAATTTAAGTTTGATTAAAGATTATAATGAATTAAAATACATGACATAATAAAAAATATTTAATTTTTCACATTACCAAGTATATGTCTGAATTCATATCTGGCGGTGGATCATTTCCTTTTCTCAGTAAAAAAATTCCAGAAAATGCATAGAAGAATGATATTACTACATTTCCGCAGTCCACATACTATTAAAAAATTTGAATATGAAAATTTGAATATTAAATTGGTAGTTAAATGAAATTATTATTATTGTCACGTTACCTCCAGCCAAATTAATGCATAATTTTCAGGGTTAAACACAAGCGATGATATGATCATTAATGTAATTGTGAGGTCGAATTTCGTAATTTTCCATTTTTTTGAAAATTTGAGCCCCACTAATGGTAGTATTGTTGCTATTATATTGACAATAGTGAAAACCATGTCTATTATGCTGTCAACAGTATCGATGTGATGAATTATAGTTACTAATGCACAGTGAGCAATTGCTAGTGTTAAAATGGCCTGCATAAGAAATTGTATTATTATAATTAGGGGGAATTCATAGTTCTTCCATGAAAAAAACAAAAATTAAAATCTTTCACATGAAAAAAAAAAAAAAATTCATATTAAATTGCCAAAAAGCCCATATCAATTTAAATGCAACTACAAAATCTAAAGTTAAAAAGCCTGCAAATGAATGATGTTAACTCCGAGCTAACGGTAGGGGGCTCTTTTGCAATTTAGCCAATAATTTATGGGGTTTTTTCAATTTCCAATAATGTAGGGACTTTTTTGCAATTTTGGCATAATGTAGGGTCTTTTTAACAAAATTTTCTATTCTAATTTGCAGGCAGTATAGATGCAAGTTTTTTGGGGGTGGATGGATAATCGTACATGTTTTGAACGTGCAATTGTAAGGTAACAAATTAACAATAATGTAGAGCTTTGAGGTGTAGGATTTTTTTTATAAAATAAAGTAAACTATTTTTGTAAGGTAACAAATTAACAATAATGTAGAGCTGTGAGGTGTATGTTTTTTTTTGTTTATTACCCGATATACTATTTTATTTGCGTGTAATGCAACAAAGCATCCAATATATATGTAGTAAAAAATGACAGCAATGACGCTTATTGTTTCGTCTAGTCCGTACTCTATGATCTTGTTAGGTCCCAATTGAACCAATTCTGCAGTTATAGTTAACTAGGCAGCCACCAGGTTAATGATCTTTTGATGGTCTTCCTGATGTTTACGGTTAAATCCAAAACTGACACTGCAGTTTTATTTTAAAATGATTGATGTTATATTGAGATGCTTCTATGATGCATCAAAAAACGATATTTTTTAACTGAAAAAAAGTATCCCAGTGCTTGTGCCAAAATTATAAAAGTTAAAAATTGGATTGTTCAATACTTTAGGGGTCAAAATAAAAAGCTATTGTGAACTTGTATAGGTCATATTCTTTCGCTCGACTTATCAATGGTAAAGTCATAGCCCCTTTCACACTAAGAGTTATCTATGCAGTGACGGCATTTTATTATGAGAGTTAGCTAGGTAGCTGACCCTATTAGCCCGTTCTTTCAAAAAAAAGGAGCATAAACTTTTTGCTTCTGATAATGCTATTTCCTCCGCGTAATAGATAGCCTTTTGCTACCAATGGGGAATTGCTTCTGAATGTCAAATCGAAGATGATTGGATTTGCACCAATAGAAACCTTACATTTTATATACTATATTTAAGTATTTGATAAAACTCTCGGATACTATTCTATCCACTTTCCGATACTATCCGATTTATCGGGGCTAGTCGTTGATACTGAAAAAAGAGTTCCAAGTCATGATCGGAACGAGTCACACATATCCAATCATAATTGGATTGTTACGATTCATGATTGATTTTTTTAAATACAGGTAAAAAAGAAAAGGCCTGGTCAGTATTGAACCAGACCAGGATGGAAAAAAGAAATCTTTTGTACAAAATTAAATTAAGTAAGGTATCTCTTCTGTTGAAGAAATAGGTCTTTTTTTTTGATGTTTTAATTATCTAAGTTTTTCTATATTTTCTCTTACTATGTCTTTATTGTTAAATTCAATTTCTATTATTTCAAATGAATATTTAAATTATGTTATATTGAAATTATGTTATATATACTTTTATTATTCTTTTTGTATTATTCTTTTATGTTATTTATATAAGAAAGTAGTATATAAAGTATATATACTAAAGTATATATGTTGATATATTTTTCTATTTCGAAATCTTTGGAATTCTCGAAATAATGAAACTAGAAAATTATCATAAAAATAGCCTCTAATAGAAATAAATGTTTATAAATAAATCTAGTTAATAATCAATTAGATTTATAGATTCTAAATCGACTCTAAACTAAAAATTATCAATAGAACTAGAAATTCTTAATTAGAGTATGTCGATTTTTATATAATAAACTCAAAATGTAAAAAAATTTTGATTTGTAATGAAATTGGGGAGATGGCCGAGCGGACTAAGGCGGCGGATTGCTAATCCGTTGTACGAGTTATTTGTACCGAGGGTTCGAATCCCTCTCTTTCCGCTTTCTCTTTGAATTTGGCATTTTTTAATTCCAAAGGAATTAGGATTTCTTGACTGTAATCATAGGGAAATGGGTGAAACATTTAATAAAAAGTGGACAAAAAGCAAAAAAGTCAGAATCTTTTAGTTTGATTCCTCACGTCCAGGATTACGCCCTGGATCATTAGATAAAAATCCGAAAATAAACAGGGAAACAAAGAATATAACTATTGTGTAAACAAAAAGTTTGAGAGTAAGCATTCTAAAATCTCCAAAAGATTTTTTCTTTTATTATTATAAAATAAAGGAAATAAATTACCTTTCTTTTTACCATATTTAAACCTTTTTTTGTTCTGAGATCCCAAAATGAGAAAGAATTCATATTAATAAATAATGAATAATGAGGTATTATTTTAGAGATCTAAATGTTTGCCCTTGCTCGTTGGAAAATCAGAACCGATAAGGATGGATAATCTAAGTTGATTAAAATGGATTGATCCGATTTTTCATTCAATAGAGAAGAATTTCGATTTTGGAATTGCGAGTTCATAATATAAGACTTATCGAATCTTATCCATTTTGAAATTTTTTTTTGAATTGAATATATCATTATTGAATATGTCTATTATATTTAAGATTTTATCGAAAACTTACAGCAGCTTGCCAAACAAAGGCTAAGAGAAAAAAGAGTACAGGTATAACAGGCATAAAATCTACGATTGGATTGAAAATGGCATAAGCTTCAGGTAATTTGGCTAAGAAACAATTATTCGAGTAAAGGACAGAATTAAGACAGATACAGATTAAACTAAAGATATTAAGCATAAAAAATATTTCGTTCTTGTAGATTAGATAATTTTATGAGTTATTTTGATAAAAAAAATCAGAAAGACTGAAAAAAAAATCCTTCTTTTTCTTTTTTCATACTTTCCCAAACTCAAAATCCCTCTTTCCATTCTTTTTTGAGAAGGAGAATATAAGGATTTCTACTTTACATATAATATCTTATTTGTATTTTATACAATGATCAATGAAATTTATTGATTCGATTCTATAACTCTCTACACGATTATCTACATATGTCAAATTACTCTGTATTTGCATATCATAACTAAATTTAATGTTGATTATCTTTGTTCTTAAAAAAAAATAGAATTTTTCTGAAAAAATAAAGAATAAAACTAAACCCTTGTGGAAAGGGTCCTTCGTTGAATTGGAACCAATGACTTTCAAGTTCTAATAGGCTTACTCTATCATAAAAAAATGAAGGAAAAGCTAATATGATTTCGAACAGTGAGAACTGAGTTTATTGTTTATCCTTGGCTCCGATAGAATAAGTTGAGGAGACAGTGGTTTATCCTGTAGGAGATGTTTGTCTTATTATCTTTATCAGATTTGATTATCCTATTAATGAATTTGCATTATCAGGTTCTATTACGCAAATTCACTGAATATTACTTCTTAGAGGTAGTATTAAATACTACTTTTTAGAAGTATTATCTATAAACTAATATTTAATACTTGTGATTTGGATAAGATTGCATAACTTCTTATGATAGTAGATTTCTTTTTCTTAGATAGAAAACTTCAGACGAAAAAGACGGGGTTAAGGTATCATCCAATTTCTATCTAACTGATGAATTTGAGCTAACACTTGACAAGGATCTTTATTCTTATTATATTATAATAGTAATAAAGTATAAGTTTTTCTTTTTTTCCGTTTTTTCTATTTTGATCTCACGCTCCAAAATTGAGGATTGAAATGAAAAATTTGTCTGACTAGTTATTCTTCTTAATGGGGCGTCGCCAAGCGGTAAGGCACCGGGTTTTGATCCCGTCACGCGAAGGTTCGAATCCTTTCGTCCCAAATTTCTCGTTACGAGAAATCGTATGACCATGCGTATTGGTCTGACTAGAATATTTTCGTTATTGAGCAGAATATTCATAAAAAAAAAAAAATTTTTTTTTTTTTATTTTTATAATAATAATAAAAAAATATTTTTTAATTTTTTTTTTTTTTTTTTTTTTTTTTTTTTTAATTTTAAAAAAAAAAAAAAAAATATTTTTTTTTTTTTTTTTTTTTTTTTTTTTTTTTTTTTTTTTTTTTTTTTTTTTTTTTAATTTATTTTTTTTTTTTTTTTTTTTTTTTTTTTTTTTTTTTTTTTTTTTATTTTTTTTTTTTTTTTTTTTTTTTTTTTTTTTTTTTTTTTTTTTTTTTTTTTTTTTTTTTTTTTTTTTTTTTTTTTTTTTTTTTAAAATTTTTATTTTTTTTTTTTTTTTTTTTTTTTTTTTTTTTTTTTTTTTTTTTTTTTTTTTTTTTTTTTTTTTTTTTTTTTTTTTTTTTTTTTTTTTTTTTTTTTTTTTTTTTTTTTTTTTTTTTTTTTTAATAAAAAAAAGTAAATTTAATTAATATTAATTTTTTTTTTTTTTTTTTTTTTTAAAAAGGGTTTTTTTTTTTTTTTTTTTTTTTTTTTTTTTTTTTTTTTTTTTTTTTTTTTTTTTTTTTTTTTTTTTTTTTTTTTTTTTTTTTTAAAATTTTTTTTTTTTTTTTTTTTTTTTTTTTTATTTTTTTTTTTTTTTTTTTTTTTTTTTTTTTTTTTTTTTTTTTAATAAAAATTTTTTTTTTTTTTTTTTTTTTTTTTTTTTTTTTTTTTTTTTTTTTATTTTTTTTTTTTTTTTTTTTTTTAATTTAATTTTTTTTATTTTTTTTTTTTTAATAAAAAAAAAAATTTTTTTAAAATATTTTTTTATATTTTTTTTTTTTTTTTTTTTTTTTTTTTTTTTTTTTTAAAAAATTTTTTTTTTAAAAAGATAATTTTTTTTTTTTTTGAACCTTGGAAAAGGTAAACTACTATTGGGGTTAAATATGATATAGAGGGGGTAATTATGATTATGCAACTGATCAGTGATCACCTCTGAACAGCCATCCAAAAAAATGAAACCGCCCATTTTCAGCAAAATGTTTACGAAAATCCAAGACAAAAAGAACAAGAAATAAAAAAAACAGATATTAATATTAAATCGATAAAAGTGTAGCTTAACCCAACACATTTTATACATAATAACTCCCACAAGCAACAAAAAAAAATAATAATAAGAAAAAAATGAAAAAAAAAATAAAGCATTATATTCTCTTCTTTCTAAACTTTCAAGAAACACTAAACCCCTTTCATTAAAAACTCGCAAGCAGAAAAACCATCTACCAATCAATTCAAAGCCTCACTCATAAAACGCAAACAAAATCCTGTCAGCTCAGAATTGATAGTGATTAGTGAAAAAGCATTCTACCAACCTCAAAGGAAGCAAAAGCATCATCACAGGCATACTTGATATGTTCCGGCTTGAGATCCACTCTATCCCACTGACTCATTCTGATTCGCCTCGGTTTCTCCTCCCCATTATCTCTCTCACAAGCCCCGCCAGTCCGGCAGTCCTCAAATCCGGCCGGTTCATCCGGTGAGCCGCCATGTGACTAAGATCCACCACATTCGCCACGTGCAGCTCATAATCCATTATCAGCTTGCTGACCTCATCCCGGATCCCCACTCCGACGAAAGTGCACCGTCCATCCATTGGAAATTCAGCTAACTTGGCAGGGATGAAGTCGGAGTTGAGGATCAGAAGATCAGGTAGCGCCGGCCGACGCAGATTTTTTAAGGCGACCCTGTTGTTTCCTCCTCCGCTCTGGAACTTAGGGCGCCACTCGACATCCAGGTTGCCGGTGGGGCCTGTGGGAAACGTCACCGCATTAGAGAAGACGAGGTAAAGGAACGAGGTTTAAGAGAGAGAGAGGACGAGGGAAAGGATTCGTATTTTATGTAGTGGCTCGAAATTTGCTGTATGCAGATTTCAGAAATAAGAGTGTGCAAATTATATACAGACACGTACGTGAGATGAGATGGTCAGTAAGTATTAGTAGAGCTGAGCGCTGTGGACAAATAATTGTTACTTCCAGCCATTTTAATAAAGTAAAAAAAAATTTACTGTAATTAACGAAAATATAGTGTTAAATTTACGAGATATTAATCAAAGAAAAAAATCATTTATTTACTAGATAATAGATATTAGTCTAATAATACAAAGATGCATTATATTATATGGTCTTTAACTCATTTATTTTCTGTACAATTATGCGAAGATGCACTCACCGATGCAGTACGCTAAAAACACATATCAAAAATACTATGTGCATGATCATTACAAACCAAACATCTTACTTATTCCATTCAATATCCAGAATTCTAAATCCCAATTCCACCAAAACCCATCTTCAATTTCCCTCCAAACCGAGAATCCAAATCCCGGTTTTACACCCTAAAAATCCCTTTCTCCTCTGCTTCCCGCCTTCCCAAACCCTCCATTAAAAATGCTCGCCACGTCTTCCTCTTCCATCTTCTCCAAACCCCCAAAAATTCACAACTTCCTCTCCGTTAATGGCGCCAAACAAGGTTTTAGCGCAGTACGCCAAGTCGGGTCGATCCTCATGCAAAGGCTGCGGCAAGACTATCGGGTCGGACTCGTTACGGGTCGGATCTTCCGAGAGGGATCCGAGAGGGTTCGAGAAGAAAAGTTGGTTCCATTTGGATTGTTTTCCGGCGAAGCTGTGCACGGTTGGATCTGTAGAGGAAATCGTGGGGTTTTCGAGTTTGAAGGTGTGTTTGATTGTTTTGGGGTTTTTGGGGTTTTACTAGGGTTTGGGTGATTGATTGAGCTTGGTTTGGTTTAGAGTGCAGATAAGGAAGCCGTTATGAAGATAAAGAGCGGTGCTTCTTCTAGTGATGGTACCAAGGTGATTGTTGGACTTTTTTTTCTCTAATTTTTTTGTATTGTTGGATTTTTTATTTTATTTTTTGGCTGATTGTTGGATTTTATTTTTATTTTTTGGATTTTTTGGCTGATTAAACTCTTTTTTATCTTATTTTTAGGGAACAAAGAGAGACAATGCTGATAAGGCAGAATCAGATGAGTCACATGTGAAAAAACCTAAGGTTTGTTTTACTGTGAAAAAACTTTTTTATTTTATTTTTTATATTAATGGAGAAAGCTCAAAAGTCCCACATCCATTTTGCCAATGGGAATTGAACCCTCAACCTCTTGAATCACATGCATGATACTTAACCAACTAGGCTAAGGACCATTGGCTTACTGTGAAAAAACTTGTTCAGACTTAATTTAATTTGTGCATTTTTTATGTCAATTAATCAATCACATTTTAAAATTTCTGAAGTTTTATAATTTTGTATTATTATATGAAACTTTGTGTATGATTATTAGATTTTGTCAGATTTAAAAGAGATAAATTTTTCGGATGCTGAAATTAACGATAAATATAAGGTACAATTTTTCACCATTTTTCGTATCAAAATGTATATTATAAATTCATTCTTAATTGTAATAGACTGATTCTAAATTTCGTTTTATTTATTAATTTTATAGGATGCAAATCTTGCCCCAAATTGGAAAGCTTTTAGTACTGTCATTTTTCGCGAGAGGGTCTGTAAAATAATAAACTTATATTATTATGTTTTTACTAAATAAATTTCATATATATTTGATATATTTTATTTTCTTATTAGGATGAAGGGCTTAATGATTCAGCCAAAATAGCTGCTTTTGATTTTGATGGATGCCTTGCAAATACCAATGTCAGAAAGTAAGTTTTTTACTTCTAATAATAGATAAAATAAATTTTATTTGTTTTATTTATTTATTTATTAATTTATTAATTTTTTTTAATGTAGAACTGGTGCAGATGCATGGTCTTTAATGTATCCAACAATTCCTGATAAATTAAAAGAACTTTATAATGACGGTTACAAGCTGGTTCGTATTTTTATTTCTATTATATCATTTAATGATTATTTCACATTTATTTATATTTATTCAATTATTATTATTTTTTTCTTTTTATTTAGGTTATATTTACAAATGAAGCAAATATAGAGAGATGGAAGAATAAAAGGCAGCAAGCTGTCGATTCAAAAATCGGCCGGCTTAATAATTTCATTAAATTGGTTAATCTCCCAATTCAGGTACTTACTTTTTTTATGGCAAATTTCCAAAAGAGGCCCTGCATTATGCCGAAATTGCAAAAAGAAACGTGCATTATTGTTGAATTAAAAAAAAAACTATTAGTTACAAATTATCACAGTTAGATTCCTACTATAATTATTTGAAAAAAAAATATTTCTGGAAGTTTAATGGATATCTCTCTTAAAGTTAATTAACATTTCTTTCATTGACTTTCGGCATTAATGTAGTTTTTCTTTCAATTTTCAATAATTCACGTTTTCTTTTGTAATTTAGGTATAATGCAGGGGCTTTTTTGCAATTTTGTCCTTTATTTGGAAAGAAAAAGTCTGCTACTTTAAAGTTTAAAATTCAAATACATGATCTTTTTTTCTTTTTTTGTCAGGCCTAAGATTTTATTTATTTCTGTGTTTATAATCATTTAATTATAATTATTCTGAATAATTTTAAAATTAGGTTTTTATAGCGTGTGGTGGAAGCAAAGAAAATCAAGACCCATTCAGGAAACCAAATCCCGGAATGTGGAGGTTGATGGAGCAGCATTTCAATTCCCAAATTTCAATCGATTACGATCAGTAATTATTATTATTTTATACCTCTTTTTCTCATAAATATTTTTATCATAAATGTTATCATTTTTACCTAGTGGGTTATTTGTAATTTATTTTAATGTTCTTTTGTAGGTCATTCTATGTGGGAGATGCGGCTGGGAGAGAAAATGATCATAGTGATGCCGATATTGAATTTGCCAAGGTATATTATTTATTTGTTTGTTTATTTATTTATTTTACTATTTTTGTATTTGTTTATTATTCCTTTTGTTTGTTTTGTAGGCAAATGGGTTGAAATTTTTTGTTCCAGAAGAATATTTTGATGTCAAGTAATTATTTTTCTTCTAGCCAGCTCCAGTTATTAAGTATTTAATTGAGAGGAATATTGGGTTGATTTTGTAATTCTGTTTTTTTCTCAATGAGAAAATCTTATATTTCAAAACTTAGTTTTTCCCCCTTAGGTTTGCTCTCTACTTTCTCATTTTGCTCCAAGATCAAGAGAAAAAAGGCACTTTCTCTCCCTTTTGTTTTAAATCGGAAATTTAGTTATGTGGTTAATTGTGATAATTTAGGATAATCCTTAGTTAAGCTGGACCTAGTTTATTTCTTAGTTCATCTGATTCTAAAATTACTTTTATTTAGTTTCATCTGCTATTATTGACATTCATATGCAATTTCTATATGAAATATAGGCAATTTTATATAGAAATTACAGATCTTGGTTGTATGTACATTGTCTGATTAAGATCAAATGACTCGGCTTTAAGCTTGCAAGAAATAATAAACACTCAAATTGTTGATTTTGAAATTATAAATGACCTACTTGTTTTACGTAAGGTATCTTCATTGTGAACCAAGTTTGAAACATTGCATGTAAATATCCTCCCAATTTAGCTCAATTTTATTTCTCGATCACAGAATTTAAACTCTAGAAAAGGACAAGAAACATGTTTCTAAATTCTATTAGCTAACACAACACAATCAGCTTTTGATTGCAACAAGTTGGAGGAACTGGAGCAACAGTAAACTGCTCCACCAGCTAATTAAGAATGAGAATAAAGGCCACTATGCTAATTATTAGAACTAAAATAATTCCACCGGCTTAACAAAACATGCATGGCTTCATTTTCTGCACATCTTTTCAAGTGAGTATTTTTGCAAAGTAATACTTCTTTTTTTTTTTTTTGTGAAGTTTTGCAATTTCATCGTTGTTTTTTTAGCTTGAAAAAACGTATCTTTGCAGGATTTATCGTTTCCAATGTCAATATATCTTGTTCTCAGTACTAATATGTTCTTGTCACTATGAATATATCATTTCTGTTGTCAACTCGTGGCTTCGGTCATTGCAATAATTTAGTATTGTTTAGCGTTGTAATAGGTACACTGATTACTTGGTGTGTGTAACCTTGTAGCAGTTGTAACAGGAATGCATTTCTTAATGCATCTCCTAACGAGTTCTAACGAGTTGTAATTAGTTTCGTTCGATGAAAAAAAAGGGTACCTCTTTGATACCCCTTATTTCCATAAAAAAAACATACTTTTTTCATTGCTATCATATTATTTTTTAGTGTCAATATATACTTTCAAGTGCCAATGTATTCTTATTGAATGTCTTTTTGTAAGTGTTAATACTTTATTGGATTGTTAGACTTGCTAAATATTGAGTTAAATGTGTTCGTCCGTAATTCAAACTTAGATCTCTTCCAAAGTGAATAGAGTATCTTGCCGCTTGAGCTAACAAGTTTTTGATGTAAGTGTTAATACTTAATATACCATTTAGGTTTTGTTCAAAAAAATATACCATTTAGGTTTCTAATATATCTTTTTAATGCAAAAAAGTATTTAATATTTTTATTCTTTTTAGTATTTATACCAACATAGATTGCGACAAACAAAAAAGATACACAACACTATTGTTATAAACTTTAAAAAATGGGGTAATTTGAAATTAACCCCTCTAATTCTCACATGCAAAACAGAACTTGATGTTATTCGTATTCCATTGATTTTGGTTTCGTTCCTTTCAATTAACAAGTGTTAGCTTCCTAGTAGGGGTGTCAATGGATACCCATAATCCAATAACCCGATCTGAATCCGAATGAACGGATTCACATGTGGATCAAAAAAATGTATGCAATAATAAAATGGATTCGCACTTAGATTTTTGAAAAAGATCCGCTAATTTAATGGATTTACATTTGGATCTTGGAAGATCCAAACCGAAACCTGATATGAATCCGACAATTAATATATGTTTCTATATATATATATATATAAAATAATAAATGCAAAAAAAAATGGGCAATAAATCATGTATTTTATGAGATATATGTAAGAAATTAATTAGGGTGAATATTTGGTAAAAGAAATTGGTAAGAAATCATGTATCTTTTGAGATTTACTCGTTTATAGTATTATTTTAAACTTAATGGCATGATCCAAAATCCGATCCGAAACCCGTTTCGTTAATGAATTTGGATTCGCATATGGATCTTTATTTTCTTAATGGATTTGGATTCGCATTTGGATATTTTGAATTTGAATTGGATTCGCATGTGGATACTACTTGGATCCGACCCGAAACCAATCCATTGACACCTACTTCCTAGAAGCTAGCAAGTGTACTCAGTCTTAAAATTCTTTTCTTTTGGACATTCTTTTAACTAGACATCTCCAAAAGGAATCTTCCAATTTATCTTCTTCTATTATTAAAAGAGGAATATCTCTCAACACTTCCATTCCACTGCATCCAACATGGCATAACTAAATAAACTCAGGACTATATAAACCTTAGCTCTCTCCTTACACAAACTCCCATTTATATCTATCACAACATTTTATATATACTTATTAAATCTCCCATCATATAATTTATTACAAAAGAATGCATGGCGATAAAGGATGCGTTAGAATTGATGTAACCTTATCGCCGAATGTCGTTCTGCCAGTATTCGTAAGAAACCCTAAAAGCGAAGGAAATTTCGCTTTGTTTAAATTCGTAAAGGATGTCTTTGAGTTTGCCAAGGAAGATAAAAATAGGGTTTTATTCTCTCTGAAAGTCGGTCTCGCAATGGTTGTAGTATCACTTCTGATGCTGATAACTCAACCTTATGAAGTTTTCGGTTCAAATATCGTCTGGTCGATTCTCACTGTCGCAATCATGTTCGAGTATACAGTTGGTTCGTATACATTCATGACTATTTATTTTTAATAAAAAATTGTTATTTATAATATGAGACATTAATTTTGTAGGTTTTTATCTACTAAAGATTTGATTGATTTGTCTAGGGGCTACATTGAATAGAGGGTTTAATAGAGCCGTTGGAAGTTTGATTGCTGCAATATTTGCTTTTATGGTTATTCAAATAACTCTTTTGATAGGATGCAAGATGGTTCCTTACGTAATTGGTGTTAGCATTTTTCTTATAGGTATGTTTTAGACTCCTGAATTTAAATGTTATGGTATATAGTATCATCTTAGATATGAAAAGAAGTTAAAATAGAAAATAATTTTTTTTTGGTATTTGGTAATGATTGGTGGATACTTGATGATATGTGCCAATTCCAAGCTTAATGGAAGTATCAAATTCGATTTGTCCTGTGCTAGGGAACAAATTCTAGAATTAGATACTTATATAATCAAATAATAATATAATAATATTCTATTTGATATGCAACAGACCAATTTTTTTGCTAAATAACATGTTATTCAATTATTCATTTCATAATTAAAATAAAATCATCTAATTTATATCAAAAAGTTAATAATTACCCTGACTCGCAGCAACGGTAACATCCTTCATGAAGCTTTGGCCGTCTCTCGTCCCTTACGAGCACTGTTTCAGAGTCATAGTTTTCACATATTGTCTCACAATCGTGTCGGCTTACAGAATTGGCGATCCGATAGATACTGCTTTGACACGTCTATATTGCATCGCTATTGGTGCAATTGTTGCTGTGGTGGTGAACGTGTTTGTCTTCCCGATTTGGGCTGGTGAGCAGTTACACAAGGAAATTGTTAGTAGCTTTTATGATGTCGCGGACTCACTTGAAGGTAGTAATCATCTTTGTTGTTGTGTTGTGAGTGATTCAATATAACTATTTTGGATTTCATGAATAATCAAAATATTCGAGCCATATTGTGACGGTAGTGAAAATCATCAATTATTAAACAAAATAGCTTAAACTTCTGTTTGATATCGTTGCAGAATGCGTAAAGAATTACCTAATTAAGGATGATGTATCAGAGCATGACGAGTCTTCATTTAAAAAATGCCAAGCAGTCTTAAACTCATCACTAAGAATCGACTCGTTGGTAAGCTAGTTAAAATATTCATGGAGTACTAACTTGATCATTATCTAAGAAATTTATTGCTTCTCAAATTTGATATAAATTGTTTTGACATGTCATGGTGCTTAATTTTCAGACAAATTCTGCAAAATGGGAACCACCACACGGAGTGTTTAGTCGCCCCTTCTTTTACCCTTGGTCACATTATGTTAAAGTCGCTTCGACGCTTCGGCACTGTGCTTATGAGATCACAGCTCTGCACGGCTGTCTCCGTTCTGATATACAGGTTCATTTTTTGTATAAATTGAGAAAAAGTTCTTGACATGACATGTGTAATAAACGAAATTTTCATAATGACAAAAAAATTTCTTTTCCGCAGCTGCCATTTAACCTTAAAAAAGCATTTCAACCAGAAATCCTCGATGTAGAATCTCGTGCAGCGGAGCTTATCCGGCACCTAGGGAATAGCATAACTCTTATGAAACACACTCCTGTACAAACCATACACATACTTAAATCCCTTCATACCTCAATCTATAATCTCCAAAAATTAATAGACTTCCAATTTTCTTCTCTAACCCTAAAAAACTACTATTATGACTCATACATCGACAATTTGGGAGGCAAACAGAGGAAGAGGAGGATTCAATCCTGGCCGTCCGATGAGTCAGAATCTGATGGAGAGATTAACTCGGACATTCTTGGGAGGGTTAAAACTCTTGAGAGTGTTGCCACTTTGTCATTTTTTAATTTTGTTTTGTTGTTGATTGAGTTTGTAGCGAGACTCGATGGATTGGTTGATGCGGTCGATGAACTCTCTAAATTGGCTAAGTTCAGAGAACATGCTTAATTAATTAGGTTATTTATTAAAAAGATTATTACTGTTTGACATATAGTTTTAAATAAAAATAAGTTAAAATCATATAAAATATTTCTAAAAGTTTTGTTAATAATAAATATTGTTGAATCAATTTAGAATTTTGTTGCCATAACGTATACATGTATATATACCGGATATATCACGACGGGGATTTCCCGTCGTGCAGCATGACGACAGTATATATAGCTAATAGACAAAGTATAAAATTGAAAAAAAAATATATATAATTCACTTTTTGTAAACAATATATATGTAAATAGTGAAAATAATATATATAATGAAATACGGATCTTGATTCACTATGAAACCTCATTTAATTGAAGTTTCCGAATCAACAGTATCGAAGGTGGTTGATTTGAAGAAAAATAGTGAGAGTAAAATATGAGAAACACCAAAACAAAACAACCCCAATGAATAAATAATAATGGCACTTTACATTTTAATTTGTAGAATAATGGCAAACAATAACAATTCAACCGAGTTGAATTTGTGATCTATTCTTGAGAAGAATAAGCTCAATGGGTCTAACTTCATTAACTGGTTTAGAAACATGAGAATTATTCTCAAGGCTGACAATAAACTGTATGTCGTAAAAGAGGTTTATCCAGAGGAAACAGAACAGGGAGCCGCAAGGGCTGCCCGAGATGCGTATGCTAGATACGTCAAAGACGACACAGAGATAGCTTCTCTCATGTTAGCAACCATGACCTCCGAGCTTCAGAAGTAACTGGAGGACATGGGTGCTCACGATATGATCGTAACTCTTAAGGAAATGTTCCAAGAGCAAGCTAGAGTTGAGCGCTACAAAGCAACCGTCTCTCTAACTGATACGAAAATGACTGAAGGTTCATCTGTGAGTGCTTATGCACTCAAGATGAAGAGCTATCTTGATCAATTGAAGAGGCTTGGTTCAGTTATGCCCAGAGAATTGACTGTTGACATAATTCTCGGGTCGTTGCCTCCTAGTAATAAGCAATTCATCATGAACTATAATATGCATCAAATGGAGAAATCCATCACGGAGTTGCATGAGATGCTTAAAAACGCACAAGAGGACATGAAGGCAAATGTTATCAACAACGTCCTAATGGTTCACAAGAAGAAGGGTAAGAAGATCGGGAATAAGAGCCAGGGTAAAGGCAAGGTGTTGCCTAAACTAAGATCAAGAAAGACAAGGATGGAGTTTGCTTCCATTGTAACAAGGTTGGTCATTGGAAGAGAAACTGCAAACTCTATCAGGCTGAAATCAAGAAGGGTAGTGTGACTATTGCTTCAGGTATTTTCGTTATTGAAACTAATTCACTTACTCCTAAATCTTGGGTATTGGATACCGGATGTGGTACTCACATTTGTAATGATATGTAGGGACTACAAAGGAGTAAAAGATTAGCTAAGGGTGAAGTCGACCTGCGTGTGGGAAATGGAGCAAGAGTTGTTGCATTAGCCGTAGGAACTTATTTATTGACTTTGCCTAGTGGA